>JARWLC010000005.1:100388561-101812728 GCA_033318265.1 Phyllotis vaccarum | reverse complement strand
CTTGTACCTTATGTCTTAGAATTTCTCTTATGACTATGCTATATGACATGTGAAGGTAGAAATATAGCTGTGAGTCAGCTGACTTTAAGCAGAAATGCTAATCTGGATTATCTGGGTGGTCTTGATATAATAATATGGACCCTTAACGTTAGTTGTGCAAAGTGGAAGAATTGGAAGAACAGCCAGTAGAGGCCTGAAGTAAGGGAGGAGCTTAAGTTATTGAAATGGAGAAAGAGGTCCATATACTATGAGTGGAAAATGTTGTATTTCTGGCCTGGCCTTTCCAGCCTTACCTTGAGGTTCTGACCTGCTGTCCCACAGAAACACATGAACCTTGTACTAATTATTTGTTGATTGTCCTAGGGCCCAGGCATATAACTTGCTAAGTCTTTACTCTTAAACTAACCCATGACTCTTATCCTGTTTAGCCATATGGCTTGGTACCTTTTCTCAGAGTAGCATAGTTGTCCTCTGTATCTGCTGGCTTCTCTGCATCTCTGTGGCATCTCTGCTCTGTTCTTCCTGTTCCCAGAGTTTTCCAAGTCAGGTAGCTCCATCCACACTTCCTGTCTGATTTCAGCCAATAAGTGTTTTTATTAAACTAGAAGGCAGGACAATTATTTACAATGTAACACAATCCCACTACAGGAAGGCTGTCCCAAGAGTCTGGGAATGGCCTCTCACCAACAGTTTGTAAGCAATGAGAGAGAGATCTTGTCCTTACAACTTTAAGAAGTAACTCAAATAAGCAAAGAAACAAATCATTAGACTTTCCATCTAAGATAACAACTCTTGCAAAATGTAAACTTTGAACTCAACAGAACTATGCAGGACTTCAGATCTACAGAACTGTTACATAATGATATTGTAGGATACTGCATTTGACAGGAAAATTTACAACAGCAATATAAAAGTAATGTGCTGTCTTATCATACCATTTTACTACTAAATAAGACAGGGTTAGCAAAATGCTTTTGTCCATAGCACTTGCCTGTTGTTTCTGTCATCACTGATGAATCACAGCAGTGTGTCATGAAGCACTCACGGAGCACAGAAGGGACTGGATCTCTGGCTGCACTGTGCTTTGTATCCTTGGGAAAGACTTCAGGGGTAGGTTCAGGTCTGTGATCATGATGTTAGTAGCATCCTGGATAATAGAGAGCAGATGAGTCTACAACTCAGCAGTGGTGCTCTGGAAAGGATGCTGCCAGGAAGGCAGGCACAGAGCTTAAATTGATAACTCAATATCATGCAGAGTGGATAGTCCTTTTAAAATAAGGCAATAGCTAGCTCCCTTATAAAAGAAACAATAAAGTTTTATTGTTCCTGTGAGCTTTATTAGATGGATCAGTGAAAACTATAGAAAAATCATTTTACACTTGACATATAAATATCACATCCTTGCAGTTTATAACTCAAAACTGAATGAACAACATGGTGAGTGAGTAAGCACATACTCTTTGGATAGAATCAGACAGTGCAGGATACAAGATCACGAAAAGGGGCACTTTGGAAGACAGGGTATTATTTGTTTGTTTTTTGTATTTAGTGTTACTCTAGGTCTTTGAGCTATTTAGTTGCAGGTTCTGGTGACCCAAGCCTTGTTGTGTATGGGTTCCATCCCACGGAGTGAGCCTTCAGTCAAATCAGATATTGGTTGGTTACTCCCACAGGCTTTGTGCTACCATTGTCCTAATGTATCTTGCAGGTGAGACCCCACTGTAGGTCAAAAAGTTGGTGGCTGGTATCAGGGAAAGTTGGGATTCTGTCTCTGATTACGTTTATATTGCCTTTGTGCACACATGTAGAGGTATAGAGGTTAGTTTGGCTTTGTGAACATTTACACACATACACACACACATACACACATGTGCACACATACACACACACACACACACACACACACACACACACCATGCATGCATGCACACATGCACATGCAGCACACACACACACACACACACACACACACAAGCTTCTACTATATTGGGTTTCCACAGTACCCCTCATGTGGTCCTTAGTTTTAGTGCTCCTGCCTTATAATCCCTCCCTTGTTCCCTTTTCCTTTCCTAATTCTCTCCTGATCCTCCCAGTACAGCTCTCCTCTCTATACATAACTAGCTAGTCTATCTTATTTTCCTAGGGAGATATATCTGCCCCCTCCAGTCCCTTACTCTATACCTAACCTCTGTGATTATACAGATTGTAACTTGGTGTCTTAATTAGGGTTCAGGGTTTCTATTGCTGCAATGAAACACCATGACCAAAAAGCAAATAGAGGAGTAAAGGGTTTATTAGGCTTATAACTGTTCACTGAAAGAAGTCAGGACAGAAATGAAAACAGGGCAGGAACCTGGAATCAGGAGCTCATGCAGAGGCCATGAAGGGGCGCTGATTACTGACTTGTTTCCCATGGCTTGCTCTGCCTACTTTTTTGTAAAACCCAGAACCAACATCCCAGGGATGGCACCACTCACCAGGGGCTGGGCCCTTGCCCTTCCCCATTGATCACCAAATGAGAAAATGCCTTATAGCTCTATCTTAAGGAGGTATTTCCTCAGCTGAGGTACCTTCCTCTGCTGACTCTAGCTTGTGTCAAGTTGACACACAAATACAGTCTGAACATTTGGTTATCATTGACTTTACAGTTAAGATCCAAATACAATCAGGTATGTACCATATTTGTCTTTCTGGTACTGGAATACACCACTCAGAAATATATTTTTTCTAGTTTTATTCATTTATTTGTGATTTTTTTGGCTTTCCATTCTTCTTCCATCTGATTCTAGCCATACAACCAGATTCTTGTCTGGACCACCCACATTTCAAATTTCAATGCTCACCTGCAAAACTCTTCCAACCTTTTCCTTTCCAGGAATTCCAATCATGGTGCTTCTATTTACCCCACCAGTCACTTGTTTTCCTGTTCCTAAGGATCCTGATCCAGTTCTCCCTCAGCAGGGAGTGGCTGGCAAAGATAGGATAGTGAAAGTTTTATACCCTGTTTCCTCTATCAGAACTTTCTCAGGTGGCAAAAAATTGGGCTCTTGAGCAAAGGCAAGTTTGGGAACAGGCCAAAACTCATGCAGATGAGGTTCATCAGACAAATGTAGCACATCCTGGAAGCCAAGGCTGTCCCAGATACAGATCCTAATTAGAATTACAATACACCAAGGTAGGTCTTAGTCAGAGACAATTTTGTGACCTGCTTACTGACAAGTCTGCTACATAGAGCTACTCTGAACCCTGTCAATTTTGAAAAAATGCAAGAGACAGTACAGGATAAACAGGAGAGACCCTCCCAGTTTTTTAAATGCCTCACAAATGCACTCTCACAACATACTTAGAACCTGAAAGCAACTTCTCATGACCCATTTCTACCCAGAGCTACCCTGACATGAGAGATAAATTTATATCTCTTCAGGGGACCACTGACTCCACAGGCAGAAGTCTTAGTGCTGGCTTTTATGATGTATCACAGGAGAGATGAGAAAACACTCCAAGAAAGATACCTTCTGCTGGCAAATTGATCTGACCAGCTCCTTTGCATCCTCCCATGGCAGAGACCTAAACTTCCTGATGTGTCTTTAAGTGTGGTCAGGTTGGCCACTGGTGTCTGGTCTTGCCCTGCCTCACAGAGGCTGCTCAGGCCTTGTTCTGGATGTCATCAAGGGAAACACTGGTCTAAGTGACTGTTCCCAAATTCTACATGGCAGGAAGACATTACACACATGTTGCACAAATAAATGAGATGCAGGGATAAATCTCTGAGAAAATTGGAGATATTAGAGAGAATAAACACCACAGTCAGATCTTACCCAGCTGTCCTCCAGCTTCCTCAGCCTGGCTTCTCTTGGCTTCCTTTCCTTCTCTGTCTTTCTATATGCCTGTCTTAAATACTCTCTTGGTAAGTTAAGGCGTGGCCCCACCACTGCCTGCCTGGAAGCCTGGAATTCTTTCTGTAATCTAAAATGACCTCAAACTCAGTTGGGATTAAAGACATAGGTCACTAGTCCCAGGATACCCCCTGTGCTGGAATTAAAAGTGTAAATCACCACTCTCTGATTCTCCTTGACTGACTGTGGTTAGATCTCTGAAACTTCTGGAGCTTTTATTAAATCCCCACAGAGACTGTGGGTAGATTCCCTCTGATATCTCTGAAACTTCTGGAGCTTTTATTAAATCTCCCCACACACAGACCACTCTTGGGCTGATTTCCTAAGCCTGGCTGTGGGCATTTGATGCTGCCAGGGCTGCTCTAACCCAGCTACCACCGTCATGAAACGGAAGTCTTGGGTAGTCATAGCGGTATCAGGATGGGCCATCTCTTACCTTGTAGACTCTGGTGCCACAATACTTGGTCCTGCAGAATTTTGGGGTTTTACCTCTCTAGCCTCTCTATTGTTGGAGTGGGAGGCAAACAATTCCAGCCTCATCAGATGCCACCACTTAATTGCATTTCCAGAGATATGCTTATCACCCACTCATTTTTGGTCATGCCAACCTGCCCCAAACTCCTAATGGGAAGAGATTTTTAGCTAAAATATTAGCTTTCACTTCTGTTATTCATCATGTTCACCTGAATCCAGACTTGCCAGCCTCCCAGGTGGACCCCAAGTGGGAACACCCAGAATCCCTTTTTCAGTAGACACATTTCCTTAAAATTTCCTGTCTGAGTTTTCCATTCCAGTCTGCTTCTCAGAGCCAAAGTGAAGATGGTTACTGGAAACAAAAAGCTCTGAGATATTCCTCCGCACTCTTTGCCTTCCCCACAGACTAACCTTTTAGCTACAGCTTCTGGAGAATGGAAAAACCCAGAATCTATCTTACAACTGGAAAACAGTTGACCACCATCCCTGGAGACTAGAGAAAAGGAACCAGGGACCATTTTTAGAGCAAAACCCAGCAGACTGACCACCAGAGCATACAGCTGTCATCTTTCAGAAAGACAAACTTTGTCTTTAAGACAGCTTGAGGCTGACTTAAGAGATCCATCCACCCAGTTCTGGTCCAATCTATTTTCCCCCTATATAAACCTGGTTTTCTTTTTTTATAAAAAAAACAACGGGTAAGAAGTAAAGATTCTGGGCACATAGCAGTAGCCACAGGTAAACCCAGCATAGCTCCAGGTGAGATAAGAATTCCTGGCATGTAGCCCTCATGTGGTAAACCCAACATGGTGCTGAGTAGAATAAGCCTTGTATGGAGGGCACACCCCTAGGCATGGCTACATAAATCTGTGCCCACCTGCTCTCTTAAAAGGAGCCACCACGTGAAAGTCTGTTTCTCTTCTGCTTCTCTCCCTCATACCTGCTTGGCAACTATTCTGAATAAACTCTAGTGAATATCTATAGCTTTATGTTTTTATATTTATGAAAATCTGAATAAAATATAAATTAATCTAATAAATGTAAATGTAATCACATCACTTGCTAAATTAAACAGTGTGGGCCTTGTTCTCTGTTTTAAATTTAAAAAAAAACCCTAATATTTACTGCAAATGCAATGGAATTATCCACTATGCTCATGTAATAGTGTGGGGATGAGCTGCTAGACATCATAGGTTCTTCAGGAAATCTAAATTTTGGAGGTTCTGCCATAATCAGCAAGCGTATTCAGAGGTTTTTATGTATGTCCTTTCCCTGGTTCAAAGGACATAAAAGTTCACAAAGAGACCATATAGCAGGTTATGTTTTACAGGGGTTGGAAATAGATCCCTTTTTATCACATTCCACTGTCTACAATTAAATTTAACTACTCCATTAGAGCCTATCTGCTAAAGATGGTGAGAAACAGTATATGGATTTCTGCTAATAGAGACAAAAATAACTTGATAGCTTGTAAATCATTTGCAATTAAATAAAAGCAGTTTTATTGTCCATGTCTCCTCTTGTGTTTATGACCTTATCTTTTCAACAGACCTCACTAGGAACATTTCTCAAACTGGGATCCCTGAGTTCTATACTATGTCAAACCCTCACTAGCTCTGATAATACTCAATAGCAGAAGAGACTTGACTAAATACAGTGACTAGAAATGTCCAGTGAGCATCAGATAGTGATGATGCTAGAGAGATCAAGAGTCTTAGGAGTTAGTTACCCAGCACGGGATGATGGAAAGGACAGACACTGACAGTGGGAAAAGGGTGAATCCGAGACACATTTGGGAGTTAGCATTAGGAGCTGCCATGGGCTCGGAGAAGAGGGCAGGAAAGAAGAAGGGGAAACAGTTTGCAGACTTCTCTTCTTCTTCCTCCTCTTCTTCCTCTTCCTCCTCCTTCTTCCTCATCTTCCTTTTCCTCCTACTTCTTCACTTCCTCCTCCTCCTTTTGTCTTTTGATTTGGTTTTATTTCTTTCAAACCCTGTGTATTTCTGCCTGTCCTGAAATTAGCTCTGTAGACCAGGCTGGCCTTGATCGCGCAGGGATGCTACCTTCCTCTAGAATTAAAAGTGTGTGCTACCACTGGGCTGCAGGTTTGCAGTCCTCATAAGATGTTAAGTAATGATAGGCAGGGATAACAGCAGAGGAAGGAGAAGAGAAAGAACAGTATTCGATGTGTTTTGGACGCTGCTTATTGGAGCAACTAGGTAGAGAAATCTGCGTACTCCTGGTGCATCACCAGCGTTTCTGCTCAGATCAGCTTTCAGTAATGTCAATGATGTATCAGATTTTCAAAACCTGAAAAGTTTCTTTCCTCACAAACATTTATTCTTTTTGCCTGAAATATCTTATTTGGCTAGGAAAATATAAATAAAATCATGAAGTAACTATCAAATCTCCATGATTCTGCAAACATTTTTTTTTTTTTTTTTTTTTTTTTTTTTTTTTTTTTTTTTTTTTTTTTTACTGTAAGAAGTTACAGAGAGTTACCAGAGTAGCCAGTCAATAATCTCTTTTCTCTATTTCTTATGGGTATTGTACTCTTTCTTCTTCCAGGGTGGTCATATATGTATTAAAGCCTTCACTCATTTCCTATATTATTTTGACAGCTATTTATATAAGTAATATTGTGTGTGCATATGCCACAGTGTACACGTGGAGGTCATAGGACAACTTGCAAAAGCTGATTCTTTATTTCCATTATGTATGTTCCAGGGTTGAATTTAATTGGTCAGGCTTTGAGGCTGAAGCATCTTGCTGGCTCAATGGTCACTGCATTTATATAAACAGATATATTTATATAAACAGTCTATTCTGCTTCTCCATGTCGTGCTTTTGTTAATTTTTCCATGAAGATGTGAATTCATGAGACAGTTTCTTGTGTCTTCATGGATTCTCATGACAGTACAATAGGGAATAACAGTGTCTGTATTATTTCACTTTAAATTTTGATAAAATCAAGGCAGATATGATGGCAATTTCCTTCTTTTTCGTGTATCTCGTTGTTGTTCTAACATTTTCTTTCTCTCAAAACAATCACATGAAAATAATTAAAATTCATGTCAATTATGGCAAAATCACTGATGTCTCATATAATTCCCATTCTGTTTCAATTGTCTGCCAGTCAAAGCCAATACTGAAGAAATGGATTCTCAGGCAGGAATTTCAGCTGCCAGAAAGCACAGAAGTTTAGGGAATGTTTGAGCAAGTGCAAAGACTCAAAGGGAGTTCTTGATTCTTCTCTCTTCCTGACAGAGCAGTGGCCCCTGACATTCTTCTCTCTTCCCCTGACAGAGCAGTGGCCCCTGGCATTCTTCTCTCTTCCCGACAGAGCAGTGGCCCCTGACATTTTTCTCTCTTCCCCTGACAGAGCAGTGGCCCCTGGCATTCTTCTTTCTTCCCCCGACAGAGCAGTGGCCGCTGGCATTCTTCTCTCTTCCCCTAACAGAGCAGTGGCCCCTGGCATTCTTCTCTCTTCCCGACAGAGCAGTGGCCCCTGGCATGCTTTTCCTCATTCCTCAACATTTCTCAGATGACAGTATTCCTAACTTTTACAGGGTCATATGAGAACCAGTAAAAGTGAGGCCTGTGAAAGGGAAGCCTTGGAAGTCTTTGGAAGGAATCAGATGTCTTTGTTGACTTCATGCAGCTGCTTTGTGACTGAGAGAGGATGACAGGAAAGGAGTCCACGTGCCAGGAATAATCACTTTCTCTTTGGGGTGGGAACTATAGAGAGATCCCAGCTTGTTTGCACACTCGATGATGTAAGCCTTTTGGAGGTTTAACCAACCACGTCATACTTAATATGAAATAAACTGCAAAGTGTTACATAATATAAAAATCACAATTATTCTCTTACTCTGCCTTTGGGACCTGAGGGTTTTTAGAGAATTTATATATGATCTAATTTGAATTTCAAAAAAGATTTATAGGATTGGAATATTTGCTCCACTTAGTAAATAAAGGTCTGAATTTTTGACATTTGGCCTACTATTCATTGAACAGATATCTGAATGATTTGGTCATTACTTTGCAGAAACATTAGACGTTTGGTGTTCTTATGCTAGTACTGTTTGAAAGACACAAAAATGCCTTCCAACCATTTCTAAGCCATTCAGACCTATCATTTTCTTGCACCTGTGTGTAATTTCTGGCTTGATTCTTTGTGTAGCACTGTTTATAATTCAGCAGTTTGGAAATGCTTCAACAACAAAGTAAAGGTGCTATTTTGAAGAGCTGAAATTCATCATTTTGGTCCTCTGCATTTGCGAGATACATGTAATTTCTCTCCCCAGCATCCAACCCCACTCAATACTTACAATCAATGCTTTCAATGCCTTTCCTTTTAACTATGATTGTAAATTTACTTTTAGAGCTCTGACTATGCATGCAGGATTTTGGATATGCAAATGACAGAAACATGTGCTTCAAGGGTACTTTATGAAAAGTTTGTCCTATTTGTAAATACATCAGATGGATTAAAATCAATGAGCAGGGATTGTGCCTGTTCAGATATGTCCATGAAAATTGTGTTCAATGGAATAAAGCCTACAGTCCTACAGAGTATGAAAGACAGTTATAGCTATTTAGGAACAGCTGTATTTTGATCATTTATTCATACTCTAGCAAAGGAAATTATAATGAAAAATAAAAACATGATTTTTCGTTTTGAACTATAATTATAGTTCATAAAGAAATCTGGGAGAATGTTTATTTGGGGGGTTCATCTCTATAGGTACCAAATGATAATGAACGAGTGTTGGTTGCTGTAGCCACTTCCTCAGTAGCACTGAATCAAGTAGGGCTCCTTTAGCATGAGCTTCAGTTGTTTCTTATGCAAAAGAAAAAACATATTCAGTAACTGCCAATGGAGAAGGGACTGAAACCCAACCAAGTCAACTGCTGCTCTTACTTAAAATTAAAGGCTTTTCTCCTCAAATAAGATGAGGTAATCCTTCCCGTCGAATGACTTCCCTTTTTCACTCTCATACTGGAAAGTAATTGTGTCACAAAGCTGACAAAGTCAAAGAGGGCACAGACTCCCACATTCCTCACTTTCTACCTTCCCATGTTCACAAAAGTGCAGTAAAGCGTTTGAGATTGTCTATAGAGACAGTTTTCAGGAAAGATGTCTAAGCATATCCTGAGAGATGCCTGTCCCACATAATTATTTCTTTTAAATTATTTACAGAATAGATTTGCAGAGTGGGTGGGATTAAAGAAGCCTGAGGATTTAATCTGGTGCTTTTCTATAGTTTCAGCGGGAAGTAGAGGGAGGCTCTGGGAAAGAAGACAGGAAAAGAATGAATAGAAGGTGAAGAAAAGGAGAGTTCAGACGGTAAAGAGCAAAGAAACTAATCAAGTGTCTTCTACAACCCCTCTCAAAGTAAACACACAGCCCATAGCAACATCCAGTCTAGAACCTGGGGTCCCTGAACCTCATTCTTCCTTTGTCCACTACCAGGTAGAAGGCCACAGAAGCCCAATTCCTCACTTTGAACCCGTTTGTGATTTATTGTTTAATAGACATGTGACCCAGAAGGTTCCCACCCCACCCCACCCCACTCCCATCAGGTCTGTGTGGGTGGGGGTAGGGGGTGGGGCATTCAAGCAAGAGCCTCCAGGTCAACCCAGGCTTGAATCAGCGATGGACACAGAGGGCACCTTCACATACTGTAGGATTGGCAAGGGTGGAGGTGGGAACATTAAAGCAGGGGCCACCCACTCTACCTGGTGACCATCCCAACACAGCCAAGCAGAGGCATAGGATTCTAACCCTGACCCGAAGCCAAGCCAAGTCACCACCCTAAGCCATGCGGCCTGGGTAGACTGAAAACAACCAAATGCACCAACTAGGAGGCCACTGGGTGCTTCTAGCGCCTAGCAATGGGACACTATAAGGATCTCCTTGTGATGGGAAAACATGGTCCAATCAGAGACCTTGGTGAGACAGGGAGACCCACCTTCAGGCCTGGGTCCGAAGAGAAAACACGGGTCACCCGATACGTACCTTGCAGCAACAGCCAGCAAGCCACCATTAGAGTAGGCAGAGGTTTGACGTCTTATGGGTGGGTAAGGGGGGGGCAGAGGGGGAGGGACAGAGACGGAGGAAGAGGGAGTGGGAGGGTGAGCCCAATTTGAAGCATGCTTTACTAAATACTAGCCGGGATGATGGACACGGGCTAGATCCATACCCAGGACTCCCAAAGTATGGTGGCAAATTATATTAGCCAGAAGCTTATAAGGCAAACCCCACAAGGCTACACACTTTGTCCGATCAGGGACAAGCATGTACCCTGACATGTTTCCTGCCTACGTATCTTCTGCCTGCATGAAATCAAACACATCCTATGCAGTTGAGACAACCAAACTTGTTTACAGAAGCTAAACTATTTGTCATATTATTTTATATGAATAACAACCTCCAGCATTCCAGGAAGTTATCTGTCCTTGGGCAAGCAGGGCTTACAGATTAGAGGAAATTTGTATTATAGATCTCTTTAGCATAGTAATTTAAAGTTAAAATGCAACTTTAGCCTTTACAAAGTCCCGTTTAGTTATAATAGATGCATTATTGAATTCTATTTGTTAACATTTAGTTACGTATACACACTCAAACACACAGCGCATCTATGTAAATCAAACTGGCCTAGAACTCATTATGTAGTCAAGGTCGGACTGGACTCTTAGTGCACTTGCCTAAGCTCCCAGCATATTGGTGCTACATGCAGGTATTGCCACACCAGCCTCTATTCGTTGCTGATTTGATGAGGAGCCTTGTATCTAAGTTTCTAAGAGGTATTTGTGTGTATTTTTTCTGTCATTGTCTGGCTCAGATATTAAGATAATACTAGCTTCACAGAATGAGTTAGGAACCATTTTCACTTGGGAAAATACAAAGAACACACTGGTGAGTTAGACAAATTTGTGTTATTACTAATAAGGAATTAGGAGAGGGTTTTCATCATCTAATCACATTTAATGATATAATCTTATTGCTATTACATTGACATTTGAATTTTAGAGAGGATTGTGCCATATGAATTTTGAAGGACAAATATAAATAAATACTATAGCAATTTGTGTGTCCCTATTTTTTTTCTCACATTCAAAATGTACTTCTTCCATGGAATAGCACTTAAAATTTTAACTTGCTCCAGTCTCAACTTTAAGACCAAACTCTTTTATTTTAAACAGCACTGTGCAGTTCATTAACCATTCAAGTACAGCAGCGTCCGTCAAGACTGGGACAGAACTGGGATTACAAAGTCAACAGATTTCGGCATCTAAAAGGTTGGAAGAAGCCACTACACTCTTCACGAACATCTTCCACAGTCAATACAGTACTAGCCATTAACCCAGCACACCAAATGTGCCCAAGTGGGAAAGATTCAATACGAAAAATAGCCACCTTAGAAAGAACAACACTTTAAAAAATAGTAAAACCCTTTCAGTTTTTCCCCTTGAGCCTCTAAAACACCTCACGATCTGGATCTACCTATACGGTCCTACATCAGCTTCTAGAATATTTGTCAGAAGGGAAAAGGAAAACGACACCGGCCAGTACAGCCTTTGGATATTTGGGAAGGGGTCGGGGAGAAAGTGAGTTCTTCTCGGAACGAATTAGTCAGCCTCGGTCTCATCTGCCGGTCTTAGGATTCTTTGGTCTTCCGCACCTCCTCCACGTGCTTGTCCTTCTCTCGCAAACGCTCCAGCTTGGCAGCCATTTGCGCCTCCCGGTTCTTTCTTCACTCCCACCTTGTGGGTGAGTTTCTCCTCTGCCATCTTGCTGAGGTTGCTGTTTTCCTCAATGGCTTTCTGAAACACTTCTTTCTCATGCTCCCTCTTCTCAGCGAGCTGCTATAGAACTTCTGCTTCATGAGACTTGCGTCTTTTCTTCTGAAGCTTCTACTTTCTTCTGAATTTCCTCCAGGGAATGAGATTTCTTCTTTGCTGGGGGGGGGGGTTACTTAAACATTATAAGGATGCAATCTATGCTAAGCTGTAACCGTCAGGATTCTTCACAGGAACAGAAAATGAAATACACTGCAAAAGGAATCATATCAGACTGGCTTACACAATTGGGACTGGACTGTCCAATAATGGCTGTTTTTATGCTGGGGGCCAAGAATCTGATGCTTTCTTGGTCTGTGAACATGATTTTCTCAGCATTCCTGATATGGCTTACAAAGGCCTAAAAAGTTCCTGAAGGATCTGGTTCTCAGCCCATGTTGGAATAGTAAACAACATGGATTCTGATGTTAGCAGATGATGGCAGTAGTAGCAATCGAAACAATAAAGAACAAATATTCCCAGCACCAAGATGCAAAATAACAGCACTGATTTTCCCTCTTACCTTTTTGTATCTGGGCCATCTCCAGAAGGTGCTACCCAGACTATGAGAGTCTATCCTTTTAGTTAGTTTAACTTGAAAATGCCCTCAACAACCCACCCAGAGAAATGTCTCATTGTTTGGCTAAAGCCAATCAAATTGGTAATCAAGATTAACTGTCATATGAGGAGATTTGCACTCTAGCTGTGAATCTGGGAATGGAAACAACCTGTAAAGATGGGGCAGACATGAAATAGATATTTCTGTCCCAAAGAGAAAAATGGAAAGGTGAAGAGGGCTGAAGGGTCTCAGATGAGTAAAAAATCCAATGCAAAACACCCATTTAAATCTTACATCTTGAGAATAATCTTTGACTCTATGCCCTTCTCTTAGACACTCTGAAGGCTTCTAGGAGTCTTGCTTCATGGGTCTTTTGGGCCCAGCACACACTGTAGTTCTCAGGTGTCAATCACAAATCTGTGTAGCTATTAGGTCTAGAGGCAAATGCTGTTTCCCAATGGCTTCACTAGGTATCTTTCTAGGAAAGATTTTTGATGGCAGCCT
Organism: Phyllotis vaccarum; assembly: GCA_033318265.1. Classification (NCBI taxonomy): domain Eukaryota; kingdom Metazoa; phylum Chordata; class Mammalia; order Rodentia; family Cricetidae; genus Phyllotis; species Phyllotis vaccarum. Next base: position 101,799,451 of record JARWLC010000005.1, on the reverse strand, counting down.
TGTTCTCATATTTAACTAGGTCAGGCTATATCCTTTGTCATTTATGTGACAGAACCAACATCATCCAGATCTTACACTAGGCACCTATGGATTTAGCACCATATGAAGTCTCAGTGTACCCCCGACTCCTTGAAGTATGGCCAGGTACCCATAGAGCACCATGCTAGGATGTAGGGAGTAAAGATCTGAGACAGCCTTGGTCAGACCTCTAAGGTCTTGTGGGTATCCTGGGTGCATCTCTTATTTGTACACTCAAGATCCTTGTACTCTGTGCCTGTGAGAAGCAGGGCATCTTCAGAGTTTCCAAAGCATCTTTAGATCATTGTCCCAGTGTTTTAATTAATAGCTGCTGGCTTCCTTCTAGCTACACAAATCTTATCAAATAGTCACTTGACCATAAGTCTCATTTTCTCTCCTAGACACTGAACATATGGTTGTATTCTTTGAATGACTAAGTTAAGAATTTTTAATTTTATTTTGACCTTTTAATCATGAATCTTTAATTTTTTTGTCTTATACTTTATTAGATCAAGTAGGAGAAATGATTACAGTTCCCTGCATGCCTTATTGTTTGAAGATTTATTCTGGAATAAAAACAACCTTTAGTTCTTTGAAGTTCTGGCTTTCTTAAAGTCCTAGGACACAGAAATCATTCAGCTAAGTTCTTTGTTACTTTGTAGTAAGAGTGGATTTCACTCCATTTCTAATGCTTTATCTCTAATTCTTTCTCAGAATGACCTATATAATATTCTGTCCATGACAATGCAGACATTTTCTAGAATCCACTTAAATAGTGTTCTAGCCTCCATTGTTACCTCTTTCCAATGCCAATTCTGCATGTGTACTTACTTGAGAAGGAAATCTCCCCATTTCTTGGGAACCAATTTCTGTCTTTGTCTGCTTATGTGGCTATAGTAGAATGCCACAGACTGAGTAATTAATAAAGATCAGCAACGTATATCTGACAGTTCTGGACACTGTGAGGTTCAAGATCGAGGCACCGATACTTATTATGATGACAGTCTACTTGTTCTGCCCTTATATGATACAAATGAAAGGACAAACAGTGAACAGAGAGCTGTGCGAGTCCTCTTTTATGACCACAAAGAGGAGTTTGCATGGCCCAAGTGCCTTCTAACCACCCCATATCTTACTAATACGATGTTGGTAGCATGAGAAGCTGAAAGAAGATTACTTTGCAGCAGGAGTTTTAAGATAATGAGAGCATGACTCATAATTCACGTATTTGCCCATCCATTGATGGAAAATTGACTTTTTCTACCCTTTGGCTGTAGTCAGTACTGCTTCTTTAAGCATGTGTGAATTCATATTTGTTTTAGTTCCTGGGGTCATTTATTTTAGGTAAGATTATTTGTCAATTCAATGGTGCTGGGCATGTATCATAGGGCTTCGTGCACATTGGGCATATGCACTGTCTGTTAGCTGTCCCCAGTCCTCAATTTTCTTCAATAAAGTCCTAGGCAGGATGTAGGTAGGTTGCCCGGTGATTCAATAAGTGTTCATTTGAGGAATCTTACAACTCATTTGAAACCTTTACCTTTACAATACCACAAGAACTATACAAGAGTTCTAATTTTTTATCTTCTATTAAAACCCACCCATGAACATATGGGCATGGTAGATTTAAAAAGAAGACATGAAATTGTAAAGGGGGTATGGTGCTAGGATCTGGAAAGAGCTGGAGGAAGTGAGTAGGCATGGGCATGATTTGTACAGTCCATTTCTTCACATTCCTATTTAAAATCTGCTCTTCTGGCAGTTTGAAATTCACACTGCATTACTATTTATTCTATCACTGTTCTATGTAATTTATTACTGAAGTTAATTTCTGTTGTCTATGGAAACTTTGTAGTTTTGGTCAGCATATCCTCTTGAACCTCCCAGATGCTGATAAGTCCATTGTTCTTGCTAGTCCTGTTCCCTTGTTACTTTCTCATAGGATCACTTCCTTAACAAGTCACTTGTAAGTTAGTCTTTGTTTTAAGATAGTAGATTTTGCTCCTAGATAGCCTATCCTCTAACCATGGGAAATTAATGCTTGTCATATAAACCTCCCTAAGTCATTTTCAGTATCAAACCAGGTAAAGTCTATGCAGCTTTGCCCACGCAGGTGACACATAGGAAGTTCTTCAGCACTGTTCACTGTAGCTAGTTGATGCTCTCCCAAATCTAGCACTGACAATAAAAAGTGGTGCTTAGTCTCACTATTGGAGTTAATAGCATTAATTTGTTTCTTAGCAATGGCCATTTTGACAGCAGCTCCCAAGACTCTTGAGTACTGGTGAATGTGGATATTCACATTAGATTGGCTTGATAATGAAGGGTGAACTTACCAAAGAAAGTATGAAATGCTTGAAAAACTTTCAACAAATAAAAGCTAAAACAAATTTTACTGGTTGGGGGAATCAGTCAAATGATACGTTTAGAGAATGTTCCTCTATGGTTTCATAGAAAGTCTGCTTGAGTATGGTGGTGTGCCCTGACAGCTTCTCTACTCATTACCTTTTAGATTTAATTTGAATTTTGTTTTCTTGTCTGTTTGTGGATGAAGAATGTTAGAGAAATAAAAGGTTGTTCAATCCATTACCAAAATACCAATTTAGAAAACATATAAGATTACTATAAGTCATTTAAATTACCTCTCGAGGAGTTAAGCCTTTCTACCATGTGAGAGACAATAAAATAAGTGTGAGATATGGTATACTTTGACCAACAGTTCTAGCAATTTCGGTGTGAGCTGTGCAGGACTCATGGCAGGAAGGCACACACAGGAGTGAGAAAATTCTTTCAAAGTATTGGGATAGTTGAGCAAAAAAAAAAAAAAAAAAAGTAAAGCAAGATGAAAAAAGGAAGGAAGAAGAAAAGAACAAGAAATGATGAAAGTTCAGAAGAAATGTTTTCTCTTTGCTCTGGCACTCACTTGTCCTAGTTTTACCCAATTCACTCACCTAAGGTTCCTTTGTCTCAATAAATGTTATCTGTGCTGGTGAGAGAGGCCTCTTGTTTGATTCCAAACATTGAGACGATTATTCTGAAATTATGATTTTTATCTTTAATTTGAATAAGCCAACTCTAAGAATGGAAGTGGTCAATGCCTTCCAAGTGACGTCACAGAAAATAATCAAGAGAGAAAATATTACGGAAGGGTCTAGACATTTGTAGGAGCCAAACTCTGAGATAGATAGAGGGCAACAACTAAGCTTAGTTGGGAAAATGTGTGACTGTTTTTACTGGTGACTGTCACAGTGCTGTGATGGGTCATCTCTATAAACAATATTCTGGAAGTCATTAATATGCCTTCGCTTTGTTTTGTTTATTCATTTTGTTCTTAACTATCTTATAATTCTTCTGGGTTTTATTCTAGTCAAAGTTTTGGACAATACAACTGCATCAATTCTAGAGTGAAAGTCATATACAGATGTACAGTGCTTCTAACTCTTTGAAACTGCAGGTTATCCAATTGTATTACTCTGAGTGCTTCACTTTTGCTACAGGCAGAGGGGTGTGTTCCCTCAAAACTCCCATGTTGTAGTTCTAATTTCCAGAACTCTGGAGTGTAATTGTTTTTGAAAATATGATCTTGAAAATGGTGATTTGGGTACACTGGAATAATAAGAGTAGACTGTAACCCACTCTAATTCATGTCTTAATGAAGAGGGGGCAGAATAGCTCAAACTTAGTGGAGAAAGAAATACAGAGACATTGGGGGAGAATATTAGTTCAGAAGGAATCTACTCTGCTGCCAATCCCCTGAGTTGGGACTTGCAGTCTTCAGAAGTGCAAAAAAAAAAAAAAAAAAAAAAAAAAAGCAGATTTCTTCTTGTTTTTACTTCCTGTATTCCCAGAGTCCAGAAACCCTTCACTCATCACTGCTTCCCTCTCCCTGTCTCCCTTCCTCTCCCTATCTCTCTCCCTCTCCCTCCCCTCCCCTCCCTGTTCCTGTCCCTTCCTCTCCCTATCTCTCTCCCTCTCCCTCCCCTCCCCTCCCTGTTCCTGTCCCTTCCTCTCCCTACCTCTCTCCCTCTCCCTCCCCTCCCCTCCCTGTTCCTGTCCCTTTTCCTTCCCCTCCCTCTCCCCCAGACCTCCTTTATCCTAAATTTTCTGTCATCAAGTTAGAAGGATAATTCCATAACAACTTTCTTTAAAAGACCAAAATATGAAAAAGAAATCTTATTCAGACAATAAAGGTACAAATATACAAATTCCCATGTGAGTATAGCACCAACTATCACTTCCTTGAGAATTCAGTGTCCTACGACATCATCTTTTTATGCAATGTTTGGGGAGAAATTCAAGATCTTCCCTGCTCACAAACATCAGTTTGTGAAACCTATATTTTTTCTACCGAGAAACATATCTGGTGATTTTTCTATGTCATACATGTCTTAAATTTTATGCTTCAATTAGAGCATGCCTGTGAGTTCTAGGTAATTTTCTCTTATTTCTTGTTTGGTAATGTTATTGACAATACTGATACCTTTTCTCCCAGAAAATTTCCTTCAGCTTAATACTGTGATGTTACTGTTTAATTTTCAATAGATTATTTTCAGTAGCCTGTCCATTCACTATCCTGTTTTCTCTAAATGTAGGCTACCCTGGAGATAGAACCATCTTTTTCAGAGACTTTCAGTTTTTGTTTTTTTTTTTCCCAATCTTTCCTTCCCTTCACCTTCTACAATGTGCTTCTGGTCCTGTCCACAGTGATCAAGAGACTGTGGACTGAAGTGTCTGTGCCACGATCTGAGAGGCCACGTTTCATCATATGTTACTGCATCAGCCCTTTCTGTTATTTATTTCACCTTGAAATGACTCTAGTTTAATTGAAGTTGGAGATTCTGTTATGTGTTCTTGAGTCTTGTCAAAGGATGTTGCTAGAGAAAAGAGTACAAAGTGTGTTTTTATGTTATTTTAAATCAGATGTCCTTCTTTAACTTGAATTCTAGTCACCATAAATATCCAAAAAAGTCTCTTGAAGACAATATTTATGAATATATTCATATTTTCACGCTTATTTTTTTCTAAGCATGTGTATTTTGTGTGTACATTTATGTTATGTAATGGCATAATGAGGTGGTAAATCCAATTAGGATTTGTCTACCTACAGTTTGATGTATTTTAAAGCTCCACAGAAAAACCAATTCAAACAATTTCAGAGGAAGAAAGAAAAAGAAGCCAAAGGGTTGTTTTTTTTTTTTTTTGTTTGTTTGTTTTTTTTTTTGCATACAGCATAGAAATAGAGTTTTACTGTATACCCCAGGGTGGCCTGGAAATCATTGTGTAGTATAAGACAGCCTCAACCCACTTGTGGTGATCCTCCTGCCTCTGTCTAACATGTGGTTCTAGGATTATATATGTGAGATCACATCCAGTCCTATATATTTTCTTATTCCCATTGGATGTATTTTATTATTTGAAAATCTTAAAAAGAACTTCATGTACATAATCATCTTTGTAAATATGTGGCAGCAACCATATGGAGCAAAGAGATATTTTCTGAAGTTCATTTCTTTTGAGTGCAAGCAGGTCACTATGAGTTTGCACAGTTAAGAATCTATGGTTGTCACTAGATACTGGCAATTTGTAGGATGCAATAGAGAGAATAAGCTTCTCTTCTGCATAGGCATTTAAGCCAATGGCTGTCAGGATCCTGGTAGCCTGCTAATGGAAGGTGTGGCCCTCATGGCAAAACACTTCTCTTGTGCCATTGCGGTAGTAAGGCCAGACAAAGTGACTAAGAGAAAAAAATCCCCGATAGGGCAGTTTGAGATGAAAATACTTGGTCTATTGCTCACTTGGCAGAGAACACTTGAGTTCTGAAATCAGAGGCCATTGATTGGACATTGGCTTAAGTTAATTGCTGTTGCTGGTATCACTGTTATTATTTTATATTTACCTTAATATCATTGATCTCTGAACATCTACATAGATTGTTCTTATTTGACTTCTCTTCCCTACTAAATAATATGCTTATTTAATGAAATAATTATATTTAAGGAGTCTTGTATTCACAGAGAAAGAACAAATTGATCACTTAATAAACTCTTATTATCTAAATAAGAGAGAAGTGTCCCATGGGGAACATTGAATTTATTCATAAGAATACCTTTTCTCCAGAAGGGAAATTTGTAAATTAATGACTATTATTAGCTCTTTATGTTGTAGGTCAGAGCCTTTAGAGACTGTTATTCTTCATCATTATTTTCTGAAGAACCCTCAAGATAATTTACAAGAATGTTGTTTTCTTAAGTACATAATCGCCGCCATGGTTTATGATTGTTTCCAGCTTCTGCCAAAGCACTCGAGTTGTTCTGCTTCTCAGTGATAGAATCATCAAATTCTTTCTGACTGTGAGTTCTCACTCCAAAAAAGGAGCCCAGAAGCATAACAGTAATGAAGACAGAATAAATGCAACATTTGCACATCTTAAGACTCAAGAATGATGAATAAGTGACTTGATTATGCCGCTTAAATCCGAAGTCATTTTTCTCTTTTGGCTATGCTTTGAATGAAGCATGCATTCTAAAGAAAGTTCACCAAGTTATGATCCTTGTAGTATTTGCTCTTCTCAGAAATATTTTACAAATATACTCTGGCTAACATGTGACATATGACAAAACCAGATTCCAATCTTAATGCTAGCAAAGCCTGGCCAGCAGTTTACAAAGGTGGGCCTGAACTCTAGCATCCACTCACAAAGTACACTGCTTTTGTTCCAGACAGATTGAGATTTCCAAGGCAACAGTGAGTCCTCTAACAGTGAGAGTGCAAACAAAGCAATTTCCAGACACCATTGTTTCCTCTGGACATAGAATGTATACTTCTATCCTAGCAAGAGAGAACTCAGAATAAAGTACTGATCATAGGACAATTTTGGTTTTTCTCCCAAAAAGAAACTTTGTTTCGTAGACTTTGGGGATATGTAGATGTGTATCATTTGAGTTAGAATGTTAAATCTTAAGGATATAACAGGTATGGTGGCCTTGAAAGATACTGATAATGGGCAGAGGAGACATAGCCCATCTGTCTTCTGTCACTGGGGTCTCTTAGTGACCTAAGTCTCAACTTTTTTTCTTTGTAGATACATTTATGAAAAATGTTATCTATCTTATTTTTCATTTACTTGAAAACTCATTCAATATGTATATTTGTTTTAGAACTATCTTTGTAAGCCCATCAAACTCTAGATGACTTGTGCATCCTATGTTTCTATACCATCCCTCCTCTCACTTCTACTTTATCCAGACAACCACACTTGTCCAGTTTTCTTATTCCCTAAATCCCTCTCTCATTCTCTTTCCAAAGAGTTCTTCCTCAGCTAAGATTCTCTCTTCATCCAACTCGTTCTAATTTTACACATCATGTTTGGCAATGGTCTCTAACCCTCATTCACCAGCAGAGTCACTTGAAGTCTGGAAAAGTAACAAACCACAGGCCACATTTCTGCCCACTCACAGTGCATTTTGAAATATTCCTAGATTTCAATATGAAAAGATATTTTGGAAACCACTGCTGTAGAGGTTTTTTTCTTTTGTATTAACACAGTTAGCTGAGAAATGATTCTCTAAGCTTGGCTCTAGTCCAGGTCTGGATAACGCAGCTGAGAATTATGGAATAGGACCACAGCTTTGTTTTGCTGGTTTATGGAACTGAGGTCATGATTAAGAGGAATAGTGGGAGGCATTCACATTTCACTGCTAGAGCTGAAATCCTTAGACCAGTGCAAAATGGACAAGAGCATAGTAATAGCTTACACAGCAAGCTCTTTTTGTATTCACAGTAATACATCAAAACCATTAGAAAAAACTTTCACCCAAATTGCATGCAAATGTATGTTTTCTTTGAATGTCTCCTACATACGTCTAATGCATTTTAGATGTTCATCTCCCTATTTTCTGACCTATTTTCTCTTCTTCTTCCACTAAAACTCTTAAATTCTGCTTCTGCCTACAATGTGTGTGTGTGTGTGTCCCACATTGTGTGTTCCACATTGTGTTGTGTGTGTATTACACATTGTTTGTGTCTGTTCCACATTGTGTGTGAATGTTCCACATTGTGTGTATGTGTGTGCGTGTGTGTTTCACATTGTGTGTGTATGTGTGAATTTATGTAGGATTGCCTACATGTGCATTGTGGGGAGTTGTTTACTGGCATATGGGAAATTTATCAGTGAACAATGAAGAAAGTGACACTGCTCCCTCAAGTGTCAGTCATGTGACACATAAGGATATGACCTATTCTCTCTTCTCTCTTCTATAACACATTGAAGGACCCATTTTTGTGCTGGTCTTAAGCAGATAACCACAGCTACCATGAGCCCATCTATGTATTATCTGTGTTGTAATTAGAAGACACAGTTTTACAATGGTCTTCTTCAACCTCTGACTTTTACAAACTTCTGCTTTCTTATCCATGAGGTTCCCTGGATACTGGAAGTAGAGGTAAGATATAGGTGTTCTGCTTAGGAATGAGCACATAACAGTCTAGTCACTTGTCTTCTCTGTTCTGGCCAATTATGAGTCCTGTATTAATATATTCTTTGCAAAGGAAGCATGTCTGGCAAGGGTTAAGAACTGGGCTATAGATTTTTTCTTTCAACTATTCTCTTAGCAGTACTGTGTAATGACTATGCAACATGTGATTTATGTTAAGCAAGAAGGTGAAATAAATTATGCCGAAAGATGTGTTGTAGTGTTCTATATTAAGGGCTTAAGCATCTATGTGTTTTAATATCAGAGGGGGGTCTTAGAACAAAACTCATTAGATATTTATATTCATTTATATTTAATTTCCACTTTTTATTATTTCAAGATAGAACAAAACGTTTTACCATAAAAACCAACATTTCCTTGCTCTGGGATCTGTTGACTCCCAAGTTCTACCCATGTGTCTCCACAGTCTCTAGTACTGATGACGAACATTTCCGTTATCCCACCTGACAGTTCCCTTGTCATCTTCCTAGTTCTGTCTGACCCACAAGCCCAAACATTTCACCAGTAACTCCTCTCAAACTGTGGTGAGCTTTCTTACTCTGTTTAAATAACTTCATTGGATTGCCTCATAATGATGAGAATTTATTGGAGGGTGGAATATTTCCTTATTGAGTTCTCTATTCTGAGTGCAGTGTTGTGAACATATTGAATGCTCAGAGTTTATTGTAACAATTAATATAAGAATATAATATTTAGATATTTTTGCGTAGAAGTAATGTTCAGAAAAGGCTTAATCAGAACTAGTTCCTTAGGGAAAGCAGAAGAACCTAAAACAGTGGTTCACAACCTGAGGGTCATGACCCTTTTAGGAGTCACATATCAGATATTTATATTATGAGTCATATTAATAGCAAAATTAAAGCTATGATGTAGCAACAAAATACTTTTTTGGTTGGGGTCACCATGACATGAGGAAATGTATTAAAAATTGTAGCATTAAGAAGGTTGAAAACAGCTGCCCTAGAATCTCAGAGCTTGCCTTGGGTATCAGGCATTCTTCCCTTCCTTTTCTCCTTTGGCCATTTGGCGAGTAGAACATCTAGGAACAGCCCAGGTGCTAAGGCCAATTTTCCTAACACTTGAAAGCCATGACACACCATTTTTAGCATGTAAAATCTCAAAAAAACTTTTATCATCAGGGAGCAATTGTGACAGCTGGACGCTATAGGCAAATATCTGCTAGTAAATGACCTGTTCCACTTAGGAGTCCAGAGGGAGGAGCACACATTTGGTTTCATATGTAGCCAGATGTAAGAGGGGTGTAAGGTACCTTTGAGAACCACAATCTGGTCTTGTGTTAGATAAAAATTTTTGAACTCTTTCTAGAATCATTTATTTCTATAAAGTTAATCTGAAGGCCAATCTTTGAAAACTACGTCTTGAAACAAACCATGGTGGCTATATATTCCTTTGCCCATTATACTTTCAAACTACCAAAGAAACTCTGCAAGAAATAATGCCTAGTTAGAATATGCACTGAATGCTCCCAGGGACAAAATATGGAAATTAGGAGAGGATAGTTAATGAGTGTTTATCTTCCTTGTATCTGTACAGCTCTTGGGTTTTGTTGTTGTCATTTTTTGGTTTTGGTTTTTGGTTACATATATTTTTAATTAAAATAGACATTCTCTACTTTCTTTCCTCTGTTCAGCTCTTCTCAGCTTATTTCCTTGGACCTCTCTTATATTCCCCACACTACAGGAGATTCCCCCCAACACACTCTTCTTTGATTGTTATTTGTGTGCGTGTGTGTGCGCGCGCATGCGTGCATGTTCAGCAAGAGGCACATGTTAGGAATTTGACTTTAGAGCTGTTTTTCTGCATCAGCTTAGCCAACTGCATACAGGCTGTAGCTGTAATTGTTTCCTATAGTTATTGATAAACAATGAGGACCACATGATAACTCTGCCTTGTTAAATAACTTTCATACACATATGCTCAAAGGCCTCTAAAAATCCAGGGACTTGTCACAACCATCATCTACTACATTTTCTTTGTTTAAGTAACACACACCGTCCTTAGAGCATGGACAGACACACAGATCTTGCTTCAGAAGGATTAGCTCTTGGTTTTCATTACTGTTTTTTATTTTTGTATTCAATATATTTTGATTGTATTCTTTCCTTCATCTAATTTCTCCTCCAAGAATCTCCCAACCTTTCTACTCACCCAACTTTATGTCCTTTATCTCCCTGCTTTTATTTCTCAAACAAGGAAACAAAGAATGCCCCCAAATGAAAACAATAAAGGAGACAAAAATAATACCAAACCAAAACCTAAACAAACAAGCAGAAAGCACATAAAAACATGGAGTTGGTTTTTGGTGACCGACTATTGCTGAGCATGAGGCATGTGCTAGAGTGTGGTTGTTACTCCCAGTGTTAACTCGATGGAGAAAATGGATGTTCCCTCTCAGCAGGTATCAATTATAATAGCTTCTTGATTAGAGTTGGGAGTTTGTACCCACCGGCTTCTTCTCTGTGCTGAGATTTTGTATGGCTTGAATTGGTGAAGATCTTATGTATGCTCTCACAGTCTCTGAGTTCATATGTTCATCAGCCCCGCTGGAAAATATTCTTTTCTTGGAGTCACCTACCTGCCCTGACTCTTCATAATCTTTCTATTTCCTCCAGGGAAATGCCTGAGCCTTGAGGGGAGATATCCCATTTAGGGCTGAGGGCTCCACATGGTCCATTTGTAGGTCTCTGTGTCAGTTACCATCTACTGCAAGAAGCTTCTTGGATGAGGGTGAGTGATGCTTCCGATCTAGGAGTTATTTTAACTCCTAGATCATCTTGAAAGCCTTAATTTTTGAACATTGTTTCTCTGCATTTTATTGTGAATGGATTCCTGCAGAGGGTGTAGTTGGTCCCTCCTGTCTAGAAATATTCATCAAGGATTTCCTGTTGAGTGAAATGGACCTAAAAGCAGTAACAAAGTCAGCACTAATAGGGAACATTGGTTGTGGTGGAACAGCCTATTGCTATTAGGGTGCAGGCTGGCCAATGGAGTGGCACAGCCATTTCTCATACTAGAATGATAGGAAACACTCAAGTTATTGGTTATTGTTTAGTCGCATATTACTTACTTGTTCTCACGGATCCCTATGTAAGGACCTAAAAGTCATCTCCATATGGACGTGATTATTTATTAGGGGCAGTTTTATTCAAAAAAAAAATCTTACAAGCATGTGTATCCTTGATGAAATTTACTAATCTCTCTCTCTCTCTGTATGTGTGTGTGTGTGTATGTGTATGTGTGTGTATGCATGTGTGTGTGTGTGTGTGTGTGTGTGTGTGTGTGTGTGTGTGTGTGTGTGTGTAGGCAAGCAGGGCACGTGTATATGAGAATGACAAGGGAAGCCAACCTACTTCCAAGCCAGACTCCTGCAGCATTTGCTATGTTGAACGCTCATCTTTCTCCCATGTGTAATTTCATCTATTGATGTATCTTCTAATGTGATTCAGGCTCATTATGATATTTATTTATTATTTTCACTAACTATAGTTTAAAAATACCTTCAATTTTTCATTAAGATTCTAATGTTTATTATTTCATTACTAAGCACAAGTTTTCATTCTTAAATGATAATATGAGTGGTGTTAAGACAAAAAACAAAACACTTCTGTAACTCAGAGTTATAAGAAATTTTTGTATGAACTTTTATACTTTCCATCTACGTACAAAAGGCTTGATTGTAACGGCTGTAACCATCCTCTAAGTAGGAACTATAAATATCTCAAAAGCAGACAAACAAGCATTTTGCCTAGGCATCATGGTTTTTTGTCCTGTGGTTATTCTGGAAGCTACACAGATGTTTGTGGTACAACCATATAAGGAGCTGCACAGCTCCTCTATAGTTCTCTGGCTCCTTAGAAGCATGAAAGAAAAGAATATAGCAAACCAACTTAATCATAAGGAGCATAAAGAGAGATTAGGAAATAGTCAAGGACAACATATATTTAAAAAAATAAACAGCACAGAAAGTTGGAAAATTGCCACCTACACTCACTAATGGAATTTTTTGCTTGAGTGTATTTCTGTTTTATCCCCAGTTCATAATATTTTATCTTCATAGCTGACAATTGTCTTCCATCACTGCTTGAAAATGGCTGTACCACTTCCTTTAGGCCACATGGTTCTGATGAGAAATTTTCTATCAATTGAAATGGTGTTCAGTGGGAAAGTGAGGCAGTTTACCCTGGCTGCTTGTACTTACCTTCCAGAAGGTAAACTATGGTGCTTCTTAGCAGATGTTTGAGATTATCCTCTAGTATTTTTTACATTTCTTAATGTGTAGGTTTAATGCCAAATTTGTGGAGTTTTTCTTATCCCTTTTTTGACTATTTATTTCTTAATCTCTTTTTCATGTATCTCCGGGACTCTGATTTCAGTTATATTAACTTGTTCGCCCTTGTCCACAAGGATGAGGCTCTCTTCATTTTTCTCCAATACATCTTCAAGATCCTAATTCTATTCTCTGTCATATCTACTCTCCTATTCATCTCATCCAACATGTTTTAATTATGATGCTACATTTGTTCCATTTCAATAATCTTTATATGATCCTTTTATTTATTTGTTTTGTAATTTCTCTCTCTTTGCAGAGACTTTCTATCATTTATTTATTTAGAATATGTGCCCCATTGCTAAAGCATTATGATGGCTGCTTTCAACACAGGGTCATACAATTTTGGTCTCTGACTCATTTTATTGCAGCTATCTACTGGTTTTCTTTTTAGAATGCTGTGATAGTCCTGGCTTTTGGCATGACAAATGATTGGCTGGTGTCACTGTTAGCCTGAGTATTTTTTGAAGACAGGATCACTGGGCTCCTGTTACCTCCTGCCACATCAGCATCATGTGAAGATGAGGCACTGGGCTATTTTGAATCTAAATGCAGATTAGGAAGCTTGTGGACCTTATTATAGTTTAGTCCACCAAGGGTCATCTTGCTGATGGATCTCATTGATATATGCCTAGTTGCAGAATCAGCTAGCTCTATCTCATTTTTCCAGGTAAGAGAAGGGAGATTTGCTGGTCTTCTGCAGATATAAATACTTTTGCTGTCAAAAGGATTACTATGGGAAGTCAGCTTAAGCACACCAACATAAGGAGTACCAATAGATGATCTAGTCCCTGGAAGTGAGAAAGTATAAGGCTAGTATTTCACCGAAAAGGAAGTGGCATTCTACTGGTACTAATTCACCCACATGTTATTAAAAGACACCATAAACATATGAGCATACAGGAATTGATCTTTACATTGCTTTGGATCTTGACTCACTCAAGATCATTATCAATTTCTAGTGAAGTCTCTCTTTTTGGCTTGTGGATAGCTATGACCTCATATGGCCTCTCTAACACAGCCACACATACATAAAATAAAGGACATTCTGAGACTGTGATTAAAGGAGGCACCTACAAGGCAGGAAGGATGCCCTGATTGGAATTAAACATGCTCAGACCCTGAACTTGGACTGTCTAGCCTTCACAACATGGAGTATGTTTGTTTTTTTGTTTTGGACAGTCTGTAGTAGCTTTATGGCCGTCTAACTTAACTAATGAAGATCTGATACTGTAAAGTACTGCTGTACCAAGTAACCTAAAATGTAGGAATTTTAGGAATAAGTAGAAGCAAGGTGAGTTTCAAGGTACATGCTAGAAAAAGCCTAGCTTTCCATGAAAAGATAGCTGGGAGTAATAATATTAGTGACATTATAGGTCTGAGATAAAGTGAGAAATAGTTTGTAAGATACTTTAGGAAAGGCTGGCCTTCCTATAAAATGCCAAATAATTTAGCTGGATTGTTTTCTGTACCTTTGTAAAAGGCAGAACTTTTAAGTAATGTAAACATCCATTTAATGAAGGCAATTCCAAGGAAGGGATTAATTCTTTAAAGGTGCACCCTAGATTCCCCTTATCCCTGCAGGAAATTTGGGCACTTTCTAAACAGAGGTTAATTAAATGGAGCATTAATTTAATGAACATTTGACAAATTTTCAGCCTTCCAAATTACAAAAAGGAGAAACACATTTTATTTTGTTTTTTTTCCATTTTTTATTTAAAAAGTTTTTTCATATCTACCACTGTTCCCCCTCCCTTCCCTCCTCCCAGTCCCTTCCAGTCCTCCCTTAGCCTCCCCCCACCCTATCATCCATCCATCCCTCAAGGAGGGCAAGGATTCCCAAGGTTAGTCAGTTTTATTTGGCATATCCAGCAGAGGTAGGTCCAAGTCCCTCATCCCAGTATTAAAGCTGAGTTAGACATTCCTTTGTAGGGAACGGACTCCAAAATGTCAGTTTATGCACTAGGAACATATTCTGATTCTACTGCAAGAGTCTCTACAAACTGCCCATGCCATTTGACAGTTATCTACCTTTGGAGGGTTTAGTTCCTTTCCATAAAGATTCCTCAGTGGTTGTTTCTGAGGCAGTGAGCTCCCAAGAACTGAGGTCAGCCGTCTCTGTGGGTCTCCTCCTCATGATTCTGATCCCTTTGCTCATATACTCTCTCTTCACTCTCTCTTCAGCTAGACCAGGAGCTTGACCTGGTGCTTAGCTATGGGTCTCTGCTTCTGCCTCTATCCATTGCTGCATGAAGGTTCTACATTTTGGTTTTTGAGATGTGTAGCTTTGGATGTCCTAGAACTCACTTTGTAAATTAGGCGGCATGGAACTCAGAGATAGCTTGCCTCTGCCTCCTGGTTGCTGGGATTAAAGGTGTATGCCACCAAGGCTCAGCCCCCCAAAAAAGTGCATTTTGTTTGGAGCCCCCCAGATAACAGAAGGATAATTACCTGATAAGGAAATTTAGGGACTGCTTAAGCAGATACTGCAATATAAGAAAGAGGAAGAGGGTAGAAGGACAAATGCAACAAGGGACAGACATGGATACTGCCAGGGATCTTGGCTTCTTCAGAACAAATGAGTAGAGTTATTTGACTCCACACACAGATTATCAGGGCTACCCTCTTAACCCTGGCTGAAGGTACTCTTCAGGAAGCAAAGCTGCATCTACCTTGGTAGCCGAGGTGTGGTCACAACTCAGCTTCAGTAGGCTGGACTGCTGTGTCTCAGAACTGTGTGAAATAGCAAATAGTGGGGAACAAAGAAAACCCAGAGTGAATGTGAGTTGTTGACATGGGCATGGGCATATCAAGGATCCAATGCTGCAGAACCTTGAGAATATCAAAGCTTACTCCTGGTTTATTTGTGAATGTTGATCCTGTTTACCAAAAAAAAAAAAAAAAAAAAAAAAAAAAAGATTGCTGAATTTTCCTACTCAGGGTTTATAACCAGAAACTGTTCTCCTACATAGACCACTCTTCTCCTTGTTCAGCTATTTACAGCAAATCAGGCTCCTTGATTCAGATGTACAAAAATAATTCACTGAGTTTCTGGTTGCAGAAAGAGTTATTTGAACAGGAACACAAGACCATGAGGAACTCTCATTGGTCAGAGGGGGGAATGTTCTCGTGAAAATCATGCAAATATAGGAAATCTGAGGCATAGCTCTATGCATCTTGAATAAAGCAAGGGACAAGGGGAATCCAGAGACAGGTAGTTATGCTTTAGTACTTTGGATATGAATTTGAGGAGAGGCCAAGGTTTTTATACTGGCATACCTTGGTCACCAGAAGAGACTGTGGTTTTGGTTGCTTTAGAGGACATGGGCGAAGGACTGAAGGGTGGATACATTGCAAAGGGACCTAAACATATTCTCATTTTTACTTTCAGTTTACGGAATCGTATATTTCTGAGGCCATTTCCTTTCAAAAGGACATTCTCTGTAGAATTGGATCCTAGGAGAATTTGGCAGTATAGGCCTTGCCCCTCAGATTATGAATTTTACTATCTTTCACAACCTACTAACAAATTAACATTGCTGCCTTTGAGGTATGAAGAGAATTCCTATAGGTGAAGCACACCTATAATAATTTTCTGCCATGATTAGCTGGTGGAATGCCAAAGATTGGCAAAGTGTCTTTAGGCCATATGTCCTACCCAATACGCTTGCAAATTCATGGACTAATCTATGTTGAGTCAAATTAGAATCATTTTTATAGCCAAACAACAATGTCTATCATTAGATGCTACAGTAGGAATTTAACTTTTTACTGGGTTATATAACTTAACAAGGTACAGATATTCCATTAATCCTCAAGGTCATTATAAAAGGCTGAGATTGGGGTATCCCACAACTGAGTCTTTTCACTAGCAGTTCTGGTTGATGATACAAGGCACTCATAAAGGAAACCCGATGACTTGGCTATCATAGAAAGCAATCTGGGCAGATCAAGATGCCCTTGATCAGTATTATTGCCAGGACAAACACCTACTTAATTCACTCACAGGAGAAAACTTGACCACTGACACTGCTCTGCTGGGGAAACAAACACATAGTGTACTCAAGTAGTCTGAAGAACACCCCATCTCCATCATAAAAGAGAAACTGTGTAAATGGAGACTGTTAAAGGATTTAAGAGCTACAAATAAAGTTATACAGGGAATAGAGTTCTACAGTCAGGACTGTCATTGCCTGCTGCTATTCTATCTCATTCTCATTTACTTATAGTTGACTTGAAGAGTTATTTTTCCTCACCATTCTACTACATCACAGTGATCTTGAAAAGTTTGCTTTGCCCCTTTGTCCTGGCTGGTTTTATGTCAACAAACTTATGACCCAAGCTAGTGTCACCAGAGAGGAAGGAACCTTAATTGGGAAAATGCTCCATATGACTGGCCTGAAGGTCAGCCAGTGGAGCATTTTCCGGTACCATCCTCACCGATGCATCAAGGTTCTTTAATAAGGTGGGCGGAGAAAGCCATGAAGAGTAAAACAGTAAGCAATACCCTTCCGTGGCTCCTGGATTAGCTCCTGGCTCCAGGTTCCTGCCCTGTTTGAGTTCTTGTCCTGACTTCCTTCAGTGATGAACAGAGATACAGAGATTTAAGTCATATTAAACCTTTTCTCCGAATCTTGCTTTTGGTTGTGGTGTCCCTTCACAGCAATACTGACTCTAACTGAGACACCTTCTCTCTTTCTCAATCATGGTCTGTTTACACAGTACTTCTAATGGATTTTTTTTCTCCAGGTTATGAAAACAGGCTCACTATGTGTCAGGAATCTGTGGCTGTGGTTATGAAGCCCACACATAACAGTATGGTATCTACTATATGGATGGCATTGTAATCAGCCTTCTTTACTTTTCTGAAGTGGCAGTCATCTTTAGTGAATTAGACCTGATGTCTTTAATTGCTCCAGAAGAGGTTTAAAGATATCCCCATCCCAATATGTAGGATTGTACTTGTACCGTATGCCCTCAAGAGATAAACATTTGCAAGGGTTGTCTCAAAACTCATAATAATTGGGGAGGTATTAATTGACTCAGACAACTGTAGTGGGAAACAGGTACTATCACCTTGACTTAGAGGCTTGGACTCTTGGCTAGCATGGATCTGGGAATCACCTATGGCCTTCAGGCACCATTTGGAGCATGTCCAGAGGGCCAGTTTAAGATCCTAGCACATGTATGCAAATCTCTTCTTCCTCATGCCCTAGGTTGGATGATATGACCCATGCTGAGTGAATCCTCATGGAACCAGTCCAGTCTTTCCAGGAACCTCAAGACTGCTTAATCCCTCTTGAATCGGTGAATGCCCCCCCTTGAGCCCTTTAATAAGTAAGAATCTTTCTTTATCAGTTGCCTTTGATCATTATTATTGCCATGATAAACACCTACTTAAGGTTACCTACTTAAGGTTAGGAATTTTCTTCACTTTTTCAAATTTAAGAGGGGATGTAAATCTCTCTTCTCCACATCAGCTTATTTCTGAGACTAAGAAGGGTCTAGCTGCAGTGGAAGTAGCAATGTCCTAAAGGTGAGAACAGAGATGAGACCTGGCTGCAAAGCTTTCACTTAGCAACTCTTAAATTATTCATGTGCTCTTACTGGGGTATTCTGGCAACCACAGAATTTTATACCTTCCCTCTCTAGGGCAATGAAAACTTACTATAACTTGGTGATAAAATTAATCTCAGGGGAGCACAAATGAACTATAGAGATCTCATATAAAGAGCTAGAGACAGTTATCATCCCATATTCAATCCACTCTCCGGCAATGCTCTTTGAATTATTTCCCTGGCCAGGTAAATTTTCATCTTCAGCTCTCTTTAATACTATAAGGAATTATTTTCCCCAGAATTACACAGTTTCAACCTTTTTTTTTTTTTTTTTTTTTTTTTTTTGGCTTAAATTCTTCGTTGCTATGCTTTGTTTTTGTTTGTGCTGTATGTATGCCTACCTTTGAGATTTTTATAGCACTATCCAAGGGCATGTAAAGCAGAAAGGAAACCATCATATTCAAGACAAGAATGTTATTCAAGGCCTGCTCTCTAGTCCACCTTATCAGTGGTTCATCTACTTGCTGTGTTGTATTCAAGCGTGCTTAGGTGTCTGAATGAAAACCTAGAGGAATGAGACAATTCTATATAACCAGAGCGACAGGTTTCTATAGACTTTGGAAAGTCTAAGTATATGCTGAGATTATAGAAAAATAAGTACAGAGTGAAGAAAGTTCCCACATGAATGTGTTTTTTCTGGGTTTGACTTCTGTTCCTTTATTGTCTTATTTGCTAGTATTTTACAGTGTTTCTATTTAGTCTCTTCTTTAATTCTTATCGCTGATGAAAGAACTGTCCTCTATAACTCTAAAGGTCAGTGTCTTCAGGGAATTATTTTACCTGAGCTAGACAGATGACAGCACCAAAAAGGCAAGTGTCAAGTAGGAAACGAGACATATGAATTTATATATGTATTTATCTCTAATAATGTTTTCACCAAACTAATACATTTGGAAAGTTGTGGTTCTGTGAAAATATTTTTGGATAACTCATGCCATTAGCTAGATAGGTAAATGAGAGGTGGTAAATATATATATATATATATATATATATATATATATATATATATATATATATATATATATATATATATATATTCATGGAGCTCAAAATGTTTTCCTGACAGCTAAACAGAATTTCCTCATTTGGATGACAACCATAGAACTGGGTTAAATGTGGAGAACGCTTAGATTTCAGAAGAGCTCCTGCCTACAGTAGTGGGCAGATTTGCTCCTTTAGAGCTCCATGTATATTTGTCTCAAAGGAAAAGGTGCCAATGAGGCTCAGTGGCACATGCAAGTAGTCTCAACTACTTGAGGGACTGAAGCAGAAGGAAATGTTGAAATCCAAAATTCAAGTCTGGCCTGGTGAGCTTTATGGCAGTCTATCTTTAAGGTGAAGTGGCTAAGGTAATACCATTTTGTCCTGACTCATTTTGTGTCTGCTTATACATTCCACGGACCTCTAGGCTTCTCTCAACAGTGACATCTGTGTTGGCAACACATTAGAAATTTTTATGGCCCTGACCATGGCCCACATGTATTAGGCAAAATAATTTTTTACAAACTTAAACTAAAATATTGGAAGAAGCTATAAGTAAAAAAAATAATTGTCATGTTATATTTGAAACTACTATGTTCTGCCTGAGGTTTCTGACCATCATCTAAATTGATATAGTTGTGGGGTTTGTCTCTAAAACTACTGTGCTACTAACCTTGACACCAAGAGATTCTGAGACATGAGCTTGTACTTGGTTATCAGCCAAAATTGAGAGACTCAAACACTCTTAACTGTTTTAATCAGCATGATTGTCTGATCTTTCTTTCTTATGTAGATTTATTTCAAAGTAAAACAAAATAAGAATACACACACACACACACACACACACACACACACAAACACACACACATACATTGCTCCATTAGAATGAATAGATGAGACACTGGAGCTTGCAAGAAAGACAAATAAATAGAAAAAAATTTTTTTTGATAACTTTGTTGTTTTAAACACTAGAAATAAGCATCTCACTTTGAAACTAAATTTTACCTTCTTTAGCTTTCATATTTTAAAAGACTTGAATAGCATCAAGAGTATCTGAAAAGACTTCTTTAGGGTTTTCAATAGAAAAGATAGTTTTAGCACCACAGGAGATTAAGCTGAAACAGCAAACAAAGTGTGTGTGGGAGGGAGTAAGTGGTGTGTGTGTAGGTTTGCAGCAAACCACAATGCATACAGCTAATGTGCTATTGGTATTTTTGTTATTTTACACTGACATGGGAATGCCTCCTGACTGAGGTCTCACATGCTGTATGTAATGGCTTTGCTCAGTGGACAGTTTAACTGTCCCCAGGGATCTTGGGGGTTTCTCTGTAAATCAGACTTTGAAGAAATTGAGTTTTGATGTGATTGGCCAGCTGCTCTTCTTTCCCTGGGGTGATTAAGAGTGAAAGCTAACAGCATGGATCTCTGGAAACCTCCCTATCTCCCAGAGTTCCACAATCCTCAAGTCTTTCCCATCCTCGTATCATCCAGAGGACAAACCTACATGCACTTTATGGGAGCATCACTCTGCTGTTGTCGAAGGCTGGGGAGATTAATGAATTGCTATAATCTCAATCCTAATAAAATCTATGATAGTTTGGCATAAAAATACAAAATGCAATAAATCATCCCCCATATAATACAGTGTTATCATTCATCAGAAGTTCATCTTCTGATTCAAAACTAAATATTCCAGTATAGTCCACACTTTATGTCTATGAATTCTGTGTTCTTGGATTCAACCAACCGGAGATGAAACTACTGGAACGAAAGAAAAAAAAATAGCATCTGTATTGAAAATATTCAGACATAAAGAATTGTTTCTATTTCTTAAATAACACAGCATAGCAATTTGCATAACATTTATATAAGTTTAGAAATTGTAAGTGATCCAAAGATAAGATGAAGTATACAAGAGGATTTGTAAAGGATATATTTAATGGTAATGTTCATTTATATAATATATAAATATATATCTAAATCTGTGGTTTTGGTAGCTGGTGGGCTCCAGTAACCAATTATTCACAGGTGCCAAGGTCTTACTGGGCATAGATAAAATGTTAGAGGCATGATTGAGAGTCTGAACTCAGCAGTCCATTTGGATTTGGTTCCTGAGATGGCCACTTCCTAGCATTGTGTGCACTCAGGCAATTCTGTTTTCTTATTTGTAAAAGAGGAAGGCTATAACAGAGACTATGAGTCATCCTGACTACAACACAAAGATTCTGTGGGCACATGAAGGAATACAGGGGTGTTGGGATTCCAATGCTTTGGGGGTGCCCCATCTATGCCCCATCATTCTTCAGGCAGATGACTGTGAGACTGAGCCTCAATATCACCTGAGAAGTTGTGTAGAATATGATGCTTGGGTTTTCTTTACCCAGGGCTAGCAAATCAGCACAGCCATTCCTCAATAGTTCTGAAGACAGTTTTCCTGCATGCGTAAATCTGAGAAGTGTTTGTTGAGCATCATTATGCAGGTACAATAGGAAAATCTGTTTTAGTTTCTCAAATGTAAGAAGCTAAGACATTAGCTGATTTGTTTGGCACCTCCTCCAGCATCTCTTTGAATTTACTTTTCACATATCTTTCCCAGTGGTCTTTCTCTACTAACTATAAAATCTAACTAGCTCATAGTTGATCCCTGGTGCCCGAGGCAGGGATTAAATTATGATAGAGGCATAGAGTCAACGTGTACTAGGGATACACAGTACTTAGGGACTTTGTACTTGCTCTTGGGAATAGTTTGCTGGTGTTAGTTCTGCTGCTTATCCTTGTATGGCCTGAGCAGAAACAGTGACACTAAAAATTCCATGTTCTCACCTCTACATTGGAGGAGCAGGCATAGTCTCCACATCTCCCTCTAGCTCTAACCATAAGTTGACATTTAAATCAACCATATCGACCCATTGCTTGTTGATGTGACACACATTAGAATCACCTAGATAAAGAGCCTCACATGAAGAATTTTTGTGTGGGAAGTTCAACGTGGGAAGCCCCCTCCCTCCAAACCGTGGGTAGCAATTTCTGGAGGGAGGACTGAGTTAAAAACGACACTTGAAAAGAGAGTTCATTCTCTTGTCTTTGGCTGATTGGCCTTCCCCTTTGGTGCCTAGTGAGTGTCCTCCATTGCTGTTCTTGTTGCTGACTCCTTCAGGTCCAGTATAGTTAGCCTTTGCAAGCTTTCAACTTGAAATAGAGACTGGTGGCTTTCCAGGAATTTCTACATCTCCTCATA
Organism: Phyllotis vaccarum; assembly: GCA_033318265.1. NCBI lineage: Eukaryota > Metazoa > Chordata > Mammalia > Rodentia > Cricetidae > Phyllotis > Phyllotis vaccarum. The sequence continues at coordinate 101,776,756 of JARWLC010000005.1, read as the reverse complement.
CAAGATTGGGACTACTGAGTTACCCTGCCTTGTGGAACTGAGTTACTGCTGGTTATTCCATTGCCTCTGATAAGACATACTCTGACTACTGAAGAAACCAGCCTGGATTCTCAGCATCTTTGGTATCAGTTGGCCCTCACCTGTGACTATGTACAGTGGGTACTATTGTGACAGACATGTTTTGGTCGGGCTGTAGTGGCAATGAACTTTGGACTGGAAAAGCCATTGACTTCTCAGAGTCAGTGGACTATTCCATGGAATCTTGGAAGTACGAGAAATGCCAAGGATGGAGGCCTACCTCAGACAAGTCTGAGAACCCCTCATAGATTACTCAGAAATGCACACCAACCAATTAGAAGCACCCTCATTTACGTGGCAGGAATAAACTGGCTGGAAATAACACAAATTGTCTCACTGGAGCTAAATGAGGACACCCTGAAGGGTAACTCCTTATGTCTATTATTATCCACAGGCTGTTCTGCTAATTCATGCTTTCTGCACTTTTTCAGTGCACAGAATAAACTTTTGTTATGTTTGTTTGTGTGTGTGTTTATCTGCACAAGTAGAATTTTAAAGGTGAATTCTTTCTCCCACTCACAAGTTCTCCATTAATGCTTAAGCTGAACTATCTGTTAGTGGTCTGTTCATTATAATATCCCCATATTTGTGAAATAATAACAGAGAGGGTTTCATTTTTAATCTAGCAAATTCAGGCATTATACACATGTTCATGAACATACATGTACATATGTGTCTTCTACATGTATACAACACACTTTTTATGTATGTTTAAAATGATATCTGATTTTTTTAAACATAGATATTTGTGTCACTAATGTCCCATACTAAGTTTATGTTGTTTTCATATCTACAGCAGACAAAATTAGTTTATTTTAGGGACATATATTACTTGAGAAACCATAGAGAAATTAAACTGTTCTATATTAGCATTTTTCCTTTTTCCCCATCTTTCCGTCACCACATCTGTGTTTATTAAGCTGACAATGTATTGATTCAAGAATGACAATGTGCAGAGGTAACTCGCACTCATGATATACATAGAAATTTGAATGCTTTGTTGCTACTTACTTTCTTTATAAAGAAAGAAATAACAGAAGGCAGTTGGCATCACACTGGGCTGCAGTGTTTCCAAAGATAGAGCAGGGCATTCTTTTGCCATTTTTAAAACAAAACATAAATCATATATTGACACTTTCCTAATAGATTTTCAATCTCAAGAGAAATCGGTATATTTCTGAGTAATTACTTGCAATACACTTTGTTATAAACAGGAAAATTGAGGGGACTTTAAGTCACATCCATTTTTCACTGTCATGTGTGATTATATTCCCAGGATTTCCATATTTTGCTTTTGTTGGAAATAGATTTGTTATTTATTAGAACCAACTCTGATTCTGTGAGGAACCAGTCTACAAAGGCAACTTTTTTGAAACCCTTAACAGAGAACTAGTCTGTTTAAACAAATTTCCAGGTTTGGGATAGTTTCTGCCATTGTGCTTATGTGAATCGAGGTGACTTACAATAGCTGGTCAATGTCAACATGAATGTTTATTGAGTTTTGAGTATTGATACGGTTGAGGAACAGTCAAATTGTCAAATCAGGGACTCCAGGCTTGAGCAGAAATGGATACTCTTGGCTAGACTGGGCATGAAGTTACGGTAAACTTACTTGGAATAGGGACGCTCTCTAACTGCATAGTGAGTCAGGAGTTGAAAGCTAAGTGAAGTGATAAAACCTTGTAGGTCAACCGAAGTATCATCAGTTTGTAGCTGTGTCTTCTCACAGAGCTTGGGCTGACATTGTGCATGAACTTTCTATGAGTTTTGTTGTGACATATTCTTACATGTTCAGAATGTCTGAGCTTTTTAGCAGTATCTTTCTAAAGTCATTCAGATAACTTCGATGTTTTTCTGTTCCGTACCTTTCATTAAGACTCACACTTTAAAATGCCATATTGAACACTCATTTGTTCTTACATGATGCCTTAATTTTCACAAGACAAGGCATGGTATTTCCCTTTCTCCTAAAAACAGGGGAAAATCTTGCAAAGCATACAGCTGTTCTTAGAAACCTGGTCTGGATAAAAAGAAGAAATCTTTTAAGTCAGCAGTTTTCAAAGTAGCATCTCATATATTATATATACTTGTGTAAATGTTTACCTCAAAGGAGTTTACTTCTCTACAGGATTTCCACTCCTAACCAAGACAGAGTGACAGAAGGCACATGCATCCATTTCCCTAAGCAACCAATCATTTTGGATATATTTGGCATCAATGAATAAATTAACAACCCTAAAAACATGAGACACAATGAGTGAGCCCTCCAGGTACAAGGTTACTCTGTAAGAAACTTGTAGGAAACTCTGAAGAAAGGTGGGACCTTGAAGCAGACAGACCCCGGCAGGGACTAGAAACAGGAATGGGCTCTTTTTTCCTTTCCTTTCCTTTCCTTTCCTTCCTTCCTTCCTTCCTTCCTTCCTTCCTTCCTTCCTTCCTTCCTTCCTTCCTTCCTTCCTTCCTTCCTTCCTTCCTTTCTTTCTTTCTTTCTTTCTTCCTACCTTCCTTCTTTTCACCCTTTAATTCCTGCTTTCCTTCCCCTCCTTCCTCCTTCCTTCCCTTCCATCTATTCTTTATTTTTAAGTCACATTTATGGTTCTGAATAGTCTTGTTTTGTTTACTGTTTTATTTTTCTATCTCAAATTCTTAGGGATATATATGGAAAGTATAACAGCACCCCAGAATGTGTCACTTTGAAAAGGTATTTTGTTTTCTGTATTAGTAAACTCTCACACACACACACAGCTTTTTTTCATACTTCTATGAAATAACTACCCACTTCTATTGTTTGTCATTTCCTGTCACAATTTGTAGCAGTGCATATTCTGAGAAGAACATCCTCTAGGGCAAAATCTAGTTAAAATATCATAGAATTAGAACCAATGTTGTTGAGATAATTATTATAATCATAAATGTTCCAGTAGTGGTCTACTGAATAATGTCAGAAAAACTAATAAGTAGCATTGAGTTGATTTCTGCAAATAGACAACCCCCTATAATTTAAAGTTTATGATATGATCTTGGTAGGGTTTTAATGTAGCTATTAAATATAAATATAATCTGAATATTACCCTTATTTACTGAAGCACAGTTCCAAGGCATAATTATATCCTCAAAGACCGAAGTTCAGCTTTCATAAACTATCTAACATGGCACTTAATACTAAATTGAGCAGAACCAAAATGGTAGCGAGCTGTCCATTTTTTTATTCCCTCACATATAAAGTCAATTTAATTTTGAGTATGCAGTATTGTTGAATATTTTCCAAGCTTTGCTGGTAGCTGGAGGGTGGCCTAGGGATTTCTGAGAAGGAGTCTCATTTTCCTTTAGGTTGTCCTTAATGTCCACCACCAAGGAAAGGACTCAGACCTGTAGATTGTGTGATCCATCTGGACTTCATTCCAGCACCCACTTCCATATCAACAGAAATATATGTGGCTTTGTTCATTGTGCTGTGTAGATCCATGTCAAGCTATATCTACTCTAATAATTTAGTGTCTGTTGGATTTTATTTATAAAAGATGATAAGAAACAATAAAATTAAGATAACAACAGAGAAATCCTTATGATGGCTTAGGGTGTGTGTGTGTGTGTGTGTGTGTGTGTGTGTGTGTGTGTGTGTGTGTGTGTGTGTGTGTGTAGATCCTGCTGCCAAACTTGGCAACCTAAATTTGATCTTGGCAACCCACATGTTAGAAAAAGAGGACAAAACAACTGACAAATTGCCCTCTGACCTACACACACACACACACACACACACACACACACACACACACACACTATGGCATGCTTCTGTCCCTCACACCATAGGGACAATGCATAAATAAAAATGTAATTAAAAATAAACCAACAAGCTCAGGAAGCCTATTATATTGCTAAAGATGGTGGAAATTAGTAGCAGTTTGGTTTATTCTCTAAAGAAATTGTTTTTTTCCAGTGGATTTGAGTGTCTGGTTTTCATTGGTCATTGTGGAGAATCTCTGTGATATGACAACGTTGCTTTCTGCTAATTTGTCCCCACAAATGCTGTTATTCTTGCTCCTTGTCCTTCTGATGCTGCTTTGATTTCTGTTTCCTTCTTAGGGGAGTGCTTTTCTTTGTATTCCCTCACTTCCAGCTATCTTTTAATTAAATCACCATTGAACACTAGTGAAAGACCTTGGGGTTTGCTCAGCTGGAGCAAGTTTTCTTCTAAATATAAACAAGTGTTCATTTAAATGAAGCTTGAGAAAACTTCCTCTCTAAGTCTTCTTTGTGAATTCTTGTAGCATCAACTTCTTTATTTCAGCTTTGGAAAGACAAGAATTTGATAAAACAAGTTATGAGTTTCTAATTCATTACTTTAATACCTACCAGGATTGTAGCTGGTGAAATGGTGTATTCTATTATGAATTCACTCCTTATTATAATAGTTGTAATATTCTCAATTAATACCAAATATGGAATAATGAATGACACTGAAGTATATAAAAAGTAGACGACCATACAGGGAGACCCATGTGGTTCCTTTAGTTGCTCATGTGTTATAGCGGTGTTGGGCCAGCCTCTGAGGCTCAACTGTGCTGAAACTTCTTCGCCAAGCACCTCACTATTAGTGATCATACTAAAATAGATACCCAGTGGTCATAGTGAGACACGTACCCTGAGTAATGTTTGCACTAAACAAAGTTACATAGGGATATAAAGGACTGAGCCATTCTCAAGTAAATAACAACTATCCTCACATCAGTCAGAATCTAATCTGTTTTGAATAAAAGCATATGTCTGCCTCATGTTAGCATTCTTTGAGGCATTGTGCCACTGCATGCATGTGACTTGTACTTGGTCAGTGCTGGCTGCACAGTTGCCTGCCGCAGGAGTAGTGTTAACCACACGTTACCTTGTGATGATGATTTTAATACTTTGGCCCCTCTGACTCTGCCTTCTTCCAGAGAACACTGTTATTAGCTGGCACGTGAGTGTTGTGCAGTGAAAGAGAACATGCCAGAGAGAAGACCAGCTCGTGCACCTCCCCTGAGCTCGTTTCCTGAATTGCAGCCGCATGAACATGTCAAGTCCCCAGCAAATCCTCAAGATTACAGACACATCAATGTTTTTGCTTCCCTCTGGAAATTCTCACTCTCACATAGACATCTTTCCAAACATTTCTGGCTCAGCTTCAAGGGCTTTCTCTTAAAGTCTGACCACTAAAGAGTACCATGTTTATGAGGATGTCTCAAGAGCCTGGTAGATCAAATGGTGATCGCTGGTGTGAATAGGTTACTGCATATTACAGTTCTGCTGTGAAGGTGGAAGTTTTCTCTTGTCTTTAAAAAAAGTTTGTTTGTTCGTTTGTTTGTTGTGTTCTGGAGATAGAGCTGCACTATGTAGCCTATGTTTGTTGGAGAACCCTGTTAATGAGTCTTGCTATTAAATCTGCCTTGTCCAGATACCTCTCTGAGCTTGTGTAAAATGGAGGACTGCTTCTTTCAGTGGACCTTCCACTTCTCTATGTAGCCTGAATTGGAGAGGGTCCTTCCAATCATTTGCCTGACTTTATTTTGAGGATGATCCTGTACAGAGGTCCCTGTGAATGCTGTATGGTTCAGTACGTAAGTCTCATTTTTTTCCTCTAGCACATATAATTAGATGCTGTATTATGATTAATCAGTCCTTCCTGTCTGCAACCCTAAGAAACCTTATGTACCTTACCCCTAAAACAGTAAAATTAGTTGTCTCTTTGAAGCTGATTCCCGGAAGTTCTTTTCCTCATACACACAGCCATATCCAACCCTGCTCTCAGCTTCTGCTCCCTTTGCTGGTAGCCGATGACCTCTGAGGTAAAGGAGACCTACACATGCTGACTTCAAACTTGTAATCCTTTCATCTCAGGTGCCTCAATATTTTTAATACAGGCAAGTGTGACCATTCCTGGTACAATAGAACAGAGATGCTTGACAACAGTGAGAACAAATCCCCCCAAACTTTGGGGTACCATTGTAGGTCTCCTACGTTTTCAGAAAACTAAACCCAAGTTAGTTGTGCAAACTGTTAGTATTCTATCATCTCCAGTATGCTCCAGAAAGACAAAAACTATATGCTGAGTGTATGCCCCAACTTGGATGTGGTTCATAATGGGCCCTTTGATTAGGTTTGTCTAAAGGGGTTCTTTCACAATATAAACTAGGGGTTTCAACATCAAGAATTATTGTCTCATAATTCTAGAGGTTGTTGCCTAGGATCAGTGTACTAGCGGTTTTGGCTTGCAGATGTTCTTATGTCTTGCTTGTGTGTCTATCTACAAATCTCTCCTTAGGAAGACAATATCACATTGTGTTAGGACCTGTTCCCATAACCTCATTTTAACTTGACAAGTACTATGAAGATTATCAACAGTCACATACTCAGGCATCAGAATATAGAATTTCAATGCATAAACTCTGTAGATATGGGGACACAATTAAACCAATATCAGTGCTTTATATTCTACTTCTATAGTTCCATTGTAAGAAAGCGACTCTCATGACTAAATAATATGTTCCCACACTTAATAAAACTTTTATTTTGGGATTCTAAGATTTGCTTGGTAAATAGGAAGCTATTGTAGTTTAGATAACTCTGGTAATAAAGATGTTTTTTTATTATATCTAAAGAAATATGCACATAGACAAATATGCCTATATTTGTAAAAAATGTAGATGATGTGTATCTCTATATCAAGGAAATAAAGATGTGTGTTAGGGTATGTGTGTGTGTGTGTGTGTGTGTGTGTGTGTGTGTAGTCCATATAATAGCAAGAAAACCAGCTGTAATACTAATATACAAGGAAGGTAAGCATTAGCTCTCTACTAAACTATGTCCACAACCCTTCTGGGTACTCAAGGGTTGTTATATTAGGATACATAAACTGAAAGTGAAATAGCTTGTCTTTTAAAAAATATTTTGTTTTAAATTATTTTTATTAGAGAAAAGCATGATTAGTCAAGGTTTCAAAGTCAGCAGTTTGCTAAAACATGAGATTTATTCTCACATAAAGAAAAATTTGCTAATTGGTAAAGGGGGGATGGATATAGTGAAGAAAGTCAGAGGGCACAGTAGAGTTGATTAATAAAGTCTAGAAAATGTGAATAACTATCAGTGAGGTTATAAGTTACCCTGTATATGACTGAAGTTTAAGAATGTACACTGGACTCCCTACAGATATGGTCAAACATGATTCTCAGCTTCTGAGTAAGGCCTCATGTGTATGTGTGTGTGTCTTTGTCTGTACAGGTATGCCTGCAGTAGCACATGTGTGTGTGTGTGTGCAAATGTGGAGACCAGAAGTCGATGCCAGGTGTCATTCTCTATAGTTCTCTATTTGCTTTTCTGTAACAGGGTTGATCACTGAACATGGAGCTCATTGGTTTTGTTAGACCTGTTGCCATTCAAGCTTCCAGGTTCCTTCTGTCTTCACCTTCCATGTCTGGAGGAACAGACATGCCGCACAAGTTCAGCTTATATAGGTGCTGGGGATATAGACTCAGATCCTCATGTTTATGCAACAAACATGGTCCTGACTGAATCATTTCCTCACCCTTTCTGATAGGACTGAGCTTTGGCTGCCTGCCATGCAAAGTTGGGGGTGGGAATCCTAATTATCAGTGGAAACCTTTTTGAGGTGGTTTCTTTTTTTAACTCACTAAATTGTATGTATTGATTATGTACAACATGTTTGAAAAGAGTTATATATTGTAAATAGCTAAATCAAGCTACTTATTAATGCATTACCTTACATGGTTAAAAACCACAAAAAAAAAAAAAAAATCACCTTCGTTTCTCAACAGTTTTTGAAAACACAAAGCACTGCCAGTCACTGCTGATGTGTTGGGCAAAAGGTAGCTGATTATGTTCCTCTTCCCTAACTGAGATTTTAGATCCTTTGACTAACATTCCTGTCTCTTGTTCTCAGTGGATTTTAGGTACAGAGTTCAAGTAAGTTTAGTTTTAAAGTTATTCTCCCAAATGAAGAATTTCAGTCTAAAACCTCTATCATCACATTGGAAACATTACTTTCCTCTTCCTCCCTCAGATTTCTGGCTACATTTTCTCAAGAAGAGAGAGAATCATTGCTTATGTCCTTCTCTTGTGGACAGTTATGGAGCTATCATTGTTTCCAAGCTACCTGCAATTACAGATATCCATTAAGGATACAAAAAAAAAAAAATTCCTTTGCTTTCATGTGACCTAAATCCTGGTGTCTGGTTTACATTCTGACCTTGGCAGCACACCTTTGGCATGGACAGGACAGTGAAAGATATTACTAATATTATGGTTCCTAAATATCTGTCATTGTATGATCATTTGAAGTGTCGAATTATAAAGGATAGCTTTTCACAAGAGGCTAATTTTAACTGTTGACATATATTAACTTCATCTCTTAGGAGAAAAAAATGTATGTGTCAAACCAAGTTTTGGAAACCATGTGTAATTATGTAAGCCAACCAATAACTTGGAAGCATTTCCCTGATGTTCATAGGAGAATTTTAAAGATCAGGGACAGTCCTAGCGGCATGAAATAAATCAAAGTATATTCTTCCTTCAGCAAGCTTTTACTGTACAGCTTCTCTTATCAAGGGATTATAGCTTATACCAGTTCTGGCCAGAATTTATAGTGTTTTTATATAAAGTGCCACACCAGGCTTGTGCATTGAATATTTGGTTCCCAGCTGGTGGTGCTATTTGGAAGGTTGCATAAGATCATGAGGTAGGTTATTGGAAGAGGACCTGTGAAGGGCACACCTGGCTTCCTTCCTTCTCATTGCTTCTTATCCAGCATGAGGCGAGGTATCGTCTGCCACCTACTTCAGCCCTGGTGATGTCCTGTCTCAAGATAGGCTCAAAATCAATATAGCCAAAATAAACCTTGGGTCGAACTAAGTCATTTTCCCAAATATTTATGCACTGAAATGGTTGAAAAATAGCAATGCAACACAGTGAGCAAGTGCTGGGAAACAAGAAAGAGTATCTGTCAGCCCTGTCATCCGAGGGACTACAACGTAATGTTACTGCATTGGTCTGCTAAGCTGTAATGCTAGGTAGATTTAGGGCCATTCAATACAGAAGTGACTTAAGACATTTTCCACTTACTGCAAGGTTATTGTGTAATAACCTTATCATGAGTTGAATAGCATCTGTACACATGAACATATTCAGTTATACCTTCAAGGTTTTGTTTTGTTTTGTTTTGTTTTTGAAACAGGGTTTCTCTGTGTAATCCTGGATATCCTGGAACTCGCGCTGTAGATGAGGCTGGCCTTAAACTCAGAGATCTACCTGTCTCTCCCTCCTGAGTGCTGGAGTGCTGGGATTAAATCTCCAGTCTTAAGGGAAGGTTCTTAAAATACTCAAATTTCAAGCACTTTACATAGCTGTTATGAGACAAAAAGATTACTTATATATAGTGTGTGTGCGTGTGTGTGTGTGTGTGTGTGTGTGTGTGTGTGTGTGTATGTGTGTGTGTAATACATGCATATTGATGCTACGTGGGTTAAGATGAGGTTACACTCTGAGAAGCACAGCTATGCTCTTTAGTTTTACAGCAACATAACACAAGCTTGAGTTATTTGGGAAGTTGAGAAAATGGCTTCATCAGATTGCCTGGAGGCAAGTCTACCTGGCATTTTATTGATTAGCAATTTGTTTGAGAGGTCCCAGACCACTATAGGTTTGCCCTTCCAAAAAGGTGGTCTTTACTTGTGTGAGGAAGCAAGCTGAGTGAACTGTGGAGTCAACAGTAGGCAGCACTTCTCTACGGCCTCTGCTTAGCTTCCTGCACTGAGAGCTGCTCTGACTTCCCTCATTTATGGAGTCTGACCTGAGAACTATAAGATGAAATAAAACCTTTCCTCTCCAAGTTGCTTTGTTCATGATATTTTTTCAAAGCAACATAAAAATAACTAAGACAATTAGATCCACCACAAATATGGAGTTTTGAAAATGCATTTAATACAACTAAATAAGTGCACATGCTAGAGTATGTATTGTTTCCCTTCATTATTGCAAGGCTGACTTGGACATGAGGTTGCTGTCCATCACTGTCTGCAAGATAGTGACCTGCTCTAAAGCATAGTTGGAGAGCAGACCAAATTTTAAAAAAATGAAATTCAGTGTCTTCTGCGCATATATCAATTTTGTTCCATGTGGAATTATGATTATAGATTTAATATACACTTTCTTCAGATAAATTTGTGGGTTCTTGAAATTTGAGTAATCATAGTAGTTGGAATATTTGATATACTCTCCTCTTCCACACAAGCACAAAGTCCTCAATGACCAACATTGTCTCTAGTTTAAACCTTGCAATAATTAGAGCTTATTTTGATATTGTTTATTAAAATTAACTTTCTTCAGTGTTGAATAATGAGCCTACACTGAATATAATTGACTATATTTAAAAATGCATATTAATTATTTTAAGTTCCTATGTATTAATTAAAATCAGTGGATTTTTCTGGCATGCTTGCCTTTACCTACACAGCTTTGACTCTCTGTATCTATACACCGTCTTCAGACATAGGGGTGTTATGGCCATAGAATATGTGCAAATTCCTCAAGAAAGTAAGTAACCTGCTTACTTCACCACCAGGATCATCCTGCTCAACTCATCTCTCCTAAATCTTTGTGGTAATCAACATATGGAGACAGAGGACCCTTTCCTATTGGAATGGGTTTTCTTGGCAAGTGAAATGTACATGGAATGCTGGAAGTGTGGGTCATAAAATCAATTACCTCATCAAAAGGCAAAGAATTAATAAAAATACACAACAATTGGGAGGCATACTGGAGGTGAGATAATGCCTCTGAAGGGTGGAAATTATATAACTGCAATTTAAGGGATGTTATTTGGTCTTATCTCATGAGTTATATCTAGGTGGACAAGTAGACATTTCTTTATCTTATTAAGTGTAAATCTAGCAGTGTAATTTTTCTACCTTGTGAGTGACTATTTGTGTAAGGTGCCATAGACATTAGATATTAGATTTTACCCATTTACATGAAACATTATGGTTCACAGGTGTCAGTATCCAAATGCTAATGGCCTGGTTATTAGTGTGGGTAATTTTTTCTTCACTATATTTTTCTCCATAAATCTAACACCTCTTAGATACCACATAATCACTAATTTAAAATCTGTTTCTGAAGTACTAGAATGCCTTCATGTCTCCTCAACCCCCAAGGCAGTATCTGACACAAAACAGCACTGAATACACATTTGAGTATTAACCACATTATTTATTACTGTTAGTTTTAATGTTTAGAATTAAGATTTTAAAAATAGAAAACATAGCTTTAATATCTTTCTCTCTTTTTTCTTTCCTCTTACCCTTATTTCTTCCTTCATTGATAAGATCTTCAAGTTCATTTAGAATTTACTATGTAGCTATGTAGCCCAAGATAACCTTGAATTTGTGAACTGGCTATCTTTGCTTCACAAGTGCTGAAATTTTAATGGACATACAATATTTGTACATATCTATGATACGCAATGTAGTAGTTTGATATATATATAGATATAGATATAGATATATATATATATATATATATAGAGAGAGAGAGAGAGAGTGTTGAATGAAGACATTTAAGTAGCTAGCATTTTTGTCTCCTATATATTTATTATTTCTTGGTTTGGAATATTCAATTTCCTCACTGCTGTTTATTCATACAATTTATAACAGGGTTCTGTTAGAGTTGCCCTTTCCTAACCTAATGCTCCTAGCTAACTGTGATCTTTATCCATTATTTGATGTCTGTCTCAATACCCTACTTTTCCTAACTTCAAATAACCACTATTTTTTAGATCAGTTTTACTTTGAAATGATGTATTACTCTTACATAAAACCAGAAATAAAACATACTCAAAATTAACTTCTTTTTCCCACTAGATATGACTCAGCAGGCTTGTTTCAGCTGCTGATAACTGTCTTTCTATATAATATTTTCTTCTATTTTCATCAAAACTACTGCTGATGCACTTTCTTCAAAGACTCCAGGATAAGGTGAGCCAGTACAGCAGGCAGAGACTAAGCTAATCTTGTAATATGAAGCCCAGGAGCTTTTGACTTTTGCTTTCATGGAGGTGACAAATATATATCCTACCTCACTCTCATCAGTTAGGTAATAGGCAGTTAAGGGAATGTTACCATAATCTCAGATATTTCAAAAACATATACTAGTATGGATCTCCATTAACCCAAATTTCCCCCCCCCCCCCTTAATAAGAACACTTTAAGGCTCACCTGGAAACATCATCTGGGATTCTTCTAAGTGATAAGGAAACTATCATGAGTGTGAATTGAAATTTCCAACAATATAAACCAGAGGCAAATTATCTAGGGTAATTTAATATCTTTGAAAGCCGTATATTGTCTGTCTTCTCAAAAGCCATATACAGCATATCCTAGTGATTATTAAAAATTGCTCAAATGGTTATTTAATGCTAGATGGTCAGCTCTGAAATAATGTACAAACAAGTAACATCATATGGACTGGGCAGGTCTTATTTATATATTTAGAAGCATACACACTCACAAATAAGGGAATAGAGTCCATGAATTTGAGAAACAGCAGGTTAGGGTACATGGGAATGCTTATAGTTTGGAAAGGGATGGGAGAAATGATGTAATTATAACTTTTAACTAAGAAAATGTGTTCTTCTCAAACCACTGGCTTTCACCAATCCAAAGTCAAAGACTGTCATCAGCCAGCATCTGGGGCATACAGCAGAAGTTCACATTTTGCTTCAACCTGCCTTCCCGTGGCTTCTACCAAAGTATTTGGCAAATACCTTTATTTGTGACTTTCTTTCCTTGCTTTGTAATTGATAAATCTTATGTAAATACCACTGCAGTGGAACACAGTGCACTGGACACCATGACTCTATGTTCCTGATCTAGAGTCACTCATGTTTCTTTCCAGGATAAATTCTTCCTTCTTTCCAGTGAACAGAAACAGTTTTTAGGGAGGAGATCTTTGTAAATGGTGGAGGTTGAATTTAATTTTGGAAAATACTAAAGTGTGTCATGGGAACAGTATTGTTAAGCAAATTTAGTGGCTGTCTGTGCATTTGTGGGTGTGCTTATTCTTCATGAATAATGCTTCTAGAAAGAAACATCACTTGCTGCTGAAGTGTTTCCTTTCCTTTCTGTACACTAGTTGTTCAGGCTGGGAAGTATGAAGAGTGGAGTAGGTGCAACTAAAAAGTAGCTGTTTTTTGAAAGACTAATAAAACTCACAGATATACAAATACCTGAGATGTAATTTCAAGAAAAATCATACAACTACCATTATAGTTCCATAATACGATTAAGAGCAGACAATACTCTTTGGGGGGGGGGGCAATAGCAGATAACTATTTCTGTGAAGATGACTTTTGGAGAGTCTTGATTCTGAAGAATGTGAACTAAAGCCAGAATGGATCATAAAGTGAGGTCAAGCACAGGGGGAAGCGGAAGATATTCTTCATAAGAAAGTGTAAGAGATGATAGTTACATTGGCTTTGCCCTTCTTGGGCCCTTCATTAACGCCTTGTTATAAGTTCATAGACATATGGACTGTCTGATTTCTGATGGGTGATTTTTAATGATTTTAGGACTTTATAGTGATATCAAAGTAATAACTATTTAGTAGAAATTGTACTTCAAATTTGAATTTTGGTTATTTTGGGGATTGCAATAGACGTAGGCACAGTCCTCTTGCTTGACACTGGGCATCTTTATTGATGAACTAGGAATTTTGCAGATTGTATTATATGCATTTTACACTGTATTCTTAATTTCTTATAGGCTTGAAGGGATGTGGCTCCAACTTAAGTTCAGGAGTATCTGCATTCACATTTGTAATAAAGAGGCACAACATCCCCCCAATAAAAAAGCAGAAACAAGAAAGCCAAAAAAATGGAGAAAGAATTAAACAACATGGAAGTCCCAATTGTTGCTTTTCTAGTAATGGTACCAGAGAGCAGGTGGGCTTAATTGGCAGTAGTTTTGAAACAAGGGAGCAGGCCAGCAGAAAATCCACAAAATGAAGATCTTACAGTATTAATTAGTAACAAGGGTCCTTCATGCAGTGAGTCTTCCTTTTGGTACTACTAAACTCCAAATAATGACATCTAGACTTCTTATTAATTATGAAAGCTTGGCCTCTAAATCCGATTTGTTCCCAAATAACTCTCACAACTTAAATTAACCTGTTTATGTTAATCTGTGTCCTGACATGTGTCTAATTACCTATCTTTCATAATGTACATCCAAAGAGATGCGTCCTGTGGTAGCAGATGGGAGCAGATTAAGAGACCCTCAGCCCGACATTACTTTGAGATAGAGTCTAAATGAGAGGTCTCCGTCAAAACTCTCCCATTAGAGCTCAAGGAATCTTGCATAAAAAAGGAGATGGAAAGACTGTAAGAGTCAAAGAAGATGGAGACCATCACGAGAACAAGACCCTCTGAATCAAAAGCAAGGTGCCTTTGAGCTCACAGAAGCTGAAACACGAAAGCACACAAGGCCTACATGGGGCAGCACCAGGTCCTCTGCATATGTTTAGTATATTTATTTATAGTATGGCTTAGTGTTTTTATGGGATTCCTGACTGTGAGAAGAATGGGTCCCTGGCTCCAGTGCCTGCTCTTGGGATTCTTTTCTCCCATTGGGCTACTGAGACCAACTTTGATATGACAGTTTTGCTTAATCATACATTTTTTCCTACTTCTCTTAGAAGCCTGTTCTTTTCTAATGAGAGAAGAAAAGGAAGTAGATTTGGAGGAAAAGGGAGCTGGGGAGTAACTTGGAGCAGACAAAGAGAAGTTATAATCAGGATACATTGTGTAGGGAAAGTAATCTATTCTCAATTTATTAAGTAAGAAAAATAAAAATAATAAATAAAAACAGGAGATCTGAATACAGTTGATTCCTCCAACCTTGACCTTCATGGGAAGTCTAGTCATTTTCCCTTCAGTATATTCTGCTCAAACCAATGGCAGACCAGTGAAGAAACAAAGAGCTTTTCCCTCTGTAGTCATCCTCAGGGAACAATTTTCAGAGTTATCAGAAGTGCAGATCGGGCACTTTTTTTTTTTTTTTTTTTTGCAAGATCTTCTTTTCCTTAGTGGTAAAATGCTACAGAATTAGTCTAAGACACTTTATTTTTTTCAAGTATTATTTTTTTATGTGTATGCAAGTATGGCTTGTGTGTAGCTTATGTGTACACCTGTCTTCAGATGCTAGAAAAGGACATTATCCTGGGACTGGAGTTATAGGCAATCATAAGCCATCTGATGTTGGTGCCAGTAAATTTTGGTCTCTGTAAAATCATCACCACCATAATCATTTTCCCCCAGAGCCATCTTAATCACTGAGCCATCTCTCCGGCCTGATTTATTTTCTTTAGAGGCATGTGTGAGGCATTCACCTAGGAAGTGTGTGCCTCTGTGTGAATATTGGGTTTCATACATGTCCTGGTCCTCACAGTGACCCTGTGATGGGAAAATCAGAAAAATCTATTTCACAGATATAAACAATGAGGGTCAAGAGGATGTAGCCTGCCAAAGGCAACTCTGTTCTTTGCTTTCTTTGATGGAACCTCTGTGGGGCCCCTGTTTGCAAAGGCTGTAGGTACCACATGAGACCCACCAGGATTCCTCAGCTTTGTGAAAGCTGTAGGAAAAAAAGCAACTGAAATGTAGCCTCCTTGTCTGGATGGACTTCAGTTTGTCAGTTCCCTACTGAATTCAGGGTTCTGGCAGTATCTCAGTGCAGCATCTCCAATTTAGTCATTGAGGACATTTACACGCCATAGCTTAGGTAATGGGGATCTATATTCTTTCTGATTTTCTTTATCCTAAACAGCTTGAATTTTTTTTTCCAGACACCTTCTGTAAACTCCTGTTCAGATGAGCTTAGGATATATAGAGAAGACACACTGTAAGCAGCATTTGCTGGGGTTTCTCCCTTTTCTGAAGCTGCCTGGACAGACACAAAGCATGCAAACCATTCATGTAGAATTTTAAGATGTACCAAATGAAGATCATTTTTATCTCATTTTGTCATTTTAAGTAAACATGTTCATGTATTGTAACTATATGGTATCTGAATTGTTAGTGAAGTAATGATTTGCCTTGTATACGTTTTAAAGGACTTAAGTTGGAATCTCTCAAAAATCACATGGATCAAATGCAAAGTTCAGCACTGCACACCAAATCTCAAACACTTGTAATAGGAGATTTCTTGCCCACACTATTGGGTTAATTGGTTTGACTTTGACCCTTTATCATGTACTATTGGCTTATCTATGAGCTAGTAAGAGGAAATCATGTAGATTTATGGCTAATATGATTACTAATGTTGAATTTTTATTAAATACTTTACATTTATTTATTCAGGTGTGTGTGTGTGTGTGTGTGTGTGTGTGTGTGTGTACAAGTTTACACACTTGTCACAATGGATTTATGGAGGTCAGAGGACAATTTACTTCAGGGTTGGTTATCTCCTTCTGCCATGTGTGATCTGGGGATCCACCTCAAGTAACCTTGTCAACAAGAATTCCTAGCTACTGATCCATCTGGTGGGCCCATGATCTTAAACTTTGCATCAACAGGGACCTGTGAATAATTAAATCCTGTTTTACAGTTCCAGTTGCATGTTTTAGTAACTACCTCTAGTCAGTACTGCATAGCTCCCACATGACAGTGAAACTGACTTATAAAGTCTTCCCAGGTGGTGGAAATTCAATAAGTATTACCATCCCAATAGTACCTTTTCATTCTCACCTAAAGACAGCTGATAAAGTGTCACATTGTAAATCCAAGAAGTGTTCTTTTCCCCTCTTCCCTAGAAAATACCACCTTCTGTCATTATCTTGAGGGTCTAAACAGGCATTGCCCAGATCCACTAAATTCAATCAAATCTATCATTGAATAGAGTCAAGGACTGGAATGGGAATTTGGACAGCACTGTATTCAGGCATTAGGGCTGCCAGCAGACTGCACCTAGGCTTGCTAATGGACTCCATAAAGATGAAGCTCTTGAAAAAGGTTAAGTAGGAGCCTCCAGGGCTAAGTGTGGTTGTGCAGCCATAAAAAAAGAATGTTCTTTTATTTCTGTTTCACTGGTATTAACCAGCAGCATATATAGATGGTAATGTGTACCACAAATGAGTAAATATGTAAATGTTACATTCTCTTTTGCATATTCATTCCCAAAGCATCAAAAATCATCTGTCACAGTCAGCTGTGCTGGAACAATACCAAAAAGAGTGGATGAATTTAGTGAGGTGATGCAGTTGCATTTACTTGTTATGCTTCTACATACCGTTTTCATTATAAATTGGTATGTTAACTCTAATATTCTCAAATGTAATAGAGGATAAAATAAGGGTATAGAATGAAAGGTTAGATGCTCAGTTCAGCCCTGCAAATGATTTATGCTTTATGTTCAAAGACAATTGGATCAAAACAGCACTTTCCTTTGGTGAGGAGGGGAGGAGAGAATGACTTGTGCTTGTAAGAGTGGGTTGGAGAAAGAGGGCTTGCTTTCTGTTTTTCCAGCTAACATTTTGTAAGTTTTATGTCTTTATTTTGGCCTTCCTGGCTAATATTTGAATGCTATCATTGTTGATGAATAATTCTTGCTTACTAATTTGCTTCTAGTCTGCTTATTTTTCTTTTTTGTGGGTAGAGTTTTTTAAAAAATGATCCAATTATCCACAGTGCACTCATTCATAGATGCAGCTTGTCTATTCCAATAAACACTTGTCACCAGGAAATACATAGACAAGTTATTGAATGAAAGCCAACTATAGCAAAGCTAAATTCAATCTCTTGGCATCTTTGTCAAGGAATTGTTCACTCCTCCTTAGTGACCTTGATCCGCTTCTTCTTCATTCTCCTCTCCAAGGCCAGCTGTACCAGGGACCGAGTAGCCTTTGAAAGCATCTGTGGAGAGCAACTTACCAGGACCATCAGCCTGAGACTTCACACTTTGGAGAACCCTATGGTTTGGCATTTACAGGATTCAAGGAAACCTTGGAGAAAAAAGAGAGGGCCTCTGCCAGGCGGCTTAGAATATGTTCCATTAAAACTTGGCTACCTAAAGTAGGTCAGTCCTACTGCTGGTTCAGAAGCAAAGGCTGGAGGGTGCAGAATGGAAACAGCTACAATCTTGCTCAGAATCACTGCTCATTAGCTGGGCCTAGTAACTGTCTCTAAGCAAATTACCTTAAATTCATCTGTAAAACATTGATTATTTCATCTGTCTCTAACTCATGGACTTGTATGAGGAAATTTTTTTATATGCTAAATGAACTATAAAATGAATTGTAGATATGCTACTAAAGCTTTAGATGGACTTCAATAAAAGTTTTAGAGGATTCTTTCTGTAAGATCTCATAAAAAAAATGATCCACATTGTCTCTGGACCCATGTATGCATGTCTTTACTCTTTCCCAAATATCTAGGGGAAAATGTTATTTAGTGATTATTTTCTGGTCAGAGAATATGGCCAGAATTGATGCTCTACGTTAAAAGAAATTATGATATATTTTGACTATGCATCTACCATCCAAGTGCTGACCAAGCAGAACTCTATTTACTTCCTATATGTTAATCAGGCAAACTCAGGGTGGAATAGTTAAGGGTTGGAATTCTGCCTCCTGTGCATGAAAGACTGTACCTTGTACCAAGAGATAATTCACAGTATAGGGCCATAGGAAGGCCTCTGTCCTCTAGGAAGGGTAAAGATGGCTGATTCAAGAACCATGTTCTATAGTATTCTCTATCTGAGGACAGTAGGAGTGACAGTGAGTAAGAAAATGTAGCAGTTGAATAAAATACACTAAATAAAATTACCTGAAATTTAGTGTGTATTGTTCTCAAACCGAGAACCAAACCATCACGGTTTGCTTGAATAGGGGCTTAGGAGCATAGAATGGAGCATATGAGGGCATGATGGGGTCTTCTTGAGACCCTAGTGGTAATTACTATAATAATACAAGGCAATCACTCAAATTGTATTAGAAATGTTTACTTGTTGAATTTTATTGGTCCGTGGCATTGTTAGATAATAGGGAGGAGTGGCATGTTTCAGTTTATTTAGAATTAGGAAGTGATTTGGTCCCAGGAGTAACTTGTTCACCGGCCATGGGAGGGAGGCTGTTTTGCATCAGGAATAGAAGCAACTTTGATTGACTGGGCAGACTTGATATTCAGGAAGCTCCTTTTAAAAAGCCAGGCTATAAAATAAACAGCCATGTGGGAAAGCCTTTTAATAGTCAAATTAAGATTTGATCTTCCCCTGGGGACATTATACAGAGCTTCAGTTTTGGCATCAAAGAGTTATGCTTCCCTGCACCAATCACCTTCTCCCAGGTGATCTGCTCTAAGGTCCATTTCCTCTAAGGAAAAAAGATCTAGGGTTTCCAGTAAGATACCTTTGTCCACTTTCTATTACAGTAACTAAAGAGTTGATATTGGGAAATGTAATAAAGAAAATAATGATTTTCTGTAGTTCTGGAGGTTGCATATTGAAGTGCAAGGTTCCGTTGAGAAGTTTCTTGCTCCAGAGGACTTTCTAAATGCCTGAGAACCATGAAGGAGAGAACCAAGACAGGGAATCTGTCTTAGTGATAAATCTCCTCCTTTTCCCTTCACCACTCAATACTCAATGGGTAGACTAATTCAAACAAGGGGCTGAGTCTTTATGACCTATCAGCCACCTGGGACCCTCTGAATGTTATATTTTAATAAAAGTTTATGGGGACACTTGAGCTTTTGTTAGGTGGACAGGGAGGTTCTGGAAGGCTTGGAGTTAAGGAAAAGATGAAAGAGATATTCTGAGCTGCTGCACTAGAATTAGCTACCAGGCAGCCCAAGGAAACTTTCCAGAGGAAGGCTAACTATATACTAAGAGACAGTACTATACAGGGGTGTACAGTCTGCCTTTCAGATGCCCAAGATAACACAGCTCACTGTGGTCAGTGATGTCAGGAGCTTTGAATCACATCAAGTACAAACCAAAATAAATGTGCATGATTTAAAACATGTCATTTCAGGCAAAGACTTAAGGTATTTCTAAATTTTCCCAACTTCTTTTCTTTCAGTTTCATCCAAAATAGTACTTGGCTGTGAATACAGACACTTTTGTATACACTTTATTTATATTTGCATACTCAGAGTAAATATAGGCTTCTCATGGTCTTTGCTTGCAGCAAATATAGAAGGTTGCTATAATTTGTGGATACATGCCATAAAACAATATTATAATTCAGGTAAATGTTGCAGGTGATCTACATCTAAACAGGCAATGGTTCAGAGAGGTGGTTGTTAAGAAAACAGTGGAATTATTTAAAGAAATTGGAAGCTAGTTTTATTCTCTGTTCTTTGTTTGGTCTGGAAGACTCTTAGCCATGCCATAATTTTCTCTTCTCTTCACAAACAGCCTCAGCTTTGACACTGTGTCCCCATTCCTTGCTTCATATTTTCCAGGCATTTTCTGCCAAGCCACATTGACTATTTTTTTCTCTTTTTATTTCATGGAAACTTCCATCCAGCAATCTCCCGAGTTTCTTACAGAAAGGCCCTGTAGGCATAACAGCAGCCCTTTTGAGTGCTTGCGCTTTGAACTGTGCAAGACTGACTCACATTAGAGTTCTGGAAACCGAGAATATCCCTTATGTAATAAATCAAAGTGACACTAAGGTACACACTGTCTCCAGCAGTATGAGAGGAAACAGGCATTTGAGAATAGTCCTTGAAGCTTCCTATCACCCATCCTTTAAATTAGGATGTGTTTAGAAAATTCTACTGAGGACTAAGAATTATTTTTTTTTAAATCTTCTGTAACTTACATATGTCACAGAATCTAAGTTTCTTCTGAGTGATAAATGGTGTGCTTGAGAATATGAAATACTGCTTCAGCACTGTATTAAAAACTTGAGAAAGCATTGGAATGTGCCAGCACAGACTTTAATTTAATATGGACCATATAAACTTGGACCCAATAAGGGTCCTCTGTGCTTGTTAGTGATTGACTTAGGGTTCTACAACCACTAAATCAGTGAATTCTGAACCAGGAAGTAGACTGGTAGATTCTGGGTTCAGCAGAGCTCTCATTCATTCTTGAATCCATTCCCAGCCTTGCTTTAGCTATTCTATTTGGGGCCTGTTTTAATTCTGCATGAACATTCCCAGGGGAGTATGAAGTTATTTTCTTTTCCTATTGTGCTGGGGATTGAAGCAGGCTGCCACACATGCTAGGTGAGTGTTCTAACCACCAATCAGTAGCCCCAGCTTCTGTCTGTAATCATTGTAACTTCATAATGTTCCTTTAATGTTCTTGAGCTGTTATATGCACCCTGTTTCCTCTTTTCTTTCTTTATCACACTGTACTGGGTTTTATTGCTACAACATAGCAAGAGTTACAACACAGCAGAATATTGACCCCATTCTTTGAGAAGAAGCAATCATTTCTAGTAATTAAGACTTCAAGTTATTAAAATGTTGTCTCTATAAAGCTATCTTATTATTCTTTTAATTAGACAATTCTTTGACACATTTATACATGTATATAATCCATTCTGGTTACTCTTTCCCTGTGCCCTCTCTTATTTCCCTTCTACTTCCATCAACCCGTACATCTCTTTTTTCTACCTGTATATTTATTTATATTCATGACATCCCTGTATGTGTGGTTTTGTAGTACAGCCAACTTAGTTTATTCAGGGCCATCTGTGTGACAATCATGTTAACTCTGTTTATTGGAACTTATTGGGGGTCACCAGTGGATCCCTGAATCTATCTATAGCTAATAATTCAGAGGTGAGTGATGAGGCCTCCGAGTTCCTTCTGAGTTCTTGTTTGGGCTGTTTATGGGCATGTTTAGTGTTAGACTAGTGAAATCATTTGTGCTTATTCATAATCCCAATGCTGAGTTTTATTCAAATGAT
Source organism: Phyllotis vaccarum (assembly GCA_033318265.1). Lineage (NCBI taxonomy): Eukaryota > Metazoa > Chordata > Mammalia > Rodentia > Cricetidae > Phyllotis > Phyllotis vaccarum. The sequence goes on along the minus strand of JARWLC010000005.1, from coordinate 101,754,724 downwards.
GGCATTTCACAGTCCTCATTCTTACCTTCCTGCTCTGACAGTCTTTCTTCCCCTCTTCCATAAAAGACCCCAAGTCTTGGGGAAAATATAAATGTCTGAAAGGTCTTGTTTAGTCATGAGTAGTCAAATGTCACTTATTCTCAGCATTGCGTATTTCCATACAATCCAGACTTTGTCACAGTTCCAGCATGATCTCCCTATATCCTGCAACCAGGGAGCATTGGAGTCCATTGGCGTATACTGCAGGTGACAATTAGTGTTCATCAGGTTGACCCACCAGACAAATAACTCTCTGATGGGAAGCCCTACTTGGCAAGGCCATGTGATCACTGACTATAAAAGACTGGTTGCTTCTGTCTATAATTCTTCTCATATATCACTACATTTCTTTCCTGAAGTAGCTGTGGGTGTTTCCTCCACTACTTATGTGTTCATCTCGTGAATATATTCCTTTGGCCACACACATATATATGGATGGTCAGGAAGATGACTTTTACTTAAGCTGTATAATTTTGATGAATAGAAATGTACTAGAATGTCTTTCCTAACTAGATCTGTTGTTCCATGAAGACTATAAGGCATACAGAAGCATGTTTTGTTCCTTTACTCTGACTATCATAAGAAAACAACAATTTCTCCCTAGTTAAGACAAATTACAAATAATTAACTCATTGAAAACTTTATAGTAATTTCAACTGAATGTCTCTGTTAATGAATCACAAATAAAACCTTAAAGATAGGAGAGAATTACAGGTGTTTAACCAAGCTTATTAATTAATACAAAGCAACCTCAAATACCACGGCAGTTCTTCACTTGCTAAAAGTCTGGCTGATAACAGACCAGCAATAACTCCCTTCAGAAAATTTTCACCAGATTGTGCCCACAAAGTCAGATCATACCAGGTACAGTACCTTTAGCCTCAGGTCACAGCCTTGTATGCCACAAACCTGGTGGCTGGGCATTGCCATGATTACTCACCCCTAGACGTAGTCTTTGTAACTATTTTTTTAAAACAAAAATTTGCTGTTGAATGTATATTTAGCATGTAGAACAGAAGAGAATGAATAGGAAATAGAACTAGAGGGAATTAGACCTTAGAGAGAATTAGACCTTGGGAGAAGAAGTTAGAACTTAGGTAGAACTGGACGTGTACGGGTAGAGTAAGAGCCACACCATAACACAAGTAGTTCATGTGTGGATTTGTTCCCTCAGATAGAAAAGTCCTAAGTTTTATTTAGCTATGCTGTGACCCTTTTCTTTAAATCCTGCTTGCAGCCTTTGGGGCTACATTCCACAGGCTGCATTAGTGTCGTCTTCAGTCAAAAGGCAGCTTTAATGAGCAGTCAGGAGAAACAGTAAGAACCTATTTCAATTATTTGGTGGGTCTCTAGGGCCTTCGTGACCAATGGTTGCTAAAGAGTTATCTCAATGGTGTTTTAGTTCATGGCTTCAAAGGGCTATTTCAAACATTGAACATTTCTCTAGCTAATTTTGCATTTTGAAGTTATATTTTAATTTATTTGGGGGGTTCTAAGTGGGCAAAAGTGTTTTCTGCCAAGGTTGATGATCTGAGTTCAATCCCTGGGCCCCACATGGTAGACTGACTCCCACAAGTTGTCTTCTGACCTCCACACATGCACCATGGCATGTGTGTGTGTGTGTGTGTGTGTGTGTGTGTGTGTGTGTGTGTGCATATACATATAAACTTTTTGTATTATAATTGGGAAATTTGCAAATTATAAAGTTTATAACATTAGAACTTAACAGAGGTAGAAAAGTGATGGAAAACAGAGAAAGGACCAACATGAAACTGCAGTATGACAGTAATTTGAGCCATTCCGCTGAGACTAAGCTATATAAGTTTTAATGCTGCTAAGTATGCTACAGCTATTAAATAATTAGAAATTATTTGACCATAAACTCACTCACAAGCCCATGATTGAGGGAGACAGGAACTTGGAGAAATTTAATTCTGTTTAGCTAAATTCACATCCTGTTCAATCAACTTCTAAATGTGTATGTTTTTACCTATCACTGCTACTCTTGGTAAGAATTTAGGATTAAATAGTATAAGAAGTTAATATAGTCAGATTTACTTATTTTTTGTTTCTTTTGTTTTTTATGATTTTTCTTTTTTCTCTTCATTTTATTATTGTTTCTTTTAAATGTCTTTTTATTAATGTATCCCTAGATCCCCCTCCCATCTCTCCCAGTCAGGCTTCATCCTTATCCCTCCCTATCCACCCATCCCCTCTCCCAAAAGGGCAAGAAGTCCCAAGGTGGGTCAGCTCACTGTGGCACATCCACTTCAGGCAAGTCTGATTTCCTCATCCCAGTGTCAAGACTGGGTTAGTTGCTCCACTCCAAGAAATGGGATCCAAGGTGCCAGCCCATGCACAGGAACACAGTCTGATCCCACTCCTCCAGGCTCCACGTACTGCCCACGCCAGTCGACAGTTGCCTACCTTTGGAGGGCCGACCTCCTTTCCCATTGGATCTCCACTGGCTATTCTTGGTTCAGTGAGCTCCCCGGAGTTCCAGCAAGCCCCTTGCTCTTAGAGACTCTCCTGCCCTGCTCACAGCTGGACCAGGAGCTTGGCCCAGTGCTCAGCCATGAATCACTGCTTCCACCTCTACTCTTTGTTGGATGTAGGTTCTGTGATGACATTTAGGGTGGTTATTTCTTTGATTATAGGGGAAGTCCTGTTTAGACACCCCCTCCACTATTGGTTGCAGACCTAACCAGGGACATCCTGTAAGTTCTTGGAGGTTTTCCTAGCACCCGGTCTCTTTCCAACCCCACATTGGCTTCCTCTATTGAGACATCCATCTTTTTCTATCTCTCTCTTTGCTCTTCTCACTCAATCATCTCCTTCCCAAATCTTCTTGGTTGCAACCTGTTGTGACCTCAATTTGCTAAGGTGATCCACTTATGTCTACACCATTTGTTGAAGATATTATCTTTTTTTCCATTGAATATTTTTGGCCCCTGTTGAAAATAAGCTGTTCATAGGTGTGGGGGTTAATACCAAAGTCTTCAATTTGATTTCATTGATCCACAAGTCTGTTTCTGTTCCTGTTCCAGGCTGTTTTTTATTACTGTAGCTCTATAATATAGCTTGAAGTCAGGGATGGTGATGCCTCCTGATGTTCTTTTATTGAGTAGGATTTTTCTGGCAATCCTGGGCTTCCTGTTATCCCATATGAAGTTGAGTGTTGTTCTTTCAAGGTCTGTAAAAATTTGTGTTGGGATTTTAATGGGGATTGCATTGAATCTGTAGATTGCTTTTGGTAAAATTGACATTTTTACTATTTTGATCCTTCATATCCAGGAGCATGTGAGATCTTTCCATTTTCTGATATCCTCTTCAATTTCTTTCTTCAGTGACTTAAAGTTTTTGTCAAACAGATCTTATATTTCCTTGGTTAGAGTTATTGCAAGATATTTAATGTAATTTGCAGCTATTATAAAGGGTGATATTTCCCTTATGTATTTTTTGTATTTTTCATCAATGCTCATGAAGGAGATTGGTCTGTAAGTCTCTTTCTTTGTTGCATCTTTGAGTGGCTTAGGAATCAAGGTGATTGTGGCCTCATAAGAAGAGTTTGGCAATGTTCCTTCAGTTTCTACTTTATGGAACAGTTTGCGGAGTATTGGTATTAGTGCTTCTTTGAATGTCTGGCAGAATTTTGCACTGAAACCATCTGGTCTTAGGCTTTTTTTTCTTAACTTGTGAGACTTTTAATAACAGTTTCAATTTCCTTTGGGTTTATAGATTTATTTAGGTCTTTAATCTGATCTTGATTTAATTCTGGTAAGTGGTACCTGTCCAGAAAGCTGTCCATTTCTTTTAGGTTTTCCATTTTAGTGGAGTATAAATTTTCAAAGTATAACCTGATGATTCTCTGGATTTCCTGGGTGTCTGTTGTTATGTCCTTTTCATTTCTGATTCTGTTAATTTGGATTCTCTCTCTCTCTCTCTCTCTCTCTCTCTCTCTCTCTCTCTCTCTCTCTCTCTCTTTCTCTCTCTCTCTCTCCTTTTTGATTTGTTTGGATAAGGGTTTATCTATTTTGTTGACTTTCTCAAGAGTCAAATATTTGATTCATTGATTCTTTGTATTGTTCTCTTTGTTTCTATTGTATTGATTTCAGCCCTAAGTTTATTTTCTGCCATCTACTCCTTCTAGGTGAGTTTGCTTCTAATTGTTCTAAAGCCTTCTTCAGTTATGCTGTTAGGTCTCTTGTGTGAGATTTCTCTAGGTTTTTAAAACCTAGGTATCCAGTGCTATGAGTTTTCCTCTTAACACTGCTTTTATTGTGTCCCATAAGTTTGGGTATATTGTGGATTCATTTTCATTAAATTCTAGGATGTCTTTGATTTCTTTCTTGATGTCTTCCTTGACCATGAAGTGGTCCAGTTGAGAGATGTTCAGTTTCCGTGAATTTGTAGGCTTTCTCTTCTTTTGTTTTTGTTGAACCCTACCTTTCGACCATGGTGGTCTGATATGATACAAAGAGTTATTCTCAGTTTTTTTGTATCTATTGATAATTGCTTTATGACCTAGTATGTGGTCAATTTTAAGGAAAGTTTCATGAGGTCCTTAGAAATATGTATATTCCTTTGTGTTTGAGTGGAAAGTTCTCTATATATCTATTAAGTCCATTTGGGTCATAATATCTCTTAGATCTCTTATTTCTCTGTTGAGTTTCTGTCTTGTTGACCTATTGAATGGTGAAAGTGGGATACTGAAGTCTCCCACTATTAGTGTGTGGGGTTTGATGTGAGGTTTAAGCTTTAGTAATCTTTCTTTTATATATTTAGGTGCCCTTATAATAAGGGACATAAATAATTAGGATTCAGACTTCATCTTGGTGGATTTTTCCTGAGATGAATTAGTAGTGTTCATTGTGGTCCATTTTGATTGATTTTAGTTTTACGACTATTTTGTTAGATATTAGGATAGTACCCTAGCTTGCTTCTTAGGATCATTTGATTGGAAAGTCTTTTCCCAACCCTTTACGCTGAGTCTGTGTCTGACTTTGAAATTGAGGTGCGTTTCTTGTGTGTAGCAGAAGGATGGCTTCTGTTTTTGTATCCATTGTGTTTGGGTATGTGTGTGTGTGTGTGTGTGTGTGTGTGTGTGTGTGTGTGTGTGTTATAGCTGAATTTAGTCCATTGATATTAAGGGATATTAATGACCAATGGTTCTTATTTTCTGGGGGTTTTGTTGTTGTTGGTAGCTTGTATGTATTTCCCTTCTTTGGGCTCTTCTGTGTGATTATTGATTGTTTGTGGTTTCACTGGTGTATCTGGTTTCCTTAGGTTCAAGTTTTCCCTCTAGTGCTTTCTGTAGGGCTGGATTTGTGGGTAGGTATTGTTTAAATCTGATTTTGTCATGAAATATCTTGTTTGCTCCATCCATGGTGATTGACAGTTTAGCTGGCTATAGTAGTCTGGGTTGGCAGTCATGCGCTTTCAGTCTCTGTATAAAATCTGACCTTTCATTCTTTCTTCATTGTTTCTTTCTTTCATTGTTTCCATTGAATAGTCTGGTGTTATTCTGATGGGTTTGCCTTTGTATGTAATTTGTCCTTTTTCCTTTGCAGCTCTTAGTAATTTTTCTTTGTTCTGTAGGATTAGTAGCTTGATTATTATGTGGTAAGCAGATTTTTTGGGGGGAGAGGGGGTCTAGTCTATTTGGTGTTCTGTAAGCTTCTTGTGTCTTTATAGGCATTTTATTCTTTAGGTTTTCTTCTATGATTTTACTAAATATATTCTCTGTGCCTTTGAGCTGGTATGTTTCTCCTTCCTTTATTTGAATTATTCTGAGGTTTGGTCTTTTCATAGTATCCCAGATTTCCTGGACGATTTGTAGTATGACATTTTTGGGTTTAGTGTTTTCTTTAACTGACATATTTCTTTCCACTATTGAATCTTCTATTCCAGAGACTCCCTCTTCTGTCTCTTGCATCCTGTTTGCTATACTTGTATCTGTAGTTCCAGTTTGTTTCTTCAGGTTTTTTGTTTCTAGCTTTGCCTCAATTCTGTGCCTTCTATATCAATTTTTTAATTCCTGAAATGTTTCTTTTACCTGTTTATTTTCTTTTTCTTGTTTTTTTTAATTTTCTTTCAGGAATTTATTCATCTTTTCCAATTTTTGTTTGTGTTTTCTTCTATATCTTTAAGGGAATTTTTTATATCCTCTTTTAAAAATTCTACCATCTTTGTAAAGTTGTTTGTAAGGTTGTTTCCTCCTGTTTCCTCTTCATTGTTATGCTCAGTTCTTGATATTGTATAACCACCAGCTTCTTATGGCTGTTTCTTGTTGTTCTTTATATTGTTATATGTATTCTTGAACTGGCATATGCCCATGTTACCTTGGTTCACTCTTAGTTAGCTCTTGGTTGGCTCTTAGTTAGTTGTGAGTCTGAGGGCTGTTTCCAGTTTTTTCAGTGGCTGCTCTTATTTGGCTCTTAGTTGGCTGTAGGCCAAGGAGTTTTGTGTCTCCAGTTGTCACAGGGATTGTTCTTGGTAGGGTCTTAGTTGGCTCTTAGTCAACTCTTAGTCAGCTGTGGACCAGGAAGGCAGCTTCTGGGTCTCCAGATGTCACTGGGTGATAAACAAATTGTGGTTTGGCCTGTGGAATGACCTTCCAGCTGTATTCTGCTGGGGATTGGGCTTGGAGCAGCTGTGGGGGGGGCTTGGAGCCCTCCCAGCTTTCTTTGGTTTATGGTGGAGCTGGATGTGGTTAGAGTGCCAGGGGCAGTGTCCTTGGGCCAGGGTTCTGAGACCAGAGTCTCTGCTTGACCTGGGGGTCAGGGTGCCACTCACCTCTTAGTCATCTGTGGACCAAGAGCAAGGCTTCAGATTTGCTTATTTTAAAAGTACAGAAGCTGAAGCTTTTAATTACCCAGGAGTGTAGATGTTCACAGGGATAATTGGTAGTAAAACTGATAAAACCTTAAGTTTCAGTTTAGATTTTAAAAAATTCCAGATATAGTCTACGTACTTAAGTGTGAATATTGACAAGCATTTCATCTGACCCCTGTCACTATGATGATAATTTTGCATGTAAAAATAATACACAGAAGTGATGCTGACTGTCCATCTTTTCATATCCCCTATTTCTGATTATATATGGCAGACATAAGGTGGAGTGTGGTGAGAGGAAGAATAGAATTTATGCTAACATTGGTAAATTATTTTATTATCAGCCAACTTTCTGCAAAAAGTTAAAGATATGGCTTCCTGACCAGAATTCATGACCAGAATAAGCCAATTCTGGAAGGTGAATGGAAGGAATATTTGGAAAGTAGGCAGGTGGAAAAAGACATGGGATGATAGGAACCTAAATGTGAAGCCTTCCCTGAAGGGCTGTGTGCAATAGAAAACGATGTATGTCAATATTCAACAGAGAGTTGGTTCCTCATCCTTCTGCCATTTGTGAGGTTGTCTTGGTTTATTACAAATTTAAAAACTAAGAAATATACTAACCTTGAACTCATTCTGTCAAAATAAAATAATAATCATGCTTTATTTTTGTCCTTTGTTTTTTATATTCTTTATTGCAATGTAGGTTTTAGCAGGCAAAAGCCAACATACTGCCTGCTTTGCCAGTATTTATCCCATAAAGAGAGTTCCTTTGTTCTCATTAACTCAGAACATTCACAGGAATTTATAAGGCAAAACTGGAATTTACAGGAAATGACAGTTTATAGCAACATTAGGTCTGAACCTTAGTCTGGTAAAGATTTGTTCAGCGAGAACACCTTCGGTAAGTTGGTGTAAATTCAACAATATGTAATATTACAACCAAGTAAAAACAGAAATACAACTGCATTTTCTCTGTAGTTCCTTAAACCTGCTAATTCACTTTCTGAGGCAACATGGAAAGGTTTTTTTTGTTGTTGTTGTTGGTTTTCTAATATTTTAAAATAGTTTTGCTAATTCTTTGAGAATTTTATACAATATATTTTTTTTTTATCATAGATACCCTCAATTCTTTCTCCCTTTTTTTCCTGCTAGATATACAACCCCTACCCTCCTCCAACCTCGTGCTCTTTTTCTGTTGTTTTTGAAGAGTTTTTTAAATGTTACATGGAATAATAACTAAAATTTCAACCCTTTCATGAAAGTTTTTGTAGATCTGGCAGGTGACGTTTGCCTGCTTGGGCTGATAAGTTTGAATGGGGCCTGTTAACACTAGGACTCCCACAAAGCTGAGCACTGTGAGTCCCTATCATTACCCTACTCGGGAACCTGAGCAGAAGCATCTCAAAATTCTAGTCCAGCCTGAGTGCTTTATAAGATACTGTCTTATGAAAAATGGGCTGGAAGTGTACATCCTTTGATAAAGCATTTACTTTTATACAGGAGTCTTTTGCTATTTAGCCCATGAACCATGCAATCCTTACACTTCAGAGCAACAGGAGGATCAGAAATCCAAGGTTGACTTTGCCTGTCTATAAAGGCCAGCAAGACCGTGTCTTAAAAATAAAATAAAAATAAAACTGTAACAACAAAACCCACAAAAAAGAAAAAACAAAAACAAAAACAAGTGAAGACATGGATCAGAACTCACTTTGAGGTGTTCTTATGCACAGGGATTGTAGCCTAGTTCTGGATATTTGCACTATGGCACGAGGGCCTGTGTGCCGATTGGAACCATCTTAGGAGACAGTGAGCACTCCCATTATAGAGACTCTGAACTTGCCTTCAGGTGTGGTTTTTATGGGGTAAAGACCCTCAGTGGTGTCTTTTCTTGTAGGCCTAGCTGCTGTCCTGATCTAGCTGTAGCTGCCCAAGACCTTCACCAGAAACCCAGCACACACCATTTCCTGACCTGGACATTCAGCTACTAAGGAATGAGATAAACCAATGTGTTATTTATCAGTTTCGCATGTTCTGTTACAGCAACAGAAAAAGGTCTGAAAGGAAAGTCTAGTGTATCTCTGATATCTTTCCTATGGGGGCGTTACTGCTACCTGTATGAAATACTGTCCTTAGTGAACTTTTTTGTGGAGGCGTTATGCTACCTGCATGAAATGCAGTCTCCAGTGCCTTCCTCATTACAAGATGCTCAGAAATATTGCTCATGTGTGGCAAAAATGTCATGAGACATTTTTCATTACTATAGCCTCCACACAAGGCCATTACTGGCATGGAGGGATGGAAAAGAAGAACAGAGGAGGCCATAATGATTTTGTTGTTGTTACTGTTGCTGACATTTACTACTAGGTAAAAATTTATTTTTTTTCATGGGGGGGCTTAATCTTTTAGACTCTGAAGCTTATTTAAAAAGTATGTTATTCTGCAGTTTGCAAAGAAAGCTCTGAATAAGAGAATTTATTAAATTCTACAGGGGTAATGGTTGGTGGTTTCTGGGGACTTCCATTCTATTTGGGAAAAAGTCCTAATGCAGGGGGTGGTGGCTGAACAATGGTGCAATGTAATGATTTGCATTGCATTGTCAAATAACTTGGCCATTTCCTTCCTCACCCATCATCCACAATGACAACAAGCTTATAGTGCTTAACTAATAGCTACAACTGTATTTTACTAGCAAGACTTGATACACCATAGTGTAAGTTACAGCTTGCCTTTAAAACACAATCCTACAAATAATTACATGTATATTCGCAAAACCTTCACTCTACATTTTGTGTGGAGAACATTGAAGATTTGGAGATAGAACACTAAATAACTCAAAACCTCTGCAGTGACTACATGAAAGTCTCTGTCAGTGAAGTGAATTAAGAGATGAAAGCTGGAGCTTCAAAGTCACATAATTAGCAGGGACAGTACAGCGCCAATATATACTTTGTGACTGAGCCTCTGATTAATGTGCAAATTTCTAAGCAGACATGGAGCATCAGTTACTTGATTCACAATTGACTGACACCCATGGAACAGGAAGATCCAATTCTGTATTCTACATTATCATAGTCACCTTAGGGCCACCTCGCCTCTTTACTTACAGCATTTATGAGATAAACATACCACAAAGAATGGAAGAAAAATTCAAATCAGGCTTAAAAAATCACTGTTAAACTATAATGCATAATATCAGTAGTTACAAAAACACCCAGAAAGTCCACTTGAAAAGGCCTGTTCTTTTTCCATTTCTATCCTTCTTGTTCTCCATTCAGTAGGTGATTTCTGTACATGAACTGTGAAGAGACAATTAGAATTGTCTCTTTGTCTACGATGAGAACATAAAGACCATTTAATCTCTTCCCAGCTATACATTGTAATTCAATAGTGAGACATTTTGACATAAGGACTTGGTGGAACTCAGCAGGGACATTCAACACTGATGAAATGGATGTTTATTTAATACCACCTTTATAAGTGAAGTCACCAAAAGCCACTGTTCAAATAGCCCTGTCCTTTTTTCCCTTGTGTAAAGTGTGTAAAGCCCATCCCTGCTTCTCTCAGATCTTCATTATTTGTCTCTGAGTTTGTCAGTGGTCAAAACTGGCATAGTTTCCAATGGTCTGTGGGTTATTTTCTATGTAACTACTCTCTATCATTTCCCCATATCATTTCACCATTGCTTCTCTCTCTTTTCATTCTATATCCCAAGGCCATACCATAGACCATGAACATGTCATGTGGTGTGGATTTTTAATGGTTTTAAAATTGACAATTCATTTACAAATTCTGAGTCTTGGCCTCCACCATCAATGATGAAATATTGAGTTCTTCTACTGTTGGAGTCACTGTGAGGAACAGTTTCCTACAATGTTGCCTTTAGGAAGAAGAGTATGGAAGGGTAAGAAGACCATAATAAAGGTAATGCTGAATGGTACACAGGCAGGTACAAGAACTCTCCTCCAAAAATACACAGGATCTGTTAGCAACATTTGACCAAGCTACAACAGGGTTAGGACCGTGTAGAGGAAGTATATGTAATATAATATTCAGTATATATAAAATATTATGCATCAACTTAATACAGTTCCCTGAGTCTACTGGGCCTAGAAAAGAGTATTTCTTTAAGGGGTTGACCCTCTATGATCAGGTTTTATCCCTAGCCTCATGAGAAGTAAAGGAATGTAGAATGCTTCTCAGGTAGATGGTGGTCATTCTGATCAAAGCACAAGAGTTCTACAATCAGTCCTGCAGAGAGCAGAAGAATTTTGTTGGGAATGTTCATCAGTGCACAAGAGACTCCCAGATACACAAAACAGTGCTTCCAAGGGGATGCTAAGACTCAAAATAAACATTTATAAACCTTCCTGCTGAGTAAACAAAACCTGGCATTTCCATTTTATTATTAGCAGCAATACTGATTTCCTAGGGGAACCATCCCAGGGATTCACCAGAGAGGCAAAGATAACCTCTGCTCTGTTCTTCATCTACAAACAAGGTAGTCTAGAAAATGGAGTTGATATCAGATAGTAAGAAACCAGCAACAATGCATTGTTCTTGAAACACAGGAGCTGAGAATCTGTGGAGAAGCCACACCCACCTGTTAGATTGCTTGACACGTTGAGATCAGGTTTGCCCTGCCTGAGCTACTTCAGGTTGCATAAGACTATGGCCTTTTCTGTTACAGGATGTCTGTATGCTGTGAATATACTTTGTTACCTTCAGTTAATAAAGAAGCTGTTCTGGCCTATAGCAAAGCAGAATATAGCCCAGTGGGAAATCCAAGCAGAGATGCAAGAAGAAGAAAGTGGGGGAGAGGAAATGCCGGCCACTGAGAGGGAAGCAAAGTGTATGAAAACACAGACAAAGCCCCAAGACAATAGAAAAACTTAGATTGATAGAAACTGGTTAATTTAGATGTAAGAGCTAGCTAGTAATAAGCCTAAGCCATAGGACAAACAGTTTGTAATTAATATTAAGCCTCTGAGTCAATTATTTGGAAAGCAGCTGTGGGACCAAGCATGATGAAAAGTCTTCACCTGTACTTTTCAGACTGTGCCTTGTCCCTACAGTCTCCATTTTACAAGCAGCATTTGACTATGTTGTGAGGATGGAGGCATATATAGTGCCTTGTACCAAATGTATGGTGCCTCCCACACAACACAGACTGATAAACAACTTACTCGTAAGGGTAAAGAGAGTGCCACCCTATAAATAGACCAAGCTAACTTGTAAGCATACAAGCATATGGGCACATCACCATCACCTTGACCTAGAGGCCTGGCCTCTGGCCAGCATAGATCTGGAAATCACCCATGACCTTGGGACCCCAGTATTTAGGGTGTGGCCAGGGAGCCATTTTAAGAGCAGTTTACCTGTTGAGTAAATTCGCGTGAACTAGTCCAACTTTCCAGGATCCATATGACTGTTTAATCTTTATATCAATGAGTTTTTTTTACAAATTACTTAATAAATAATATCCTTCTTTATCAGTTGCTGATGACATATATTAATATCTTGTGCTCAGTGTGGTAGATAGATATCTTCCTGTGCACCAAGGTATGTGCATAAAGCATGCTCACACATATGTAATCTCTCTAAATAAATAAGTGTCAAAGAAGCAATCCCAATGAGGAAAACCATGTCTACAAGCTTATCAAGTATATTAGACCAAAGGAAAAAATCAAGAACTTCACTTGGATTCTACTGAGAGGACATCTAACATGAGAGAGCCCTGCCCACCTGTTACCTGAACACTAAATGCTTGTATCGAAGACTCAATAAGCAGAGAACTCCTGATTGTCTCAGGGACTTCACCTCTGCTGAATGCTCACTGATGATTTAGCCTGTTTGAACTTCCATTTGTCCACCCATATTTGTATTTGGACATATTGTCCATCCATCCATCCATTCACCCTGGAACAAGTCCTGATTTTAAGCTCGGAAGCCCCTACTGCATCTCACTTCTGAAGGTCAACTCTAACCCTGCAGCCTGACTCCCTGATGTCTGCAGCAGCCTCAGCAGCAGCAGAACTTTAGTCATCTTATTCCTGCAAAGACTCTGTTCTCATCCTTAACAGATTCTGCTTCTCAGGCTTCCTTGAAACTCCTTAACCTCTGCTAGAACTTGTTTAACTCTTTTTAGGATTTCTGTAACCTATATATATTTATGTATGTAGGTAAATTGATAGGCAAATAGATGATAGATAGATAGATAGACAGACAGACAGACAGACAGACAGACAGATAGATAGATAGATAGATTTAATGTGTGGTATGCAATATAAGATTTCAGAGTTAATGTTAGCAATTAAGATCAGAATAGAGAAACTCATATTTGCCTCAGCTGGTTATCATAAAAAAGTGGGAACATGCCAACAAAACAATGATAGCTTATAAATATATTGTTATTCAGCAAATCTAACAACATGGAAAGAAATGCACAAGGAGACATTTATGTGTTTGACATAATGAGTTCATGACACTGAAGCTAACTATAACTCAACCACTATGGAGAGATGGAATATTGCCAATCAAAAGCCAAGGTTATCAGTGGCTAGCCTTAGTCCCTTTAAATATCTCTTTATTATCAACTTCTATACCAGCAGTAATATCCTTCTACTTCCAAGACCAAACCTTGGATTGTGTGTTCTCCAATCTCTACTAAACATAAAGGTAAGAATGATTTAAGATAGCATCTGAAAAACATGGATTTTCAGATTTTTCAAATCTCATTCTGCTGTAGCCTCCCTTCCTAATGTGTCCACCAATGTATTTTTATAAACCCGTTGACTCATGACTTTCTTTGTCATATGATTGAAAGTTCATGGAACCACTTCAATGGTAGAATGTTCCATTTAGTGCACTTTACTATCTGTATTTGTCTCAGGAAAAAATAAACTATCTTTTTAATTCCCTTAAAAAGAGTGGTTATTTTGTTAACAAGATACACCCAGGAAATTGAAATAGTTTCTTCATTAAAAGACAGAGCTAAGTTTTAAATATTTTCACTATTTTAAAAGCCTACCCACTCATGATCATATTTGTTTTCAATTATGATCATATTTCTTTTCAATTTCAAAAGATAGCCTTCTCTTAAGCATTTTGAACACCGAAGTGAGACCCAAAAGTCTTTTTCTAATTTTAGGTTAATTTTATTTCTACATCAACATCTTGGTAACCACTTGTGATGGAATATTAATAGGCAGTTCCAAAGTGATTCTCAATACATCCTTCATAAACATGTGAACAACTCATTCAATCATTCCCCAAGTACATTAATAAACTACAACTCCAGTCCCCAAGTAGATGTTCAAATGTTCGATTGTTTTCCATTTACCTTCTGAATAGTTATCTTAAAATTAATTTAGCATGTTGATTCCTGAAATCCCCATAGCCCTATAGAAGAGTGGGTATCCTTTAAAGAGAGCATGTGGTGAGGTTTATACATACCTGGAAAATTCCCTGTTACTTTGATATAGTTCACATTAACTATCCATTAAATGAATAAGTGAACCAATGCCACCAAGTTGAGGGAAGATAGATTCCTATACCATGCTAAATGAGGTTCCACATAGGAAGATTAGTGTCTTAGTTAGGGTTTCTATTGCTGTGAAGGGACACCATGACCATGGCAACTCATAAAAAGGAAACCATTTAGTTGGGTGGCTCTTTATAGTTTCAGAGGTTCAGTTCATTATCATCATGGCAAGGAGTGGTAGCAAGCAGGCAGACATGGTACTGGAGAAATGGCTGAAAGCCCTGCTTCTTTCAGGCAAGAGGAAGTCAACTTGAACACTGAACAGTATCCTGAGATTAGGGAACCTCAAGTCCACCCCCACAGTGACACACTTCCTCCAAAAAATAAAAAATAAAATAAAGTCACACTACCGAATAGTGCCATTGCCTATGAGATTATGGAAGCCAATTATATTCAAACAACCAAAAATTTTATGATTTTCTAAAGGTCATTTTCTGCTTATTTAGATCACTTACATAGACTTGCATAACTTTTATCAATAATGTCAACTCTCCTATGGTTCGAAAGAAGCTGTGCTTAGATCTTGTAAGAACTTTAGGAAAAATTGCAAGTTACCCAGACTTCATATCTAACTACTCAATAAATTTCTTACTTTTTGCCCTCAAACTGTTTTAGAATTCTATAAAAAATTTTCTAATAATGCAGTTTGCTTTTACAGCCATTGACTGTCCAGAATGACTGGCCCCCGGAAAAGTAACTGGCCCCAGGAGGAATAATTCTTGGTTGACATTGCCTGGAGTAATGGATTTTGGAGGTATAGCAGTTTTAATTGGTCACAAACACCATAAATCTATTGTAGAAATGACTATGTGTTTTAGAAATGCAATTTTAAAGTTATATCATTATAAAATACAACTAAAAATTAAAGGCATTTTTATGCGTCTCTAGTATTTCTAAATTATCATCTGCAGATGGTAAAACTATACATATAAAACAATCGGGTTTTCTTTTTTATTCATTTCTGTATATGTATGTATGCACATATGTACCTGTGTGTGTATGCATGTGTGTTCATGTTTGTATGAGAATGCAGGCTGGTACATGCCACAGTCTATCTGCTGTCCTCATCTTAGTCATTCATGGGCCCACATGAAGAACAACTGTATTTTAATAAAATCAGCAATACAGTGCAGGTTTCATTTCCCTTCATGTCCAAATGTTCCTTAATATTGAAAAATAGAGGGTGTTAGCCAATCTGGCTCTAAGTAATGAGCTTGTATATTAGAAAGAGAGTCAATAAAGGCTGTAGAATCCAAGAGACAGTGAGTGATAAGATGCTTTAACCAAGCACTATCTTAGAGCAGAACACCTAGCGAGCTGCCCTTAGAACACCTAATCAGATGAATCTCATCAGGAGACACATTGCGGTCAATAGCTCTGAGTCCTGATTGCTGAGAATGAATTCTAGTGGCAGGCATTTAGTGTCAGAAAATGAAGGCAGGACAGAAAGGGGGAGGAGAATGTAGAGGGCATGCGAAGAGAAAAGAGCCTCCACCCCAGAATCTGATTAAAGTCTTTTACAAATTGAGAGTCAAAGATTTCAGCACAACTAACAAAATTTGCCAGATAGGAATAATATTTCTCTTACCTAGAAAAATAAAAGTATTAAGTAAAAGTATTAAAATATCAGGGAACTATGCTGATGACATAAGCATACATTATGTTTAAGTGTGGCCTTACTATTTTCCCCAGCTGCAAACTGTGTCTTAATTCTCTTGTCATCTCTGATTTTACTTACAAGCTGTCCTAGCCATGGGTCTTCAGCAACTGGACCATCATATCAGTTAATAAGATAGCTAAAAGAAAATATTTTAAATTTAAAATAATTTTATTGGTTCTTTAGGAATTTCATATCATGCACCCCAATTTCACTCATTCCCCAGTCCCCTCTCATCTACCCTTTACCCTTGCAGCTTCTATCCAAAAAGAAAATTAAAAGAAACAACTAATAGCAGACAAATGCAACCAAATAAATGAAAGATATATAAACCTCTTTGTTCCCCTGTCTTTCCTGCCTCTCCAAAATCTCTTCATTGTCTTAGTGGCATTGGGAGACCCCCGTGCCACACAGTAGACCCTTTTGTCCAACCATCTTTTTTTGCTAATATTCACTGAAATGAATCAATGATCTGGTTCAATGGCTCTTGTTTCTGGTGCACCATGGTCACTAGACCCTCACCAAAATTCTTCTGGTATTCTGCAGGCACCCCGAGTCATGGAGATCTTGTGGATATCATTTCATGGGATCAATCCTTTCATGAAATCCAGCATGTCCTAGATGGGGTGGAGGTTAGGATGGGCCAACCCAAGGCCTTAGATGTGGGCCTGGGTGGTAGCTGAGTTAATCAGTCTGGGCCACTGGAGCCACCTCCCTCATGTAAAGGGCAGAGCCAGCTCCTAAAACCATGTGATCAAGGCCAGTTATCTCACACCAATAGAGAGGGGTGGGGCCATCTCTCCTGAGTGAGGGGCTAACTCTCCTGTGAAGGTCTAGACCAGTTCTCTTGCGGTAGTGTCCAGCTTTCCCAGGGCAAGTGAAGGGTCAAACCAGCTCAGGAAGGCCCTCTGATTTTATCATTCATGGTTCCTATGGGCCCCTGTGGTGACACAGTTTATAGATATCAATACAGACTCTAGCTGCTGCAGGACCACAGACCCAGATATGGCTGTTGGCAGTAGCTTGGACCCAGATGACACTATGATTTTGGCTGGCAGCCCAAGTTATTTAGATCAGCATGGTTCTGGCCACAGCATAGACCTTGGATAGGCCACAGGTTGTGTGGCCCAGACTCCGAGCTTCTGCATAGCCTTAGGTGGCAACATGGGCCTCAGACTTCAACTGGCTGTAGTAGAGCCATGGACCCAGACAGCAGCCATGTGTGAATGTCACTACTGCCCCAGGTAGCAGCATTGGACACTCAGATTGGCATGACCCCGGCTGCAGCATAGCCCTTGGATATGAACATGGCACCAGATGGTTGTCATACCCAGAGCGTCCACATGGTCTTTAATGATAACAGGAGCCGCAGACATCAACACAGATCCTGGCTGCAGTAGGGGATGAAAAAATATTTTTTATAAAGCCAGTTCTTTTTAATATATTGTAAGGATACTTAGGTCCTTTGGTAAAAGCTTAACCACCTACAGAGTGTCTCAGACAATAGCTGCAAAATTGTATAGGCATAATACAAAACAACCCCTGGGAGAAAATACTTTTTAAGATTAAATTTAAAAAACCCTTGTTAAAATAATTTTTGTGAGATTGACCAAATCTTTAAGAAATATCAAAACGATGGAGAAGAATAGAATTTTAAAAGCTACAATAGAATTTTTCAGAATGATTAGTAATTGATAAAACAGTGTAATTATCTTTAAAGATAATAGCCATGGTATAATTAACAACACACAAACAAAGGCCAAAATAATAATAATAATAATAATAATAATAATAATAATAATGAGTTATAACATTAAAAGTTGTAGCTTTGGGGGTCTTCTTAACTTTACATTTTGAGATCTTGTATACTTGAGGACAATAAACACATTAACATAAAAGGGTCACATCAGATAGGTAGCAAAGTGCATCTCAGATACTTGTCACTTTTCCATAGACCTGTGCTAACTTCTGCTGGAGTTGTTGAGGCTCACAGGCTCACAGAGCCCTCGTACCTACCCAGAGAAGTCTCATTTGTTATGGCAGATTAGATGACATCTATAGATGACTTGTGTTCTCTACCACATCTTCTCAGAAGTCTCCAGAAAATTTTAAGTATACCACCCACATCCAGGATCACAAGAACTGATGTGGGAATGCCTTTCTGTATGCTGTGAATATCAATCTTTAAATAAAAGAGCTGTTTTGGGCCATGACAGGCACCATAGAAGAAGTAGGAGGAGAAACCAGAGCATAGGTAGGAGAAGCAGGGCAGGGTCATGGAGATGGAGCAAGCCACCCAAGGAGCAACATGTAAGGAACACAGGTGAGCCATGGGCCACATGGCAGACAGATTAATAGAAATGGGTTGATTTAAGATGTAAGAGCTAGCTAGCAATGTGCCTGAGCCATAGGCCAAACAGCATGAACTTAATATAAGTGTCTAAGTCATTTCTGGGGGGCCTGAGCAGCTGTGGGTGGCTAAGGAGTCTGGGGCTTCAGGTCTGTGAGTCTGGGCCTCTGGCTGCTTGGGACCAAGAAACCCCATTGCAACAGAGAACCTTTGATCTTCATTTGCCAATTAATGCAGATGAGAAACCTGAGGCTCTCCCTGAGTTTCAGCTGAATCTGTGAACTATAAGGTTCTGACAGGAAATGAAACATTGTATTGTATTGAGAGTGTCTCCCAGAGCAATGCCCTGTTTTGAAGAGGATGTTGGTGCACTGCCAAGGCTGACCTCCACCACACATATAGACGTATGTGGAGTTTCAGCTGATTCTTAGGGAGATCTTTGGGTCAATAGAAATGTTTCTGCTCCGTTGAAAAGTAAGAAGACAGAGTTTGATGTCATACTTGGCACATTTGTCCTGTTCCCCCTCCTGACTTTCTTGTGTGCAGAGAATTTTCCCACTCCATGCTGCCCACTGTGACAATCAAGCAGATGGCCTCATTTTCAGTCCTGTTACCTCAGAAGTGTCTCATTAGCTCTCTTGCTGCTGGCGTCTCACTCTCACCCAGCTGTATTCATGAGACACCCTAATAGCAGCACATCAGAAAAGGCCTGTTTGAACAACATAAAGCTTACATTGTGCTAGATTCCTTAAGGATCTCGCTACCATGTGA
This sequence comes from Phyllotis vaccarum, assembly GCA_033318265.1. NCBI lineage: Eukaryota > Metazoa > Chordata > Mammalia > Rodentia > Cricetidae > Phyllotis > Phyllotis vaccarum. Next base: position 101,735,530 of record JARWLC010000005.1, on the reverse strand, counting down.
CTGTTAGCAACTTAGCCCACTGCAGTGTGGTACAGCATGACAATTTGGTGTTTGTGTATGTGTGTGTGTGTGTGTGTGTGTGTGTGTGTGTGTGTGTATGTGCGTGCATGTGCATGTGTGTGTATGTGTGCATGTGCATGCCTATTTGTGTGTGCCTGTGTGTGTTTGTGTGTGCCTGTATGTGTGTGTCTTTATGTACAAAACCATGAGGGTGACCTATAACATTTTCCACCGAGTCCTTAATAGTTCTTAATTTAGTAAACATAAATAAAACTCTTCAAACCACCCTTCTCTCTTTTTGAATCCAGTGAAATAACCCACAAGGAACTGAGTGAATAGGGAGGGCAAGGATGGCCTTAGCAACAAGTAAGACTGAAAGGCAATATTATTAGAGAGATTACACTGCATTGTGTATGACTGAGATCTTCATCTCCATCCTCATGAGTAATACAGGAACTCTAATTCAGGGACAACACAACCTTACATACACACACATATTATGTGAAGGCATATGTAGTCACAACTTTACACATACAGGCACATAGAGGTTTCTACTATGAGTTGTCAATCCTCTGGGATAAAGAAAAATCTTTTGCATGTTTACTATAACTTAAACACTGCAACAGCAGTGGAGGAGATTTATAAAAGTTCGGCAGAAGAGACTGCTCGGAATTTTCATGGCTATAATGAACATTTAGAGGCACTTGAAATCTCAAAACTGTCATTAGTATGGATAAAAACAAATTATAACTTCACTCTCTCTTTGCAGTTATGAGATCTACAAACCCATGGATGAGAGTTTTCCCCAACTAGGTGATAGTATTTATTCAACACTTTCCCTGTAGATAATATGCTTCATCTTATTACATCATTTTGCCCTCATGACAACCACCGTATATTGCTCTTCATATGCTGCTGGCATAAAGGAGGGCAGTGAAGCTTGAAGAACCTAATGTTCTCACAACAGCTGTACAGCTTGATATGAGCCAGAACCACCAGTACCTAGTACAATAACAGGACACTATATTATGTCAGTTAATTCTGATGGATTTCAGTGCATTCATTATCAAGTTAAAGATCTTTGGAAGAAATCTTTAGATAGCAGATTTGTAGGCGGAGTTTACCCACAAGGACACCAATACCAGATAGATATTTATTAAAATATAAACCAACACTCACGGTACAGGTAACAGATTACAGTAGCACCTGAACAGGAACTGGAGTCTGCAGACGGACGGAGGGACGATGGGATCCTCCCTCCAGCAGCCAGGAACCAGGAAGAGAGCCTCCCAGCGTCCCAGCAGCCCCTTATCAATGGGGTTGGCCACACCCCCTCCAGGAGCCCGGGACCCTGGATAAGCTTCTTTGGACCTTATCAGCTGACACCTGAATCCCACAACACAGATTTTACTCCAAGGTAGATAAAGAACATATATAGAATGTTAAAGATCACAGAAATCTTGTTACCTTTAAATAGTTAAAAAACATGTTTCCTAATTTTTTTTAGTCCCTACCATAAGATTTTTATTTCAATTTTACTTTGATTAAGAAATCATTTTCTTAAAGATTTACTCGTATGTGTGTGTGTGTGTGTGTGTGTGTGTGTGTGTGTGTGTGTGTGTGTGTGTCCACAGAAGGCAGAGGCACCTGATTTCCTTGGAGCTGGTGTTATATGGAATTATTAACAGTCTGGTATGAGTGCTGAGAACAAAACTTTGATCCTCCACAACAGTAGTATATGCTCCTAACCTCCGAAACAACTCTCCAGACTAAAAAAGGCAAAAACAAAATCTTAATTTCATAATTATTCCTATTTATAAGGAGGATTGCTTATATATAAAAACCCATAAAACTATTTTTTGATTATTAAACTAAATTTTATGGATTTATTAATTTTTAAACTGTTATTAACTGAAAATTTTAGAAAAAGTGTTAAACCCATCAGTTTTATCATTGATTTTAGAATTAAACAAATGTCAAAAGAATTATTTATTGGATAATTTTAAACTCATTTAACTATATTAGAGACCCCATGGAAGCTATAGAAACATGGCTTAAGGAGTTACCTTTCATTGAAATACATTATTCTGAGTAGAGAACTTTCAAAGAAAAACAATTCCTGTATCTAGAATTGTGGATCTGCTTACCTACAGTCATGTTTTGTTTTTAACTCTTATAGCCAGGAATCAGACAATGAAAGAATCTTTCCCCTTTAAAAAAACAAAACAAAACCAACAAAAGACCACTAACCTTTGATGCTTGGCTGCCAACAATGATGGCCTCCTTTTCTTGAGTGAAACCATTTTCTTTCCGGTTACATTTTGGAAAGTGGTGAAAGTATATGAATGTCAAATAAACAAAAATAATAAAAATTAAAATTTAATAAGACATTAAAAACTAGTTCCACATTTATAAAAAACCAAATAGGTGGGGTTTAAGAATTTTTCTAGAATGAAAATTTTTGTTCAGATACATAAGACCGAGCAAGTGAATAAAGGCTCCTACCAGAACCACACTGAGGCCATGCTTTTCCAGCTTGCTACCTTGTGGTTTCTGCCTCTCCCACTCCAGTGAAAGAGGCCCAAACCCAGGCACCAGCCCCAGCCTACAGAAACCTGTCTTCTTGGAGAAAGAAATACCATATTTAGAATTCAGTGTTTATATTAATTTCAGTGGTTCCTGATAAGTCTCTAGTTTCTCTGGAATCTAATCTCAGAGTGAAGGATGTCTCTGAGCCTGTCACATAAATAAATGGGGGGAACACAGAAGTGTACTTTCTCTTGTTGAGATGAAAGTAACACTTATTGTGGAAAAAATGACAGAAAACCCACCATACAGAGAAGTGTAGAGGACACATAATTCATCTGGCTTCTAAACTTCCTCAGAGGACTGTTTTCCTTCTGACCTGAATATGTATTTTTTTCTCCTAGGTAGAAGTATCTCTTCTAAAAATAAACTACATAAGCTTAAACTTTCTCCTGACTGGATTTTTGGTCTTGTTTTAAATTTAGGAGCTTTAGAAAAGACATCATCTCAAGCTCAAATTTCACGAAACTCTCTGATGAAAAATTCATCCTTTAAACACGGAAAGTGTAATACTTAATTCCCTGTGTGATTGTCTTATTATCTAAGGAAAAATTACTCTTGAAGACATGCTTCTTCTTTCCCTGGTCATTTGAGCATAAACACACTGCTGAGTTATAAGACTTCCAGTTCAGAAGAAACTATAACACACAGCAGCCGACTTAACGCAGGTAGATGACTTTGGCCCTCTGTGATCCTGCAGGCAGGTACTGGAGAGGAAAGCTTCTGCAACTGTGGCTTTCTCAAATACCTTTTGGGTAGTAGTTTGGGATACAATAAAGTCTCTGCCATGACACAGCACAAACTCACACAATTTAGGAACAACATATCCAACTCATTTTTAATGAATTTGCTATCAGTTGAGAAGGAGAGGTACTTGGCCTACTGTAGAAGGCTGGAGAAGTTCTTTGACTTAGACTTGATAAAGATAAAATTACATTTGCACACAAGGGAAACTTACATACATAAAATCTGACAAAAAAACAACAAAAAAAGCCAAATACCAGGTACCCTTGCCCTTAGTTGCCCCTTGGTTCTGTTATCCATAAGGTCAGATCAGCCAGTCAGAGTGACACTTATCCGAGGAAGATGGAAACTATGCGATTGACTTGTTGGTGATGTGGCTGCTGTCACTGATGCACCACCCCAGTGTCCTGTCATCTTCCTCTTGCCTCCAAAGAACAGATTTCCTCAGCTTTAATAGTGACAAGGCTGCTGTTTTCTATTATAACTTTACAGAAAGTCTGTTGACCTATAGGCTTATTAGGTTGGAAATAATTCCTATGTTGCAACAATAAAATATTTGCTTGATTTACAAGGCCAATTAATTTATCTTGTCCAGTTAAATTTACACTGGAAGCCCCTAAGTTCTCACAAAGAGGCAAAATGCATGTTAATCCAGAAGAAATGGAGGCATTGGTCAGATACAACATTCTCTTAGGTAATTACAAGGAGAGAGCATGAAGATTAGCATCATAACTCCAGAAACACTGAGTCTTGGCCTCTGTGTCCCAAATGACCTGCCATGGCTATAATGTAATGCTGCCCTGTGGGTTTCACCTAGAGCAAATATGGAATATCGACAATGCAGTTTACCTCATCAAACTTCCAGACTAACCCCAGAGGATCAAGACAAGTAGACACAAAGATTTATTCCATATCTGTGCAGTTTTGAAGTAGAAACCCAGACACTTCTCTGGCAATTTAGTCCAAGATGAGGACCAAAGCATGATGATATTGTCAAGTATCAATACCATGTAGAAAGAAGTTTGGATCATTACCTGCACAAAAGCAAAGCATGATGGTGAGGTTCAATAACAGTGTGTGTGTGTGTGTGTGTGTGTGTGTGTGTGTGTGTGTGTGTGTGTGTGTGTGTGTGTGTGTGAGACATAGACAGGCAGATTCCAGGAGCTCACTGAGCAGCCAATCCAGCCAATCACTGAACTCTTGGTTCAGTGAGAGGCTCTGTCCTCTGTCTCAAAAAACAAAGTGGGGAGGGATAAATGAAGGTGTCCAGTGCCAGTGTGAATCTCTGAACATACATGGGACCTCTCATGCATGCCATCAAATACACACACACATACACACACACACACACACACACACACACACACACACACACACAAAAGTAACAAATCTTAATGAGTAACTATAACTTTAGCAGATCCACTTTGTTATTTACAAGGTCTCCTTTTGTATTCCTTGTCTACTTCATTTTACTAATTTTTTGTGTTTTGCTTATGTTTCTTTGATTTCTAATGACCTAATGTAAATTATTTTTACATCACAAACTTAAAATATAAGATCTCAGAGATATTTTTGTGTGTTATATGTGTGTGTATACATATGTAATAGACATTGCCATTTTCATTTAAATCTTGTATTTTTAATACTAAAAATTAAAACCCACTGTATATCCCAACACAGTGGCAGACATGTCTATGGCCAGTACTCAAGCAGAAGGATCCCATGTCCAAGGCCAGCCTGAGCTACTAGAAATGCCTGCATTAAAAAGCAAGGCAACACCTTATTAGAATTAGTGCTTGTTTGGAAAGTCATCCTGTGGTAAAAGTCTCCATCTTTATCAATGTGCACACTCAAGACACACTATGCACATAGATTCCCAGCACAGTGGAGCTGGCCACACCTTTTAGCATCTAACCCTGGGCTGTGCTGCTCATGTTAGAAATCTACAGGACATTTTATTTTATTTTTTCCATTCACTTTAAACTTGCCACCCTGTTCCCATGTCAAAGGTTGTCTTTTGATCATTGACTATGTGTGACTTGGTGTGGTATGTTTGGTAGTATTTTGTTCTTATGATCTGATATTTTAACCAAATGTGAAAAACTTTCCTCTAAAGTTTCCCTCAGTGATATTCTGACTGCTTTCATTTCTGGAAATTTAATTTTATCCATGTTAGATGGTGTGTTATTATCTGTGTATTTAAACATCTAAATTAAGAAATTATGTCTTTTTGGGTTTTTTTTTTCCAATTTTTCTCCTGTTTTCAGTTTGGAATATTTAAGTAGTTTGTTTATAAATGTATTGAGTTTTGTGTATATTTAATTTTCATAGACATTCAATTAATTTTAATTATAACTTTCAGTTTTAAGTGTCTCATTTGATTCTTTTTACATTTTTGTCATTTTATATCCATATTTTCATTTAAATAATTGGTTATATCCATAAATGACAATTTGAACTTTCTATATGTAAATTTAACCATCCTTGTAATTCCTATTTTGTTTCTATTGAAAAAGTTATTCTGCTATGTCCAATTTTTCTTGAAAGGAACACCATAATTGATTATTTTATGTGTCCTTAAATATTAAACTGTTGGGTATCAAAATTAATGTTTTATTTTCCTTTGTAAAATTTGTCAGAATTTTTCCAAGAAAATATTCAATTCTTATTATCAATGTCCTGATATTGTAAAAACTGGTTTGAGTTTTTTTGATAGATTTTTGTTGTTGTTTTGATTTTCGAGAAAGGTTCTTTTATTTGTAGTCTAAGCTATCCTAGAACTCACTATGTAGACCAGCATAGCCAGGAGTCACAGAGATCCACCTGCTTCTGCTCCCTGAGTCCTGGAATTAAAGGCATGTGCCAATAATGCCCACATTTGCAATAGATTTCAGTCTAGTACTTCCTAGTTCTTATTTTGGGGATATGAGCTTTTGGAGGCCCCATTGATTGATCTGTTCATCATTCCTCTCACTGGCTGAGGAATTTCCAAGATGCCAGCCTGGTAAAGGCTGTAATGACAAAGACTTCTTCCCCGATACAACTCTAATAGGACACTTTAAGCAATGAGATCCTGACCTTGGGCTGTGCCTTGAGCCCATTTATTCTATTTTAGCAAGAACCCTGTTGGGTTGGTTTAACAAAACACTCCACCCCTAATATATGATTATATTCCTCATCGCATGTCCTGACTGCCTTGGCAGGCCTCCTGTTGCATTTTCTTGTTGACTACAGGGAAGAGCAGCGTTAGTAATAGTTACTTCAATCACGGCCAGAAGTAGAAACTCAGGACCTACTCCTTTTGATATATTCTTATGCCTTCACTAGAAAATATGTTTCAGAACAACAAAGACTAATGCATCAAGGTTCTAAAATAAATGTCCAATGTACAATAGGTCTTCTAAGATTTTATATTGGATTAATGATAACAAGCCTCTAGACAGGAGGTAGTTGGATGTTCATGAATGGAACTTCAGTGAACAGAGGTTTGAGCTAAGGAGACCTTAGGTTTTGCATGTTGCAGTAAATCTACAAGAGAGTTGCTCCCCTCCTTGACTGATGTCTTTTATGAATGACACAGCCTCAGCCTTGCTGTCCACCCTCATGGGGTTCCTGTGCCTCTGGTTTCACAACTGTAAGACATGACTGACTGCTTTGTATCTACATAGATTTTGCTATACTGTTCAAGAGTATGTAGCACTTCTGTGGAGGATGCGAAAAGTACACAGACTTAATGTACAAGAGACACTAAGCACAGATTTTTTTCTGTAAGTAGCTATGAGTCATGGATAGAAATCAACAGGATATTTTGATTGTAAGTCAGTGCACTGTAGGGAATATCAAATAAAAAATAAATTGAATATTTATGTTTTGAAACAGAACAAAGAATGTTAACAATAGATTATATATTATATATTATATATATATTATATATATACAAGCCTTAAAAAGACAAAGTACTGATGATGTCATCAACCATACAGACTCACACACACATACACACACACACACCCTCACAAGCATACACTGTTTCTCTCACACACATTCTCACGAACACACTCACTCTTGCTCACATACAGGCTCACTCCCCCCCCCCACTCATACACTCATACACTCATACAGTCACACAGAGGTAGAGAGAAGGGAGCTATTTCTAAGTCAATTTAATGAACACATGCCTTAGGTCCAGTACTTTTTACTTTTTCTCATCACTGCTTTGCCCAGCAGAGTCTAAAGAGTTTTCCAGACAGTCTTACCATTGTCAAACTTCATCACCCAAACTGAAATTCATTGAACAGGGCTGACCCCTGGAACAGAGCTCCAAATATGAAAGAGTTTCGGCATCTTCCTCATATTGGGGACTTTGGAATTGTGGAGAGAGAGACTCCAAGGATACACATACATCTTGCCCAAGTGCTCAGCATCTCAGTGCCTTGGAGCTCTCTGAGATATGCCAGATCATGAAAACCTGTCCACTCTAAGAGTGTTCTTCCAGATTGATAGGTAGAGCTCTGATCTAACTCTCCTTTCGGCTGGCTGTACAGCTCTCTCAGGTGTATGACATTTGATTGACTTCAGCAAGAGATGAATGCCAGAGCAGAGAGCAACAGGAATGTCCATTCTTGGAATAAATTCATCTGGGAGCTTCTTACATTTGTTTAGGTGCCACACTTATTTGACCATTGGAGTTAACATAGGCTGTTGTAGTAGTTGGGTTTATTGGTCTCAGGCAGTCAGAGGTCCAGACTCAGGACCGGCAGTCAGCCCCAGACCCCTTAGCTGCCCGCCGCTGCTCAGGCCCCCAGAAATGACTTGGATGCTTATATTAAATTAATGCTGTTTGGCCTATGGCTCAGGCACATTGCTAGCTAGCTCTTACATCTTAAATCAACCCATTTCTATTAATCTGTCTGCCACGTGGCCCGTGGCTCACTTGTGTTCCTTACATGTTTCTTCTTGGGCGGCTTGCTCCATCTGCCCCTGACTCCTCCGCTCTTCCTTTCCTACCTATTCTGATTCCTCTGCCTACTTTGTCTATGGTGCCTGTCAAGGGTCAAAACAGCTCCTTTATTTAAAGATTGATATTCACAGCATACAGAAAGGCATTCCCACATCAGGCTGTTACCTAAAATCACCATGGAACTGAATCTGGAAGGGAAGCTCTCCAATTCAGCATTGACTGCAAAATTGTGGGTTCATGGAAAGAGGAAAGATAGATGTCTTGATTTGTAAATGCATTTGCTGAAAAGTTAAACCCTATAAATTGGCATCTTGCCTGCATTGCTTGTGTGGTACTAGGAACTCAGAATTATGCTTTAGGATTCACACATTGACAATGGCTCACAATCACATAAACATACTATTCCAAATCTCAACTTGAAATTTTTTTTTCTAATCAAAACAAAGACTTTCTCTACAAAGGTATTCAGCTCACCAACAGAATTGCCGCTCTAAAAATCTTTGTCTTAAGAATCCCTGAGTTGCAAAACTGTTGAAATTGATAAGAATTATTACAAAAGTGTACCTACTTAGTATTTAATTGAAATGTTTGTCAGACACATGTTTTATTTCACTTCTGTTTTAAAAAGACTCGTATGTTTTAGGTTGTAGAACAAATGTTTCAAAAAAGTTAAAATATGTCCATTTTCAGTAACCCCATTGTTAGGTTTCAAACAAAGGACCAATGCCTGAGACACCTATCTAACATATTAAAGAAGACATGGCTGCCAGGTTCTCCCTGCATTTCTTAGTTTCTATCTGTTACAGAGTCCTCCTGGCTGGCATTCCCTACTCCCTACCCTAAATTTCTCCAGCACAGGGGCTGAGCGTCCCTTTCCCAAGAGGCTTTTCCTTATATAATTCATTCAGTTTGGTTACCTGTCCTCTTTTGCACCTCCTGACTGCTGCACCTGGTTCTGTTCTGTCCACTCTCTCCTTTATTCCCCCTTCTCCCATTTCCTCACATGGCTTAGGGTCACATCCACTCCGGACTCCCTCAGATGATCCTGCCTCTGGCTATTGCCTCCCACACATCTACACTAAACTCTCATCCAGCACATCTAGAAATAGTCATGTTCTTTCTTTTTCTTTTTTCATTTACCTGGTGCTGGAAGTTCACTCCCAACTAACTCAGTTTCTCTGCATCAAGCCACTGACCTGATGTGTGTACCAATCATTTGTTTCTGCTGGCTTTTGCTACCCACAAAATTTGATTTCAAATTTTAGAATTCAATTATTCAGATGCTGCTTCCTTCTGCTTCCTTTCTAATCATGTGTCTCTTGTCTCTCTGAGCTCTGGGTTTAATTATGTGTCTCTTGTCTCTCTGTTCTGGTTTCTGGTCCAGCCTAATCCTAGGGTCTGGACTCACCTGCAGCTCGACTTCTGGTTAGCCCTCTCAAAATGATCCAGACCCTTATATTAATTACATACAGATCGGCCTATGGCTTAGGCATCTTGCTAGCTAGCTCTTGCTTCTTAACTCCACCCATTTCCATTAATCTGTTCTGCCACATGGCCCATGGCTCACCTATTTCTTCTTTACATCTTGCTTCTCGGGTGGCTGGATTGCATCTCTTCCCTGACTCCACCTTCATTCCCCTTTATCTATGCTCGGTTTCTTTATTATCCAGTGACATTCACAGCATACAGAAAGACATCCCATATCACTGGCCTGCTATGACTTCCACATGCATCTATGTATTTATGCCTCTGACTTACTACATTTATAAGGACACCTACCATTTTTCGTGCTGTCTGTCTTCTCTACTGGATAAGTATCACCCTGAGCTGCCTGCTTTATTTACTGTTATGACAAAAGCTCCTCCTGTCTTCAATGGGCTCCAATCACAAGAACAATGGACAGCTTCCCCTGCAATTGGCATGTTTCCCATTATGTTTCTAGACACCTATTGTAGAGATCCTACTCTTTCCAAGTTCAGGTCTTGAGATAGGGAAGGGGCATCTATGCAAAGAAAAATCTGACTATTAGGTAGATTTCACACAAGTGGTGGTATCCAATAGTTCAAACCATCTTTATTTATGCTTCAAACACAAATACGTTTTTCCCATTCCCCAGCTTCAACCTCAGGCAACAGCAAACATGGTTTTTCAACTTTTAAATAAATATCAATGCTCAGCATTTTCTTAGCTTGGCTAGGTATAGAATCAGACACATTTGCATTCTGTCCTTTCAAAACTAGAAGGTGATAGACATAGGCACACATTCTCAAAACAACATCATTCAAAACACAACAAATCATATTCACAGAAATAGGGGTAATTTGCTGTAAGCTGTTTGCGTACAGTTAGTTTGTATTTCTCAACTATCTCCTTGTCCTACAAAAGAATCCTGCATGTCTAAACCTCTCTATAAATGGTGAACTTTGATGAGGCACACTTTTATTCTTCATCTCATACCATTGTTAATAATTTGTTTCCAGAATTGGGAGACATCACTAACATTTCCTTTGTTGCTTCCTTATATGTGCCCATTAACATTTATTGCCTGTCAACATTGTAGCCGAAAAGTCCCAAGTTCTGGAGCATCAGCTGCTATTTCCAGAATAAAAAGCTTAGAAGCAGTTCTCAAGTAATATTTAGTGGAAAATATTTGAGAAGAAAAATGGTGTTTCTAGGAATGATTACATTTGTATCATGTGTCACTGATAAAGTGAAACTAAAACCTGCCAAGAGAATCACCAGCACTGTGAGAGAGAAGAGAGTATGTTGTCCCAGCATTAACTGGCACTTTTTAAGGTCCACTAGTCTTTGCCTAGTGAGAGACTCCCTTTCTTTGCCTAATGGATACCTGTTGGACAAGTGTTCCTATGCTGATCCAAAACTAGCTACACAGCTTCCCACAATCCCTGGTAGAGATTCCTGTCTAGGCACTTTATCTGCCTCAGCATCTTGCATCTTTAGACTCCAGCTTCCTACATTAATCTGGATCTTGATACTAAAGACACTCATTGGCTCCCTATTCCCTTGCTTTCTCCTGGTTATCTCTCAGCTGCTATCTGTAGTTCTGCTGCCTCTTCTCACTCAGCTTCCTCTTAGAGCTTATAAAAACTCCCTCCAGAGGAGGCAGTATGTATACAAGCAGCCACATGACTGCTAACATCTTTACTAAAATTAAGGGTACACGCCATGCAACTTGATCATTTTAAGATGGCATAAAACAGCAATTATCAAATTTCTTAGTCCTAATGAGGCTTCTATCATTATATCTCCCTTTTAGACTAAGGAAATGATAGCAAGTCTCCAAAATATTTTGGATTAGTATAAATGTTTGTGTGATGATAAAATTTTACAATTAAAAAAGTCTACTAAAATTAACAAAAGTTAACATAGACATATACACCTAACTAATTTTCTTTGTTAACTGTTCAATACCAGAGTTCTAAAAGATTTAGATAAGTGATGATATGTGTTTAATAAATAAGGTATAGTAATAAATTCCTAGGTTCTTTTAAGGGTCATGATTATATTTGTCTAGATTTTTTGTCTCTACTATCTTTGTTCAGCTTTAGCTATTTGTATAAACTAAGTCATATAAACACACACACACTTTTGTGATTTTTTTTAATAGCACATTATAAATGGATCAAAAATGTTCCCAGTCTTCCTATGGACTAAATTTATGGCTTATAGTTACTGTATTTACAGTTTATTTTGATGCTAATGGATCTCCTACTAAATCTTCAATACAAATTTTATTTATCAACCTAAACAGGGATAAAGCTATAAAATAGTATTATAAAAGCTACTAATTTATAAACTGCTATGTAATTTATTTAATGGTAAGCTTTTCTTAGCCTTCTGTATGTGTTTTCAATCTTGTCTAAAATCTGTTATTCCTAGTAGATAGATGGTCTACAAACCTTTCAGAGATCTGCTGAATATGGCACTTAAAATGTTAAAAATGTTTGTGATAATAGACAGAATTACTTATTTTTAGTGGAAGCTCCTAAAGTCTCCAAAAGAGACAGAGAAGGCAGAAAGACCCCACCTGAGTTGTGGCAATGGGCAAACTATCTTATTTTTCACCTGCTGCCAAGGCTCCTACACAAACTGAAAACACTTTTTGAGTTGATTGCTCTATTTTGCCTGATCAAAGTTAGGTCAATTTTCTTAAGTTTGGATATAGGAAAAAAATATCTCAGACAGACCGGGATCTGATAACCAAAGGCCATGATGCTCTGTATGATAACTGAAGATTAACCATTGTTCTGTATGACAGCAAAAGACCTATTACTACTACCACAGGTGAAGACCACAGGAGCTTAGGGTAACAGATGTAGGCAGTGGGTAATTTGGGGTCATTTAAACTGATACATACATTGTTTGAATTGTACATCCTGCTATAACTTATCTTTCTCAGATCTCTGATAATATTGAATAACTGTAGTTTTAACAGTTGCAAGCATAGCAATTCTTTTTCCAAGGCTACAGCCATTTTATTAGTTCACTTTATATGTGAAAATCAAGCCCCAGTCCTCACTGTCTCCAGCTGAGAAAGACAGTTTATGTTGCTGCCAAACTCTTAAAAGAGATAAACCCACAAGACAGATTTCAAAGTTATGTTTTACTGTTCCTTTATTTAAAGGAAGTAGCTTTACAATGACTATTTTCAGTAATAAACCACTGATGTCTTGTGGAAAATAATTAATATGTATAAGGTTTATCTAAGACCTGAGGGTCTAAGAAACTGATCTAAAGTATGTAAATACAAGTTATAAAAGTCAAAGAAAATGACTTAAGCTAAATAGAAGATATTCCAGATTTCATTCCATCTTCATGATATTGTTAATTACTGACTACTATTATCAGAATCACAAGCTCAAGATTTTAAATTTCTTTTGGTTATCTTCTAAATATAGACTTTAATATGCTCATCATTGTGATAAAAAAATCTATGTCCAATCTGTATTTCCAGCCCTCTGTGAAGTGAGTTTCTACTTTTAACCCAAAAATTATTTTTTTGTGTAGCAAGTTTCTTATGTTTCAAAGGTGTAGGTCTATTGCCTTTTCTACAATATAGATTACAGCACAGGTTAAAAACAGTGGTAATACTAACACATATAAATATTTATCTCTTTTTATGAACTTAAAAAAAATCTTGTAACCTTCTGGTAATCAATTTGAATCCATTTCTCACAGGTCAAATGGACTCCAACCTATTTCCCAACCTGTCTATTCCTCCTGTTTCTGAGGATGAGATCTTTCCCCTTCTCCTTGGTTTTGGGATTCCCTTCCCTCAACTACCAAGGCCTAGGATTTTTAAATGTGCACCCAAGATAAAAATAAATTCCCCTAAGCTCCTTAACTTTATCTTCTATCCCAAGTCTATCTCTCCCAGCAGATTTCAAAACCACTGTAGGCTGCTCCAGCAACTTACCAGCTCCACATATTCCTCAAAATCTGTGTCCTGAATATCAAAGTGGCTAACACCATGTGGTCTAGCCTCAAAGACTGCTACAAAATAGCCCATACTTCCCTAGCCTCCCATAGTCCTGCAGCAGCCTGTATAGAAAGTCTGTTCTTCCTGGCCTTGACCAGCATTCCAGCCAATGACACCCTGTTGCTAGCAGTAAGGAGTCACTGAGAAGATTACATTGACCCTTATTTATTATCAACAAGAAGGCTTGTATGTTAAGTTTCAAATCCAGGACAAGTGGCCTAGGTGCCTACCTAACAGATTAAAGTATAGTAGCCTGCAAGGTTCTCCCTGAATCACTCAAATCCTACCTGTTACAGGATCCTCCTGGCTGACATACTCAATCCCCTACCCTAAACTTCTCCAGCCCAGGGTTTGGGTTGCCCTTCTCCTGGAGACTCTTCCCTAAATAATCCATTCTCTGCACATGGCTCCCCTCCCCACCTCTCCTCTCTTTACCCTTCCCTCCCCTCTCCTGCCTTTCTTTAGATGGCTCAGGGTCAAGTCTACTTTGGACCTTTCCCAGATGATCTTGCCTTTGACTATGCTTTCCCACATACCTACAATAAACTTTCTCCTCCACCATACCTAGGGACAATTATGTTTCTTTTATTTTTATTTCTTTTTTTCATGACTATATTAGGGATTTTAGTTTGTTAAAGGATATCAGAAATAAAATTTTTATGATAGTGTCTAATGGCAGACTATTTTCTAGACTCTTAAGATAATGTCTGTTTTGGCATTAGATCATGGTTATATCTCCTTAAAGATTGTAAAAGATCCTAGAGGAAATGCATGATCATAGTTCAATATAAGAATGTACTTCTAATGCCATCCAATAAATGCTTACAAAACCTTGTAAATTTAAAAGTTTATATAAATAATAATAAAAGAAAGCCAATGTGGAATTTATTTTAAGCAGCTGCCTTTGAAGAAGGATAAGCACATGTGAAGGACTAACAAATCCCAAGTTACATCTACCTCTTAGGGATTCAGAGCAGTATCATTTCCCGTGGGCACACATCTGAGGAGCACATGCAAGCAGAGCACAGACTCACCTGCCTTCTTCCAGTGGTGAGAAGCCAAGGAAAGGCATTTCTGTTCATTGCGTCTACATTCAGGAGGGGGGAAGAAGGAGAGAGGGCAACATTCTCGTCTATTTCAAAAGGCCAGAATTTTGTGTTTTCCCCTTGATGTTAGTCAAGTACAAATTCAAACCATGGTTTTCAGATTATTCAACGAGAAATATATATGTGCTTAGGGACTTATATGCTTATATATTTGAATACAGGATGTCTGCTCTAGGATAATTAATTTAGATTTGTTTTATAAGTAATACGGTAGAACTAGGGTTAGAAAAAGTTCTCTTCAAAATATCATGGGGCTTCCTCTTCTTCTTTCCCCTTTCAAGGTCTTCTCTTCTCTCCCTCCCTTTGTTCTACCTCCCCCCTTTCCTTTACATTTCAGTGATATGTGAAAATCAGATAGTTCTTGGAGGTTTGAGAAATGAAGGTAGGCTGGTGACATAAAAGTTATTAAAACACAGAAAAGAAACTAAGATTGCTTATAAAGTTTGGTATCAACTTACAACCTTAGAAACTGGTGTCTGGGATCAGAGGACAGATTGCTACAGTCTGCTCTGTAAATCCATCCTACATCAGGAGCTGAAAGACAAAACCACAGATTTCAGACTGTATTTCAGTTAGAGCAGTTAAAATGATCTCACTATATGAATGCCTAGTATGTATCTCACTATATAAAAGCCTTGTGTATAATTAAAAGTTTTAATAATTTTACTCAGAACAGTCTTTTGGTCAAGAGGCTGAGTTTGACATACCTGTCACCTCACAAGATCTAAGGGGACCTCACCTTTGGTGAGAGGAAGAACTCTTATCTGAGCCACTCACTCAAACACATGCTTTCTGTGAACTTGAATACACTGATTTATGAGACAATTTATTTGTAATTTATAATTTATTTGTATTTGTAAATGTGCCCTTTATAGTTTGCATTTACACAGTCTTTGAAACCACCTCCTTTAGGACTGCACAACAGGACAAGCTCTTGCCTGTAGGCAGAGGACCCTAAATTTTGTGCAGGAAGTGTGTGGTGTGTCACAGGTCACTTACTAAAACCTCTCTCTGGTTTTAACTATGGGGAAAATTTACAAGAAGATCAAATTTACATTTTTTTCCTAATCTCCAGAAAATATATTTCATTTGATTTCATGTTGGAGGACTGGGAAGATTGCTTAGCAGTTAAAGCATTTTTCATGCAAGGACAGAGTTTGAATATGCAGAATCCATATACAGCTGGGCATGGTACTGTATGTCTATAAGCCTAGAGCTCTATTTGCTATTTTGTTTTTAGAATTTCATATATGCATACAATGTATTTTGATCATATCCAGTGTCTATTAACCCTCTCCAATTCTCTCCCACCTTCTCTGCTTCTCAGCTCCCAGTTTTTTTCTTTGGTTTGCTTTGTTTAATTTTCTTTCTAATCCACTGAGTCCAAAGATTACTGCTCATGTGGACAAGCATGAGCAGTGATCCACATGATTTTGACTGCAGATAATATGTTTTATAGTCTAAATTTCAAAATTAGTAACATAGGTAATATCTTCCATCAAAGTTCTGAAACCACTTTCTTCTGCATTGAGAAAGGTTTAGAAAATGCTAATTGTAATACAAAGCTACCTCAAGAAACTCAGAGCAAAAAAATCAAATTCAAATTTTTAAGAACATTATAAAATTTATGCTCTCTTTGACTAATTTCTGATTATGTAGCTGCATTCATTTTGCTAAAAAATCAAACATAAATCAACTAAAATTATATCCTCCTAGAGAAAAAAATATATGTATCTTTTGGAATATGTCTTAAATATACTAGATGTCCAGTGCTGATGTACCATACAAATAACTATTATGTGCGGAAATATTCTGACTATGTAATGATAGAATCATCCAGTATGTGGATGTTTCAAACATCATGTTCTACTCTACAAGCAAATACACTTTATTTATGAAGTAAAAAAAAAAAGAAAACATTATCTTAACAATATATGGATTTAAAAATGTAGTAAGAAAAAATAAAGTCATTAAAAATGTTCCTTTCTAGAAACTTTCTGCATAGTATGGAAATAATTTCTGCATTTTATATGACCAGAGGTCAGCAGACACTTTATGTGAAATGTCATTGCAGTTTGAAAGTAGATAATGAATAAACAAAGGAGTGTGACTATATTTCAACATAAGCTGACTCACAAAGAAATCCACACCTTGCAGGCATTCTCTCCCCAGCCTAAGAATGCATCACATCAGAAAGTCTGTCTTTGAAAGATGCATGTGTCTAGCTTCAATGTGTTCTTTGTACATGTGCATATCATAATTTATACTTTAAATTTCTATATTATGAGGCTTTATTATTTTTGGCTTTTGTATAACTTGGTAAAATCTTTTGTACATAATTCTATGTGTATGCTCTTGATTTCTACCATACAAGAAATTTGTAGACATCAATATTTTAGATCTAATGGAATAAATACTTCATACAAATGGGAAATGTTTTTGTCAAATCACCCTATAAAAATGCAAAATCTCCCCAATTTTTATGAGTATTTTCCACCTAGTCACTGTTTTGTGTGTTTCACCATTTAATTTTTTCTTTAGTCTATGTTTTTAATTTTTTTTTTTTACCAAGAACACACCTTCATATGTTTCTAGGCAATCAATTTTCTTCTTTTGTAAGTTACATTTTACATATCTTTGGTCACCTTACTGGGAATCCTATTGGTTAAGACAAGATCTTGTGTGTGTGGAAACCACAGATCTTTTCCCACCCATGTAACAATTTTCTACATGTTTTTTTTTTCTTTAACTTTTGATTACTGACTTTTATTTTCATTCAAGCATTTTAAAACATCTAGTAATCACATTTTATATATTTTAAATGTTAAATTCATGTGCTATCTTTGTACATATTCAACTCTTCTGTGTGCTAGATCCTGCTCTGAGTACTTTATTTTTTTAAACATATTATGGAGTCTGCTTTCTCTGAATAGTTACTTTCATCTCTTGTTGTTTCTTTCTACTGTTTTTCTCGTGTTGTTTCTATGCACCACATCATCCAGTATGTAGCTATGATATCAATGAAGTGAACACAGCAGTAATGTGGTCTCTCTCCACTAGGGTATTACATCATGTACAATGCACTAGTTAGTAGAGCATCTTGAGTTCATTTCTGGTTTTAGGAACAGTCCTCTCTTCAGATCTTTTACAAGATCTCTTTTCTTAATGAACCTCAGAAGAGGGTCTTTTTAGAAATCACTCATGCAGTTGACCTCAATCCACAGGTGTTTCCCTTCTTCATAATCATTCTAGCCTCCTCTTGCTCTTGGTAAGGACCTCTATTATATTGAGCAGCTTTACTAGGGGTCTGTTCTAGACATATTCTCTGAAATGTTTCAGTGTCTGACTAGCTTGCCCTCCACAGGCCATAATGGGATTGCTTTTGATATCAGGCAACAGCATGTCAGGGAGCATCTGAGGATATCTTTTGATTCCAGTTTCCATCCACCCATCCTTGCCTGCTCATAGGCGTGCAAACTAAGTTACCAGGTAGTGATTTTCTATAAAGCACATAGCATTGTGTGTCATATAACTATATAGTGGGATTATGTTACATTGTAAATAATTGCCCCCAACTAGTTTAGTAAAAATGCTGTTTGGCTGAAGGCAGACAGGAAGTGTTGGCAGAGCTACCAGACTGAGAAAACTCTGGGAATGGGAAGAACAGAGCAGAGATGCCACAGAGATATGGAGAAGCCAGTAGATGCAGAGGACACCTATGCTGCTCTGAGAAAAGGTACTGAGCCACATGGTTGAACAAGATAAGAATCATGGGTTAGTTTAAGGGTAAAGAGTTAGTAATTTTATGCCAGGTCAATAGCATGCCATTAATATAAGCATCTGTGTGTCACTGTGGGACTGTAGGACTGTGGCTCTGTGGTTCAGAATCTCAGGGCTCAGTCCAAAAGTCTGGGACAAAAGCTTACTACTACAAACTAGGACATTTAAAGCTAGAGATCTCATATTTTAGAAACAAAAATATAAATTTTAAAACTGTACCACCTGAAATAAATATAATGTAACCATTCTTTCTTCTAACCCTTGGTAACTAGACCAAAGTAATCCACACAGTATAGGCACAGCACCACTGAAAACTGTTCACTGGCTTAGGCTGTGGTTTTCATCCTGTATTATTGCTGCTCATTTTCATATGATTGCTGTTGCCTCCAAGTTGGTACTTCTGTGTTATCTTTCCTTTCTATCACTCCATGCAGAAAGTACATCCTGAGGATTTAAAAGATAATGAAATTTCATGTGCTCATTAGATATTTCTCATGAAGTGTTCCCTTTGTTCAAGGAGGGATTATATGGCTCACCCCATCAGAGAATCCTACTCTATGTCAACATGCGAGAGAAGATCTGGGTGAGATTCTGAGGCAGAGACCTATCCATTAAAGTATCATTTCATGTAAACAAAATTTCATTTTGCACTTTCTAGATATGCTTCTTTGTAGATTATATTCTGCTAACTTTTGTCCCCTTAGGAGAAGGTACTACATTGGGTTTTTTGCACTCTGTCTTTATGGTGGACTCCTATTGAACTCACCTGATTTCCTTAGGAGTGTCAAGCCAATCATTACTAATAGGTAGAAGTTGTGTTTCCACCAGAATCTAGTCTCACATCTGCAGCTGCATCTTGAGTTTACAAGGTGCATATGAATCTGCTGTAGCTATGCTTTAGAATTGTTGGAGTTCTGCATTGTGATTTTCTTATGGAGAGTTACTAGAGATCCCAGAGGGATCTTTTTCTCCCCTATCATATGCATGTCTGATATTTGGGAATTATAAGGTCATATAAACTAAACAACAATGCTTCCTATAGCACAGTTTAGAGAGTTTAGAGAACTTTCCATACCCAGTGTCATGGAAATATGATAGCATCTCACAGCACTTGACAGTCTAGACCTATTCTCAAGTATGATGCATTAATAGAAATGAGAAAGCCTCTTAAGAGTTAAGTTGCATCCTTTGAAGTTTGAGGTATAAGACATAATGTCTTTTGTTTGTCTGTATTGCCAAACATGGGACAACAAATCCCCAATTTACTCTGATAATGCAAGCCCTAATTCAGATTTTGTTAGTTGCAGATTTTATTCACAACATGTGTTAACAAGACCTTCAATGTATTTGCTGTTTCCAGTTGTATAAGTCTACTGACATAATGGACACATATGGATCTTCAGTGCTTCTAGATAGTAAAAAGCAAAATCCTTGAGCTAATATTCAAACAGAGGTGAGAAAGTTAAATATAGTTCTGAGACATAAATTTGATCTGAAATATACTATGCTCATTTATTCATTTTCCTAAGTCTTGGAAATATTAACTATAATCATTGCATTATTTAAACTTTACAGTATGTTCATTATTTTTAAAAATTAAATTGATCAAAAATAAGCTTAATTGAAATTACTATAGTGATGAGTAAGAGATACATAGATAGTCAGAATGAGTAATCACAGATGAGACAGGAAGATTGTGTCTGATAGAAAACATGCAATCTTACAACAGAGTACATTAAAGAACTGATGGTGAAGACACAGGCTGTGCCAGGTGCTAATAAGAGGCACCGATGGCTAGGGAGAAGCTAAAGGCTCCTCAAGACAAAAAAGGATTAGAACACAAATATCATTGCTTTGATGATGTCCAAAAAGGAGAAGTTGAGAAATGTGGTTTGTGCCTAATGGCCTCAAAATTCTTTGAGGTGAGAGTAGTGCCATTACTGAGAAAGACGAGGTAGTAGAGATGCTGAGCTCAGCCAAGTGGTAACAGTTTTCCCAAAGCCACAGTACTAAAAGGTCCTTCATCTTGCAACATCCAGAAACTCAGGATATACTTGAGGGAAAACGCAATAATTTCAGATATCTAAGACTCAGATAAGATGTAACAGAAAGATGGCTAAAATTTCAAGAAAAATGAACAGTAGGCAGAGAGAGTCCCATAGTAGACAATCAATAGAAATAAAAGAAATCTTGGCCAATGTTGCCTTTTGAGTGGTCCCATTGAATGGATGAGGTCAGAACCTAGGCATAGTGAGGGCTGAGAATTGCTATGTCCCGAAGTTTAGACAAACGTCTGCTACCGTATACAAGGCAAGCAGTGATGATTAGACTGTAGTTATTCTATTCAGTGACTGACTAGTATGTTGCCTTGTACAAGAGAAGAGGTTGAAAAACTTTGGGGAAAATAAAATTTAATCAGACACCAGGACATGAAATAATGTGATAAGCAATGGCATCAGAGTTAGGCACAGTTTTTGACATGCCTAATGTCCTTGAACTACTTTTTTTGAATGGTCAAGCATCTCACTTTAAAGGAGTCACACAAGGCATTTTGTGACACCTGCAGACTGCCCCATCAGTAACAGCTGCTTGAGTTTTCTGAAAAGACAACTATATTTTATATTCATTCCAGGATTTTGTAAGAAGCACTTCTATCAAGGTGGCAGTTATAGGCTGTGCCTATAGTGATGGCCTGTGCTTGATACATAACTTTTTTTTTTGTACAGCCTAAATTTGCACAATCCCAAGCTGGCCTTGTTAAGCACATTGTGAATTTTTAGATATAAGTTTACAATGTGCAGAAAGCAAGTATGAGCATTACGTGAGCCTTCACAGTCAGAAAAAATCTGACCACAACACAATTTAGCTAGCCATACATGAAAAATCTCTCAACTCTACTTTATTTCTAAATTATCTTGACCACAGTTCTTTTCTTTCCTATCTCACTTGTTGATTTGCCAAAAGTTATATATACAGGCTATTTTCCCCCAAACCATGAGGAGCTTTTACATTCATGAATCTCTGCTAAGGGTTGTGAGAGGAGATGAATATCAGCTAATGTGTTTCTGCCTTCAGTGGCTTAAGGCTCTAAAAATAAAGCATATGCACAAAGAGCTATATACCAAGTCAGAGTACAATAAAGGATTTATGAATGCTATCAAGCTAAATACCTATAAATTTAGAAAAAATAGTTAGCGGAATTGATAAGATGCCCCCATATGTTGCTGATGGCATTACAAGTGATGCATAGTTTAAGGGAGGAATTAATTTGGCGATCTGCATCAAAGGCAGATAGATTTTATTGTGTAACATTGTTCTGTGAGATAGATATGAGAGCTCAGACAGGTCTAGCTAAAATGAGTTATTAGAGGAACTAGACATAAGAGTGTGCTAGAGGCCACGGGGAATGGTCTGAAGAGGAAAGTTCATCAGAAGCTATCTGGGGAGAGTGGCTCGGAAAAGCCTGCATGACAACATGTTAATGAGAGACTCATGGGATACGTTATTGCACTTTAAAGCCTTCCCGGATTGTTACATGTTAATTGTGCTCTGTTTGTTTGCTTCTCTGTGAAATGCATGGCTCCTCATTGTCCAGTATGCCTAAGAAGGTCACTTCATACAAACTATTGGCATTAATTTCTTAGAGTATGCTTATTAATCCTTTATTATGACACCTCTGGCATATTATCTCCTTGGGTTTCTCCCCATGCATGGCATTGTTACAGTTCACTTGTCATTACAAACAACCATCTGCACTGCTATAACCTCCTGGTCATCTAGAAACAGATGCCTTGAAATTACACTGTAAAGTTCCAGAGTAAGATGTGGCCAGAGTAAAGCCTCTGAATATACTGTCATTGGATAGAAAAAGAGACAGTTATGGAGATAGCTCAGACAAGGTCCTTGGAAGCCGTTCACTGGAAGGAGGCCACTGAATACCTTATACACAAATCTCTTTCTAGGCTCTGTGTGAGGTACCTATTTCATTTAGTCACAAAGTCCAAGATATAGTCAATGTTCTATTCCTATCTTTCTCTGTTAAACTTCACAAAATAATAAAAAGATACTCTACAGAATTTTATTCTCTAAATTTTATTTCATTTGCCCAACAGATGATAAGCCCTGAGTGTTATAAGGTGCCACATAAGGAAATAAAGGCTGTGGGCTACCTGGAGTTTATGGTAGAAGTCTAAGGAACAGAAAGAGCTGTTTTGAGAATCATTGAAGAAAAACTCTATAATCACAGTGCTTGTGTGATAGATGAATAAGTTTATACATATATCCTTTATACTTTCTGTTTTTTCTGTATATTTTAATGAAAGTTAACATTTAAAAATGAATATCAGCAAATGGAAAAGTGTTTTCCTGCAAGATACAAACAAGTTTTATTAGAGCGTAAGAGCAAATACCTCATGTCATTCAAGCCATAAAATGTAATGACAGTTTCTAACTGTCTAACCTTTCTGGGATTGTGCTGACCCCAGAAATTTCTAGTCTCGCTCCTGCTGCTGCTAGTTAGCCATCCCATGTTTTAAAAAATGCAGGACAGAATGACCAGCTACCAGACCTGGGTGTTGAAAAGAGCCATGGAGGGAAATGCTTTGGTCTATACCTGGGAGGCTGAGGGAAATGTCAGCGTGCAGATGCGAGGGATGAGCATGAAGCCCTGTTCAAGAGCTGATTCTGCTAGAGGTGAGCTTATATTTAGCAGGTGGGATAAGAAGGAGGAAAAATTGTGGCCAGCCGCAGAAGGAAGGGCATTGCGTTGAGTTTCAACTGTCATTTCCAAGAAAAGGTGAAAATTACTGGACCAAGTGATATCATTATTGACTTTTTTTAGAAGTCCCCTCCCAGGCCTCTTGCTTGTTTCATTTGGAGAGAGGACCCCCAGCTCTCCCTCCAAAGGAAAGAAAATTTTATAGTCATTTGCTTTCCCAATATAACACCACATCCTCATCATTTCCAAATGACTTTAAGAAATTCCTTGAATGAACCCCAGAAGTGACAGAATATTTATGTTCATTGGCTATTAACTGAAATACCATCTCTATAGAAAGGAGACAACATAATAAGCAAATAATGAAAGCTAAACATTGAAGTAGTAACAGGAAAAATAGAATTAACTGAAGAGACAACAGTGTTAGTTAGCAAGGAATAACATACTGACTCTTTTTTAAAATGCAAAACCTATATGATTTCTCTGGAAAACAAAACAATGATTTAGTCACCCACTCCTACCTCTGTTAGCAAAGAAGTTCCAATAAATGTTGAGGTGAGAGTGCTGGTCAAAGACAACATGGAGACATAACTCAGGAAGCCATGAGGTCCATTCTGCATGGGACCATTTTGATTAAATGGATGATTGGATAGACACACCAAAAGAGGGAGTGTGTGCTGCTCAAGAGAAAATGTACTGTATTTACAAATGAATGTTTAAAAAAATGAATGAGAATTAGAGGACTACCTTCATATAGCAAAAATCACACACATGGTATGGAATGTTACTCCATTTTAAGGAGTGATAATGGAATTAGAGAAATATTCTTACTTAAGAAAGAAGCTTTATGACTATCATCAGAGGCTTTAGATGTTTACAGTAATTAACTTGAAATATTGCTTTTATGTCAAAGTTTATGTTCAATTCAAGATGTCATCAGATCAGATTCATTCAGAAAGTGTGGTGGTTTGAATGTAATTGGCTCCCATAAGCTCATAGGGAGTTGCTGTTGGGAGGAGTGATTTGTTGGAGTAGATATGGCTTTGTTGGAGGAAGTATGTAACTGTCAGGGCAGACTCCTGTTGCCTTTGGATCAAGATGTAGAATTCCCAGTTACCTCTCTAGCATCATGTCTGTATACCACCATACTTCCAGCTGCCATGCTTCCCGCCATGATGATAATGGACTAAACCTCTAACACTATAAGCCACCACCTAAATTAAATGTTTTTCCTTTATAAGAGTTGCTATGGTCATTGTATCTCTTCACAGCAATAGATACCCTAACTAACAGACAAATGACAGGGTTTCACCATGTGATAGGCTCTGAGTTTCCTTTACTGCAGGTCACTACAGGAATGATGTTTTTCTTTCCTCATTTGTCTCTGCCCCACTGTCATGGAAACCTTAAGCAGTGGTACCCTTTCTGAACATGGCTCATTGTGGACCACAGTAATCACTTACTTAGCTCTTTCCTTTGCTGTTATCTCTTCCTTCCATGACTCCTAACCTCACCCTTGGCTCCATCTGTTCCATCTAAGGATAAAAAGTCTTTGCTTCCCTAATGCATGTTTACAACCTGGGTAGAGAGTGACAAGTAAACACACTCTAGAATATGATGCACTGGAATTTGGCAACAGTGTGGTGACAGCAATGCATTGTGTAGCAGGTGACTCTTCTTTGAATATTCTACAGGAACCTCCTAGTACTGACTACTAAGAGTTGAGAACAGGTGCAGGCATGGGGAAGGAAAGTCTAACACCTCCTTTGCTCTTGTTTATAGATA
Source organism: Phyllotis vaccarum (assembly GCA_033318265.1). NCBI lineage: Eukaryota > Metazoa > Chordata > Mammalia > Rodentia > Cricetidae > Phyllotis > Phyllotis vaccarum. The sequence goes on along the minus strand of JARWLC010000005.1, from coordinate 101,710,352 downwards.
TTCCTAGCCCACACCAGCAACATACCACATGTGCCTAAGCGTTTGCCTTGTAGAAAAGACATTTTCCACATATATTCAGAAGAAATTCAAACCCGAAAATGCCATTTTGGGATACCACTGGCAATTACTAGTAAACTTGCCCAGTACATTTTCTTATATTCACATTGCTGTATCTGCATTAATAAATTCTGAAGCTCTATTGCTCTTTATAATTGAAGTGCTTTTCATATTTTTTCCAAGCCAAATCTCTAGAGAAAGTTCAAGTTTGCCAGGATGTCTGAAAAAGCACACAAATTGGAGTCAATTTTAAACTACTGTCTTCAGAAAATTGTGGACAATTTTTACCACTGAGTGACCTAACAAAATCCAAAACTGTGCTGTCCATTTGAACTTATCAAATGCAACATTAAATTCCACTGTCAACCTGTTTTCAATAAAAGAAAAATGCCATTGGTGAAAGAACTTTCTTGAATTTGCCAAAAAGGGGGGGGGGACGCTTATTTATCTTACAAACAGTCATTCCTGACGATAGTCCTATTCTTAAAGTCATTTCACAAAAAATCTCATCCTCTAAAAATGTAAATAATTTAATGATTCAGTGGCTCTGTACAAGCACCACAGCCTGTATGTTGGGTGTAACAGAACAGCATGCAGTACGTTCACTTCTTCCATAATTTGAGTCCCAAAGATTGAACTCTGGTCATCAGACTTGGCATCAAGTACCTTTCTGTGCTGAATCATGTCCTCAGACTCAATGGATTGATCATTCAATTGCCCAAAGGGGAGAATTGATGCAATTATACACCAGAACACTCTGCCAGTAGATACAGTAGGTGCTACAAAATGGAGTTTTTAAAGTATTAAAGCTGTTGAAGCTTGTGTTGTTTTGGGTTTGAAATTTAGGGTTTTTCATATTTTACTTTATTCCATGCTAGCAGGATTTTATTAGATGCATGATATTGTTGGATAGATAAGAATACAGATTTAGATAAAGAAATTGATTCTGGTTGGAATCTGAGAACTGATGAGACAGGGATTGAAACCCTGATGGCTTTGACCTAAAAGTTTCTGTCCCTGGGCAATACTTGCATTCCAAACTGTATCAGGAGCCCCTGTAGAGCAGTATCTGGTGGAAAAACAAGGAGCAAGGGCAATTTAAAAGCTACGGATAATTAACAGAGAGTCACATAGTTTTTAGACCCACTTTTTTTCTGGTGTACGTTTATTTCTGAAAATGTCTGTCCTTTGCTACAATTAAATTTGGGTTGTGGTCTGGTGTGCTCTTTCCTAAAATAAGTAGGGACAGAGATTTATATTATTTGCTTTGGAATTATATACTCACAGTGTCAATCACAGCTTAGAAAATGAAGCCAGGTTTCATAACTCAGACTATTGCCAAGGTGCTCACGGCTTGATATGAATCATGTACAAGAGTATGATGGGAACATCCCATGGGCACTTGATTACTCATAGATCACTGTGGTGGTTTGAAAGAAAATGCCCCCCAAGAATAATAGTATTTGGAGGTGTGGCCTTGTTGGTGGAAGTTTGTCACTGTGGGGGTGAGCTTTAAGGTCTTTTTTGCTTAAGCTGGGCTCAGTGTGACTGTCAGTCAATTTCCTGTTTCCTGTAAGATGTAGGACTCTCAGGTATTCCTCCAGCACATCTGCTTGCACGCAGCCATGCTCCCCACTATGATAATAATGGACTGAACAGCTGAACCTATAAGGCATTCTCTCAATTAAATGTTTTCCTTATAAGAGTTGCTGTTGTCACAATGTCTCTTCACAGCAATGAAAACCCAAAGACAAGCTCATAACAATACCAAGCACGGTTCCAGTGTGATTGCTGAATTCTCCCCACATTCTGCTTATACATCAGGCTTTGAAGTGTCTTGATGCTTTATTTTAAGCACAAATATTCTTAGATTATTGTTACAATAAGGTTTCTTTGCCCCAGGTGGCCAGAGGTCCAGACTCACAGACCGGCAGTCCCAGACTCCTTAGCTACCCACCGTTGATTAGGCCTCCAAAATGACTCAGATACTTATATTAACTTCATGATGTTTGGCCTATGACTCAGGCACCTTGCTAGCTAGCTCCTTCATCTTAACTCAACCCATTTTCATTAATCTGTCTGCTGCTTGGTCCATAGCTCATCTGTGCTCCTTACATGTTTCTTCTTGGGTAGCTGGATCAGTCTGTTCTGACTCTACCCTCCTTCTTCTAACTATGTTGTGATTTCCCCTCCTACTTTTCCTATGGATCCTGTCATGGGTCAAAACAGCTCCTTTGTTTAAAGATTGACATTCACAGCATACAGAAAGACATTCCCACATCAACTCCCCCTTTCTGTCTAATCAAAAAGGAAGGTTTCAATTTTAACATAGCAAAATTACATGTAACAAAATAGCTATCAAGCAAGAATTACAGTTACAATATATAGTCTATTTGTATTTAGCAAAATTAAAAAAAATACTCTATTATCTACCTTATCATTGTGAATCTAAATTTCATATCCAATATAATATTTAATATAACTAAGAAAAACTATACCTATAACTATATAATCTTCAACTACATCAAAGACCACCAAAGGATATAATATTCCTGAGTAAACAGGAAGTACAAGCAACTTCCAAAATTGAGAAATGACAGAAATGACACCAATCTGCCTGGACAGTCACTCAAAGTTTCTTTATGAAGTTGGGGCATTCATCTTCAGCCTACAGGCCCAGAGTCTCTTTTCATTTCAGTAAAGCAGGAAATCTCTCTGCCCATTCTGGTATAATTCATCAGTTGCTTCTCCTTGAGTCCTGAAGAATGTCTGACAGTTTTCTCTGAAAAGCAGGAATCTGAATGACCATCTCGTCTTGTTCTGCCAAAGTTCAGAGGTTATCTTCCTATGGAAACTGCATGTCCAGTTTTAACAGCATACTGTCAAGCAGTCAATATAAGAACAGGTTCATGTCCAGTGGCTAACTGATGCCACAAAGAAACTAATCTCCATATGGAGTTTCTTTGATGCCCATTTTTCTCTTGAAGTAAATTGATGTACCCAGGAGGAGACCTGTCTCACTGTCCAGAAAAGTCTAAGTTCTAAAAACACTCTAAATGTCATATTCTATAGGTTTTAGAAGTGTTTGAAGATTACCTATCTAATTGAGTTATATGTTCGTATACCTAAAAATCTAACATGCATTTCTTAATGATACATTACAATTTTAAATCAGTTACATAAACATTATATCTTAAACAAAAGTAGAAAAATACATATAGCATATGAGAATTGACCTTAAATTTGTATCAATAAACCAAAATCCATACCAATGTATAACATTTCCAGATTAATAGCTGATTTCCTGATCTAAGTAAAATCAATAATCTAATTTCTAAAAAATCATTCATATACCATATCCCCCCTTTCTTCTTAGAAAGAGATTAATTATGACCATTAACCATTTATAACGAAAACAAACATTTATAAACAATATTTTGGAAATTTGGGTGTAGTTTTGCATTACTACTTCCTGCTGATTACGGGGCATTGAAAATCTCATGGGTTCTTGAGACTGGATCATAGTCTGCAGCGCTGGAACTGATATGGCCATCTCTTCCCATCAGAGATTTTGTTCAGGGAGTCTTAGTTGATGAAACCATGTTTGCCTGGTAGCAGTCCACAGGTTCTCATCTTCTGTGGAAACAAAAGCAGAACACTTCCAAAGCAATAAGTCCTTAGACACAAATTTCAAAGTCAAGATATCTTTAAAATATATATTCTTCTTTAACTTAGTAGCCTTTGTAACCCATTGTCTTTCTGCAATTAGCTCATCAAAAGTTAAAAAACTAAAAGAACACACAATAATAACCATAATCCAGATTATGTGTCTATTTTCTATCTTTACGTGGCTTATTATATTTTTATTACTCTATTTCTCTTTTTAAAGACTTTCTCTACCTTCTTTCTTTTCTCTCTGAAGCCAATGTACCTTTTACACACATTGTAACCCATTTACCGGTTTTTTTTTCATCTGAATCTGTCTTATTGTGAATCCTTAATCATTTTCTAACCAGAAGAGCTTTTAAAATATTTGCACTCTCTTCAAGAGCCACATAGTTCTTGCAGATAAAGCTGACTCAGTAAATTCTCTTAAAGAGGCCGCATCTCTATTTGTCACCAGCAAACAGAGCAGACCCAAGATATGCTGCTACTAAGAAACCATTTTGTAGTATGAGGTTTCTGTCCCGAACTTTCAGGCCTAGCCTCAAGGTTTAGGCCCACAGACCCATAGACTCACAGAGACACACAGATGCTTACAATAGCTTTAGGCTGACTGGCCTAAGGCCCAGGCATATAATTTGCTAACCCTTTACCCTTAATCTAACCCATGACTCTTATTCTGTTCAGCCATGCAGCTCAGTACCTTTTCTCAGAACAGCATAGTTGTCCTCTGCTTCCTCTGGCTTCTCTCTGGCATTCTGCTCTGTTCTACCTGTTCCTAGAGTCTTCTTAGTCTGGTAGCCCTGCCCACACCTCCTGTCTGCCTTTATCCAATCAGTGCTTTTTATTAAACTCATAGGCAGGGACAATTTCTTACAATGGAATAACATAATCCCCCTACACCATTTGATTCTGTTTCCTTTTTATTCAAAGTAAACAGAAACCTTAAATCAATTAAATGCCACCAAGACTTCTGTGAGACTTCAGGAACAGGCCTGGTTGCAACTTACACTTCCTGCCTCTAGTCCATTGGCGCCATTTTGAATGTTGCCCAGACACTGCGCTTTCTTTTGTACAATAACCCACTTCAGATACACAATTTGGAAACTGCTTTGGCTCAGTTTTTGTGCTAAAACTCTTTTTAAACTTTCTCAGGCTTTAAGTGGATATTCACCCCACATTTGGCACCATCTGTTACAATAAGGTTTCTTTGCTCTGGGCCACCAGAGGTCCAGACATACAGACCTGCAGTCCCAGACCCCTTAGCTGCCTCCTCTGATTAGGTCCCAAAAATGACTCCGATACTTATATTAACTTCATGATGTTTGGCCTATGACTTAGGCACCTTGCTAGCTAGCTCCTTCATCTTAACCCATTTTCATAATCTGTCTGCTGCTTGGCCCATAGCTCATCTGTACTCCTTACATGTTTCTTCTTGGGCAGCTGGCTTAGTTTCTTCTGATTCTGGTCTCTTTCTTCTAACTATGTTGTGATTTCTCCTCCTACTTTTTCTATGGTGCCTACCATGGGCCAAAACAGCTCCTTTATTTACAGATTGATATTCACAGCATACATAAAGACATTCCCGCATGCTATTATTACACATAAAAGCATTTTAAGACTAAAAAGATGAAGCAGGAAACAGAAGGAATGAGAGTATTCATACAATTGCCTCTGTTTTGGGGGAAGCTAAGTCACTATGTGTTAGAAAAGACAGATTGCTTCCTGTGAGATTTAACTGAGAAGAAATATAATATTCTTTGGGACAAGATATGAACATTTCTATTTAAATGGGTGGGAGAATATTTTCTCAAAAATACTGAAGTTTATATAGAACAAAAACCACCCACAATTTATATGGCCTTAAAAAAATTCAAACCATATTGAAGCTTGAGAATCCAGGAAGATCTGGGTTAAAGTGAGACACCAATTTGCAATCTAGAGGACATGACAAAGTAAAAATGTGTAATCTGTCTTATAGCTATGTAGAGTCAGTGTTAGCTTATGTGAGTTGTTTGTGGTTTTGGCATTGAAGTGTTTCAATTAATAAAGGCAAGGGTGAGAAGCCTTGTGGCCCCTTTCCCAGTCACTCCATGACCCCGTCAATTTTTTCAACTCTACAAGAAGGGATGAGACTAGATAAGAATTAATTCTGGTTTATCAGGTCCTAATATTTACTCATGTTCCAGAATAGTTTCCTTTTGGTATCTGATTTTTTTCTGGTACCTAGAAATGTACATCTAACCTTTATGCCTCATTTCTGATAAAGAGTTTCTAAATCCTTGCATGTTTCTGAGTGACAGGAAGTATGGTGTTCTAATAAGGTGATTCAGGATGCACTCCTGGATAGTTTTAAGATGGGAGATGGCAGGCAGAAAGACCAAATCTTCATTAGAAATCTAGATTATTCAGTCCCATTTCCCAAAACTTTCAGGAGATGAGAAGCATATTACAGATTGATTTAATAATCATATTCATATAAAGAAACCCCCTCAAAAGCCCTATAATAAGGAGGTTAGAGGCCTGTGTTGAGAGATCGGAATTCTACTAGACCAATGGTATAACCCAAGGTGCCTGTGTACTTCATACTGTACCCCTGCATATGCTATTTCATTTACTTTTTAGAATATTCTTTGTCATAAAGCAACTGTTGTACTTAAAGCTTTCCTGACTTCACTGGACATTCTAGCATATTACAGAAACTAAAGAGAGGTTTGGAGGAATTATGCAATTATAGCTGCCCTGTGTAAAATTGTTATGCTCAAGAGTTTGTGTCTGATCTTGAAGTATAGGTAGTCTTGTGGGGCAAAAGCTCTTATGTTTTGGAATGTGATGGTAAGTCCAGATAGTGATAGAATTTATTTAAGTTGTAGGACACCAAACTAGAGGATCAGGGCAATTAGTTTCTTATAAGCATAAAGTTCTCCACATAGTTTCAGAAGTGTTTCATGAAAAATAACAGGTCACGGTAGAATTCAACATGAACATATTGTGCATGAAATTTTAAATATATTAAGCCTAACCAAAAGACTATACTAAGGATCGACTTATTTTTACAACATTCAAATAGTTTGACTGCACTGAGTCATGTTTGAATAGTGGGTAGTCAGGAGAGAAGGCTGATATGGGCGAACCCCCAGAATATGTCAAGGCTGGTACTCTGCTGGACACAAGGTCTAGGAGGCCTAGGATGAGAGAAACTTGGAAAAGAAGAAGAGAGGTTACAAGTGTCAGAGAAAAGGACATACTAGAGACATAGAGACCAAAGACCCCTTCAAATTAGCCTCAGACTCGACACTATCCAGCCAAATTATGGAGAAGTATATCTTCTATGTAGTTTTCATGAGAACAGCAGCCACCTATACGTTCAATGAATATCAGTGAAGGTGGTGATAATGCTGAGGATAGTGGTTATTATCACTATTGTCCATAGGCTGAATATTTGGCAATATTCAAGAATATTTTTAACTCCTCTGCAATCTTACACAAGGCCCCAGCTTGCTGGTTTCTCTAGTATTCCTCAAGACAATAGGAGACACAGTTCAGTTTAAAGATGCTGAGGGGCCTTTCAAGACATCTGCTCAATGGGCAGAATAGTTCATCCATGAGTCAGTTCTTGTCATCTTTATATACTAAGGCACATTTCTGAACATTGCTTATGAACAAGAATCTTTCCTTACATATATTTTTTCCCATGTTTTCTTGGGTTAAGAACTAGTAACATCAAATTTTAGTACAGAAATTCTGTGTCTTTAGATTCAAATAAGTATGACAGCCACCCCAACTTGCAAAGAAGCATTCTCTACCTAACTTCTTGACATCCAACTTGCTAAACTGGACATCCTTGGAGAAGCATGTGACAAATGTCTAATAGATCAATACCTCAATATTCCACTTCTCCAAAGTCAAAATGTTGAGCTAGTGCCTTGCTTCCATGGACTTGAGTCAAAAGGTCCATTGCCCATAGAGACAGACCTGTGAAGTTTCTCCTCTATACCAAGCAAAATATGAGACACAAACTCTTACAGTGGTACATTTTTCTGAAATTATCTCTTGAATCCAAAGAAACTGAACTTTGATGGGCCTTGCAGCCAAAGTGTTAACAAACCTTGAGATGATTTAATATTAAATACTCAAATTGTTATATACTGTGTCCTAAACCTGTTTAAATTTAAACTGCCTTTAAGAGAACAATTAAACCAGCCTTTCTGTGCCTTGGATTTCACAGGTAATCTTTTTACAAAAAAAAATGCACATCTTTAATCTTAAGTTAGGAAGTATTTCATGTCCCTGACTCAGAGAAATGTGTATGTGTGTATCTATAAAAATTAGGCTGAAAGCAACCTTAAATAAAATAAATATCCTCAAATCCTGAAAGCAAGTTGGGAAAATATTGATAATATCTCTGAGATTTTGAATGTTGTTCTGCATCAGTTGGGATGAATAAAGTAACTTGGCTTGTAAAACTGTTAATGATTACTATGGAGAAAAAGTACCCCTCATTCCTTGCTAATATCATAGTTTTTTGTGCTCTTAAATAACTATATATCAAAACTGTATATTTTTATTCTTTAATATGACATTGAATACATTTTGTTGCCCTCTGGAATCACTTTCATGCATTAACTAATATAGGATCCCTCTTCAACATTGCTCTAAGGCCATATTTTGAACACAACCATTCTCTTTTGGTAAACTTGAGGCTCTCTGGAAGGAGTCTGCTGTTTCTCAAGAAGGAGTCTTACTGCTCTACAAGTAGTTAGGGTCTGAAAGAGCAAAGCTTAATGATTCTGTCATGGACTACCTCTCTACTGTGATCACATTAGAACAAATGCTCACAGCTGTGAAGTTTCTACCATCACAGATAATTTAATGTAGAATGCTAAAAATGAAAGTTGCTTAAATGCTTCTAGGGAAGATGTGTGTTACAATGATGTTTCTGGCCCAGACAGGTCTGACTGTTCATATCTGCCTGCTGCCACTTATCTGGATCAGCAATCCCAAAGTCCCAAAGAATCACACAGATGCTTATATTAACTCCATGTCATTTGACCTACCGCTCAGGCACATTGCTAGCTTGCTCCTTCATCTTAACTCAACCCATTTTCATTAATATATCTGTCACATGACCCATGGCTCACCTGTGTTCCTTACATGTAGCTTCTTTGGGTGTCTGGCTTGATACGTGTCTGACTCCACCCTCCTTCTCCTGACTATGTTTCTGCCTATGGCTATGGTATTTGCCAAGGGTCAAAACAGCTCCTTTATTTAAAGATTGATATTCAAAGCATACAGAAAGACATTCCCACATCAGATGTGAGAGTTGATCTTCTTTCCAGCTCTATCACTTCTTGGAAGTAAACTACACCATGAGCAATGGCATGGGTTATAACCAGGGAGAAACTGAAAATGAATTGTTTATAATTATGCACTATTGACATGTAAGTAGACATGAGTTAGCTATTCACAGTGTTTACAAACTCAAAAGAGCAAATGGGCAATTGCCTGATAGAAAGAATGGCATGCGTTTTAATTACTCTGTTGTCTGAATGTTTCTGTTGTATCTGTGGATCTTTCAGATGGGTTTAAAAAATGGCCTGCCTGTTTACATTTCTGGAAAGCCAAAGATAGACACTCCACAGCCTCAATTCAACAGAGTACAGAGTATCGTGAGGGACAACTCAGCTGGAAAATGAAGTGATAAAGGATCATTTTCAAGATGTAGCAAATACCTCTACAACATTTAAACTGACTCTCATTGATTTGACAATCAAGATTAAGTGAAAAAACAACATGGAGGCATTTTTGACCTCTTTCCTTAATAATAGATGTGTTTCAATGCCCTTGAATGTGTTTCAACTTCTTTGAGGAGGGTAAAAAATAAATCACTCTTTCCAAATGAGTGAAATCTAATTTTCTTCAAGCAAATGATGATTGTCATCTGTGAGCTCCAAGTAGCTTTGAAAACTGAAGGTGCGTTTATAAACCATCAATTCTGTGTACATTAGCTTGTCGATGTCCTCAGCACAACAAAACCATTGTGTATACCATGTATTGTGTACACAAATGAGAATGTTAGAATTATAAAACATATTACAGCCTTTGTCCAAAATCACACCAGTGGCAGATGGTAAACCTAAAATACTCATTCCTAGAGTTATTTCTAAGTGTCAACGACTGTGCTAGATGATGAGATATTGGTTCTGTTCCAAGAAAATCAGGAGAGATCAGAACCTCAAAGTCTCTTGGGGTTTTGCAAGACAGATACACGTTAACCAAATGCATATATGTGATGTGGGAATGTCTTTCTGTATGCTGTGAATATCAGTCTTTAAATAAATGAGCTGTTTTGGTCCATGAAAGGCACCATAGAGAAAGTAGGCAGGGAATCAGAATAGGTAGGAAAAGAAGGGTAGAGTCAGACAGATAGAGCCAGACACCCAAAAGAGAAATATGTAAGGAACACAGGTGAGCCACAGGCCATGTGACAGACAGATTAATGAAAATGGGTTAAGTTAAGATGAAAAAGCTAGTTAGCAATGTGCCTGAGCCAAACAGCATAAAATTAATATAAGTGTATGAGTCATTTTGGGGGCCTAAGCAGTGGTGGGCAGCTAGGTAGTCTGGGACTGCAGGTCTGTGGGTCTGGACCTCTGGCCAACCGGGGCCCAGAAACCTCATTGTAACATATATGTTCAACAATAAACTGGTTTATTGAAGACATCTATGATTAAGGGACATCTGAGTCTGAGGTTAAGTAAGTTAAATGTGAGTATAAAGGAAAGTGGTCAACCAGCTCTTCTCCAAATCTTCATCTGTCATCCCTACTCCAGTCCATCAAATGCAATGCTCAGGAAAGGGCCATCAGGAGACACTGTCTCCCACTAAATATATGAGCCAGTGTCCTTAAAGTGGGATGCTAGACCAATCTGAATCTTACCTGGGGATTTGTTGCACAGACAATTGTTGGCCCCAATGTCTATGAAAATGAAAACTGACTGTGGAGTCCAGCAACTGGCTGTGAAGCCTCTGTGAGAATGCCAGGGACAATCAAGTTTAACAGTCTTCATCTATGTTCCCTGTTACCTTTGCAAGTCAATTTCTTCAAATCTCAATTTATTCAGCTACAAAACAGAGGTACCATCCTGAGGGTCAAGTGATATTTTAAAAAAACTCTTTTACTCAATAAATGTTATGATTATAAAACCTTACACAAGTAACTTCTTGGAGTAGTAACTCCTCTTGGTGGTGAAGTAAACCACAAACAGCAATGACAAAGTGGGCTGGAGCAGTGCCTCTACAGTGTAGAGCACTTGTTGCTCTTGTCAAAACTCTGTGCCTTTCCCAGTACTCAAAATGGCAGTTCCCAATCATATATAATTCCTCTTCTAAGGGATCTAATGCCCCGTTATGGTCTCCAGTGACACCATGCAGGTACATAGTATAATAGACATGTATGCAGATACAATGCTTATACATATAAAACACGTTAAAATATATATTTTAAAACCAACTACAAAACAGACATAGTGAGAGATGTTTGTGATCCCAGTACTCAGGAGGCTGAGACGTAATGATTGCTGTCTTGAGAATAGTCTGTCATAGAAGGAAAGAATAAAGAAAAGAAGGAAGGAAGGGCTGAAGAAAGAAAGGAAAAGTAATGAAAGGAGAGGCAAGAACAGGAGGGGAGGGGAGGGGAGTGACAGGAGGGGGAGGGGAGGGGTGGCAGGAGGGGGAGGGGAGGGGTGGCAGGAGGGGGAGGGGAGGGGTGGCAGGAGGGGGAGGGGAGGGGAGGCAGGAGGGGAAAGAATTCAGTTACAGCACCCTGAGATACTTACTACATGGCTAAGAGCATAAACCACAGGACATTCAACTTAATGTGGAGTGGTTCTCTCTGTTGTAGGCAGTCCATGTCTCCCTGTCACTCCACCAGGAAAACATCACTGCCTGTTTTGGAGAATGGGAAGCCTGGCAATTTTAAAGTCAATTAATTAGCAGTAGGTTTAACCAAGCTCGGTGTAGGTGAATATTTTAGTGCATTTATACTGCTGCTTAATATTTGCTAAGGTGTGTTCAGCTAATTAGGATCCAGCCATTGTAAAGGACTCCAGGGAACTAAAAGGCTCACTTGCTTTCTTGTAATGCAAACCACAAGGGTCACAGTTAAGTGATGCCAAAGCTGCCTGCCCTGAGAGCTCTCTCTGTGCACTCTGCAGCTGGGCGACAGCTTTGAAATCCTGCCTCTAGCTGCTACAGCAATTAGAATTTGGCTCTTTGGAGCTGACAGATAGCCATAGTCAACTGCTGATTCAGAGCCTGTGGTTCATTAAAACTACCACTTCTATCTGCCTGGATTTTCAAGATGTGTCCTATTCTTCTGCCAAGCTAATTTTCTTAATGTGAAAAAGGTGTGTGTGTTCTGAACTCAGCTTCCTTGAAGATCTATCTCTACAGAGGCCACCCCAAATATAGTAATTCTTCAGCTATTTCCCATTCAAATCAGCCACAGCTGCAATCTGAGGGGTTTAAAGGGGAGAGCTGGCAAGTCATTGGCTGAGCTCCTTTGAGAAACCCTAGAGAAAAGTCCCATTCCGAGTGTGCTGTTGGGGACCATGTGGTGGGTCTCTTTCATCTGGCAGAGTGCAAAGTTAAGGTATCCATAGCACAGGAAGCTGAAAGGGTTTGTAGCTGTGAACTGCATGCTGATGTCATAAATATTTTTTTTATTTCATGTGGTTATAATAAAAGAAACATGATATATGACCAGATAAAAATATACCATGTATATTCTATTACCACACTTCTCTGAGAGGTTACCATGGAAGTTGCTCTTGCATTTAAAATGATAAATGCAAAAACATTTTAAATGTTTTAAAATTAATATAATTATGTTTTTCATGCCAAAGAAAAATGGAAAACTATTCAGCCTCACCCATAGCAAATTTTAAATCAAAATATAAGCACACCTTATAAATCAGAAACCTCAGATTATCTCTTCAGTAGACATAAGCAGCTACTGATTAAAGAATAGACGATGCAAAGGAGTGTGGCTTCCTCTCACTCTGGAGGGACTCAAGTTGAATATGGTGATATTTCAGAGGACTAGCAAAGGAATCACATGCTGAACTTCACAAGATTGTGACTGAGTTTCATGGATTTTTCCTATATGGAATCAGTGGGGGACTGATTTATTAACATTCCTTACAAGCCTACAGTAGGCCATGTCTTGTACAGTCTCTTTCTCACTGTTCTTGAAGTAAAGCTCACATTCCATCACTGCTACATGTCCATTAAAAAAATAAATAAATAAAAATAATGAAGGAAAGGAAATAGAGCCATACTATAATCCCTGTATTTTAGGTCAAAGTTCTCACCACTAGAATATGATTCTTATTTTCTATAATTTGCTTTCAATTGTTTAAAATGAAAGAATGATGTAGAGACAACATGGCTGGGAAACACATTTTGGGATGCAAACACAGCATGGTTGGTAAGACCATTTTACCTTTTCCTCATCCTCATTTAGCCTTGCATTCATGCAAGCATTTTCTTGCCGGTTGGTAGCTAAGCTAAATGTGAGTTTGAGGAAGTAATAGAAGCCATTTGCAGCATTTGTGACTTTGCATATAAAGTTATCATTTAATGAGGGTTCTCCATGCATCTCACAAAGATTAGATGTTTATTAAAGCTGGTTAACTCAGAAGATTGAAAATAAAATTTCTTCTCATAGTGTAAAAACAGCATTGCTAGCAACTAATGTGTTCTGTTATGGGCATTCAAGGCTCTGATTTTCCCCTATTATTCTCTTTAAGGTAAAATAATTAATATCTTAGTAGCAAATCAATATTATGCAAACTTATATTACAAATTCAGAAAAGTTTATTGAAGTTTTGTTAGATAATATTGCAGATGAATCCCAATTTAAATGCTATTATTATATCATTTTAAGTTGATACATAATAATTTTTTTTAAACTTTGATAATAGAACTTGAGCTTTGCAAGAGTTTAATATGTACATTGCCACTGTGCTATATACCTAGATCTTGCATTAAACTAATACTTTAAAAATATTTTAGATATTTTATATCTCCAGAAAGAATCCCTTTACCTTGCTTACTCCTTGTCTTTCTGACACACCTGCCTTCTTCCTAGTAACCAACAAAACTGTTTTCCAGTGCTTCTTCCCTCACTCAGTTCCAAGGGTGAGTCCTGAAATGGGTGGTCCTCAGGTGTCTGTGTCATTCACATCTTTCAGCCCCCCAAGAAAAGTCTGGGGATCAGCACTATGATTTCCTCTGTGTACACACTTTGCCAACTCATACGCATCCTTCTCCCATACTGAAGTGCTTGGACTTCCTTTACCCTGTTCAGGCCTCTCCACTGATGTTTTCCGAGAATATAATGAACACAAAACATAAACAAAGCAAGCATAAACTCATCTTCATGGAAAGACTCCCTTACTGTGCAATTAATGTAAATTAAGCCATAGTTCATGCTCTATTCCTTGAGGTATATGAGCATTTTTATACTACAATCAATGTAAACCTTAGATTCTTATAGTGTCTTCAGAAAGTGAGTTCACGTTTGTTTTTTTTTTCTGCTATTTCTTGCCTTACAGATCCTCAGGATGAAGACATTCTCCCTGGAGGTCTCATTTACAAAGTGATTTCCAAATTATGCACAAAGTCAAGTGTGATTATGTAAAATCCTTACAAAGATTTATCCTCACATAGGTTTTGTTTTCTAATGCTTCTCAGCAAATCTATACCTTCTCATGTTTATTTACATGGGTGTGTTTGTTTGCATACATAGAGGGTGTATTCGCCACTGTGTTCATTTGCAGCTCAGAGGACAACACCTAGAACTGACTCTCCCTCCCACCACGAATGCAGGGATAAAGTTTAGTATGCTGGAATTGGTTAAGATGGCTTTATCAACAGAGTTGTTTTACCTCCCCAGATATTTCCTATGAAACCATTTTCCTTCTTTATACATACCTGTTCTGAGCTGTCTTTAAAAATATGAAGAAATCTGGCTGCCTTTGGAGGTACAAGTGTCTACAAACAGACCATCACACAGGTAGATCTGTACCCACTCAAACAGCAACTTGAAGATAATTTAGTTCTCTCATAATTGGTGGACAACTGAGTGTCCTCTTAAATATGTAGTAGGCTGATTAAAAGAGGAAGATGCACTTATAGAAAAGGGTAGATGAGAGAGCACGTCCAGCATAGAGATGAAGTTATTAATCTCTTAAATGTAAGCTATATGTTATCTTGCTAGTTTATAACCACCACCTTAGCACAGAAAAACGGTACCAACATGCCTACATTATGTTTCCAAGAACATAGAAATCTTGGCTTTGAAAATATCGCTTCTTAAAAAACATTGTCTTTCTCAATCTGTGTATGCCTGTTGGAGCATTCCTATGCCATCATTCATTTAATTGAAAGTAACCTAATTTTTATTCACTGATGCATAACTATTAAGTGAAGGCAATTGCTTTCTCAGCATAAAACCACTATGGAGCATGCATAAATATTATCTTTTTCTTAAATACAGAGGATATGTAGCCTGCAAACCTGAACCAAAGCTGCATTTCTGTAGCATTAGGTGGCCCATCTGGATTCTTAAAAGTGAACTTTTATCTAGCTGGTTTCTAGGGAATTTGAGTTATGACATGCATTTATAACTGCAAAATTGTTAATTACTTGCTCTAGCTGGAATTGCTAGTACTCACCATTATTAGGTTTGTTTAATCCTTCTGGAGCCAGAGCAGGACTTGGTACTTACCTTCCTGCCTGGGCATTAGTAGCCTGTGATGCAGATTTGAACTATGCAGAGTGGTCCCTTGAGAGAGAACAAATGAAATTCCTGCCTCGCCCTGACCTATGCGTGGTCCGTCCTGGCTTGTGCACAGGAACTCTCAGTACAACTCTGGAAAATACAAAAATGTTCAGAAGCAGAACTTCTTTTCTGTTAACTTGAGAGAAATTAAGAATGTCTGTCAATGAGATTTATTAGAGCACCCCCCTTCTGATCCTTGACTTTACAGCATGCTGAGAAGCTATAGCACAACCAGCTCAAGCCATTAGTCATTCTCTGCACCCCAGAAGAGTGTATGCTGCTCCATGTAATAAAAGAAAAATTTATGGATTTCCCATTGTGTTCTGAAATTGTTTTCATAGCTTTGGGAGAGTTTCACAATCCACAAAAAGAGAATATAAATTTCTGGATAGGAATTCAGTTTAGCTATTTCTAATTCCAGTGTTTTGCCCTTTCCTAAAACATCCCCTTGAATACTGCATAAATAATGGCCCTGAAAACCACTTTTGTCCTGGGAGAAAAGGATATACAAACCTTCCAGATTGTCACAGATGAAAAATAAATCTAAGCTCACGTTGTTGAACTGTGCCCCATAACTGAAAACAAACCTTGCCATGCACATTTCCCTTCTCTGTTTGCTAAATATACAATCTCTGACCTTTAGCAGTGTAGAATTTAAAATAATATAGAAAGCATGGAATTGTATTTCTGAAAATATGTGGTATGTGAGTATATCCCACTTTAAAAAGAAACTCTTAGATATTACTGTAACTTTTTCAAATTTTAAAAGTGTTTTCATGGTATGTTTTGTTACTGGTTGAGTTTTAAATATTACTAAAATAGGGTTTGTCTAAGAAATGAAATGAGTTATTTAAAGGTCCCATGTACTAGCTAGTTTTATCTCAACTTGATTCAAGCTAAATCATTTAGGATGAGAAACCCTCATTTGAGAAAATGCCCCTGCCAGATTTGTCTGTGGGAAAACCTGGGGAACATTTTCTTAAATAATAGTTGATGTGGGAGAAGTTAGCTCACCATAGGCAGTGAGATGGTAGTCTTGGAAAGCAGGCTGCACCAGTTTCTGCCTCCTCCAGGTTCCTGTCTTAAGTTCCTGTCCATGACGATGTCCAAGAGGTATGAGATGAAGTAAATCCTTTTATTCCCATGTTGATTTTTGTTAAGGTATTTGATCACAGCAATAGAAACCCTACCTAAAAATCCCACTACTAGATTTTTAGTTGTTGTAAACTCAGTGGATGTTCTAAGAATATTTTCTGCTAATAAAAGAGATCTCTGTCACTGGGTTTTGAGATACTAAAGACTGGAACTCACTGAAGGGCAGTCTGTCTTTATCATCATTTTAAAACAATCATTCACTCTTGGAATTTTTGCTTTAGAAAAATGAGAAAAGACAAAGTTAATACTATTTAAAAGTGAGATAATCCCATATATATTGAGAATTAGAAATGTGAACAGCAAGTAGTTACATGACAAACAGGCTAGAACTCTGTCCTAGGCATGCTCTGACCTCATGCAAAGTGCAGAACTAAACTCTTTCCATCATATGGTCAAAGTTTGTGCTGTACTAATGACCCCAATGGGCTACAGTGGAGGACCGATATGCTAAGATTCACACTTTTTTCCCATCTCTTCTCAAAGCTCTACTCCATGGACAGCCAAGTCCAACCACAAGGATGTAACAGCCAAGGCACTCTGGTGGGATGAAAGGAAAGGTAAAGTTCAAGACCAAAATTATACTTTCATTTATTTTATTATTTTATTCTCATTAAAAGAAATGTCATCTCCATCAATATATCCCCCTCCTCCCACTCCCTTCCCCCCCCCAATCCCTCCCAGCCAGCCCTCAGTCTCTTTCCTCCCCATCCACCCATCCCCTCCCCCAAAAGGACAAGAAGTCCCAAGGTGGGTCAGCTCAGCATGGCACACACACTCCAGGCACATCCGATTCACTCATCCCAAAGTCAATGCTGGGCTGGGTGTTCCTCTGCAGAGAATGTGCTTCAAGGTACCAGCCTACAAATAGGAACACAGTCTGATCCCATCCCACATGGCTCCACACACTCATGGCAGTTGAAAGCTGCCCACTCCCAGAGGGCCCAGCTCCCCCTCCTGATGGATCTCCATTGGCAAAATTATACTTTTATATTTAAGGAAGTTGAGTTCAGAGGAAGATAATGAACCTCTCTGGCATGATGATACAATCAGTGATTTGAGGAAGAGACAATGAATCTCTGGCTTGGTAATATAATTAGTGATTTGACCACTGTCTAGTAAAGAGAATTGATGGCAAACATAGCCGAGACTATACAAGTTAATTTCTTTGCCAAATCTGAGGCAGGATTTTAACCACTGTGACATTTCTTGACACAATTGACAAATCGCAGGCTATTGTATTTAGTGCCAGGGTATGTAGACAACAGTCTCCAACATAGAATTTTCCCTCATCTTTTCCTTTCTTATTCTCTTTAAACAGTACAGTCAAGGTGATAAAATTGCAGTGTAGAGGGATTATGTTGTTCCATTTTAAATAACTGTCCCCACCTATGAGTTTAATAAAAAGCACTGATTGGCCAAAGGCAGACAGGAAGTGTGGGCGGGGCTACCAGACTAAGAAAACTCTGGGAACCAGAAGAACAGGGCAGAATACCAGAGAGAAGCCAGAAGCAGCAGAGGACAACTATGCTGCTCTGAGAAAAGGTACCAAGCTGCATGGCTAAACAGGATAAGAGTCATGGGTTAGTTTAAGGGTAAAGAGTTAGCAAGTTATATGTCTGGGCCTTAGGCTGATCATCCTAAAACTATTTTAAGCATCTGTGTGTCTCTTCGGGTCTGTGGGTCTAAACCTTGAGGCTAGGCCTGAAAGTCCGGGCCAGAAACCTCTTACTACATTGCAGTAATTACATAAGAGCAAAGCCATGAAGGAATAGGCTATAAAATTTGCATCCATTTAACCAGTGGTCATTTATTCTATGTCAGGCTTTGATATCAGTGCTGTAAATGGGGTTTGGAACAAGACCCATAATTGCTTTGGCTTTTTATATTCTTAAGAGAATGGAACAAACAAATAAACTAGTGACACAAAAGGAGCATCACAAAAACTGGAATTAAAAAGAAAAGTCCCTCTTCTAGAGTTGAGGGTCATGCTCTTCTGGAGTGGTGGTACCTCATCATGAAAATGAACCATCCTTTCCTGCAAAGGTGAGCAATTGGAGAACAGTAGGGAAACATAATAGAAGACGGTCCCACGTGGCAAGTGGAATGCTGAGTAGTTAGATCTCATGTCAAAATCACCTTCAGATGGATTCTCCAACTCCTTGAATATGTCTGTGAAGCTGTCTCAAAACTACTTTTATACATATAAAGTTAATGTCTTGAACTATGTATAAATAACTGAACATATGTTTACAAGTAACAAAATATTTGTTGTCACGTTCATGTTCATTGTCTTAGTCCTGGATTTCCCAAGCTACCTCATATATTACTGACCCATTTGCTGTTGCTAATTTTAAAATACTCAAGGCCAGATACTTTATAAATAATTGTTTGGTTTCTTATATCTAACAGTGTAGTGCTTGCTATTCTGGTGAAGCTCTGTGGCTGCATGACAACATGGGTGGCTTCCTGGTGGCAGTGTATGTAAGGAGAAAGAGCATATGATAGTTAATCAGAAGGATTCAGATATCAGGCTCACTCTTTCAATAAAACAATAATAACCTACTCTAGTGGGAAATAACTTGTCACAAAAAATGGCATTAACCCTTTCTGAGAACAATACCTTCAGTTAGATAAATTACCTTCTCAAAGCCCCAGCATCCTTGAATACAATACAGTGAGGACCAAACATCCAGGACACAAATTTTCAGGGACACACTCGGATCATAGCCAAATTCCATACCTGACCACCCTAGCTTACAGTAAAGGACTTCTACATGTAGGCTATTCCTTCATTGAAAACATTCTACAATGCCAGATTAAATGATATGAGCATCTGATCTGCTCAAACACGCAAAACTTCACAGGAGTCTAACTCAAACCTCAGTCTTTGAGCCTTGCTTGAATAGATTCTCAAAATCAGCCTTAGCTTTGGCTGGACAGTTCCTCCCATTTGTCAAGCAACTTTCCTACTTTTGGACATTTTCCTGTCTCCATGGTTTGGTTTGTATCTTCTCAACATCCTTACTAAAAATGTACTTCTCTCATTACTCTATCAAAATTATCTTCCTCAATTAAAATTTAG
Source organism: Phyllotis vaccarum (assembly GCA_033318265.1). Lineage (NCBI taxonomy): Eukaryota > Metazoa > Chordata > Mammalia > Rodentia > Cricetidae > Phyllotis > Phyllotis vaccarum. The sequence goes on along the minus strand of JARWLC010000005.1, from coordinate 101,690,547 downwards.
CTAAAATTCTACCTTTCCCACTTCAGTGTCTTACTAGTCTGACTACATCACCAGAGAATTTTTGTGGATTTGTTTTGTTTGGTTTGTATTTTTTTAATTTTAAAAGTTCTATTACTATGGATCTCCAGAAGCAATATTAAATTACACTATTCTATGTTTGTTGATAGGATGTGAATAGATTGTTTGGCAGATATTTATTCTGGAATTGTGGTCAGAAATCATCGTGGTTCCCATAGTGGTCCCCTGCTTTAGATTTATATTCAACAATTCTTCGAGAGAGACAGGCTTAAGACACTGATTTAAACCTGCAATTTCTGCTGGTGATGGAGGCCATTCCAGAGCTACTAGAGCAAAAAGAACAGTAGATTGTGATCATCTCCTTTTATAGCTAGATGTTCTTGGAAAACAATGAAAAACAATTTCTTCAAGTTGGTCGGGAGATTAGAAACCAGTGTGCATTTTATTGCACTCAAATTATTCCAGGTTCACTTTCTGAGAGAAGATGAAAAAGGAAAGCATTAGAGCATATGGAGAAAACCACCAAGTTTTGACACTCAATTCTTTCTTCCTAAAAAAAGGGCAGCTCTTTCTCTTTCTCAATTACACTGAGCTCCATGAGACACAACTGCCTGCAACAAACACATCCTGGATTTCTTATCACCAGAGCTTCACAATACTCTAACATGAAAAGCAAAGGAGTACAGAGGCAAGCTGCAAGAAGTTATGGCATGAACCTAATAGTGGTGCATGCCTTCAATACCAGTGTTGGGTTGATGAGGCAAGAAAGTCATGAGTTCAAGACTAGCTTGGGCTACATAATTGAACCCTATTTCACACACACACACACAAATCTGTTATACTGTTATGCAATAGACCATGTATTGTTCAGCTAATTCTGAAGACTTATTTGACCAGTACCAAGTATCATACTAGCTGTGAGGCAGTGAAGTAGCCAACAAAATATTTGGTAATATGGACAAGAAATGGATTCTAAGTCTAGAAAGCAGAAGCTGCTCTGTTTTAGTGACAGGTGCCAGCAGATGATGTAAATGACAAATAAAAGTGTTGTAAAATTGTGGAGAACTAAGACGAACAGGGCATCGGAACACAGAGCCATCCGCTTCTGCCCTTTGGAAATGGGCACACACACACATTCATCTTTATTCACTCTTTTACACAAAATGTTCTTCCATCTACTGGCTGTTGGTTCCTTGTTTCTTATGACCTGCTCAGCATCATCTTAAGTCCATAGCCAAGGATTCATTGCATGGAAAAAACACTTTCCATTCCTCTCAGTTATGACAAGTCAACCAGAAATGAGATAGAACCTCAGCATGTTACTACTCGGGGAACATGAGCTGTTCCCCAGATCCCCAGAGCAGATGGGAATCTCCAGAGCATGGCCTTAAAGAGTGGCATTTATGAACTTCTTTGAAATTGTACCATGGAGGAAAGCCCCTATTACACTGGGCCAGGAGTTCCATCATAGATTGTACATTTCTTTACTATAGGAAAAAAAAAATCCAGATTCAAAATGATTTTTTAATGTTTTCTTTCTTATTTATTTAAAATTAAATCTTTGTGTAAATTTTGTTAATTTATATTCATTTTTTTGATATACCCACCACTGTTCTCCCTCCCTCCAATCTTCCCAGTCCTCCCCCAGCTTCCTCCAACCCCATCTCCTCACCTTACTCTCCTCAGAGAGAGTAAGAACTCTGAAGGTGAGTCAATGTGGTCATGCATATGGAATGAAGGTAGGACCAAGCCCTCCCCCTCACTATCAAGGCTTAGAAAGGCATTTCTCTGTAGTGAATGGGCTCCAAAATGCCAGTTCATACACCGGGAACAAATTCAAGTCCCACTGCCAGAGGCCCCACAAACTGCCCATGCCATTTGACTGTCATCCACGTTCAGAGGGTTTAGTTCTGACCCATGAGAGTTCCCCAGCTCTCATTTCAGAGTTAGTGAGCTCCCCATAGCTCAGGTCAGCTGTTTCTATAAGTTTCCTCATTATGATCTTGACCCCTTTGCTGATATAATTAATTTCTTTTTTCTCTCTTCAGCTGGACTAGGAACTCAATTCAGTGCTTAGCTATGGTTCTCTGCATATGCTCCTATCAGTTGCTGGATGAAGGTTCTATGAAGACAATTAGGGTGGTCATCAATTTGTTTATAGGGAAGGCCAGTTGCTGGGGTCATCTTTGTGGGTTCTTGGGTGTTATCCTAGCACCAGGTTTTTCTCCAACCATACAATGACTCTCTCTATCAAGATATCTATTCAAGATAATTTTTTATTAGTTGTAAAGTTAAGCTTAACCCATGAAGATGAAGGTGAGCAAGTTATTCTTAGGAGTTAAACTAATTTTTAAAAACTTAAGTTGCACAAAGCAGAGTAAAGCAAAACATACTTATCAATATGGCTGTAACAAAAAGAGAAAGGAGGAGGCACAGGTTCAGTTTGCCTCAGGAAGTGCTCACGCCCTTTTTCTTCTGCTATGCTCATTGAGGTGGGTTAAATGTTTCATGTGCATTTTTCTTTGTTTCATATTAGAATTTTCCCACATACGAAGCTGTAAGTTTCCTGAGGCCATGAACTATCAAGCAGGTATAAAGATGGGCTTTTTAAAAAGTAACATTCTCTTAGCTCACTTGCTCTTGGTCAAGCCACTTACCGGGTCACAAAAACAGGCAAGCACCTTGGAGAAGCCCATGCACCACCTCTAATTTGAAGGGCATGTGTACAAGTTATTTTGAACTTTCAAACCCTGGTTCAGGCTCCAGATAATTGAATTCCAGCTGTTGCATGGAGACAGATTAAACCAGGACCACCCTGCTTCTCAATTCTGAATTCCTGCCCTACATAAAGGGAGAGCTTAATGTCTGTTTATTTTTTAGTCAAGTAAGACTTCCAAGTAATTTGTATGAAGAAGAAAATTAAAAATTCACTGTGGAGAGTAGAGGGAAAAAATGGCATGAAGGAGGTGGAGTAAAGGAGAGTACCCTTGCCTCTTCTAGCATACATATGTCTTAAGACAGAGTCTTGCTACATAGATCAACTTACCCCTGAATTATCTATATAACCCCAACCTGGTCTCGAACTCATGGGAGTTCTCCCTCCTTGGCCACCTGGATGCTAGCATTACAGAGAAACACCTCCTAACAGCTTTACTAAGCAGATTTATTATAAACAAATTCGTGTATTTTAAAGCATATTTCATGGTCATTCTATGTAGCAACTCCTTTCTAGCTTTTGTTTCTGAAAGAACATGCTAGTTACCTACATGCTAAACCAAATAAAGTGTGGTTTGAATAACAGTGCTCTGAAAGTGCTTGTACAGGCTTTATGTGGCCATATTTCTATTTCCTTAGGTATGCACCTTCAGTTCTCAGTACTGGATTGGCACATTACATGGAATCCTGGTGCTGAACCTTCTGATAATTGTTATTTTCTAATGTGGCCACCAGTTTTCACTCACATCAATAATATATGATTTTTTTCTTCCTCTATATTTTTGTAAATCCTTATCATGGTCTGTTTTGTTTCTGTTCTATCCATCCTAGAGGAAGCATGTACAAGTATTTCCATTGTAGGTTTTAGTTGTAGCTCCCTGATGTCTAATAAGGTAAATCACTTTCTTATATTTGTTGATACTTTATTTTCTTCTGAGTCAAACCTTATTCGGTTTTTAAATTGGGCTCTTTCTTTTTGATTGGGCTATATAGAATTCTAAAAATACAGCTTAAAATCTATTTTTATTCATTCAGTTTATACACTGGACATATATAGTGGGCAAAAGTAGACAGTACATAGGCCAATATCACGGAAGAAGATGGTTTACACTCTGGATGTCTAAACTAATTAGTGTCAGACACATGACTTCTAGGAGGTCCTGTTGACATGACAATTTCAGGTAAATTGGTAGGTACAAAAACTAAAATACATAGGTTGAAGACTAAATTGGGGATGAAAAGGTAGTCCAAGTAAGGCCTTTATTTTATTTTTAAAGTACTAATTGCCTTCCCACAGTTTTGGCTGGTGGAATTACATGTGTAGGAGAGAGCCAGTTCTACACACTTCATTATAGGGGGAAATTATAGGTTACAAACCTTTCAGAAATGCCATAGCTGAACACAGTGGCTTACGAGGCAGTGAACACACCATATTCACAGTTTGTCTTTTAAAAATATTATGAAAGGTCTCAAAAGTCTTTCTGAATACTAAAGCATGTGACACATAAAATCAGTGTCTTAGGACAAGCTTATAATAAGTGTATTGTCCTAGCTGCGCTCCCTGTGGGATAAGAGTATAAACAATGTGTAGAAACTTGTAATGTTACCCACATTTTGTCTAAATACTTTGTATATAAGTCACTTTAGCAAACAAAACTGATTTGTGTGTAACTTTGTCAGTGAAAAATTGATGTTAATTTGATAAAATGAACATTTTGTTATCTTTTGTTTGTGAATGTATATATCAGTGAGGAATACAACTCTTGCAGTTGCTCTTTCCTGCATAGAGAGGCAAAAGGGGCTAGTGAAACAATGAAAATATGGTTTTATTCAGATAAATGTCTTCAAAGCACATTTTAAAATTTACTTTCACAGGTTACAAAAGAGAGAGCTGAGGCCACCTCAACTTTTTTTCAGTGCTTTATACTAACAAGAATTTCTAAGTGATCTCCAGCTGTCTTACCAAGGAAAAGTTAAATAATAAATCTGCACAAATGAACAGTGACAGCCTCCATCATTCAGAGGATTCCCTTCATAGAGGCATCCTCATATTTTGGTACTGCACACAAGTAAGCTTTCCAGGTTTCTGTCTCTATTTTTCACTTTTAATACTTAAATGAGATTATACCAAATCCAAAAGAAGCCTTGGATTAGTGAAGCAGCACCTGTAATGTTTCTATTTATTTCTCAGGAAGCAAAGGAACTGATATAGAACTATCAAGGGACCTTTCACAAAGACTAACATAGGCCACTTTAGGGGTTTCTGATGTTTCAAAACTTTCTCTTGGCTTCAAAAGTTTCCAAATTCTATTCAATAAACAATAATATGCTGTGTTGGTAAATCATACTCAGAAATATCTCACCTTGTACTCTAGTGACAGGATGTTTAGGCTGGAATTTATTTGTACTTGGAATATAAAAGACCGTTCCAAATTTTTTTAAGAGCTAGGCTTGGTGACATACCCTTGTAATCCCAGAATTCTGGAGACCAAGGTAGGAAGATTGTGAATATGAGGCTATTTTGGGCTATATAGTAAGATCCTGTCTAAAATTAAATTCAGTTAATGAGTTCTGTGAACAAGGAATCTTCAAACACATACTACACTTGCCTGCAATCAAGAAATGAGGTCATTAATCATTTCTACCTTCCCAGGCAAAGTATTCTTTCTCACTTACTAGACAAAAGAATATTTGTCTCCCTAAAGGCAATGTGGTATAATGTCTCAAGGGTACAAACTATCTGGAATATGGAAACCCTGGAGATTATAAGACCCTTGATTCCACTGATATTTATTACTTTATAGTTTATGTATATTTCTGAGTTTTAAAAAAGACTAACATACCTTCTTAGAAGGCTCCAGTGCTGGCTACTGTTTTAGCTGATGGGTTAAGGTAATGATTTTGTTCATAGCATCACTTCTAGAGACTGCATTGCTGTATTGCTGTGACAGAGAGGCCATGAAGATCTACCAGTGAGTACAATAGTCAGCTGAAAACAGAGCTGTAAGCCTTGACTTCTAAATGGTGTGCTTCAGGCTGTATCTGCCTGTTTATCTGCCATCTACTTGCCTGAGAATTCACAATCCTAGGTCATGTAAGTGGCATAATCATGGGAATTTTTGTGTAGGAATTTCATCTAAATGGAAATATTCCTTCCTAGAAGAATAACTCCAAGACTTAGGAAGTAAACAACTCTCAAGTCTTAAGAGTTCCCAGAATGTATACAATATCATAAGACTTTTTATCCAAGGCTATATATATAATGTTACAATAAGGTTTTCTGGCCCCGGGCACCAGAGGTCCAGAACCACAGACCTGCCGCCCCAGACCCCTTAGCCACCCACCACTGCATAGGCCCCCATAAATTATTCAGACACTTATATTTAGTTCATACTGTTTGGCCTATGGCTCAGGCACATCGCTAGCTAGCTCTTTCATTTTAACTCAACCCATTTCCATTAATCTGTCTGCCACGTGTGTAGTATGAGGTTTCTGGCCCTGACTTTTGGGCCTAGCCTCAAGGTTGATGCCTGCAGACACACAGACCCACAGACCCACAGTCCCACAGTGACACACAGAGGCTTACTATAATTTTAGGCTGATTGGCCTAAGGCCCAGGCATATCACTTTCTAGCTCTCTACCCTTCATCTAACCCATGTCTCTTGTTCAGCCATGGGGCTCGGTACCTTTTCTCAGAGCAGCATGGTTGTCCTCTGCTTCTTCCAGCTTTTCTCTGGCATTCTCTCTGGCATTCTGCCTGGCGTTCTGTTCTGTGCTTCCTGTTCTCAGAATTTTTAGTCTGGTAGCCCCGCCCACACTTCCTCCCTGCCTTTGGCCAATCAGCGCTTTTTATTAAACCAGTGGGTGGGACAATTATTTACCATGAAACAACACAATACCCCTACACACGTGGCCTGTGGCTCACTTGCATTCATTACATGTTTCTTCTTTAATCTGATTTGACTCCACTCTACTTCTCCTAACTATTCTGATTCCCCACCTACTTCTTCTATGGTGCCTGCCATGGCCAAAACAGCTCCTTTATTTAAAGATTGATATGCACAGCATACAGAAAGACATTCTCACATCAATATAAATAGCAACAATTAATTGCCCAGTAGAAAAGACTCCCCAACCGGCAGACTAAGATAGTTATTCAGAGAACTCTATGGATATAACTTTCATGAGACAGTAGTTTGTGTTGTGGTTTTTTGGTGATGTGACTGCCTTTATCATCTATGTTCTTGCAAGTAATCCCATTTACATACTCCTGTAAGTAACTATTATGAATTCATTAGTTTACCAAATTGGACTTTGGTCTGATCATCTTTGGTTTTCTGTCTGAACTGACATATGTTCAGCTTTCCCTAGGAAATGTATTACAACAAAATCAGCACCAGGAAAAGGATGACGACACACAGAACTAAAAATGAATGTGAAAGAGCAGAGGATGTTCCCTGATAGGTACTGAGGTGTGTGTGCTGAGATGTGCAGCTGAGGAGATCAGGGTGTCTGTGGGGCAATCCCAATATGGTCATATTTCTCCTTCTAGTATGAGATCGTGTGGATCCTTGCTGAAGTTGTGACTAGATGCTTCTATAGATGAGTGATGTGTCATGAAATCGATGTAAAGTTATGTGAGAGTGGGGTTTCTTTGAGAGGAATCTTGAGGTGGTCATCTGCTTCTATGTAGTATTGTGATAAATTATCAGGAGCAAAGTTAACTTGTGGATAAAGGGGTTTATTTTGTCTTACAGTTCCACATGATAATTCATCAAAAGATGTCAAAGCAGGAGCCTGGAGGTCACAGAGAGGTGCTGCTGACTGCCTTTTTCCTCGTGGCTTTCTCAGCCTGCTTTCTTCTAGCACCCAGGACCATCAGTCCAGGGCCAGCATCAACTACAGTAGCTGTGCCTTCCTATGTCAATCACTAATTAGGAACACACTTTACAGGCTTCTCCACAGATCAGTCTATGGTAGTCTTTTTAAAGTGTGGCACCCTCTTTTTAGACTCTAGCTGTGTCAGGTTTACACACACAGCAAAACAAAACAAAAAAGTCAATGGAGGAATGGTACCCCTCCTTGATGAGTTGGGTCCACCTTATGAGTATAGTGACATCCTCCAGAGTTGATAGATAAAGGAATACACAGAAATCCCTGAGAGCAGCATTCAGAGAATGGGATCACAAGCAGAAAGCAATGTAAAATGTGTGGCACTGAGGTGATATGGAATAGGATAGGGTTCAGTGTCTGCCTAGAAAGAACTTGATAAATGAGAAGAATCACGATAGGAGGACATGCCACTGTTAGCCTCCACATTGCCTCTGACCTGACAGTAAACGTCAAAGGGAGGGGTAGATGAAATAGATGGTTTGCCATCTCTCACAGCTAGTAAAGTGCAAGAGAGAGTATAAGCTAGTTATGTCCTTTAAAATTCCCTTTCAGAACCACAACACTGAACCCCTGGGGAAAATGAGGTAGAAGTCATAGAAGATAGAACTCAATTCTGACTTAATAAAGATAAAGGAAAATCCACAACTCAACATGTGAGTGGGGACCTTAATAATAGCTCAATACAATAAAATATGACAGTCAGAAATACTCAGAGCCTCAACTACTTGATTTAGGAAAGATTTTTAAACAAACAGTGACACACACTGTTAGAGATTGGCTCCTAAGACTGTGGCACAGAGGAAAAGATGTGCTCATTATAAGTACTTCAGAAGCAGAGAAAAGGAATAATATAGTCACCTATCCTTCTTGAGACAAATGTTGTATACCAGAACAATACAAAAGAAATCATTTCTTGATGGACTGTGCCATTAAATCCATTATGGGCATTTAGTTATTTCCAGTTGAGATTGTGAACATGAGGGAACTAGAAGACAGTAGAAGGAGGGCCCAAATTACTAAGGGAATGAGGCAGGAGAGAAACCGTGTTTGATGCTGAGTTCACCAGACATGGTAGCAATAGATCTCCACAAGAGAGTTAAGAAGAGATGACTCAGCAAGGACCTTAGGAGTCATTTGCAACTTTACTGGTTTTGCTGAGCCCCTTGGTGGAGTGTAATACAAATGGGACAGGAGAGGCTCTGAAAGATTTTAGTAACATATACTAGCATATCCCTTAGATTTGTAAAATGTAAAATCAAGAAGGAATAAGAGGTAGGTGAAGCAAATAGAGGAATCTGTGATCTGTTTCAACTGCTTAAAAGTAGGTATGGTGAGACTCTGAGGTCAGAGTGTGTAGGGGAAAAAATACAAAGCAAAATGTGATGCTATTGAGAATCTTGAAGGTTTTAAATCATGAACAGAAGTTTTCAGAAAACGTGATAAACTAGTACAAGTCAAAAAGGACTATGCTTGACATAGGGATGGATAATTATTCCCATAGTACATTATGGTTGCTGTATACAATACAGTAAGAGTGGGAACTGTCTCCTCAGCCTAGGTGTTTTTTCTTTCTTTCTTTTTTTAGCAGCCAAGTATCATCAGTGGAGAAGGTGAAGACCATGGTATTAGCCTAGAGTCTATCAGAACCAAGCAGATAGCTGCAGATTCAGGTATGTCAGCTACAGCACAGGCTTTGGGCGGAAACATGAGCATCACAAACCAGCCCTCTGAGATCCTCAGGGTATGAAGATGTGCAGAAATCCACTGTCTGCAGCAAAACTCAAATTAGGAAGCCAGTCAACTGAAGAAAATAGTGTTTAGATTGTAGAAAGTTAGCAGGGATAACAACTTTCATGTGCTCCACTGTATCGCATAAGGGTTTTATGAAACAATTGATAGAAATAATAGGAACTCTTGGACCTCACTCATGTTTCATTTCTAGTATCTCCCTAGCTGCTCAAGACCAACTTAATTTGCTTGGAATGGGTGGTGATAAGCCTTCTTAGATTTTTTCCAAATTCTGAAGAAACATGTTCTATTGAGCTTTCCCATGAGTGTTTTACATTCAAGAAAACAGTTAAGGATCTTAGGTGATAGAGCTCTGCATGAGTAGTAAGTCAATCTCAGAAGTGATAGAGTTGTCAGGGAAATGTTATTTCTGTTATGCTTTAATAGTCTACAGTACCAGAATGCCAAGTAATATATGCCTGTCATTTCAATAATGACACAAATGTTAATTGTACAAAAAAATTGCTTTGAAGTTAGATTTATGGAACTCAAATCTGGCACTATAAGATAGGACAACACCCTATTCTTGAAAAGATGATATGTGGCTGTTTGGGAGGCAGTGGCATTCTTTTGTTAAATGGATGCAATAGGCCTGTTGTTAAATTGCCTTCTAAATATTTGTGCTTATGCCTATAGATTAGTATTCCTGTCACCCTCAATTTGTCAGAGAAGGACACTTCTTTCTGGTAAAGGTGGTGTACTACAGAGACTAAGAGGCCAAGCTTCTGAGATTGCTGCTATGGTATAGCATCCAATAATTTTGTGTAGCAATTTTCTGCAAGTTGGAACATTAAACTTTGGAGGATGTGCCTCAGGACTAGGAAATTTCTAAGGTTCCAGATGCAAACAAAATTCATAAGACTCCTAACTGTCAAAAAGTTGTTGAAACCTACCAGAATCGCAAGTTACCTCCTTGAGATTAGACAAGCAGCAGTATTTGTCATCTTGAGGATACTCTGTAAACAACAAGCTGTCTGCAGATCATATAGAAAGCACAGAGATACAGCTTTCATGAGTTATCGCCCAACCTTGGGCAGGATTTTTGATGGTATCTTTGAGCCACTCTCTTTTAAGTAACTCCTCCACCACATTCTTGTAAGTAATCACAATAGAGTTATTGGTTTTCCAGGTTAAATTTGGTGTAATCTTTATTTTATTGTCATTGGTTCCTGATGTAATCTGAGTAGACATTTGACCTTATACACACAGTAGGTCTCTTTCTTCATCAAAGAAGCCTTTTTTATTTCAGAAAATGGAGGCTATTATAGAGATCCAGATTTGGTCAAAATACAAATAACAGTTCACCATGGAGTGCCCAACACCACCCGATATATCTACAATTCAGCCCCACCTCTAAGATTCAGGGAACTTCACAGAAGGCCAGAAAGATTATAACAGCCAGAGGTCCAGGACATCTGCTGTGAGATGTCTTAATAAAACTGTCTCCTAAACAAGACATACATGTATCAGTGTGGATGGGGAGCTCTCACAAGGCCATACTCCTAGTTGAAGAACTATAGAGAGGTAATGGCTGCTGAAAGAGGAATAGGTTTTCTCTAGTGATTCACTATCCAATCCCAAGTGGTCAGTCCTGAACACTTATACATATGAACAATACTAAATAGACAAAGTTCTGTGTGTCTCACAATAATAATTAAAGCTATGAATTTTATAGGGATTTGGGGAAGCATGTGAGGAATTGGAGGGATAGAGGTGATATAAATATAGCATTCATATGAAATTCTGAAAAAATTAAATTTACAAATAAACATTTTGAATTACAGTAAAATGTGCTAATTAAGTCAAATGAATGCATTTAATTTGTAACAAAATTTAATTTAAAATCATTAGTATTTATCATACTCAAGATATCATAACATCAGAGAATTATGATTTGTGATGAAGAATTTTAGATGTTAAAAATATGCAGTAGTATGTAAACTTCCAAACTTTTCTTAGGGAGTGCATTATAAACAATTTCAATAATACAGATTTGGGATATAACCATATGACCCTTTGAGGTTGTTCCAAATGCTCTGAAGGATATTTCATCAATAGTTAGAACCAGAAATATAAATACATCACAATGCTATAAGTGGCATTCTAAGATTCCTGAATACACGCTCCATCTTTGTCTCTAACAGAGCTATAGGACAATGTTGTGTTCACCTATTCTCCTGCTGCATGACGACACCGAAGTTAGGAGAGCACATGCAGGACAAAGCATCATTGCTACAGCATCAGAATTCTCAAGAAACAGAACTAATAAAATTTTTTTCATTGAAAGAACTGAGTTTGATTTATTTTACAATGCCAGTTTATTTTAGCAGTTTTAACTTGCACATTTTTAAGAGTACAAGATGAAGCTTCCCAGTTTATAAATAGTCATTCCCAAAACAAAAATACGGAGATGAAATAACACATGGAATTCATGTTTGTTGTTAGAACAGAGATCACCAACAAAAAAAGAAAAAATTGGAAAAATGTTAAAAATGCCCCCACATCACAGCCTTACATAGGAATATGTTTTCGAAACATATTTTATATTATTTACATTTACCTTTCCAGTAAGAAATGCACAGCTTATAAAACTGGATGCTTATCAAAAATAAATGAAGCAATGAAGCAATCACTCAGGTCCCTTGAAGGACTAAGACGCTCCATATAGGGAGTGCTCTTCAGTCCACTGAAGGTGGGGCAGCCCACATTCTCTCAGCCACTGAAGATAGGCAGATGAGTAGGGATATCTACATGATGTGGGAAGTGGCATTCAGGGCACTCTAAGAAGGCTCCGGACCAGACAGCATTAGCAACAAAGTCCAGGTCTGAAGCTTCCAAATACAATTATTATTATTCATTAATGTATAATTAATGTGCTTTCTACCCTCTTTGCTTGGTTTTTAAAAAGGAAAGAAAGAAAAGGACAGCCAAAGTAGTAGACACTCAGTTGTCAGTTCCTCATATCAGAGGATGAATTTCAGCTGTCTTCATAGTTCTAGACCCAACTCATGGAGGGGCAGATATTTTATGTAGGACAAGAACGTGCTCTGAATGTTATTGAGCCAAACTTCCTATTAGGAAGAGTGGGGAGATTGAAAAAGTCATATCTTCACTTCTGGGAGAAATGGGAGGTTCTGTAGACATGAAATCTGAATAAGGAATTCCAGTCTCTTCCAGTTCTCCTCTCCCAGGACACTTTCTTTTTTTAAAAAAAAAATATTATTACTATTATTATTGGTGTGTATATGTGCATGCAAGCTATAGTGTACATGTGGAGATCACAAAATAACTTTCAGGAGTTAGTTCTGTCTAGTGTGAGTTCTGCGGGTTCCTGAGCTTGGATTTGGGTTATCAGGTTATTACTGCAGTCACCTTTTCCTGCTTTACCTCCTCACCACTGTTCCTTTTGGATGCAGCTCTCAGCTACTTCCACACCATTCTTGCCTGTGTGCTGCCGTGTTCCCACAATACTTTCAGGCATGATAATGATGATGGACAAACCCTCTGAAACTATTACAAGCACCAATTAAATGCTTTCTTTTATAAGAATTGTCTAAGTCATGGTATACACATCAGTAGAATAGAGATTAAGACACAATGCTTGAAGATCATCCTATTTTTGATGAACAGTTATTGATGTAACTGCAATTTTTTATCCAAACACCAAGTGTGATTGTCATTAATACTCTGGTTCAGTTCTCTAATGGCTGAGGGAAAACAGGTTATTAACATGAAGGTATCTCTGAGGCTCCAAAACTCACTCAGTGTGTATGGGATGTCAGTTTCCTCTCCTATAAATTGAGAATGTATCTGTCTTGATTGATTTAGGTAATATCTAATGCATAGAAACTGCTGCATAGAGGCCTAATACTAAAATTTTTGTCTGTGATTCTATATTCTACAATGTACAGGCTGCCTCAGAGGGAAAAAAAATACTGGTTGTAATTATGATTGCTTTAATCTGATGTTAAATATATTGATTTCTGAATACAGAATGGGTCTGTGAGATCATCAGAAAATTTAAACTATATGTTCGCTTCACTGCAGTAATTCAGGAGATGAGTCATTTAAGTATAGCCAGATAAAACTTGCTGACAAACCAATGTGATCCATTTCAATGACATCAGTCTTTGATCTATTGCCAAGTGCTCCTCTCAGCGGCGCACTTATATAAGAATAAACAACAGGAGATAGAAAGACATGGCTGAAGTTTGGAGAAAGATAATCTTTATGTCTCACCAAAGTAAAACCAAAGCCTGGTTTTATTCTGATTCAGTTCTCTTTTTTAATGGCTGAGTGAAAACAGGAATGTAGGGCAGTCCTGAAATCTTAAGATTTTTTTCGTTTGAATTCTTTTAAGACTTTTCTATTCTCTCATACCTCTCACCCCTCCAATTACCTACATGCTATCCCACCTCTTTCATATTTAGGCTACCTCTTCTTTAACTTTTATTAGGTGATTGTGTGTGTTTGTATGAGTGTATTTGAGTAATCTACTGAGGTGATATTTATTGTGTTAAATATATTCAAGTGTTTAAGCCTTGCTACCTGGGATTGGTTTCCTATCAGATGGCTCATCCTTGGGGGGAAAATGATTTTTCTTCTTCAGCAACTATTGGTTGCCTGTTGCTTTAATCAGTTTAGTCAGTTGTTCTCTCCATCTTTCTTGCCATGAATCTCAATAGTGGCCTCCATCTGCAGAAAAAAAAAAGAATCTTCTTTATGAGGAGAGAGACATACTTAACTGTGGGCATAAGGATAAATACTTACTTAAGAAACAGAAATTATTGTAAATGTATTGACTAGGTTTACATTATTGGGCACCAATTTCTTCCTATCAAACAGATCTTAAGTCTATTAGACAGTTGTTGTTCAGCACAAGATAAAAGTAGCAGATTGCACCATTGGGGATATCTTTCCATGCTGACGATTGTTAAATTTCATGGAGTTTACAGATGAGCTGGGTAGCACTATTGATTTCTTTTCACCCTTGGCAGATTACATGGCATGGCACCTGGTGACACTGTGAGAGCTGGTCCTCAAGGAAGAGGCTTCCAGGTTAGCTTCAGTGGGAATCTTCCAAGTCCTGCATCTAAAGTGTGAGGACTATCTTGGCCAAAAATTTGAAGGGCAGCTTCAAATATGTTTCTGGGGTTTTTGTTAGGTAGTTTATGGTTTCTCCAGGAAGCATGATATTGACCTATAACTCAGGTATATTGCTAGCTAGTTATTTCATCTTAACCTATTTGCACTAATCCATTTAGCTATGTGGCTTGATACCTTTGCTCAGAACAGCATAGTTGTCTTCTTCCCTTTGCACCTCTCTGGAGCCTCCTGCTGTCTCTGCTCTGCTCTTCTATTCCAGGAGTTTTCTTAGTCTGGTAGCCCCACCCACACCTCCTGTCTGCTTTCTGACCAATCTACTTTTTATTAAACTAGTAGGAGGGACAAATATTTACAATGTGTGTGTGTGCGCGTGCGTGCGTACGTGTGTGTGAGTGTGTGTGTGTGTGTGTGTGTGTGTGTGTGTGTGTGTGTGTGTGTGTGTGTGTGTGTGTGTGTGTGTAAGCATGGTTCTTCTCTCGGTCCTCTCTCTGTTTTATCCTTTCTTCTGCTTCACCTGTTAAAATCTCTACACCAGTGTTTTTCCTCCCTCTTTATAACACCTATGCCCTAATAGTTTCCTGTCTAGTGGTCTCCCTGTTCTCCTGACATACCCACAGTTCATTTCTTCTTTTATGGCTTTAAGATATGTAATTAAATCTAAAAGTCAAAGTTAGGATATAAAAATAAGAGAGAACACGTCCTGTTATCTTTCTGGGTCTCGTTTGCCTTTCTCAGTATAATATCTCCCAGTCACATGTATTTATAGTGATATATTGTATAGGATCTAAATAAAAGGTTTACCTGAAGATCAGAGAATAAAGCCAACCGTAGAATTAGACACAGAGGTCAGGGAGTAGTGGAACATGCCTTCAATCTTAGCACTTGAGAGGCAGAGGCAGAGGCAGAGGCAGAGGCAGAGGCAGAGGCAGAGGCAGAGGCAGAGGCAGAGGTCCTTCTGTATCTCTCTGAATTCAAGGCCACACTGACACACTGACCTACATGAGACTGATTCAGTGCAAAAGAGAAACAGACCAGGTGGTGGTGGCACGCACCTTTAATTGCAGCACTTGGAATCCCATGCCTCTGCCCCACATACTTGGAAGTACACTGTTCTTCTGTCTCTCTGACCGTTTCCATGTCCTCAAAACATCTACACGGGCAATACAACAAAGCCGAGTCCTCAACTGAGGTAATCTCTTTGCTGATGATTCTAGCTTCTACCGGATTGGTAAGGACTGAATAGACATAAGTTGTTCTCCCATACATCATAGTTCCATTTTCTCCCTCTTCCTCAGCTCCTTCTTTAGTAACAATGAAATAACAGTATGGTTGAATTTTTATGTGAGCCGTCAGCTCACAAATAATGATACTGAGACTTATTAATTAGAAAAGCTTGGCCTTAGATTAAGCTTGTGCTTAAGTAGCTGTTATAACTTAAATTGCCACATTTATATTAATCTACTTTCTGTAATGAGGCTTACCTTTCTTTCTTCTCGCACCTCCTGTTTACTCTTCCTGTATGGCTGGTGACTCTGCCTTTCTTCCTCTCAGAATTTTCTCTCTGCCCAGAAGTCCTACCCATTTTTTCTAATTAGCTATTGTCCATCCAGCTTCTTATTATACCAATCACTGCAATACATCTTCACGTTGTACAAATGCCTCATAACATTTCTCTTGTGTTTCAATAAAAGGAAAGGTTTTAACTCTAACATAGTAAAACTATATAAAATAATAACAATTATGTCAAGTAAGTAATACATTCACAATGTCCATTTCCAACTGCATTTGGAAAATTCAGAGAAAATACTCCATTATCTATCCTACCTTGATGAGTTCAAAGTTTTATATGTAAAACATTTTTGTCATAACTTATATTACCATCTTATACATCTTTTTAGGCCTGAAAATATCTTCTTAGATAGACAATTTAAGCCTTTATGTTTCTCAACCACATAGACATTACATCTCTTATGTAAGTTTCTTTTCTGAATTTGGTAACAAGGAAAACTGTAACTATAACTATCTGATCTTCAACTGCATTAAAAACCCAAGAAGGATATAAATATTAAACAGGAAGTACAGAGCAAGCAACTTCCAAACTATAGAAATGACAGGACAGCTGACTACCTGAACAGTCACCTGAGGTTCCTTTGCAATTTGTGGCATGCATTTTTTACCTACAGGCCTACAATAACTGATAGGTTTTTTTGTGAGACAGGAAATTTTTAAAGGACTCTCCTACCCTGTTTTGGCAAAGATCAGCAGTTTTATTCTTTTGTGTCATGTCTGTCAAATTTTAACAGCATACTGTCAGTAGATTAGGCAAGGGCAGTGTCTTACTGCTGTGGCTAACTTTTGCTCCCAAGAAAGCAAACTCCATATAGAGGTTCTTCAATGCCAATTTTTTTTTTCAAAAAAAAAAATAGATTGGTGCTGCTAGTAGTAGATGTGTCTCACTGTCATGAAAAGCCTTACGTCATTAAAACATTTTAAATGTCATATTATGTAGGTCTTTGAAGTATTTGAAGACCATTAATTTATTTAAAATATTGTTTGACCTTGAAAACAACTAATATGACTGTAAGTTTGATTGTTATGAATGACTAACTACTAACCTGCATTTTTTTATTAGCCTAAATATCTTTCAGGAGTTTTACATTACATTTTAAAATGAGCTGCATAGGAACACAGTACAATAACTTTAAAAAAGATTAGCAGCATATATAAGTATAAGAAAAATAACCTTAAATTTGAATCATCAATTTACAACAATATACACCAAAGTAAAACATTTTGGACTAGTAGTTGTTTAAATATAGACTCAACTATCTAACTATTATCTCACCATTTCTAAATGATTATCGCTCTTTTTTCCCTTCATAAAGAGAACCTTCAACCTAGTCTCCTTTGATTAACATTTTTTTCTATGATCAATAATAATTTGCAGTCAATAATAATTTGCAGTCAACTCTCCAGAACATTAACAAACATCTGTAACTTACCAAAATACCAAAAACTATTCACCTAACCTCTTAGGACTATCGGTGTTGTATTCTTAAATTTATTTCCTGTTGTCTTGGTATTTTTAGGGGACCGTGAGTATGTTGAGATAATGGTCAAGTCCTGGGATAGTTAGCTGTATTATTTTTTGTTGTTATTGTTTAGTTTATGTGTGATGTGAAAGTGTAGAGTTTATTTGAAGTCTTGGCTGATAGTCTGTAAAGCTGTACGATCTTAGCTAGCAGCTTTGAAGTTATTCTGGATACTGAATTTTGAGGAAATTATAACAGAGACATTTTTGAGAGGCAGAATTACCTGGGCCCCTTGTCCTCATTTGGTTTATGGTCCTTTTTCCTGAACATATATTAACTTTTGAATGTAACAAGTATATGTGCATTAATACAAGTATGAAACATTCAGTATATATAAGTCAGAGTTAGATGCCCCAACATTGCAGAGGAACTTTGCATGACTTTTCAGGAAGCCTGATGTCTCTCTGTCATTAGGTAACATTTCTCTCTTTTGGGGGTCTTTGATGAAGTTGAAAACTAAGTAGTTACAGTCAGTTTTTCTTAGTTATAACAAAAAGTAAATTAAGTACAAAACTTTGGACTTACAAAGATAAGATAATTATTTTCTCTTATTTTGTCAAATGTAAATGGATTGTATTTAGTTACTGTAATTCTTACTTAATAATCATTTTGTTGTATAAGTTTTAGTAAATTAAAGTTAAAGCCTTTTTGATTAGACAAAAAGGGGCAAATGCTGTGGAATAATGTTCTCATACACTGTAAAAATTTGTAACATAAATTGGTTTGCTAAATGCTGATTGGCCAGGCAGGAAATATAGGTGGGGCAACCAGACTAGGAGAATTCTGGGAAGAGGAAGGGTAGAGTCTGGATTACCTAACCAGACACAGAGGAAACAAGATAAGAAAGCTTTACTTTGTAAAGGTACCAAGCCATGTGGCTAAACATAGCTAAAAATAATGGGTTAATAATTTAAGTGTAAAAGCTAATAAGTATCAAGCCTGAGCTACAAGCAGAATAGTTTATAATCAGTATAAGCTTCTGTGTGTTTATTTGGGACTGAATGGCTGCAGGACCACACAAGTCAGCCTGATCTACAGAGCAAGTTTCAAGACAGCCAAGCTAAGGCAGTGAAAGTCAGAAAGCTGATGAAGATGTAGTTAAATGAGGGGCCGTGTTACAGCCCCAGTAAGCACCAGAACTTGGCAGCTTCCACAATGCAGTTCTGACCTTAGAGTTAGGAATAGAAGAAACATATTATAGAAGTTGCTTTCATGCCTAAGGACAGACACTGAGGCCAGGTATGTGTCAATGGTGTCCCTGAATGAAGGCTTAGTAGAGAGGCCATTGTTTGAACCTGTGAAGATGTAGCATGGATTGCTTTTGAGAACCGAAGATGTTAGAAATTGCAGAGTCTTGGGATACCTGCTGATGAAAGCTACTAACAGGGAGTGGACTCAGCCAAAGAGAATGAAGTGTGCTGCAGTCAACAAAGCTGAACAGAATTGAAGATGTGGAGAGCATTTTGACATCAGACATTGAGATGCAGAGTTCAAAGCTTGCTCAGCTGGTTTTTGGTCTTGCTTTGGTTCAGCATTTCTGCATTATGCACCCTTTTTGGTATTTTTAAATGGTAATGTATCATTATATATTGGAAGTATATGATCTGCTTCTTGATTTTTATTTTTTTACACGGGGATCACAGATAAGAGATTTCAATACAACTCAAAAGAGACTGTGGATTTTCAACTTTTAAATATTGTTTATACTGTGGCAGGCTATGTTTACTTTTGAAGGTAGACTGAATGCATTTTCCATTATGATATAGTAATAAGCCTTCAAAGACCAGGGAGTGCAATGTGGAGGTTTGAAAAAAAAATGCTCCCAAAGGGAGTGTCACTATTAGGAGGTGCAGCCTTATTGGAGGAAGAATGTCACGGTAGAGGTGAGTTTTGAGGTCTCTTTTTCTCAAGCTTCCCTCAGTGTGACAGTTGGTTGACATCCTATTGGCTTCAAAACGTATCGCTCTCCACGACCACATCTGCCTTTATGCTACCATACTCCCCCTTTATGATCATAATGGATTGAACTTTTGAAACAGTAAGTGAGCCACCCTCAATTAAATGTTTTTTTTATAAAAGTTGCTGTATTCATGGTATCTCTTCATAGCAATAGGAAACCCTACCTAAGACATCTAGCTATTGACAATTTAGTTTTTATTATACTAATCACAGCAACGCATCTTGAAAGTGTAAAAATATTCCACAACAAGTTGTAATTTATTTATTAAATTGAGAAAGTTGTGGTAATGCCTATGGTCAAGGAAATGATCTTTTGTTTATCTACAATAGAAATATTAGATATTTTGGCCTGTGGTCATTGTCACAGAAGCCTTCCATTCCCCTCCCTATCAACTCTGTACTGGAGTCATAGGCATTACAGCAACAGTAGTCTGTCCTCTTGCTTGTCACAGTCCACAGGAGCATGGATCTTGGGCCTCTACACTGTTTCTGGTGACAGAACAGACCATAAACACAGCCTCCAGCTGTAGTAGGACCACAGACACAGACATGGCCCTCCACCCCAATAAGGACCCAGATATTACCATGGCCTCAGGGGTCAGCACAGGACACCTGCATCAGAAAGTCCCCTGTGGCACTTAAGATACAGCTTGGCTTCAGATGGTAGCACAGAGCACAGACATTCCCACAGCCTTCCTTGGTAAAACAAGCCATGGGCTGCAGTAGGACCAAGGACCCAGACATAACTCTTAGTGTCTGCCTTCTTTTCAATACATAAATTCAGAGGTGGTTTAAATGTCTCCTCCCAAAAGCTTATGTTTTGAAAATTTAATCTCCAAGTTCCCATGTTAATGAGAATCAGAGGTGAGGTCTTCGGGGTTAATTTAGATTAAATGAGGTCATGAAGATCAGCTCCTTTGATGGAATTAGTGGCTTTATAAAACGAGGAACCTGAGCTGTCTCATTTGCTCTGGTTTGGCCTGTGCCAGCCATACTATGATGCAATAGGAAGACACTCATTGGATGCCAAGCAAATCCTGGCACCATAGTCTTGGGCTCCCAGCCTCACAAAACTTGAGTTTGGATCATGTGTTCTCTCTATAATCTTGGTGAATGCTGTGGTACACTACTAACATTTACTCAGACGATTTGGATAAGCTCTACAGCTGAGAGCTTCTGGTGCTGCAGAGAAGATCAGGAAGGACCTAATCTTATAACTGTTCATAACAGCTTTGAAATTCCTGTCCTGCTGCTTCCCCTCGAGTGCAGAGGTTTTTTGCTGCACAAAGGACTATTTAACACTTTGGGTTTTGTTTTGGTTTTTTTTTCTGTCTTAATAAATATCCTGCACCCAGCCTGTTGAGTTCCCTAGAATGCAGTCTGCGTGTACATGGTGGGCATGAATACATACAGCTCTTTATAGTGCCACCTCTCACTGTGCTCAAGAGATGGATAGAGAAACTGGAGTTGAGGTTCTTAAAGTGATATCTTCCCTGACAACCCTGTGTATTTTACTATGTAACTAAAATATGTTCATTTTTATTTCACTTTTTGTTCCTGGAAATAAGCACAACATATAGTTGGTAGAAGGTATTTAATCACTTTCTCCTGGGGCTTAATTTTTTTTCTTTTAAGAAACAAATTGTTATTCTGTGTTTATTTATCAACAAGGAATACATAATTTTAAACCCTGCTTCCTATTTGCAGAATGCATAAGTATCAGAAGGCAATTAAAAAAACAGATTATAAATTATATAGGAAAAAAGATATAAGGTCCTACTGAGAAAAGAAACTAAAATAATGGGAGGGGAGCTAATTTTATACATTCTCTGAAATGAAAGGCATGACCTCATTTGGAGAGTAGTTGAAGAGTCTACATGCAAAGTCAGAGCTAGAGGAAGAAAATTAGTGACAAATAGAAATTCCACATGGCTTTCTAAGATGGCTCACAAAATGTAAGCATCAAAAGCACTCAGTTGGTAAGATGCTGAATTTGCATTAGGCATTGTGATATTTTGGGGGACTCACTAAATTCTTCAGGAAAAAGATGTGGTCACTGAAGTTACATTTTAAATTTACTACAAGGCTACAACCAGGATTAATAAAAGCAGAGAAATTGCTTTGAGATTAAAAAAAAAATAGAACTTTAAAATAAATAGGTCATATTTTCCTGGCACTAATTCTTATAGAATATTTTACAAAAATCAAATGAAAGCATTTATAATTCAATTTTTTAAATATAGGAGATATGGCAAATCCATCCACGGGTAAAGAAGATATGATTACATTTGAAATGGGAATGGGATATGTTCTTCTCAAATAAGAGTACAAGGTCTTTTATAGATTTGTGAACATTTTAGGTGTCATTTTAATGAACATTTACATTGTACTGGACATGTTTGATGTCTGATTTAGTTTAATTTTTTAACCTAAGAACTTTAAAAGTAATCCCCTACATTTCATTTATCAAAATTTATTCTTTAAAGTCATATTAATGATATTTGAGGTATCAAACCTTTCTTTCATTAAATGATGCATGGTCTAGTATGCTATCCAGGGAGAGAAAAATAGAAGTTTCTTTTTTTTTTTTTTTTTTTGCCTATGCTGTTGTGGTGGTTTGATAAAAGGATTCCTAAAAGAGTGACACTATTAAGTGCATCACTGTGAAGGCAGGCTTTGAGGTCTCACATATCCTTAAGCCACACCAAGTGAAGTAGACCTCTTGCTGTTGACAGCACAAGGTGTAAAACTTTCAACTACCTCTCCAGAACCATGTCTGCCTGCACACCACCGTATCCCATCATGGTGATAATGGACAGAAACTCTAAACTGTAAGCCAGCCAGATAAACATTTCTCTTTATAAGAGTTGCTGTGGTCTTGCTGTCTCTTTACAGCAATATTCTAACTAAGATAGTGGTCTTCTTGACCATGCTTCCTTAGTATGTGAAACTCCTAAAACATCTAAGTCTTGGCATATGTTAATGTAAGTCATCCTCCTTATCACTTGCTTTCCTAGTTATTATTGACTCCTGGAAATGGAAGCACCTTCCCTTGGTTCTTCTTTGCCTAAATCTATCGTGTACTCTTGTCATTAACTCCTGGAGTCGCTAATCTCTGCAAGCCTCTTCTCATTATATTCATTTCTTTAGAAATGACATTCTCATGTTTATTTTTAGCAAACTTTTCAAACAACATATAGAATGACTCACCAAAACCATACATCTCATTTATCCCCTTTCTGACTGACAGTTTCATGGTCACCATTCAGTCACTGTAACAAATACCCATTCTAAATAAGCCTAAAGGTAAGAATGCTGGTTATCTCAGAGTTTAAAAGATTTCAATTTGTGATTAATAGCTTTGGTCCTATTGAAGTACTTTACATCACAGCAGGAGTGCACAGTGGAGTTTCTAATCACATAAAGATGATGAAGCAGTAAGAGAGAGATAGATGAAAATAAATATGTGTGTGGGCATGCTGCGCATGTGTGTATCTGTGTCTACATGCAGAGAGAGAGAGAGAGAGAGAGAGAGAGAGAGAGAGAGAGAGAGAGAGAGAGAGAGAGAGAGAGAGAGAGAGAGACTGGGTTCCCACAATTCTATTCAGAAACATACTTCGGATCATTTTAAAACTTGCATTGGTCTCTGCCTCTTCATGTTTCATGCCATCCTAATTTAAGTATTAAACTGCAGACCAAGCCTTTAAAACATGTCATTGGGAAATAACTAAGACACAAACTATAGTGATGGTCTATTCTGCCATTTCTAAAGTAACAAAGTCAAGCTCTAAGTGACATATAAGACCACACATGTTCTTTCCCTACCAACCTTTTCAGTCTCATTAAAACTCCTGTGAGATTTCTTTACTTTTTGAATTTTTGGTTTCTTCTCTCAGACTGGCTTTGAACTCACTATGCAGAATGATGTTGAATTTATGCTGAAGGTCAATCTTAGGGTGTGTGCATTCTAAGAACAAAACCAGCTGAATGCCATCCGCATGCCCTTAAATATTCTTTATGATCTAGAAATATTACCTCAATCATGCTGTCTTTTCTGCTTAAGTGGGCATTTCAATCTTACTCCCTCACTTCATCAATTGCTGAACAAATCCAGTTACTTCTGGACTCAATGCAGGAAATAGTCCTTAATCTGGTTTTTCCAACTAAACTAAAAATGCTCTTCTTAGCTCCCTTAAGCCTATCACATGATTTCCAAAATTTTTTGATTCATAACCCATTTCATTGTAATTTTTTCCTCTTAGAGAGTAAACGGTAGGTAATAAAAAAAGTTCTTAGATTGGAGGACTTAAAAATTGAACAGTATAATCTCAAAGATGCCATTAAATATTCAACTAATGAAATATATATGTATATACACACACATATATATAATTTAATATTTTTTAACATGCCCATCACGATTTCCCTCCCTTGCCTCTTCCCAGTTACCTCCACCTCCCACCCCCACCATATCCCCCCTATCTATTCCTCTGAGAGGATAAAGATTTCTAAGGTGAGTCAGTGTAGTATGGCATATACAGCTGAGGTAAGACCAAGCCCCTCCCCCCCAGTATCAAGACTGAGCAAGGTGATTCTCTGTATGAAATGGGATCCAAGAAGCCAGCTCATGCACTAGAAATAAATCCTGGTCACACTGCCAGAGGACCCACAAACTGCCCATATCATTTGATTGGCATCTACATTCAGAGCATATGTATGTATTTAGGGAGAGAGCAAAACAGTGTGTTAAAAAAGAAATTGTCCTCTCCTATGGGTGTTAAAGGTCAAGCATTGACTGGCACTGTGACAATAGATGTGTCCTCTTATTACACAAGTAGTAGGAAGGCTCCCCATATCTTTGGAAATTCTTGACTACAGCCCAGCAAAAGGAAGTTGCACAGAATGAGTGGTCCCAGTGAGCTAAGGCCTCAAATCTAGAACATTCAAATTTCTAGTTGAGGTTTTGATGAGACTGTGGTTTGTGGTGGTATTTTCTTTGTGCACTAACAAATAAAGCTTCCCTGGGATCAAGACAGAGCGAGCCAGTAGTTAACTATAGAGGTCCAGCAGTGGTGGCTCATACCTTTAATCCCGGCACTTGAGAGGAAAAAATAGGAAGTGATAAGGTGAGGTAGAGACAGGAGCCTCCTTTCAGGTTTGGAGGTAATAAGTGGCTGCTACTTGCTCCTTTGTGTCTCTGATCTTTCAGAATTTACCCCAGTATCTCACTCTGGTTTTTCATTATTAAGACCAATTATATTGATGCTACAGAGATTCATTCAAGGGGCATGGCAGCAGTGAGGAGAAATCTCATTTTTTGTTTTCTATGTGGTTGAAGGCCAGTGGCCAGGCAACAGTTTGAGAGAGAAACTAGTGTATATAACTACTCCACTAGAGGCATGATGTTAGGAAATACCCACAAGCAGAAAGCTACAGTTCGGCTTGCCATAGTTCCTGGGTAAGGAAGGCACAGGAGAGGCAGTCCTGGAGAGCAGTGAACTTGGTATATATAGAATAGGCAAAGAGTTTATATATAAATTATGTGAAAATATTACACTGCTTTATTTTTAATTATATATATATATAAATATATATATATATATTTGCTTGTTCATATGTACACATGTGTATGTGGGTGCATGTGTACATGGGTATGCATGAGTGTGAAAGCTAGAAGTCACTCTTAAGTGACTTCATCAATCTTTATTATTTTCTTTTTGATTGAATCAGGTTGGAATATGCAAAGTGATAACCCTACTGTGGTTGTGGACTAACAACTGAGCTTTCACCAGGAACTTGATAAAGCCAAGCCTGAGACCAGTGGATAGATAGATCTTGGAGCCAAGTGTCATTTATGAATATAGGACAAAGAATTTTGAAGTCTAGGAGTATTAAAGAAATGCACAATTGCATCTTCCCAGCAGGGTGATGGATAGTTGGGAGGTATTAGAAACACAGCATTGGGGCCTCTGCTTGTATAACCTCAGTGTTATGATTGCTTCTCACACTCGCAAAGTCCTTGAGCATCATCCTCCAGGTAAAATATTAGTTCTTCCAACAGGTGTGATTTGAGGATCTGCCCAGCCTATAGCTTAGTAATGGCCAGTATAAGTCCCTGATATATAAAAAAGGAAAACTATTAAATCTTTATTAGGCAGCTCTTGTTGATATCTGGCACACATTGACTACAGACTCAAAGAAAGTTAAGAAGCAAAACTAGGTCAGACAAGAGCCCATAGGTCACCTGACTCCTATTGCATGCATCTGACCCCTGTTGCATGCTATAACAGGCAGGCTGGACTCTTGAGGACTCAGAAGGAAACCACTTCATCTCATCCTATATTTTTCCTTATTGTTTTCTAAGTGTTTAGCAATATTTTTACTTTATATTTTTTAATTGATTTTTTATTACATTACAAGTTCACCTAATTTTGTTCCCTTTTTTTTTTTCTTTTTTTTTTTGGTCCCATCTTTTTACTTTTTTCCCTGTCTTTCTTTATCTTCCTACATTTTCTACATTTAATAGTATTCTATGTTAGCATATTTGTAATTTAATGGTAATGTTTCCACTTTTTATTTCTCTTCTTATATTTATATGTTTTTTCTGAACTTCATTCGTGAGAATTCTTTTTTGTTTCTCTGTTTATCCACTATACTTAAATTTTAAAACTCTTTATCATTTCCCCTCTATAACATTCTTCTCTACTATCTGATATCATCCTCCTTCTGTTTACTGACCCTAGCACCTTCTAAACTTCTTATTTCTCTGTTTTCCTTCCTGCAACTGTTTGTATAATACTTCTCCTTATCCTAAAATAATTAATTTTATAGAACTTTATATAGCACCTTTGACATTTGAACTTTTATAACTGTTGTACCCAAGGTAAAAGCCCCAGAGAGTCCAGATGCAAAAGCAAGGATTATTGCGGGAGCTCAATACAAGCCCACAGGGAAATCGTCACACATGCACTCAGCAGTGAGAGGGTTGTAGTAGTGCAGTTTCTTGGTCTTGGGTGGCCAGGGGCCTGAACCCATAGATCTGCCGTGCCAGACCCCTTAGCTACCCAGCCGCCCGCTGCTCAGCTCAGGCCCTGAGAAATGACTCAGATGCTTATATTGACTTCATGTTGTTTGGCCTATGGCTCAGGCGCATTGCTAGCTGGCTCTTACATCTTAAATCAACCCATTTCTATTAATCTGTCTGCCACATGGCCCCTGGCTCACCTGTGCTCCTTACATGTTGCTCCTTTGGGCTTCAGCTGGTTTGACTCTGACTCTGCCCTTCCTCTCCTACCTATTCTGATTCCTCCTCCTACTTCTTCTATGGTGCCTGTCATGGCCCAAAACAGCTCCTTTATTTAAAGATTGCTATTCACAGCATACAGAAAGGCATTCCCACATCAGAGGGTGGAGGAGTTGTAAGGGTTGGGTGACTGCTAGTTTTTATTGGCAAAAACCACAAGCCGGGTGACTGGGTACGGGTCGCTTTTGGATTGGTGGGCTGCAGTGTTACTGAGAAGAGTGGGGAACTTGGCAGGGGAAGCAGGGTGGGGTGGTTTATCTGTTCTTGTCATTGGCTGGCTTATTTTCAAGGACTTTTCACAGTCACCCCTCACAAGTTGGCTCGTTCTCAGGGATTTTTCAGAGCCCAGACCACCAAGATTTTCTGCCCTCTGCCCTTATAGACTTTCCATGGCCAGCCACAAGGCCAAGAGATCCTGTTTATGTGACTAAGGGTAAGTGGTGAATTTTCCACAGCTCTTCTAAAGTTAAGAGCTTTACTGAAATCTGCTTTTACTTCTCTCATGTCCCCCCCTTTTCTTTGGAACTTGGGGAGCCAATTATGGGTCCCTAAATGGAAGCTTATATGATTCTTGGGGGATGGGAGAGAATCCCATCAACTGTATGGTTCCCAATCTTTGTTTCATGAACTGGACTAGTTTGTTGAGTGTGCAAGGGCCGCAGATAAGCAATAACAGTAAAATGATGAGAGGTCTTATTAGGCTGGACATTAGGGTTGTGAGCCAGGGAAACCTTGAGAACCAGGATTCGAACCATCCTTGGTTGGCCTCTAATTTGCGCTTATGCTTTTCTAACCCTTCTCGTACTTTAGCCATAGTTTGTTTTACCGCCCCCGAGTCATCTACATAGAAACAGCACTGTTCTCCTAAAGCAGCACACAATCCTTTTTGTTGTAAAAACAGTAAGTCTAGCCCTCGACAATTTCGCATCACTACTTCAGCTAGTGAACTCAAGGATTCTTGCAGATAGGATATAGAAAGCTCTAATTTTTCTCTAACTTCATAAATGGTGAGTCTTAAGGAAGCATAATGTTGTTGTTGAGAAATTAGGGAGGCAGTTCCAGTTTCCAATCCCGCTAACCTTGCCCCTAAAATTGCACTAAGAGTTGGGCTAGTAAGAGGTTCTCTTTTACGGCAGAATGAAGTTGAGGAAGTATCAAGATCTAGGAGATATATTTCTGTGTAGTAGAGGAGTCTGAGTGCCAGGCATACTAGAATGCAGAACCCCCTGGTTTGATTGAGGACCTGAGTATGTATGCAAGGTGTCAGTCCACTTGAGCAGGCCCACCAAGTGTCATTATGGGGGACTCAGTATCCCAGAGAGGAAAGGTTAACCTGATGTGTTTGATTACAGAATTCGATAGCTGACAGGAATTATACCTACACAAAGCCCAACCCCTTCTACGTGCTGCAAGGTTAAGGTCACCTTGGACTGCCATCTGCACTGTTGTGGGTACATGGTTTGAGAATAATTTCCTAGGACTGCTATTCCTTCATAGAAAGGGGGCTGGGGGTCATAGCATGGACAACAGTCTACCCAGGCTCCATTTGCCTGGCATATGCCAGCTCCAATCATACTTCTATCCCCTTGACCCACTGTAATTAGATCAGTCATAATGGGTCCTTCCTGCCAAATATATCCTGTACTTTCACATCCCTAGGCAGCACAGTAAGCATCTCCAGGCTCCCCACATTTCTTGATTTGGGCTTTGTGGCAAGAATGGCCTGAACAGACATAAAAACTGTCCATCCCTGGTTCTTGCTCTCTGACCTGGTGAGGCACAGCCATAACCCAGCAAGGTCAGAGGGATTCTAGGCTTTCCCCACCAGGTTACAAAGTTCTACGTGTAAATCTGGAAACCATGTGTCCTTGGGTTCTTTCGTGGAGGAGCTGGAGTTAGTGATAATACCTGCTTCAGTGTTGGTTATCATCCAATCCAAGTCTGGTTCCACAGTGTGTGAAGATTGGTTTCACCACAGAATCAGTAATGTTTTGAACACATTGACATTGAATCCTGAACCACATGGGGTTCACAGGGTCAGGTTCAGATGTCCAGAGGAAATCTTGAAGTTTAGCATTCTCAGGGTCTCTGAGAAAGAGTCTGACATGGGAGTGGTGGATCCAGGGAACTATCCCATCAACCTTGAGTGCTGTGGGAGTTGTGAGGATGACTAGGAATAGGCCCTTCCATCTAGGTTCCAAACTCCTTGGTGTCTGTGCACTAGGACCCAGTCCCCCAGCTAAAAGCTGTGTGGCTTGCAGGGAGATACTGATGAGCTTATTGCCCATAATTGGGGCCACATGTTCTGAATGTTAGCTAAATACTTCAGACTCTTAATGAGGTCTACATCATCCAATTGGGACACCAAATCTGTCTGTAGAATAGGTATGAGAGGAGGAGGATGCCCATACATAATCTAGGGAAGGAGAGTCACCAGTCCCCACCAGCCTTCAAGGCCAATTTAGAAAGTGTCTATTTTAGGGTCTGATTCATTCTTTCAACCTGACCTGAACTCTGGGTCCGATAAACACAATATAATTTCCATGAGGTCCCCAGTGCAGTGGTTATGCCCTGACTTACCTATGACACAAAAGCTGGGACATTATCTGACCCAGTCATGTGCAAAAAGCCATACCTGGGGAAGATCTCTTCTAGGGTCCTCTTGGCTACCACATGAGCAGTTTCATGCTTGGTGGGGTAGGTCTCTGTCCATCCTGAGAAAGTAGCTATAAAGACCAATAAATACCTGTATCCAAATCTTCCTATTTTTATCTCAGTAAAATCTACCTCTCAATACATACCTGGATGGCTACCTCTCAGCCAGGTTCCCCTTCCTCCTTGAAGTTCTGAGAGTTCACTAACTGGCAAGCACCACACTTGGCCACAGTTTGTTCTATCATATGGGTAATGTATCTGATCTTCAAAGGTGACCCTGAAATTAATTCTTTTAATTTCCTCAGCCCCATATGAGAGGTCTGGTAAAGCCCCCAGGTGTTTCACTGACAGTCTTGGACGGAGTATCTTCCTAGTGGGTAAGTGCCACCATCTGTCTACTAGTGCCCTTTCTATTAGTGCTGCCCATTTCTCCTCATCATGGTTGTACTGGGGAGAGGGTAGCAGCCCCCATGTTCCAGGGTCCAATCACGCAGACAAAATTTCAGTCCTCTTGGAAGCTGCCACTTCCTTAGCAGTTTTGTCCACTACATGGTTACCTAAGGACACAAAATCTGTCCCCTGGGTTGAGGAACACTAAATTTTCTGCTCCCATATCAACCATAAACTGAATGGATTTTCCCTCCACTTTCAGGGTTACCCTAGGCTCAGGGAGGGGGACCAAGGCCCTTCCCTTTCGGTCACTGTCATTTTCTCCCAAGGTGAGGCTAGGGGTCTCAGTCCCATTATCTGGTGGTGGTGGGAAGTTTTGGGCCTTGTTTCTCAGGCAGTCTCTTGCTTAATGCCCTTCTTCTTTACAGTAGGCACCTTGGTTCCTCACTAGTTTGGATCTGTCTCTGATCTTCAGTAGGCCAGGAGTATCTTTTCCATCTGTATTTTCCACCTCTCCAATATCTTAGCCAAATTCTTCTCCTGTCACTTATCTCTCTTATCTTCTCTCTCTCTTGCCTCTCTTTCTCTATGTTCTTCTCTCTCTACATTACTCTCTCTAGTCTCTAGTTTCCCTTCTATTATAAACCTCCTCTGCCACTGCCACTAAATTCCTTAAACTATTTTCTCCTAGTCTTTCTAAAGACTGTAACTTTGCCTTTAAATCTGGTGCTGCCTGATTAACATAGGCTAGAATGACACAAATGCTGTGATCAAGGCACAATCCTCAGAGACCACCAAAGACCAAGGATGTCCAGATACAAAAGCAAGGATTATTGCAGGAGCTCAACACAGGTTTACAGGGAACTTGTCGCACATGCACTCAGCAGTGAGAGGGTAGAGTTGTAAGAGTTGAGTGACTGCAAGTTTTTATTGGCAAAAACCAAAAGCCAGGTGACTAGGTAAGGGTCGCTTTTGGATTGGTGGGCTGCAGGTGTTACTGAGAGGAATGGAGAACTTGGCAGGGGAAGCAGGGTGGGGTGGTTTTTCTGTTCTTGTCATTGGTTGGCTTATTTTCAGGGACTTTCACAGTCACAAGGATATCGGCTTGTTCTCAGGGATTTTTCAGAGCACAGAACACCCAAGACTTTCTGCCCTCTGCCCTTAGAGACTTTCCATGGTCAGCCACAAGATCAGGATATCTTGTTTATGTGACTAAGGGTGAACAGTGAAATTTCCCACTACTATTCTAAAGTTAGGAGCTTTACTGAAATCTGCTTTTACTGAAATCTGTTCTTTTATTTTCTTCAAAGACTATGAGTGGCATGTTAGTGGGATGTAAATTATTTAACTGTATTTCTATAGCTCATGTGATTTGATGTTATAATAGCTTGTTTTCTAATCACTAAGTACTACTGAGTATTTATAATTCAGCAATAGGTTCTTCAATAAGCAGATACCACCCACCTCCAATCCATAAGAGATCTCATAAAAGTACCAATCACAACACAGAAACAGGAGGAACAGAAAAATGTAAGGCAATATGACCCATTCAAAAG
Source organism: Phyllotis vaccarum (assembly GCA_033318265.1). Lineage (NCBI taxonomy): Eukaryota > Metazoa > Chordata > Mammalia > Rodentia > Cricetidae > Phyllotis > Phyllotis vaccarum. The sequence continues at coordinate 101,659,071 of JARWLC010000005.1, read as the reverse complement.
ACCATAACTCCTAAATTATAGAATTAAAAAAAAAAAAAACTGAAGCAGATTGAGCCCTAAGTAAAAATTCAAAAGTTTTCAGATTAAAAACAATATTGATCTGAATGGAAACAAACAAGAAAGTGAATTAAGTCTAAGAACTAGAAAAGAAAGTCATAAACACTGAAAGACAAGTCTAAACAAAAATGAATAAAAAAATTATCAGTGTTGATAAAAAAGTCATAAAGAAATTGCATTCCTTAAATAAGATGAAAAGATCTTCAATGTTTATGGGTTGGTAGGATTATTATTGTTAAAATAGCCATTCCACCAAAAGCAGTCTATAGATTCCACGTAATTCTATTGAAGTTCTGGTGAAATTCTTTACAGTAGTTGAAAAACAAATCAAAATTCATATAAAAACAAGTAAACAACACCACACAGACCCAGGATTCCAAAACAAGCTAAGAAATAGAAACACTCCTGGAATCATCACCACTACTGTTTTTAAATTATACCACAAAGCTGTAATATTAAAAATAGCATTCTAAAGTATAAAAAAATTGACATGTTGAGCAAAAGAATAGAGTTGAGGATCTACACATAATCCTATCATCCTATAGCTAGATCTTATTTTTTTATAAAGAAGAAAGAAAACACACATTGGATAAGAGAGCAGAGTTTTTTGTTTTTTGTTTTTTTAATGGTGTTGGTTACACTGAATAGCTAAATATTGAAGAATAAAATTAGACTCCTGTAGGGGGATTATGTTGTTACATTGTAAATAATATTCCTACTTACTGGGTTAATAAAAATGCTAATTGGCCAAATGCAAACAGGAAGTGTGGACAAGGGAAACTCTGGGAACAGGAAGAACAGAGCAGAAATACCACAGAACCTCCAGAGTTGCCAGAGAAGCCAGAAGATGCAGAGAACAACTATGCTGTTGTGAGAAAGGGTACCAAGCTACATAGCTAAACAGGATAAGAGTCATGGGTTAGATCAAGAATAGAGAGTTAGCAAGTTATATAAGCCCAGGTCAATCAGTTTATAATCAATGTAAAAATCTGTGCATCTCCGTGGGACTGTGGGTCTCTGGGTCTGCAGATCCAAATCTTGAGGCTAGGCCCGAAAGTCTGGGACAAAATCCTCTTACAATAGACTCCTATCTCTCATCCTATACATATTTACTTCAAATGAGTGAAAGACATAAACATAAGCTGTGATGTCCTGAGTTTATCATGGGAGGAAGTGGGGAACACTCTTGAACTCATTGGTACAGGAAAGGGTCTTGTAAATAGGACAGGCATTAAAGACAAAAATTGACAGGAATAATCCCATAAAACTGTTAAGCTTCTGTATAGCAAAGGACGCCATAATTTGATAATTTAATTAAAGGGGCTCATAGAATGGGGGAAATAATCTTTTTTTAGCTACACAGAGAATTAGTATCTAAAATATACCAAGAATTCAAAAACTAAATACCAAGAAATATAAACAGCTTGATTAAAAATTGCATTTTGGAATTAAACCGAATTTTCAAAAGAAATACAAATGGCTGCAATGTATTTCCTTTTTGTGATTTCATCTTATTTTATTTTATTTATTGCTTAGTATCATTTTATTGAGTAAATATACTATATTTTTAAAATCCATTCTTCAGCTGACGGGCATCAAGGTTGTTTCCAAGTTCTGGATATTATGAAAATTGCTGCTTGAATATAGTTGAGCAAATGTTCTTGGGATAAGAATGTATATCCTTTGGGTATATGCCAAAGATTGTTATTACCAGATCATTGGGTAGATAGGTTCCCAGTTTTCTAAGAAACTACTCTACTAATTTCCAAAGTGGCTGTATAAGCTGATATTCCCACCAGCAATGGAGGAGTGTTCCCCTTGCTCCACATTCCCTCCAACATAGGCTGTCGTACTTTTGATCTTAGCTACTCTGACAGGTATAAGATGATATCTCAGAGTTGTTTTGATTTGCATTTCCCTGATAGCTGACAATGTTAAGCAATTCTTTACCTGTCTTTTAACTATTTGAGATTCTTCTGTTGACAATTCTCTGTTTAGCTCTGTACCCCATTTTTAAATTGGATTATTGATTTTATGATCTCTAGTTTCTTGAGTTCGTTATATATTTTAGATATCAGCCCTCAGTCAAATGTAAGGTTGGTGAAGATCTTTTTCCATTCTGTAGGCTGTAGTTTTACCTTAGAGAAGCTTCCCAGTTTTAGAAGGTCCCACTTATTAATTGTTGCTCTCAGTGTCTTTGCTACAGATGTTAAATTTTTGAAGTGGTCTTCTGTGCCAATGCATTCAAGGCTATTTCTCACTTTTTTTTCTTTCAAGTTAAATGTAATTGGGTCTATGTTGAGGTCTTTGATACACTTGGACTTGAGTTTTATGCAAGGTGATTGACCTGGATCTATTTGCATCCTTCTACAAACTACCATCCAATTTTGCCAGCACCACTTGTTTAAAATGTTTTTCTTTTAATTGTATATTTTGGCCTCTTTGTCAAAAATCATGTGTTTATATCTGAGTGGATTAATGGCAGGGTCTTCAATTTTATTCCATTGATACATTTTTTTTTAAACTGTAGCTGTATAGTAGAGATTGAAGTCAGGAGTGGTGATGCCTCCAGAAGTTTCTTTTTCTTTTTTTTAAATTAAACAGAGTTGTGTTTTGCAATCCTGTGGGATTTTTTTTCCATATGAGGTTGAATTTTATTTTCAAGGTCTATGAAGAATTGTGCTAGGATTACATTGATTCTGGAGATTTGATAAAATTGCCGTTGTTGATCTCACCTATCCAAGAACATGAGAGATCTTTCTACTTTCTGATATTTCCTTCAATTAAGGTAATTTATCAGGAATGTATAACAAATTAGATTTTATGCCAAAATAGCAAAGCTTTAAAATTCATAGCACAAAACTAACTGAAGCAACTAAAAAGTCAAATCTACAATCAAAGTTAAATATTTTATATCCTTCCCCTAATAATTTATAGACTATTAAAATAAAATTTAAAAATCTATAGGATATGGATATTATAATACAGACTGACATGTTATTAATTATAATAAATATCACATACCTCAATGACTCCCATTATATTCACTTATGAAACTTGGAGACTACAACATCTATCTATCTATCTATCTATCTATCTATCTATCTATCTATCTATCTATCTATCTACCTACCTACCTACCTACCTACCTACCTACCTACCTACCTATCTATCTATCTATCTATCTATCTATCTATCTATCTATCTATCTATCTATCTATCTATCTATCTCTCATAACACGTATTTACTCCCAGAGTGACAGAAGCTATGAGCCAACTAAATGTTATGGATCTCATAGAGGTAAAATTAGTATAAACATGACTTCTTAAGGGTCCCAGGGGAAGCCAATTGCTGGTATCTTCAGTTGTTATGATTTACAGCTATGTTGCCACAGTACTTTCTTACATCTTTTCTAGCCTCTTGCCCCTTCCACAAATTCCTATGTTCCTTTTATAGGTACATAAAATGTGATAGCACTTCAGAGCCCAGCCTGTTAACTTGTGGTAATCTTTCTCCTATAAGGTGTTTAATCTAAAACTCATAGAAAGGCTATACCACCATTTCACTGCCAAGTCCCTTTTGCTGCAGAAGCTATGTTAGGCAACTGGACCACCATGTATTATATCAAAGACTTAGTACTTCAAGCAATCAAACAAACAAACAAATAAGAAAAAAGTGCTCATCATTGTTGAGGTAAAAGATATGAGTGTTAGATGTAAGCAAGTTTGGATTTTTGTGTGACCCATCTCCTTGTTTTGCATATATGACCACATGGTCTTTTCTTTACTGGTGTACATATAACAAACCTCATAAGCAAACAACATGCTAATTTCCCTTTCTTGTAAGGATACCAGTCCCACTAAATTGAAATTGTCCTGCTAAGAGCTCATTTTAATTCAGTTTCTCACTTAGAGTCTTTTCTTTGAAGTTATTCTGAGATTTTTTTAAATGTTGTGACAACCTTCATATATGAGATGAAGCTGGGAGAGGGGGCAGGTTGATGCCACAGTATAAGTTCGCATTCACCTAATGTATACAGGTTCCGATCATGATTCCTAAGACGTTGAAGCTTTGATTCCTGGAAAGTTCTATATTTGGCCAGTAGAATTGTGTACCGCAATTAAAAGCAAGCATATATAACTTCACTAAAATGGGAAAATATCAATACAATTATGCTGAGAGAAAAAATGTCAGAAGTGAAAATGCATGATGAATGGTGGTTTCTTTCAGATGGAATTTAAGGGAATATGTCTGTGGTCTTGAATCAGATCCATTGGTTACCTAGGAGGAAGTAAAGCTCATGAGAGTAATGTGGGTATGAACTCATCTAGGGAAATAAGAAGCTTTTATGCTGATTCTGAGCATGTTGCAAAATAAAACACAGCAGACTCTCCATAGGTCATGCGTATATAGACTCAACTACCCAGAATATAAAAAATACATCATTCCATAAACAACATAGTGTAACAACTACACGCAAGTCATTTACATTGCATTATGTGTTACAAGTTACATTGTTTAATCCAATATTTGGATTACAAGAGATAATTCAAGTCCACAGGTCGTATATAAACAGTGGGTGATTTCATACAAGGAACTTGGATATCTGCCATCGTAGAAAAAATTCCCCTCAGACACCAAGAAACAACTCTATTTGTTAAAATTGCTGAAACACACCATTAAATATCTCTTAAAATAGATCCATTTATGAATAGACATGATTCAGTACTATATTATATAGAAGCATGTTGTGAGTAGTTTAAGACCCCTGAAAAGCACAGTATATCATAAACTTTCACTGAGTCTTCCATATTTTAGACACTTCAGAATTAGATTCTTTTAGATCACAAAGTATTTTGTCTATTTATCAGTATCTTAAGAAAGAAAGATGTTGATTGCCAATTAGCCATGAATGAAGCAGCAGAAGGCCAAACATCACCCCCTTGGAAGCCCTTATATTCACACATTTCTCTGATTATTCTGATCATGTACTGTCTCAATGAACTTGATATCCTTTTCCCTTGATAGATTGTAGATACAGTGGTGTTTTCTACTATGACTTTGAAGAAAATAAATTCTAAAAAACATATGCATTGAACAAAACCATCACCTATTGAAGAAACATAATCTGAAAGTTATTCCAACTGAATCCATTCTGGTCCTAAGTTTGTTTAAAATTTTTCTGAATGACAAAACAAATCAATGTTTTTTTAAGCAGTGATATAATTTTTAAGGGAAAGACACAGGCAGAAACTATCAAGTAGTTCATTGGAGAAAGTTTTAGAGATTGATAACAAAACAGAATTACTTAAAAACAATATTTTTTGGAAATGTTGGTTCTTAAGAATCAATCATGTAAGCTGGTTGGGATAACTCACATCTGTAATCTAGAACTTTGAAGACTGATGCAGGAGGATTGCCAAAATTAAATGCCAGTGAGGGCTACATAGTAAAACACTGTTCAAAATAAACTAAACATCCACGGAAGCATAGGTATGTGGCCAGTGATGACAAAATTATTTAAAATAAATTAACCATGATTTTATAGTATTAATTGTTCATGAGCAGAAGTTTATAAAGTTGGTACACAAGGAGAGATCTTCTCAGACACTGAAGGGAGGGAAAACTAACTGAAGCTTTTAGCAGCTAAATGTGTCCACAGGCTTATAATCTAATACCCAAGAGGCCAAGGCAAGAGAATTGTGAATTCCAGGCCATCTTGAAGTAAATACATAGGAAGACACAACCTCAAAAGCAATTACTATTTTTTTCTACCTGCAGAAATTTTCTTTATAACATTTATCAATTTCAAATATGATACTAATTAGTATCTACTTTCTTTTTATACCACCTGTATTTTGTTAGAAAACAAATATGGCATGTATTTAATTAAAATATTTTTGTGCACAGTTGTCATAGAAACAATATTTATTTTTTAAAAAAGGTATTAAAGGCATACTCTATTTACTTGAACATTGTCATAGGTTGCATTTCAAGATGAATCTAGCTTGGCCAGTAAAATAAAATGTTTAAAAATAACTGTTTTCATTCTATTTCTTTATACTTTAACATGTTTTGTTTTTGGTTTTTTTGTTGTTATTTTTGTTTTTGTACAGATGTTTTAAAACAGCTCCTTAACATAAGCATGTGGAGTTTGTTAGGATTAAAGGAAATGTTGTTAGGGTTAAAATGGAAAGGTTGGGATCATTGAGAGGGTTAAATAAGAGGACTCAAGCCATGATTGAGGTATAAGATGCCCCCACCTAATGATAATAAGGAAGCAGGGCTCTGAGGGAAACAAAGCAGCCAGTCTTGTCAGGCCTGGTGTGGCTCCCAAGGGGCACTCCCTGAGGAGCATGCATAAGCACATTGCTTCTCCCCCAATAAATTTCCCATCTTTGGGGACAATTAGACATATATGTTCTTGCATTTAGTGCATCTAATTGTGGTGGTATAAATTCAAAGGAAGGTTTCACCTATTCCAGGGAAGAGTTAACTGGAGTGTGGAGGAGAAATTATGGGCCAAGATTTATAAGCACAATCACTGAAGTGGGTGTTACCATCTCCACTCTGATCATTCAGCTCTCACTTGGAAGTACACACTAGCTTTTCTTTCTTATATGATAAAGATCAACATGGGCAGATTGGTCTACCTGTGCCCAAGCTATGCTTTATGGTTCTGATTATAGGGAATTAGGGAGAAGACTTTTTTTTTTTTTTTTTTGGAGGGGAGGGAAGGGCAGGAAATAACATTTTCCAGCACAAGAGTTTCTTCTTAAAATGTTTTCTTAAAACTATCAGAAATTGCTGGAGAAAACTCCTCTTTTCTGCTGTGGATGTGATTAAAATGGAAATGAAGCTTGCTGTTTCTTCCAAATTTATATTCAACTCCACCTCAAAAGGCAACCCCAAGTGTGACCACAACTAGCCAGTTGGAATGCTGGCCACCTTAGCTCTTTAAGTGGTTGAGGAAAGTCTCATCATAAAGGCAACACAGTTTTACCCTCACTGGAAAAGCACAAAGAAGCTACGAACTCTCATGCTAACAAAAAGTGACCATCAGCAAGTTCCTTCGTACATGGGCTAACTCTCTGTCATTTCTATGGATTGTATACTTTACTTAAGTTGCCTAATAAAGATTTCTGTCTCTTGAGGTCCTTATTCAAAGGCCAATTCTGTACAAATTTACAAAAGAATAATCTTTAGAAAGGTTATAAAGTATATATCTGCATACACACAATTTAATCAAAGAATGTGTACATTGCAAATCAAGATATTGAGTCAGAACAGATGTCTGAATCAGAAATGCATCTTCTGCTCAAGTTTGGGAATTTAATTTAGACCTAGGAATGGCTTCAGTGATACTGGGGACAGAGATGGGAAGAGCCTTAGAACTTTCCAGAAAGCCAATCTGAGGCTAGAAATCATAGGAAATGGTTTAGTAAGCTGGGACTCTGTTGGATTTGGATGAAGTACTTCACCCTTTTCTAAGAATATATGTTGCATGCAGCTGAGATCTTTTACCCGCTGTGGTAGTTTGAATAAAAATGGCCCCCAGAGACTCAGATCTGAATGCTTATGGAGTGGCATTAGGAGATATGACCATGTTGGAAAAAATGTATCACTGGGTGTTAGTTTGAGGATTTCAAATGCCAAGCTAGGCCCAGTGGCTCTCTCTCTTCCTGATGTATATCAATACATACGTAAAACACTGGGCTCCTTCTCTGAGACTAAACTGCTGAAGCTCTACACCAGCCAAAATCAACTTTATTTTATTTATAAGATTTTTATCATGGTATCTCCTCACACAGTAGGAACCCTAACTAAGATACTTAGACATACTTTGTGTCCACTGCTCTAGTCTTGTACTCTCCACATGAATCAGGTTACAGAGGCATCACTCTCTGAGCAAAAGTTTAGATTTCTCTATTCCTAACAATAATCAAATTAATAAAGTATCCCTATTATATTTACATTACCAACATATGTTGATAGGGGATGATGAAAAGGCATGGTCTGAGTTGAACTGCTTTAGAAGCATTTATAGTAAGATGAAAATTCATTCACAAGTAAACTTCTGAGGAGAAACTCCTACTTGTCATCTTATGCCTATGCATAACTAGGCATGTATGTTATTAAAATTAGATTCATTAGAGGAAGAGAAATCCAGTATAAAAATCATGATATGACCTATCTATCAAACTGTGGTGGATTGAATAAGAATAGCCCCCCCATAGGCTCAAATATTTGAATGCTTAGCCATTAGAGAGTGTTGATAGCTTGACAGGGAATAGGAAGTGTGGCCTTGTTGGAGGAAATGTGGGCTTTAGGGTTTCAAATGATTAAGCCAGGCCCAGTGTCTCTCTCCTCTTGCTGCCTGCCAATCAAGATGTAGAACCCTCAGCTACTTCTCTAGCACCACATCTGTCTTCATGAGCCATGCTTTCCAGCATGTTTTATGCCATGACAATAATGGACTAAACCTTTGAATTTAAGCATGTTTTAGTTAAATGTTTTCTTTTAGTTGATGTAGGCATGGTGTCTCTTCACAGCAATAGACAATTAGCTAAGTAACCAAATGACTCCTTCTCTTGAACCCATAAAAGGAATCTCCCCAAACTCATACAATATGCTGCCATCTTTGACAGTGTGTTCATCTCTAATCTGTACCACTGCTTCATTTTAATAAAGTTATCCTACTTCTTTAGTAAATTTCCATGAGGCTCTATTTTCAATATTTTGGATAAGAGATCAAGAACTGGGACATCTGAACAGACTTTTATCACCAGTAACAAGTCTAACCAATCAGCAAACCAGTGAGCCCAGGTTCAGTGAGACACCCCATATCTCAAAAGTAATGTGAAGAGTGACAGAAGACATTCAATCTCAGATTTGGGTTCCATATTCACTAGCGCATGTGAGATTCAGGTGTCAGCTGATAAGATCCGAAGACACCTATCCAAGGTCCCGGGCTACTGGATGGAGAGTGGCCAACCCTATTCATAAGGGGATTCTGGGATCTTGGAAGGCCCTTTTTCCTGGTTCCTGACTGCTGGAGAGACCAGTTTGGCATCCATCGTCCATCGTATGGATAATCCAGTCTATCAAGCACCTATATAAGCTGTTACCTGTATTGTGAGTGTTGGCTTATATTTTAATAAATATTAATCTTGAATTGGTGTATTTTAAGAGAATTTCTGCTTTCATCCACATATATGTATAATCAGGCACACACCACACAAAATATGTAAGATATAAAATATAAAATCTATGTACAATTGAGGCTTTCTTTCCATTCTCTGGGGTCTTAAAATCTACCCATTTATTGTTCTCATCCTGAAGAAATATGTTGTTCATCACACCATGAGGCAGTTTGTCAGTATGTAACACAAATGCTGCAAACATCAGCCAATGAAATCCTGTCACACACCCAGGGGAAATATTATTCCTAGGTTGTTCTGTGGCTCATGAATGTACTGCCTTTAAGAATTGAATTGTACAAATAGTAATCAAGGATCTGTTCTTTGCAATAAAGCCTGATGGGATTGAGAACATACTCAGAAAGTAAGATATGAGTCCTGTCTTTAATGAATTTTCAAAAACAGTGAACAAACCTAGGGGGCTGTAAGTGAAAGTCAGGGAAAGGGCAGACTGAACATGCTAATTGTGAGATAGGGATGTGGGGAGTCATTCCAGGGAGAAGACAAGAAGAGTCAGTTTGTAGCTCCTCAAAACTCATGTGCTGGACTCATACCTCAGTACATAAATATCAAAGGAGATGACGTTCAGAAGATGATTGGGATGTTATGATTCTGTATTTATGCTTAGAATGAGTACCTTTATAAAAGAGATGAAAGGAAGCTAGTTTAGCACTGGATCTCATGGCACATGTCTATAATTTTAGCATGATTGATGGGCAGAAGCAAAATGATGACAGTAAGTTCTGGGAAATACTGGCTTACAAAACTCAAGCAGACAAAGTAAGTGAGAAGGGAGGTAGCTTATTCTTTCTTCATGTGAGGACGAGGGAGAAGCCACCCAGAGTGAACAGGTCTTCATCAGAAACCAAATCTGTTAGCACCTCTAGTCTGTCTAGTCCACCTCTAGTACTATGGGAGAAGCATTCTCTCTAACACAGTGGGAGAATAATTCTCTAAAGTTCTATGGGAGATAGCAGTCTCTATCATACTATGGGAGAAGAATTCTCTCCAGTACTATGGGAAATAATATTCTCCGCAGTTCTATAAGAGATAGCATTCTCCCCAGTACTATGAGAGAAGCATTGTTTATTGAGAAATCATCCACTCTACATCTTTATTTTAGGGCAGCCAGATCACAATAGGACAATCCAGAAGAACTAAAGAGCAGAGATGGAGGTGTCAATGAATTACCCAATATGGCTGTTAGGATCATCTTTAAAATTTGTGTAGAAAGTTTAACAAATATAAAGCATAGGGAATCTTATCTGGAAACTACAACCAGTAGGGCTGCATGACTGCTGTATACAGCCTCTCAGGCAGTTCTCACTGAGATTTCCTTTAGGCAGCTCCATCAGAAACCCTTGCCTGAATGTGGACAATAGAGACTAAAATGAGCTGAAACTGTGCCTTTGCTTGGGACCAGTGAAGATTTATAAATTTGGATTAAAGATATTGCAGCTAGGAACCACTGTAGATTGCAAAAAAAAAAACAAAAAAAAAAACAAAAAAAAAAAACCAAAAAACAAACTGAGATTGGGTTTAGAATTTAAACCTTGGTAATGATAGGAATGACGATTTGCAAAGAATGTGAACATAAAGAGGGGTGAAGTTTTAAGATATGTTCATAAAAATGGCACAGTAATGAAAAAGGTGACACTAAGGTCAGATGTTATCTCCCATTTTTTTCAATAGGTCTTGGTAGCCCTCTGTAGATGCTTTCAGAGTTTGAAAGTATTTAACTAAGTTGCATACTACCTGGCTAAGTTTTGCAATCTTTTCTCTACCTGTAATCCTGAACACTTTTCCTGTGACTCCATTTGAGCTCAAATTCTATCTTTATGATTGCTTAACTCTACATTCTGTTGCAATGACACCGGGTAGCAAAGAATTTGATGAAAGATTTTATTCAGATATAAGGAATTGAACAAATAACTTCCCTATTAATGACAATGTTTATATCTGGTATATAAAAATGAATATTTTTAGCCTTGACTAGACCAGGGCTTACTGTGGATACCAGGCTATTAACTGACTGGCATTATGAGCATGTGCTTCTATTTCTGTCTAGATGAGAATGTTCATAAACATAAAGAAGAGAAAAGCTCATCTGTCTTTCCACATGGAGCCTGCTTTATCTACAAAGTCTCTCAATTATTCCAATATCTCATGCTTAGCGAAAACCATTTTACTTTTTGAAGGAACACTAGTGACTATTTGATTGTGCCTATTAACATTTCTAAATAACAGAATGGCCTGATTGCAGGCTCCTGATGGATCTAAATTAAAAGCAATTTGGAGAATTTCTTGAAGCTTATTGACAATATTGGCTCACACATTGAGGAGAAAGATCACTTTTAGTTGAATCTTAGCTATTCCTCATGCCTTTAAACTTTGGAAACAGTCAAGTCTTTCACTGTGAAATAAATGGCTAGCCTGTTTTCAGCCCATTGTACTTCTTTTATGTCCCTCAGGAAAGATAGCCAAGAATATTCAACTCTGTCACATCAAGAAAAAGGGCATTTGCTTTGACAATCCTGGATTTCTTGTTATTCCATATAAAGTTGAGTATTGTTCTTTTAAGTCCTGTGAAGAATTGTGTAGGGATTTTGATGGGGATTGCATTGATTCTGTAGATTGCTTTTGGCAAAATTGCCATGTTTTACTATGTTGATACTACCTATCCAGGAGCATGGGAGATCTTTCCACTTTCCAATATCTTCTTTAATTTCTTTCTTCAATGACTTAAAGTTCTTGTCATGCAGGTTTGTCACTTCTTTGGTTATTAATACCTCAAGATATGGAAAATACCCTTGAATGCATTGGCACAGGAGAACACTTTCTAAATATACCACCAGTAGCACAGACACTGAGTGCAAAAATTAATAAATCAGACCTTAAGAAACCGAGGAGCTTCCATAAGGCAAAGGACATGGTCAACAAGACAAAATGACAGCTGACAGAATGAGGAAAGATCTTTATCAACCCTGCATTGGACAGAGGACTGATCTTTGAAATATATAGAGAACTCAAGAAACTAGAGGTCAAAAAACCCTAAGAATCCTATTGGAAAAATGGTACAGAGTTGAATAGAAAATTCTCAACAGAAGAACTCCAAATGGCTGCAATACACTTAAAGAACTAGATGCCCCTCAACTGAAGAATGGATTAAAATATTGTGGTACATTTACCCACTGGAGTACGACTCAGTAATCTAAAAAATGGCATCCTGAAATTTGCAGGCAAATGGATGGATCTGAAGAATATAATCCTGGGTGAGGTAACACAGACCCAGAAAGAGACAGACATGGTATGTATTCACTCATAAATGGATTTTAGATATAATGCAAAGGATAATCTGGCTACAGTCCACACCACCCCAGAAGCTAGATAACAAGAGAAAGTTAAAAGAGACATCCATGGATACTCCTGGAAAAAGAAATTAGAGAAGTTCTTCTGAGAAAATTGTGATCGTGGGGGGTGAACAGGCAAGGTGAGGTGAGAAGAGAACATTAGAGAATGGGATGTGGGGAGGGGAACAATAGGGAGGGAGAGCAAATAAGTGGACATACTGATAAAGAGAGTCATGTGGGATTAGAAAGAAAACTGCTACTAAGGAATGCCCAAGAAGCCACAGGATAAGCCCAGCTATATCTCAAAGCAATAATGCAGAGGATGCCTAAACTGACGTTTCTCTGTTATCATAAGAATGACTACCATAATTGCCATTATAGATCCGTCATCCAACAGCTGATGGAGGCAGATGCAGAGATCCATAACCAAACACCATGCTGAGCTACTGGTCCAGCTGAAGCGAGGGATGAGAGATTACATGAGCAAAGGGATCAGTATCATGATGGGGGGCCCAACAAATAGGCAGGAAGTTCTGTGCTCACAGACTCTGAAATATAACAGCTGAAGAACCTTCATGGATTAGATCTGGACCCTCTCAATGTAGATTACAGTTGAAAGGCCAGGGAAATTTTTGGAGCCTCTTGCAATCAGACCAGAGCCTATCCCAGGTACATGAACTGGCTCCTTGAAGCCCATGCCTAGTGGGAAAACACCATTCTCAGCCTTGATACTTAGAGGAGGAACTGGGTCTTACCCTAATTGGATATAACTGACCAAATTGACTCATCCTGGGATTCCTTGCCTTTCCTGGGGAGTGAAAGGGAGAGGAAGGGGGAGGGGGAGGGAGAAGGCTGGGGGAGGACTGGCAAAGGAGCAGGAGAGGAAATATAAAAGAAAAAAATAATATAAAATAAAAATATAAAAGAAAGGAAAAAGTCTATAAAGAAATGGGGTATTTGCATCTACAGGATGGTTTTATGCTTTGTATATTTCAAACTGCAGCACAAAGTGACTAGTTAAGTAGAAGTTATGCTTAACTTAGGCAAAAATAACTTGGTTTCTGTTAGAAAGAGCAAAGGATAAAACATTATTTTTCTAAAGTATTCCCTGCTTTGTATTTATCAGTTCTAAATCCAATACGTCTATTTTGTTGTAAGAAGTGGAGATTTTTAATTTTTAAGAACCTTTTGCTTATTCAAGAAGCTTGCATGACCCTTATACACATTCACACCAGATATTAAACATATTTACCAAGGTTTATTTTGTCATACATCATCCCTCTCCATATTTATTAGAATATGACAAATGCTTAATATTTGTTTCAATGGAGTGGAGCAGGTGCTTGCATAACACGTTAGATTCGTTATTGCTTAACAGTATCTGATGAATTGTCATAATACCAGCATCGATGTGAGCATAAAATAGACAAGAAGACGAGAGCCAAGCAGCACATGGTATTGGAGTGAACAGATGTGCCTTTGAGAGTCATGTCAATAAACAGCAGGCAATTGAGTCAACGATGTGAGATCATAAATTGGCTAAACTTTGCTTTTGTTAAAAATGCAGGGTAGTTCTTTCTAAGAAGTTCCAGGCAGTTGTATGAAGTATAGAAAGTGTATTGGTTTATGTTTTGCCAAGTCTATGAATTAGTTGGTGTCTTAGGTAGAGTTTCTATTGCTGTGATTAAGTACCACAACCAAAAACAACTTGTGGAGAAGTGAGTTTAATCACAGGTTTTGTTTTTCTTTTTTTAAAAAAAACAGCAGTTCATCATCAAACCAGTGTAGTTGTTTGAAGGAAATTGCCTCCATAAGCTCATGGGGAGTGGCAATATTAGAAGGTGTGTCATTATTGGATGAGGTATGGTGCTGGTGGAGGGATTGTGCCACTGGGGGTGGACTTTGAGGTCTCAGGCGCTCAAACCAGGTCCAGTGTGGCATTCTATCTCCTGCTGCCAATGTATTCAGAACTTGCAGCTCCTTCTTCAGCACCATGTCTGCCTATATACCGCCATGTCTCACCATGATGGTAATGGCCTGAACCTCTGAGCTGTAAGCCACTGAAATTAAATATTTCCCTTTATAAGGGTTACTGTGGTCATAGTATCTCTTCAAAACAATATAAACCCTAATTAAGACAACTAGTAAGAGTAGGAACACAAATATGGCAGGAACCTAGAGCTGAAGCAGAAGCTATGGAAGGGTGCCACTTATGTCTTGTTTATCCTGCTTTCTTATAGAGCCCAGGACCACCTGCACAGGGATGGTAACACCCACAATGAATGGAGCCTTCCCATATCAATCACTAATTAAAAAAATGTTCTGCAATTAGACCTTGTGGAGACATTTTCTCAGTCGAGATTCCCTTCTTTTCAGATGAATCTAGCATGTGTCAAGTTGACATAAAACCAGCCAGCAAGAATTGGTGACTCAGTTATGGATTCTTTGACACAATGACTAACCCACATAGAAACCATTTACTGTTTACTGAATGCTATCACAATTTGAAGTGGCACTTTCATAAGTTTGATATAACTATCATTCCTCTTAGGATGGGTATTGGAAGCTTTAGAGGAAGAAATATATTTAAGGACATTCAGTACCTACCAAATTCACTCAGACACAGCCAACTGACACAAGGGATTTCTGGTGCTCTCTGAAACATCTTTCTTACTCACAAATGTTCTTAAATCATGCATTTTTGCCTGTGCAGCCAATTTTTTTGAATCAATAGTAATATATTATAGTATGAAGTCTCCCAGCAATTACTTAGAAACAGAGGGAGAGACAAGCAATTAAGGAGGGTTAAAGCAATGTATTAAACTGTAGAAATACTCAACAGACGTAATTAGTTTACCCATGCATAATCTTAGAATGATTTGCACAGTGTTACTTAGCTAAATGACTTAGCAGCAGAAATAAGTGTCACAAGTGGAACACATCAATGATTCTGAATAATACAGAGCCTTTTCATTTTTAGCAGATGTAGCTTTAGAATTAGCTTTTGAGATTGCTGGTATAGATACAGTTACCATCAACTCTTTCTCTTTTATAAGGGTTCTTGTTTTCAGAACATTAGAATTGTTTTTAATGCACAGAGGATAGAAATACTTCTAAGTTTAATTCCAACAACAGCTTCAAGCCATGGCAGACTTAAATAGATTATTCTAAATGCAAAGCCTCAAATGATGAAATGGTATTGGGAAGCCATCAGTTGGAAAGCAGTTAAGTGAACAACTTCTGTTAGAGAACATTTCATTACGTTGTCAGAAAAAAATTACTCTCCCACAAGTCTGATTGTGCATGATGTCATTCCATGTATCCTCATGTGCTGAACCAGTGAGTATGAGTTAGAAGTAGATTTCCACTTGTTGGAATAAGATGTCAAATCTTTTTTCCCTTCATTTTATTATATATTTTATAAAAAATTCTTTTTATCCATATATCTCCCTGTTTCCCCTCCCTTACCTCCTCCCAAAATCTCCCAGTCAGCCTTCAGTCTCCTCTCTCCCCATCCCCTCAGCCCCTTTCACAAAAGGGCAATAAATCCCAAGGTGGGTCAGCTCAGGCAAGTCCAATTTCCTCATCTCAATATTAAGACTGGGCTAGGTGTTCTTCTACCAGGAATGGGCTCCAAGATCCCAGTTCACACATAGGAACACAGTCTTATCCCACCCCTTGAGGCTCCACATACTGCCCATGCCAATCCACGGTTGCCTACCCTTGGAGAACCTATCTCCTTTTCCCAATGGATCTCCAGTGGCTATTCTTGATTCAGTTAGCTCCCCAGTGCTCCAGCTAGCCATCACTGTGGGATTTTTTTCTCATATGTTCAGGAATTGTAGATTGTTCACTGGTGATATATATGTGGTACCCTTGCCCATGACTTTCTTGTTTTCTTGTGGAATGTAACTAAAATTAAGCAATAGGACTACATTTCATGTGCAGTTAAATTTGGTAGTGCTTTTTCCCAAATGACTCATTCCTGGACTTATGAGCAGTGAGTGAAAAAATACAGTGAAAATCTTTAATAGTATATAGCACAGAGATAGTTTTTCCTAATGGAAAAATGTTATTTGACCAGGAAGTTGTGGAACAGATATTGTCAAAATGCGGGTTGCAATAGTAACAGAAACTCCTTAATAATATTATCATTTAAAAACTCTATTTCCTGAAATGCTTCCTTCTAGGTGGCTCATTTTATTCTAGTTTAAAATTTTAAAACAGGATCCCATATGTTTCTGAAATTTTTTTATTAATATCTAAGATGAAGCATTCTTACTTGAGTATATAGAGAAATTGCTATTTTATGACTGAGTGTAAGTAGAATTTCAAAAATCATGTTATGTGTGTTAATTTGTTTTGATTCTCCTGATGGATAAATATTAATCATCTTTGAGAATACAATCCTAAAGTTCTTACCATAAATCTTTTGATTTGGAATAGCTTAACCTTCGTGGCATTGAGGCCTTTAACAGACTATGTAGAATGGCTTGCATATAATGGAATTCTAACCAGGACAGATTTCATTTGAGAGGAATTATCTTCAGACATGAATATATGATTAAAATATGATTTAAGATTGAAATGGCAAACATGCTCACTTAACTTGCTTTGAAATTATCAAATAATCAACTCAAACTCTGAAGCCAAGAGCTCTCTTTCAGGTCAGAGCAGACTAGTAAGGCCTACAGTCTATTCATAATGAACATGCAGCCAAAATCCTCTCACATGTTTACCTGGTTAAAATTCAGAAAACAAAAAGTTGACTGTCCTCCCATTAACTTCATTAAAACAAAGGAAAATTTTTTAAAAAGCCCCATGGTATATTTAAGCTCACATCTCATTGTGATTAATTCCCACAGGAACCAACATCTGGGTGAGAAAAAGCCTACATGATGGCTTTAAACAACTCTGAGTCTCAGTTTGAGGACCCTCCTCCCTGAGCTGTGTCCTAAAGAGCAGGGTAAATCTTTGAATACAAGTGAGTGATAGAGATGTATAATAGAGAAAAGGCAATGTGTATAAAGTTAATAATATATCAGAATAATTTCAAAAGTGTGTTTACTTAGAAGGGTCAACAAAATTATGACTTGTATGTCTTCCTCATTAAGTGTTTAAGTAATGATGCAGTTTTCAAATCACTATAAGTGTATTATCTCATTGAATTATTATCTAACTATTATTGATTTGATAACCACAAACATGGTACATTGAAATTAGGATTATTTTATATGATTTACTTTTGCTAACATATGATTCTAGCTCCTTGAAGAAAATCAGTTCCTAGTCAATCTGTGCTAAACTCTGAGTTCTAATATTCAGTAGAGAATTCTCTGTCCTAGGACAAAATGTGAGGCTTTTCAGAGAAGGGAAGTATATCATTTAGTTTTCTCTTGCAATTATAAAACCCCATGACCAAGGCAACTTATGACAGAAAGCATTTACTTGGGCTTATGATTTCAGAGTGTTGAAGTAGATGAATGGTGACAAGAACTGCTGAGATGTCACATCTCAACTGAGAGTAAGAGATAGCTCTCTGGGAATAGCAGAAGCCATGAAATCTCAAACTCTACTCTTTCTGACACATTTTCCCCACATTTAGCATGCCTCTAAATCTTTCACCAGAATTCCATACATTAGGGACCAAGCATTCAAACACATAATTCTGTGAAGGCCATTCTCATTCAAACCAAAACCCTATACTCCTTAGCCCCCATAGATTCATAGCCAAATATAAAATTAAAACACATAAATTGGTAGCCTTCTTATATTCAAATGACAAATAGATTGAGAAAGAAATCGTGGAAGTAATAACTTTCACAATATTTTCAAAAAAAATATTTGTTGTGCTAACTCTAACCAAGCACATGAAAGGCTTCTATAATAAATAATTTAAGATATTGAGGAAAGAAATTGGAGATGGTATCAGAAGATGAAAAGATCTTTCATGCTCATTTATTGGTAGAATTAACATATTAAAAATGGCTACTCTAACTAACCAAAGCAATCTATAGATTCAACGCAAATACTATAAAAATTTCAACTTAATTCTTTACAGATATTTAAAAGGACAATTTCGAGCTTCATATGGAAACACATACACACAAAAACACAGAATAGCTAAATTATACTATATAATAAAAGTTATCATTGTCCCTTATCTCAAATTGTATTATGAAGTTATAGCACTAAAAACAATATTTTATAGACATAAAAACAAACATATTGATCGTTGAAAGCAAATTGAAGACTCAGACATAAGTCCACAAACCTACTGATACCTAGTTTTACAAAGAATCCAGAAATACACACTGAAAAACATGCAATATCTTCAACAGATGGTATTGGCCAAACTGGGTGGGTGCATGAAGAAGAATGCAAATAAATTCATACTCACCACTCTGCACCAAATTTAACCCCAAATGCATTAAAGACTTGAACATAAGAGCAGATACCTTGAATCTGCTAGAAAAAAAAAGTTAAAATAGTGTTGAACTTTTTTGCACAGGAGAATATTTTTTGAGCAGAACACCATTAGCACAGGCACAAAGATCAACAGTTAATAACAAAGACCCAGTGAAATAAGTGGAAAAAGTTCTAGCAGGAAAGCACACCACTATCTGGATAAAGTGACAAGCTACAGAATGAGAAAGGATTTGCTAACTACCCAAATCATTAAGGAAATATATATATAAAAATATATATAAATAATATATAATATATAAATAATATATAAAAATCTAGAAAACAATAACCCAATTAAAAATAAGGTACAGATCTAAACAGAGAGTTCTTGAAAGATAAAACAGAGCATCTGAAAAACACTTAAAGAAATGTTGAACATCCTTAGTCATCAGAGAATACAAGTTAAAATTACTTTGAGTTTTCATCTCATACCAGTCAGAATGGCCAAGATCATTTAAAAAAAATTGATAGCTCATGCTGGCAAAGATGTGAGGTAAGGAGAACATTCATCCATTGCTAGTAGGAATGCATATTTGTAGAGACACTGTAGAAATCAGTGTGGAAACTTCTCAGAAAGCTTGGAATAGATCGTCTTAATCGTTGTTCCATTGCTATGGAAAAACACCATGACCAAGTCAACTCTTATAAAGGAAAGCATTTGAGTGGGGCTTTCTTACAGTTTCAGAGGTTTAGTCCATTACTTTCCTATTGGTGGGAACCATCGTAGGAAGCATGGTGGCAGAAAAGCTCAGACACAGTGCTGGAGAACAAGCCAAAGGCTTAGATGAAGACTTTTTTGCAGTGGGAAGAAAGAGAGCCACTGGGCCTGGTGTGGGCCCTTAAAATCACAAAACCTAGCCCCAGTGACATACTTCCTCCAACATGGCCATACCTCTTAATCCCTCTCAAGTAGCACCACTCCCTAATTACTAAGCATTCAAATATATGAGCCTATGGGGGTCATTCCTATTCTAACTGCCATGAAAATATGTCTCAAGATTCAGCTATCTGGGCATACACCCAAAGTGCACCTACAGCTTACTACAGGGACACTTGCTCACTGATGTTTATTGCTGCTCTATTCACAATATCTAGAAATTTGAAATAGCCTAGATGTTTTTCAATAAATAAATGAATAAGAATGTGATATATTTACACAATAGAATATCATTCGGCCATCAAAAGCCAAAGTCATGATATTTATAGATAAATGGATAGAGCTATAAAAATTATCTTGAGTTAAGTACAACACAGATCTCCCTTCAAAACAAACAAAAACAAAAAACAAATATGGTATATATTCACTTATATGTGGATGTTAGCTTTTGATTCATTGATAAGTATAGGGGTATTAGGTTGTTCCATTGTAAATAATTGTCCCACCCACTAGTTTAATAAAAAATGCTGATTGGTCAAAGGCAGACATGAAGTATTGGCAGGGCTACCAGACTAAGAAGACTCTAGGAACAGGCAGAACAGAGCAGAATGCCAGAGAGAAGCCAGAAGAAACAGAGGACAACAATGCTGCTCTGAGAAATGGTACCCAGCCACATGGCTGAACAGGATATGTGCGAGATTGTGTTGGGAAGCAAGAATAAGAGTCATGGGATAGATTAAGGGTAAAGAGTTAGCAAGTTATATGCCTGGGCCTTAGGCCAATCAGCCTAAAACTATTGTAAAAATCTGTGTGTCTCTGTGGGTCTGTGGGCCTAAACCTTGAGGCTAGGGCCAAAAGTATGGGCCAGAAACCTCATAGTACAGAGAAGCATACTACAAGTCCATATAACCAAGGGTTCAGCATTGAGAAAGGAACTAGGAGACAAGGGAAGGATCTCCTGATGAAGGGACAGTAGAATAGATAATTATAGATGGAAGTGGTATGGAGGGAGCCAGGAATAAAAGTATTAAATGTAGATGAACAGGGAAGAGGGGTTAATAAAAGGAATACAAAGCTCGAAGTTGACATTTCTCAAATCAAATGAAAACTTTAGTGCCAATAAAGGTTACATATATAATTTTTTTTGCAAATGCCCCCCCTTAGAAATGCCTAATAACCCAAGCTATTGATAGCTTCCTGTAAACAGACAGTAAGGGTCTCTTGCTGAAGACAACACCTATATAACTCACTGAATGTGGAGAAGTTGAGCTGGTACCTGTCTAGAGCGTTCACTCCTATGTGATAGAATTCATATACCAGAAGATAGTCTTTACACTATGAGAGGAAAGAGGTAAATAGCAACTCAGCTACAAACACTTTGTTCTAAAATAATAGGCAGGTATAACAGTGAAACAAATCTTGTGGAAATTGCCAGCTTCTAATAGATTGGATTTAAGGCCCACTCCACGCTATGAAACTTATGCTGACATTGTTTAGATGGCCAAGAAACTGAGATGGGTAGGCCATAGGCCTAGAGAAAAACCAAATACTATTGTTCTGCTAAAGAAGATAGCAATATGATTCCTAATGACACTCTGATATACTCACAGATAAGTGCCTTGCTTAGGCATCATCAGATGGGAACAAATACAGGAATCCACAGTGGACAATGTGAAGAGAGTAAGAGGTCCTGCAACATTCAGTTGAAAATGGAACTAAATCCCTCCCCACAAGAATAAGGGAAATCTGTAGAAGACCAACATGAAATATTGTAAGAGCCCGTGGGATGGAAGACAGTAAGATAATGAGACCTTCTAAACACAACAGGGCTGGCACACAAGTGCATTCACAAGAGACTGTGGCAACATGCACAGAATCAGAAAATGTCTTAGCCAGATGGGGTTTCAGCACAGGAAGAAGTGGACAAAAGCTCCCATCTTAAATAAGATGCTATCTCCATTTGATAACAACTCTTGGAGGAAAAGTTAGCTTTCTCTAATGAACTCTCACTGGGTACACAAACCACACTTAAGGGAAAGCCCCATTCCCAGTAAATGGCCATCATAAAACAAACAAAATGGTATTTTTGGAGGATTTTTGTCTCTTAATGCTTTGTTTGGACATTTTTGTGCCTTACAAGTCTTTGGCTAATATATTATGGTTTCTGATTTTGTGTTTTTATGAGATCTTGGGGGAGGGGTGTTTCTCTGTGTCAGTACATATTTCTTACACTTATGTCTGGCTCTTTGTTCCTGTTAGTTTGCCATTTTTCCTATTCTGGACTTTTTTGTTGTTGTGTTGTCTGTTGACTGTTTCCAATTGAGAAAGAGAGAAAGAGAATGAATTTGGGTGGATGTAGAGGTGGGAGTGTCTTGGAGGAACTGGTGTAAGGGAGCCATAATCATAATATATTCTATAAAAAAATCTATTTTCAGTTACAAAAATATAATGATGATGATAAATTTTTTAATAAAATGAAAGCTTGATGATAGAAAAAAATAGAAGCCAGGTAAGGAAGCCATGAGTCAGAAATCATTACTCTTCCACGGCCTTTGCTTAAGTTCCTGCCTCCAGGTTTATGCCCTTAGTTTCTTCAATGATGGACTGTGATGTGGAAGAATAAGCGGAAACAAAGTTTTTCATCTTTCCCATTATCCCTCCAAAATGTATTTACCCCAATTTCCAAAGTCCCCCATGTTGTTTTACCATCTTTACACTATTTAAAAGTCCAATGTCTCTTCTGGGACTCAAGGCAGCCCTATAAAATCAGAACAAAAATGATTTGTCATCTACTTCAGACACACAGTGACACATGTTATACACTACCATTAAAAATGGAGGGAAGGTTATAGTAAAGAAATACTGGCCAACCAAGACAGAAACCAAGCTGGGAAAATTCCAAAGTCTGTTGTTGCTCCATACCCAATGTCAGAGGGCTTAGCTGACTCCATCTCACCAGATCTGAAACCTGCAACAATTTCTCTCTTGGACTGGTTCCATTCCCTGTCTACAGCTCTTCTTGGCAAATATCAAAGGTTCTGGGGGCTTTAACCCAATCTAGGCTTCACTTGTACAGCTTTAAGAATTGGCCCCTTAAGGCATCCTGTCTTCTCATAGCCTTCATGCATTGACTTCCTTGACAGATATTGCCTGACATCAGTGATTTTTCCTTCACTGTGGAGGAAGATTCCACAACCCCTTTAATCATGTATCCTTAATGCCTCTAAAGCCAGAACCACATGGATGACACTGCCAAGTTTGGCTGCCAACTTGGAGTGCAGCCTGGCCCTCTTGAATCACATTTGCTATAGCTTTTCTTTGTTTTGCTTTGATATTTTTTGAGCTTTGGGTATTTATCTATTTATTTCTTACTTGTTTGTTTTCAGACGGGGTCTCATTCTAGCATCACCGTTGGTCTGGAGTTCAGAGAAAACCCATCTGTGTCCTCTTCACCCCCAGCTAAGATACTTTGGTTTTGATTTTCATTTCACATTGAAAAGTCTTAACTTAATAAGTTAATCAGAATATTTATTATTCTGTTACAAAAATGTAAACTCAATTGATTCTCAAAATGCTCACAAATAATGGAAATGGCATATCTCTCTGCATAGAATCATGCATAATCAATAGTGTTGTCCACTATTTCCAATCATTTTCTTACTTTTTATTAAAATTATTTTGTCACAGCTGCTTAAAGTTCCCCTTCCCATTCTCCTGCCAGTTGCTGTTCACCTCCCATTCAGATCAACCCCAAAATGTCTGCATTATAAAATAGACCTCTAAGAGACAAAAACTAAATCTGACAAAATAATATAAGACAGAACTAAACTAACACAATGAAAAAGCAACACAATAAAAAAAAGAAGGAAAGGATCCCAAGAGAGAGCTGAAGAAGCAAAGACACACTTGTTCTGACTGTTCTCGTGCTCAGAAATCCCATAAAAACACCAGACTGGAAGTGATGAGATACATGCGCAGGACTAGAGAGTAAAGAGAGGCAACATGTAAGGAGGCCTCTTCTTTTTACAAGTTGGACACTTAACTGAGGACATTCTTACCTCGGTCTTATTGCATAGTCAGACTTTTCTTAACCTCCCTATCCTTTTCAGCACAAACATTAGCTCAAGTATTAAATTTCCCTGCACTCTTTTTCTTCAAATTGTACAGTTTACATTTTTTGTCCCACTCACTTTTTTTTATTGTAGAACAGCAGAAGAGTAATCATTAATCTTCACATGACAGAGCCAATATTAAAGTATCTTTACATCGTCATCAAAGAACCAGCTAGTCCATTACTTTTCAACTTATCCTCAGGCAAATTCTTAGAACAGGGCAAAAAGCAGCCACATTCCTTGCCAAAATAAAACAAATAATCTCTAGCCCTCTTGCTAATATTTGATACATTATAAAAAAAAGGTACTGAGCAACATGGCTAAACATGGATCAGAAACATAGGTAAGTTTATGTGTAAAAGTTACCAAATATAAGTCTGAGCCATAGACTAAACAGTTTATAATTAATATAAGCCTTTGTCTGATTATTTGGGATTAAATCACTGTGGAACCAGCTGGGTGGAACAGAGAAACTTCTGTCTACAAATGGAGTTCTAACATGACGCATGTACTTCCACATAAAGCCAGAAAAGAGGTTCTAGACACATAAACAGCTTAAAATAGCTTTATAGTTGTGTCTCTCAAGTGGGCCTTTCTACAGAGACACAATAGTTTGAAAGCTTGAACTGCAACATGATGGGTTCTCACAGTCTCACAGGCACCTTGGTGTAAGCACAAGCACTATATGACAGATTTAATGTTTCTGTTCTTACAGACAAAAAGAGAACAGAGTCAAAGATGGCTTCATGGTAGCAGCATTTGCTTCTGAGGGCTCTGTTTTCTGGGGCAATCAGAGGCTTAGCTCCTTTAAGAGAGCCTTTCTGACTCAGCCTTAGCAGCCAAAAACTTGAGGCTCTTTGAAGAGGCCCTGCTGTCAAACATTTAAATGAGGTTTACGTACAGTGGTGAAAGGGTTATACTTGGTGGCAGTGTAGTTCCTAAAAGTCCCCGAAGTTGGGGTGGTAACCATGGTTCCTACCAGCTTATCACTGTCATAAAGCTAAACTCTCTCAGACCAAGGAGCCGGATAGAGCCACCATAGCTGAGCCCTTAATCATAGCCATGTCTTATCAGATTAAAGGTTTGGCCAGAAAAATAGAGATATACAATAAAGACAGATTCAGACAAAAAAAAAACCCTCTAAAATATTTTACAATATGTTTAAAAATATGCATAGTCTAGGGAGAAAAATTTAAAAAAAGATAAAGTCCTTAAAAAGAAATAGAGTAAAAAAAGCAATGTATAGATGGAAATTACACAGAGTCTGGATACTATATGTTAATGTTTGTCTTTGAGTTTTTTTGACTGTATAGGAAGGAGCAAGAGCTGCTAAAAGGCATTTGATTATAAAAGCTGCTGGATTAAACCATCATATATATTTTGAAAATACCTTGACTTTAAAATTTATATCAAAAGATATATTACTTTAGAGAAGAGTTTATACTAGTGTTTCTACAAAAAAAAAAAAAAAAAAAATGAGAGTCGGTGGATTCATTCCAGGGTAAAGAAAATAAGGTTTGATTGAGGAAGGTCCTGGAACAGTCCCCAATGCAAACAAATTGTCCAGATAATCCATCATTTCAGAGCAACGCTGTTGCAGTTCCTCTAAATTCTGTATTCAGAACAGCTTTGAGGCCTTTGGCTGAGATTATCCATCCTCACAGACTACTCCACTCAAGACTTGCCCATAATCATAAATTTTCTTTGGGTCACCCTAAGATAAACATTGTTCCCAGTTAGCAGGAAGTAGTCTAGAGAACTATGCCCATATTCCCCCAAATAGAATAGGGATGTTTATCTTGTTATAGTATTTGTTACTAGTTGCTGTGAATAATGGTCAGGAGAAACTTTATCCAAGGAGATTAGATATAGGGTTCTAGTTTTAAGAAGGGAGGGGGATGTAGAATAATACTGTAAATATTTTTTTTACTTGAATTTGTTTGATAAAATGCTGATTGTCCAGAAGACAGGTAATAGGTAAAGTCAGGGCAAATAGACTAGGAGAATTCTGGGAGAGGAAAGGCAGAGAGAAAGATGCCAGCTAGACACAGAGGAAACAAGAATGCTACACGGAGAGAAAGGTACTAAGATATGTGGTTTAACGTGGCTTAAGATATGTGGCTTAACTAATAGTTAGCAAGTAATAAGCCTGAGCCATAGGCCAAACAGTTTATAATTAATATAAACCTTTGCACGATTATTAAGGACTAAAGGGCATGGGGCTGGCTGGGTGGAACAGAAAAACTTCTGACTATAAATATTGACCCCTTCCCAGAACATCTTAAGCTAGGCCAACACAGTTCATATTGCTTTTAGAACTACTGATTTTCAAGCCCTTAGTAGGATGCCACATTAAGTTCTGCTTAAAGTTTTCAGCCATTTCTCTGTTGCAATGTCCCAAGCTCTTCCACAGTCCTTAAAAAACAATGATCCTTTAGGTTCTCCACAGCAATATCCTACTCCCTGGGAACAACTTCTGTCTGGTTTAGTTCCTTTACTATTACTATGATAAAGCACCGTGACCAAGGCAACTAATGAAAAAAATATTCTTTATTGGACTTGTGGCTTCAGAGGGTTAGAATGCAAGATATTAGAGTGAATGCATGAAAGCAGGAAAAGTTCAAAGCTCATTTTTCAAACCACAGCAGGAAGCAGAGAAAGAGCACAATAAGGAAGCCATGAGTCTTTTGAAACCTCAAATCTCACCCCAAGTGAGACACTTGCAACAAGGCCAAACTTCCTAATATTTCCCCAACATTTCCACCATATGATTATTCAAACATGTGAGGTTATGTAGAGCCCTCTCATTCAAACTACCACGGACGTAAGAGAACATTAGCAAGGCAGGTGAGACAAGGTATGATGTGGCACTTGCCTACTGGTCATCCCAGGTTTATACCCAACAAAATCACATTGAATGCCTGCTGTCTGCACTGGTCTGTGTTGTTGCTATCTCTTCATGGTATGAAATGCTGAAATAATTGTTTATTCACCATCTTATCTACCACTGGGTTTCTCTTCCACAATGTAAGATTGTTGCAGCATATTTGACTTTATCACAGCCCAAAATTTTCCCAATGGACAATTGCCATACTTATCTTATGTCTCATATTCTCTTAGGAAAACCTGAAGACTCTGTCTGAAGGCCCAATAAGAGTCCCACTATTGTCCACCTATGAACTGCTTGCTTTGGAGGCTAACGTACTCCATATCCTGGAAGATTTCTAATATCTATTTTCCTCTGGCTTTGTATCCTAAAACTGTATGTCAGTTCTTTAGATCCTGTATGAATTTAACTCAGGGTATTTAGACACCTCTTTGCCCTTTGTTTTTTTGTGTGTTTGTTTTTGGTAACAAAATTTCCATTTGAAAGTTAAAACTTATAAAGTTAATTCAGAAACATTGACTATGATGGACCAGTGAGAATGGAGTTGCAAAAAATGTTGAAAAAAGAACTACTGGAAAATAGGTCAGTTTTTCACACTACTGCACTCAATACTTTAGAGATGCTTTTAGATAGATAAAATGATGTTGGTTGGAAGGCATCCAACCAGGATGTGGGATCAACTAACTAGTGACTAGAGAAGCAAAGAGACACTGACTGGAAAACTTCTTTATACCAAATCTTTGTTCTTGCCACTCTGATATCAGACCATCCAGTAACTCAGAATACTCTCAAAACCCAAGATTCACTAATTATTATGAAAGTGCTTCTTATTCATATTCAATGGATAGTTAGTTGAAAACTGTGCTAGAGTCAATCATTCCCAGTAGGCTGCTCCATCCTCTGGCATTTTTTTTCAGTTCTAGGTGGTCTGAAACTATATACATACATACACACACACACACACACACACACACACACACACACACACACACACACACACACACACACACACACATATATATATATATATATATATACGAGAGACTCAAAATAGGAACCAGGACAGAATTAACTACTGCAAATAAACAATAAGAAAAAGGCATATCTTCAGGTACAAGAGACAAGTCCAAATCATCTCTTTTTTAAGCAGATAAAGCATACTGAAGTTTAGAAACCAAGGAAGGAAGCTTGACAAAGAGTTCTGTCAAGCCCAATGGGCACAGGGCAGCTTTGATGCAGAATTTGAGTAGGTAAAAAGGTCAAGTTGGCCAGATTCATTTTGAACAAGCAGGCTTGCTTCTGGGAATGAGATCAAGCAGAATGAGCTGTAAAGAGCTATATTACCCTCATTGGAGTTAGCTGCATACTCCTCATGCAGTGCTTGAAATGAGTAAGTGGCTTACCTGAGCATGCAAATGAGATAATTTAAAATGTGTGAGGGAGTACATGGTTGTTGTTTCTTTTAAAGTCAGCCAAAGATGATGATGAAAATCAGAGCTCAAAAAACTTAAAAAGCCTTGGGAGATAGATTTTGGTAAGAGAACTTGCTCAGATAGCATCAGGATCTTAGTCCAAAACTATGAACCCACAACAGAGGTAGGATGGTCCCATGTGCTGGTAAATACAGTGTTACCTTTGGTGGAGACAGGCATATCCCTGGGACTTGTTATCTGCCATTCCAGTTTTAGGTTCACAGAGCTTCTGTCTGGCATCTCCCTGTGTACACATCTCTGTGTGCACTCTTAGGTGAGCCCACTGGCATAAAGATGTGTGTGCACATGCACACAAACATACATACACAACCACACACACACACACACACACACACACACACACAATTGCTAGAGCTATATAGACAAGGATGAGGAATGACTTCAGTACTCTATTTCTTAATACAAATTATGGACTGATTTGAGATGGCTCCATTGCTATGTCCCCCATTAGGGAAAAAGTTTGAAAAATAGATTCTCACACATGGTCACATCTGTGCAGTTAGCAAGTTGCATGTCTGCGTACCTATCTTTATATCTATTATCCAAGGGCTGGGTGGTGTAAGCACAAAGATAAAGTCTATAAACAATTAGTGTTCCTCATGACTAATAAAGCGATTATACCTTCTTCACCAAAGCAAAAAAGTGTATACATCAAGGGCTCCACCTTCAAGATAACATGTGTTTTTGTTTTAAATGTTTGTATAAGAATGAAAAGTAGATTTTTTTCATGGGATTTACTAAATAAATTACCAGTAGTGTTATTAATATCTATTACTACATTTTTAGAAAGTTACTTAGCCCTAATTAAAACTGATTACATGAAGTCGTATTAATGATTTCCTGCTATACCTCGGGGATAGGTGATAAATAGCATAATGAGTACTTTTAACAATGACTGAGACAGATGGCTGGACAGGCTGATGCTGTGAAATTAACAAAGATACCTTCTCTATCTGGAGAGAAACTCAAGATGGTGCTCAGTGAGAAAATGACATGGTGATATGGAAAGTCCATAGATAGACATAACACATATTACTATTTCAGAAGTATCACTCAGATTGGAGGCATGGGACTGAATAATACTGACATGATCTATTTACTTATCTCAGGTCTTGCCCTGGCTCCAAGAATGGAGTGAGCAGGCAGTAAGGGGTGAGCAGATGAAGGGAAACATTTATCTGTCATGTATAAATAACAATGCAAACAGGAAAGGAGAATTTCAAATAGTATAGTCAAAATACTAAGACTGTTGGGGGAAGCTCCTTACCATTTTAGAGAGTTTTGCTAATTTTGGGCAGAATTCTAATGATTTTATTTTTCCATTTCTGAAGCATTGAAAGAATAACTTCTACCTACCCTTGAATTTTCCCATAGAATTTGAAGAAGGCAATTGGGCCATAGTGGCACTTTCATGCTAAGAACACCAGAAGTAATAGAAAATGGGAGAAAGCACAAAAATTATCCTCCAGTGGTTCTAATTCTCACAGGCCATAGTTTAAGGGCCACCTTCTGTCCATCAGTTTTCCTGTTAAAGTATTATTACTCTTTAAGACATCATTTTAGAATCCCATTTCCTCTATGTCCTCTACAAATTCCACCATCACTCTACATTTGAAGAATGTTCTTCCTTCTGAAACTTAAATGTAATCCCTTTGCCAGTTGCTGAATACTTACACTCTTTGTTCTTGTACTGTTGAATATCAAAAATCCACTGTTAAACTGGAATCTCTGAGAGGTGGATTCTATCCCTACTATGCATCTTAGGTTTTCAATAAGTGTATAAAGAAATGTCACAAAAAGTTCAATATGAATTTTTATGTATCTGAAAGAATTTTAATGCCTTTATCATTAAAACACTAAAAAAATGACCGATAAAGTCAAAATGTATTAATAAACTGCATCTTATGTTTACTCCCAGGCTTTATCAAGCTAGATCAGAGGTGACAAATTAATTTTTAGATAATAAGTTAACTTCCCCTGAAAGCATGGCATTAGCAATGCATTCCAGACTTCTTAGTTTCCTTCTTGACTGATATTTATTGTGTTCACACCCCAGCAGTGACCCTCAATACTAAAGCAATTTGTCATATAGGGAGTTTTTTTGCTTCTTACCTGAGCAGACTCAGATTTCCTTGCCAAGTATCAGAGTTGTAAATAGTTATGGATTGAAGAGATGCACTTTGGGGATTTGGACATAAAGCCTACACTATAGATGTCAATGGATATACAGAATGCAAAGACCAAAGTCTCCCCCCTCCTCAAGCATGGAGAAGAAGGACTGTCCACACAGTGAACCTCTGATGATCAGGTTTAGGCAGTGGTAGCCCAATCGGGATGAAGTTGAGGTGATGTGGGGAATTTGATAACTCAATTATTTTATCATCTCCCAGATCATTTCTCTTTCCCTTTCTCTGGCCCACTGGATCATGAAATTCCACCAACTGCAATCATATTATCCAGTGAGTTGTTTCCAACAGGGTCTGAGTAAAAGGCACATAACTTGGTAGGGTCAAGATATGGACTAACACTTCAGATTAAAGTCTTGGTGAGCAGCAACAGTCAATGCTGAAAGACAAGGTGGGATAATGCTCTTGTACACTTTTAACTTGTATTGGTTTTAATAAAACAATAATTTGCCACTAGATGCAGGAAATAGAGGTGGGCAACCAGACTAGGAGATTTCTGGGAAGAGGAAAGAGAAAGAAGCAGTCATCCAAGAAAGCAAAATGAGAGTGCTGTAGTAAGAAAAGGTAACAAGCTATGCTGCTAAATATAAACAAAATCGTGGACTAACTTAAGAGTAAGAGCTAGATAGTAATATGCCTGAACTAGTGGCCCAGCAATTACTATAATATTAAGCTTCTGAGTCAATTATTTTATAATGGCTGTGAGACTGAGAATAGAAGAGATTCATCCTGACTGAGAAGCTATGTGGGACCAAGAAACTTCCACCCTATGTAG
Source organism: Phyllotis vaccarum (assembly GCA_033318265.1). Lineage (NCBI taxonomy): Eukaryota > Metazoa > Chordata > Mammalia > Rodentia > Cricetidae > Phyllotis > Phyllotis vaccarum. Next base: position 101,627,665 of record JARWLC010000005.1, on the reverse strand, counting down.
TGGTGGGTGCAGCTTAAGCAAGCAATATAACATTTGATAAGAAGCAATGGGTCTCACTTTGAGGTCAAGCTGATGAGATTTCCAAAAGAAGGGGCATGGTTTTATATCTTTGACAAAAGGTTCTGAACATCTGCCTAGAATTTGCCACCAACCCCTCTGCTTTTGCTCCTTTACTGCTGAGTTGTGTCTCCCCATCAAGCCTACTCATCCTGCATCACTCTAGCAAATGTGTCAGTCACTCCCAGCTTCTTTCTAGTGATGGAAGTTTTAAAGCAGATCATAGTGTTTTTCTAGAGTTGTGCTGAGCCCACCCTATTAGTGTGATCCATTCTTCTTTTTGGAATCCCTTAATATATAAACTGAGGGATTTGGCCCTAGGTTTCAAAACTTAGAAACGACCCCTTCCAAGATAAAGTTTTTAATTTTTGGATATAAGGCACAGTACAGCTGGAGACATCTGCAAAAGTCCAGAGCAAAGAGAAAAAGTAGTAGATTGAGTGTGGCCAGAAGACTCTCTATCTGACCATTGGTGAAGACATTGGGGAAAGGGAGCTTGAGAGAGGAAGACAGAGAGAAAACCAAAAGAGAAGTTTGAGGAAAAGCATAGCTGACATCGCAGAGTTATAAAAAGAACAAGGACTGGGACAGGGAAGTCTGAGCTGGAGGAAGTTTGGTGTGGGTGAGGTGCTGACTAGCTGAGAAGAGCCAGGACTCTACATTGTGCAATAGGTATTTGTGATGCTGAGGAAGCCTGGAGGCCAGCATATACTTTGGTACATTAATAACCAACAGAGATAGTCATTTGTTCCTTCTTCTTTGACAGATGGAATCAGCTTCCAGGGAGGATGTTAGTCTTTGTCTAACTGCCAGAATTTGGACTTGATACTATTCCCTTCCATTTGTAGAAATGGTGTGAAATCATCTATCTGAAGTTTTCATCCTGCTTCCAACTTCTTTGGACACCTTGTCCTACTCTGCCTCTTGCCAAAAAACCCATGCTATACCTAGTGCCCATGTCTTCCCTTTGTCTGGCACCTGCACAGCTGCACTTTTCCTTTCTAGCCATGTCACTTACACTCTGCATCAGAAGGAAATTTAGAGCATGCCTTCTCCTCAAGCAGGCATGCCTGGGTATGAGGGTGGAGATGCTCGAGGAATGGTTACAGGTCATAGACTACTATCTGCTGGGTATTTCCTTCTACCCTAGGGTAGAACTGAGCATGTCAGAGACACTTCAAAAGAGAAGTGTCAGGAAAAATAACAACAACAAAAAACAAACAAAAACACCAGCTAGCTCTGCATGACAATGAGACATTGTTGTGGGGATATTGTGACTAAATGTTCTATATAAATTGACACTTAGGCCTCCAAATGCCTCTCTATCACCTCAGAAAAATCATAAAATGTCTGTTTTCCAACGGTATGCTGAGAAAATAGGGCTGTTTGTTCTATACTGAAGGCCTCTTCCTTTGGGTTGCTGTGAGGTCCTTATAAACCACGAGGCCCCTGCCAAATCAAAAGAGGAAAACCTTTTAAGATGTTTTTAGTTGTCATTTTCAACAGGAAGGGTGGTTTTAGCCAGAGTATTTCTGATTAAATTTCATATTTTTGTAAATCTAAATTTGTAGCAAACCCAGCCAAAAAAAGAGGAAAGAATTAACTATCATCTCCTTGAGCTGTTGTTGCCTGTTGTATATTTACCTGACTGAACAGTGCTCTCATCATCAAGTATACCCAAGTGAAAGGGTTCATACACTTTCCCGCCATATGCCAATCAGCCACAGTCCTGCAAACTCCCCACCAATCCCCTGACTAGGGATCTTCTCAGAGAGTACTCACTCCTACCCTAAGACACTTCTGGCAATGACAGTATTAGTAGGTGGAAGTTGTAAGTAACTTGGAAAGAAAGAATTTGGTGGCATTTCAATTTCTTGTGCCTTTCTCAGAGTTCTTATAAGTGTTGGAGATGTGAAACCATGTGTTGTAAAAAGCTGAAAAAAAAAAACTCCCAGATATTACATCTTCTAAAATGAAATGTTAAATTCATATCATGGAGTATAAGAGTTGGCAACATATAAAAAAAGCACTTTTAATTTTTCATAGACATTATAATAAAGCTCACAGGTTTTCTGGAGCTTTATATATTTTTATTTCTGCCTCCGTTATGGCTTAGCTCTGTGAGTTCATTCTGTTTCCCCCATGGGCTCCAATTGCTGTTCATTCCTTAGTATCACAGATAAATCTGTACCTATCTTCTTTGGGACCTTTGCATATGATCTTCCCCTTGGAGAGACATTTTCACAGGATTATCTTCTTTATTTCTTCAAAAGGTAACGCACTGAAAAGTCTTCCTTCCACAAACAGTATTCAGTAGGCTCCTGGGCTATCTTCCTCTTGGTCTACAGTATTGTTCTATATAAAAGTTACCATTTAGATCTTTGATCCACTTGTAGTGAGTTTGTGTGCAAGTTAATAAATGCAGAGCTAATTTTATTCTTCTGCATGCAGACATCGAGTTTTTCCAATACCACTTTTTAAGGATGCTTTCTTTCCTCTGACATAAGTTTTTGAAGTCTTAGCCATATATTAAATGGCTGAAGTTGTGTGCACTCATGTTTGTGTCTTCAATTTCTTTCATTGGTCTACATGTCTGTTTTTGTGCCAGGACCATATTGTTTTTATTACTATGGTCTGTAATCTTAAAATATGGAAATTAATCTCTCTAGCACTGTTTTTGTTGTTGTTCAGGATTGTTTTGACTATCTGGGACTTTTTGTGGTTCCATATGAATTTTAGGGAAATTATATATATATATATATATATATATATATGTATATATATATATATATATAATTTGAGTATAATCTCAAAAATAAGAGATTTTTTGTTACCTTTAAATAATATTTTATTAAGTATTCACCAATCTCCTTATTATCTTTTGATTTCCAATGAGGAAAAGCACTTTATTGTTCAGAGGTTCTATCTCATGTTCTTATACATCAATGCCTTGCCCAGGTAGGTGCTAAAAAAAATAAATACTTGCAGTTCAAAAAGCAGAAGATGACTGGCAAGAATGCTTTGTACATAAACCTTTCATTTGTGAAGTCAGCTTGTTTTCTAGGCAAAGCAACAAGGGCATTGCTGTCAATAAGATTTATAGTTATTGCCACATTCTGTACACATTGACTTCAGAAAGTGAACACTGCTTCACTTCAGGTTTGAAAAATAGAAGTGAATCCCAGTGATGCCTGGAAGACGCCAGATGGCAGATGTGGTGTTGAAAGAGAATGACTCCCACAGAGATTTAGGAAGTTTGTTTTTACCATAAAGAAATGATAAATGTTTGAGGGCATGACACATATATTTACGTCAATTTGTACATTACATGGAATATTCATGAATCAGAGAACCCATAAGGAATCTCACTTATTGTAACTTTGTTTTGTGGCTAACATTAAATTTAATTGAAGAATATTTAATTATGATGCATGAAAGTGCAATGAGAATATATTTTTATTTTGCTAATTGAACTAAATTAGACACAATAAAACATTTGTAATTTAAAAATCCTTTGCAATTAAGTTATTTTAAGATTTTAAAAAGGCCCATCAAAGGTCAAAGTTCCTATCAAAATGTATGCTTTCTGGAATCAATTAGTAAATGAAACTTCATAGGAAACGTGGTATTTTAGTATTCCTGGGGTTAAGGTAGAAAAGAATTTTAAAAACACGGGTTTCCAACAATATCTATGGACTTGGGGTTGGGGTGTAGAACGTATTCAGGTACTTTTGTCATAAAAACTAGGTAGATTGTGGAAATTTATCCCAAAACTGTTATAGGAACTTGGGAAATCACAGTGCCAAACTGAGAGTGACAGGAACCAAATGCTGAATACGAAGTGTGGTGATCTTTGTAACAGAGTCAAAGCTGCACCTGAGGAGGGACTACAGGGTAACTAACCTATTCACACTGGAGAAGGGATTCCTAACAGACAGAAAGTATCTGGGGGCTAATTAGAGACACAAAATTTCTCTCAAGCAGAAACTTGGATAATTGTGTCCAGCTTGGGTTTCACTCTCTGTCTCATGTCTGCGGGGCCAGACCTGACCTTGGTAGACAGGAAATAAAAAGAAGAAAGACCGAAATATACATGGACAGAGAGCTGAGATCAAGAGCTCTGTGCTTTCAGATGGAGAGATCTTAGTACTCCAGAAGTTCTGTGGGTTTATTACATGTACTTGAACAGAAGGTAGGCTTATTTCATATACATGGACAAGGAGGCAAAGTCATTACATGCATATAAGCAAGGAGGCATGGTTTATAAAAGGAGCTGAGCAAGGAGACAGGTTAAGCTAATCTCAGTAGGAGTAGTTGTAGGGAAGCAGTCTTCAGGCTATGAATATCTGGGGGGAGAGGAAGAAAGCTATGGTGGACAATTTATGCACACACTATCAATGTCCACATAATTTCCATTTCCCTGAGCCTCATGGAGAGGGGCAGAAACAACTTTCCTATGGGCCTGAGGCTAGGGCTCTTGACATGTCTGGATCATGTCAACATCACACATCCCCTGAGGATGTCAATCACTCAGAGCTTCCTCCACTCCCCACCAAGAGTTTTCCACCCTTTGCTATGTGATGTGAGTAATATCTTAATATTCTATTGCCAATAGAAACATCCTGACTAGTTAATTTGTAAAATAAAACATTTAGTTTAGATCCACAGTTCAAGAGGGTGAGAGTCCATGATCATTAAAATAGGAGATGTGACAGCAGGCAGAAAAGCAATCATGGCGCTGAACAGTAGCTGAGACCTTATTTCTTGAGAAATGACCATAAGGTAAAGAGAGCTAACTGGAGATATCCTTGGACTTTGAAACTTCAAAGCTCACCCCCAGTGACATATCTCCTCCAACAAGGCTACACTTCTAAATCCTTTCCAAACAGTTCTACCTATTGGGACCAAGTATTCAGACTTAAGAGCTTATGGGAGCCATTCTTATCCCAGCCACCCCTAGTGGGAAGTATAGCTGCCACTGGGCACCTACACACAGCCTACAGAGTTTATTTTCTCACTTGTCACATTAGATTTTATAAAGATAGACAGCACTCTTCTATTTATTTTAATCTCCCTTGGCATTTGCTTTGCTAATGTCCATATCATCCCCTATCTTGCCTACATAATAATGAATAAATATTTCGTGGTCTTGAGATGCCATAGAGAACAAACTTTTACCTTCTTGGAGGTCTCTGAGTTGGTACCATCCAAGATGCTCCCCTTCTCAGTCTACACAGAGGAGTGATGCTTGCTAGTGGGTTGAGGTTGGTCTCTGGTCATCACTCGGTGGTGGTTGTTATCAGTTGGCAATGACACTTCACATTAGGTGATGTCCTCTGGCAGAGTTCCTAAGAAGAATCCTCCATGACTTTAAGCTCAGAGTCAGACAGATCCATCAGTACTTGCCTACTACTGCCTCCCTAAAGAACAAACAATGGGCCCCCGCTTTCATGTCTCTTCTTCAGAAAAATCCACCCCTTTTGGGACATCAGGCTGTTATTCCCTCTTTTCCTCCCCCATGACAGTCAGGCAGAGCAGCCTTCCCTCCCAATGTTATCCAACAAGCACACTGTATGAGTTCTGAAGTCTCATTCTTTCTCCAACCCTGGCTAGCTTATTTCCAGAATTTTATTTTTTTATTTAGACTTAGATTTATTTCTATTATAATATATGTATGAACAGGTGCCCACGGAGATCATAAGAGAGTACCAATTCCCATACAGCTGGAATTATAGACAGTTGTGAACTGCCTGGTGTGAATACTGGGAACCAAACTCCAGTCCTTTGCAAAATCAACAGGCAATAACAGTTGAGTTCTGACCACTCATAACCATCCTAGCTCTGCTTCCTAAAAAATGATAGAAAATCATGTGTTATCTTATGAGCAAAGCTCCAGTGAAGTTTAATGACTTCCTTATCAGTGTCAATGCATGATGAAAGCTTGGCCCTCAATTCCTTTATAAATGAATATATAAATTAAGGAACAAATAAGAACCCTAGAGCAAGCTGGAGAAAGCTAAGAGATCATAGGTAGTGAACATTAAGTGACAAGTGAGTTATTTCTTTTTAGCACTTCACCAAAGCCTGGAAATGACAAGTCTGTCCTATAGTCAGGCCCAGGCAACAATGCTGAGACTTGCCTGCAGCTGATTTACCTACCAAGTGCAGCTCACCTGCTTGGTATGAAGCAAGCAGTAGGGCAGAGGCAGAGTAAAATCGCTGTATCTATGATCTGAGAGGCTTTATCGTTTCCTTTGGGGTAGGAGCAGCATTTGTTTCCTTTCAAGATGCTCACAGTAGAAAATTCAGAATGCACCTGCCTACACAGCCTTGCCTAGTTGAAGCTATCTTAACACAGAGAGCAGATAGGGAGCCGGTCATCTCAAATCAGCATCAAGATAGTGCATGTAACTGAGGTATGATGTGCAGTAGAGGTTTCCTGGCACAGAGATCTAGAGAAAACTGCAAAGGCAACAAATATAGCTGTGCTGAGGTAGAGAGCTCACATCAGGCAAGTCTTTGAGATTCTATTTAGTTACTATATTCATATTTCACGAATTCCACTTGGTATTATAATAAAACCCAGAACCAAAGATTGGGGAAAAGCTGAAATATCAGAGAGGCAGAGATCAAACCACAGCCAATTCTCCCCGAGCCAACTCCTCAGGGCAAACAAGGTAGGTCCTCCAACTGACTGGGCTTGTAGGCAAGGGGCTGAACTTCTGCCTTCTCCTGTCTTAGATTTCTTTACCCACCCAGTTATTTTACATTCTGGTTCATTTTCCTAGAGATAGGATTAAAGGTTTGTGCTACCACTGCTTGAATCTGTTCAGCCTTGAACTCACAGAGATCCAGAGGATCTCTGCCTCTCAAGTGCTGGGATTAAAGGTGTGGGTCACCACTCCCTGACTTGCATCACTTGGCTATGAGTGACTCTGTCCTCTGACATTCAAGACTATTTTTTATTAAGTATTTAATATGCCACCATATACTAAAGACCCCTGATTGAAGCAGTGAGTGGTTATCTTGAAAAAGCCACCCAGTATTCAATGACATTCCTTCTCATGTCTACCCTACTCCAGCCTATGATCACATCTTTCTATTCTCCCTAGTGACAGGCTGACCTCTGCCTTGAACCTGCAGAAAAAAATGGTCTGCATTCTAGGGAAAAGGTAGACACTTTTTCAGGACACAAAAGCTCCAGCTCACTTGTCAATATAGATTGCTCAGGCGCTGAGAGCAAGAATCAGCCTAAATATGTGAGGAGGTCTCTGAACCTGAGCTGCTTCTGTAGAAAGTTCTGGAAAGTCATTGCTCATCCTTTTTGCAGAAAGCAGAAAAGGGAAGTGTTCAGTTCTTAAGTCAGTGCTTCTGAGCCTGCAAAATTTATTTCATCCTAACAGATGATCCTCTGTCTTCTCCATCTCTCACACCTAGCCCATTATGTGCCAGAAGGAAGGAGAGAGACAACACTTATGGGTTTCGAAATTTGTAATAAGTTACTACATAAGCAGGTCACTGAATGATCAGGACTGCAGGACAAGAACTTGGGAGCATTTCCTTCTGACAACCCCACACAAGCAGGGGCAGAAGTGGGGTTTATAAGTATTAAATTTATAGACATTTGCTGCCAAGTTACAGTTACAATTTTCATCAATTAGATTCAAAGATTAGGGAATTTTCATAGGTGTTTCATCATTGATAACTGCTATAAAATGCAAGCCTTTCAGTCCAGTCAGTTTGACTCATTTGTTCCTTCTGTGGTCAGGAACAATCATAATGTTTCTAGAGAACTAAAAATTCATAACGACTGTTTCTATGGTTCAGGAAGGAGGTAGATCAGCCATTGGAAAGTTCTCAGATCCGCTAGGGCTTGGGAACAGGAACTTTATTTTCACATTACAGGTAAAATAAAGTCTGAAGTCAATATTGCAGTACTCAGGCCAAGGTGCTTATGCCAGCTCCCATTACATCCATAGAACTTTTTGCCATTATTCACACAGGATGCACAGAGTGTTTCTATCTGATCTCCCATGTTGTTCAGAAGGGATACTCTAAGGAGTATTCCTTACATGATTATTTCCAGAAATTCTTCCTAGTATGATGATCAATGGATACCAGAACTAGACAAGTCAATAGCAAAACATTCACTGAAATACAAAGAAAAGAAACATATACTCAAAACCAGTGGTGAAATAATCACATCACTTTCTGGATCTGCTCCTTTTTCCTTTGTGGGAATACTGTTCTCTCATTGAAAGTCTGAGGGAGCCCTGGGTGGAGAGCTCCCAGGCTTTGCTGACTTATTAAAGGAAGTCAGAATTCTAAGACTTCCTTTTTCTAGTTTCATTTATTTAGAAAGTATGTAAGGAGAGGATCATTGAACCTGAGCTGTAAATAATTAAAAAGTAGTCATGTTTGCTATCAAATACAAAGTCACTTAAGAAGGAAAAAGAAAAAACCTTGTAGTGTGAGTAGTCATGGGACAGACAAAATCAATGCACTATCAATTGATTTGCCCAAATTTGAAAATATAAACTTATAAATTACAAAATAGGCATTATAACTGCATCAAGATGGTGTTTTCTTTATTACTAATATTTTTCATATATTTCTACTTGCTTTTTTAAGTAGGTAATAGACGCATGAAATACATGGTTAAAATGTACTATAATGGTGATGAGTGAGTCGACATCTATTATTTACCCCTCTAGTACCCTAGTATCATTCATGGATTTTTAAAATACAGCAGAGCTATGGTTTGAATCAAGTGTTTAAAGCAAGGTACCACAAGCTAAGAGATAGTTTCAGAACAGAATGCCTGTGATTGAGCTTAGTTATCATTATGTAACCCTTGCTGCATTCAAATATGTGCTGCATTCAGCCTTTTATTTGTATTATTTTTATTTAACTTGCCTAACATCCTTCTAAATTATCCTTAATTTAGTGCTAAGTAAACAGAAGCTTAGAAAAATTGTACAGCCTGCCCTTGTTTGTGCACTTAGGTAAATAGGTTTTTAGGTGCACTGGTTTTTAGTAAAAATAAAGGCACTCTCAAACTCCAATCATCAGAAAATATTTCCTCTAAAGAAAACTGAATATTTATTTATTTTTGTAGCTCTATTCTTTATTTCTGACTGACTTGAAACTTACTAGGGAGACTGAGCTTGTTCACACTCACAGGAATCCACCTGCTTCAATCTCCTGAGTTTTGAGTTTTAAACCATGCGCTAAATGCCTAGCCTGAAATTTTCTTATATAGTAGAGTTACTGTGGTTTTAAATTTTTTAAAATCTGTAAATTTGCTGGTAATCCTACCAATGAAAGAATGGAAGGTCTTCCTGTCTGCTTAATTCATGTCCTCGTGGCTTTGAGCATACTATGCTAGAAAAGACTGCAGATTCCAAGGCTGTGTGAGAAAAAACTTCATGGTTCATGCGTATTTCTCACAGAATAGTCTGAGTTGCTCTTCCTCCAAGCCCTGATAGTGGAGGCATTAGGGATGCTTATATCTCAGTCAGCAACCCTGTGAGCTCCTGACAATTGAACAATGATAATTGGTTTGCTCTATCTCTTTCATCCAGTTATTGGATTGGTTGCACAGCCCTATCTTGCAGAACAATGAATACCTGTGGGAAATTTAATGTACAGTGATAGAATGGGATCTGGAGTCTAGCGCTATCTAACTGGCCTAGATTTTGTTTTATTCCCATGGATTCTTACTGGAGTCACAATAATAACAATCTCATATATGTCTTAAATGGAGATGCTAAGATTTCTGTTATTGACAAATAAGATCATTTACTTCTGGTTCTTTTGTGCTTATGTTAAAGTTAATCTTTTTGGCAATGATTGAATGCAGACTGCAGCTTCTCCTTTGGAATGGCACAGCTGCCATGTGCTCATCTGAGACTGTGGCCAGAGGCAGAAGCTAACACCATCTAGAGAGGACACCACTGATGCCAACAGCCATTGATTCCTAAGAGGAGCTCATGGCCATGGGCTGTGCAGAAAACAGAACCAAACACTCAGGAAGAGGCTATCTGTGGGTGCAGGCTGAACAGTCTTCATGTTAAACAAATTGCGTTCTCAATCAAGTGTATGCAAAATAATATCTAAAGCGATCTCAAAGGGAGGAAAACTTAGATACTGAATCCATCCCTGACTTCTTTGTGTTCTGACATTTTCTTGTGCACTCCCTGCTGACTGCATTGTTTAATCTAGTCCCCATGCTGGCCTCAGGTGTGAGTACCTGACATTTGGGTCTACATCTTACCTACTTTAAGATTTAGAAACAGATCATTGTTGGCAGAGTGTGGTATTTCTGGATAATTCCAAGAGTTTGCAATAGTGCAGATAAGAGATAAATTGTGCCGTCTTTTTAGTGGACATGAATGTTCCAGGGAAGCTTTAAGTACATAGCATACATTGACTCTAGATCTTCATGATGCTAACTGCTATTGTACTAGATGAGACAATTGCTATGCTGGAAAAACTGAGTTGAGGCAGTTGAGATATCCTAGAAACCAAAGGCCTAAAAGTGATTCAAGAAGGGTCTGGAAGCATACATTAGAATCCCTGTCCATGTCTTGTCTCTACTCTTTTCTGTGCATCAATCATCATCATTCTCTATTGTTATCCTGTCTCATATCATAGAAAATGACAATATGCATCTATGCAGTCTCTCTACTTACTACTGAGATATACTTTAAGACTTATAAGCCCAGTTTACTCAAGTGAAGTTCTGTCTGCCCCATCAACTTCTGGGAAAAACCAATGGAGGTAGGGGAGTCTCTTTGCCTTGGGAATGTCATGTCCATTACATTCTCACACAGTGGTAGCACTTGAAGGCATAAGCTAACTGGAGAAACAGAGAATAAATGGATCTAGAGACCCAACAAAATACAAAAATTGTACTTATCCATTTATCCACCCTCTGCACAAAGTCTATGTGGCAGGCTTAGGTCTGAGCATCTAAGATTAGCCCTGACTCTGCTTTGGCAAATGGCTAAAAGTTAATCCTAACTTTTTTTCTTCATGATTTTTTTTCAGCCGTAGAGGACTCTAGGAGTACACAGGCAACTTGTGGATGGTTCCCTTAAAAGCATCTTTGTCTACTGTAAACCTCATCTAGTCTGACCTTCCTATCTCAACATTTTCCCATTTTATTGTATGTACACAGTTTTGAGATGTCCATGTTCACTCTTAGGATGAAGAGAGTATCACAGATGTGGGCCTGGGTGGGTTCTGAGAAAGCAGATTCAAAAAAGAAAACACAGACTCACTTGGAAGATCTTCTAAAATAAATAACACTTTCCATAATTAAAGTAGATTGGGAAATTCATGGATAAGTGAGTTCATTTACTGTTACATACTTCCAATCTTTGGGCATTTCAGAAGGGGTAGAATAATGTCCTGTTCAATGCTACTAAGCTTTTATTGTAACACTTACTTTAAGACACAAGATAAGAATTTAGAAGTATTATTGTTTTAATGCATAAAGTCCTTCACAGACTCCTGTGTCAAAGAACACAGGTTTCCAGCTGGTAGCATTATTTTAGGAAGTTCTATAAATTTTAGAGAATGGAGGAAAGCTGCCAAAATTTGGTCATTGGTGGCAGGTCTTAACTGTTATCATGTCCCATTTTTCTCTTTCTGTTTCCTGTCTGGTAGGAGGTGGGGAAGGATCCTCAACCCACAGTCTCACCACCATGATATTCTGCCCAAGCTCATACAGCTTAGAAGCCACAGACCAAACCCTTTAAAACAGTGAACTTTTTAAAAGCAGTTTTTGTCCAGTCTTTTGTTACATCAGTGAGAAAAGTAACTAATACTGGAACTATTTTAGTGTTTCATGTTTATGATTTTTGTGAAAACATATATAGTTAATGTTGAGTCACTTATACAAGCTTTCTTCTCAGTCTGGCTCCTGCCTTTCGGCAGTGGGCCTGTCTGCTTATAGTAATGATGTCCTCTACAGTGAAGCTTTCTGAGGCAGATGGTGGTTTCCTAATCAATGTCCCTTCTCACCTCCATTTACTGTCTGTGGCAAGACACTGTGCAGATATCTACTTTACTCTGTTTTTCTTAACTCCAAAACTGTTGCCTAAATTTCTGGAAAAAAAATGTAGTTATCTGTGTCTTATGAAGACCTCAGATGTGTCCACATGACTGAATTCTACTAAAAAGGGCTGTATAATTTTAGCCAGGTCCAGGCGTCCAAAGTGTGTATGTGTGGGGAGAGGGAACTTCCTAGTTGAAACATATCCTTTTGATAAGCAGATTTTTTTATGCTATAATACCAAATATTGGGTTCCATGGAAGTGATTCATTTGTCATGCGCTGAGTACCACCTCCTCTTACTGGAATGATTGCATCTAGCCTCTTTATTATAGGCCTTATTTATATGTGCTCTGACAATATTGCTGATCACTCTGTTAATGAGTTTAAATAGACATCTCAGGGTGAAGGATTTGTCATACCAATGCACATTAAATGCTCCAACACACCTTAGAACTCACACTGTTTCCATGTGTAGGCAGATAAGATTAAATGCCTGTTCTTTTCTTGAAAGCATCATCATTATTCTAAAATTTCCCAAGTCTCTTCACTCAGTACACTTACTGTGATTGTAGCATATAGTCAGACTGGCATATGTTTGCCCTTTGAGATTTCTAGGATGGCTCGCCTGCTCTTTATATCTTCATTTTTCCCTGTGCAAGTCTTGTTTGTGTGTATGATCATGTTAAAGACTCTTGGCTTCCATGCACATTTTCTGGGCCCACTCTTTCCTGATCTTCCTTCACAATTGTTCAAGCAGCATAGTCTACTCAATTTATATTATCTTTTATTTTATTTAAAGGGTTTTTTTTTTTCATGATCCCCCTGCTCAATCTCCCTTCCCTCCTCCCAATCCCTCTCAGTCCTTCTTTAGCCTTCCCCACCCCATCTCCCCATCCTTTTCCCAAGGAGCAAAATGTCCAATGAGCTTTTGTTTGGATCACTAACTTTTACTTGAAGTGTGAGTAAAAGGTTACTTACTTGTACAGGATCAATACAAAAACAGATGTGTCACCACCAACACTGATGATGACTCATGAATGCTCTGTCCCTGGACTCTCTCTGCAAGTCTGAGTCTCTCTAGAGAGTGTGGCTGGTCAGAATCTCAGCCCCAGAAGTTGTTTACCTCCTTAAAGCCAGGGGACTGACCTTAGAACAGAGGATCTCACCTCTGGCATATTTTGCATGTCATAAATTTACATTATGACTTATAACAGTAGAAAAATTACAGTTATGAAGTAGCAACAAAAGTAATTTTATGGTTGGGGTCACCACAACATGAGAAACTGTATTAAAGGATGAAATTAAAGAGGTTGAGAACCACTGTGTTAAAGGGTCTCAGTTAGAGAGGATGAGGACCACTGTGTTAAAGGGTCTCAGTTAGGGAGGATGAGGACTACTGTGTTAAAGGGTCTCAGTTAGGGAGGCTGAAGACCACTGTGTTAAAGGGTCTCAGTTTGGAAGGCTGAAGACCACTGTGTTAAAGGGTCTCAATTTGGAAGAATAAGGACCACTGTGTTATTAAAGGGTCTCAGTTAGGGAGGGTGAGGACCACTGTGTTAAAGGGTCTCAGTTAGGGAGGGTGAGGACCACTGTGTTAAAGGGTCTCAGTTAGGGAGGATGAGGACCACTGTGTTAAAGGGTCTCAGTTAGGGATGGTGAGGACCACTGTGTTAAAGGGTCTCAGTTAGGGAGGGTGAGGACCACTGTGTTAAAGGGTCTCAGTTAGGGAGGGTGAGGACCACTGTGTTAAAGGGTCTCAGTTAGGGAGGGTGAGGACCACTGTGTTAAAGGGTCTCAGTTAGGGAGGATGAGGACCACTGTGTTAAAGGATCACAGCACTAGAGATGCTTAGGACTATTGTGTTAAAGGGCTGCAGTGTTTTCAAAGATCATATTTTTATTTATATATTTATTTGCATACATATAAAACAATAACAATTAAAGATAAGAGAACACAAACTTGAAACTGATGGGGATGGGAAGAAAAAGAAAGGAATTGGAGGGAGGAGAAAAAGTATCTTTGATGTCTAAGTACCTCCATTTTATGACAGTAGTTTATTCCATCTGTGTTCAAATGCCAAAAGATATTTCCATATTTTTTGTAATTTTTCCCATTAAAAACTAACCACCTTTATGGTTTGTTTCATTTTTGTTTGTTTTTTTATTTATTTAAATTTTTGGTGTACTCACCACTGTTGACTACTGTCCAAAGTGATCAAATCCAGAACTTGAATATATTGTTGTCCCTTCTTTGTTTCTTAATAACTTGAGATATTAACCAATATGCATTTCTTATCAAAAGGAAGAGGGAAGAACAGAACAATAAACCAAAGAAAGAAAGAAGGAAATAGGGGGAAAAATAGTAGGGAGAGGGTGAGAGGAAATCATGGAAGATGTGTGGAAGGGAGGGAGGGAAGGAAGGAGGGAGGGAGGGAGGGAGGGAGGGAAGGAAGGAGGGAGGGAGGGAGGGAGGGAGGGAAGGAAGGAGGGAGGGAGGGGGAAGGAAGGGAGGGAGGGAGGGGGAAGGAAGGAAGGGAGGGAGGGAGGGAGGGGTAAGGAAGGAAGGGAGGGAGGGAAGGAAGGAGGGAAGGGAGGGAGGGAGGGAGGGAGGGAAGGAAGGAGGGAGGGAGGGAAGGAAGGAGGGAAGGGAGGGAGGGAAGGAAGGAGGGAGGGAGGGGGAAGGAAGGAAGGGAGGGAGGGAGGGGAAGGAAGGAAGGGAGGGAGGGGGAAGGAAGGAAGGGAGGGAGGGGGGGAAGGAAGGAAGGGAGGGAGGGAGGGGAAGGAAGGAAGGGAGGGAGGGAGGGAGGGAGGAGGGAAGGAGGGAAGGAAGGAGGGAGTGAGGGAGGGGGAAGGAAGGAAGGGAGGGAGGGAGGAGGGAAGGAGGGAAGGAAGGAGGGAGGGAGGGGGAAGGAAGGAAGGGAGGGAGGGAGGGAGGGAGGGAGGAGGGAAGGAGGGAAGGAAGGAGGGAGGGAGGGGGAAGGAAGGAAGGGAGGGAGGGAGGGAGGGAGGAAGGAAGGGAGGGAGGGAGGGAGGGAGGAAGGAAGGGAGGGAGGGAGGGGGAAGGAAGGAAGGGAGGGAGGGAGGGAGGGGGAAGGAAGGAAGGGAGGGAGGGAGGGAGGGAGGGAGGGAGGGAGGGAGGAGGGAAGGAGGGAAGGAAGGAGGGAGGGGGAAGGAAGGGAGGGAGGGAGGGAGGGAGGAAGGAAGGGAGGGAGGGAGGGAGGAAGGAAGGGAGGGAGGGAGGGAAGGAAGGAGGGAAGGGAGGGAGGTAGGGAGAGAGGGAAGGAAGGAGGGAGGGAGGGAACGAAGGAGGGAAGGGAGGGAGGGAGGGAGGGAGGGAGGGAAGGAAGGAGGGAGGGAGGGGGAAGGAAGGAAGGGAGGGAGGGGAAGGAAGGGAGGGAGGGAGGGAGGGAGGGAGGAGGGAAGGAGGGAAGGAAGGAGGGAGTGAGGGAGGGGGAAGGAAGGAAGGGAGGGAGGGAGGGAGGAGGGAAGGAGGGAAGGAAGGAGGGAGGGAGGGGGTAGGAAGGAAGGGAGGGAGGGAGGGAGGGAGGGAGGAAGGAAGGGAGGGAGGGAGGGAGGAAGGAAGGGAGGGAGGGAGGAAGGGAGGGAGGGAGGGAGGGAGGGAGGAAGGAAGGGAGGGAGGGAGGGGGAAGGAAGGAAGGGAGGGAGGGAGGGAGGGAGGGAGGAGGGAAGGAGGGAAGGAAGGAGGGAGGGAGGGGGAAGGAAGGAAGGTAGGGAGGGAGGGAGGGAGGAAGGAAGGGAGGGAGGGAGGAAGGAAGGGAGAGAGGGAGGGAGGGAGGAAGGATGGGAGGGAGGGAGGGAGGAAGGATGGGAGGGAGGGAGGGAGGAAGGAAGGGAGGGAGGGAGGGAGGAGGGAAGGAGAGAAGGGCGGATGAAGGGCAGGAAAGAAAGAATAGGAAGAAAGCGGGA
The DNA here is from genome assembly GCA_033318265.1 of Phyllotis vaccarum. Taxonomy (NCBI): domain Eukaryota; kingdom Metazoa; phylum Chordata; class Mammalia; order Rodentia; family Cricetidae; genus Phyllotis; species Phyllotis vaccarum. Next base: position 101,611,619 of record JARWLC010000005.1, on the reverse strand, counting down.
TAAGGGAGAATGACGGAATGGAAAGGGAAATAAGGGGATGGCTTGAGACAGTTCTCTGTTAAGCATAACCTCCAGCCCAAGCTGTTAAGGTAATGATGGTGGTTAATGAAAGGGTTTCTCCAGTGCAAAGGTAACACGGGCAGTCAGGAGCTGAGGAATATCACAAAGTTACACTGTGCAACAAACTTTATACAAGAGATTTTGTTGGAGACAGACACAAAATGGCTGCTCCCTATAACCAGAACAGCAGAGAGTTGGGCAGAGGAGAGAGCTTTATAGGATTTTTTTTGGAGCATGCGCAGTAAGCTATTAGAGCCTGGGCAGAGAGCTAGTGAAAGCATACAGCATGACTGGAAGTATTGTTTGACCACCAACTTTGAAATGTTGTTTGGTTATCAATGCTGAGTCACAGGTGTGGACATTTTCAATTATGGGGCTAGGAGACAGGCTAGAAGCAGGATATTCTTTCCTTGGGCCCCTTTTTCCCTAGAGTTAACAGTTAAGGCTAATCCTCAACTTGACAGAATCCAGAATTAGGCAGATGGGCCTACAAGCATGCTTGTTTGGTGTCTTGATTATGTTAATTGAAGTGTAAATGTTACAGGGGGTTGGGGATTAGGAGTGGCCATCTACAGGATCTGAGAAGTTCAGTCCCATGAGTCCAACAAAGAGCTGGATGTATGGAAAAGGCAGAATACTGAAATCTGCAAGAAGCAATAGCAGTAGGTCCAAAGTTAGCTAGGTGACAGATGGAGATGGGAGGGTCACATGCACTGGAGAACACCATCCATACAGAAAAGAAAGACACTAAACATCTACAAAATTTATTAGAGCAGACACACAGGAGATGGTAGAGGCCCTAGAGCTGGCCATTCACCATGAGTCTCAGATTTGGGGGATTCTCTTCTTCATAGAAACCCTTACCCTCTCTTTGATTGGTCCCAACAGGGTATTCTACTTTGGGTGGGTTCATCTGTTCCCCACAATTTAGCAGTTTGTAATATTTTGGCAACAGCCTGGAGGAAGGGGACAACTAATAGAGAAATAAACAGCCCCTCTAGAAGCAACTTTTCCATGCTTTCCTGATTGGCGTAAGTTCCCCTGACTCTCCTTCTGTTTGGAATGAATGGGAAATTCAGGCAAATTCAAGCAACCATGAAGTTGAAAAGAAAACCAATGGTTTAGAAGTTAAGGAAATGTGGAAGGGGTTGAGATAGCTCAAAGACAACTGAGATGAATTTAATATTCTTCAAATATTCCTTAAGCAACTCATCTAGAAGACGCCATCTCTGCTGGCGTGACTGGCATTTTAGCACAAACTGCCCCTCAATGCTCAGCTCTGGCTCATCACACTGCCGCCTCTTTCAGAACTTGGTGTCTCAAATTCTAAAGAAACTATTCATTTTATCTTAATTAAACCTCTTTTTGGCTACAGATATCTATCTGGCTTTTTAGATTTTTTCCTTTTAAAAAAATTTCTTCAGGATTGACTACCAAAATCTAATCATTTTATCCCTTAAGAAAGTAACCACTATCAGTCCTAATTTAAACTGTAAAATTTACACATTTGCAATTCTTATTTCTCTAATCTTCACAAAAATTGGAATGATCCTCAACTTAGGAATCCAAGAAATTTAAATGCATGAAAATTCAGTAGTTGCTGTCCATAAAAATTTCAAAAAGCATCGCAGTACATCAAGGAACAAGCAGTTAGAGGTGAGCCTAAGTCATGTCAGCCAGTAACCAACCACCAAGCTATTGAAGATGCAAATGATCATCACACATCTGTCTATGTGTATAACTGCAATATCTGATTAACTACATTTAAATAATAAAGTTAGTGAATGTATCCATGAATGAATGAATGAATGAATGAATAAAGAAAAAGAAGCACTCGTTTTACAACTACCATAGTGTTATAGCATTGTGCATCTGAAGCTATTGAATAAATTCAGGTACACAAAGAAAAATAAAAATCCCAAGTTACACTCACAGGATGGGAGGCCTGACACCATTAATTTAGGAAGGAAGTGAGGCTCCTCATTACTGGTTAGGAAGCATATTTGACAGACCTGGAGCCAAGGCTTCTAACCCTCTGTCTGCTATCATCTAGTGCCATGCCACTAAGTGTTGCAGAGCATGAAGGATTATGGGAATCCTTCATGTTAACATTCCCATAAGTAAAGGAGAACTCACTGGAGCTATTTAGACCATCATCAGATTCCACCATTAGAAAAATATTGATTTCCTTAGGATCGTGGACGATGCTTACACTACCCTGCTAAGTGCCTTGATGATGCATGTAAAATTTTATCCTTGATTTCCTTATAAGAAACAAGAGATACTTTCCGTTCGGCAAAGAGAGGCTGAGAGAGTTCCAAAGCATCTACACTGTGTCTGGCTGAGAGGCAACCCTCAGTGAATGTGCTTCTTCTACCAAATGTCTTCTAAATGGCAAGTACTTTCTAAAAATTGCAGCATTTTTCAATAGATAAGAAAATATTTTAATAAATGATTAATACACATAAACACTTATACCCTAAACTAATAAAGTGGGGGGGGGGGGTTATGTGGCTAAAAATATTAGGTCAACTTGAAAAACAATCTTAATAATACTTTGCTTCCCTCTCGACTAACACATCATAGTTTAGATTTTAAGTGCCCTTCGCTTGCAGGAATAAGACAGCTTGATATGAACTTTGTTTTTATGAGTGAAAGAGCCTGCCTGGCACACAGACCCAGGCCCTGACTTCCTTCCTAGGCATCGTTTCAAATATGTTTAATTTATCAAAGTAAACTTAAAATTGTGTAGCTTATTATCTTACTCTCAAAGGCATGGATTAGCAGATTTGGGATGGATACAGACAGAATTCTCATGTTACATGTATCAAATCTGGTCCTGTTGGAGGTCAAACTTTCATTATTATAAATGCTTTCTGCTTTTAATATTCATTCCAGCAAATTATCTGACATAGAAAACCAAAGGAAGAATCATTTTAAAGAATAGCGGAATCTGATTTTAGGCTATGCATCCCTATTTCTAGGCTGTCACAATAGCTAGAGGTTTTTAAGCCAATATCTGTGTCAGTTTGAGTGACAAATGCCCATCATAGTCTCGAGTACCCAGTCTCCAATTGGTGATACCATTTGTGTAGGTTTAGAAGATGTAGCCTTTCTGGAATAAGTATGCCCCTGGGGGTAGACTTTGAGATATTTAGAGACTCATGTCATTTCTAATTTTTTTTCTCTGTGATTTATGCTTGTGATACAAGATATGAGCTCGAGCATCGAGTGCTGTCTGTCATGCCTTGGCTATACCATCATGGATTCTAACCCTCTGGAACCACAACTTCTTCCTAAGTTATTTTATTACCATGATGACACACCATGGCCAGGGAAAGTTATAGAAGAAAATGTTTGTTTGGGGTTTAGAGTTTTAGAGTGTTAGAATCCATAAAAATTATGGTGGGAAGCATGGCAGCAGATAGGTGGGTGTAGACCAGTAGGACAGTGCTTCTATCCTGAGACATGATCACAAGGAAAAGAGATAACTAGAGATGGTATAGGCTTTGGAAGCCTCAAAGCCTGCCCCCAGTGACACTTCCTTATCTTCTAATCCTTCCCAAACATTCCTACCAATTTGAGATAAAGTACTCAATATATAAGCCTAAAGAGGACATTCTTATTCAAATCAACACATTCTGTCTTGGCCCATAGACCCTGGCTATATAATTATGCCATTCCATAAGCTCAAAATAAACTCTGTCTCCTGTAAGTTGCCTTGGTCATGGTGGTTTTGACAGCAATAGTAAAATAGCAAAACAAAGCAAACCTAAATGTTGGCTGTTGGTATATCCGAGGTTATTGCCATGCACCAAAATGAGATTGTTAGGTTAAACTCAGGGGTAGGAATATTTTTCATGAAGGCAACGGTTTGTGCTGTCTAGGCTTTAGTGATTTCTATGTATTTGTCTAGTCAAGAATCTTGTCACAGATTCTATGCTCTTTCTTATAGTGGGATTCAGGTATTAGCTGACAAGGCTTGGAGGCATTTCTGGAGTTCTGGAAGCCAAAATGGAGCATGGTCAGACCGATTAAGAAACTGCCGGAACCCTGAGCTCATCCCTGTTTTGTTCCTATCTTCTCTGAGAGTGGATCATCTGTTGTGACACAGTCCCTATCTCCAAGAATTGTCTTAAGATTCAATTTGTATCATGAGTGTTCCTATACCTCTCAATAAATATTAATTCTTTCTATAATATATTGCAAGTGAGTATTGCTACAATAGCTGGCACCCAACATGGTTCTCACTAAGAATATGAGATTAGAGGTTTGGAGAGAAAAGGAATCATGCTGGGGAGAGGCTTGCCTGCACACCAATAGTCCCTTTCTCTGGTCAATTGTCTCTGAAAACCTGATCTGACTCCCAAGTCATGATTTCCCAGTATTCTGAATACTTCTTATTCTGAGAATTTCTTGTACTTAATCTACAAGCTCATTTGTCCAGCACACACTCTCAGAAACATTGTCTGTTCCCATCTCTTCAAATATCCCCACTTTGTAAATGGTTCCAAAGCACCTGGCCATAAACTGGCCTAAACACTTATGAGACCGGCAATATTACTACAGCCATACCCATTTAAACTATCACATATTCCTCACCATCCTCTGGGTAGTTCTTAGAGCTTTGTTCTGCCTGATATATTTTCATTTCATATTCTACCTATTTGAGTTTTAACCAGATCCCTTTCCAAAGAAATATTTTTTTCTAGAAGAGGAAATTTCTCATTTGTTCCTGGTTTTCACATTTCTTGAATACATTGCTTTTATAGATCCTTTCTGTTCAACTTTCACTGTAGAGATTCTGAGCGTGGATTGATCAAGTTTTCATATTGGCTTAGAACTAAGCAGGCATAAGCAGCTAGCTGCAAGACTTTCCTACATAATTATAACAAGATTGTTTCTTTAATTGGATGTGGTAGAACATGCTTTTTTTTTCCTTCTTTGAGACAATATTTCATTGTGGAGCCCAGACTGACCCAGATCTCATGATGCTGCTCCCACAGGCTCCAAAATGACACAGGAGATTGTCACTGCATATGGTTTAAGAAACTTATCTCTTAAAGTTAGAGAAAACTTAAGGAAAAATGAAGTTACTCACCAGAAATCCATAACTGCCTGAAACATTCTTTGGGGAAATACAGTTTTGGGCAATGGACTATTCATTTGAAAACAAAAAAACGTTATTAATAGCTTCTAAAGTGCAATTGGACTTGAGCACTGGTATTGACCGTGTTCACTTTTCTGTATAAATTGCTTTGAATACCCTGAGAAAATAAACCTTGGTAACTAATCAATACAAAGAGTCTCTGTTTCTATTGATTTGTCGAAGAACTATTTTTGCAAACTATCAGACAATGCCCTCAAAATAACAGCCAAAGGTAATTATGTCTTCAGGTGTTTAAAGTTATTTTGTTCTATAATATATATCTTAAAGTAATTTGTGATTAACTCAATGACAATTCCTTGCTGTAAGAAGTACCAAGAATCAATGAATCCTTTAATTAGTGGAGTTTTATACTAAATAAGGCCCTCTTACTTCTTCAAATGTATGTTAAAAGTTATAAGGCATGTCTTGTGACTCATTGTTAAGGACAACCTATCATTGAGTGGAATGTATTTCTTTTATTTTTCATCTATTTTGTTCATTTTTTTTTTTATGGGACAGGGTCTCTCTCTGAATCTTGAGTTTTCCACTGTGTCTACTTTGGTAGGCCACAGGGCTTCAGAGATCTGCCTGTCTTGTCTCTATTTCAACATTAAGGTTACAGACATAGGTGCTAGAGATCTGAACTCAGCTCTTCATGCTTCTTTAGCAAACATTTTACCCACAGAGTCATGCCCTAGGACACAACAATGTGTTAAATGCCTTATTATGGTGGCTTGAGGATTAGAGACAGGACATAGCTCAGTGTAGCAGGCTTAAAGTTCTACCCTCCTTTCCTGCTAACAAGGTATTCTGCTGATGTCATCAAAACCAGAGCATTACATGAGACCTCGGTACCAGTGACAAAAAAATTTGTGAATTACAGTAAATGCTACAGGCAAAATATCAGGTTCTTATTTTGCTTCATTTCACCAGTTGCTTGGCAGCGAAGACAGCCAAGTGTTGCCTGTACACAATGTGGTGTGACTCTGGAGAAGTGCTAAAGAAACCCAGATCTTTCGGAAGGGGAAAAAGCTTCTCTGAATTTTGCAGAAGAGACATTGCCTCTTGTGCAGTGCATGGCAAAACACCCTGTATCTGCAGAAAGATGCAGTCTCTTAATTTTGATGCCGTTCACTGTGCAACAATAATTTAAATGACAATCTGAAATGCAATCACTCAGTATCTGGGATTTTAAGACATGAAGAAGCTAGCTTTTTTTGGCAAATTCTCTATCAACAGATACACATGAGGATGTAATTTCTTAATTAAAGTCACTCATTTTAGGTTAAAAATATAACTGTGCTGCCATGAATACTTAGTGAAGAGAAAATGTCACTTTTTAAAAAATAGCTTTAAAAAAATTCTGTGGAGATAGGCTTACTGTGTTTATCTGTTATCCAATAAAGGGCTGTATTCATATGAGCTATCACGACCCTTCTCAAAAGGTAGGCAGCCCACATCTCTACCTTTCAGAGACAAGGGGAAAAATACTTAGAATAGGCCTTGCTTTGTTTCTTCCTGGAGCATCACTTCTGCTCTGAGAGATGCAATTACCTTAGCCCTTCTGGAGTATTCTAGCTAGGAGCATCTCCCCCTTCTCTATTTCTATCAAAACTTCTCAGTCAATTGCAACAATGCCTAGTCCTCTTACAAACATAGACAAGCTTCTCTTCCATAAACACAGTTGTCTTGCATGCTGCTATAACTAGACACATGCACTCACAGCAAATCCAGCAATGTCAATCAATAGTCCCCTAACTCATATTTTCACAAGTGAATGTTAGGCTCTCACATAGATGTTCTAAACTTTAATCAGTCTCCGGCTGAAAGAAGATGATGTTCCCATTTTTGTTATTACAACTATTTCAGCAATAAATAAAATTTTTTTACACTTGTCTATAATTTCCATAGAACTGATCAGTGGCACTTAAATTCAGCTGTGAACCCAGATTACCAGTTAGAAATACCTTTGTATACTGTAGTAAGAGGTTTCTCGTCCAGACTTTCAGGCCTAGCCTCAAGGTTGGGACCCGCAGACCTGCAGTCCCACAGTCTCACAGAGACACACAAACACTTACATTAACTGTACACTGATCGGCCTAAGGCCCAGGCATATGACTTGCTAACTCTTTACCCTTAAACTAACCCATGACTCTTATCCTGTTCAGCCATGTGGCTCGTTACCTTTTCTCAGAGCAGTATAGTTGTCCTCTGCATCTTCTAGTTTGTCTGGCAACTCTGGAGTCTCTCTGGCATTCTGCTCTGTTCTTCCTGTTCCCAGGGTTTTCTTAGTCTGGTAGCCCTGCCCACACTTCCTGTCTGCCTTGGGCCAATCAGTGCTTTTTATTAAACTCATAGGCAGGACAATTATTTACAATATAACATCATAAATCACAACATATCCCCTTTTCTCTTTTTAAAACAAGTACCCCAAATCGAATTTCCTTTTTATAATATTTTCACCATTATTTATAACAACTAGTAACCAACACTGTAAACAAAGACAAACATCCATAATCCATTTTTTGGAAATGTGAGCGTCGTGCTCTAGGCTACATCCTGCTAAATGGGTGCATTGGCAATCCCATGGGAATCCAAAGAATAATTTAGGGCTATACACAAGTCTTTAGTGAAGTACTCTGTAAGGCTGGGTCATCTCAGCCAGTCTCCTTCAAATTGTTCTGAATACAGAGCTCCAGAAACTTCAACAGAGGTGCTCTTGAAATGTGGAATCATCTGGGCCATCCATTTCCATTCAATTTGTTTCAGGGGGTCTTCCTCTATCAAACTTCATGTTCTTTATCCAGGAATAAATCCACAGCCTCTCATTTTCTATGGAAATATAAAGGAAACCTCTTCTCCAAAGTAACATATCTTTGCATTTCAATTTTAAAGTCAACTCATTCACAAAATATATATGTTGAATTAATCCAACAGCATTTACAATCAACTGTCTTTTAGCGGCTTTTACTACTTCATTTTCAGTCAAGAAGCTTAAAGATAAGACAATAACATACAGTATCCAGACATGCTTTGTATTTTCCATCTTTGTGTGGCTTATTTTTTTTTAACTCTATTTTGTTTTTAAGGGCTTTCTCTACCTTTTTTTTCCTTTTCTTTCTCTAAGCCTATGTATATATATTTTCAACACACCCTAAACCATTTAGAGTTTTTAAAAAACTGTCTTTACTGTATATTTATTTCTTAACTTTTTCTGTCTCTGACCACACATTTGCTTAGCTAAGGTGATTGACTCCACCCAGGTTCTTCTTTCTTTCTGTTTCTGACTACACCTTTAATCTGCCAAGGTCCTTGGCTAAGGATTAAAGGTTGGTAGGATGGATGGATGGCTCCACCCAGCTCCTAGTCTATCTTCATAGAATTCAGCTTTTTAACCCAGGTACTCTGGGGAATTTTAGGGTCCATATAATCACCAAGTAAACTTTGCCATCTGCTCTCATTAAGTATTTAATGTATTTGGCAGCAGGTCATCTTAAAAGATTCACAAATGTTTTGCCTCTAAGGATGAATCAGGAAGCTTCTCTTAAAAAAACCAAGCCTCAGTTTGCCTCCAGCAAACAGAGCTAATCCAAGAAAACATTGCCACTAAAAACCCATCTTTGAATCTGTTTTGTCCTTGTGAGCAAAAACCTTAAATACACCATTTCCAACTTTTTGTTTACATCTAGGCTCCTGTGAAACTTCAGGAACCAGCCATTTTACACCTTAAGCTGCACTCCAAAAGCCCACCATTTTTTAGCCCAAGCCCACATGCCTCACCAGGGTGTCTGTATACCATGGCTCATGTGAGAGACACAACTCGGAAACTGTTTTTTGACTTCATTTTTGTGCTCTAGACCATTTTTAAGCTTTCTATGGCTTTATGTGGGTATATTTTACCCACATTGGACTGCCATTTTTAGTAACAAGTTTCTGGCCTGGACATTCAGGCCTAGCCCCAAGGTTGGGACCCGCAGACCTGCAGTCCCACAGTCCCACAGAGACACACAAACACTTACATTAACTGTACACTGATCGGCCTAAGGCCCAGGCATATGACTTGCTAACTCTTTACTAACCCTTAAACTAACTCATAATTCTTATCCTGTTCAGCCATGTGGCTTGGTACCTTTTCTCACAGTAGTATAGTAGTTGTCCTCTGCATCTTCTGTGGCATTCTGCTCTGTTCTTCCTGTTCCCAGAGTTTTCTTAGTCTGACAGCCCCGCCCACACTTCCTGTCTGCCTTTGGTCAATCAGTGCTTTTTATTAAACTCATAGGCAGGACAGTTGTTTACAATGAAACATCATAAATCCACTTCACTATATACAATAAATGAGTCAAAAATTAATTTTCCAAACTTTTTAGTATCATTTTCTAGTGAAAAGTTCATTATTTTTGCTTTGGTTTGATCAGATTTTGATTAATTTTTATTATGAGATGTGAGACTTAATATTTGTTTTTAATATTTAATATTTGTTAGGTAAATAATTCCCCTGCACTACAGATACAACAGATTCTGTAATATTTCATTGTACCAAACTTTAAAAACAAACAGTAAATCAGGACAACTTGGTGTCAGTAACAAAGGAAAATTTGAGTAAACAAACGTCCATTCCAAAGAATCTCATACCTCTACAGAGAAGGCAAAAACAGTAAAGGAATCAGACAAAAGGATATGTTGTGGGATATTATTTTAACTAGGCAAAGATGTGTTACCTTTGCTTATGCTACATTTGTTTAATGATACAAGGATGTCTGATTAATTATTCAAAGATGTGTTATATTCATTCATACCGTGGAATATTGTTTTAACAGTGTAAAAGTGTGCTACTTTTGATTCTGCTGCATTTGTTTAGTGACATAAAGATGTGTTGTAGTTATCCCCCCTTGTTTTCCTCGGGTACCTCATTGATCTAATAAAGAGCTGAAGGGCCAACAGCTAGGTGTAAAATGGACAGGTGAGGCTGGTGGGCACGGGGGATAAGTAGGAGGAGGAATCTAGGCTAAAGGAAGAATGAAAAGATGACGGAGAAGAGAAGGAAGAAGAAAGGGACACGCTGGGTCCAGGAGCCAGGCAGCTGCCAGCCAGACATGGGAGGCAGTGAAAGCAGTCTGTATAGATGGAAAGAGAAGTAAAAATCCCCGAGCCAAAGAGATAGAAAGAAGCAGGTGAGTTAAAAGAGCTGGCCACAAGTGAGTCAAGCATTCAAGACTACTACATCGCCATGTTGTATTTTGGGAGCTGGTTGGTGACCCAAAAGAAAAGGCCTGGTACAGAGACACCCCTGGTGTTTGGCTTATCAAAAACACAGGGCTTCGAAACTATTGGTTATAACAGCTTCTCGGAAGACACCAAACTTGATTGTCACCCACAGTCACTCATATCACTACTGTTTAAGAAGAATATAAACAAATTATTGACTCAAAGTAGAACTGCCCATAATGAACACTGATATATGGGAGGGGTGTGTTGTCAGCCTGAGGGATGATACACGTAAATATCCAGAGCAACCAAAATCCCAAGCCCTCGTCATGCATCCCTGCTGGGAGAGTAGGAAAGCATCTCATGGAAAGCATCTTCCAGGAGAATCCTTGATACTAAGTCATCTTTCTAATCCCCAGCTGGGTGTGGGATAAAGGTGAATAAGGCTGCTGCCTACAAGTCCTTCTGTGGACAGACCTGTGATGTCTCTGTGATCAGAACACCTGTTGAAGCTTGCTGAAGCTTGCTGAAGCAGCTGAGGGGCTGCACTACAGAGCCCATAAAGTGATATCCTCAGAAGGAATTTTCCTGTGCCTGGGTTTCATTTTGTCCAACTTTATTGAATCTGACTGTGAGGTGTAAAGTATGCTGGGATGTAAACTAGGCTGTTTGGGGCATTGGTAGTTCTTCATATAAGCAATGAGGTAGACCATTCCCCACTCCCCCTCAAAAAAAAATGCAGTAACAATTGGAAATCTAATCTTTTCACTAGACTAACTAGTCAGTTGTTCCCAATCCATGTTAATGTAATTGTGTGCAGAGCAGAGGTAGAGGCTCCCTGGTTCAAATATCCTGAGTGGTCCTCTCTGTTAGCTGGGAAGCTCCTGCCTCCCTGCCTATAGATCCCCCCATGACCTCCAGCCCAGCCTCAGAGACACTATTTTCTAAACCAGGAGTTACATTTTTATTACCTATAATTTAATTTAATCTCATACAAATGTGTACAATGAAATGTCTCAAAGGCAACCAATTACAAAAGTAATTTGAGTCTAGCATCAAATTCTCATCCACAAGATTACTACATTTTAAGTGCTTTCTAACACCAGGTTTTCTCCTTTCTTTTCATATTTTCTTCTCTATTCCTAATCTTAAAGGAGTGTCTTAACAGTCTGACCCTATCATCAACTTCTGAACTTTCTCCCTCCTTATATGCTAAGGCTCTTCTCTAAATTTAATCCTTCCCAACGCACAAAACCATTGTCCAAGTTAGTTCCCATGGAAGGGCTGGAGTATAGATCAGGAGTAGAGTGATTTATAGCATTAGCAAAGGTCCTGGTTTCAACTTTTGTTATCTCTCTCTCTCTCTCTCTCTCTCTCTCTCTCTCTCTCTCTCTCTCTCTCTCTCTCTCACACACACACACACACACACACACACACACACACACACACACACACACACACACTTCAATTTGGAAAGATAGCTCAGTGAAGATTTTTTAATGCAAACAGAAGAACCTGTGTTCACACCCTCAGAATCCACTTTAAACCTGAGCACAATAGTGTGTGTGTGCGCATCTGTAATCCTAGTGGGACCATAGGGAGGAGGGAGAGGAACACAGGAGGCCTAGCCTGTGTGTGCAGCACCAAACAAGAGATCTTGCCTCAGGAAATATTCAAGCTAGGAACTCTAGCTTGACCTCTGACCTCTACACAAGCACTGTATACACACAAAGACTTTTAAGATGCAATTGGAAAAGATGCTGTTACAGTCTATTTCAGGGTTGCCCCCTCCTTCTGTTTCCTGACATTGAAGGCAGTGAGTGCTCTGCCCACTCGTTTCTGCCTCTGGAAACTACATATCTGGGGTGTTGTGGAGGCAATGAGAGATAAACATACTTGTTACTACCTCTGAGATTTACACATGAAAGCCAGCTGTGCGATATCCTTTCCCCCAGCTAGGATCTCTTTCTTTATCCAGTGTGAAATATACTCCTGTCACAAGTAGCTGGGGAATTAACCTCCATTTGGCTTCTTACATTCTGTAATGTTTTTTCTCCTTTGAAACACTTGGTCTTGAAATCTGTATTACCTTATACACCCAACAAGGCAGGGATTTTGGTAGTTGGAGTTGCTGTCATCTAAGTACTGCAGAATTATAATATGTGCCTCCACTAGAATGAGCACTGTTAATGGATGACCCAAAGCTGCAGAAGTCATCCATGACTAGACTTGGCTGAAAACCCTAGAGTGTGAGATACCTGCAGGTAGGAAAGTCTGGTTGGAAGTAGAAATGTACACAGTTCCCATGTTTTAATCAATGAAAAATGAGTTGAATGACAAGAGGATTTGTAATAAGTGTAGACCAGAAAATTTAACTTTAATTTTAAACTTTCAAGTAAGAGAAGCAAGAGTTGATTTAATGTAGCTTGCCAAAATTAAGTAAACCAAATGAAGTTGCCTGAAGAAAAAAAATCATTATATTTCTAAATAATTTCCAGGTAACAAAATCCACCCATCTCCCTGCTTTGTTGTGCAGCTACATAATAAAAACAATCAACCCAACTTCTGTCTGAGCCTTGGATTTCTAATAACATGTGTGAGATTTGGTGATGCATTTATAACATTGAAATGTTGTTCACCAAAATATCAACCATCACATGTTATATAGCTATCCACTCTCTAGATATTCAATGAATATTCCCCAGATAAATGGACTTCCCCATGCATTACTATGGGTGGAAAGTGTCTTTGCTCAGAGATAAGTGAGTGGAGCTGGGCCAGTCTCCCTCCTAGCTTCTTCACCGGGCTGTTCTATACGTCATCATGTGCAGGATTCTACTTTAAAGGGGTTTAGGGGTTGTTTTCTCATTAAGCTTCCTGCACAGCTACTTTCTTCCCTGGTTCTAATCTCTGACAAAACTGAAACATCATTTGTTAGCTTATTTTTACCATATGCACATGCTGTGCTGGGCTCTGCAGGTGCATTATGAATAGCATCAGAATACCTGCAGAGGCTTCACATAAAATGTCAACGGATGGCCTTGTTTATGGTGAAATAGAGTATCAGGCTTGCTCCTATTACTCTGGACACTAAATGATGACATGAGGGGTTTTGGTAATACTCTTTTAAATTTTTTAAATTTTCAAAGGGTCTATAGTTTCCTTGGGAAATTATAAGATGACAAGTTTAACAAAATAATCTAAAGAAGTTAACAAATGATTTCTTCCATTGACTAAGTAATAATGATAATTGTGATAGTTAATTTGATATGTTAACTTGACTTGGCAGAGATGTTCATAGATATCTAACCAGATATTATTCCTGATGTTTCTATGGGAGCACTTCTGTGTACGAGATTGGCGTTTAAATCAGTGTGTTGAGTAAGGCAGACTACTCTCCCTTTCCAAGTTGGTGAGACTTTTCTAGTCAGATGACTCTTTAGCAATAAAGGACTCATCTTTTCCCAAGTAATAGAAATTGATATTGATATTCAACATGGATTTTGTTTCTTTTTCTGTTTTTACCCTCAAAAGGAAACATAGATGTTTTTCATGGCCTTGAGACCACGGGTTTCAAAGGGAACAATACCCTCAGCTCTTGTGGGCTTCTATATTTTCAATTCAGATGACTATAGGACATAACAACTTCTGCATTCTTGTGACTTAAATACTATTTTAAAAACCAAATATATAGGTTTCTTTCGACTACCTGGCATCTACCTACTCCTTTATCTCTGTCTTATTCAAAAATCTTGGATAGAAAGATGAATAAGGAAAAATATGATATTGATAATAAATGTGGAATGTATAGGCCCTGAAGGCTTTGAAGGGCCTGGGATCCAGCCTGGCCTTAGCCAATTCAAACTGGTTATAACTGGTGCCTTAAGACATGTTCTCATAGCACTTCCTCATAGCCCTGAGAGTTCCTTGAGGGGGCACTTACTCAGAAGCCAACCCAGAGTCTGCCTGGAACCTTGGCAACAGAGGAAGAGTCCCTATGTGAGATGACATGGACCAGCAAAAATTAGCCATGCTGCTGCTGCAGATACCAGCAAAGCAAAACCCTTCCCCCTGGCTGGGAGGAAAGTATTTAAGGCTTTTCCTTTCCTCAACGAATTGAACTTATTTGTTTCAATTAGTTTCTGGAGTTTGAGACATTGATTCTTACCATCTTACCCTTTCCCCCCAAGGAGAACTAACTGTACAAAGAGTAGACAATATCAACAAATAAGGACTTTTTAAAAGTGGCTTTGCTGGTAGTGGTAATATTTTATTTTGGTGTATTAGGCAAATATATATTTAATCAGTGTAGGAGAAAATGAAGGCATGATGTGATGGCCAGTCCACCTGGTACACCACATTTCTAAATAAGAGGCTCTAAAGTCAGAACACTGAGTTCGGAAGTAGCTTGAGTAGCTGTAACTGGCCTGCAGATGAGTCTGCACTCTCCACATCTCCTTGAACGTATTTCTTCCTCATGGTGACTCTGGTGGTGTGATGTAGTGGGGTTCATGTGTTAGCTGACAAAGCTCAAAGGAGTGTCCCTGGAGTACTGGGAGCCTAAATGCGGCACGGCCAGACCCCACTGAGATAATAGGACATTGATCTTCCCGTTTGCTCCTGCCTTCCTGGGAGTGGATTGACCATTCATTGTGCGACAGCTCCACTCTCCAAGAATTGTCTTAAATTTCAACTGTTACAGTGAGTGTTTATATAATCCCTTAATAAATGTTAATCCTTTATATGATAAATCACTAGCAAATTTTTCACAATATTTGCTAACCACGTGGGTTTATTCTCCATGCTAGCCAGGCCACAAGCCAGAAGATGAAGGCTTACAGGTCCAGGCTGGCAAGCCTGCACTTTCAGCTCTAGTTAAAAAGCAGTGGGCCTTTTTAAAAGGCGCCTTCTTTTTCTGGTTTCCCTGGCTAGTTACCCCGCATCAGGCACCATCCGTAACATGAGGTTTCTTGCCATCTATAGAAGAAGTTTCTGGTTCCATCTAGCCAGAGTCCAGACCTCCAGTTTGGACATGCCTGCCGTCAAGACTGACTAACTCCAAATAATCTTAATGTTCAAATTGTATCGTGAGTGTCCCTATACCCCTCAATAAATATAAATCTTTTATACGATACATTTCAAATGAATACTGTTGCAATATGAAAGAATGGATGAGATGCCTTAGGTGGACTCTTCCTCTCAAGTTTAGCCTTCGTGTGCACAGTCACAACATAGGCATTTGTCTGTTCATGCACTACAAGTAGTTAGCATTTGACTAAGTCCTTTCTCTTTTTTCAGAATTCCCGGACACATTCTGAATGAAAAAGTAAAGGCTACAGTTGATGCATCATAGTGACACTTACATTATACCAAACAAGTTCTGTTCTAAGAATTCTTTGAGCTGCCAGCTAGCTCAGCCTAAATTTCTATAAGAAGCTGGCTTGTATTTCATGTTTCTTTCACTTTCCAAAGACTTGTAAATTAAGTCATTTTTTTAAGAGCTCTTTATCCTCTGAAAATTCACTGTAATTTATAGAACTCATCATAATGTTTGGAACATAGGTTCCTGCAATCAACAGGGTTGCTTAGATCTACTTAATGTAGAATCTGCAGGAATGGCAATTCTTAGGGTCTCCATTTCTTTATTTAAACATGGTATTTACTCGAAGACATTTTTAACAGCTAAACACAAGTGGTATGCACACATAAACTCAGGAACACAAATGTAAAATCTTTTTTTTCAAAAGAACATTTTTAAGTCATTATGTTCTAGGGACATCCTGAAAGTACAGAATACACAAAACCAAGGAAATGGTTGAAGGTTTGAAAAAGGTTGTTAGTGGGGCACACTGTGGTCAATATCAAAATAAACATATATTCAGCGAGCAGATATGGTGGTGGCACACACCTAGAACCACAGAACGAAGAGGAATAGGTGAAATGGAATTCAACCTGTTGTGTAAAGAAAGAAACTGCTCCCAATCAAAGGAGATATTTAAAATGTCATGGAATCTAAGGGATGGCTAATAACCCAGTGCAAAAAAGCAGGAAATCTTTGATACAAGTTTAGTACTTTAGAAAAGATAAGCCACACAGAACGAATAACAGACATTGTCCCTGCCACTGCAATGGTGAGCCAGAGAGCTGGCTCCAAGGTAAAGTGTGCACCACTCCTCCAAGAGACCTAAATTCAGTTCCCAGAACCTACATTAGACTTCTCACAACCATCTGTATCTCAATTTCTAGGAATCTGATGTTTCCTCTGATATCTGCAAGCACCTAGATTTAAATTCACCTCTCTCTCTCTCTCTCTCTCTCTCTCTCTCTCTCTCTCTCTCTCTCTCTCTCTCTCTCTCTCTGTGTGTGTGTGTGTGTGTGTGTGTGTCTGTCTGTCTGTCTCTCTCTCTTTCACATGCACACACACAGAAAATTTAAAACATATTAAATCATTTTTATTTAAGAATTTTTTTAACATACGCACCACTGTCCCCCTTCCCTCCCCTCTTCCCAGTCATCCCGCAGCTTCTTCCCATCCCATTCAACCATCCATTGTCAGAGAGGGTAAGGATTCCCAGGGTGAGTTAATACAGTCTGGTATATCCAGTTAAGGTATAGGACCAAGCCCCTTGCTCCATTATCAAGGCTGAGTAAGGTGTTCCTCTGTAGGAAATAGGTTCCAAGAAGCCAGTTCATGTACTAGGAATAAGCTCTGGTCCCACTGCCGGATGCCCTACAAACTGCCCATGCCATTCAGCTGTCATCAACATTTAGAGGGCTTAGTTCAGCCTCATGAAGGTTCCCCAGCAGTCAGTTCAGAGTCAATGAGCTCCTAATAATTTGGGTCAGCTGTCCCTGTGGGTTTCCTCATCATGATCTTGACCCCTTTGCTCATAGGTAGTCATTCCTCTCTTCACCTGGACTGGGAGCTCCACCCAGTGCTTAGTTGTGGATCTCTGCATCTGCTTCCAGTTGCTGGGTGAGGTTCTCCTGTGATGCAGCTTTCCAGAGGCTGTGTCTGAACTAAATATTATAAAGAAGGAAATGGAGGAGGAGGAGGAGAAGTAGCATCAGCTCTGAGATGGAAAAACAGCTAAATCTCCAAGCAATATTGTCTTATCCAACATTGCTGTGGCCTCTTCAGAGCTCCATGGAGTTACATTGGTTTTGGTTCTCTCCTATCTTTTCCAAAGACCTAACTTGGTTCATTTTCATAGTTCCCTGAGAGCTTGTTCTAATCCAGGGGCATCTGAGCAATCCAAGCTTTTTGTGCAGATTTTTCAGTCAGTCTTCACATTGCAGTTAGTGCTGAAAAGCCCAGGCACTGGAAAGAAATGATGATATGCACATGTGTCAGTCAGGGGTGCTATCCAATCTCTTCACATCGTACCAACTCTACCAATACTGTCTGAAGCCATACTGTGCTGTGTTTTAGCTTCTGGCTTTTTATTCATTTTGACATCAAAATACTTGTGAGATGGATTATAAATTCAAGCTGTTATCACCAACTCACACTCTAGTATGAGTAATTTTTAGACTCTTTTCTTTCTTAACAGCTTCAGAAAGTGAGAAGAGGAAAAATGTGAGAAAGCTCACTACTGAAGAGCTGTCTGCAGCCATAGAGGCTGAGCCCAGGCTGGAAACACTTCATCCATGCACATCAAAGGCTTCAGTAGTAATTGTTCTGTGAATGAAAGAAATAAATGAAACTTTAGTGATTTATGATGTTTATAAATTTCTGGTGGCTAAACATTATTTAGTCTTCTTTTTTTGTCAAAAGTCAATATTCAAAAAAAGAAAGAAAAGTGACAATATATTTTTAAGTTTTAAATTTTATCTTATTTTTATTATATGACAATGTCCTTTTAAAAACCAGACATATGATTTAAGAAGAAAATAAACAAGCTATTGTACAACAACCTAATGGGACCAAGGAGAATTCAAGAACAAATTCTCTCATAACAAATAAATGTGTATCTGCCTGTGTATTACATGTGTGATCATTATAGTGTTAAATAATTTGAGGTTCATTATTTAGCAGCAGGATGCAAGATGACACTAATGGTGTAGGAAATGTGGTACAAAATTCAACGTCCTTCATGAAAGTCTGTTCCAATCAATTGTCTTTAGAAGACAACTGTCTTGAGAAGGGCATCTCCAAGGATGAGATGACTGCCCCATCCCCTTGTCTCAAGAGCAAGCTTGCTCCATAACAGACACGACATTGTAGAGTCATATGGTAGAAATACCAGGAGGGCTGTGGCACTTACAGAGAAACTTTCTTCTCAGATCCATTTTCTTCTAAACCTCACTCCCATTATCTCCACTACCAACTTACCCTGCCCTGCTCCCATGGCCCTATCTCCTATCCCTAGAGTCACAGAAGGACGCCTTCTTTCACTATCACTGTCTCCATATCTACACCCTCTGGGCAAGCCTGGGTTCTAATCCCAACCTCCACTGCACTGCCCAAAACAGCTTCCTCTTCAACTTCTCAGCTATCACTGCATCTGTGGCTATTGTCCTACCCATCTAGACTGTCATGATTCTTGTGTGCCCTTTACTCTTTTGTCAAGGTCTTCTTTACAGATCTTTCCTTTGCTGTGCCCATCTTTCTTCTCACCAGGTGGCATGATCTACAATGGTCAGTTTCAGCATCTACACCTAAGACTAACTCTGGTTCCTTGTTGCCCACTAGTTTTGAAACTCAATTACATATTTGTTTTTACTCTCTTCTTAACACCTTTACCTGGATATGCCAATCCCCCCAAGACCTTGAATTCAATATTAATATCAATTAATTGGCCGGAATAAGAGTAGACAACTAAAAATTGTCTATGAGCTAAGTGATATTCTAAGTACAAAATGTATAATGTATTTTTTCACTTCTCAAAATTGGTCTGAGAGAAATAATATCATTTTTCTAATTAAAAAAATAGAAAACTTAATTTAGCTCAAGGCCAACTGTTCAGTGTAGCAAGTTCCAAGACATTTAAGGCAACCCTACTCTCTGAAGCTTTTGATGAAGTCATAGAACACTGCTTACATATAATTTAGTTTCTAAGAGATAAGAAGCCTGCAGATTCTTTAATATGGTTGCCTTGAAAAATTCTTACAGAAGACTAGTAGAAAGAGAATTTCAATTCAAATTGGCTATTGCTAATGGGATTCCGAGACAAGGGTCACTGGGAAAGCTCCATTCTGATAGGATTCAGTTCTTTGATGTAATGCACAATTAGTGAATACATTTTAAGTTCACCTGAGTTTGCCTCAGACTTTTTGGATTTTCTCTATTTTTTTCAAATCAAGAAGACAAGAGTGCCTATCTTCACCTGTTCAGACTGCTACAACAAAATGCCTTATGCTAATGTTATGTAGCAGTGTCTTTTCAATGAAAACATTTTATTCTAGAGAGAGGCTTATTCTGGGAATTCACAAATCATGTCTCAGGAAGCTCTATTACTGTGGAAAAGCAACATGACCAAGTCAACTCTTATAAAGGAAAACATCTAAGTGGGCCTTGCTTACAGTTTCAGAGGTTTAGTGCATTACTTTTCTATTGGTGGGAACCATCATAGAAAGCAGACAAGCCCAGACATGGTGCTGGAGAATAAACCAAAGGCTTACAAGAAAATCTTTTTTGCAGTGGGAAGAGAGAGAGCCATTGGGCCTGGCTTGGGCCCTTAAAACCTCAAAACCTAGCCCCAGTGACATACTTCCTCCAACATGGCCATACCTCTTAATCCCTCTCAAGTAGCACCACTCCTCAATAACTAAGCATACAAGGCCCCTCCTCAAGATTGTATGGGCAGAACCAACTGCTGAGAGAGGAGAGACTCCACCAATGAAGCTGCCTCTAAGCTGTGTGAGGAACTCCAGTGATAGGGCTTTTATATATTGTCACCCATGATGGAGTGGAATGTATACTGAAGCAGCTGACTTTAATTCATCAGTACTTCTGGAAGCAAGCCCTCACTTATATTCCTGTAAGTCACCACCAACAAACCCAATGATTCCTTGTACTACACTTGGTGGAATCATTTCCTGTATCCTCCATCAGAGGCCTATTTAAAGTACATAGAGTTTTGTTCACAACTCTGAAAAGTCACATAACAACCAGGTATTTTGTAAATATCAAGAAGGTATTGCCCACAGATCTATGCACTGGGTAATCTGAGATAATGGTGCCAGCTGACTTAGAGTCTAATAAGGACTAGGACTCCTTATTAGGCTCACAGGCAATGTCTTGTTGCTTAGTCTTCAGAAAGAGAAAGCGAAAAGATGATTGCTTGTGCCTTTTTGTAAGGCCCCTAATCCCTTTCTTAAAGATGAAATTCTCTTCCCAGTGATGCCTCATACAATATAGTGGATAGTAGGTTGAAATACGTGAATTTTAAGCAAGATAATATTCAGAGCACAGTAGAGCCCATCATCAGAGGCCATGCTGTCCTGGGAACAGGAAACTGTTTTTCAATGGCTGAGAAAACACACAATCCAATCCCCAGAGGGGGAAAGCACTCTCTTGGTGATAACAAGAATTAATATATGATAATAAAAGAACAAAAATTGTGATACAATCTTGGGGGTATTTTAATTTTGTTGGCTATGGAGATACATTCACAAATAATAATGACAGTTTGAAAGTAGACACAAATGAATTCTCAACCTCCTCCTTAGCTGAGAAGTTGGTGTCCATGGAAATAGAGAGATAAAATATAACTTGCTGCTAAGCAAAGGACTGTGAAGTTCAGAACCAGAATTATAGTGCTGAATGGCTAGCACAACACAACACTTCTTGGGAAAGAAACCACCAGAAATTCACTTAAATGATTGAGACTGTCCATGACATTGCTATGGCCACTACAGTCATGACCTCAGAGAGGCTCAAGCTGTTTCCCAGCACTGTTAGTGACCACAGTCCACTCATCTCCTGCAGCCTCCCTCAGGCCCTGTGTTACTGAAGGCTCAGACATTGTCCAGATGTGTAACTCCAAGCTATCCATTGCTTGCATGGAGCCTTGGAGTCTTGAAGACTGATGATTTTTATCTTTATAATCCTTCACAGCATTCCTTCCATGCTCTTTCATTCTGAAATGCTAGGTGATGTTATAAAAGATTTTATTTTTATATTTTCTATAGCTGGATTTTGAATAAAGTAAATAATTGATTCTACACATAACAATTTACTTTCTTATTCAAATTTTCATATTCATAATGCTGCTCGTTCAACAAAGCTTCTTTTCATTGAAACTTTGAAAATGTTAAAGAAAAACCAGAAGATGTATAAGATAATGGTGAACTCAATGGCTATAACAAATGTTGAAGAGAAATTAACCACATGTAAAATAATGGAGACAGTGAGGAATATAACAGATGTTAAAGAGACAGTAAGAAGTATGAGAGGATAATGATGACTCTAATGGTTATGATTTCTTCTAATGTCCCTGAATTTCCTCCGGCTTTAATGAAGTATCAGACAAGTGCCAGCATGGTTTCATATTATGAAGATGATGAACTAATTTATGTTTGCTTCTCTTTACTCAATTAGGCAGAAAAAATTCAGTTCACAGATATTTACTTAAACTCCACATACCCAAAGTAGACATGACCAGTCCGTGCCATCATGCTTTGTGATCAGAACACTTTGGTATGAGATCTCAAGGATGTCAGAGTTTGCAGAGAGTTGCATGTAAGATGCTGAATTTGGTAGCGTCATATTCCCATCTTTAAAATGTGCATCTGTATTTTGCCTGCATGCGTGTATGTGCCCCACATTCAGGCTGATGGGCCTTCTGCAAAGCAGCAAGTACTTTAAATGAGCCATCTCTCCAGACTGAGCCTGCCTGGTATTTATTTGTTTATTTTGTTTTTCTTTTATTTCTGTCTCTTGTTTGTTTTAATTTTTTGTTTTTGTTATTGGTTTTGAAATAGGGTCTCACTATGCGGTCCTGGTCTGTAATTCTCTATGTATATCAAGCTAGCCTGGAATATACAGTTACTGTCTGTCTTTGTCTCCCAAGGCTAGAATTAAAGGCATTTACCACAAAAACTGGAAAGATTCCAATTAGAAAAAATCCAAAGGGGGTTCACAGTATAAGCCCTTGGGGAGTAAGAAGCTACTACCTGGAAAAACTGAAACGCGGGAAGTTGGGGCTCAAGTTATGCAAGTCATGCAGATCAGTTAAGGAATGATCTTTCCTACCACCCCTTGGTACTTTCCAAACCACTTGGTAGAAGTGCCAACTTGAACAAAACTTCTAGCAAGCGTTTGGTGAGAGTTTTGACACTTCTTCTGATCCCATTGGAGACTACACAGAACAAGCCTTCTGTGCAGGATTTCAACAGTGACAGCCAACTCAGGATTATAGACATTAAAACATGTACAAAAACTTCAGGACTTCTGAAGGTTTGGGTTAAATCAATGTTCAAGCTCTACCTGTCCTCCAAGACTCTAAGTAGAGGCAAGGATTACATTGTCGAGAACCTCCAGCTGAAAACACCACCCAAAGCACAGGCTTGACCTTAAGATGTAGACCTGATACAGATACTCTGAGACCACCTTGCTGGGCTGTGTTCCTGCTCTGTAATGGTCATGATGTCACACTTGCACCATTAGTGCCTGGTGCTTATATGACCGTACTAGCTATTGTTTAACACAAGACTCTTCTTGCTTTGGAAAGGGGGTTATTCAGTACACTGTTACAGCAGAGGCTGTCCCACCAGGAACAGCAGAAAAAACCAATACAAACCATTCCTTTTCTCATTCCATTTCCTCATGGTCACAAAATTGCTACCAAAGTTCTACGTCTTGTCCCTCACACCATGTTAAAATTCATGTGTCAAGGGAAGAGGATGTGATAATAAGTTCATCCTCCAGGCCCTCCCCTTTATTGGAAAGGAACTGTCTTCTCAGTCAATTTTCATTCTATATGGTTTTATACCTCATTGCTATATTTAGTTGTAAGAAAAGTTGAGAGTATGTTTTGTACCAATTAGGATCAACTTGTTATGAAAGGCCTGGTTATTGTGTTACAATAACCATATATTATAAAAGCTTACAGTAACAATATTAATATTATGGCCCCTTCCCCATAACTTCTTTGTCCTTGGGGGAATGATTATGAAAGTATCTCAACACTATGCTATGTTGGTGTCCAGCACACCAGGTTGTTTTTCTTCTTAGGTATCTGGTCAGTTCATTTACCCTTGGGCATTGTGATGCGGCTGGACATCTGAAATTTGTCTGAAGGACATTGAACAGATACAGCCTGTGCTTGAAATATTGCTAAGAATGTCTTATGAGAAATTCTCACCCATGATTTCTGCCTGAGGCATAAAGAACTGGGTTGGATAGTGGTGTGATGTGTGTTGGTGCAGTGGAGAGCAGATACTGCTCTTGAAACACGTCTAATGTGTGGGTAGCCCATATTACAAATAGAGTATGCATTTTCCACTTTTTTCTCAGAGGAATAGTGCATTGAAGAACAACAGCCCAAGAAAGGAAAGGCTTCTAACATTTTTATGATTTTAGTTCAGCATGGGAAGCAAAACAGAGTGAATGGCATAGGATCCTCACACCAGAAAGCAGAGACTCTTCAAAGGTCACCCCTAGTGAGTGACTTGCTAAGAAGGACAACTCCACCTCCCATGGGCCTCACAGGCTTCAAATAATAGCACAAGCATGAGACTGGGCATTCAAAATTCCATTCTGTGAGGGAAACTTTATATTTCACAACACAGTCCTTTTAATTAAATCTCTTATCACATGTTTGTATTCTTGACTGAAGATCCGGTTTATTTTACATCCTTAGCATGGACAGATGCTGCACTGGGATGGTGACTGTGTGAAGTTATTCTAGCATGAGAACAAGGCTTCTTTGCCATGGATCAGGCTGGGCTCAGAGTAACACAACTGTATCCTCAAGCAACAGAGAGAACTTACCAACACAATTTCTGACTGCAAAATGAAGATGCCAGTTAATGATAGAGGCAAGGCTAAGCCATTTTGATTCAATACAAAACTGTCATTGTCCATGGATCAGGCTGCTAAAAAGCATGATAAGTTCTAATTGCAACAGTGCTGGGACGCTGGGACATGGAAACCCATCTGAGGACCTCTGTAGACCACCCAACCCCTCATACCCCCCAAATCTCTCAACAAAGCATCTCCTTAGAGTACCTCTGCATAGATTCTCTCAGTGTCTTGTCAATGTCAGCTGTACCACAGCATATCTAATAACTCTACTCAAGCTTGTTTATGTATTTGGCAAATTGATTCATAGCCTATGTGTCACTGCCCTGTCATCACCATTTTTGGAATGCCAGAATGAATTACAGACTTTGACACTGAATCAGGCTTCATGATACATTTCTGATAGACTGAGTGTATGAAAAATAGAAGGAAAGGATATTCCCAAGGAGATGAAAAATGCCTTTCCTCCCACCTTCATTGTGCAAAGTAGAGACCCAGCACCCTCTGTATGTTATTCTGGGATGGGTAGCAGAGCTCTTAAGGCCAGCATTCAAGAACTTGGAACTTCTGTTTGAATTGAAAAATGAAGGCCTCAGATATGTAACACATGCAGTATAATGTTTGTGAACATGCTTTCAAATCAGTATATCCTACACAAACTGCAACTCTATGTGGAAGGAAGCACTCAGTTCTAAGCAGAGACCCTTGACCTTCTGCACCACCAAGGCTTCCAGGACTGGCTCTGATCCATCATGTAGCT
The DNA here is from genome assembly GCA_033318265.1 of Phyllotis vaccarum. Taxonomy (NCBI): domain Eukaryota; kingdom Metazoa; phylum Chordata; class Mammalia; order Rodentia; family Cricetidae; genus Phyllotis; species Phyllotis vaccarum. Next base: position 101,586,476 of record JARWLC010000005.1, on the reverse strand, counting down.
GAAAGCCATGATATGATGTGGAAGCTGCTGAGATAAGCCTGTGAAGTTTCTGAGTTTCTACCAGGTTAACCTCTGGTCACATGGCTACCAAGATGTATGACCATCTGTCCAGTTTCCATTCTTATGTGCAGCCATGGGTCAATAGGGAGCATAGTACCAGAGATGCTGCTGAACCTGCCCTCCTTGTTGCCAAGGTGAAGACTATGGGGACTCGGGGAATAGCACAGCTTTTCTGGTTTCTCAACTCCTCTTACAGTCTGTTATTAAACAACAAGAGAATATTCTGAATAATAATATAAATAATACACAAATGCTTTGGGGGGGTGTTTTCTGCCAGGAAATACACCTCTTTTGCTTTTGTAGGAATGTGGGCTTTGGAGCAGGGGTTCAGGATGGATCTCCAATGAGAGCAGGTACACAGGTGTGGGAGTGAACACTGGCAGGAGCTGTATCATCTGAGACCCGTGTTTTTTAATTATAGAGCATGGATATTAAACACAATCTGGGGGTTTATGAAGAACAAGGTGAGAAAATGCACAGTGGATTGACAGTCCCTCTCATTACCACAGCTCAGGGACCAGTTGGGCATGTTCACTTCTTTTCCTTCTTTGGGTCACAATGGCCCCTTTAGCTTCCCTTTGTCCTGGCTGCTTCTATGTAGTCTTAAAAGGATTCACACTGACTGCACATTACTATCACCCTGGCATGTTAAATGCCTTGGGTGACATTCCTTTTCCAATATATCATTCAAAAAAAATTTCAATATCCAAGGATGCAAAGGTGCTTTCATGGGCCAACAAAACCCAACATGCACTCGGTGCTGATCTAACCTGGTCTGCAAATCCTTCTTTGCTTGCCAGTGGGAGCAGCAAGCAAGGACTAGGCAATGCGAAAAGGCAAAGCCAGGTTGTAATATCTCTGTTCTTAGCGTCAGAACTGTCATTTTTTTTTAATCTGCAACAAAAATGTCAGACATGCTGAGAAAGAGTTTGTCATCTCCGAAGACTCTGTTATATAGCCTGGCTGATCCCAGCATGGAATGGCAGGGATCTTTTGAAAGAAATTACCAGTGTACTTCTTCTAGCCTTCTTTGGCTGACATAAAATCAAAGACTACCTTACGGTTGGCCTTTTCCCAGAAGTTTCACCTAAATCCATGTCCTGAGCATCACATTCCTGGTTCACCATCCCCAAAGCCACAACAGAGTGTCAGGTGTAAGCTGTGTACAGAGTTCTGAGCTCCTGTTTTGTAGCTTCAGCATATCATTCCACTCAGTCCAGATCGTAAATCTCACACTCAAGTGCTGGCTGCTGTGGACGCAAAATCCAGGGACAAAACATAAAGTATTGCATTCATGTTAAAACCCTTTAAGTTCAGGTGAGAGAGCTTATTTGTTGTTGTATTTGAGGACATTTTTATGTCAAATGGTTACATCTAACTACAGGCTGATCTACAAGACATTTGAAATTTGTCTGTATTTTATAAGTAAATAAGATACAATATCATAAATATCATTTCTTAAGATTATACTATGTGCCAGGCCCTGTGGTAAAATCTCTACATGGATTATTAATTCATTTGGTTATCATAACTCACAGACATGTTAGCTGTCTCAATAAAAGTCACACAGTAAGTACAGATAGGATTTTCCCAGAGGCATTGTGCTTTATGTCCAATTACAGCCACTTTCCCTAGGAAACTCTCGCCCCATGGTACACGGTACATGGTCATACTCAGTGGTAAAAAGTTCAGCTAATATGGAAGCCTGGGGTTCTGCCCCCCCCACACACACACACAGAGAGAGAGAGAGAGAGAGAGAGAGAGAGAGAGAGAGAGAGAGAGAGAGAGAGAGAGAGAGATTTGGCTTATGAGACCTGCCCAAGGAGGCATGCACTGCTTTATCTTCTCCAGTATTCTGTGTCCTGAAGATCAGAGTCTGCTTTCACCAACCATTGACTAAGTAAAAGTGTAAAAATAAAGTGATTTTTTGTTGTTCCTGTTTTTAATTTTGCAAGAAAAAACTCATTGCGAAAAGCTAAGTCAAAACAGAGCCACCAGATCCTAACTGAAGCTAACATCGTATTAACATGGGCAGGTGTTGAACACCAAGACTCTTGACCCCTATTTCCCAGCCTCTCTCTAAAGCTTTCTCTTCAAGGCAACGGCTAACTCTGTAAACACAGGATGAGGTGGGATAGGCAGGGTGGGTCCTGTGTCTTTCTTCTGGACATCCTTAGGCCTCCACTGTTTGTAATAAATTAATAAATAGAAATGAGACAGTGAAGGTTTGTTGGATGTATTAAAAATGAAAGAGCAAAGGATTACTTAAAATTAAGCTTTTACTTCTCTTTACTTTCTTGGCTTTTTTTTTTCTGGTCGAAAGTCAGTGGTGAGATCATTTTTACTCTATCACTAGAGCATTTGCTTGGGAAAAACACGAACATGATTTCCTCAGAGAACCCTCACAGATCGATTTGTTTAGTCCTGAAGGTCTGACTGCCATCTGTTACTCGACTGCAGGAATAGTTTATTCATACTCTTGCCTATTCATCTGTTTCGTGTTTCCTTTTGCCCATTTCTCATTTACAATAAACAAAATTCTGTCAGTGTGTGATGGAAGCCAACTCTCTAGATTCACCTAGAATGAGGAAAAGGTGTTTGTCCAGAGGGAGGGGAAGTGAGGAAGAAAAGAAGATATTTTATACAGTAAAAGTACATACAGGACTTGGAGAGATTGCTCAGACTATGAGCTGCTTACCAAATTGAGGGCCTGAGTTTGATCACTAGAATCCCTGGGAAATAGCCCTGTATAATGATGTAATCATAGGGCTGGGAAACTAAAACTGACCAATTCCTTTCACCCAAACATTTGTAACGTTTGCCAAACTTTTCACATTGCTTGTAAAATATCACATTCTTTCTCCTAAACAAAATGTTTTCTTGAATATCTCAAAATAAAAGGGTGTGGAAATGCGTAGATTTTTCTCCAATGAAAGAGAAACCGTTCTCTTACCATTTTATCACGGAACACATAGGAAGATATCAATAGTTCCTCATCACTTCTTTTAATGATTGTGAGTTGGTCCCCAGTTGATGAATTGACAGAATGTCAAAACCAGATAGGAAGAATCAGGAGATATGCTGCATGTCTGGAAATCCCGAGGAAAGACATCTATTTACTTCCAAAGTGACTTATGCAGAACAGGTGTGGACTCAGAAGGTCCATGGGCAAGCATCTTAAAGGGGAGATTAGCTATTTTCAGGACAGAGAGCATGTCATCTATCCCACTACTACATGACTTTGATGTAGCACCATGCCAGTCTGCAGCCCATCTTTGAGAATGAGGTCTATGTTGCTTATAACATCTGTATCTATGACTGGGCATTTGGATCTATTGGAACAGCTGTGGTTCTCAGAAACAACTCTGCAGCTATAAATTAAAGAAGATGAAAGAGTGAGCAGTTCAATGATGGTGCTGCACCTTAGAGGATTGTTTAACCCCTCCTGGATTGTTAAGGAGCAAAATTACAATCACAATGATATGTATCATGTGTCCCAATTTGGTAAAAGCATATATTCACAATAAAAATTATTTTTGTTAATACAAAATAATTAGAAAGATGTGATAGATAGAAATACTTATTAACTTCCACTGATCTATTTGATCAAAAGCAGAAGTAGACAGTGGGAAGGCCAGAATACTATTGAAATGCTTTGAGAACTGAATAGGACAAGATGTGCTTTGGATTTCAGAGTTTTTAGGTTTTAGAATATTTACATCCATATCTACCTTGTACATGAAACAGAGTTTTGAGGTGTAGAAATTTTGTAGTTGTGGTGTGTCAATGCTAAACATGTTTAAATTTCAGATTTCAGATTTTTGGATTATACTTGCTTTTTAAGGCACACTGTTACAAAAAAAAAAAAAAATCCCATTTCTATGACTCCCTAACAGTGGGGCGCAAACATAAAATTGAAGAGGAGTGGATGCCTGACTTTAGAGAACCCACATGGGTCAGACAAGGGAGGGCCTCACTGAGTCCTTGCACAGCTCCAGGTATTTGACTTGCCTGGGGCAGTGACAAAATAAAGGAAGGACACACATACACACAGAGAGAAAAGCTGGGCATGTGTGTGCTGGGATCCTTGATGGAGAAGCTCCAGCACCCTGTAATTTCAGCAGGTTTATTATGAACAGTTTAACAGGGGTGTGGGATTATTACATAAAGCTGAACATGGAGGCAGGTTTATGAAATTGAGCTGAATCAAGAAAGCAGGTTTAATTAGTCTCAGTAAGGCTCAGTAAGGCAAGATTTTATACATACACCATCAACATTTATATTTGGACCAGGGGAGGGGTTTTGGCTTTTCTCTGAGCATATCTCAGGAAAGGCCTTGCCATTTTCCAATGGTACTGGGGTTTAGGTCTTTGGCGTGGTTTTCTCATGTTAGCAACATGTGCAGAAAGCTGGAATGCCATGAATCTGTCTTCAGGATTTGTGATATAAGGGGGTTGCTTGGTACTGGAGGGTCCCTGGGCCAGCTGAACTAGATCAGGTGATTTGGGATGTTACTCATGTGAAGGAAACTATCTAAATTCTCACATGGTCAGGGCTTTCTCTGCTCCCACACCTGATGGTTATATACAGCCATTAGTCCATATTTCAGGCTATAATATATAAACAATAAAATGTGAAGGTGCTTTTCTTAAAATGGACCTGATGAGCTCTCCTTATTTATCATTTCCTTCTATTGGATGGAATTAAAGGACATGCCTGTGGATAGAGGGTGCAGAGATAAAAGGCCCTAAAGCTTATGAAGACACCATTTTCAGTCCTTAGTGATCTCCAGATTCATACTGTGTGAAAGTGGAAAACTTGAAAGCTTTTTAGATGCTATTATCCAGTGTCTTAGTCAGGGTTCTACTGCTGTGAAGAGACACTATGACCATGGCAACTATTATAAAGAAAGCATTTAATTGAGGTTGTGGCTCACTTACAGTTTCAGAGGTTTAGTCCATTATTGTCATGGTGCAACATGGTGGCTGAGCATATGATGGTATGCAGGCACACATGGTGCTGAAGAACTCTGCATTTTACAGGCATCAGGAAATGGCCTGATTGTCACACTGAACAAATATTGACCAAAAGAGACTGCAAAGCCAACCTCTACATGACACACTTCCTCCTACAAGACCACACCCACTCCAACAAAGCCACACCACTCCTTTGGGGCCCATTTTTCCAAACCACAACATGCTACAGAGTGATGAATGCTCAACTCTTACAGAGATTTCTCTAATAGGAAAGAATGTAAGGACACACTGGAGACCACAGCAAATAACAGAAACCTATTACAGGGAGATTATCAGCAGATCCTACCTGATTTAAATAAACTTCTTTATTGGGTTATTTAAAATATTAGAAGAATTATTGGTGCAATAAGCTCTCATGAACTCACTGGAATTCAATATTCAGGCTAAAATGTACCAAAACTTTTTCATTTAGCTCCATTTGTATCTTTTATGCTATATCTCTCATGTCCCAGAAGGAAAGTTCTGGGAAGGACGTATATGTCCCAGATACGTCCTGTATTATATAGATAATCTTGATGGCTACAAGTCCAGGCTATGAAGACTTATCACTGCAGCTAGACAATGCAGGTCAAGGACCCTTAGATGCATCTTTTCCTTTGAATACCATTCCAAGTCAGCTGGGATAGCTTAGCTAGGCCGGGGACCCTCTAGCACAAAGCAATCCCCTCTTCCGCAAGCCTAGAAAGGAGATTCATGGCATGTCAGCTTCCTGTAGCTTCAGTGATGCTTTATGATCTAGTTCATGGAGGACTAGATACCGTTCATTTGCATCTGAGGAGAGATGGGTAAGAAGACCCTATTCACCACCAAGGACAATGCCACCATTTTGTTTTGATTTTGTTTTACTTTTCATTAGCTATATAAGGAGGTAAATGATTCAAGTCTGTTAGCTTAGAGAAAACAAGCTTATTGGCATGTGGCTAAAATGGCTCTTATGTGCTTAGTCATGCATTCACTGACCATATACTCTCTGGATAACCATAAGAGAAGCCATGGATACCTCTGAAAATGTTCTCCAGATGCTTAAAAGGAATTCTTTTTCATCAATTGATGGGTAAAGCTTTTCTGATGACCATTGGTCTAGAATTCAATCTATAAATACAACAGAATATCATTAAGAATTATTTTATCAATTTTTTTGCCAGTCATAGGTGGTTCTGTCCTAGGTCTTTGGACTATCCTTCCTCTGCTTCCTGACCATCCTGGCAGTGTCAGTTGTGAGCTCCTTCTCATGACACAGTTCTCAAGCTGATCAGTTGGACACTTCTACAATTTCTGCACTACTTTTACTGCCTCGCTTCTTGTAGGCATGACAAATTGAAGGCCCAAGTTTATGTGGCTGGCTTGGAGTCCCAGTTCCTACATTGGAAGTCTTGCCTTGTTGCAGGAGATGGAAATAGATGCACAGACCCACTGCCAAAGATTAGGCAAGACTCAGGAAATCCTGTAGATGGGGAGGGGGAAGATGAAGGATTTTAAGAGCCGGAGGGATTAAGAATACCACAAGAAAACCCACAAAATCAAATAACCTGGGCCCTTGGGCTCTCGGAGTCTGAAACAATAACTAGGAAGCTTGAATGGGACTAACCTAGACCCATTTCATATTTGTGAGAGTTGTATAGCTTGGTCTTCTTGTATGACTCATAACAGTGGGAGCATGGGGTGTCTCTGATTCTGTTGCCTACTTTTGGGCCCCTTCCCTTCTATAATATTGTCTCATCCAGCCTTCATAGGAGAGTAGGAGCTTAATCTCACTGCAACTTGATATACTATGGCTGATTACTATTCATAGGAGGCTTGTCCTTTTCTGAAAAGAAATGGAGGAGGAAGAGTAGATGAGGGAAGGCAAGGTTGAGCACAGGGACTAAAAGGAGAGGAGGAACAGTAAACTACAGTCTGGATGTAAAAACAAAAGTAAATAAATATGTGGTGAAATTCAGGTATTAGCTGATAAGGTTGGGAGGCATGTCTCTAGAGTCCTGAGAACCTGAGGGGGGTATGGCCAACCCCTTTCAAAAGGAGCTGCTGGGATCTTGACCATCCTATTTTGTTCCTGCTTTCTTGAAGACTGGATCAGCATCCATCACCTGGATCATCCTATCACCCAAGAATCATTCTAAGGTGTAACTTGTAATCATGAATGTTAAATTATTCTCCAATAATTATTAATCCTGTATTTGGTATATTGCAAGAGAGATTGGTTGCAAAAGCTGGGTCCCTGGCTGGGCACCTAGCCCACCAGCATATTGGGCTGGCAAGCCCATTCTATGCCTTAAGCACTGCCGCAAAGCAGAGGACAGACAGAGTGTTCAGCCCTGGGAGTCTGCATTCTCATGTGTGGCCTGGCCACTCCACCTCTCACTCCTAACTATCACTCCCATAATTGTGATTGCCTTTTGGGTCACAGCGGGAAGCCCTTGGTCCATAGTGCGGCGCAGTGGGTGTTGTGGCCAAGAGTACCAATCCTAATTACTAGACTTTCACTTCTCTAAATGCCCACCTAGCTGATGGTGCTGAGCGGAGAGTTGCCTGGCCACCACAGCTGAACCCCACAGGAGCTGCCTTTGAGTTAGGTCTGCACCCCACTTCTGTGCACTGGGCATGTGTAGTGCCACCACTTCAAACCACATTAGCTACAAAAGGGTGCAGATTTTGTCATACCATCCTGTCTTAATCGTGTGAGACTTTGCTTTCCTAAGGTTCTTATTCAGTCTGTGCACCTGCTGGGGCTTCTTGAAACCAAATAATATTTATATCGAGGGTTTAGTCAACAATGGAGCTGATGTTTCGAACATAAACCCACAATCATGGCATCCAAGATAGCCTTTACAGGCAGTGGATATACAATTTCTGGGTATTGGAACAAACAATATCTCAAGTGAAACTGAGTGTAAGATGGCTCAAATGCATAGGACAAGAAGGTCAGAAAGGACGGTTGAAGCCATATATGGCTGACATAGCGGTGAATCTATAGTATTGTGACCTTCTACAGCAATGGAATACCCAGATTAAAATCCCTCCAGGTTCAGATATCAACTGGATACTCAATTATGTTTCTAAAAGTGATGTTTTAAGGTGCTATGAAGAAAATTCGCCACCCATTCAGGTTATGCAAAGGAATTGTTTATAGCCACCAAACCTAAAAGGACACTCACAGCACTGCCTTTGAAATGGTTGACAGAGAAACCTATTTGGTTTCAGCAATGGCTCTTGAAAAAGGAGAAACTTCAGGATTCGGAACAGTTAGTACAGGAACAGTTACAGGCTCAGCATATTGAAGAATCAATCAACCAGTCCATGGAATTCTCCTGTATTCATTGTCAAGAAGAAATCTGGAAAGTGGAGGATGGTGATGGATCTGATAACAATTAATAAAGTTTCTCAACCTATGGGCTCTTTACAATCTGGTATTCCCCTGCCTTCCTTGTTACCTAAGGGATGGTATATTACAGTTATTGATTTGAAAGACTGTTTTTTTTTTTTTTTTAACCATACCTCTACAAGAACAGGACAAAGAAAAATTTGCTTTCACAGTGCCTATTCTTAATAATTCATGTCCAGTTAAGAGGTACCAATGGAGGGTCCTTCCCTAAGGAATGTTGAATAGTCCCACCTTATGCCAATATTTTGTACAACAGCCACTAAAAGTGCTGCACAAGCACAATCTATCATTTACCATTATATATATGATATCTTGTTGGCAGACCCAAACCTAGATACATTAGAAACATTGTTTGAAAACCTGAAGAAAATATTGCCTTATTGGGGACTACAATTGCCCCAGAGAAAGTACAGAGAAGCGATTCTATCAATTATTTAGGATATAAAATAGGTTAACAGAAAATTAGGCCCCAAAAGGTAAAATTGAACAAAGATAAATTAAGGACTCTTAATGATTTTCAAAAACTACTAGAGGAATATTGCTCATCTATGGCCCATTATTGGTATAAAAAACTTTGTACTAGCCAATTTGTTCAAGACTTTAGATGGTGAAAAGGGCTTAAATAGTCCCAGAGAATTCTCCAATGAAGCCAAGAAAGAATTAGCGTTGGTGGAAAAGAAACTACAAGAAGCACATGTGGATCATGTGGATCCAGACCTAGACTGCATACTGGTTATTTTACCCTCTAGACAATCTCCTACAAGAGTCTTAATGCAAAGAGAAAATATTATATTAGAATGGATATTTCTGCCACATAGGCCAATCAAGAAGCTGAAAAAAAAATTCTGATCTGATTTTTAAAGGTAAATTCAGACTTCACCAATTGACTGGAAAGGACCCTGCAAAAATTGTACCTTTGACAAATGAAGAAATTGATTGTTTATGGGCAGACAGTGAACCTTGGAAAAAGGCCTGTAGTAATTTTTAGGAGAAATTAATAACAAATATCCTCAAAGTAAGAGAATTCAATTTATAAAAGAAACTAATTGGATCTTTCTTCATGTGGTACAGGATAAACCCATTTCTAGAGCTCCTATATTTTATGCTGATGCAAACAAATTAGGAAAGGCTGGTTACAAATGGGAAAATTTAATTAAGATGGCTCAAAGCCCTTATAACTCTGTTCAGAAGTCAGAATTATATGCAATTATTTTGGTGTTGATGGATTTTACAGAGCCTCTTAACATAATAACTGACTCTCAGTATGCAGAAGGAGTTGTTTTACATACTGAAACTGCTGACTTCATTCCTGATGATAGAGACTTAACCTCTCTGTTCATACAAGTACAGGATATCATCAGAGATAGAATACATGTGATGTACATAACACATATCAGGGCACACACAGGTTTCCTGGGCCCTCTAGCAAAAGGTGATGATGAAATTGATCGGTTGTTAATAGGAGATATGCTGGAGGCCACAGAATTTCATGAGAAACATCACATTAATAGTATTGGACTAAAGAAGAGTTTTCCCATCACTTGGCATCAAGCAAAAGAAATTCTACAGAATTGAAACACTTGCTCCTTCTATAACCAACCATCTTTACCTGATGGAAGTAATCCTCAGGGTGTGCAGAGAAATGAGATCTGACAAATGAGTTTCACTTTCTAGAATTCAGAAAGATGAAATATGTATATCATAACATTGACACATACTCCAGAATGCAATAGGTGACTGTCCTGAGTTCTGAAAAAGTTGATGCTGTACTTACTCACCTTTTGGAAGCCATGGCCATAATGGGAATTCCTGCTCAAATTAAAACTGACAATACTCCAGCTTACGTTTCCCAAAAAAAGGAAGCTGATTTTTGGATATTATGATATAAAGCATATTACGGGGATACCGCACAATCCTACAGGACAGGCAGTTGTAGAGAGATCTCACTGCACTTTGAAAGAGATGCTTTATAAACAGAAAAGAGAAATGAGAAAACCCAGGGAGAGGTTTCACAGTGCCTAATTGACCTTGAATTTTCTTAATGCTGATGAAAAGGGAACATCAGCTGCTGAGAGACATTGGGTAGTAGAGAAATCTTCTGAGATCAACCAACCCATCTACTTCAAGGATGTGTTAACTTCAGAATGGAAGCCAGGATATGTGCTTTGATGGAGTATGGGTTTTGCTTTTGTTTCCACAGGAGAAAAAAAGATATGGGTACCAACAAAATTAATAAAGATCTGCTTTGAAAAAGAGTCCCTTCCTCAGAAGAAGTAATTGTTCAACCCAGATATAACAAATGATACATAGTAAGGAAAACCCATTTAACAAGCCCGGGGAAGGGTCTCAATTTTGTCTTTACAGAAGAATGGATACAACCAGACATTGACTGGATATTGAATGGTTAGTCACCTACAATGGAAGGGAGATCAATGATGAAGGAATATAAACAAAGGACTATGAGAACAACTGATACAAATATGCACTACTGGGAAATTTCTCAATTCTCACTGCTTTACATCTTACATCTATACCTCTTCAAAAAAAATGTGGTCCTGGTTTGACTATAGATAAAGCTGGATTTGTAGTTGGAGTAAGTGGCTTTCTCCATCTCTAAACCCAAGCATATTGGTAAAGAAAATGTGAGAGATTCTATCTTATATCAGAAAAGCCACCTGGTGTGGGACAGAAGACAGTTATAATGTTTAGGGGCCAGTATTATCATAACTTCATCTTTAATCTTATTTTTCTCTGTATCTACACCTCCCAACTGCCCTCTCTGTATACAATCTTCTCTTGAAGTCATAAAGGATGTAAATATCTTCTTTGGGTATCAATAATGCTTAAGTTTTCCATTGTAAACAGCATTTTCTCCTATCAACTATCTACAGAGCATCTGGAACTGAGATGGGGCCCCACCACAATGATTCTTACTGGTGAAAATGGAGTAAGAGAGAGAGTGTGAGAGAGATAGGAAGAGACAGACAGACAGACAGACAGACAGACAGAGAGAGAAAGAAATAGAGAAATCAAGAACCTTGTGTACACCACTCAATGCTTGTTTTTAGAAAATAGACTATTCAAAGTGATTGCAAGATAGCTCTCTATGATTTTCCTTCATGTCACATCTCTAATAAAAATTCCAGATGGATTTACCCAGTTCTCTGAGTATGGTTATAGATGTGTATAGTCAATCCATTAGGATCTAACCATTGTTTTAGCTTTTACAGGATCCCAAAGAGATGTCATCACCCTTAAGTCAGCAGGAAGCAACCCTATGAAAAACTATTCCCCTTTACTGATAAGTTTTGCCTCTGAGGGTTATGGATAATTATTATTCTGATAGAATAGTTATAAGTTAAAATTGAGTTGTGGATGGAACAATAAAATAGCCTCAGGGATATCTTTTAAAGAGAAAGGGTAATAGATAGGATAGATAATGGTAGATTTTTCTACCTACCTTTAAACAAATACATGGGATAAGGCAGAGACAATTTGCATTGGTATAGATTTTTGTATATTGATACAAATGTAAAAGCATTCTATATGTTTGATTGAAATAATTTGTATATTGGTACAAATTTAAACCTGAAATTGTTTTGTATGTCCAAAGCAACTGGTACATTGATATCAAATTGAATCTAACTGTTATATAAAATTGAATTTGTAACTGCTATATTTTACATATGCTTCTACCTCTGTTTAAAATATTTGTACATTATTGTCATTTCCACTATACAATTACTTCCTCAATTTAACTATACTAGACATAATGTATGATTGCGCTAGTTATGTTATGTGCCTAAGATGTTTTGTATATCTCTGTTTGGATTATATATATGTATATACATGTCTAGAATACTGTTACCATTTTGCATGATATATATATATACCTCTGGCTAATGTTTGATAGTCATACTGAAAGTAATTGTTCAGAGATTGTACACCCCTTTATAGATAACCTAATTTTACAATACAGACTTCCATCCTTAGGATGATAAGAACTGCAGTCAACATTACTTAAGTTTGATATGTCAGTCATCCCAGATACTAGTTAGAATACCATAGATAGATAGGAGTCTTCTATCATTTCATAGACCCAGAGAATATGGCATTTAACATTTTGTTATTCAGAATTTGTCCATGAGAGTCGCAACAACTCCTGGTGTCACTGTTTCTTTCCAGAGATGGTGTTGAGAATCAAGGACACTCCTTTGGAGTTTGTCCTTTTAGCAGAGAATGGCAGGTTGGGTAAAGAGCTGCCCTACCTCAACTGCTGGCAGTACACACACAATGCCCAATTTGGATGAACAGGATGACAGATAGAAACTGATGAAACCTGTCTGGACAAGATAAGGCAGTCCCTCCAAAAATGCCCTGCTTCTGTCAGATATCATAGGCCTGTAGCCAAAATGATGGATGCTCCAATGGCACAGAAAACCATAGGTGATTGTCCAGGTAGAAGAATGTCACTGTCTTCTCACAAATTTTGAAAGTTACTACTTTCATGTGCTTCTGGCTTTCAGGTAATATATTTTCCTTCTCAGGTCTTGAGGAGGTTGAAAAATAGGTAGTTAAGGTTACTGTACACCCCACCATCTACCAATATTCTAGAAATATACGAAGTACCTTCTATGTGTTGGGTTTTAGTTGTAGTTTGTGCCTTTTCCTCCCCCAGATATTACCTTATAATAATTCCTATTGTATATAGTCTTAGTTTAGAACCTTCTTAGTTAGACAAAAGGGGGAGATGTGGTGGGATTCAGTTGTTAGCTGATAAGACACATTTCTAGAGCCCTGTGAGCCTGAGGGGGGTATGGCCAGCCCTTTTCAAAGGGGGCTGCTGGGATCTTAACTGTCCCATTTTGTTCCTGCTTTCTTGGAGACTGGATCAGCATCCATCACATGGATCATCCTATCACCCAAAAATCGTCCTAAGGTGTAACTTGTAATTGTGAGTGATAAATTACTCTCCAATAAATATTAATCCTGTATTTGGTATATTGCAAGTGAGATTTATTGTAATATAAATAAATGAATAAACCCAAGGATTCTTCTCCTCTTCATATTAAACTTTCTGTGCCTTCCTTTGTTGATTTGCTCTTATGCTTAAATATAGACATCCACAAGAGATCAGTCTTCTGCTCACTGCTGAACAGTCTCCATTGGGCACCCTCAGCAAGGTAAAGAGTTCTATTGACCCATAAAGAACACTCAGAAACCTTTCCAGAACACACTCTCCTTTAATATCCCAGCCTTCCACTTTCAAGTCACATTATACATTTCCACTGGAAATTGTATGCGTGCCTCAATCTTAAAGTGTTGAAAATCAAATTTAGCCTTTTAGTATATAAATGATTCTTTCTCACATGCATCATTTCTCAGTGACCCTGATATGGGATGTCAAACTTCAAGTTTCCTCTTCTTTGTTCCTCACATTTTACCATTAATTGTGTCTTGACCATTTTTTTCAAAGAAATTCTTCACATCTTCTTGTTCATCACTGCTTTCACCATCGCAGCTCATGTCCCAGTTTTCTTCACAGTTGTAAGTAGAGGTGGAGTTTTTTTATCCTGACTGCCCAGTTCCAAATAAACAACAAAGTTTGTGTTGATTACAAAATCATTGGCCAACATCTCAGTTTTATTACAACTAGCTCTTACTTTTAAATTAACCCAGTTCTATTAAACTATGTATTGCCACATGGCTTGTGGCTTTACCTATCCTGTATCATTTTTCTTCTTAGATGGTGGCTCTATGCTGTCTCCCCAACTTTGTTCTTCGTCTGTGTCCTCAGTTGAATTGTCCTGCCTAACTTTATCTTTTCTTGCTATAAGCCAGATAGCTTTATAATTAACCCATGAGAGTAATACATATTCACATCATACAGAAGATTTATCCCACAACACATAGCTCTCTCTTTACTTTTTCCCATCATTTTATCTATAACAGACACAGTGCATTGTATACTAAAATTTCTAGTTCACATTATTCAATGAGTATGTTCCTTTGATGGCCTCTAGTATTCCTCCCCTACACGAGTAACACATGTTAATGACCCTCCCCACCAAAATTCAAATTTGTAATATATTAGCTGTGACTACATTTGGAAAACTGGCCTACAAAGAGGTTATTGCGGTAAAATCTGGTCACATGTGTAGGATTGTCTCAGTTTTACTTGGACTTCTTTTCCAGAAGAAGGAATGGGGAAAAGGCTAAATGATAGGATTTTTTTTCTAGTATGTAAGACTCTGAGTTTGATACTCAAACTAGGAAAACAATAAGTAAAAAAGGACAACATTAGGACAAAGCCATCCACAAGGAGAAGACTATGAAAAGACACAAGCAGAAGACAGCCACCTGATGGCACCTTGTCCTCCAAATAATGGCTGACAGAATTTAATATAAACAACTTGTGTTTTAAGCAAGTCTGTGATATGTCCTACTGCGTTTACAGGACTCATGTTAATATAAAGGAACACACTTATTTAAGCTCAGGGTTCTGAGAGCAGAAAAGGTAGACCCTGTGTTACTTCACAGAATGGCCAGAGTTCAGAGAGAAGATGGGAGTTATAGAATACGGCAGCACTAATTCAAGCCCATGAAAATGAACCTGACAATTAAGAAAAGCATTAATCATTACCAATGTTCTAGTCATCTCTTAAAGATCATACCTTCTATGGTGGTTTGAATGCAAATGACCCCCCCCATCGGCTCATATGCTTGAATGTTTGGCTGCCAGTTAGTAAAACTAGTTGGAAAGAATTAAGGGGTGTGATCTTGTTTGAGGTGGTATAGCCTTAGTGGAAGAGGTGTGTCACCGAGGGTGGGCTTTGAAGTTTCAAAAGCCCACTCCAGACCTAATCAATCTCTCTCTCTCTGTGTGTGTGTCTCCATCTCTGTCTTCTCTGTCTCTCTCTATCTCTCTCCTCCTACTCCCACTGTCCCCCTCTCTTCTGACTGTGGATAAGGATGTAAATCTCCCAAACCTCTCAGCCATTGTTCCACCACCATGTCTGTCTGTCTGTCTGTCTGATTCTTGCCATGATGATCATGAGCCAACTCTAAAACTCTAAGTAAGTTCCCAATTAAAAGGGTTTTTTTAAAATATATATATATATATATATATATATATATATATATATATATATATATATATATATATATATATATGAGCTTCTTAGTTATGGTGTCTCTTCACAACAACTAAGACAGAAGTTGGGACCAAAGATTGGAGTATTGTTGTATAGGCCTGCCCATGCTATTATTTGGAGGAATATGAAAGACTTTGGGAGTTTGGACTAGAAAAAAAAATGGGTGAATGCTTTGAGGCTTAATTAGCCATTCTAGCAAGGGCATTGATGACAGTAGTGTTCAGAAAGATTTGGACTATGGCGGCCTAACTCAAGAGGTTCCATAAAAAAAAGAATATTAGTGAGCAGCTTATTGACCATGCTTGTGTTAGCTTGGCAAAGAATGTGGCTGTTTCTGCTTTTATTCTAAAACTTTTAATGAAGCTAAATTAAAAAGTTTTGGATTAATGTCTTTAAAAGGGGAGATTTTAAGACATCGTAGTATTAACTATATTATATGGATATTAGGGGTCACTTGTATGTAAACCTACAATATAAAAGAGCAAGTGAGACAAAGAAAAATATAAAATGTACAATTTGAGGAGAAAAAAACAACCAATAAATGTAACGTTGGAGCTAAATCCTGTGCTCAAGGAGATAAAAAGTTGGAAGAAAGGCCAGATGGTAAATGGAATAAATGAAGTGGTACCCTGAGAAAAAGACCCCAGCAAGCTAAGCTTCCAACTTGTTAAAAGAAGTTAAAGAAAAATGTAAGCTGTAAAAAGGAACCATTAATAACAGAAAGTTTATGTGAATGTAATTTAAGGAAGGAGTCATCTTTCTTTCCTGAAGAATTTAGCAATTTCAGCTCCTGTGGTTCTGGATTTAGAGTCAAGAAAGATATTGGAAAGGGGTTGTGGAATCTTCCCTGGCAGTTAAGAAAAGCTGATGGGGCCAGGAATTTAGAAGGGCAGTCCCTACATGAAGGCCTGAAGAGTCCATTTCATGAAGCTGTGAAAGTGAAGCTTGTATTGTGTTTGAGACCCCAGAGTGTTGAAGATTCCAGATCTATGGGATACCTGCCAAAGAGAGTTACTAACAGGGTGTGGTACCAAAGGGAAGTATTTTTAGTCAACAAAGCTGAAAGATGAAAGACATTGGAGATAAGAATGATTTGACATCAGATATGGAGATTTAAAATAAGAAGTTTGTCTTGCTAATTTTTAGTCTTCTGATGGTTTATTATTTACTTGCTATACCTATTTTTTCTCCCCATTTGAAATGGTAGTATTTTTTGCACCATTTTTGTTGGAAGTATGTAATTTACTTTTTTAATTTTGTAGGGGGTTACAGTTAAGAGGTTGCCTCAAGTGTCAGAAAAGACTCAACTCTGAATCAGTGAGGATATTTGAAGCTAACTGAATGCATTTCACATTATGATTTGGCTGCTAGCCCATGAAGAAGAATGCTGTGGTTTGAATAAAAATGACCCCAATAGGCTTAAATATTTGAGTGGTGGGTTCCTAGTTACTGGAACATTTTGGAAAGGATTAGGAAGTATAGCCTTGTTGGAGGAGGTGTGTAACTGAGTGTGGGCTTTGAGATTTCAAAAGCACATGTAGTCCCAGTATCTTTCTCTTGGCCTGTTAGCTGTGGAACATCATGCAAAGCTTTCAGCTACTGCTCCAGCACTGTGCCTGTCTGCTTTTCACCCTGATGATCATGGGCTGACTCTAAAACCATAAGCAAGTCCCCAGTTGAATGTTTTCCTTTATGAGTTCTTCAGACCAGTAGAACAGCAACTAAGACACCTCTCAACACTGTCAAAGTATCAATCAGATGCCAACAACTGTTCAGGAGGAGAAAAATCACATTAAGCTCTTGCACAGGTCCCATAAGTTGATATAAGATCATGGTTCCCTGTGTCAACCTCTAACAATAATGTGTAGAATACTTTCTAGATGCTTCTCATTCTACCAGTTGCAAGAAGATTTCTTCTTGGTAGTGAGTCTAGCCCATTCCTGGGGACTTCTCCAGTCTGAAGGATACTTCCTGACCCTGATAGACTCTTCATTATAAACTACAAGGGGGTTCAGTCATTTCTCTCAATGCAGGATGCCAATGAAGTTTCATCTTAACTTCTAAATAGCTCTGACTTCTATTGCAGCAGCATTACAATTTACATATTTCTTCTATCCTCCTCCAAATTCCTTTATTTTTCTCCCTATAAAATATTACACTTGCAAGCATAATTCAAGATATACACATCTTCAAAATTGAGAATTGGTGCCATCTGCCTCTGAATACAGATTTATAATTTTTTTGTCAAAATTAGTGCTCAACTTTTATGACACCTGTGTGGTTATATATTGCATATTTAATAAAACAGTCTGGAATATCAGAGGACAGAGGCACCCACAGAGCCAAACCATGAAGGTCAGGGAGTGGTGACCCAGGTCTTTAATCCCATCACTAGAGAAGCAGAGATCCTTTGGATCTCTGTGTGGTCAAGGCCTAACAGAGCAAGGTGGTAATGGCACCCACCTTTAGTCACAGCACTAGAAAAGTTGAGCCAGCAAGTAAAATAGCTGGTCAGGAAAAGAAAGAAGGTAGGAGAAGGCAGAAGTTCTTCCACTTAACCTACACTGGTCATCCTGAAAAATTGGCTGAGTGAGAATTGACTATGGTTTAGTCGCCATCTCTCTGATATTTTAGCTTTCTCCCAATAGCTGGTTCCAGGTTTTATTATAATACCAAATATATTTCATGAAAGATACCTGCTATATTGGAATCTGCCTTGTGGCAGTCATCTAGCTTTCCTTGTTTTCTGATTGTATTCCTAACACCTTTATGATATCTTCCACTTCTGGTGCAGCCATATCAGATTCAAATGGCAAAAATCATTAAGCTGCTTGACAAAAATCCAGCAAAGCTGAGACACATGATTGCTGCTGTTCCACTTTTGGTTTTGACTATCACATGTTGCATGCTTGGCAAGGGGGCTTTTAATATGTGTACAATATTTGGGGATACTGGAATGATGGGAAATTTGTAGTATTCATTTATGTCTTCTCCTAGGAGTACTGATTCTAAGCTTCCCCAGAAAAGTCCTGAGCATACTAACCACCCTCACCACAACACACACAGATATACACAGTTTAGGGAGATAGTCTTATCTACTTGAAGGTCTCCCTAACACCTTGGAGGTCATGACACACACAAAGACACCAAAGGTCTTTTTATAAGGCTCTGAGACATTCTTGAAACATCTGCCCCTGTACAATCAAAACAAAATATACTTAAAAAGCTTAGCAAGATTCAGCTAGAGAAGTTGGCAACAATTCACATTATAAATTTCTTCTTACTATACATTCAGGAGATTACATGCCATATATGGCAACAAAGTAAGCTGGAATTACCTTTGCCCTACACAAGGACTTATCATGATGGGGAAAAAAGGTGTAAAAAGAGTGAGGTGTCAGAATCTTCATTTCTTAGAAAAGTTAGCTTTGCAGGGCCACTGTGATGTCATATGAATAAGAAACAAAAGAATCTCAGGATTATACATCTAAATAAGTTTTATATTATGCCACAATTGAATAATAACTTTAGCAGCTTTGGCCTGAGGATTTTTCTTGGGCATTCTGACCATTAAGAGTTAATAAAATATTGCTTGGGACATGGCAATCTGTCAGGGGTTGGCTTGTAGATTTATTTTCTGTCCAGCATCTTTGAAACCATAAGAGCTACCAGCCTGAAAACAGGCTCTCATGTGCTTCTAGATCTTTAAAGCTTAGGTTATAAGGTTGATGAGTGAAATTGATTATAAAAGATAAATGAAGACTAAACTTGAGAGGAAATGATTGTAAAAGGTATCTCTGTTCTGTCACAGCTTATCAATGATGACTAAACTTATGACCCCAGACTTGGAAGAGGAAAAGTTTAACATATTTTGGAAACAAAATTATATGACATATGTTTTAGAACAACATGAGTGTATCTATGGTTATTGAATTCTCTATAAATAAAGAAACATTCTGACTGCTACTTAGTTGTGCTGTGAGATTTCTGTCACCAGCAGCAGCCTGGGTCACTTCTCCCTCACCTACTCCTTGCCTCTTGTCTGGAACTTGTCACCCTCTGGCACTAGCCCCTGGCACACTTACACTTAAATCTGTCTACTTACTCACATGATTCATTTCTTTTATTACCACATGAGTTTTGTGAATAAATGTATTCTGCTTCACTCTTAACCTTAGAAGCTTGTGGCGTTACTTCTGTCAGATTGGGGACAGACAAAATTAAATCATCTTTGATCCGGTGGTGACCAGTGCTGTCCTTTTATCACTTTTCCTGACAATGTCCATAATATGCAAATGTCAAGAAAAGATTTTCTGAGATGTTAAGAGAGTTAGAGTAGTTTTGACTTATATTAATGCTTACTATAAGCAAGAGGCTATGCAATAGTTCATGGTGCCAACCTGTTCACAGGAAACCAATGCTACCAGAGACACTGGCAATGTTTGGTTGACTACAATGTGACTGTGAGACAATGATTTAGGAAGTGTGATAATACTTGGCCCACAAAGTTCTGTCTCACCTTGGGAATTTAATTCCATTTCTGAGATAATCAATGCCCATAATACAACTAATATCATCTTTAAAGAGGAGAAATTTAGGGATAGTAAATATCTTTCCAGCAGAAATACACTGACCTCAATAGATATTATGATAAGAGAAATGAATCATCTGCTTAAATATACATATCTAATGAGTACATAAATTTTGTCAACCCCATGGCTGGAACTGTCTGAGATAACCCAGGGTGCATCAGATCTGAGGCTTAGTCCTGACCACATAAGTCTTGAAAGCAAATCTAGTTTAACAATTTGACATTTGGATTTTAACCACACTATACTTTAGTTCTCAATTGGAATATCACATTTTGCTTCTACTATGAGCCTAAGTTCAAAACAAGTGCCTATCCATTCAATTTAAATGAGTGTTTATTGAGATTTAAGTCTCTAAAACAGCCCCAGGGTTTTTCCTAGTCAATACCTAGGCCTTCCCTAAAATGCAGAAGCTATTCAATAAATAATTCCTTAGTAATGAATAAAAGTACAATGTAGCATATCTCTTGACTTAGCTTCTAACTTTCTTCTCTTCTTACCCATATTTTTTTTTTAAATTTTTAGGCCCCAAGGTTTGATTAAAAAAACTTCTTCCTGTGATTCGGTATCTACCCCCACACTGCCTCATCACAGCATTATTTACCTACACTCATGCTATGTTCAGTTCAAGATTTGAGTTAATGTCTACTTTTCAGTTTTTGTACCAGTCACTTTGGGCTCTATTATAACATAGTAACAATTGACCTTACAAAATCAATTCCTTTGGACCACAGAGCTCCATTTATGTTAATTCATGTGACTGTGAGTTAGATTCAGCTCTACTCCAGAGCAGTGTGTTTGGGAATCAAACAAAAGGCCTCCCTAAAGATGAAATACAAACAGCTGAGAAACATTTTTAAAACATTGAATATCCTTATCACCAGGGAAAAGAAAATTAAAACTACTTTGGTATTTGTTTTATTCAAATTAGAATGGTCAAGATATGAAACAATAATAAAAACCCACACAAAATAAACAAATGACCAATGCTAGTGTGACTGTAAGGAAATGGGAGCATTTTTTCCTTGTTGGTGGGCATGAAAACTGGTACAGACATTATGTAGACTAGTGAGGAGGGTGCTAAAGTTCTAGAAGTGTTTCTACTATATTATATAAGTGTGCCACTCTTGTGTAGTCAAAGGTCTCTATATCTGACTAAAGACATATCTATATCTTCATGTTCATCTGTGTTCATTTCTGCTTTTTTTTTAAAACAATCAGAGGGTGGTAACAGCCTAGATAGTCATCACTGATGAATGGATAATGAAAATGAAGTATATTTAAACAATAGAATATTATCCATTTGTAAAGAAAAATAAAAAATAAAATAAAATTATGAAATTCTCAGTTAATGGATAAGACCTTCTGAGATAATTAATACTGGGTGGCTATTATCTTAACATGTCTGAAATTATTATGAAATCTATGGAAAGTATATATTTAGGACCTTCAGGATAACCCTTCAGGAATGCAGAAGATCCACGATAAAGTCTTTGTATTGCAAACATTCCTGACAGTGGTTGCTCTTTTTAAATCTGTGCATTTCGTTAGAGGGCAAGTCCACTGAAATAGGTTAGGCTGGTCTTGCATTCAAGACCCTCCTGCCTCAGTCACAATACTCACCTACACCGTGTGATTTTTTTTGACAATAAAATGGCCATGAATAACTAGCAACATGCATCACTGAGGTTGTTCTTGGATTCACTGCTGCCTGACAATTTGGATATTTTTAAGGCTTATCCCACAACTTAGACTTTGGCACAGTGCCTCTTAAGACCTTTAAACATCTAAAATTGTAAGCTTAAAATGGAATTTTGATGAGATTCTTTTTCTGTATTGTAAACAATGATATTTCAGACCATCAAAACAAACAGGTGAGAGTGTAGACAAAGACAAAGGAAGTCCAAGGGCAAGGGTCATGAAGACAGGGGGACGCTCATACAGATAAAAATCCCAGAAATCCTTGGGCTTCTTCAGAATAAATATCCATACTCAGACCATGTCTTTCTGCCAGCGTCATAGATCACCTACAACCATTTGGTGCTCTTGCCCTGTCTGAGATAGCTTACCGGAAGTGATGGGTGTGGCCTAGCAAGACAAGTTTTCACTGTCTATCTGCCTCTCAGGCTGGAAGACTTTGGACCCTCTGCAGTGCTTGTCCATTACAATAAAGTTTCTGGCCCATTCGGCCAGAGGTCCAGACCCACAGACCTGCAGCCCAGACTTCTTAGCTTGCTGCTTAGGCTCCCCCCAAAATATCTCGATGCTTATATTAAGTTCATGCTGTTTGGCATATGGTTTAGGCACATCACTAGCTAGCTATTTCATCTTAACCCATTTTCATTAATCTGTCTGCCACCTGGCCCATGGCTCACCTGTGCTCCTTACATATTTCTTCTTTGGGCAGCTGGCTCGATCTGAATCTGACTCTGCCCTTCCTTCCTACCTATTCCGATTTCCTACCTATTCCCACCTACTTCTTCTACGCTGCCTGTCATGGGCCAAAACAGCTCCTTTATTTAAAGATGGATATTCACAGCATACAGAAAGACATTGCCACATCTCTTATCATTCCATGACTGAGCATAGTGAACTGAACAGGACCAACAATGAAAGAAAAGTCTTCTGATTGTGATTAGCTCATCTTGAGTTGCAGTTGAGTGAGAAGTACCAGGCACTTGAGATCATGAGGCTGGGCAGAGTCTCAGAAACAAGTTTACATATTTATCAAAAAGCTTTTTAGATCCTGAGCTGTTTCATTTTCAGATTTGTGAATCTCTAGGTTCCCAGAAAAGCCAAAAATCAGGCTTATGTCAGGTACTATGACCAATGCTAGTGTGGATGTGAGAAAATGGGAACATTTCTTCTCTGTTGGTGGGCATGAAAACTATGTAAACTAGTGAGGAAGTTCCTTAAAAAAGCTAGAAGTGGATGCACTTGACATTATGCCATTTTTGCGTATGTACTCAAAGGACTCCATATCTGACTATGGCAATTATCTGTATCTTCCAACTTCTACCTCAATTTGACTTCTGCCCTCCCAATCTTTCCTCCATGGTTATAGGATTCTTTAAATCCACTCTTCCAAACATTTGCACAGTTATGCTTAGATGAGGAATGTCTTCAGTTGCCTTTGTTTACCCCTTAGCTCAGTTTTCTAAAGCCTAGCGCATATGACATTTATTAGGAGGCTACTAGAAAATCTTCAGGAAAAAAGTAAGATAAATGATGAAATAAATTTTGGGAACCTAGGAAAGTAATTTTATGATCTTGATTGCAGCCTTTAACTCTTAAGTATATGTTTTGAACTTCAAAAATAGTAATGCATTATTCAGTGTTACCTGAATATGAATAAGGAGTCATACAAACATACACCCACATATACCTTCTTTAAACATTTATCTCATGACTAGGCTTCTCAAACTGAGCATACACGAGAAGACACTTATTTCTCCAGTCCCGTGATATAAATTTTGTGATCAGTACAGATAAGCCATGAGAAGAGATAGAGAGACATATGCACTATATTGTAGGTTAGCTTTTCACTGGCACCTCAGCAAACTACCAAAAGCAAAGTATTTTCAACCACATGCATTTCCTACATCCAGCATTGTTGGTCAGTAGGTCCATGGCAAACACTAGCAGCACTCTGCCCACCGAGAGATGAGGCTGAAGTTTAGTAGAACTGCATTTTTTCTTAGAGACCTGAAGAAGAATTCACTTCCACAGACACTGCATGTGGGACTGAGATCACTTCTTCCTTGCTGGCTACCTGAAGGCCAGAGGCCCCTTCTCACAGGTCTCCCTCTGGTCCTTCCACATGATGCCACATCTCAAAACCAGCAACAGACCTGGTTTTGAGACAGATTATTCATTTACTTGAAATTTTCTCAACTTCTCTGTCTTCATTTTCTGATTCCTAATTGGTTCAGATTTTCTCTTTCTGTGCTTCTGTGATTAGATTATGACCACCTAGATGATCCAGGATACTTTGTTATCTCAAACTCTTTAACCAGAATCACATAGGCAAAATTCATCTTGCTATAGGGATCAGGACATGAATATCTCTGAGGGCTATATTCTGCCTAGACAACGTCACTATGGCTGAATTGTCTTTCTTTACCTCTGGTTTCAAGATGGGTACTCCAGTGTACACTTTCTACCCTCAGCCTGTTACCTCAACAAGGGCATCACAGCTAGACTTGGGCATCCTCTGGCCTAGCATTCCCTAGCCTTACCACTCTGAAGGCATTAGCAGTACCAATATCTTATTCTCCCTTTCACTTCACTATCAACTTGGCATGAGAAGATGATCAGTAAAAGTGCAGACTTCATGAATTGAACTAAACATAAATTCTTCAGAGCTCACACTGTAGAACTGAACTTTAAAGAGAAACACAGGCTGGGCACAGAAATCTGGTGTTAGTTATTTAGTACTATAGGTGTCCCTTGAAGTGTGATCTCAGCTCACCAAGCAGAGGATCTAAAAATATTCTTAAAAACACATCGAAAAATACTTTGCAAAGTATTTTTCAGCCCCTGAAAACTGGTTGTCCTAAGGTTCCCTTCCCATTAAATGAAAGGCATTCATTTCTCCAGAAGATAAATACACCCTCAAAGAAAGCAGCCCCTCTTGGCTTTAAGTTTCTTATTGGGCTTTTAGTCTTTGTCTATGGAGAGATAAAACTGAAAACTCCAGCTCTGCAATGACAAGCAGAGTGTTTCTATGTTCCTAAGGCTTTTGATACTGAGATGTGTGCTGTGTCTGGAGACAACTCTAACATAAGACATAGTGTAGCAGCATAGAGACCTTTTACAAGTGTGTCCAATATGCTAATTTAAAAGCAAAGTCCAACTCAAAGAGACTTCCAGATTCGCTACCGTATGAATCTTAGAAAGTGGCTAATCGGACATTGTCACATACAAATGATAAAATGTGAGAGTTTCCTGACTTGAGAGATGGTGTAGAGGAGACTTAAATTTGATCATGAAACTACGTAGATAAACTTTCAAGTCAGAACATACCCTTACCTCTCCTGGGTGTGATGAAATGTTTGTGACTTCTTTACCACCGGATTGTATATTGAATTTATTTTTGTCAGGACATAGGATCCCAATGCATATCACCTTTCCATAAGCAAAGTCTATTTTGATTTATTAGAAAAATGAAAATATAAACCATCTGTGGCTTGGAACTCAATTGTGACTGATTTCAGTAAAATGATTTGTGTATCATTTTTACTATTGGCTGAATGGCTGATTGAATTATTCAAACTAATTTAAGGTAAACTTTAGATTTAAATATTTATAACATTATAAACTAATGGGGGTTTTGTTGCTGTTTTTAAAAACAAAACAAAACAAAAAACAAACATTGTCACAATCAAACATGAACAAAGAAAAGAGGAAGTGCCCTACAAAGTTCACTTTTGGCACTGTTTAGGGTTATCCCTCGTTGTAGAGTATAAGTAGAAAAAATTGGAAATATGGATACACACGTGTGCCCTCAGCAACTACTTGCTGGTACTAAAATGTTTTAGAAAAGTGGACAAAGAGTGAGAAGTGCAGGAACAATTTATAGATGTAGTCATGCCTTAGTATCCACAAGAGATTAATGTCAGGACTGTAGAAGTCAGACCTCTGCATAAAGGGCTAGTGTTTGTATATAATCTATACATATTAGGCTATATAGTTTATTAATCCATGTAGTAGTTATAGCACTAATTCTTTATTAATAAATATTACTTTTGGTTAAATCTATCATTGCAGAGCCCAAGGATATGAAATACCTCTGTGTGTGTGTGTGTGTGTGTGTGAATGCATGCGTGTGTTTGTGTATACATCTACACAGATGTGTGTGTATAAATACAAGTGAATACCCAAATAAAATGAAGTTGTTGAGTTTTTAGCCATGAGATATTAATGTTCAATTTCTTTAAATTTAAATATTTATTTTTATTTTATACAGTTAATTCATTTTCCGAAGCAAAAGTCCCTTGCCCTATACAGCTTCCACCTCTGCTTGGCTGTGTCCCCAGCTTGACTTCAGAGAAGATTAAATCTTCATCCCTCTTGCCAAACACCTTATGAGGTAGGTACCCTGGGAAAGATTCAGGACTCCTAGTGAAGTGTGGGCTCAGATTACACAAACATATTTACAGGAGCTTGGCAGTACAGAGGAGGCCATGTCTGTGGAGATTAAACCCTAAGCATGGCAGGAAGGCTAATTTGTCATGGGCCAGCCAGGGAACAGAGGCATATGTATGAGTTCTGCAGCTGGCAAGTAGCCTTATTAAGGAGATTTCTTCTGCGTGAGGAAGATGAGGACAGACATTGAGGGTGATAAGGCGAGGTTCTGTGGAACACTGAGACCCTCATGGTTTTTCAACCACTACACAGGACATGCAGATGCAGATGAGACAGCTCGGGGCTCAGGGAGGTGGGGGGAGATGGACATACACAAGATAACCTAATAAGAAGCAGTGGTGAAAGGGGAGAGCTTATCAAGGGCAGTGAGTGTTTCCAGCAAGTTATGTTCCCAGTTCCCAACTGTTGCAATGAGGTTTCTTGGTCCTGGGCAGCCAGAGATCCAGACCCACAGATCTGCCTCCCCAGACTCCTTAGCCGCCTGCAGCTGATCAGGCCCCCAGAAATGATTCAGATGCTTATATTAAGTTCATGCTGTTTGGCCTATGGCTCAGGCACATTGCTAGCTTGCTCTTTCATCTCAATTCAACCCATTCTCATTAATCTGTCTGCCACGTGGCCCATGGCTCACCTATGTTCCTTACATGCTTCTTCTTGGGCGCCTGGCTCAGTCTGTCCCTGACTCTGCTCTTCCTTTCCTACCTATTCTGATTCCCCACCTACTTTTTCAATGGTGCCTGTCATGGGCCAAAACAGCTCCTTTATTTAAAGATTGATATTCACAGCATACAGAGAGACATTCCCACATCACCCAACCCCCAAGGATTAGGCTGGGCACACAGATTGAGGCAGGCAGGAAGCTAACAAAGAGCAGCTGTATGAAGATCATGTGCTTTGTCCTGGGAAGTCACCAATGAAGACTTCTATGATTAGAACCATAGCTATTATTATTAGCATGGAGTCCTTTCAAAGCAAGTCCAGGGAATAAAGCTGGCAAAGTAACTAAAGACTCATAGGACCTTTTATGTCCTTAAACACATGAGTTCTTTTTCACGGGGCCCATGATTTTTGTGGTCTCTATTTTCATTGCATAAAAATACTTGTCAGCTCAACAGTGCTTTCTTTTGTAGTGACAGAAATTGCTTACAACTTCTTTTTCCTCTTCTCTGATTTATCTCAGAGATGACTGACAGAGGTTACTTCACTGGACATAGAAAAGATAGTGATTATCTGTTGAAGTTACCACACAGCAAACAACAGATGAAATCTGTTTTATCAGCACACCATCCCCCTGGCTATCAGTGATAATGGAACCAACATAGTTCATCTGGAGAACTCCAAATATAAAGTGCATTTGTGAATGAATTCCAGAGGCTACAAACGAAGCTTACAACCTATCCTTAAACTATCAGGAAAGAGCCCTTCCTTCCCCTAAGCCAGCTTCCTCTCTTCTATTGTAAGTCTTCAAAATTATATGAAATAAGAAAATTCAAAACTTACTTCAAGGAAGAGCAAGTCTGGTTTTGAACTTTGCATCCTTGTGGTAGGAAGGAACGCTGGGGAGAACTTGAAGACATGGGCAGAAACACGAGCAGGGTGATAAGAGCCTAACATGTTTTAAGGCCTGTTGAGACAGACCATTGAGTAATAGCCTCAACCTCTGATAGCAGTTCTTGCCCTGAACATGCCATTCTCTCCTCTCCTCAGAACTGCATTCTGATCATTTCTTATGGTGCTAAGTTGATGTCTGAGTCAAGATAAACACGATCCCTGGGTAGCATGCCTCATCTCCATTTTAGTTTCCCCCCTGGATGGACTCCAATTTAAAGCAGACACTATTGGAGTCACAAGCTCCCTGGGCATTGCTCTTCCACAGTCTTCATTTGCAGTTAGACCTCACTAGTACCTCTTATTTGTCCTGATCCACAGAGACAAAGGCTGGCACCTGGACGAGGAAATGGAAGAATCCTGTATAGCAACGAGTTCAAGCATATTCTCTACTTTCTCCTCTATTAAAATTGGGTTACCCAGGCTTGGGTTAAAATCTTTTATGCATTTGAAGTTTACCTTTATACTTGGGAGAGGTGGAGATCTAGTTTCATTTTTCTACATGGGACTATACAGTTTCACTGGTACTATTTTATGGTTATACCATCATTAAGATATCTCTTGAATTATAAGTGACTGGCACTCACAGACAAAGCTAATAA
Source organism: Phyllotis vaccarum (assembly GCA_033318265.1). Lineage (NCBI taxonomy): Eukaryota > Metazoa > Chordata > Mammalia > Rodentia > Cricetidae > Phyllotis > Phyllotis vaccarum. Next base: position 101,557,898 of record JARWLC010000005.1, on the reverse strand, counting down.
TACACTTTAAGATCATTTAAGACCTAAGAGTGCTAACCTACAACGTACTCAGCCTGTTTCTTTAACCCACCTTTAAGAGAAGAATATAACAACCAACAGTATTTGCCTTGGATTTCCCTGTAATGAACTTTTAAAATATAAGCTAATACATTCATTTAGTCCTAAATTTTGTATTCTTCCATGTCTCTAGCTCAGAAAGCAATGTATGTGTATTGTCATAGTAATTCTGATAACAACAAATAGTTTAAAAAGCAACCTTATTGTTTAAATATTTACCATAAACACTCAAAGTAACTATGGATATTGCTTTATAGAAATTATTATTTGACTCAGCTTGAGTCAGTCAGTAAAAATCTACTCCTAAAAAGCACTTAATTTTTGTAAAGTATCCCTCATTTATTTCCCATGTTATGTTTTCTGTGATGTTCTATAAATACACAGCAAAGTCCTTTGTGGGGGACAGAAACACAGTGACAGACATTATAGTTAGACAGCAGACATAAGAACACAGACTCAGAATCATACAACAGATAAATTACTGATGTGAGATGTCTTTCTGTATGCTGTGAAAATTATTGGTTAATTAAAGAAAAAGAAGAATATTTTAGTCTATGGTGAGCCATCTTATATGTAGGTGGATAATCCAAGTATAGATAAAGGGGAAGGGAGCAGAATCACAGGGAGGGATGCTACAAGCTGCTTCCCAAGAGAATAAGCTGTAATGGAACACAGATAAAGCCACTAACCATGTGGCAACACATAAATTAATAGAAATGGGTTGTGTTAAGTTATAAGAGCTAGCTGATAATGAGCCTAAGCCATAAGCCAGTTTGTAATTAATATAAGCATTTGTGTGATTATTTGGGACTAAGTAGCTTCAGAACGTGCTGGCGAGGCCAGAAACTTCTTCAGCTGCAGATTACAGACAGGCTAGAAACTAGAAGTTACAGAGAAGTAAAGATACACAGAAAGAAATAGAGGACTCAAATCTTGGCTTGATCTTGGTCAAACTCCTCCAAGGGTAAATGCTTTGATTTTTTTTCCTTAATGTGACATGGACACATTTTGATGACTCTGAGTTTAATCACCATTTGTTAGAGGTAGTGTACTCTTCTCCAATGTGTGTTTTTGGTTTCTTTTTTTAAAATATCAGGAGGCTGTGTGAAAATAGGCTCATGTGTGGATCTTCAATTATATTCCATTGATCAATGCATCTTTTTAATGACACTCCCATACTGCTTTTATTCCTGTGCCTCTGTGGTATATCTTGAAAGCAGAAACAATGATGCTTCTGACAGTGCTATTATTGTTTTGCATTAATTCCTAGGTCTTTGTGTTGCTATGTAATTTTTTTAAGCTTAATTTTTTTTCTGTGAATAGCTATGTTTATGTTTTGATAAGGATCATGTTGAATCTGTGGATTGCTTTTGAGGATGGCCATTTTCATAATATTACTACTACCAATCTCCAAGCAAGAAAGCAAGGATGTCTTTCCATTTTTTAGTATCCTCAATTTCTTTCTTGGGTGTCTTAAAATTGTCATCATACAAGTCTTTAACTTCTTTGGTTAGAATTATTCTAAGAAAAATTAATAGGGCCTGATGTGATGAATAGTCATGTTACTCTGATTTCTTTCTCAATTTGCCTGCCACTTATATTTACAGAGTCTGTTGATGGGAAGTGAAGGGGACAATAATCACAAAGGTATTGAGAAAAGGGTTGAGTATGATTATTGATGCATTGTATAAAACTCTCAAAGAAATGTTAAAAAATAATGAGGGCAATAAAAAAAAGTTCCAATGGCAGCAGTCCATGTTTAATTACAAATTTAATTCAAGTGTGAATTCATGTTCTGAATATGAGGTGATATTATTTTCAAGAATTAAACTTTCTTTTGTGAATAGCAGGCACTTACTTTTTTATTAATCTTCAGTTAAACATTACCCTTCTAAGATCATTATTTGCATTATATTAAATACCCCTTTATAATTAATTTTCTATACAAGAAATGAAATTTGACTCTCTCTATGGAAGCCAATAACAGAGAGTAATTTAACCAATAGGTATAGAAAGCTTGGATATTACAAAATGTACTATATTGCTAGGATTTTTAAATAATTTATTTTACTTTTATTTGTGTGTATATGTATGTGTTGGGGGAGGGTACCCACAAATTCCAGAAAAGTGTGTCAAAATCCCTGAATCCTGAGTTACAGGTGATGTAAATTGCCTGTGTGGGTGCTGGGAAATAAACATAGATCCCCTGGAAGACCAGTAGGAGGTTTGAACCGCTAAACATGTGTCTCACTCATGTGAGGCTATTTTAAAGACTAGTGAGAAAAGAATATGCCAAAATAGATTTATAAACTTGTCAATCAGTAAAACAAATAAAATTGCTTAAAATTGTAAAAGCAAAGAAAGTAGGACATATTTAAAGTCAGTAATATTTCCTGAACATCAGTGGTGGTACAGGCAGAATGAATACATTAGTTGTTTCCCTGGAATTCTTATGAATCAGTGTGTGGGAGGGTGTTAGACAGATCAACAAGCATGTGAGTTAGATTCAGTAAGTGCTATAATCCAAGTTTTATAATGAAGATAAGTGTAAATTAATGTGAGAAGAGAGATAAGTATGAAAAGATAGTGGAGAAGTCTTTATTTTTAAAAGAATGCAATAAATTTTGTAAGAATTAGCAACAAAAAAAGAGCACATTGTTGTTCAGGGAAACACAGTGTAACAATAACAAGATGTCCTTTCATGTCTAGCATACTAGCACAAGTTCAAAGGATGATGATATGCTGGGAAATGTCTATAAATAGGATTCTCAATGTTTCAGGGTCTCAAGGGATAAGTTGGTACAAACATCTGTAGAGCAGTTTGGGAATACCAAGTCAAACTGGAAATGCTTATCAGGAAGCAATTCTGTCCCTATGTCCACATTCCAGAGATATCTTCAGATAGATGTGTGGAAAATAAACACTTGTAGCTCTTATGTCACAGACCCAGGACAGATGATTATCTGGGATGCCTATTAAACATATCAAAGCAGACCTGGCCACCAGATTCTCCCAGCATCCCTCAGTCCCCATCTGTTACAGGATGTGGCTAGCATCCCCCACACACTATCTTAAACTCCCTATCTTAAGCACTGGGCTGCTCTTCCCTATATAATCCAGCCATTTTGATTATCCGGCTCTTTTGTCTACCCTTTACTCTCCTGTCTCTCTCCTGTCCTCATATGGCTGACTCAAGATTATGTTCACTCTGGACTCCCCAGACGTGTCTGCCTCTGACTATGTCTCCCAGATATCTACACTAAACCTTCTCAACCATACCTCAGAGTAATTATGATTTTCCTTTCCATTTCCTTTTTATTCAATAGAAATACTGCTCACAGTAGAAAGAAAAGATGCAACTGAGGTGTGTATATCAAGAAGGAAGAAAACAGTCTTCATTGTACATATTGTTGTGTGTTCATATAATATATGCACAACCCACATGCTTGAGCAACATTAAAACCCACATACTTCATTTAGAAAATGTTTGATTTTTTTTTCATGTAATTATGAAGCCCACCTACCCTCTTGCTCACCTACCCTCCTCATCAGTAACTCTTCTACCCTTGCCTTCTGGTCTGCCTCCTCATTTCCACCAACCTCCTCCTTTCTTTATGTCTAGCAAACACTAGACAGAACAACTAGAGTTGTTTGCTATAGTGTGGATCTGGAATACCTTACCCCTCCCTGTTTTGATATTCAGGGTAAAACTCTTAGGAGGTCATAGATCTTCAGAAGGGCGATACCTGGGTTGGCAGTTGTAAAGCTCCGAGGTCTTCATGCTTCTTTGCCTATGGGATATGAATAAGTAGGTGCACTCTGTCATATACCTCCACCATGATGTACAACCCCAGGCCAGAAGCAATGGCAACAGTCAACTGCTATAGAATAATTCTTTTACACTATGAAGATGTATTGTACCCATTGGTTTAATAAAGAACAAACTGGTTGATATCTAGGAAGGGGTTAGGTAAAAAAACTAGATTAAGTGACTGAAGGGAAGATAGGCAGAATCACCGGAGATGTAGAGGAAGCAGGAGATAAATTTGTAATGTTGAGAAAAAGTACTAAGCCATGTGGTAGTAGACAGATTTTTAAAAATATAGGCTAACTTAAGTTGTAAAAGCTAGTTTTTATTGCTTGTTGTCAAAAAAAAAGCTAAACAAATGAAGTTAAATTTGGAGAAGTTTTTCTGAGGAAAAAAAGGGATATAGGAATGATAGAATAAAAAGGTAGATTATTGAATTTACTTTACTCCAAAAAGAATCTATTAATCTCAAAAATTTTACATTTGTATGGATATTGGTTTAGTGATAGAAATTTATAGTTATTTTTCTTATACTGTATGTATGTTTCTACTCTTGTTTGGAATATTGTGCTTATAGCTTATTTAACAAATGTAATGTGTAATTAAGAAATACTTGTTAGTAGTTAGTCATCCTTAAAATAATAATATTAGTAATCATATTAGGTATGTTTTCAAGTTTAACAGTTATATTTAGATAGATATATGGTCTTCAAACACTTCAAAGGCCTACAGAATATGGGACTTAAGATGTTTAATAACCTGAGCCTTTTTCATGACAGTGAGGCATGTCTGACCCTGGCAGGACCAATCTACTTCAAAAGAAAATGATGGACTGTAGTGGGATTCAGATGTTGTTTGGGGAAGCTTAGAGGCATGTCTCTGGAGTACTAGGATCCTGAATGGGATGTGGCCAGACCCCATTGAGATGCCAGGACACTGACCTTCCTTCCTGTCTGTTCTTGCATTCTTGGGTAACAGATCAAACCATCTATCCACCATGGGACAGTACTCTCCAAGAATTATCTTAAGGTTCAATTTTTGTCAGTGAGTGTTTATATAACTCCTTAATAAATATTAACCCTCTATATGATATATTGCAAGTGAATATTTCACAATAATGGACATCAAAGAACCTCGATATAGGGTTTGCTTTCTTAATGGCAAAAGCTAACCATTTGAGCAAAACAGTAGTCTGTACAAATTGAACTAAGGGTAAACAAAAGATAGTAACTGCTAAACTTTTCCAAGACAAAATATGGCAATCCATCAAAATTCTCTGCTTTTCAAAAATGTCTATCTGATATTCTAGGTTGTAGATCAGAGACAAAAGCTCCAACATTGCATAGGCACATTGGATGAGTGTCTAGGCAGTCAGATGTTCCTGCCAGGAGATAATATTACATCCATCTGAGGACTTTGATGGAGTTAAAGACTAAATAGTTAAACCTATATTTTACCTTAGTTATGATAAAAAGTAAACAATGCATAAAACTTTAGACTCATAAAGATAAGATAGATAACAGAGTATTTTCTCTAAATGTGCAAAATACAAATGGACTAGATATTGTAACTGTAATTCTTACTTTGCAACTGTTTTGTTGTGTATAATTTTATTAAGTTGAAGTTAAAACCTTCCTTTTTTTTAGACAAAAGGGGGAAATGGTGTGAAATAATCTTTCTGTACACTGTGCAAATGTTTGTTCTCATTGGTTTAATAAAAATGTAGATGGTCAATTGATAGGCAGAAAACAGTTAGGTGGGAGAGCCAGACTGAGAAAATTCTGTGTAGAGATGCAGAGTCACCAGGATATGTAAAGAAATCAAGAGATGAACTTGTTGTGCTAAAAAATGGTACTGAGCCACATGATAGATAGTACATGAATATTTTTTAAATGGGTTATTTGCAAAAGCTAGTTAGTAACAAGCCTAAGCTGTTGGCTAAGCATTTATAAATAATAATAAGTTTCTATGTAATTATTTGGGAGCCGGCTGATGGAACAGGAACTTTCACCTATAGTCAACCATTAATTGAAGCCTTGGAAATAGTGAGCCAAAAACCTTTTCTTTCATTTTAAGTACTAACTTATATCTGGGGTAGTTTGTTATAAAGTTGGAAAGTTAACAACCTGTTTTCTCTGCCTAGAATGTTCTTTCTATTTACTTTTAGAAAGCCATCTCCTTGTAGTTCAAATACTATATTAACATCAAGTCTTCCCTCCCTTAACTATCTGAGGAAGATGCTTGGTTCCTGTAGTTCTTCTTCAATACTCTACAGATATTTAATTATAGATGTTTTCTCACTATTTTTAAATATCTTACTCACTTGATTCAGAGTGATGATTATCTGACTCAGGCCAAGAGGCTAACATCCAGAACACAATCCAACCACTGCACATGTTCAGCAAAGCTTTGTTGAAAAAATAAAGTTATTCAAAGATACAAATGTTGAAAATTACCATTTTGGATCACTTAATAATTATTTTCTTTTCAAAATATAATTATTCAATGTGGTAGTTTGGAAAAAATGTCCTCATAGGCTTATATATTTGAATGCTTAGTTACCAGGGAGTGGCACTATTTGAGGAAGATTAGAGCATGTGGTCCTCTTGAACAGAGTGTATTATTGGGAATGGAATAGAGATTTTAATTAGTCATGCCAGGCCAGGTCTCCTTCCCTCTCCCCTTCCCTCCTCTCCCTCAGCCCTCTCTTTTTCTCTCCTCTCTGATGCAGGATGTCTTTTTGCACTCTGTGAATTATCACTGGATTTTATAGGAACTAGGCATAGATTAACAGAAAGAAAGGTAGAGTCATGAGAGATGCAATCCAGCCACCTAAGAAGCAAGATATAATGGAGTACAGGTAAGCCACAAGTCATGTGGCTAGACATGGATTAATAGAAATGGGTTAAGTGGTAAGGGCTATCTGATAATTATCCTAAGTCATAAGATAAACATTTTTAATTAATATAAGCCTTTGTGTGATTATTTGGAACTAAGCAGCATCTGGGCTGTGTTCAGACCTTGAGGCCAGAAACTTGTTGCCTCTTGGTCCTCTCTTCGCTTCTCCTCTTCTCTCCTCCCCTCCCCTTCCCTCCTCTCACACTTCCTATCCCTCCTTTCCTCTCCTTTTATCTCTAACCTTTAGACAAAGCATATGAGCAGCAAGATGTAGTTCTCTTCTACTTCTCCATAATGATGTCTGCCTGCATGCAACTAAGGTCTCTGCTATGATGGTATTGAACTAAACCTTTAAAACTGAAATCAAGCCCCAAATAAATGTATTTTTCTGTTAAGAGTTGCTTTGGTCATGGTGTTTCTTCACAGGAATAGAACAGTGGCTAAGACAATAAATAAGAGCATGTTTGTTTGTTTGGAGAAAACTATGTGTGTATGTATGCAGCCTAGACTGGCCGTGACCTTCACCTGCTTCAGTTTCCCAAGCACTGGGATAACAGATATGTACCACTATGTCCTGTTAAAAATATAGTAAAAAAAATGTTAATTATTTAACAAAATATGTAATGTAAAATTTAATTAATTTATTGATCACAAGCTTTCAGTCTGCCTTTGACATGCATGTCTGGTGCCCTCAGGGGGCAGAGGAACATGTCAGATTCCCTTGTACTGGAGATTACAGACAGCTGTGAATTGCTGCAATATAGGTGCTGGAAATTGAACTTGAGTCCTCTGGAAAGTCAGTTAATGTTTTTAAACACTGTGCCACCTCTTTAGGCCTAAGATATGTAATGTTATATGAAATGTATTTTCTTTCTATTTTAGTGTGCCCATTCATGATTGTTGCAATTCTTATTATTATAATGGCATGGAGATTGATGTTAGTTTAAACTTTTTCAGATGTGTAAGTGCTAAGCTATTCCACTCAAACAACAGCGGAAAAGTCATGAAGTTATTTCATATTACATAGATTCACATTTCCCATTTTTTACACAAAAAAATCAAATACAGTCAGAAAAATATAGTTGATGATTGAGAAGCTAAAATTAAGCCTTACTCAATTTTACTAAAAGGAAATATTTGGATAATGAGAGTATATAATACTGGCCCAGGAGATCAATGGAACAAAATGCAACCAATTGATATTTGACAAAGAAAAAAATGTATACACTAGACAAAAAACCCAGCATATTCAACGAATAGTACAGGACAACTGGATGCCCACATGTAGAAAAATGAAATTACATTTGCATCTATCACCATGTACAAAAGCCAAATCCAAATGGATCAAAGACCTCAAATAAAACATGAATGCTAAAAATGCTAAAGCAAAATAATGATAGTAGTACCATGCATGATAGGAGTGAAGGAAAGGACTTCCTGAATTGACTTCATTTACCCAGGAATTAAGGCCAACAACTGGCTTGAAATTCTTCTATACAGCTATAAAATAACCTAGAAAGGGGGAGCATGCAGAATGGACAGAATCTTTACCTTTATATATCTGACATACCAGACAACTATATATCACACGTATATTAAGATATCAATAATAAACAAAGAACTAAAGATATGAAGAATCAAGAAAACAAAGGATCCATTCAAAAAATGAGCTATTTATTTGAACAAAGAGTTCTCAAGGAAGAAATAAAATTGTATAGGAAATAATCCTTTAAAGAGTTTCAAATCCTTAGCAGTAGAAGCAAATAACTTTGGTATTTAATTTGTACAATTTAGAATTGCTAAGGAAAACAAAGTGGCTAATTACAAATGTTAGCAAGAATATGAGGAAAAGGTAATTGTTGGTGGAGCTGCAAGTTGCTGTAGTCACTCAAGAAATCAGTGTGGAAAAGTCTGACAAACATAACTATAGATCTACAACATGACCCAACTATCCCATTCCTCAGCATGTATCCACTCTACATCCTACACCGCAGATACTTCCTTGCTGAACCATGGTAATTGTTGCTCTGTTCAGAGTCACTAGAATACGGAAACAAGTTCTTTAATGGTAAATAGATAATAAAAATTATGTGTGTATAAAATATAATTCTTAAACATAAAACGTGTAGGAAAATAGATGCAACTAGAAAATATTATACCGAGTGAGGTAACCCTGGCCTAGAAAAACAAAGTCTCTGTGTTTTGTTCTATTTGTAAACCCTAGTTTCCAGTGTTCAGATGTGAGTATATAGCCTAAAGTAGCTGCATAAAAGCAGTATATAAATGCCATAGAAAGAGGAGGGAAGGAGCTATCATCAGTGACTACTAAAGGGGGAAATATATATATATATATATATATATATATATATATATATATATATATATATATATATATATATATATAATAGAAGAAGAGGTGATTTTGAATGAGAAAGGGAGTGAGGTAGACGTAAAAATGTTAGAGAAAAAAAAGAAAGGATAAAAATAGTATAAATACAGCACTTGCATATGAAAATCTCAAAAAAGAATAAATGAACACAGCAGAGGTCAGGCCAATATCCTGACCTCCAAAAGGCAAGCCAACTCTCTGGAAATCAGGCGAAGCCTCCTACCTCAACAAAAGGCAGGTCAGCATTATAAACCAACCATAGAGGACCTCAAGTCAGATCAGAGGCCACACACATAGCCAGAACTCTAGCACAAACATGCACAGCTGAAGTAGCTTCTAAGAGGCCCAGAGATCCACCATCATCCAGTGCAAACTGGTGATGACTAGTGCCTTAAAACGTGCTTTTGACCATTTCTGCATAAGCCAACCTGGGGTTTGCCTTGGTCCTTAAAGGGGAGGAGTCCAGATACAAGATTGCTAAACAAGCTGGAGACCACACTCAGAAGCCACAGATACCAACAATCAAAGCTTTCCCCTGGCTGGGAGGTGTTTGAGAAAAAAGTATTTAAGATTTTCTCCTCCATAATAAAATTGAACCTGCTTGCTTCAACTTGTTCCTGGAAGCTTAGTCATTGCTTCCAAGCCGTCTTTGCTCCCTCCCGCAAGGGGAAAAGCAGGACCTTAAGCATTGAAGCAACCCTGATTCCCGACCCTAAACCAGGTGCCCTTTCTTCTGGACCAGAGGCCATCAATGCTATTAAAAGCCCATTTCTCAATTCACCCAGAGACCATCTACTCAACCACAATCTGTGGCAGCCAAAGACCAGACAGGAAACGGAAACAAAGGGAGAAAAACTTATGCAACAAAGAAAGACAAATTCAAAATTTAGCACCTCGACCTATAATGAATGATTCTTGATGCCTAATCTAGATGCCTAAACACTAGTATATGAACACAAATAACAATATCCAGGGCAATATGTCACCACCAAAACTCCGCCATTCCACTGCAGCTAGTCTGAAGTTGAAGCATAACCTGAAAAATGAGTTTATAATAAAGATAGTGGTCCTAAAGGACAAAATGAATAAATCCTTTAAATAAATCAAGAAAAATAAAATTTAAAAATTGCATAAAATCAGTAAATCTCTTAAAGAATGTTAAAAATATATTTAAAGAACATCACGAAAATATTGAAGGAAACAAATAAGATTGTATAAGACCTGAAAATGGAAACAGAACCAATAAAGAGAATAAAAACTAGGGAAATCTGGAAATGAAAGTTCTAGCTAAATGAACAAGAACTATAGATGAAAGCACCACTAACAGAATACAAGAGATGAAAGTAAGAATCTCAGGCATTGAAGACACAATTGAAGAAATAGATAGATACATTGGTCAAAGAAAATATTAAATATAAAATATTCTTGACATACAACATCCAGGAAATCTAGGACATCACGAAAGAATCAAACTAATAGCAACAGAAGAAAAAGAAGAAACCTCCTCAAAGGCCTAGAAAATATTTTAAACAAAGTCATAGAAGAAACTATCCCTAACCTTTAAAAATACATGTATATAAAAGTATGAAAAGCTTAGAGAATACCAAATATATTGCAGCTAAAAAAAAAAGTCCGCTTGCCATATAATAATTAAAACACTAAATACATAGAACAAAGAAAGGATATTAAAAATCTACAAAGAAGAAAGGCCAAGTGACATATAAGACCTGTTAGAATTATATCTGTCTTCTCAAGAGAAACTCAAAAAAAAAAAAAAAAAAAAAAAGACTGGACAAATGTCCTGTGTGCAGACTCAAGGAAAATAGAGAGGCCAGCACAGACTATTATATTTAGCAAAACTTTCAGCCATCATAGGTGGAGAAAATAAGATATCCCATGATAAAGTCAAATTGAAACAATACCTATCTACAAACCCAATGCTCCAGAACAAACTAGAAGGAAACTCCCACCCAGGGGAGTTACTATACCCAGAAAAACACAGGCAATAAATAATCTCACAACAGCATAATGTGAAGAAGAAATATATACACACACATACACACATACGCACATACACTACCACCACCATCATAATCAACAATAACAAAATAACATGAATTAACAATAATTAGTCATTGATACTTCTCAATATCAATGGGTTCAATTCCCCAATAAAATACACAGAGTAACAGAATGGCTGAAAAGCAGGATCCATTCTTTTCCTGCAGACAAGAAACACCTGAACATCAAAGATAAGCATTTTATCACAGTAAAGGGTTTGAAAGAATTTTTCTAAGAATATGAATCCAAAAAGCAAGCTGATGTAACTACTCTAATGTCTAACAAAACAGGCTTCAAATCAAAATTAATCAAAAGAAATGGGGAAGGAGACTTCATACTTATTAAAGGAAAAATCTACCGAGATGACATCTCAGTTTTCAGCATCTATGCCCCAAACACAAGGTCAGCCATGTTTGTAAAGGAAATACTACTAGAGCTTAAATCACACATTGACCCTCTGATAGTGGGATACTTCCAAATACCTTTCTCACCAGTGGACAGATCATCTAAACAAAAACTAAACAGAGAAATGCTGGAGCTAATAAATGTATAACTTAAATGGACCTAATAGATAGCTACAGAATGAAAATTTGTCAGTATAATCCACCTTATAAATGACATAATCATCTCATTAGATGCAGAAAAAGACACCAAAAATTCTACTAGGGAACTCCTACATCTGTTAAACATCTGTAGTTGAGTGGCTGGATACAAAATTAACAAAACATAAAAAATAGTAACCCTTCTATATATAAATGATAAATGGTCTGAGAGAGGAGTCAGGAAAAATACACCCTCCACAACAGCCACAAATAATATATAATATAAAATATTTTGCTTTTATAACTGTGGCACATAAGCTGCACCTAAACTCACTGCTGTTTCAGCTACTGACTATATCTCACCAGCCAAAGCCTCACTACTCAGACAGAGGTTGGTTGGGACCTCTGCATTCTATTACGGCTGCCTTAGCTACCTCCACATAGAAAGATAAATGTTGTTTTAACTACGTTTCTATAGTGTGGGATGTCTTTTTGTATACTGTGAATACCATTGGGTAATAAAAGAATTGTTTTGGCCTATTGCAGAGCAGCTTAGAAGAAGGTGGAAAATCCAAGCATAAATACAGGGGAATGAGGGTGGACTCAGAGAGAAATATCCAGCCACTCAAGAAACAAGTATAATGAAGTGCTTATAAGCCACAAGCCACATGGCAAGACACAGATTAATAAAAAAAAGTTTCAAGAGCTAGCTAGCAATAAGCTTTGGCCATAGAACAGTCATTAATAAAACTTTGTGTGATTATTTGGGAACAAGAGAGGTTGTGGGTTCAAACCTGGGGGCTAGACCAGAACAGACAGGTCCTAAACTTCCTACTACAACTCTCCCCTTTTATTTTACCAATAAAGACTCAGGATTTAAATGCTGGAATGAAAACCTGCTAGCTCATAGAATCAGAGAAAGCAGTCAACTGACCTCCCAACTCAAAAAGTACCACCAAATTCAAAGTCCCTATTACTTTCTGCGCATTTCTCTATCCATTTTCTGACTTCCTCTTATTCTCTATAGCTACTTCCTGTCAACTAATTGCTTATTCCATCTTTGACCTATGATTGATTTTATTTAATCCTGTTTACAATAAACAGAATGCTCCTAGATTAAGGGTATGTACTAGGGTTGTTCTACACCACAGCTAGAGGCCAATAAATAATTAAATCTTGGGCTCACAGTGTGATCAAATATCCTGCAACAATATCTTTGTGTAACTAACTAAGCAAGTAAATGAACTGTAAGACAAGAACTTCAAGTCTTTGAAGAAAGAAATTGGAAAGATATTAGAAAATGAAAAGATCTCCAACGCTCATGAATTAGTAGAATTAACATACTAAAAAGTAGCTGTCTTATCAAAAGCAATCTATAGGTTATATGTAATCCTCATTAAAATCCCAAAACAATTACTTACAGACATTGAAAGAACAATACTCAACAACATATGGAAAAAGGAAAACCCAGGGTAGCACTGTATAAAAAAAGAACAGTCAGAGGTATCACCATCCTCATCTTTACATAAAAACAGACAAGTAGATCATTGCAATTGAATAAAAGACCCAGACATAAACCCATACACTTATAGTCATCTGATTTTCAACAAAGATGCCAAAACCAATGAAAAGAAAGAAAACAAATTGTGCTGATATATAACTGGATATCGGCATATAGATGAATGCAAATGTATTTATATCTATTGCTCTGCACAAAACTTAATTCAAGTGGATCAAAGATTCAGTCTGAATATAGATAAACTGAACCTGATGGAAAAGAAAGTGGGAAATAGCCTCAAACACATTGGCATGGGAGATCACTTCCTAAATAGATCATCAGTAGCACAGATACTGAGAGCAACAATTAATAAATGGGATCTCATGAAACTGAAAATTTTCTTTAAGGCAAGGAATACCATTAATAGGAAAAAAAATACAACCTAGATAATGGAAAAATGTCTGATTTCTAAAACATATAAAGAACCCAAGAAACTAGACATCAAAGAAACAAGTTATATAAAAGGATGACATATAGATCTAAACCAAGAATTCTCAACAGCGGAATCTCAGATACCTAAGAAACACTTAAAGAAATGTTCATCATCCTTAATCATCAGGAAAATGCAAATAAAAAATGACTGAGATTCCATTTTACATTTGTCAAAGTGGCTAAGAGCAAACACAAAAGTGACAATTTATGTGGAAAAGGATGTGTAACAAGGGGATCACTTCTCCATTTGGGGGGGGGGAGTGCAAACTTCTTTAGCCACTTCAGAAATAAATATAATGAGTTCTCAAAAAAATTGGAATTAATCTACCTCAAGACCCAGCTATACCACTCCTAAGCATATGTTCAAAGGATGCTCAATCATACTACAAGTTCACTTGCTCAACTCTGTTGGGAGCAGCTTGATTTGTAATAACCAGAACAAGGAAATAGGTTATATGTCTCTTAACCAAAGAATAGATAAAGAAAATGTGGCATGTTCACACAGTGGAGTATTACTCAGATGTCAAAAACAACATCATGAAAATAGCAGAAAATAGGTGGAACTAGAAAAAAATCATCAGGAGTGAAGTGACCCCGACTCAGAAATATCAACATGGTATATACTCAGTTTAAGTATAAAAGATAATCATGCTACAACCCACAGCCCCCGGGGGAGGGGCTAGACAACAAGAAGGGCTCAAGGGAGTACTCTCGAATTTCACTGGGAAGGAGAAATATAAGAGATCTTGTAGGTGGGCTGGAGGTGGGTGGGGATGTAATTATCAGGGATCAGGTATGGGGGCATGGAGGAAGAGAGTACTAAAAACTATGGCTGGAAAGGTGGTGCATTTTCAGGGTGAGGTAGGAACTCGGTGTAAAGGAAACTTTCACAAATCAACAAGGATGACTCCAGATGTGACTCCTATCAATAATAGATACATTGACTGAACTGGCCATTTGTTGTGACCAAGAAAGAATTCCAGTGGAGGGAATGGGACACCAGCTTAGTCACATAACCTTCTACCTATAATCTGTTCTGCCTATGTGCTCTGGAGTAAGGATGGCACAGATTGTGAGAATGACCAACCAATGACTGGTCCAGAACAAGATTCATGCAATGAGAGTCAGCCCATACTTGACACTGCCTGGAGGGCTAGTGTAGTTCTAGCCCATTGTCCCTACTACTGGTTTAATATAAAATCTGATTGGCCAGAAGGCAGACAGGAGGTATGGGCGGGACTACCATACTAAGAAAACTCTGGGACAGGAAGAGCAGAGCAGAGACACCAGGAAAGATACAAGAGAGGGGAGACACCAAGAGAGATGCCAGAAGATGCAGAGGAAAAAAGACAACCATGTTTCTCTGAGAAAAGGTACCAAGCCACATGTCTAAACAGATTAATGGAAATAGATTGAGATAAGATGAAAGAGTTAGCTAGCAAAATGTCTGAGCCATAGGTCAATCAGCATAAAATTAATACAAGGTTGTGTGTGTTAATTTGGGACTGCTTGGTCCAGATCTTAGGGCAAGTCTGGGCCAGAAACTTAATATTACAGGCTAAGACCCAGTGACTGGATGGCCCAGAGACCCAAGATAGAACCAAATAGGACTGGGAAAAAAAAAAAAAAAGTCAACGTAAGGATGTCTAATTCTATGCTGATCTACTAAGAAATTGGTGTCTAACCCAATTCTCATCAGAGAGGCCTTCATCCAGCAATGAACAGAAATAGATGTCTTAAACCAAAGCTTAGTATCAGCTGGACCTCTGGGAATCCTGCTGGAAATGGGAGGAAAGAAGGATTTTAAGAGCCTAAGGGGTGAGGACATCACAAGAAAACCCACAGAGTCAACTAACTTAGGCTCATAGGCACTCACAGAGACTGAACCAACAGCCAGGGGGCCTGCATGGGACTGGCCACAAACTTCTGCCTATATGTTACAGTTGAGTGGCTTGGTCTGCTTGTGGGACTCCCAATAGTGGGAGAAGTGGCCATTGCTGACAGGGCCTTGGTCAGTGATATGCAAGGTTCTCTATGAATTATGCTGATTTATATCTTCTCAGATCAGTGAAGTTATCCCATTGATTCCATTTTACTAGCTAACAACATTAGAAATATGGATATTTTCAGGTAAAACACTCTTTCTGTTCTTTTGAGGTGCAGTGTGAGATTTCATTGTAAGTATAAAATATGTAATGATCAGCTAGATTAAGCAGTATCTCTATACACCTCAAATATTTATCATCTCCTGTTGAAAACCTTGAGAGTTTTCTTAGACACTGTGAATTATGTATTTGAGATCACCGAGTGTTCCACCTCTTTGCCTGTATCTACCATCATTCCCCTGTTCCATGTCAGACTCTTTAGATGTAACCCACATGTACAAGTACATTCTGCTCTTCTTTTGCGTCCTGTGTCCTTACTTTGAAATGTTATTTTCATGTACTCCTACAATAAAATAAAACCCATTCTTTTCTAGAGACAATCATTTAAATAAGTGTTTTTAGAGAGGAAGAAATAAGATAAAAAGGAAAAGCAATTGTGAAGTAGTCTAGCAAGACAGCTATCCTATCTCCAGTGAGAGAAAGGAAAAATGTTACTTATTTTATTCTTAATGTTTTTATTTCTTTTATATTTTGTTCAGAATTTTACAATTTTCATGCTATAAAACCTGTATTTGTTTTATACATACCTATTCATATATATAAATTGCCTCAAGCTCTTGATACATTCAGGGTAGTGTCACACCTTTCTCCCTAACTGCCTACTTCCTTCTTTTCATGTTCTAAAGATCATTTGTATTTCTTCCTACAAGGAAGAAAAGATCCAGCAAGAAAGATCTTCTAGTTTTTGAGGAAGCCTTTATAAAACAATGCTCATGTCTATCAAGAATTATTGTTTCAGAATCAATATTTATGATCATATTAAAAGTTTTGGATTTTTTGTTACAAAACACTGAAGATTCTTTGCTTTATAAATAAAATAGGTTTCATTATAATTCTGGTGGAGAGAATGTCCAAACAGCATGGCAACAGTTGAGGGTTCCCTGGCAGAGTATAGTGGGTGGCATAACACGCTTGGAACATATGAGAAGGGTTCAGACAGAATCAAAGATGACAGATGCAAACCTTTGAGAGACAAATAGTACAAATGCTATTACAGAAATTTGTGTTTCCTGGACACTTTTTAAAATAAAAATACAATTAGCTATACCGTGCATAGTCAAAATATTTCATTATGCTTACACAGTTGTCTGAGACTTTAAGAACTTTCTTCCTAATCAATACTGAGAGTCAGCTACTTAACCTGATTATCTAGAGAGAATGACCTTTAAAGGTGCAGTCCAGTAAAGTGAGATTCATTTGCAAAATAGAAAAGTATGATTTGATTCGCTCTTCCCAAAACATTATTAAATACTGTTGAGGATAAGTGGGAAGTGTGAAGCAATTTGAAAACTTTTGATAATTAGACTGAATTTTGGAACTATTTTTAACTACTTAAGAATTTAAAAAAAATCATGAATCTTATTTTTATGGAGTGATACGCATGTGATGCTATGATAGAAAATTATCAAGTTGACTCATGACAATAACTACCCAATATATATTTGTATAATTTCTGCTATTACACAGCCTCTCTGAAGAAGCATCATGTGGAATACTAGTACAAATTTGTGAGATATTAAGAAAATTGAATCTACTGAGACATTATTTGCCATAATGACACTTAGTAAATAAAAACATTTCTGAGGTACAGATGCATAAAACATTTGGAATCAAATTGATTCATTTCATAGTCTACTGTATTAATTATTAGTATAATGGCCAATAAAAACGGTAGAACAATTTACATTTAATGGAATGCACAGGTAAGACAGATGAAGAGAAAAGCCCTCTCTAATGGAATCACAGAGAGATGAGAGGCCAAGTATGATACTCATGAGGAGTGAGACTCTCTGACTTGAAAGAGTCAGTGCAGCACAATCAACCACCAGCTTCTAAAAGCAGACCCAGAAAAAACACTTCATCTCTGTGATGTTTTTATTTCAATAGGTTTCTATTTTTCTTTTGGATGGAATTCACAAATTTACACATTTACTTTGTTCTTGGGAGATGCTCTTAGTCTAGGGACACCATATCGAGAACTGACGATGTAGAAAAATTTAATGTATTTCTGAGAAGCTGGTATCTGAGTATCATAAAAATTGTTGGAAAAATTCCTCTGCTTGTATAACTATAAAACTATTCATTTAAGGTTTTCCAGACCAAGAGATGTAATTCCAAGTGATAAAATACCTCTGTTGTAAAAACAGAATTCCTGTGAGATTACAGCTGTCTTTCTCAACCATGCTCACCCCAGAGAGGAATGTTTACAGAGACAACCTTCCAGCATAATCTGTCTTCCCTGAAGCAAACATTTCCAGGAAAGAGAAATGACAGAACCATAGCTCCCACAGCTGCATCAACTTCCTCATCCCCACCCCCCATAAAGGGTCCTATTCATCTTGTCTCCTTGCAGATGTTCCGTCCCCATTGGAGAGAGGCTGCCCCCACTGTATGTACTAATAAATATAATCTCAATTGTTCAGGACAGATTCTAGTCTCTTCCTACATCTGTCTTTTTTGTGCTAACTCAGAAATATAACACTCAGATAAGCTGGAAACACCTTGCTTCTTTTCCAAAAATGAAAGATCTGGTCTCTTTCTTTTTGTTCTGTATTTTCAATCACTTCCTAGGCTCATTGTCACAGGAAATAGTCTCAGCTACCAGATGCTCCAAGTACCCACTATGAGGAACTTGGGCTGAGAAGAGTGAGTATTTCACAAGAAGTTATTTCAGGTGTGACTTTCTGGAGCTCTGCACATATGTACACTAAATCCTTGCTCATGTGACACTGATCTGATTAGATCATACATCAGAACTATTTACAATTCTGCATTATTTCAACATATCACAATGTATCAATTGATTTAACTTCCTATTTACTAAGTCAGCACCCCAGCATGAAGGAGGAGATTTGAGGGATTTTCCTAAGGTATGTAACTTTTGCACAATGTGTAAGGCTTGAAGGACTATCTTATTATTGCAAGATTTGAAAATAAATGGGAACAGAGATAAATCATTCCTATCAAGCATCAGAACTAACAGATACAATTATTTATCTGCACTCTATTGTTTAGCCTAAAAAGTAAGCTAATGACTCTCTCTGTTCATATATATTGTTTGAAAAATAGTACATTACATAAGTAATAGCCTTGTCAGGAAACAAAACTAATGTATACAACACCTAGTTTAATACTGTAACCTCAAGCATGGGAGAATTGGCCTTAAGCCTTCCCTCAAATACCAATATACAAAGAAGCTACTCTCTCCCATAGAATGATATAAGAACATACAGACCATATATATTATAGATCATTTAGAACATGTGCCAAAGGTAAAATACTAATTAAATAGTTGCATTTTGTTGGGAGAATAGTAATAAGATTAATGATAAGAGAAATGTTTAGTATTGATATAACAGACTAGATCAGAGGGTGAGTTTTGTAGATAAAAAAGATTTGGTGAATAAATAATTATCAGGAAAGGATTATCAAGAATTGTTTGAAAGTTGAAGAGAATACTAAAAGCCTAAGGATCTGCATATTTACAGAATAACCAAAGCCTATAGGGCCATTCCAGGTGAGATCAGATGTGTTAGAGGACACCACTGTAAATCACTGGCAGCAGAAAAGTTGCTCACTTTGGGGACTTGATGGAAATATCCACTCTTGGGCAATGGGAGTATGTGCCACAAAAGGGTGCAGAATCCCTGATATTAGTGGGCCCTAGAGAAACACCTTGTTAGTCATTGAATGGCACTGAAAATATCTAGAACCATTCTCTGCATGGCTCAATTCAGGATGCCTCAGGCCTGTTATGTGGGGCAAAGATCAGAAACGTGTCTATGAGTACCCAGTACATGCTAGCTACTTTACTATAGACACTTCCATTACAACTGCTGCTCCTACTATCTTAACAGGTAAAGACCCAGAGCCCTTGAGACTGATACCAAACCCCTCTTGCCATTCATTTACCAGGAAGATTGGGCAAGTGATTCAATATTCCATGAAATAAAGTAATAATAGTATTCGTCTCAAAGAATAACAGAGAGCAATAAATAGGAGCATAAAGGCAAATTGCCTTCACAGTAGTTAGCAAGTAGTAATGGATTTTATAAGTGGATTTTTAAATTATAAAAATGACTATTAGATCACTTTCCTTCTATTGACTACTCCTTATAAACAAGTATAAAGATTTTGTGTGTGTGTGTGCGCGTGCACTTGCATACATATCTACAGTCTGATGTTTTAAGAGTAACTCCTTAGTTTCATGAGTTGGTCACAAACATATTGATTATCCTGGCCTCCAAACTTTTACCTGAGTAATAAGACTTCAGTTTCCAAAATTCTCTATAGGAGAATTTAACTTACTTAATTGTGCCAATCAGAGCTCTCTAGAAAAAGAGAACAAAAAGAATTAATCTGTATTAAAGGGGATTTCTTAGCGTGTCTTACAGACTGCTGCTCACTAGCCCAACAATGTCTGCCTCCTGATTGAAAGGCCAAGAATATGGTAGTCATTCCATGAAACTGGATGTCTCAGCTGGGGCTTGGTCTGTGCTGGGCTCAAAATGTATGGTACTAGATGAACTTGCCAATGAGAGTTAGGGAAAGCATCTTTAAGATGAGTAACTTGAGAAGAACAAAGTCAAGATTAAACTTCTCCAATATATGAATAAGGGAAATCAGAAATAAGACTAGGTAATATTTTCCCCCACAAAGAAGTTAGGTGACACATCATTTCTCACTAAGTGATTGTTCAGAGCTAAATATCACCAAAAGTGCCATGAAGGACTTGAGCACTCAGCATGGCCAGAGTCATGGAGAGACAGCTTGAACTACTAGAAACACAAGCCAGAGATTGCATTCAGGCAATGAAGAGGAAATTGGTACCCAGAAAACTTCAGGCAACCATTAGAAGAGAGACACAGGAATCTGAAACATAGTTTTCCAACACTAGCAGTCCCTGCACTAGCTGCAGTCCAGTGGAGCACGGCCCTTATCTGAGATCTGACCAGATGGCCAGAGGTACTCAAAGTTTGGCAGGAACTGAACTCAGCTCCTAGGTACCCCATAAAAGGAGAGTAACTCGGCATTCGATGGACACTGCTCCAGAGTTCCAACTTTGGGAAGTCCCCACAGCACATCTCAGCCAGCCAGACTACTGCCTGCAGATCAATACATCTTCTGAACTCTGGCATGGGTTAAGGCAGAGTGTTTATTGACTAGCATCTGGGTCTGAGGAACTGGCTCCAAGCTGCACTGAGTGTATAAATAGCAACATAAGTGCAATAAGGGAATCTGATGCTGAGAGATTCTCAATACAGAACTTGGTTCAGAATGTTGCTTCTTATAGCTAGTATTAAGACAAGGAACAAGGTATCCCCAACCAGGAAGAAGCAGTGACTAAGAATGTATCTCTATACCTAGGATCCTGATCTCTAAGCTTGTAAGTGACATAGGTTAAGAACTCAGTGTCTTCTAATACAGTTAATGCTGAGACTTGTATCAAATGAAACAGCTGACTTTCCCCTAGAAAATAAGCAAGTGATGATAATTCATCAAAAGGATTCTCATAAAACAAACAATCAAAAAACAGTGAAGAGGTAAAATTACAAGCCAAAGGATATACAACCCCAGAAGATACGTGAAACACAACAAAGAAACATCCTAAGCATTAAAGAACATCCTAGCACAAAACATCCACAAGCTGATAGATTCCATATATATATAAGATGATGAGATAGTCAAAAAGTCAGGAAAAGATTTCTGAGTTATACTTTTAACAAGGAGATGAAATCAATAAACAAAAAAGAATTTAATTAAAGAGATAAATTGCAATGTTTTTATAAAACTAACTTAAGACAGGCATAAAAGCTTCAAAGTATATGAAAGAAATAGTCTTGAAAGAAAAATTTAAGACCATAGAGGAAAAATTCAGCAAAAAATTAGATGCTAATGAGAAATTCTAGAAAATAAATGGCAAGTCAATCAAATAAACGACACTATAAAGCATCATCAACAGATAAAATCAAGCAGAAGAAATAATCTCAAGATGGAAGTCAAGATCAAGGCAATAATATTTAGACATATATAAACAATAATTACAGAATCAATGAATATGAACCAAACTCCCAAGAATCTAGGATGCAAACCTAAACATCCATGGGTTTGAAGAAGAAGTATATTCAATGAATTAGCACATTCAATGAGGGTATAGTCAGAAAATTTCCAAACTCAGAGAAAGAAAGAAATTTCCAAACACAGGAAACAGTTATAACCTCACACACCAACAGAGAAGAACCTGTCCTTGCATATAATATCCAAGATATCAAAATGTGAAGCAAAAAGGGCATCTGGATCAGTACTGACTTCCACTTTAATCAGAAAGTTTTATTTTTGCAGTGTGAAGCAGTTCTACAAAAAATCATAACTGTTCAAAGAACTAAGAATAACTTAGTTTTGAAAATTGATCTCTAAACAAGACATCTATATCTCCTCATCAAACATTCAGAAAGCATTACAAAAGGGGGAAAGAAAAAAATGTAAGAGGCAGAGGGTGGATCTGTGTGACACTACTCCCAGGGAGACATGAAGGAACATCTACTCAGCCTAGACTGGAAAATAACAGCAGGCTAAAGTATGGATATCACAAGAGTCCAACTTGGTGAGTGAACTTAGTGAAAATGAGTTGTACTGTGGTTACAGAAGTATGAGTGAGGGTTATTTAGAGGGACATCAATAACTGAGAGGCACGTAGCTGTATCACCAGAAGATGACAGTTTAGGGGAGCTAGATACCTCGAGTTGACTGCACTGTTTGCATATGGCCTTACAGGTTAGATCACGCTCCAATTATCCCCATTAGTCAGAGTCTCTTTCAGGCAGCTTGGTTTATATAAGAGTATTGTGAGTAGGCCTTAATCATTACAAAAGCTTCAGTTTCAAGAAATTTCTAAAACTTCTAAATTGATTTCTTTCTGAGTTTTAATAAGCTTTGTGGAATGCACTTTATCTCTCTTTAGAATAATGTGAATCTTAAAAGGAGTTTTCTTCAAAGTGAAATATATTGACTCAAAGGAAAATTGCTATAGAACAGAATATGTAGTTGGAATTTTCTGGCCCAGTCTAAGCCCTAAGTCCTGACCCACTGTCTTTTAGTCCCAAAGAATCACACAAAGGCTTATATTAATTATAAGATGTTAGGTCTATGGGCTCAGGTTTATTACTTGCTAACTCATACATTAAGTTAATTCATATTTCTTATTTATATTAGCCATGTGGCTTGGTACTTTTGGCTCAGTCAAGCATTCTTTTTCTGTGTCTTGCTACCATCTGTCTTTTTCTTCCACTTACCAGAATTCTCCTTGTCTGGTTGCCCTGCCTCTACTTCCTGTCTAGGTACTTGACCAGTAGGCATTTTATTAAATCAATAAGCATTTGCAGTGTACAAAAGCATAGTCCCATAGTAAGAATAAAGAAGTATTTTTGGAATGATTTTTAGGGACACACATAACTGTTTGAGTCTTGAAGTTTCAGCAGCTCTAATTATCAGTTCAAGATGTACACAAGATTGGATCCATCAGCATTCTGTCTTTGAGTGGAGAGGGAGCCATTAGGCATCATCCTTCTTGAAGATATGAATCCAGCTAATTTTATTTGGAAAGGAAGAAAAAAGAGGTGAAGGAAGAAGAAAGAAAAGATGGAAAGAAGGAAATAAAATAGAAAGAAAAAGAAGGAAAGAAAGGAAAAAGAGAAAGATCAAAGAAATGAGATGATCTGAGGACTGGTATCTCATTGATAAAGGAATCAATGGGACTGGAGAGGGACAAGAAAGGTTATAGGGGAAATAAAATGATCAAAATGAATTATACATTCATGGAAATATAATAAAGTCTATTGTTATTTATAATTATTTTGTGTTAATAAAACTAAGACTGCTAAAAGTTGTAAATGAGAAAATGCCAACTAATATTCAGAGGTAGAAATATCAGAAAAACATCAGATCTATCATCAAT
Source organism: Phyllotis vaccarum (assembly GCA_033318265.1). NCBI lineage: Eukaryota > Metazoa > Chordata > Mammalia > Rodentia > Cricetidae > Phyllotis > Phyllotis vaccarum. The sequence continues at coordinate 101,534,034 of JARWLC010000005.1, read as the reverse complement.
AACTTTTAAAGATAAGGATTTATGGAAGGGTACATTTCAAGCCTTAAAAATAAATAGCTATTAATTCAGATTACCCAGCAAAGTTGCCTACTAAAGTAGATGGAGAAATAAAAATATTTCAAGCCAGGCTAAAATTAAGGCAATTCAAGAAAATTAGTTAACATTTCACAAAATTTTTAAATGAATACAATTCGGAGGAAGAAGAACATTCCACATATCGAACACACAAAAATATAGCTTCAGGAGAGTATAAAATAAAAAACTGGAAGAAAAAAAATCAATCATGACTAACATAGCAAACTAGCCATCCTTCAACAGTATAAGGGAAGGAAGGCACCACCAATAAACCATTGAACCATAACAACAAACGACAAAATGATAAATGAGAGCAGACCCTTCTCACTTGCCATCATGAATGCAAACGGCCTTCCTTCATCAATTAAAAGACATAGATAAATTGACCAAAGATACAACTATCTCGTCTCCAGGAAAGTCAGAAACCAGGAAATATATCCCCAAAGGAAGAGTTAGATCTTGGGACTCAAACTACTGAGCAAATACATACATAACACTCAAAGTTAACCTCCATCCTCCACATACACCATGGACATGCACATACATGTATTTCCCCCACATAAACATCCACATCCACACATATGCACATATAATGGTATATCATCACAAAAAATTATAAAGTATAACTTAATGTAGATTGAGCATCCCTAATCAAAAAAATAAGAAAATGAAAATCCTCCCAAAGCTAAAGAATAGAAAGAGCATGACAACACAGGTGCAAAATTCTGAGTCAAAATGTAGTTTCACATAAAACATTGCATAATATTGCCTTTGTGGTATAATTATATGGTGTATATGAAACAAATGAATATTATATTAAATCTTGGGGCCTATCCCCAGGATATCCCATTTTGTAGGTAATTACTCCAAAATCTAGAAACAAAATCAAAAAGCAAAACTCTAAAATTTAAGAGCACACCCAGTTCTAGGCAATTTTTACACAGTATTTATATGAGTATTTTTACATATTGTTTTGTTTTGGTTCTGTTTGGTTTTCACTAGGCATTTCTGCACATAGTTCACCATGTAGAATATGTCCATAGCAGCATGTTTCACTTTCAACAAAATTAGTAAGAGTTATATGCCTAATTTTACTGTGCATTGATAACAGCTTTTCGACTGTTGAATCGTCAGAAGACTGGGTGAGTTTTGCTATAGCAGCTGATACACTGCTTACAAGATCTAGGATCTTCAATCTGGGCCTTCTTCAGTGAGCAACATGACTTTCCAATTCTGTGAGAGAAACAGTCTCTGTGGGGTAGGAAAGTTTGTCTCAGGATCATAGGGTCAAACTATAAACCATGTGCAAAAGTAGTTGCTATAAAACACTACAGAAAATTGAAAAAATACAGAAATTCTAGGCACATTTTTTATTATGTAGTTTTTATATGCATTTGGACCCACTTGCCTATCTAATAGATATCAAACTCAGTGTCATTATTTGGAAGGGGGGATTATTCATTGTTGAAAATCAGAATCAACTGGGTTTTGACTCAAAGCAAGATTCAAAAGGGGAGGAAAAAATGAGAATCATCAATCACCATACATAGACCAATCTCTTCAGGTGCACTGGGAGCACGGCAGCAAAGAAAAAGTTTCCTCCTTAGCTCCAGCCTGTTTTTTTTTAGTGTCTTGCAACTGAGGTAATTGGTTCTTTTAAAACAGCACCTTATTATTAAGCTCTAGGGGCAATGAAAGACACTGACAAAGCCTGTGTGCTTTAGAGCATGGCAAGACATACAAAGGCATCACACATCTGAAATTGAGAGTTGTGCTTCTAAGTCTTGTTTGCAATTTTTTTTGTTTGTGTTATATGACAGGAAGTCTTCAAATGGGTTTTTCATCAACCCCTTGCTTTGGTGGTTCCACTCCTATTTAATGTAGTTTCCTCAGTCCCCACACACCTTTTTGACTAAGGTTTCCACATCTGGCCCACCCCTGTCTACTGTGCTTTTGCCCATGCTCTACTATTTCTCAATCTCTTAAGGCCCCCACCTAACTGTCCTCCTTAGTAGTCTGCCTTGACCATGAGCTGGAAGCTACAGAAACAGAACAAGAGCCAGGGGTAGGAATAGCCCATAAGAATGCTGTTGCACCTAACTTTCCGGGTCTGGGTTGCCTCATGTAGTACAGTTTTATTTCTCCACCGTCATCTATTTGCTTGCTGGTGGCAGTGTAAACTAGTGCAGTGTGTAAGAGTTCCTCTTTCCCTACAACCACACCAGCATTTGTTGGCATGTGAAATGAATCTTCAAGTAGTTTAATTCTAATTGTGCTGATAACTAAGGGTACTGAACACCCTTCTAATTGTAAGGGTGCCTTGGCAGCTTCTCTTCCTTTCCATATCCACTTTATTTCCTTCTCTTGACTAACTGTTCTAGCTAAGACTGTAAGTGCTATATTGAACTGCTAAGTGAAGAGAGTGGATCTCCTTGTCTTGTTTCTAATGTTCGTTGGAATGTTGTGAGGTTGGAGTTCTCTTTACTATTTCTTTTTTTTTCCTAATTTTATTTTCATTAAAAAGAAAGTCATCTCCATGAATATATCCCCCTGATAGACAGCCTCACCCCTCCCATCCACCCAGCCCCCTCCTGCAAAAGGGCAAGAAGTCCCAAGGTGGGCAAACCCAGCGCAGCACAACCACTCCAGACACATATGATTCACTCACCCCAAAGTTGATGCTGGGAGTTCTCTGTACTATTTCTATCCCTTTATTAAATTTGATATTTAAATAAAGCATTGTCCTCATTATTAGATTGAGACATGTACTCTCTTGGACATCAATTATTTTATTTTATTTCTCATAACTCAAATTCAAGTATTTATTTGTGTTCTTTTTTAAAGCCTTGAAGTCATTGAACATGTTTATAATTATTCTTTTTTAATTCTGTGACCTAAATTTAGACTAATGTGTTCTCTTGGGGAATATAACTTCTGGTGATTTGTGAGACAGGTTACATGGTGCTTTGGTTTATCAATTGTTTATTTATTTGCAATGAGTATGCAGAATTTAAAATTAGGGTCTTAGTTGTTTTTTAATATGAGATTTTAGCTCACTGGGCCACAATTCCTGGATGGGTTTATCAGCAGGGAAGCTTATAGAAATCCTTACTGCATTGGCATAGCTGAGGCAGAAGTATCTGCGGTTTGTGGAAGAGGCATCACTTTCTAGGTTTGTATAAAAGTCTTTGGTGATCCTGTCATGTAGTTGTAATATGCAGATATAAAAGCAGAGTTGCCAATGTCCAGGAAAGAAATGTCTCTTTTATCAGATCCTATCTGCTATGAAATTGTGAAGTTATCTACAGTATATGGTTCTGGAGATGAACAGTCTGGGTTCAGTACCTTTACTGACTCTGAGTCCTGTTCCAGAGCAACCATGTGCTGTGCCATCAGGTCTAGACAGGGAGGCGGCCAAGGACAGGACGTGAACAGTCACTTATCTGGTTCTTGTTCACAGACCAGTTCAATTCTTCCCCTTATTAAAATTCCGGTTAAGAAAATAATATTTCTAGTCAAGTTTCTTAGAAAATGAAATAATGTAATAGGAAAAGGAGTGTCTGTCGTCATCTGGTAATCCAGTGAGACGAAGGAACCTGAAATTAGGATAGACATCTTACCTGATGAGGATATACTAGTTCAGTTTGTGAAAGTTTAAAATCTTTATTGCAGATCAACAAACAGAACAAACATATATGCACACACTCACAGAGACAACCAGCTACGCTCCAGGCTTTAACTGTCGAAAATACATTGACCAAACAGTGGAAATGCTTTGCTCAAAACTCTTATTAAACTAACAGAATATCCTGTCTAAAAGGGATTACTAATTGTAAAAATCTTTAGATTTAATAAACTGTTATCCATTTCTCATTCCTATAAACATGTTTTATAGCATAGAAGTCTGAAAATTTCCCCAAAGTGTAAATAAACAATGGAACATTATCTAATATCTTGGCTCCGGAATGAAACAAAAAAAGTGATTTCAGTTGTGATTCTTTAATCTTTGTAAATTTTGAATTAATTTAAAATTTAAGAAGGTAACACATTCAATATCATATTTATACAGTTCTGTAGTATGACATCAGCTTCATAAGATATTGCAAACACATGAGTATCAGTGAATAATTAGGAAAAATGTTTTCAGCATAACCACAAAGGACATGTGAAGTCTGCCTGAAGCCAGAGCATTTTATCACTCCTAGAATATGTTAAGGATACTTAAGTGCTTCTGAGCAACAGAAATGTGGTGTGTTCTCCTTTACTCTTATCTGTAGGGAACTTCTTGTGATGTATAATGGAGATTCTCCATCCATAAATAACTCCCTAATTCTCATTTCCTGATTTCTCTGATGTAGCTAGAATTTTATGGGAGAGAGTTGGGACAATCCTCTTATCTGCTTCTTAGAAAGGAAATATGGTATTGATAAAAGTGGCTAAATGATACTCTAGCATCTCATCTTATACTCAGGCAAATTGGTGGATCAGGCTGAAGGGACGGACACTCCACATGATGTTCCAACCAAGGAATCTCTGTGGCATCCTTAGCAGGGCACCAGATGGGCTGAGAAATTCAGAGATATTTACATGAGGTCAACACCAAGTCTTTATTTCCCCAAAATGCAATACTTCTTTTTTTGTACGTGTGTGTTATTAATATATGTAGAGGAGTATGTATATTGGAAGCCAGAAGGTTTGATGATGTCTTCATCAATCTGTTTCCTTCCTCTCATATTTGAAATAAGGTCTTTCACTAAACTTGGAGATCGCTATTTCAGCTATGCTGACTAGCCAGCAAGCCCTCAGGATCCAGTACACTCAGCTTTTAAATACATGCCTGGGATCCAAATCTATGTCCTTCTGCATCAAACAATTTTTTATGAGCCATCTCTCCAGACTCCTTTTTCTTTCTGTAAATTTGATGTGATTCAGTGATTGTATCTATAAGACTATAGCATGCGTCTTGAATCACACACTCTTTGCTGGCTAGTTTTAATGTCAACTTGACACCAGCTAGAGTTTTCTAAATGGAGGCCTTTTGTTAGTTAGTGATTGATAGAGGAGGGCCCAGCACATTGTGGATGGCACCATAATCCCTGGACTGGTAGTTCTGAGTTCTATAAGTAAGCAGCATCCATCCATTACCTTCTACATCAGCTCCTGTCCCCAGGTTTCTGCTCTGTTTAAGTTCCTGCCTAACTTTCTTCAGTGATGAACAGTGATATAAAATCGTAAGCCAAATAAGTACTTTATTCCACAACATGCTTTTTGTCACAACATCACAGCACCATGTTAGAAAATCTAACACACACACATACACAAACACACAGAGGGAGGCGGGGCATGTGGGCAACATGCACATTTCTCATTTCTAAATATATACCTTGACCTAAAGAAAAAGGAAATAAAATAAAGTTTATGTCTTAGCAAATTACAGCTCTGGATTTCCATGACTAATCCTGGGTCAAAACTGATGACATGCCACATGCTGCTTTTGATCCTCACATGCTGATGCCTAGGAACAGTGAGCTAAGTGCAGGATTCCCTTTGATGCAGTAAGAGCTGATCTCACTCTGCAGTGATGAAAAGGTGGCAGAGGCACAGGGTTTGTGGATGTAGTAAGAACAGGTGGTTGTCTAAAGGACCCTGAAGGAAACAAAGGATATTTACATATTCCTGAATCTCCAGTACCTTCCTATGAGTCTCTTTATGGAGGTCTTTATCCCTCACTAACCACTCTGAATCCAAAATCATGTCTTGCCAGTTACCTTTCCAAGTGTTTCATTATCTTTAGCTGTAGTCATTATCCACACGTCTGTTTCAATTTCAATTTCAGTGTTAGGTAGAATGAAATAAGACTTAAACTCAGCTCCAGCTCACCAAGCATCTATCAAGGATGTCATGATTGAATGCAGCTAGTGTAGTAGAGGATAAGGTTGGCTTAGAATGTGACTCATCCTTCTCAAACTTCCACCTTGGTTCATCAGGACCTAGCATCTTAACTTGGCATTGCTGAGCCATTTGTAGCCTCTGTTATTCCCATCTCCACTTTCACTAGCTAGTTGTCTTCATTATTTTTCTATTTCTGGGCCAAGACAAAACGAATAAGACAATTTATAAAAATAAGACAGTCTATTGGGGTTAATAGTTCCAGATGATTGTAGTCTATGATCATCAGGACAGGGAGGCAGGCAGACATGGCACTGGAACAGTAGCTTAGAGCTGGCATCTGACTCACAAGCATTAGGCAGGGAGAGAGAGAGAGAGAGAGAGAGAGAGAGAGAGAGAGAGAGAGAGAGAGAGAGAGAGAGAGACAGAGACAGAACTGGGAATGGCATGGGCTTTTGAAGCCTCAAAGTCCACTCCCAGTGACATACCTTTTCCAAGGAGGCCTCACCTCCTAATCTTTCCCAAATATTTTCACCACCAGATAACCAAGTATCCAAATATATGAGTCTATGGAGGTCATTCTCATTCTAACCACCACTCTGATCTAGTCCATTCTTGAATTATGAATTCTTACTATGCAAAGCATTTCATTTTGCAAAATGCTGAGGTGCCATCCAAAAGTAAATCTTGGGCAAAGGCTCAGAAACTTCATAGCTCTTTCTTAAAAGATCATAATACTGTGTAGCTGTGAAAATTGTGGCCTGGATACCTTGTTGAAGGTGGGGATTTGTGGCCAAGTCTTTAAACCTCTACTAAGACACATCACTTGCTGGGCTGATGGTCCTCAGCTTGCAAACAAATTGACCAGACCTTCTGAATCTGAAATATGAGAAATTAAAAGGTAAAAGTCTGGAATTTTTTCATCCCTGCCTATCTTTCTAATACAGATAATACAAAAGCAGTGGTGAGAAGCTTTGCAAATCTCTAGGTCATGTTACTCAACTTGATACAATCAGATGGCAACCTTAAAGAATGAACAGTAAAGATATGGAGAAAGGAAGTACTTTCTGTAACTGATAAAATAACAGATACTGGTTATTTTTAGCTTTAGTGTTGCCCTATGCTTCACTTGGCAATTTCATCATCAGAAAAAGCTACTGCTCATATTGGTGCACTGGAAGCATTGCCAGAGACTTGATAACATGGTTTCAATCACTTCTTGTTGAGGTAAAAAGGGAAATGGAGATGTAAGACAAGTGACCCCTGTCAGAAAATACAAGGAAGAAGGATTTTCTCAATTCCGTAGTTTGAGTTAAGAAAATGAGCATGGCTGCTTGTGCTGTGGCCCATTCCCGTGACCTATCTTGTAAGATTGCCCCATGCATCTCGGGTAAAATTATGCTATGGAATATGTCCCTGCATATTGTTGGCCCAGTAATTAAGCCAAATATAGATATCATTCTCCAGAAACACAATCATCACCATATAAAGGAAAAAGCAGACACAAATACTTGTTGACACTACTGGTTACTTGACTGAAAAGCTTTCAACTATGGTTCACTAGAACTACTTCAAGGCTTTCCCTCTTGCCTCTATTTTGTATACATTATACTAGTGTCATTTGATGATATTTTTGCACAAGTAATATAAATTGTAACAAAAGTATTGGCTAGTATGTGAAAAGTTTTGTCCTTCATTTTTCCTTCACTGAAATATGACTTCTTTATTTCAAGAATGTTTACCCTTTTAATAGATTATGTTATCTGGATTTTATGTTCCTTTCTACTTAAATAAACCTTGGACATTTGAGGTAATGTGTGGTATCAATATGTATGGAAGTTTATAAAATTACTCCTGATTTTATAATGCAATTCTCAAAATGCTTATGAAGTTGTCTATTGAAGTAAATTTAAAATGATTAGCAACAAAAGACCACAGTATGATAATTAAATAATTCAGGAGATGTTCTCAGAGCAAAATCATGTTATCATAGTCACCAACAATTAATAAAGAATCTACTATTGTTAGGATCTTCAGCAACAAGTTAAGTAAGTTCACAACCCTGTAATTTCCCTAGAGATGTTATTAAAGTTGGTATAATATTACCATTATAGAAAAGAATATATATAAATATTCATTGACAATTAATGCTTATGGAATATATAATCAATGTTAGACAAGTGTAAGCACTGAATACCAAACTGCCTATTCAACCCAGAGGAAGCATAAATGTAGGTTTATTTCCAATGTATATCTTGAAGCAATGATACTATAAAAATCTGCCTAACTTGCTCAAAATACCAGTGTAAACTTGTGGAAACAGATTTGACCTTAAATATTACTCATTTCAGATCTTAAGTACAAGCAATGTTTTAGTCACTGATTTATTACTATGAAGGGACACCATGACCAAGGCAACTCTCACAAAGAAAGCATTTACCTGGGGGCTTGCTCAGTTTCAGCATGGCAGGGACCATGGCTGTATAAAGGTAAGTACTGCACAGAATCTGATCACTATATCCTTATCCTTAGGCAGAGAGAGAGGCAGAGACATAGAGAGAGACAGAGACAGAAAGATAGACAGATATAAAGACACCCACCCCCCTCACACAGAGAGAAACAGAGAGAGACAGACAGACAGAGAGTCAGAGAGAGAGGAGAGAGAGAGACTGGGCTTAGTGTGGGCTCTTGAAACCTCAAAGTTACTAGTGACACACTTTTCCAGCAAGGCCACACCTCTTAATCCTTCTCTAATAATCCCACTCCTTGGTGACTAAACAATCAAATATATGAATTTATGGAGACAATTTGTATTTAAACCACCACAAGTATCGTGAGAATTTTCCTTACCATTCTGTTGCCTTAGTTTTATTTCAATTGCTGAGGCAGATGCCCTAAGGATAAAAAGCAGCATAGGGAGAAAAGGGTTTGTTTGGCTAACAGTGCCAAGTTACACTTCCCGATTCATGGTAGAAATATCAGGAACTCAGTCACATCACATTCATAGTCAAAATTAAGGATATAATAAATGAATGGCTACTTAGCTTTCTTGCTTTGTTTACAGCTAGCTTTCTTCCGTCTTATACTGCTCAAGACCCCCTAACTAGGGAATAGTAACACCCACAGTGGGACAGATCTTCCTATACCAGTTAGCACTCAAGATAATCTCCCCAAAACATGCCCATAAATCAAAACAATCTAGATAGTTTCTCCTTGAGACTCCCTTCCCTTCATCCCCAAGCAGTGAATGAAGTAGCTTAGGCTTCATATGATGCATAATACATAGTATCTAGTACATCAGTTCATCAACATTAGTTTTTCAACTTGCAAATAAGCCAGCTGAAACTCTAAGTTCAAGGACAAGTAGATGTTAAGTGTTAGGGTTTTATATTCTGCTATTGCCATGCAAAATTTTTGCCTTCATTATTTTAAAAATTGAATGGATATACAAAATAGTGCTATCTTAGGAATTTCTTCGTAGACATAGTGAAGATGCAGAGATGGCAAAAAATCACATGGTCTGCTTTCTTCCTCCTCTGGACATGCCTTGAAGGAGCCCTGAGGGTGGTTCACAAGAAGTGTAGAAATGCTCATATTTAGGGGTTGGATGACAAAACCAGGGGTTTCTCATGATGAAGCAATGAGTCCAAATGTCCAATGGAAAACAACAAGCTGGAGTTTTTTGAAGAATACCTTCCTTCTCTACAACCATATTATCAATCAGGGGTAACAGAGAATTCAAAGACACATAAGGCAAAATGTAATGTTCTCGAACAGTGGTTCTCAGCCATTCTAATGCTGTAATCATTTAACACACTTCCTCATGTTGCAGTTTCCCCAACCATAAAATTATTCTTGTTGCTACTTAATAACTGTAATTTTGCTACTATAATAAATCATAATGTAAATATGTTTTCCAATGGTCTTTGGTGAACCCTGTGAAAGGGTTGTTCAACCCCCAAACAGTTGTTGCAACCCACTGCTCTAAAAGCATTTGTAATCTATCAGGGGTTACAGAGTAAGTTGGTCAGATGCAGCAGGGATTTCAAATAATCATAAGTAAATTTTTTCAGGAATGTAAGAAGGGTGTCTTATTTAATGTTCTATTACTGTGAAGAGATATCATCACAGCCAAGGCAACTCTTATAAAAGAAACTATTGCTTACAGTTTTATAGGATTAGTTGATCATTGTGGTGAAGTAAACAGATGTGGAACTAAAGCAGTAGCTGAGAGCTTTACATTTTGATCCACAGGTAGCAAGGAGAGAAAGAGAGAGAGAGAGAGAGAGAGAGAGAGAGAGAGAGAGAGAGAGAGAGAGAGAGAGAGAAACTGGGCCTGGGGTGGACTTTTCAAACCTCATAACCCACCTGTAGTGACATATTCTTCCAACAAGTCCAAAACTGATAGCAGCAGAGATTACTCACTGAACCAGGGTCTCCTGATATGGTTGGTAGGAATTAAAACAGGTCAAATGGGAGTGGTCTCAGAAAGACTAAGGCTGTGACACCTTTATTAGAAGGAAACAGATTTTTTTATACCCTTATCAGAAACATAATATAATTGCAATTGTTAGGTAGAATATAATTGCAATTGGCAGTCTACAATGACATTTTCAAGCTATGTAGAATAGACAAGATTCATGTCCAAGTTTAATTGTTCTGACAAACTATCATGTGCTTCACTGACTTCTAGGGAATCTCCTTCCATAGATCCACTTAACCACATTTGTTCCCTGATGCAGTAGGCTGTATTTTTTTGAAATAATGAGCCACAATAAAACTTTTCTCCTTTAATCTTGCCAGATGTACAGGTCTGAATAAAAATGTTCTTCATATGCCTTCAAGGATGACACTATTAAGAGATGTGACCTTATTGGACTAGTTGTGGCTTTGTTGAAGGAAGTGCATCACTATGGGGTGGGCTTTGAGGTCTCAAGTGCTCAAGTCTGGTATAGTGTAACACTCACTTTTTGCTGCCTACAGATCCAGATGTAAACTCTCAGCTACCTCTCTAGCACCATGTCTGCCTACACACAACCATGCTTCCTGCCATGACAATAATGGACTAAACCTATAAACTGGAAGCCAGTCCCAATTAGATGTTTTCCTATATAAGAATTGTTGTGGCCATAGTATCTCTTCACAGTACTAAAATTCTAGCTAAGAAAACAGGCATTTGGTCACAACAATGAGAAATGAACAAATATAAAACATTAGGACCATGAACAGGGTCATTGTTATCATACATCTGACCATGTGGTTCATAAGCCTTTGCTTAGAAAAGCACTATGGGGTATAATCAAGTTCTAGCTGTATTCAGACTTCAGCTAATCAAGAATGTACACAGAAATTCAGAGTTTGAAAACTCTGTGTTCACAATAAGTAGTCTAACAGGAATGGGGCTAGAGACCATTCATTTGTGTTCTGGTAAATAATCTGACCATGTCCTGAAATATGAGTGAAATTGAAATAAAAATTACTAAACTACTGTCAGAGGAAATTTATGATAACATAACATAAAGGTGGTTATGTAGCATTGAGTGACATTCACCCAGATTTACAGTGAGAAAGACTACAAAAACAGAGCTTTGGAAAGTATGCAGTTCATATAGGAAAGGATCTTGGTTAAAGCTGAAAACAGCATGGTGAATAAATGTAGCTGCAATGATTAAAGAAATTGGAGCCATTAAGGGGAAGCTTAGGACATTGCTCTGGAGCAATATAAAAGGTGTTTGGGGGCAAGATTTATCCTATCTGGAGATCTAGTATGTGCTCATGTATGTGACATGCCATTTCATTTGAAAGAAGAATGTCTAAAAATGTGTGTCCTGCAGAATGCTTGGTGGTAAGTAGTCACTTAGTCTGTGCTTTGCCAGATTTGCTGTTAAGCTGTGATCCAAGTAAACTTAATATATTTCAAGCAGGCCTCAGATATTGGAACCATCTATGATAGCTCTGCAGGTATGCAGAATGAACGAATGAGATCATGGAGGTTTCCTCCAAGGATACAGAAAGTGGCTAGAGTCAGGCAATGTATATGCAAAGAGTCAGAGTTCCCGTAAAGATACCTTGAGAGGCCACTATGTGAGACGTGAAGCTAGAATCTCAGTGGTCACAAATAACCCAGAATGCTAGAGGTACCTGGAAAACGGAGTTCCTTGGGGTTCTTGGTCTTGTTAATAAACATAGTTTTATTACAGTATGGAAAAAACCAACAGGTGCATATAAAGACTTTTGTTCCGTCTCCGTTAAAGAGATAATGAGAAGGGAAAGGAAAACAAGACCGTGTTTAGGGGAGTCACGCTTTTGAGTTTAGTGGGAACCTGACTTCAGCCTGTGTATGGCCAGGAGATAGGGTTGCACCAAAGACATATGATCAGAAACAAAAATGAAGGCAGTTTATCAATAGGAATGAATGTACTAGTGAGCTGAAGGGAAAATTCCAAATAGTTATGGGCCGTGAAGCCATGACTCTTTCTTGCAGAACAACCACTTCTTTTGTGTTTTATTCCAAGAAAATTTTTTGAAGAATCTGTTTGCTACATGAAGTCCAGTCAGGGAGGACTTCTGCTATTTTTTCCACCAACTCATTTCTTTTATACATTAATCTTTAGGCTTCCATCTCTAATTCCTGATCTTACGAGATGATGGGATATTTGATAAGACAAGCTGGATTCACAGAGTAGAGCCAGGTCTAGAGTCTAAAATGTGCTGAAAGGAACAGTGATTGGAGGGGGAAGATAAGATGTTGCCTGAGTCTCATGGGAGACTCTGCACTGACACATTTAAACAGAGTTGGAATTATTAAAGATGATGGGAAGTTTTGACAAATGAATGTATTTTACACTATGAGATATCTATAATCCTGTGAGGACAAAGGGTTGAAATCTGTAGCTTAAGAGTGAGGTATCTGGGTGTCAAGTTGTCAAAAGCTCTGCCTATGATGCTTAATACCAATTGTCAACTTCACAGGATCTAGAATTGACTATGTGACTTAACTTCTGGGCATAGCTGTGAGGACGTTTGTATATTAGGTAAACAAAGATAACTGGGAAAGCCCACCCTTACTGTGGGTGGTATCAGTCAATAGACTGGAGTTCTGAACTGAATAAATGGAGACATCAAGGCGAGCATGATCACAAATATCTCTTTGCCTCCTAGTGCTACCTGTCTCAAGCTCCTGCAGTCATGATATCCTTACACTGGCAGAAAACACTCTCAAACTGAGCCAAAATAAACCCTTAGTTCTTTAAATTACTCTTGTTACAAATTTTGTTACAGCAAAAAGAAAAATAATGAAAGCACAAGTTGAGAAAGGACTTTAATTCATTATTGTTGACTTTTGTAACGATAATGCTTTGTAAATATTATCTAACATGGAAATGAAAAGAGAAAGTATTAGAAAAAATGATATGCTTGGTCTAGGACTCTAGCTCAGTGGCAGAGTGCTTCTCCCCATCATGTAAGAAGTCCCATGTTCTACCCCCAGCACCACATTAAAAACATCAGGCATGGCGGTGCTGTAATCCCAGCACCCTCAGGATGGTGGCAATAAGATCAGACATGCAGGCTTCTCACCTAAACAGTGGCTTTAAGGCTAGCCTGGCCTACTCAAGCCCCTGTCTTAAAGGATAAAAGAAACAGAATAAAAAGAGTTGAGAGAAGGAAAGAAACATGAGGGAGAGAAGACAGGAAGAAGCAGAGTGGCTGGGGGAGGAGGGTCGGCAGTAGAAAGGAGAAGGTAGGAGATGTAAAAGGCGAGAGGCGAGCAAAGAAGGAGAAAAAGGGTGATGGTATTGACAATCACACAGCACGGAAAAGCCCATGATTGCTAGCTCAAAGATTCTCACGTCACTCTGCCTGCTTTGACAGGATAAGGAGAACATTGAGGGGTGACAGAGCTCCCTCTGCTCCTGGAATGACCAGAACCCTCTACATCGAAATCTCTGTGGCTAATCCTGTTGGCTCTTTCAGAAGAAGGCAGCAAGCTCTAGGCCTCACCTCTCAAGCCCTCAGAACACTATCCCCTCATTTTGTTTGAAGTGACCTCTTGCAGCATTTACTAGAATTCCACCTGGGAAAATTGGTAAGCACTACACTTGTCCCTGAAGGTAACTTCTTTTCTGGTGTGGATTCCTAGAACTTACCTATTTGCTTTCCATCTTTTAGATTTACACTTGTCCCTGCCCCTTCCTGTGCCTTCATAAATAATTGTGATTTCCCCCATTCCTACTGGCCTCCCTCTGCTGGCCTATTAGTAATCACCCACGACTCCTTGTTTCTTCACGCACCACAGACTGGAGTGTGGGACATTGATTTTTCTGCCTTTTGCTTAATTGTGCTTCATTCCCTGTAGAGAATCTGCTGAGAGAAGAGCTGTAGAAGTCAGCATGTTCTACCCTTCATCAATTTTTTTCTTTTGTTGCAATTTAAATGTGAAATGTCCCCCGCTGACTCACATGTTTGGTTATTTGGCCCCAGATAGTGGCACTATTGGGAAAAAAATGTAAAATTAAGGAAGTAGATCATCATTGGAGAAAGTGCCTCACTGAGGGAGGACTGTGGCATCTTCAGACTTTGTAGACCAGGCCCAGTTCCTATTCACTCTCTGCTTCCCGAGTGTGGATGTGGCATTACCTACCAGATTGCTGCTCCTGACAACGTCTTCCCTGCCTGCTGCCCTGTCTCCCTAACTGTGATAGGCTGTGTTCCTCTGTACCTGTAAGGTGAAATAACTCTTTCCTTAAGTTACATTTGCCAAGCATTTTGTCATAGCAACAATAAAATAACATAAGACATGTCTGTACTCCAATAAAGAAGCCTAAACTCTCAGTTTACATATTCCCACATATGGGGAATATTCCCACATATGATATGCAGACACTTTGGAAAAGAAACTCATTTTGTTTTTTAAAAGCTTTAAACTAAGCAAGTGCTCTATCATTATACAAGTCATTAACACAATTTTGAAATGTCAATTTAAAACAACTTCCAAAATTAAACTTAGGAAGTATTTCAAAACCTCTGCTCTGGAGGCTTGCTTCACCTCAATAGATATGTATAGCATTTCAGAGGAAGGTCTAAAATTTCAGACTCTAAGGCTCACATTCTTAAGGAGTACTCAGAATCTGTTTTTCAACATGACCCATAAGTTATTCATGTTAATATTAAGATTCTAGATGTATTCCTTTAAAAATGACCTTTAAATATGAACTTAAAATAGACATTTAGCAATCGAGCACTTTTATGTGATGAAGGGAAAGAAACCCTTACTCACAATTTCTGTGTATATGAGAAAACACAGATCCATGAATCTTGTTGGCTTTGTGCCACTGGCTCCTCTGGCCCCTGGTATTGAAGGAGGATTCCAATCTGTGCTCTTCTGATTCCCTGGACAGAAAAGATGGAATTGGAAGAACAACAAATATAAACTATGAATAAGATCCAGAGAGAAAAGAAAGGCTAGGCACTTGAAGACAGATGGAACAGAGGTTGGTGACCCATCAAATGACACCAAGCAAGAAACCACCATGGCAGATTGTTTATTGCATGTGTTCTAATAAAATCTATCAGAACAGAGGCTGGGCCTGAGAAACTGAAGCAGATATGTGTTTAGAGTTGGAGATCTGCGTCTGGGCTACTAGGAGCCTAATTAGAGGGATGTATTGAAGACATGCATGTCTGACCTGTAAGCATTTCATGCCTAAGGAAACCCAGAAGAGAAAAATTGGTACCATTAATAATGATGATGATGATGATGATGATGATGATGAAAGAGAAGATGAAGGAGGAGAAGTTTTAGTAAATGTGTACTTTATCTAGGATGAGCTCCAAGGCTGTAATTGTTTCTGTGGGTTGGATCAATGTTAAAGAATTTGTACTTTCATGCTGTAATTTTAACACTGCTGTTACTTTTTCCTGGAGATAATTTAGAAACAGTTATCTACAGTTCAGTTAGTTAGATACAGTTATCTATGGAGTTAAGAATCCCCAATTGTCTCACCAAATCAGCCAAGGATGATAATTCAAATGCTGGTAAAGTATGAGGCTGACTGCTGCTGTGTAGAACAGTAGAAGTCCAAGGAGGTGTCAAGACAGCTACCTCGAGTGGCAGTGGTCCAAGGAGGGGGCCCAGGGTGAACCCACAACCTACAGGGAGAGGAAACTTGTTGTCTGAAAAATGCACATAGGGGATTGTGGGGAAGAAGCATGTGCAGTGGAATCTGCCTAAAGGCAGATCTGGCTGGTGGCGAGGTGGTAACTCTGGCAGTGCTCTTAGCCTACAAGCCTGTGGAGTTTGCTCCAGAGAGGGTGCAATAGAAAATATGCCAAACTTGCTCAAAGGCATAGGGAAAAAATAGAAGACAATCCAGCTGGAATTTCTGACATTGTACAGCTCTGGCCCGTGCTGATGGCTGCAAAGCAACAGGCAGTGGCTTTTTCTTGAACTCCTGCCCCAAAGTTGGATGCCAGATATAGCCTAATTGGTCTTAATAATGAAAATCTGGAATCAGATATAGGACTAAATGCTGAAAGATCAGAGAAGTAAAGAAACAGCCACAGTGATCTCTTATCTCTACAACTTCTCAGGCTGAAGGGGCTAACTCTTGTCTCCACTCTGCCTTATTAGTTCCTTTCCCTGCTTAGCCATATCACTTCCTGTCTCTTCTCTGTACAGCCCTCCAGACCTCTATGGTTAACAGTGGCTAGCTCCCCTCCCCCTCAGATCTTCAGACAAGCTTTATTTGGTAAAATACAAACAAAATATCCCTACATACATGTGCTTATATGTGTACTTATAATATTATATATGCTCATGAGTATCATGCATATGTGCATAGGCATATGTGTAATCTCTTTATGTTTATATAAATGTCTCTTCTATTTTCTTACTTTTCCCACAAAATTTCGCAGAATTTGTAAAATTTCAGACCTTTTCCACACACTACCTAACTTTATAATAGGCTTAAATTACACGTGAGCCCTTTGTAGGCTCTAGACTTACAGGATTGGTACAGTCAAGAAACCCTTTCTAGAATTGTAGCTGAGAAAGTGACATTTTAGAGACCTTTAACTTGTTTTACCTGTGAAATCTCAGACTAAACTCCAGTTTAAACTGCGTTTAAATTATGTGCATAATGCCCTTGAGTGGAGAAGGGATTGAGGCTCTATAACTCACTTTGTCTCTTGATCAATTTCAATTTCAACAAAGCTTTCAGATAGTTACTTTTCATTATGGAAGGAAACACAATATCTTCTCATGGATCTTTGGGCTATTACTGAAGATTCACAGGTATTTAGACCAAAATGTAGTTGCTAGGGGCAACTTACTGTATGCTGCTTAATGCTTTATAGATATTACAGTTCTTTAAATATTTACAGATCATCTTAAATGGCAGCTTTCCAGGATGATCCTTCCCTTTATACTGAACAAGGGTCATGTATAAAATGATACATAAAGGCAACTTCCCTATACTTTCCCACTTGTCTTAATGTTTAGGTGGATTCATTTTCAGGTGATTAAAAGTGATCTCTCTATCTCTGTGTCTCTGTCTATGCACACAAACATACCTGATTTCTGTTATTCTTTTGTAGCAACCTATAATTGGCTTCCACATTGCAGTAGATTTATGTAACATTAGTGAATTACATACTACTATAGGAAAAGCTAATCTCCCCATAAGTAAAGTGGACAGTGTTTTACATTATCACTCCCACCACCCCTGCCACCATGCTTCAGATATGTGGACTCAGGACAGAAAAATTTTCCCTTTTGCTTTTATAAAGCATTTAGAAAAGACTCTACCTCTCACAATTAGACCTTTGCATTTAAAATTCATTTACTTTGTGTGTTGGGGGACAGGACAGGTTTATTTCATTTTACAGCTTACAATCATGAAGGGAAGTTAGGATAGGAACTCAAGACAGGAATCTGGAGGCAGGATCTGATTTAGAGGGCATGGGAGGAAGTGCTTAAGGGTTTGCTCTCCATGATTTGCTCAGCTGCTCTCTTATAGTACCCAGGACCACCAGCCCAAAGCTAACACCTCCAGCAGTACACTGGGCCCTCCCACACCAATCAATAGTCAAGAAAGTGCTCCAGCTTACCCACAGGCTAGTCTGATAGAGGCAATTTTTCAGCTGATGTTCCATCTACTGAGGTAAGCAATTTCATATAATTTTTCCTCAGCATCATTCATATAAACACCTTAGGGGATGAAAAACTGTCAATTTTAATAAGTAAAGTACTGATGTCAGAGCTGTTGAGAAGCTATGCTATTTCTTGCATACACTGGTGTTTGAGTCATTGACAGGGTTCTTAATGATTCAGTTTTCCCTGGGACACAATGCATGTCCTTTCCCTCATATATGATTTATAACAGGTTTTCTTGGACACATCCTTCCAGCCTGAGTGGTCCTGGGGACTCTTCACATATGAAAATATGTAAGGACACCCATGCACCATGTGGGTTAGGGGATGCGAGATGAACATGAAATTTTTCTCTGATACATCCTAATAAGTCCACACACACACACACACCTCTGCATGTTGCTGCATGTATGTCTTTCTCTCTCCCAAGTTTCTATAATTTATGTTCCTGTCTGTCCTCACCTCACACTACTGAGCCAGGGTCAGAGCAGAGGCAGATTGGAGAAATATCTCTTGTGGTTTAGACCTGCATTCTATTTCTGACTTTATATGAACATCTAAAGTTATCTTTCTCTTGTTTTTCAAAAACATTCAATTTTTCTCTTTAGAAGACTGCTGTTTAATAGCTCAGTACACTCTGAAGGAAATACTATTGAGTATCAAGAAAGTCTGTGTTTTCACCAATATTTACTCAAAACATGCATGTTTTGAACCTTAAATGTCTCTCAGAGGCCCAAGTGTTAGTGCCTTAGTTTCCAACCTGTGATAACATTGGGAAGTGACAGACCTTTTAGGACACTGAGTGTAGAGAAGGAAGTTAGCTTCCTAGTACCTTGTTCTTGAAGGGAAATAGAGACCTTGGTTCAGCTTGTTGCTCTTTAACTTTGTTTCCTAGCCACTATGATGTGAGCTGCTTTTTTGTACCTGTTCTACTGCTGTGACACCCTGCCTCAGCATCACCTCAAGTCATCAGAACTAACTGATCATAGAAGTCTGAAACCATGAGCCAAAAGAAAGTTCTCCTCCTCCTTTTAAGTTGCTTGAGCAGAACACTTTTCTTCACATCATAACACAAATGTTATCCTACTTAAAAAAACAACAAAAAATAACATTTTACTTATGACTTCAAAGGGCCAAGAAAAGCTCATTTCAAATAGTTTGCAGCACATTGCAAGCTATCAATTAAACACATACACTCCTCTCCCTTCCTAGGTTCTCGGTGACTCATCTCATGGTTTCTTTCTGTTGTTGCACAACACCAAACAGCAAGTTTCCCACACTGATCCCACTTCTGCAAACGTGTATCTAACAGTGGTACTGTCTCTAGGTCAGTAAGTTCCCAGAGGAACACATGGTGTGGATGCTGAGCAACTCCCTTTCTTCTGAACCCAGTGAGAAGTACCAAAGAAAACAGAGGCCTAGTATAAGTGCCCTTTTTTTGGTTTTTGTGAGGTAAGAAAGTCTTTGGTAAGAGCTATTTGTAAGAATTCGAGTTTACACAAAACTCCAAGGAGAAGTTGAGGGGGAAAAAAAAGGAAACCTTACAGTATGCCTGGGACACAGCATTAGAAAAAAAAAATGCCACAAAAGTAAACATGCTAAATGCACAACTAGCTCTCTAAAGAGCAAAGCAATATAACTGAGGAATCAAAGACGATTGGATGATGGAACAGGCCTTCCTGTGTCTAGAATGGGTCCCTGAAGCAAGAAAGACAGAACTTCTTAACTTATGACAGACCATGTCTTTACAGTATGTGGCTGTACTTGGCATCTGAGGAAATGCTACACACACACACACACACACACACACACACACACACACACACACACACACGCCTTTCATATGAGAAACATTCCCAAATGGTGACCCGAGAGCATTGAATGCTCGTGCTGACTCGTACAAAAAGGAACTGTTTCACAAATGTGTAAAGATACCACAGTGTCAAAAGCAATAACAGCAAATTTTTTCAAGAGGTGAAGAGTATTTTCAAAAGCAAATTCATGATGAACCTAAAAGTGTATATACATATTTTCCATGAAACTAAAGTGCAGAAATTCTAAAAGAATGGCTTCTACATGAAAAACCATGAAGCAGAGATGCATGTGATCAAAAGAGAAATGTGGAGGAGGAGCACAAAGTGGATAAATGTGGAGTTACAGAACTTAAACTGTGGAAAAATATGTCAGTAGTTGAGGTAAACTGGAAGAAAATGGTAAACAAACTCTTCAAAACATGTATGCATGGAGAATAGTTTTTATTTTATGTCTCAGAGAAGTGAGACATAAATTTCATTATACATATACATATGACAATGAAAAATAAATAATACATAACACCTGGACAATTGCGCTCTAGGGAGTAAAATATCACAAAGATGTGAGAACAAACAGATTATATGATTTATAATATCTTCTTTGCAATAGAAAGATGCATTGATCTACAACTTAACATTGAAAAGCAATGTATGTGAATTAAACAAAAAACACCAAGAAGATGAAGGAGAAGGGAGGGAGGGAGAAAAAGAGAGAGAGACTAAAGAGTTCAAAGCAGATGAAGAACAGTTTTGATCATTCAAAACCAGGAATACGGGAAGTATCTCAGCAAGTGATAAATATAAAAGCTATTTCAGGAAAAGTTAAGTACTCAGTGACCAAACTATATCAATATGAGCTAGAATATTTGGGTGGAATAATATATATACACTGACACAAAAAACTAACAAAATTTATGTCATAGAAGTGGAAAGAATATCTATATAATATCTATGCTAATTATGTCATCTCTAAAGGCTGAGCTCCAAAATCCTATTAGTTAAGAGAGGAAGAAGGAGACCGCATCAGCAGTTCAAGGATGCAGAAGGGACGTTGAATAATAAGCTAAAGCATTGCAGAGTGACCTTACTGCAAAAAAGTGAAATAGTTGGAAAATATGATGAGAAAAACATAAACATAAGCAGCAGCCAAGAACTAGGAGTGGAAGAAACTGAGTCCTGCCTGAGAGACTTGCTCTGTCCAAGAATGTGTTCTGGCTCCAAAGTGACAGCACAGTGGCAGGCAGAAAAAAAAAAAAAAAATAGCAGGCTGGGGGAAGAGAAGCTTGGCAGAGTCACTAACAACTTAGAGATCTGATGAACAAACACTTGTGTTTGTTTAGAAGAATAATCCGTGTGAACACATCAGCTTGACCCCTTCCCCTCCACACAAAGATGAATATAGTTGTAAAATATGTAGATCCTTGAAAACACTGAAGCCCTGATAAAGTGATTGGCATCTGATTTTGCTGCCTGCAGATGTAATAGGAAACTCTGTTGATGTGGTAATCACTCCAGCTTCCACAAATGTATGCAATGATGTCTTGATTAACAACTAAAAATAGTAATTCATCTCTGGAGAAAATGGATACCACAAAATTCTCAGATTTTTAAAATTTGTTTCAGCCCATTTAACATAACAGAAGGTATTCAATAAAAAATAAGCATATCATTAATATGAAACTGCTGAGGCCACCCCATGAGGTAAAAGAGCTTACAGAATCCAGATAGTGGTGGGCATGCCTGCCTTTAATCCCAGCACTTGGGAGGCAGAGACAGGCAAATCTCTGTGAGTTTGAGACCAGCTTGGTCTACAGAGCAAGTTCCAGGACAGCCAGGGCTACAGAGAGAAACCTATCTCAAAAAACAAGCAACAATAAAAACCTAACAGACCTCTAGGTAGAGTTAGCTGAGCGAGTAAGACAATTTTAATATATTAAAGAGATTGACTGACGAGATGGTAGAGTTTAGCAATGCTCCAGAAGAAAACCGTGATCAAATATGTGATCACATGAGTATGTGAAGTGGCTGAAATGAAGATCTTCTGTCTGAGACATAGCTAGAGGGTGAATTTTTAAATTAGAAATCAAAAATATATATCTAGTCAGAGTTGTGGAGAGAGATGGATGGAAATTACAGAAAAAGTGGAAAGTGCATGTAGAACAAAATTAAAATGCACAGTGAGAGTTTTTTAAAAACTAAAAAGAGAATAATGCTGAAAAACATGTAAAGACAAAATGCCTTATACTTTTCCCAAACACATGAAAGACATCAGACTGTTTGCTCAGGAAATGCTTTGCACTCAGTCAGAGTTAGTAAATCTATCTCAGGGTATATCTGTAGCCAGATAGCCAGCTCATTTGGTAGAGCAGGAGACTCTCAATCTCAGAGCTGTGGATTTGTGCTCCATATTGGGTGCCAGTTTTATGCTACAGTAAGGTTTTCTGGCCCAGTTTGGCCAGAGGTCCAGACCCACAGATCTGCCGTCCCAGAACTCCTAGCCACCCACTGCTGTTTAGATCCCTCTAAATGACTCAGACATTCATATTAACTTCATGCTGTTTGGTCTATGGCTCAGGCACATTGCTAGCTTGCTATTTCATCTTAACTCAACCCATTTCCATTAATCTGTCTGCCATGTGGCCCGTGGCGCACCTGTTTTCCTTACATGTTGCTCCTTTGGGCCTCTCCTACCTATAATCTGATTTCCCTGCCTACTTTTTCTATGGTGCCTGCCATGGTCAAAACAGTCCTTTATTTAAAGATTGAAATTCATAGAATACAGAAATACATTCCTACATCAGTTTTAATCTGAAGTTTCTGGCCTGGCCTAGCCCCAAGGTCCAAACCAGCAGTCCTGCAGCCACTTAATCCCAAATAATGACATAAAGGTTTATATTCATTAGAAACTGCTTGATTCATTGCTCAGGTTTATTACTTACTATCTCTTACTCTTAAACTAATCCATAATTGTATTTATACTTAGCCACCTGGCTTGGTACTTTTTTCTAAAGCAGCTTTCTCATCTTGTTTCCACTATGTCTGCTGATGTCTCTGCTCTGCTCTTCTGCATCCCAGAATTCTCTTAGTCTGGTTGCCCCGCCTCTACTTCCTTTCTGGCTACTTGACCAATCAGTATTTTATTAAACTGATATTTACAGTGACAATTATTGACAGTGTACAGAAGCTAGCTCCACAGCATATATCAGAGTAAACCCATGCAAAATAACAATGAAAAAGTAAAGTGTTTTAAAAGATATAAGGTCTTACATTTTAAAAGGACTCAGCAAGTGTGTGTACGTGTATTTGTGTTTGTACTAGCACGCGCGCACGCAAGTGTGTATGTCTATGTGCATGTGTGTGTATGTGTGTATATATACACATGTGTGTTTGTGTGTATGTGTCTGTGTATGTGAGAGTGTGCATATGTGTGCATGTGTGTGCACTTGTGCATGTGTGTCTGTGTGTACATATGCATGTGTGTGTGCATGTATTTCTGTGTGCGTGTGTATATGTGTGTGTGCACACACATGTGTGCATGTGTGTGTCTGTCTGTGTGCATGTTTGTGTGTGTGCATGTGTGCGTGCACATGTTACATGCATGTGCATAACAACAATAATGGTGAAGGGGAGGTTATCAATCTCAGAGTAAGAAGACATGACAGGGGTTGGAGAGAGGGGCCTAGTAGGGGCTAGAGGGAGGAAAAGAAAAGGGGAAAAGATATTTTAATTTAAAAGATATAAAAGATAAAAGTTCAAATAACCCAGGACCATAAAATTGTAACAATGAATATAAATCTTACTACCTAATAGAGAAAATGAGGATCAGAGCTTTAAAATTGCAAGTCTAACACATCTTTCAAGAATGAAAAAATAAATAAACAAATAAAAACCTTCAGACGAACCAACCAGAGAAATGAGCACAAATGACTTCACTGATGGGAAACCTAAGTGAAAAATGTTCTCATATCAATCATGGAAAATCTGCAAAAGCATGCATGAAAAGGGGCAGAACAATGTACTGAGACCTCACTTTAGCTTCCTTGCAGCTCCCTGGCCCATGCAATTTCCAGCAAATGAATTCAGATGAGACACAGTTTAGCACAGAAGACAGTGTATTACAGGATAGCCAGCACATTCTCAAGGTCCTGGAAACACTCTTGTGCCGCGGGAGTGTATAACAGACTTTGCAAAAGTAAACATTCCCATGGAGCAAGGTGACCAGTGGCAGAGAGAAGCACTATCTGGGTGTTTATGTGACGGCTTGGGCTGTCTACTGTTCCCTAAGGGTATGGAAAACACAATTTTCCTGGGTGACTAAAAGACCCATTTGAACGTATGCTTAAGGGGGGAATCAATGTGTGCTCTCCTCTTGAAAGAACAGTGCTAACTGGTGACCTCATCAGTTTCCCAGCAGTGTAGAAGGTTATATCCTGGCCAGAGACGCAGCTTATATCCATTGTTTTGGCAAAAGGAATCATGGACTCAAAACAGATTCAAAGAATTAAAGGGGAAAAATACATCCAAAAGAAAAAGAATAAAAGGAGGAGGAAGATGATGAGAAAGAAGAAGAGGAGGAAGAAGGAAGGAGGAGGAGGAAGGAGGAGGAGGAGGAAGAAGGAAGAAGGAGGAGGAGGAGGAAGAAGAAGAAAATCAAAAATCTCAGGCTTCCCCAGGAGGAAGTCGCCTCCTTTAGAGAACTCAGCTGAGCCGGGCTACTCCCACCTTCAGATGCACAGAAGCTGACAGAGATTTACTGTGAACCCTCATTTATAACAGGTTGAGTCTGCAATTGGCATTCCCCTACTTTAGTCTTTTCCTGGTGAATTTCTAGGTAAATCACAAACATCTGTCCATTTCTAACAAATGTTTCAGAAAGTAGATTCTTTGTTTGTCGTTTTGGTTTTGGTTTTCTTTTCTTTTAATTTATTCCTTCAAGAAGAAATTTGCATACAACAAAATGTTGCGACCTAAATGTACCTACCACTGGGTCGTTTTCCTTCTTTACAAGTGAAACCACATGTGACACAGGATGTCACCACCACTTCAGTGCTGCCTCTGACCTTTGCAAAGGACTATTTTTGTGATGTCACTGCCTCCATAGTCTTAATTTTCTTTCTTCCATCTAATTTTTCTCAGATCTGTGTGCACGTTTAATAATACAACACATTTTTTGAAAAGTTTAAGCATCTTTAATATCTGCAGCAATGTTCATTTAAGAATATGTAACTTCCAACTCTTCTTCATGGCTGGGGTTAGGCAGAGGGTTAATGTTTACTGCATTCATTTGTTTAGGGGAGGCGTGCCACAGCATGCCTGTGTGTACACAGAACAGCTTGGAGGCATTGGTTCTTCCCAGTGATGAACTCCAGTTGTCAGCAAGCACCTGAATCCTCTGAGCCATCATATCTGACTCCAGAGTTATGTCCGTTTTGAAAATGCTTCAAATTGTGAAGTTTTATTACATATAAAGTTTGAAAAGATAAAAAATGTATAGGACTCTAATATAAGCAAAGCATAACTACTTACGTGCCTGCTGGTTTTGCTTATATTATTTTTTGTTCTTTTATGTTTTCCTGACAATAATGAAAGTTGCACTTAGACAGATGTCCTGAAATGGATGCTCATATTTAGTTTTTGGGAGTCCTTGTTTCTGTTCATGTATCTTTGGCTGTGAAGAATCCTGTACAGATTGTGCTGTTTTCATCAAAAGTGCTAAGATGTTTCATTTATTATTTGGTTGACTATATTATTTACTCAATTATGATTTCTTCATGAATTACATAGGAAGATATTGTCTATTTCTTACACAAGGGAAGGGATGAAGTTATTATCTAAAAAATTAATTTCTTATTTAATTTCACTGTGGTTAAAAAAATAACCCTGGGAGTTTAGTTTTCTGACATTTGTTAATATTTGCTCTATGAATCATAATAGTCAATCACAATCATATATCACACAGATATATACAGATACATATGCATGCACATGTATATGCACACATAAGCCTTGTACACTGTTAAAATGGATGTCATTAGCTATGTTTCTACATACTTGCAATACTATTACTTTACGAGGAATCTCACCATTAAGTAATGAGTTTAAGCCTAGTCTGAGCTATATAGTAAAGCTCTGTCTCCAAAAAGCAAATATAAAATAAAACAAACAGACCGAGTAGGATCTCAGCTTCCAAAGAGGTGGATGAATACTGAAAACTCTCATTTAATAGCAAAGTAAGATTGGAAACTTACAATTGAAAATAAGGGGGAAAAAACAGTCTGTCCTAAAGACACCTGTATGCTCTGTGGTACTCTTCTCTCTCAGTGAAAAGTATTGACTGAAGCCACAGGTAAGATAGACAGCTTCAGAAAACTGGTTCTGTGCTCTCAGTAAGTGGTATTTTAAAGACGAAAATTGAGAAGGTTTAAGAAAAGCTGTATGCTGTGCCTGAGGGAGAAGAGCTATAACCCTCTCCTCTATTCATCTCAAACAGCAGTGGGCACCACTCTAAAGACACGTGTTGGGCCGTCAGCCTGGTGGTCCAGATCCTCCATGAACCACACCTTTAGCAAACTCAGAACAACTATCAGGGCTAGCCAAACACTTGTGGACTGAAGGGAAGAAAGATTGTATCAAAATCACAAGCAGTGTTCAGACAGGTGGACACCTGTCATTGTGAAGGCATGGATTTATAGATAAAAAACTTTACTTCAGGAAAAGACTACTTAATGCCTGAGGGCTGAGCCTGGGTTTAAGAATCTGGGAAAAAATCTCAGGAATGCACCTGACAGCCAATAGATTCAAAGCTTAGTTTAAGGCCAAAAGTTCAGCCAGTAGATTCAGGCTTTGGGTTCCATAGTAACTGTACCCCATACCCCTTTACCCAATCCTGAAGTGCCAAAACGTGTAGCACCTCAATAAACACATATCTGGTGCTGAAAATCTGGCCAAAAGCCCATGGCAAGGTATCTCACAGGCCCCAGAACTCTACTTACTATATTATTCTGACTAAAAGGACATAGTATCCAATTACCCTCTAAACTCACAGTACAACTCTCAGATCTTATCAGAGAACTTTTTTTTAATGAAATGGGTTGTGGTTAATGTATACATTCACAATTGATCAAAGTGCAAAAAAAAAATCGCTAGTGGAGTGCTCAGCTACAAATGGGCATCTATATCATACTTTCTTTGCAAGGTGCAGAGACAATCACACAAAAGAGAAAAAAAAATTGTAAGAGCCAGAGATCAGGAAGGATCAGGATGAAACTGTGTGTTCTGGACATGACAGGACCACCGCACCAGGAATCCCCAGCAGCTATGGTCGCTTACACAAGACTTGCACAAGAGCAAGTCAGTCAACATTGTAGCATGGGATGGGAAAGCATTCATGAGCCCCTACCTGTAACTGAGGAGCTATCGAAAGTCAATGGACTCTTGAAGAAAGAGAGTCAGTTTGTGTAAGTGTGTAGTACTTGGTAAGCCAACCATATTCCACACCCAGGAGCAGGAATATGTGTGTGGTTATCACAAATTGTAGACAATAGGTTAATTAAAAAGAAAAAAGGGAACAAGTTTGGAAAAGAAGGGGGAGGTGGGGTAGGATTGGAAGATAAAAGGGAAGAAGTTAGAATAGGTTTGGTCAAATAGATTAAAATTCTCAAACAATGAATACAAACAAAAAGAAAGGAAGAGATAAGGGTCATCCTTGTGTCTCATCAGGGAAGGAGCCCCAGTACACATTTAAAAGTACAGTTAAAAGCACAGTTAGTGAATAGTACATATAGTGATCTGTTCACACAAACCATGAGAGAGGAACAGAGAATGCTGATGGTTGCAGGGATTCTTACCCGTGTCACAGCTGGAAGGGGGATGATCTGAGTGAGGTAAGAATGAAACTCAATCCAGCTCAACCTAGTTAGCTGGTCCTGGGCCAAAACTTCTGGATTGTGATGCCAAGCAGCTTAATGTTTACACATTTAAACACAGTAAAACTTTAGGGGAAAGTTTCCATGTGATGCTTATCACAAAAAGCTTTAGGCATAGTTACATCATAATTCCTTTGCAAAGTACATCTCTTTAGCAGAGCACCTGTGACCTTTTCCGTTAGAGTACATTCTACTGACTGAGAAACAATGCTCAGGATTCTGGGGCATTCAGTGAATCTGGATGAGTCAGTGAGGGTGTCTTTGCAGAATAACAAAGATCAGCAGGTTTTTAACACATCCATTCCCAGACTTTTGGATATAAAATAGGTGTCAGTTTCTTCTTTCAAAGGAAAAGGACTGTATGTTTAACAACTCTGGCTTCTCGCCTTTGTCTGCTAGTGCATGACTTTTATCCGAAGAGACAAGAGAAATTTGATAGGAAGAAAGACAAAACCTGCATTGTTAAAAATCAAAATTAGGAGGGAGACACTTTATTGTGCTCCCTGTTGTCTTTTTGGGATTTAAACTATGTGACCTCTTATCTATATGTCTATATACAAAATGGGAGCAATTCTAAAAGACTTTACTCAGGGGGGGATACATGTTTATGGAAAAGAAAAGAAAAATCTCCTGATATTAGGGTGCAATGTCTAGTAAGACTGCTGGAAACACTTTTAAAGGATAGCTATATCTCATTGACATGTCATATTTCTGCATAACCTAGCATGTGAAGAAACAAATCTCCACAAAGCAGAGCTAGGAATGTGGACTGATTACAGTCAGGGTAAACAGTAAGAACAAAAGCCCTGGATGAAAGGAAGTTTCTGCAACTGTAAAGCCTTGAAAAAAAAAAAAACTGTTAGGCCTGGCCGTGGACGGGGGTACTGACTAATTAAATGCTGACTAATTACAGCTGAAAATGAGATGCTGGTAGGGAGAAGAAGCAAAGGCCAGGGAGTGTGGAGGAAGGTTCAAAGTCTGTGCTTCTTAGATGAGACTGTGTGAAAGGCCTCAGGAGAATCACTGAGGCCAGACTTTAACCATGAAAACTGGTGTGATTTGAAAACTGTACTATTTTCCATAGCATAAGTATGTGACATAGCATATGTACAGGAAAAAAAAAAAAACTAAATTACCCCCACTGTCCCTAGTTTCCCATGAGTGAAGTATTTCCATCTTCTAACAAATACCTTGTATATTAAAAATAACTGTAAAGATAAAAAGTTTATTTTGAGTAAATCACCTGTCCATTTTCAAGGAGACATATACAAATACTATCCCTACCTCAGGAGCCTCTGCTTAAAATATTCTTCAGTTATAGTAAGTGCAAGACACATGTGCACACTCAAACATCTGTAAACAGCCATCACCATCTTTACTAATTACGTCAGTGTTGATTTGGCCAAAACACATAACAGAAACAACTTTATCTTGTCTTCCTTTTCAGAGAGGTTAGTCATTAGCTTCCTGGCCTGAGTTTCTAGAACACCGTACAACAGAATGTCATGGTAGTGGAAATAAGTGGTGGAAGAGCTTCTTGATGCTGTGGAGGAAGCAGAGGGCCACCAAGGGAGAGGCCCAGGGAAAGTACGGATTCCAGCATCTACTCTTGTGGTCCTTTTCCAGGCATCACTTCATCTCTTTCATGCCCTCCTAATTGTTGTAGAATATTATTTTAACCGTGAAAAGATGTGTTACGTTTGCTTATCCTGTAGAGTACTACCTTAACTGGGAGAGGTGTAGAGCATTTATTTATTCTGCAATTGTTTAGTGATGTAAGGATGTGTGATTAATTATGTAAAGATGTATTGCATTTGTTTCACCTTGCCTGCATAAAGCACTCGACTGGTACCAATATCTAGGCAGAGAATGGATAGGTGGGGCTGGTAGGCAGAGAGAATAAATAGGAGAAATCTAGGCATGAGAGAAAGATGAGAAAATAAGAAGGAGAGAATGAGATAGATGTCTGGGGCAAGAACCCAAGCAGCAGATAATGAGGAGCGGTAGAAGTAAGATATATTAGAAGGGAAAGAAAGTAAAAGGACCTGAGACAAAGGGTAAAGTTAAACAGGTTGGTATAAGTAAAAAGAGCTAGCAAGAAAGGAGTCTAAGCTAGGATGAGCATTCAAAACTAATAATAAGCCTCTGTGTCATGAGAGCTGGTTGGTGCCCCCCCCCCAAAAGCCTGGTACACCCAATAATGTTTTGTGCCATAAATCTATCTAGGGAATAATCTGCTGATGAAATAGGAGCTCTTGGGATCTAGCTGTTTTTGAAAATGACATCAGAGACACACGCAGGGGTATACTTCACTAAGACCCTTAGGGTGGCTTAGTCTAGTCAAGGTGGCCTTCAGAATGGACCACCACTGTTTCCAGATACTGAGTTTTCTTTTGCAGCCATGTTTGGATAAACAAGTCAATGTTTTAATGTGAAGAAGTCCACCACAGAGCCTTAGGCTTTTTATTTGCATTGCCACACTAACTAATTGTTGTTGTAACGTTGATATTACCAACCACAAGAAACATCCATGTTGTGAATAAACTATCTGAAAAGAGCTTGGGAGGAGGGCTTTTGTTGATGAAGAAAAGGCCACTCAAGAGCCTGAAAGACATGCTGACAAATGACTAATGAGTGAAAGTTGGCGTTGAAATGAAACCGGTCAGCCAGGCAGTGATGGTGCATGCCCTTAATGCCAGCACTCAGGTGGCAGAGGCAGATGGATCTCTGTGAGTTCAAGACCAGCCTGGTCGACAGAACGAGCTCCAGGACAGCCAAGGCTACACAGAGAAATCGTGTCTTAAAACAAAGCAAAAACAAACAAACAAAAACACAAATGGAACTGGTCTTCCAGGCCCAGCCCTCTCATTGTTCTCCCACTTGGGCCAGACCAACTGTGGTGTATCCTTCTCCTCACCCAGGAAAGCAGGAATGTGCCATTGGACAGAATTTCAAAAAGTAAAGTTCCAGGAATAGTCAGTCTTGCCTTGCTTACTATCAGAAGTACATGTGGAGTTTTTTGAGAAGTTGGACATCCCCACACAATATTTAACAGATGTTTCTGGCTTTCTGTGTGCTAAATTCTATTATAAAGGATCTTGAAGTTCTGAATGTCATATTCTCACTCACCATGCCCATGACTCCCTGATATGCACACATGCACACTTGTATTTGTCTTATTGGATGATGTCCCATTTTCCACTGAAAAATGTCCAGCCAACTCACTGTGCCTTAAGAAGATTCACAAATATAGAAAAAGAAAATGGATGCAAGGAAACAGATGGAAAGTCAGTTTGATGAATAAAATATAGGAGTTATTCAGACATTAGCCATGTCTACATTCTACAAGGAACATAAATACATTGTCCCTTAAGTAGAGAGCCTCTTTTGGAGTTCACAGACGGTTCTGAGTCACTAAGTACTGCTGTGAACTCTTCAGATGTTCTCCTGTTATGATGTGCTACTTGTCATCTACAATCCACAGAAGCATTAGACACGCCATGCTGTCTTTTCTTGGATCACCTTCAGAAAAGACCTCATATATAATGGAACCTGGTGACATTCCCTATTTTTGAGACTGTACAAGGGACTAAATATGTATGTCTGTTTGGGGGCTTTAATAGTCTGGTATAACAGAGAGGGACATATTGACTGAATGGTGCTGACCCACAATAACTCATATAAAATCTCAGTCTTGAGGTATATGTGAGCCACAGGCCCTGGCACAGGTAGACCTTTGTTCCTCCACATTCAGAGGAACCCTTTGAATGACTGTGTGGTCAGTTCTTGAGCTCTGAATTACATCTAACTCCAACTTGTGTACAGACTTCCTATGTGATATTTACCAAGACACCTCATGTATTCCATCTGACAAATAAGGATAAAGGCATTCTTTGACTCATGGGGGTCACAAAAATATTTTAAAAAGTCAAATACATTAAACACTTTAGACTATCTGCTTCCAGTTACTAGTGAATAGTGTTATCTAATAATAATTTAATCATCATCAACTTCTAATAAATATCATGAACATAATAAAATCTAAGGAAAAAAATAGGTCTCTACTAGTTTGTGCCCTTCAATGCCCAGATAAGCATCTGTGTGCAGAAATAGATCAGACATTTTTTTACTTTTGGTACTGTCTAATCAGTTCATTCCTGACAAAAATATGTGGGAATTTTTTCTTTTGATCTTGAGATTGACTCAGCAGCAACTCAGTTAGACAAAGCAGAATGCATCTTGGCACCAGATGCATACTTTTGCACCCTTTTTGTTAAAGAGACATTGATCCAAGTATTTGTTCCTGGGAAAACTTTTCATCTGGGCTTATTCATAATAAAAGAAAGTTTTTCTTGGCCTTCAGATGGCTTCCTCTTGTTATACTTTATTCTTCAATGTAAATGTTTAGTAATAAAAGCAAATGTAGAGGGGGGGTTGTAGGCAACAGATCAAGTGCAGGCTTCCAGTGACCACTGACAGGTCCAAGAGCCTTGCCTGGGAAGCAAGAGGCAGATGCCCCTGGCTTCCAGCGCTCTCTCTCTCTCTCTCTCTCTCTCTCTCTCTCTCTCTCTCTCTCTCTCTCTGTGTGTGTGTGTGTGTGTGTGTGTGTGTGTGTGTGTGTGTGAGAGAGAGAGAGAGAGAGAGAGAGAGAGAGAGAGAGAGAGAGAACAAACAAAAAACAAAAGCACTTGTCTGCAACTCCTTTCTCAAGGAATCCACGGGTATGGGTATACATGAGAAGCACGTTCAATCAAATTTTTCACCAGAAAGTGTTACATTTTCTAAGTTTTAAGGAATGTTGGTTTGTTGGCTTTTCATTCTCTACCAGTAAAAAGCTCTCAGCTCTGAATGAGAGTCTCCTATTGCTGGAAAGGTGACCAAAAGAGTTTTGATGGCACAAAAAGCCAGTGAAGGAAACAGCAGAAAGACCCTCTGTCTAGCACAGAGATGGTGGGATCAGGTATGACTGCAGATCTCAAAGCCACGGGAATATTTTGAATATTGGGTATACCTAATACCTAATATTGATTATTCTATTACTATTTTTATTTATGTTCATATATATATATGACTGAGTATGCAACTATGTTTGGTTGCCATGACCAGAGGAATACATTGTCTCTCCAAAAGCATAAGCACCTCCATTTGGCTCCTTCTTTAAGGATTCTATCTCACCCACCTCCTATGACCCTCTCACCAAGCCTTTAACATTTGGACTTTGGGGGAATACTCAAGATCCAAAATACAGCACTTGCTACATCTAACAGGTTTTTGGGAACATTGGTATATGTATAGTGGGCATGCATGACTTGTGTCCTGGTTCACTCCTTCTTTCTAACTAAAATCCAATTCAATCCTAGTGCACTGTTCCTCACCAGTCTACTAATCCTGTGTTCTGCAATGGTAATGAGCAAGAGGGATTGGCAGGATGCTGAGGATCCTTTGTAAACACACACACACACACACACACACACACACACACACACACACACACACACACTTTGTAACAAAATATTATCAGTGCACTTTAAACATATATTTTGTATTTCTCAAAACAAGCGGGTCTGTTATGAGTCAGGGACACATGAAAAATGGGTGATGAAAAGACCAGTGGATTTTATTGACCTAGGTTGCAGATGTGGGAAAGGAAACAGATTGTTCAGCAGACAGCAAGGCTGGAGGTAGAAGATCCACTGACAGTCGGGAAATGAATGATGTGCCCTGCCGAGAGTAGATGACATGAGCTTCTCAATGATAGGAGAGTGTTATCAGTCACCAGCACAGGGAGAGCAGCACACACAATCATGTGAGTTTCCACACATATGCTCCCCAGGCCTCCACTGTGATTCTCTGCAGGGAAGATAAACTCTTAGTGTTATCACAGAATTCTGTAACCCTGGTGAGAAATCATACAGAACTTCTAACTCACATCTCTCCTCCAGAAATGACATGACACCATTCAGGTTAGTGTAACTTATGAAAAATCCACCAGTGAGTCCAAATGCTATACTTGGAAAATTCTCAAAATGTATTATTTCTCTTGCTTGCATTAAAACACTGTTACCCATATATGTTCTCTGATATTTGAGCTCATGAACACACATAGTCAATCTTTTGTCTTCAGCATTTCAAAACACTTTTGTACCCCTACCTACTTCTTTATTCTATTTTTATTTTCTTTCCTTAACTCTACAAATATTCATCAGAACCAACCACTAAATAAAATAATTGCTTATTTAAACAAAAATACTGGAGTAAAAGTATTATACATTTATAAAAATATATACTGAACTATGATCATGCAGCTTACAATACAATGATCAGATGAAATGTTACATGTTTTCTTGACTTTGCCTTTCCTTTCTGACATTTTGCATCTACATGTGGGGAATGCCTTTTACAAAGAGGAAAATAATCTGCTGTCATTTGCTGTGTTCTTGCTCACAGTTTGGCAGAACATTTGCAATCTAAAACTTTTAATGTTTCCTTAACCCAGGAAAGGGAGCCTGCCCTGGACCGACCTCACTTCATTCTGCTGTTGTGACTTGTCTTATTACACCGAGGGCAAACACATCAGCTTATCACCAGCTTAATTCAAAACACAGCAATGTGCACATGAGAATTAGTTTTACTTAATTTTTATAAAATCTGTTAGGGCTTACACAGAAACGTTCATCAAATCCAAGGAAATGTGTTAGAAAGAGTTCTAAAAGTTCTTGGGCCATACCTCTGACAGAAGCTCCTTGCTACACCTGAGGCTACACCAGCACGTAGAACCGCAGAGGACTCCCAACTAGACTAGAGGCCACTCTGGCTCTGAGAACCCTAGTCTCCTACTCAGGCTGAACTTCTCTGCTTTGTCAGAGTCATTTCCACCAGAAAACCAGAGAGGAAACAGAAACCAAGGAACAAAACACCCATCCAACAAAGACAAACTTAGAAATCTACACCTAGGCCTATAATAATATAATATAATATAATAAATATAATATAATAAATATAATATAATAAAATCTACACCTCAAACCCAGATGCCTATGTGCCAACATGAGAACACAATCAATAACAGCCAGGGCAATATGGCGCCACCAGAGACCAGATGTCTCACTACAGCAAGCCCTGAATATTCCAACACAGCTGAGGTACAAGAAAATGACCTTATAATCATATTTAGATGATGGTAGAAGTTCTCAAAGAGGAAATGAACAAATCCTTTAAAGACATCAAGGAAAAAACAATAAAAAATGAATCAAATTAATAAATCCCTTAAAGAAAACAAGAGAAAAAAAAACAGTTGAAGAAAATAAATAAAACTGTTCAAGACCAGGAAACACAAATAGAAGCAAATAAGAAAACACAAACTAAGAAAATTCTGGAAATAGATAATCTAGGTAAGTGAACACAAATTCCAGAGAAAAGTGCCACCAACAGAATAAAAAAGATGGAAGAGAGAATATCAGGCACTGAAGATAAAAAAGAAGAAATAGATACATTAATTAAATGTTAAACTTATTACATAAATTTCTGACATACAAAAAAAAAAACATTTGGACACTATGTAAGGAACAAATCTGAGAATAACAGGAATAGAAGAAGAAGAAGAAGAAGAAGAAGAAGATACAGAAGACCCAGAAAATATATTTAACAAAATCACAGAAGAAAATGATTCTCACCTAAAGAAGGAAATGCTTATAAAGGTACAACCTTACAGAACATCATATAGACTGGACCAAAAAAAAAAAAAAAAAAAAAAAAAAAAACCTGCCCTTGTCACATAATAATTAAAATGCTAAACATATAGAACAAGGAAAGAATATTAAAAGTTGCAAAGAAAAATGGCTAAGTAACATATAAAGGCAAACCTATAAGAATTATATCCAATTTCTCAATGAAGACTCTAAAAGCAAAAAGAGCCTGGACAGATGCTTTGCAGATTCAGATTACTATACCCAGAAAAACTTTCAATGACCATGGATGAAGAAAATAAAATATTCTATAATAAAGTCAAATATAAACAATGTTTATCCTCAAGTCCAGCCCCACAAAAGGTATTAGAAGAAAAATTCCACCCTAAGGTGTTAACTATACCAACAAAAATATAGATAATAAATAATTTCACAGCAGCAAAATTCTAAGAAGGAAAACTTGCAAACACACACAGATACAGACACACACAGAGAGAGAAACACACACACATACACACACATACAGCCACACACACACATGTACACACAGACACACACATACACACATATATACACAGACACGCACAGAAACACACACAGATATACACAAATATACACACAGACACACACAGACACATACAGACATACACACACATACATACACACATCACTACCGCTATAACAACAGGAAATAAAAATCATTGGTCATTCATAGCTCTCAGTATCAATGAATTCAATTCTCTAATAAAAAGACACAGACTAACAAAATAAATGAGAAAACAGGATCCATTCTTCTGCCACATACAGGAAACACATCTCGACATCAATGTTAGACATGACCTCAGAGTAAAAGGCAGGGGAAAAATTTTCCGGGAAAATTGACCAAAAAATCAAGCTGCCATAGCTGTTCTAATTTCTAAGAAAATATCTTCCAAACCAAAGTTAATCAGAAAAGATGGGCAATAACATTCCATATTCATCAAAGAAAACAATCAGCCAAGATTATTTTTCAATTCTTAACATCTATGCTAAATATAAGGGCACCCATATTTGTAAAGAAAACACTACTAAAGCTTAAATCTCCATTGATAGTGAAAGACTTTAATACCCAACCCTCACCAATGGGCAGGCCATTCAGACAAAAATTAATGAGAAATACTGGAGCTAAAAGATGTTATGAACTAATTGGATATAATGATTATCCAGAGAATAATCACCCACAAAACATTCTTCTCAGTACTTCACAAAACATTCTCCAAAACTGGCCAAATACTTGGTCACAAAGCAAGTTTTAACAGATACAAGAAAATCCAAATAACTTCCTGTATTCTATCAGACCACCATGGATTAAGCTGGATTTGAACAATTCATGGAAACTGAACAACTCTCTACTGAATGACTTTTGTGTAAAGGCAGAAACAAAGGAAAAAATATTAAAGGCTTCACAGAATTCAATGAAAATGAAGGCACAACAGACCCGAATTTATGGGATACAATAAAAGCAGTGCCAATAAGAAAGTTCACATCACTAAAAACCTTTAAAAAAAAAAAAAAGTTTGGAGAGATGCCATACTAACATCTTAGCAGTAGACTTGAAAGCTCTAGCGGTAAACAGAAGCAAACACACTGAACAAGAGTTGACTGCAGGAAATAATCAAACTGGGGGAATAAACACAATAAAATAGAAACAAAGAGAACAGTACAAAAATCAATAAAACAAAGAGGTATTTCTTTAAAAAAATCAACAAGATAAATGATGAGTTATCCAAACTAACTAAATGACAGAGAAAGAATATCCAAATTAACAAAATCAGAAATAAAAGGGAAGACATGACAATGGACACTGAGGAAATCCAAAGAATCTGTATGACATAATGAAAGAAAAAAGTCACGTGGTCGTCTCATTAGATGCTGAAAAGGGATTTGACAAAATCCTACACCATTTCATGATAAAAGTATTGGAGAGATGGGAAATACAAGGAACATACAGGGACATACCTAAACATAATAGAGGCAATTTGCAGTAAACCAATATCAAATTAAGTGGAGAGAAATTCAAAACAATTTTGCTAAAATCAGGAACAAGACAAGACTGTCTGCTCTCTCTATATCTAGTCATTATAGTAACTGAAGTTCTAGTTAGAGCAATAAGGCAACCAAAGGAGACTAGGAGGATACAAATGAAAAAGGAATAAGTGGAAGTATTGATATTTATAGATGATATTATAGCATGCTTAAGCAACCCCCTAAAAAATCTACCAGGAAACTCCTACAGCTGATTCACACCTTCAGTGAAGTAGCTAAATACAAGATTAACTTTAAAAACACCAGTATTTCTCATATATACAAATGACAAGGGAGCCAAGAAAGAATTCAGGAAAAAAAAAAAACACCCTTCACTATAGCCACAAATAATACAAAATAACTTAGTATAACTGTAACCAAGCAAGAAAGATCTGTAGGACAAGAA
Source organism: Phyllotis vaccarum (assembly GCA_033318265.1). Classification (NCBI taxonomy): domain Eukaryota; kingdom Metazoa; phylum Chordata; class Mammalia; order Rodentia; family Cricetidae; genus Phyllotis; species Phyllotis vaccarum. The sequence goes on along the minus strand of JARWLC010000005.1, from coordinate 101,496,025 downwards.
CTTTAAGTGTTGGAAGAAGGAAATTGAAGAAGCTATCAGAAAATGGAAATATCTCCTATGCTCAAGAATTGGTAGAATTAACATAGTAAAGGCGATCATCTTACCAAAATCAGTCTTCAGATTCACTGCAATTATCATTAAAATTCCAACACCATTCTTCACAGACTTTAAAAGAACAATTCTCAACTTCACATGGAAAAACAAAAACAAAATCTAGAATAGGTAAAACAATCCTGTACGATAAAAGAACGCCTGGAAATATCACTATTTCTGATTTCAAACTCTATCACATAGATATAGTAATGAAAACCATATGCTATTGCCATAAAAATAGACTGGTGGATCGAGAAAATTGAATCAAAAACCCAGACATAAATCCACGCACCTATAAACACTTGATTTTTCAATAAGAAGCCAGAAATATACAATGGCAGAAGAAAACGTCTTTAAAAAATGGTGCTGGCTTGATTGGACATAAGCATGCAGAAGATTTCAAATAGATCCATATCTGCACCCTGCACAAAACTCAGGTTTAAGTGGATCAAAGACCACAACATAAAACAAAGTACACTGAACCTGGTATAAAAGAAAGTGAGGAATAACCTTGAATGCATTGGCATAGGAAACAATTTCCAAAAAAAGAACTCCAATAACACAGTAACTAGGACTAACTATTAACAAAACAAAATCACAAGGATTTAGAAATTTTCTGTACGGCAAAAGACTCAGTCTAGAGAATGGGAAAATATTTTCAACAAGCCCTTATCTGACAGAAGGCGAATTTCCAAAATATATAAAACACTCAAGACAGCAAAACTCTAAATAATCCAATTTAAGAATGGGGTACAGATATAAATTTAAAAATATCTCAAGAGAGAAATCTCAAATGGCTGGGAAGCACTCAAAGAAATGGTCAGCAACCTTAGCCATCAGGGAAATGAAAATCAAATGACTCTGAGACTCCACTTATAACTGTCAAAATGGCTAAGTTAAAAACAAAAGTGTCAGCTTATGCTGACAAGCATTTGGAGCAAGGGAAACACTCATCTATTGTTGGTGGGAGTGATATCTTGAATAGCCACTATGGAAATCAATATGGCAGATTCTCAGAAAATTAGTAATTGATCTACCTCAAGATCTAGCTGTATCACTCCTAGGTATACACAGAAAGGATGCTCCATCCTATCACAAGGAGATTTGCTCAGCTATTTTGGTAGCCAGAAACCGAAAACAATCAAGATGTCCATCAATTAAAGATTGGATAAGGAAAATATTTACACATTATAGTATTATTTAACAGCTAAAAAAATAACATAAATTTTTCAGGCAAACGGATGAAACTAGAAAAGAATTAATTTGAGTGAGGTCACCCAGACCAAGAAATACAAACACAGTATGTATTTACTTAGAGTGGTTATTAGCTGTAAAGTAACGAATAATCATGCTACAATCTACAAACTCAAAAAGGCAAAGTCACAAGGAGGGCTCAAGGAGGCACTCTTGGATCTCCTTGAGAAGGGGAAACAGGACTGATCTCATGGCTGAACTGGGGCAGGTAGAAATGGGAACAGGACCAAGTGGGTAGGAGGTGATGGAGGGAAAGAATACTATGAGAGAAGATTGAAACAGAGGGTGCATTTCAGGAAGAGGTAGAAACCTAATCTGATTGAATCTCTCAGGAATCTTCAGGGGTGACCTTAGGGAGCAGTTATTAGAGGAATATGGAACCTGAACCAGATGCCTTATGTAACCAGACAAGAACCTAGCGTAACTGTCATCAGAGAGGCTTCAACCAGCAACTGATTACCCACAGAAAATCTCACAGAGACCAAACTTACAATTGCGGAGCCTGGGTGGGTCTGACCAAGTCCTCTGCATATATGTGACTGTTGTATAGCTTGAGGCTCCTGTGGCATTACTAACGGAGGGAGCATGGGACATCTTGACCCTTTTGCATGCTCTTTGGATGTTTTTGCTACTACTGTGTTGCCTCATCCAGCCTTAATATTAGGAGATATGCCTAGTTCTATTATAACTTAATATGCCAGTGTTTGGGTGATGTCCCTGGGAGACCTGGCCCTTCCAGAACAGAAAGGAAGAGTAAACTTGGGAGAGAGGACATGGGAGGTGGGACTGGGAAGGGTGGAGGAAGGAGGAACTGTGGTTAGGATGGGCTATATGAGGAAAAAAAAAAAAGTTCTTGGATAAGTTTCTATTTTCAGGTCCTGACAGATTTGGGGGTTCTTCACCCCAGATACAAATTAGTTACTTCCTCATTACTTAGCATTATAGATTTTATTTACAGTATTTTTGCTAAAGATTTTATTGTAGGTATTTGCCTTGAAATCATTCAGATATTTTAGTCCAGGTAATAAACCAGTCCTTACAATGGATGATTCTGTAATTCATAGAGGTAAATACATTTTTCTTGCATTTGGATTTTTTTTCTTTTAAATGGATTAATATTATAGGTGCCTTTTCACATCTACCACAGATGTATGTACTTTGAAAAACTTAACTGGATGGGATTAAATGGTTGGATGCTTAGAAAAGAACAAGAAAAATCAGAATAATAAAACAACTACAAAAAATTGTTATTAGGTCTAACAGCATTTAAGCATATGATGTGTCCCATATGTACTTCATAAGGCATAAAAATATCATAACATTCTTATTTGATGACTTCTACTAAATATAGAAACCAGCATTTTGTATGTGGCAGACTGACATTTAAAAAAGACATAGGAATATTTGTGCACATTCTGACCTGACAACTGGTGAAAATAAAAATCAAATACTAATAGTTTCATTTGGAGAGTGAATATGCCAACTCAGTCTAAGGGGTCCTGGGTGCTTACAGCTTAGCTTTTTAAAGTTTACTTTGGGGCTTTCTAAAAGCTTTGCCTATATTTTGAAAGGTGAAAGATTTATGTGCTCTGAGGAGAAATAAGACTATTTGATTTTATTTTTAAACAAAATAAAATATAATTTTTCAATAAATTCTAAAATTCCAGAACAAAATGTGTTTAACTTTATGAAAGAGGTATTATGACTAATTTATTTCCAGTGAGACTTGTATGAGAGCAGTTATGTGATTCTCAATGGCCTATCACTGAAGCATGAAGAGAAATACCATTTTTAAGTATTCAATATAATGTTGACTACAGTAACATTACTATTACTTTGAAACTATGTACATTTTGAGTACAGTATATAATATCACTTATTTTATAAATAAACATATTTGTTCATTAAAAAACAAAAAACAGAGAAATCAACTATACATATAAAATCAAAGCAATTAAATAATAAGTCCTTAAACTTATCTACGAATAGAAAACATCATTATTTAGTTATGAAATATTTTTAAATTCATTTGTTTGCTTCATGTACTTGATGGTCTAGAGATGAACATTTCTGTCATGATGCCAGTTATATTACAAATGTTCAAGTCTAATAACCATTTACCATTTAAAAAATGACATTTCTGAAGCAGGAAATTAAATGAGGTGATAACATTTACAAAATCTGAATGCAAGGAAGGTTTTGTGCCTTCAGGGCTCAAGTTATTGCCTCAATAGAACCAAACCTGAATGGTTTCCTAATGATCAAGGATGGGACAATATGAGCATCAAAATAATGATCTTTATTAATTTTGATGAAAACCTAACTTATTGTTTCCCCTGGAAATGAAACATAACCTCTCCCCCAAAACAACACATTTGATGACTTATATTCTGAAGTTAAGACATCCTTAAAATATGTAGGCTGGTTTAGTTGCTTTCTTCTACAATCCAATATCTCTCAGCAGTTTCTTTTTTCTCATTAGCATTTAAAATTTTTATATTAATACAACCCTATATATGGTCCAAGCTCTCTGTATTATATTTCCCATCCCTACATGGCTTATTCTTTTTATACTACTTTACTTTCTCTTTAAAGACTTTATTAGTTTTAAGCTATTTTTTTATGACTGTCTTTATCCATTTTCTTTTCTTTCTTCAGCACCTAAGCACATTTTCAAGCATATTTACCTGTTCAGAGCTTTTCTTGGTCTGGATCTGTCTTTACTACATAGCTGCAGTCTTCTCTGACCCCATGAGTCAAAACTCAACTGGCCAGGCTACCTGTCATGTGGCTCTGATTAGCTCATGATATTGGCAGCTGGCTTCACCCTCTTAACCCTGCTTAAGCATCTCAGCTCTGGGAAGTTGTTGTATCTGCACTGCATTCTATCACCACTTCGTTATGCCAGCTTTTAATTTAGAAGCACATATTCTTCTTGCCATTCATTTTCTAACACAATTCTTTGCATACTTAGGTGATAGCAAATATTTAAGAAATGGCTGAATGCATGAAAGAAAATCATAAATGCTCAGACCTACTGAAGTAAAGAGAAGAAAATAATCAAATGTATTCTATAGCCAAATTGCATTTCATCTGAAGCAGGGATTAAAGCTAAGTCTCTAGGGAGGCAGTTAGTTCCATATAGTGAATAGGATGTGCTGTTCCTTAGGCAGTCTCACTCAGTCTGTTCTCTATTCAGTGCAAACACTAGCTAGCCTGGAGCCTATTCTCTGAGGTTCATTTTGGAACACAGTATCACATACAGCTTGATTTATGAATTACTTACTGGGCACGTCTCAGCACTAGAGCTGCCCAGAACTGTGCTTCAGATCCAGAGCTGCCTCAGAGTCCTCTTTTTGGTCCTCCTCCACTTCCACCTGTCAGTCATCACTTTCACCAGCATCAGCATGCTTTTTCCCACCCTAGAAGGAAATAGAAGATACACAGCCTTTCTGTATAAAATATCTCCCATAGCCTTATATTAAGGGCACTGACTGAAGCTACATGATGTGGAGCTCCTGGAGTCCGGTGAGCTGAATAGGTGCTGCTGTTGAGTGGTTAAGTCCTAGCTCAGAAAACTCATCCCCTCTGCCATTGCTATCCGTGCTGGAGATTTCTGCAGGCCTGGAGATTGGCAGAGCATGCCTGGCCCCTCAGAATGCAGATCCTCTACCCCCATCTCTACTCCTGTCAAAGGTCAGCTTGTGGGAGTCTCTGTTTATTTTCTGCTTGGGGGTGTCATATATATGTGTTCCTATTCAAATAAACACATATGATGTTAGCACAAAGCCAGAACCACTCTGTTTCTTTATGCTGCTTCAATGAGTGCCATTAAGCCCAGAGACTTATGTCCTACAGCAGGAAAGCTTTTAGGATTCCTCCAAAGATACATGGGTATCTTCCTGTGTTTACTTCTGGTCCTGACTCAAAGATAATTGTACTGTGCCTCATCTACTGCAGTGCTTTAAAAAGATTTCTTAAAATGCATGTTTCTTACCTGTAGCATTTTATTCTTGTTACACTTTCTTTCTCTTATTAGCAACACATTATGTTTCTCCTTTAAAATTAAAGTTTCACCTTCATCTTTTTTGATTTATCCCATATATAATTACCCAAGAATATTATTAAAAAGTCCTTGAATACATTGGAGTACCTCTTCTGGACCAGTGGAAGGCTGTCCTATAAAAGAAAAAGTCACAGCAAGACACATAGGCGTGATGCAAAATTTAAAGGGTCAAATGTCAAAGAAACTGAGCTTGAATAGCATATTGTGAAATTAATGAAAAGAGGATGTGAAGAGGTAGGTGTGTGGCCACCTACATGAGGTTCAAGAAAAAGCTAGATATGGGAATCTCACTGTCAGGTGCAACAAAGAACACAGGAGATTTTCCAGGCCTTGAAAGTTGATGTGTGTGTTGGACTGTTGAGCTGGGCTTGCACTGCCTCTGAAGCAGCTTCTACAATGTGTCCTTTTGAGATATGATAAAGACACATCCTCATGTCTTGCCATGTAAGGCATTTTGCCACAATATCCCAAACTCATGGCCTAAAACAAATGACACCAGAATAAGCAAATCTTCAGTAGGAGAGTTGCTCAATGCCATTAATTATATAATTTATTTTCAGATTAAAAGAAACTAGCTTGTGAGAGTAATTACCTCTTGGGAATAGACTTGAAGTAACTTCTTCCTCTAATTTCCTTAGAAAACACAATGAACAGGCAACCAGAGGATCACTAGAGGGTGGAGTCAGAATGGCAGGCTTGGGATCCTTGGTATGACTATTTTATGTCAACTTTTAAGGAATACATAATGCCCTCCAAATTTCACAATTAAAGGTTGTATTCCAGCTGTCTCCTCCTAGCTGGAGGAGCTGACAAAGCCATAAGTAAGGTATTTAAACCCTCTCGAGGATTTCCTTGTAAAACACAAAGAGCCCCTGAGTCAGATTCACAAGAACGTCTACCATGGTATTTGAGCAGGTCCATCATCTTCCACTCTTCCCCAGGGGTCTCTAATCTTGATCTATCAAGTCTCCACCAAAAATTCTGCTCCATTCACTTAACCAGTACCTCCCATCTACTGATGCCAGCACTGAGAGATACTGTGTCTACTGACCTTATCCTGTTCTCTAGCTGTGACCTCTGTTCTCCCCCATGCTGTATTCTGGGTTTAATGTGGCATATCTCTAGTGCAAATTTTTTACTTCATTAAAAAACAGATCTGATTTTATAACTAAACCAGGGGACTCTTTATTTTTATCATCAAAATATTCTCTAAATTAGGCTGCTTCAGTAAGTGCCCTTAATTCAAGCTCTCTTTAATGTTTTATATTAAAAAGGTGTTTGATGTCACTCCAATACCATATGGATACTCTCCTCCTTTTCCTTCTAGAAAGGATTGTTCCTGTATTCATTGTGATTGGTCCTTACTGTGTTTTGACATGTATTGCTGAGAAATGTATTTCGCACAACTAAAGATGTACAGCTTTTCATTCATTCACCTTATTGTAGGGGAATCACAATGAGAACAATAGGTTCCATCTTGGTTTGTTGTCCCTGAACACTTTCTAGAAAACACAGTTGAAAATCCAAGGTAGGCTCCAGATCAATAAAAGAATGTCTCACCTAAAAATAACTCCACTTCCAAGACCAGTTAAAGGACATCATGTGAGACAGATCTCTTGCCTAGGGCAGAGTCATCTTTATGTTGAACATTATACAGCAAGAATGCTCTGTAAAGAAAGCCAACATTTATCTCAGGCATTTTACATTAAATACAACACTCATGAAGTTATTAGCTATGTTTGCAATTATTCATATCTTAAGTTTTATGCCCTTCACAGTGGTAGGATGTTATGTATTTTCTCTGTAAACAGCCGTGTCCTTGGAAAGATACTACATCAAGATAATCTAAGTTAAAATAAATATTATGTTTCCAAATCCATGTTCTTTGGCACTTTTCCTGGATTTTCCTTATGAATGATAATTTAATTTCTCTGCTCAAGAGATACCCTTAAAACTCAGTTGTTCCTCTTTCTATTCTTTCCTTCACTAATTTCCACTGGATATGATATCAAATACGCATATTTCATAATAGTCTCTAACATGTATTTTCTCTACATATACAGTCAGTTTTTATGTGAATATATTGTTCTCTCTATGTCCATTCTCTTTCGCACTGATTCAATTTCTGACCCATACATCCCATGGTCCTGACCTGTCCAAAGCTGCTTAGTTCCCCAAAATGACTCAAATGCTTCTCTTAATTACATGTTCAACCTATGGCTCACACTTATTGCTAACTAACTCCCACATCTTAACTCGACCCATTTCTACTAATTTGTCATGCCACATGGCCCATGGCTTACTTGAACTCCATTATACTTGCTTCTTGAGCATCAGAATAGCATCTCCCTTGATTCTGCCTTCCTTCTCCTGTATCTATGGTTGGATTTCCCACATGCTTCTAAGCTGGGCTGCCATAGGCCAAACTAGTCCTGTTATTAGCCAGTGATATTCACAGCATATAGAAAAACATCCCATATCAATTTCAGATGTTGTTTCCTTATCAACTTGTATTTATAGTTATTTTCAAATGTTTGAATTTTTCAAGTTTGGAAGAATAACATTGTTTTAGACTTTCAAAGGTAGTTGATAATTTTTTAAAGCAACTAATTCTAAAATACCTTGAAATTGTGCTTTATGATCAATGGCTATTTCAGTATGTTTCCATATTTTGTTCTGTCCTTTTGAAGATTTTAAGCAAACTGATACTGTAGTTGCTGCTTCATTGTGCAGGTCCAACAGTATTTTGGACCATTGGGTTTGATGCGCTAGAACACTAAATATCAGCATGGCCATGCTTCAGCCTGGAACTCTCTCGAGTTTGGTCTTCAATTATACAATTAAGCATTATGAACTGAGTCCAGTTCCACTTAAAATTGACAGACAACTCTCAACTAGGCTCTGAATACTTTGATATATGGTTTTTGGTTTTTTTTAAAAGCAAGTTTGATCTGGTTTCTCAAAAAAATTGACTGTGTGTGCATTTTGACGTAAGAAATGTTCTTGAAAAATCACTTTTGGTGTTATGTATATAAATAAGTGATTCCAGTGTAGATTTTCTTAGGCATTCCTCTGGGATAGTGTGCTAATATCAAAGGTCTATCAGCTGTTACAAGAGCTGACAGGGGCTTTGGATTTAATCCTATAGCTAAGAGAGTGGTAGAGATCACAGGGCATCCCAGCAAAGCAGTAAATTAGTCATGCAATCCTTTCTGTATGTTACAATAAGCCATTCATTTCTCTAGAGTGTTTCCATGAAGCCCTTAGAAATCAATGGTGGCAAAGTGCTATCTAATGGAGACAAGAATGTCTAATTTGCACAGAATAGATTTGACATGAGCAATGATCTCTTGCACCTCTTTCTCCAGAGATATGATTATATCTACTTTGCTCCAGGGTTAGGAAAGATAGGTATATATGTACAAAGGACCAAATAATTTCCCCCATAGAAATGCTTTGAAACAGTTAGGCCATTTTTTAAAACCCCATTCTCAAGGCAAAGGGTCCATTTTTAATGTGCACACCAGCATTTTATTATCAAGAATATTCTATCGAATTTGAATTTTGCTCAGAAGCAAGCTGACTCACTTGCTAGGGATTTGGGCTGTTTATCATATTGGACAGTTAATGGCTGTAAACAGTTCCTTTGATCCCATAATTCTCAGGGGGCTTTTGTGAGTTTGGATCCTGTTCCTACCATTACTTCTGATGGATCAGGCAAAACATTTATGTTTAAATGAGTTTTTTCCTTACACTTAAAATTAGAAACAGAATTGATGGTGCTGGTGGCCTGTACTTTGCAATCTAAATGTATAATGATGTTCAAGGTAGCAGGGCACTCTGTTACCTACTTGAATAATCAAAGCACACCTCAGATGACCTTCACCAAATTCCAGAGCAGCATAATCAGCCCTTGTGAGAATTCTGCATTCCAGAGAGTAAGAACCAGGGTGTAAACCATAGCTAGCCACAACAGACAGGAATCATCTCATTTAGCTGCAGTGTGATAAGAAAGCCAAGTTCGTTTTACTCCTGAAATGCATAAACTGCAAGGTTTCTAAATCTGAATACTGTATATCAATTTCCCACGACTGTCATATTTGTTAGCTAAAACAGAGATTAACTGTGGCACTATCCACTGCTTTCCTTACTGTTGTGATAATTTCTCATATGTTTATGCTGCCACAGTGACATCACTGACTTCAGATAAAGAGGAATTCTTTGTGCCCCACATCAGGAGCGTATTCTCATCAAAGTTTCTTTGAAAGAATACTTGTCATTAAATCAGCACAGTCCCCTCATTACCAAGATGCTGGTCTTTGTAAAAGGTACTGACCCCACACACATCCTGGGAATATTAGTGAAAGCCCAGCTACAAAGGGAAGTATTTATATTGGCTGAGAGGAATATATTTTATAGAACTTTATTAAAAAGTACTACAATTAAGGAACTATGTCATGCTCCAGGCCAAATGATTTTTGTTTATAATTGTCAAAGCATTTTAGATTTAACTGGGCCCAAAGTCCTGTCAGGATTCGTTAGAACTAAAGCTTCAAGGCATGCGACACTTATATCCTTCTCGTGCCTTTCATCTAATATAAAGCCTGAGTACATCATTTATTCTTAAACTGGTATTAAAATTTCAGTATCTCCATGTCATGTCAACAAACATCACATCAGGAGCCAAAACCCCATGTCCTGTTAGATGATTAGATGCATTTGTCATCTTCTTGTTACTGTGGCACAGACACGCAATAAACTACAGGAAGAAAAAAATTATTTATTTCAGAGGTTTGGGTCTTCGATGGCCTAGGCCTGTGGTACTTCATCCATGATGTCACGACACATTTGGTGTGAAGACATGATGGAGCAAAGCTGTTCATCACATATAAGTCAGGAAGCATAGAGAAGAGAGAAGAGATTGGGGCCTATGTCCCTGGCATGCTGTCTCCCATGCCCTAATGCTCACTAAGTGCCATCTCCCCAACTCCTGGCTGGGGTCAGTTAACACAGTTGCCTGGGGACACACAAAATCATATATTGCACCAAGCAAACAAAAGTCAAAAGGCAATATAATTTTTGTACTTTTACAATAATCATGAATAAATTACTTTATACAAACACTATTTAGCCCAAACAGCTGAGAGCCATGTTACATTTTTTGAGATAAACAAACACTAGAAAATAATAGTTGGTGCCTTTCTTCATGCCTCTCCATAGGCACTGAAAATGGACAATGCTCCCAGCAAGCTTTTAAAATTTTCTATTCCTACCAACATAGAAGTTCTGTTATAGATAGTAAGAAATAGCAATGCTAACTATCATAGAAATAAATAAAATGCCAAGAATTAGTCAAATGCAAGACTTTGAAATTACTATTATATATTTTTAGTGATTATTCATGATCACATATTCTGGATGTGGCTTGCTCTGAATATTAAATTCAAGGGAAAAGCCTATGCGTAGGAATTGCCCTATTGCCATTTGCAAGGCTATGTACTATGAGAAAGTAGACTGCTGAGAGAGAGGATAAGAACTTGGCTATAGATCACATCAGAACAGCTTAGCCAAAGATTTATGAAAAGCAACCCCATTTCATACTTGGCAGTGCTCCACAGAGAAAGCCAACACTTTCAGTGTTCTGTTGTGTTGGATGTCTGGCTTTTCTCAAGCTACAAAATCAGCAAAACCAACAATCTTTGCATTTCTAAAAGAAATGACCTACACGTTAACAATATGGACATTGTTCAAGTTCAAAGTTCATTTCAAATAAATACATGTGGTTAAACAAAGTGACCCGACTTGAGTCAACAGACTGATAAGCTGCTCCACAGCAAAGTGAGGAGAAAACATCAGTGATGGAAAGCCCAAGCCAGAATTCCACTAAGAAGGTGCCTGTGAGGACTTCAGCAGCACACTCAGACCCGTTATGAAAGCCAAAATGCAGTCTGCATGAGAAAAGGATACTGGCAGTAAATAATGCCCTGATACTTCTGCAGTCCACAGCAGGAGCATGTTACTAAACCTAAATACTGAAGAACACAGACTTGGTTTAACATTAAATGTGGATCATATGAAAAATAACTGAAGGTAATGTGTAGGCTTTGATATGTTTTGATATGTAAACTTTTTACCCCTAAACATAGTTCTTCATTTGGTATAAAAGATGTTAAGTGAAAAAGATTATTTGAAAATTCCTATTTTATCATACTGTGACTTCAGAACTTTGTGAAATTATGTGAAAGAAAAAGGGGAGAGAAAGAAAGCAGAGAGAGAAGAAAAGAGAGGTAAGAGAAGGGAGGAGAGAGGAGAGGAGGAGAGAGGAGGGGAGGAGAGAGGAGGGGAGGAGAGAGGAGGGGAGGAGAGAGGAGGGGAGGAGAGACTCTGAAGAGACAGATTGAAGTAGGCAACGCCCTGCCTTATACAACTGGCCCTCTATTCCCAGACTGCTGAGCCCTAAAATGCTGAGATTTTGTAGTTAGGAAAAACAGCTCTGTTATGTCATCTTCAACTCTAGCAAGGTTTGAAAACACAATTTCTACCAAATCATTCTAGTTTCTTTTCTCTATTTTGCGCAACATTGCAAATCCATTTTGCAAGTCAGTTTTGTTAGTGCTGTGACAAAGTCAACCTTTTAAAATTCTCTTCAAGATTTGCTTATAGTTGCTGCATTTAGGAGACTTACCAGCGCTTTCATGAATCAGAACCTTAGTCAGAAAGTAAGGGACGAGACAGAGGACACTCTACAGAGTCAGAATCACACACTTCAAAGGAGATTCCAACATTCAGCTTTTCACAGTATAGTTTGCATTATTATTCTCTTCCTTCCTTCCTTTCATCCCTCCCTTACTTCTTTTCTTTCTTTCTTTTTTGAGAGTTTCTTATAAGGGTACTATATTTACATCATGAATCCTCCACTCTCTCCTCCCTCAACTCCTCAAATTCAAATTTGTGGCTTCTTATTCTTTAATTAGTATTGTCACATATAGACAGAGAAAGGTACACACACACACACACACACACACACACACACACACACACACACACACACACACACACACACACACCAAAAATAGAAAAAAAAAACCTATTGAGTTAAATTAGTGTTTCTCATATACGTGATTATGGTTGACCTTTTGGGATTGGGTAACCTTCCTTTCTTAGAGAAGACTGATTATCCTTCTGAGAAAATACTAACTGTCTCCATCATGGTGTTGATCCTTTTCAGAATACCCTGTGAACACTGGTGTGCCGATTGGTGTTGTCACTGTGTAGGTCTTGTTGTGTAACAATATTTATACTGTTGAGATTTCTTGTACTTGGCTTCCCTGTCACACATAGAAGATACTCTCTCATAGTAGGGTTCCTGATGTTCTGGAACTTAAACTCTTTCAACCCTTTCTTCCAAGATATTCTTTGAGCTTTAGGGGTAGGAGTTGTGCTACAGATATACCAATTGTGTATGGGAAAACCATGTACTTTCCTGCATTACGCCTACTCATGGTTTTCTGTAATGATTTCCACCTGCCACAAAAAGAAGCCTTTTGAGGAGCAAGAGCTATATTTATCTTTTAAAATAAGGATAAGTATTTAGAATACAGTTAGAAATGGCACTGCTTTAAGAAAGTGGACATAATAGGCATTATCTTTTGATTTAACTTCGTTCTCACCACCGAGGGAGAACTGACTCATCCAAACCGCGGGCTGTCAGGGAGGGTATAGGTGGATACTGGTTGGACAGAATGGAGGGTGGGCATGCATACAAATAACATTTCTTATGAGATCAAGACCTGTCTCTGGTGCTCAGCTGGCTTTTAGAAACCTGCCCCTTATACTGAATTACCTCTCCCAGTCTTGGTGTGGGGGAAGGAGCTCAGTAGTATATCAACTTGATATGCCATGCTTTGTTTAAGCCCATGGGAGGCCATCCCCTTTCTGAATGCAGAGGAGGAGTGGATGGGAAGGTGAGTAGATAGGAGTGAGGGGGGGCATAATAAAAGCAGAGGTGGGAGGGGAAACTGAAGTCCATTTTTGTATGTAAAACAAATGAAAAAAAATGTTAAATAAATAAATGAAAACATGCTCTCTGGTATCTTGTTTTACATGGTCACACACACCCATCATGGCCACATTGACTTCCTCATGAGAGAAAATTTAGATGTTTTAGAGTGAGCCAAGAAATGGCAATAAGAAATCAAATGGAAGGGGGAGGGAGCAGAGATATGTGTAAGGGAAGCCAAAACAGGGCTGAGGCACTAGCGCAGTTGAAAGAATGGCTAAGTAAAAAGCTTGTCTATCCAGCTAGGGAAATGGCTTGGAATGACCATAACTAGGAAGCGGTACACAGAGTGGGAAAGCCTGCAGGCTTCTCAGACAGTAGCTTCATTTCCACAGTAACCTGTTCTCTGTGTGTTTAGTGCAGATAAAAACCTATCAATTCACTGTAAACATTATTGTCTCACAATGATTGACTCAGGAGGACTTGGAAACGTGAAGTGAAAACAACCCCCCTCCCAGGTCACCTTGCCTTCAGATGCTTCCCTTCGCTCCCTTTTTCCTCTTTAATTCTTTCTACAGAGGGCACTCCTCCATTCCAACATGTCTAATCCCAAATCGTTTTTTCTAAGTAACTTTTTAGACATGTGTCCCTTTTAGTGTTTAATAGTAAAATGTTATTTTAAATGTTGATTTTAAACAGCCACAGCTGGGGCTGGAAGGTGGCTCAGTAATTAAGGGCACTTACTTTGGCAGAGCACTCATGTTCAGTTCTCAGCACCTCCATGGTGGCTGATGGCTCACAGCCATAAGAGGATCTGATTCCCTCTTCTGACCTCTGTTGCACACAGTGTTCATATACACACTCAAGAAAACACCTAAACATATAATAATATGTATATTGGATTTTTAAGACAGAGTTTCTCTTCATAGTCCTGGCTTTCCTGGAATTCACTCTGCAGATCAGGCTGGCCTTGAACTCACAGAGATATGCCTGCCTCTGACTCCTGAGTGCTGAGTCTAAAAGTGTGTGCCACTACTTCCAGGCTAAAATAAATATTTTTAAAAATAACTTTTAAAAGCTACCTTAAATATTCTCAATTTTCATCTTTACCACTCTAGACTGTGATTCTCAGCAAACCATCTCAATGGATAATTTGATCAGACACCATAGCCCTGCTTAGCCTCTGACATCTGCTAGGTAGTTTTTATGGAAGACTCATTTTCTGTTTTCATGTTTAAAATTTCTGTACTGGAACTAACTCTCAGCACTGACAGGTGGAGTTCAAAAAACACTCATCATTGTTTTTGAGATTGCAATTTGAAAAGAAAGTTCAAGGCTAAAGAGAGCACAATACTGAGAAGTTGAGTATGGCTCAGAGAACCCCTGGGGATGCTGTGAAGTCTAGGATCTGAGAACAATCCTCTCAATTCAAATCAGGTTTACCTAAAAACTGCTGCACTAGCCTGGGATAGGCGGCAGGTTTTAGGTAAACCTGATTTCTCAAAAATATCTGTGAAAAGAGAATCTGAACAATAGTAAACACATTAATTAAATAGCAGACACAAAAATTTCACCATTCACTGTAAATTGAATGAGAGATAAGCAAAATGATAAACTACTCATTATTAAGTCATCACAAAAATAAATAAATAAACAAAAGGCATAGATTAAGAAAAGATCAGAGTGTGAACTATAGAAAACAGAGGGGTTAAAGAACAGATGGAAGGCATAGGGGCAGAGCAGGATCTAACTGTTGCTATTCAGGAGGCATGCATGCTTTCCCACAAGAGAGAGGGTGCAGCTTCTTGGTTTTCTTGGTTTAGACGTGGTGACCTTGTATCTACCTGTCATCAGACCTGGAGGTTTTCATCCTATAACATCTTTTTCCTAGTGATTGATAATCCAAATCTAAAATAAGATGTCTTTAACTAAATACATTCAACTTGCTTAAATTAGAATCAAAAATTCTCATGCTTTACATTAAAAAATGATCAACTATAAATAATTTAATACTAAATAGCAAATGACAAAGATTGACAATTTCATTACAGAATGAATCTAACTGAAGTGCTTTGTTGTTGTTGTTTTTGGGGAGGTGTTGTTTTGTTTTGTTTCCCCTTTGGATTTCTTTCAAATAGAGTAAAACCTTGGCTGCAAGAAGCTTCTAAAAAGACCCAGAGATAATGTTATATAGATTAGGAACGAAGAATGGAGAAAATGTGGTATTGAGCTTTGCAGTGGCATTTACAATGGAAACTTCCAGCATTGAGGAAAAGGGAAATTCTGACAGTTACAACATGGGTCAGCCATAAGGACTTTATTCCATTGTAAGTCAGATACAGCCGTAAGTGTGTATGGTCTCATTTCTATGTGGAATCTACAAACTCTATTCACAAAAGCAGAGACTCAGTCATTGGCTGGTGAGGAAAGGAGACAATGTTCATTAAAGAAAAAAATCTGCAGTCGTAATAGTAAGTTACATCAACACCCTGCACAACATGGTGATAGCAATTAATCAAAGCATATGGTACCCTTGACATCTACTCATAGGAAAGGTCTCAATGCTCTTAAACTCTTGTACAAAGGTGATTATAGCAGATGATGAGTAAATTACTTGCTCTAATTGTGTAACTAATTTCACAACATCCACACATAGCCAAACATCACACTGAACACTTCAACTGTATACAGTTGCAGCTGTCAATTAAACCCAATGAAGCTGGAGAGAAAATAGGGAGCAAAATTAATCTAAACATGGTAGAAAAATACTGGGAGGTTGAAGGTGTGAGGGTGCTGCCTAGAGTTTGTTAATTGATAGATACTGCCAGCTGCCTTCTCTTGCTGACTGCAGGCAAGCTGTGGAAGCACTTCTTTATCAAGATATTCTTATCTTTTTTTTCCTCTCTCTCTTTGTTGTTCCTCTCACTCAACCATTTTCTTCTCTCATGATTTCTTCCCAACTCTTCTTGGTTGCAACCCATTATGATCCCACTTTGCTAAGGTGGTCTTCTCTATTTCTCTTCCTAGGGGAATCTCTGTATGTCTCTCTCAAGTTCCTTCTGATCCCAAGCTGTTCAGGGGTTATGGTTTGAAGCTTGGGTATTCTCTGCTTTTTGTCTAAAGTCTACTTATGAGTGAGTACATTCCATACCTTTCTTTCTTGGCTTGTGATATATAGATATTCTCCAAATCCATCCATTTGCTTGCAAATTTTAGGATGTCATTTTATTTTTACTGTTAAGCAGTACTCCATTGTGTAGATGTACCACAGTTTGTTAATAGATTTTTCAGTTGAGGGGCATCTATGTTGTTTCCAGGTTCTTGCTATTACTGATAATGCTGCTATGAACATAGTTTAGCTAACGCCTGTCAGGTACAAATGTGCATCCTTTGGGTGTATGCCCAATAGTGGTATTGCTGGATCCTTGGGGAGATTGATTCCCAGTTTTCAGAGAAACTGCCATACTGCATTCCAGAGTGGCTGTTCAAGTTTACACTCCCATCAACAATGAAGGAGTGTTCCTGTAGCAGTGGGGTTTCTTGGGTCCCGTGCAGTGCATCCAGAGACCCAGACCCTGCCCTTCCTTTGCTACCTATTCTGATTCCTCCTCCTACTTCTTCTATGGTGCCTGTCAAAAAAGGGTGGAGTCAGGGGCAGACCGAGCTGAAGCCCAAAGGAGCAACATGTAAGGAACACAGGTGAGCCACGGGCCACGTGGCAGACAGATTAATAGAAATGGGTTGAGTTAAGACATAAGAGCTAGCTAGCAATGTGCCTGAGCCATAGGCCAAACAGCATAAAGTTAATATAAGCGTCTGAGTCATTTCTGGGGACCTGAGTGGCAGGGGGCTAAAAGGTCTGGCATGGCAGGGTCTGGGTCTCTGGCTGCACAGGACCCAAGAAACCCCACTGCTACATGTTCCCTTTGAGATGTATCCTCTTCAGCATAGGCTGTTATCTGTGTATTTGAACTTAGCCATTCTGACATGTATAAGGAGGTATCTCAAAGTTGGTTTGATTTGCATTTCTCTGATGACTAAAGATGTTGAGCAATTTTTTAAGTTCCTTTCAGCCACTTGTAATTTTTTTGTTGAGAATTCCTTTTTAGCTCTCAACCTCATTTTTTAATTTTTTAGGTTTTCGGGCTTTAGTTTCTTGAGCTCTGTATACATTTTAGAGATCAGTCTCTATCAGTTGTAGGGTTAATGAAGATGTTTTCCCACTCTGTAGGCTGTGGTTTTGTCTGTTTGACTGTGTCCTGTGCCTTACAGAAGCTTCTCAGTTTTAGGAGGTCCCATTTAGTGATTGTTGTTCTTAGTGGTCACCTGTGCCAATGTGTTGGAGGATATTTTCCACTTTATTTTCTATCAAGTTCTATGTAGCTGGGTTTATGTTGAGGTCTTTGATCCACTTGAATTTGAGTTTTGTGCAGGGTGATAGGTTTGGATCTATTTCCATTCTTCTACATTCTACCATCCAGTAATACCAGCACCATGTGTTGAAGATATCTTTTTTCCATTGAAAATTTTTGACCTCTGTCAAAAATCAGGTGTTCATAGGTATGTCACTTAATGTTGGGGACTTAGATTCGATTTCTTTGATCCACAAGTCTGTTTTTATGCCAGTCTCAGGCTGTTTTTATTACTGTAGCTCTATAGTATAGCTTGATGTTAGAGATGGTTATCCCTCCTGAAAATCTTTTATTGAGAGGACTGTTTTGGCAATCCTGAGTTTCCTGTTATTCCATATGAAGGTGAGTATTGTTCTTTCAGGTCAGTAAAAAATTGTGTTGGAATTTTGAGGAGGATTGCATTGAATCTGTAGATTGCTTTCAGTAAAATTTTCATTTTTACTATGTTGATCCTTTCTATCCAGGTGCATGAGAGATCTTTCCATTTTCTGGTTCCTCTTTAATTTCTTTTTCAGCAACTTAAAGTTTTTATAAAACAAGTCTGCTACTTCTATGGTTAGAGTTGCGCCATGATGTTTAATACTATTTGCAGCTATGATAAAGAGTGTTGTTTCCCTTATTTCTTTCTTCCTTTTTTTTTTCTTTTGTGCCAGCCTGCAGGGTCCAACAACATGGACTTAAAAAAAATGAAGGAAAAAGAAACACAAAGAACGAGAGCAAGACATTATTCTGATGAAGATCTTAAACTTTATTCTTCTCAGCAGTACATACAGTCCTTTAGGGGAAAGGGTAAGTCAAAGATTAAGCAAATGAGGAATTCACATGCAGGCTATTCCACACCAGGATTTCTTGCCATGAAGACATATCTAATCTTAACCACAGGAAGGTCACCTGATTCCTGGGAGGGAACCCATCTAACACCATCTCCTGGCTTCTGGGAAGGGATTGATCTAGGGAAAAGGAAGCTTAAGATGCTGGTCCCAAAATGGTATCACCACTGATAAGGCTTTTCTGGCTCCTGGCACTTTTCAGCCCTCTTATCCTTAATTTGGGGGGTCACTTATGTATACAATAATATCATCTGCAAATAGAGACAGTTTGACTTCTTCCTTTCCAATTTGTGTCCCCTTAATCTCCTTTTGTTCTCTTATTGCATTAGCTAAAACTTTGAGAACTATATTGAATAGATTAGGAGAGAGAGGACAGCCTTGTCTTGTTCCTGATTTTAGTGGGATTGTTTTGAGTTTTTCTCCATTTAGTTTGATGTTGGCTGTTGAGTTGCTATATATTGCCTTTATTATAATAAAAGTATTTTCCCTGTATTCCTGATCTCTCTAGGACTTTTATCATGAAGGAGTGTTGGAGTTTGTCAAAGGCTTTTCAGCATCTACTGAGATGATCATGTGGGGTTTTTTTCTCTCTTTCTGTTTGTTTATATGATGGATGGCATTCACAATTTTGAACCATCCCTGAATCTCTGGGATGAAGCCTACTTAGTTGTGGTGGATGATTTTTTTTTTTCTATGTTGTTGGATTCGGTTTGCCAGAATTTTACTGAGTGTTTTTGCATCAGTGTTCATGAGGGAGATTGGTCTGTAATTCTCTTTCTTTGTTGAATCTTTGAGTAGCTTGGGAAACAGGGTGATCATGGCCTCATACAAAGAGTTTGGCAATGTTCCTTCAGTTTCTACTATATGGAACAGTTTGAAGAGTATTGATATTTGCTCTTCTTTGAATGTTTGGTAGAATTCTGCACTGAAACCATCTGTTCCTGGGCTTTTTTTTTTTACTTGAGAGACTTTTAATAACAGCTTCAGTTTCCTTGTGGGTTATTGGTCTGTTTAGGTCTTCAATCTGATACTAATTTAATTTTGGAAAGTGGTACCTGTCCAGAAAGCTGTCTATCTCTTTTCGGTTTCCCTTTTAGTGCAGTATAGATGTTCAAAGTATGATCTCATAATTTTCTGGATTTCCTGGGTGTCTGTTGTTATGTCTCCCTTTTCATTTCTGATTCTGATTTTGATTCTCTCTCTCTCTCTCTCTCTCTCTCTCTCTCTCTCTCTCTCTCTCTCTCTCTCTCCATTTTGATTAGTTTGGATAAGGGTTTATCTATCTTGTTTACCTTCTCAAAGAACCAACTCTTTGATTCATTGAATCTGCATTCTTCTCTTTGTCCCTATTGTATTAATTTCAGCCCTAAGTTTGATTATTTCCTGCTATCTACTCCTTCTATGTGTTTGCTTCTAAATATTTTAAAGCCTTTAGTTCACTGTTAGGTCTCTTGTGTGAGATTTCTCTAGGTTTTTGATATATGCATCTAGTGCTATTAGTTTTCAACTTAACATTGCTTTCATGGAGTTCCATAAGTTTTGGTAAGTTGTGGATTCATTTTCATTACATTCTAGGAAGTCTTTGATTTCTTTTAATTTCTTCCTTGACCCAAAGGTGGTTCAGTTGAGAGATGTTCAGTTTCCATGAGTTTGTAGGCTTTCTCTGTTTTGGGTTTTTTGTTTTGTTTTGTTTTGTTTTGTTTTTGAATTCTAACTTTAGATCATGGTGGTCTGATAAGATACAAGGAGTTATTCCCATTTTTTTGTATCTATTGATATTTGCCTTTGACTGAGTATGTGATCAACTTTAGAGAAAGCTCCATGTGGTGCTGAGAAATATGTATATTCCTCTGTGTTTGGGTGGAAGGTTCTATATATATTCATTAAGTCCTTTTGGGTCATAGCATCTCTTAGATCCCTTATTTCTCTGCTGAGTTTCTGTCTGGTTGACCTGTCCAAGAGTAAAAAGTGGAGTATTGAAGTCTCCCACTATTAGTGTGTGGTGTTTGATGTGAGGTTTAAGCTTTAGTAGTGTTTCTTTTACATATGTAGGTGCCCTTGTGTTGGGGGCATAAATATTGGATTGAGACTTCATCTTGGTAGATTTACCCTGAGAAGAATAAGTAATCTCTATCCTTGTCTTTTTTGATTGATTTTAGTTTAAAGTCTATTTGTTAGATATTAGGATGGCTACACAAGCTTGTTTCTTGGGACCATTTGATTGGAAAGTCTTTTCCCAACCCTTTACTCTGAGCCTGTGTCTGTCATTGAAGTCGAGGTGTATTTCTTGTATGTAGCAGAATGTTGGCTTACATTTTTGTATCCATCCTGTTAGGGTGTGTCTTTTTATAGGTCAATTGAGTCCATTGATATTACGGGATATTAATAACCAATGATTGTTATTTCCTGTTTTGGGGTTTGTTTGTTTGTTTGTTTTTGGTGGTCACTTGTGTATATTTCCTTTCTCTGGGCTTTTCTTTTGTGGGATTATCAATTGTTTGTAGTTTCATGAATGTATCTGGTTTCCTTAGGTTGGAGTTTTCCTCTAGTGCTTTTTGTAGGGCTAGATTTGTGGATAGGTATTGCTCAAATCTGATTTTGTTGTGAAATGTCTTGTTTCCTCCACCTATGGTGATTGATAGTTTTGATGGCTACAGTAGTCTGGGTTGGCAGCCATGATCTTTTAGCATCTGCATAACATCTTACCAGGACCTATTTGCTTTCATTGTTTCCATTAAATAGTCTGGTGTTATTCTGATGTCTTTATAGGTAATTTGACTTTATAGTAATTTGGCCTTTGCAGCAATTAGTATCTTTTCTTTGTTCTGTAGGTTTAGTGGCTTGATTATTATGTGGTGAGCAGTCTATTTGGTGCTTTGTAATCTTCTTGTACTATTATAGGGATTTCCTTCTTTAGATTGGGAAGGTTTTTTTTTTCTATGATTTTGTTGAATGTATTGTCTTTCCCTTTGAGCTGGTATTCTCTTCCTTCTTCGATTCCAGTTATTCTCACATTTGGTCTTTTCATGGTATCCCAGATTTTCTGGATGTTTTTTTCTTATGACTTTTTTGGTTTTAATGTTTTCTTTAATTGACATATCTATTTCAACTATTGAATCTTCCACTCCTATATTCTCTCTTCCATCTTTTGCATTCTGTTGGTTATGCTTGCATCTGTAGTTCCCATCTGTTTCTTCAGGCTTTCAATTTCTAGTTTGGCCTCAGTTTGTGCCTTTTTTATTTCTTTTGTTACAATCTTTAATTTCTGGAAGGTTTCTTTCACTTTTTTGTTTTCTTTTTCTTGGTTTTCTTTATTTTCTTTCAGGGATTTATCTCTTCCAATTTTTTGTTTGCATTTTCTTCTATTTCCTTAAGGAAGCTTTTATATTCTCTTTTAAGCCTCTATTATCTTCATAATATTGTTTTTAAGGCCTTTTCCTTCTGTTTTCTCTTCTCTGTTATATTCAGATCTTGATATTGCAGAAACACCAGCTTCTTCTGGTGCTGTCTTGTTGTTCTTTATGTTGTCATATGTATTCTAGCACTGGAGTCTGCCCATCGCTTCCTTAGTTCAATCTTAATCAGCTCTTGGTCGGCTCAGTCAGTTGTGGACCCAGGACCTGTGTGTCTTCAGTAATTGCAGCGGCTGCTCTTAGTTGGCTCTTAGTTGGTTGTAGGCCAAGAAGCTGTGTGTCTACAGTTGTCACAAGGGTCATTCTTAATTGGATCTTAGTTAGGTCTTAATCAGCTGTTGACCAAGAGGCCTCAGGGCCTCCAGTTGTCAGTGTTGTGAGGATGCAGATTGCGGTTTGGGCAGGGTTTTTCCTGTGGGGTGTCCCTCCAGCTGTGTTTTGCTGGTGATTGGGATTGGGGGGAGGGGCTCTCCCAACTTTCTTTGGTTCAGACTGGAGCTTGGTATTGTTGGGGTGCTGGGGCCTGTCTCCTTGGGCTGGGGTTTGGAGATCACAGTCTCTACCAGGCCTGAGGGTCAGGGTGTCACTCTTCTCTTAGTCAGCTGTAGACCAGTTGTCAGAGTGTCAGGTCAAGACATTATAATAAAACTTGGACCTGTCTTATCTTGGAGACTCTGTGGGTCTGAGTACTGTTGTTACTCTGGAAGTTGATGCATGGCTCATGTTACTCCTCTTGAGGATGAGGGGAGTGAGTGATGTCCCACTAAAGCTCTGAACTATGGAGAGATGCTTATTGCCTCTGATCTCCAAAACCGCATCCCTGGTGACTTATGATTATTGGCATTTCTCTCTGCTATAGTGGCTTGCTGTTGTTGGTCTATCAGTGAACATTCAAAATTGACCAACATTACCCTTGTACCATCCAATAAATTCTTCTACACTATTTCTTAGGATATAAGACCTCCAACCTAGCAATGCCTGAACTATGTAGAAGGGGCTCACACATCCTGCACAATGGCCATTAAGAGTGATTGACAGTAACTAGGCAATCAGCTGTATTCCCAGCATTTGTTCCAGACACATTTGCTCATCAATTAGGAACATGACTGCAGAAGACCAAGTAATGGTGTTGAACAGCTAATGAGTATATTTGATTCTGGAGAACACAGGCACTTCTGTAGTTCTGTAATCTTAAATTTGCTTTTTAGCAGAGACTATTCAGCTATGTCATGATAAAAATGTAGAAAAATGGCTTTGAGTATTATGTACCTCCCGTTATTATATTCCCCCATGGCAGGTGTGTTCTTAGTCTAAGATGGTTTGTGTAGGATCCAAATCAGAACACGACATCTTGCCAAGTCATGAGGAAAAGTATGCTATTCTAGTGGGTCTAGAAGGTAAACCTTCCTGCTGCAAATATTTTGACAAAAATCAAAAGTAAAGACAGTTGTGAGGTAAGAGTAGTTGTGTGTTGCAGCACACCCCGTGCAGATGCCAGCTGACCTTGGTCATTTCTAGCCTTGAGCATTGAGAGAACACATCTACCCAATCCATGGCCTTCCCATTTCCTCCCTCTAAGTAGTTACCTGAAAAAATAATATCAATTCAACATGGCTTCTAGCTTAAATTTTATAATCAATCGTTATCCATCACAGTCCATAATCACGCTTTAGAAACACTACAATTTATTTAACTGAGAATACAATAAGGTTTGCTACCTCTGAAAACTACAGTTCCCTGAGACATGATTCTGTCACTGTCCTAGAAGTAAATATTGCTTCTGAATCACTATTGATAGAGGCAGGTTTAGAAATTCCAAGACATTGGACAAATTAGTATTTCTCCCAGGTATACCCAAAGAAAAGTGACTGAGAAAATTCTGGCAGTATGGGACAAATGAACAATTTCACCCCAGAGACTTGGGTAAAGATTTCACTTAATACAGTCTTCTTAAATGCCATTCTTACGTAGAGCAAGCTGATGTTTCAGGTTTCTAGTATTAGTGAAAGATCGGTCACTGTATCCAATAGTTTTAAATGTCTGGGGGCTCTTTCTTTCTCTACTGTACATAACTATCAGGTTTTTTTGATGTCAAAAGTGAAAACATGGATTTCATAATTAAAGACTAAAGAATTTAAAACAGTGAAAGAGATAATTACATATGCTACAAATTTTAGTAAGCAAGATGATCTATGGATGGAAAATAACTTGCTTTAATTTCAGGTTAAGAAGAAGATTAAAAAATTGCTCAAAGTAATCTATTAGTAGAGAAATGTACATGTAGGTGTTGGTAAAGTGGCTCAGGGGTTAGGAATTGGCTATGCAAGCATAAGGAACTGAGTATGAACTTCTGGGGCTCACGTTAAAGCAGATTAGACTTGTATTTACCTGTAATCTCTCAGATAGATCCCAAGAACTTGCTGGTCACTCTCTAGGCACAGCACCTGCTTTCTCAGCCTTAGTGGTGGCTAGTAGCACCTCGTAACATGAGGTTTCTGGCCCTACTAGCCCCACAGCTTGGATCTGCTTGCCACTGCTTATCTGAACCAGCAATCTTAAAGTCCCAAAGAAACACACAGATGCTTATATTAATTTCATGCTGTTTGGTCTATGGCTCAGGCACATTGCTAGCTAGCTCCTTCATCTTAACTCAACCCATTTCCATTAATCCGTCCTGCCACGTGGCCTGTGGATTACTAATTTTGTTACATATTGCTTCCTTGGCAGTGGGATCGTGTCTCTGACTTCACACTCCTCCTAACTAAGTTCCAATTTCCCTTCTTACTATATAGGCCAGTTCCTTTATTCACAGCATATAGGCATTCCCACATCAGCACCTGCTCTGCTCTCCCGCTTTATGTCTTCACTGTCCCTCTGGGTTTGCTATGGAAACTATAGCAGCAGTGAGAAAGAGCTCCTAACCATTCTTCAGCCCCCACACTAAGCCCTTCCTTGGCAGCTCGGTGCCCTTTATGGTTTTTCATAGTGCTATCCCCCCCCCACAAAGAGTTTATTGATCCAGCCAAAGTAAGAAAAACGAGAACGGAAACAATGAGAATGTATTAACAGAAACATAAAGTAAACTGGGAAAAGAAAACTAAGCACTAAATTAATTACAACTGATGAGGGCAAATTGAATTATTTTTCAAGATAATAGCATTCAGATTAGTTCTAATTAAAACAACATTTATAATAAGAAAACCTTAAAGAAAGTAGGAGAGCATATTTATATCTAACAAATGTATCCTGTGAAAAAGTAAAAATTGACACATAGATAAATGTGGGTATTTTTAATGTGAAAAGACTCAAATTGAATCCACGCATCAAATGATAGAATAATGATCTATATTCAAAGCACTTAGAAATATCAAATAATTCTATATCATCATTAATATACTAGTAAATTTAATATTCTTAGCTTAGAAATGAAAATTTAAATGTTAGAGGTATAACTAAACTGCAATTACAAATAATATGATTAGCTCTTCTCAGGATTTCTTTCATTGCTCTGATCTAATGCTCATCAAAGGCAGGCAGGAAGAAAGAGTTCATTCTGGCTTATAATGAAAGAAAGATTGTTCAGTTGTGGTGGGGAGGCCATGGAAGCAGATCTGGAGAGCATGGAGGCAGGAGCAGGATGGAGGCTGGTCACATTGTATTCATATCAGAAATCAGAGCACAAGGAAAGTTCATACTGAATTTTCTTTCTCCTACTAATCAGGACAGGACCCCAGCTCTAGAAATGCTGTCAGCCACACTCACCTCAGTTAACCTAATTCGGAAGATCTCTCACAGACTTGCCCAAAGCTTTGCCTCAATGGATGTTCTAGATTCTGTCATGTTGATGGGCAATATAAACTATCACAAACCCTATTAAAAAGCTTACAAAAGAGTTCACATACTTTGATTCAATGATTCTAAATTCTTAAACCTTTACGTCTTGGGAAACACCAAATATCTTGAAAAAATTCATAAAAGTTATTCATACTAGTGTGACTTGTGTATGTATACGCTGGGGTAACAGCAGCTACCTTCTTGTTTATCTTTGAGAAATTAGCTATTCTCCTCTTCAAGGGGTTAAAGACATCTGCTTCAGTTACTTACACTAACTGAGCAGCTTCAATAGACAGTTCAGCTAAAGCCTGCCATGGTCCGTGAATGTGGACTTGAGGTATTTGCCTACAGGGAGATGCTCAATATATATGCATTGTGCTGGAAAAGCTCCGAGGATGCAGCAGTTTGGAAGTTAAGGAAAATTTATCATTATACATCCATTCTTAAGTAGATATAATCTCCACTCCTAGACACTTAGGAGTGTCTTGAGCGACCTTGTTGGAAGGCTGGATTGGGAATGAATGTTCTTTCCATGTCAACTCTGAAATCAGAATACCAAGGACTTAAACATACTCAGTTCCAGCTTGAGTGTGTATAAAGTAGTGTACGTTGCTTATCGAACTGAAACATGGCTGGTGGGTTGCTTGTAAAAGACTAAATTTTACAGAAAATTCTCATATCTAAATGCCAATGTCAATTTCGTTGTAATTAGAGAAATACCCATCAGTTTCTTTCACTGCTGATAATGCAGTCTGAAATGTGTGTGTGTCAATTATACTCCAAGTAATTTGCTTGAATTTTATTTGCATTTTTTAAAAAGTGCTGAGGGTTAGTTTCAACTGTCAATGCAATCTAGAATCACCTGGAAGACAGTCTCAGAGAGAAAATGTCTAGAAACAGTTGAACAGCATTCCTGATTTTGATAATTGTCTTTATTATGTTGACTGAAGAGAGAAGACCAGACCACTGTGGCTGGTGTCATTCTCTAGAAAGGGCGTCTTAAGTGTAGAATGGCAGCTAAGTACAAGTGAATATGCATATGTTCATTTCTTTTTGTCTGATGTTGGAGGTGACATCAGGTCACCTGACTTGACTACACCATCAGGTCTACATCAGGTCCCGGACTCGACTGAACCATAATAATAGGCCATAATCTGTATTTATAAACCAAACATCTTTATCCTCTAAGTTGCTTTTTATCAAGTTATTTTATCATAGGAACAGATAGAAAAATAGGACATAGGTGGAATTATATTCTCCCTTACATTTAGTTGTTGAAAGTCAGTATCTCTAAATAGAAAATAAGTAAAACTTGGCACCTACTAAAAAGAATGACCATGAAGTTTGCAAAGATCATGTAGCTTTACCATCTACATCTCATTTTTATGCAAATGTAAGACTTTAATTTCTGGATGGCTGAACTCTTCTCTTGCCTTCAGTCATATTATAAAAGTGTTTCTAAAAGTATATGAGTAGGATAATGGGATTTCTAGAATTCAGCTTGGGAAGTGAATTTCTAGACTCTGTACTCAGCTTCATTTCTATTGCGCTTTGTCACTATCCTAAATTATTTAAAGATCTAACAGTAATTTGCTCAATAATATCACACCTTTCATCCCAATTATAGCATTGTTTATTGAAACCACTATACGACAGCCAATTCCAACTCTAAATTCGAGCTGTGAACATAGTCCCTCAGCTAAAATTATGTCCCACCACCTTTTCTTTTAACAATAAATATTCAGAAAATTGTGTTTGGAGAAGTTTGGGGAAATAATTAAATGAAACAACAAGCCAAATTTGGTTGAATATATGCGAATCATAGAAGGATTTAGCTGTAGACCTTCACATAAGCCAGCAAGCAGGTCCAAGGCATAGAAACAATTTGCTACCAAGAGAAGGAAGAAGTGGGAGACCACTAGCTTCCACATACCAGTGGTTACACATTTCACTAAAATTGGGTATAAAAAAGAGTACAATAAAGTGGAAAAGACACCAATAATTATAAAAAGGCTTTAGACCTGTCAAGGGACTATGCTCAAATATTTTCCATGTCCAAATGGTGAGCACTGCCCAAGCTCTAGGAGCATTAATTCTAAAGGCCATGTGCTTCCCAGTATAGAACACAATTCAGAACTTACAACTATATGTGGGTCATTGACATTAGAATCAGACAAGTATCAAAAGAAAATGATGGACACTTTCAGTTGTGCAAATAGAAACACTAAACTAAGTAAAGGGGTAATTTACATTGACTAGATAAAAAAATGCATCTTTTTACTTTCTTTGCTCTTTTGCAACAGTCGGTGGTAACGACATTTCAGGGTCAATCAAAAAGAAATATGGTAGAAACTTTGATGCTTTGTCTGAGGCAGAAAGTCACCTCTGGGTGGCTCAAAATTTGGCTGTGTGATTTGTGGAACAGAAATTCCTGCCACCAGTAAATTCACACAGAGAAACAGACTTCAAGTGTAGCT
Organism: Phyllotis vaccarum; assembly: GCA_033318265.1. Classification (NCBI taxonomy): domain Eukaryota; kingdom Metazoa; phylum Chordata; class Mammalia; order Rodentia; family Cricetidae; genus Phyllotis; species Phyllotis vaccarum. The sequence goes on along the minus strand of JARWLC010000005.1, from coordinate 101,467,647 downwards.
ATAGAGAAAAGACCATGGACTTGGTGTCCTCATCTCACAAATTTTGTGAGATCCAAAAAGACAGGAACAGCAGAAGTAAACAGATCCAGACGATGTCTTGTCCATTGGCCTGGGGACCAACACCGCAGCCCTTCCTCAATATCTAGGTCCTTGGCAAGCATGGGAGCAAGAAAATAAGTCTTCCATGTGGTCAGATATCTGTCAGGATGGGCCTGGAAGACAGAACGGGCACTGAGGGAATGTGAAAAGAGAACACCTGAATTTGTAGACTCAGGTTGTACCTATCACACTAGTGATAAAGGCCTGGCGATCTTGAAACTTAAATATGCAAACAAATGTAAGTATTATTAAGTAGCCAGTACTTATGAGTCAATGAGCATACATTCTTGGGCTTTAGGGAGCTAAAGTAACTATCCAAGAATTTCCAGTAAAGCAACTTATAAAATTTAACTTCCACTTTTTTGTTAAAAAACAAAATTTTATTATTGCTAGGAATGATAGGATAATCATAACCATACTAAAACATCAACTATAAACACATATAATAGAATCATGCTCTTCTAATAAGAGTGATACAACATTGATGTTTTTCTATAAAAATTATCCAGTGGAAATCATTATGAATATACAGAAGTTCTAAATCTTGAAAAGGGAAACAAATTGTTGTCTGCAGTTTATCAGCATCACTTAAAAAATCAAGAAAAGTTAAACTTGAAAAACACTCACATTAGTGAGACTTGGATAAGTGATTTGATATAAGTAATTTGTAAAATCATATTCTGCTTCAAATAGTTAACACATAGCACTTAAGTAATGGGGAAAACCAATAAGGATGATTAACTCATGTCACCCAGTTATCTGGAAAGCTTATACTAAAAGTATTACTTTTATATCTTAAAGCCAAGAATAGTAAAGCAGAAGTACAGAAGGGTAAGAGAGTTACTTCAAACAATTAGCACACAGAAGTATCAGATATAGGCTCTGGGGACACAGACTCCCCATTATATCACAATGTCACCTCTCCATTAAACTGCACCATCTAAATGCTTAGCATATAGAAAAAATTAATAGGAAACGGGCAGATCCTAAAACACCTGTAACTGTAGCAAACTGTTTTTTAAAAGTCCCACCATTTCTAATATGAATTTGAAAAATACCAATGAGGGTCCATGGGAAGGTTTTGATGGAGGGAAATAAATGGGGAAATGACACATTATAATCTCAAAATTTTTTTAAAATGTCAAAATAAATCATTTATTTTAAGTCCTACTGTTTTTGTTATGCAGAACCATGGATCGTCTTTTAAATTTTTGTTACTTGCATTTTACAAAATGTGGTGTATATGTGTAATTTTCCCCTAAGAAGTGGTTTAGGTTTCAAAGATCTTCACCAGGCAGGCTTAGATCTCCTTCTCTTTAGTAATTATAAAATAAAAGACTTGAATGATCTTAAAAGCTCATCTTGTCACGTGAGGGGGGGATAATATTTTAGAAAGATGTGATTTTTCTCCATTTTTCTAAGAAAATATAATGAACACCTTTATACTAAAAATGCATCTTGCATATGAGAGAGAGAGAAAAAAATTAACCAGAAGATTTAAAATTGGGGGTAAGGGATTAATCACTGAGAACTGGACTACACAGTGTTAGAAAACAAAACACAGGTTTGTGCTTGCTTACTCATTCTCATTGCAAAGCTATTGTGACAAAAATAAATAAATAAATAAATAAATAAATAAATAAATAAATAAATAAATAAATAAATAAATAAATAAATAAATAAATAAATAAATAAATAAATAAATAAAATAAACCTGTCATTTTAGGGGTATTTAGTTTCCAGAAACAGAATACATGCAAGTGGGATACAGAACCATACATACATTTTTGTGAACTAAAAATCTTGTCTGCCACATGAATGGAGAAATTATAAAGTATTCAGCAAAGAGTATTGAAAATTGCAACTAAATTTTAAAAGTATAATAAATTGTTACTTACTAACTGTAACAAAATTTAATTCCAAATAGTTGGTTGCCTATTTAAATAGCTTAGTGCTATCAAATTCAATCTCCATGTAGTGATTTAAATCACCAAAGAATGTTCATAAAATATGACAATGAAGTTGAGAATGTAACAACAACAAACAGTAAATGTGTCTATACAATACTTTAGCTCTTATGAAAAGAAAAAAACATAACTTTTTGCCCAGCCACAATATAAAGCAGCCAGAAAAATATGGTTTTTCCTCAGAGACAAGGTGCTTCAAACAAGATTTTACAATTTTACACATTGAAACTGCTGATTTTATTAATGATAAGTCAGAATTAACTTCATTATTCATTCTGCTACAAGAAATAATCAGGACTCAGAGTCATCCCTTTTATATAACACACATTCAATCCCATATGGGTCTGCCAGGTCCTTTAGCACAAGGTAATGATAAAATTGATAAATTATTAATAGAAAATGTGCTAGAGGCCTCAGAGTTTCATAAAACCATGACATTGATAGCAAAAGATTTTTAAAAAAATATTTCTCTATCATTTGGCTCAAGCCAAAGCAATTGTAAAAAGATGTCCTACCTGTTCCTTCTTTAACCAAACTCCGTTGCCAGCAGGAAGTAATCCTAAAGGTATACATAGAAATGAAATTTGTCAGATGGATGTATTTCATTTTACAGAACTTGGAAAATTAAGATATGTCCATCACACAATAGATAAGTTTTCAGGATTTCAATGGACAGCCACTTTGAGTTCAGAAAAGGCTGATTCTATAATTGCACATTTGCTAGAAGTTATGACCATCATGTGAATACCTGTACAAATTAAGACTGACAATGCTCCAGCATATGTCTCTAGTAAAATGAAACTATTTTTTTCTTATTATAATATAAAGCATAGCAGAGGTATATCACATAATCCTATAGGGCAAGCAGTCATAGAGAGATCAAATCGAACTCTAAAGGATATGTTAAATAAATAGAAAAGAGTAACAAAGACCCCTAGAAATAGAATAGATAATGCTTTGTTAACTTTAAATTTTCTCAGTGCTAATGAGAAAGGAACAACAGCTGATGAAAGACAATGGAGTATAGAAAAAAACAGCTGAGCTAAATCATCTTATCTACTTCAAAGATGTACTGACCTCAGAATGGAAGCTAGGATATGTACTATGTTGGGGAAGGGATTTTGTTTTTGTTTCCACAGGTGAAGAAAAGTTACGAATACCATAAAAATTAATAAAAACTTGATTTGAACTGGAGAAGCTTCATGAAAATAAGAATTGATGGTTCATTCACCCATATTACAATTCTTTAAGTTGTAAGAAAAACAAAGGGTTTGGGCAGGTTTCTGCTTTTGTCTTTATAGAAAACTAGAAATACCCATCTTCAAGAAGTTAAAAGACCTTGGACTTAGATATCTAAAGTAGAAGGGAGGGTATCCAGAAAAACTTACAAGCAAAAGAATATCAAACCTATTGGTACCAGGATACTCTGCAGGGTAAACTCTCATTGCTTAACCTCTATATTCTTTAAAAGTTGATGTCCCAATTTAATTTTAATTTAAAGCTGGCTTTAGAGTTGGAGTATGGCTCTCTCCTTCTCTAAATCCAAGCATAGTTGTTAAAGGAAATGCAAAATCTCTATATCATATCAGAAGAGCCACCTGATATGGGACAGAAGAATAACTAAAAATAAGAGACTATTCTATTGTTACTAATCCTATGCTGAATAAATGTTTACTTCAAAATCTGTAAGATTATACATATATATATATATTTAACATTTTGTCATGATATTGATGTTCATATAGAATACTAATTAATTATAGAAAAAGGCTTTATTTAGCTTCCTTACATTATGTTAGATTTTAGTCTGTTACCAGTTTTCTGCAGTTATCCATGACAACGCCTAATTGCAAACTTGAAGTATCCAAAAGGAAGATGGGGCCCCCACAACGATGATTTCACATGAACTATAACAGAGACACCAGCCTGAAAAACACCAACCAAAGATTTGGACTACAAACTGCTCATGACAATTTTGAGACAGCTCACTTAGATGAACCAGCATCACAGACTACTATAGCCAGGACTTGAGACAAGCTGTGCACTTTCCTGTTATGCAGAGACTGGACAACAAATGATACAGCTACTTATTTCAGGACTTGACAATTAACAAAACTTTTCTTTTTAGGATGCCCTAAAGATGCTTTTGGCCCAAGACATCAGAAGTAAGTTTAAGAACAAGGCACCCACATTCCTAGGAAGTGGGGTGGATGGTTTTTGGTCTTTCAATGGGTTATGGATGATTGTCATTGTTTAGGGTAATTGGTTAAAAATTGTTATTGGTTATGGTTAGAAAAAAGCTAAACAAGAGAGATTAGATTCAGGGTTCTTGTTTTAAAAGAAATAAAGAAAGGAAAAAGGAGATACAGATATAATAGGATATCAGGGGGTTTGCTTAATCTACTTTTATAAAGCAATTATTAGCATTAAATATTTTACAATGGATTGGATTTTTTATGTATGGTATGCAAATAGTGTCTATTAATATAAAGTTGAGATTAATTGTTACTGTACATATATCTCTATGCTTATTCAAGGTATTATAATTGTATAGTTCATCTAACAATATAACACAAATTGCTAGACCCTGAAAGTTATTATTGCCAACTAATTAGGATATAAGTAAATGCAAGTTGATAGGTAGGCATTACAATTAAACTTATAGTCATATTAGATATGTTTTCAAGACCAATAATATATATTTTAGATGAACAGGTCATCTTTAAATACTTCAGAGATCAATAGAATATGGCACTTAAGATATTTTAATAACCTATGTTCTTATTATTTCTATGACAATGGAACATCTGCTCCTAGCAACACTAATCTACTTCAGAGAAGATTATAAACATCAAAGAAACTCTTTATGGAGTTGACCTTCTTTGTGGCAAAAGTTAGCCATTGAGCAAGAAAAGTATTCTTGCCTTCACTGCTGACAGTATGCTGTTCAAAATGGACAAGCAGGAGACACACAGAAAAAGAGACTTGCCAAACTTTGCCAAGGCAAGATAAGAAGATCTTTGAGAATATCCTGCTCCACAGAGAAGTCTTTCTCTTGTAGGCCAATGATGGATGCCTCAATGATAAAGAACCTTGGGTGACTGTCCAGGCAGCCAGCTGTTTCATTTCTTACATTTTTTGGAAGTTGCTTGCTTGCCAATGCTGTTTACCTAGTTAATATTGTTTCCTTCATGGGTCTCTGTGGGAGTTGAAGATGGGATAGTTATAGTTTTCTAGTGACAGTTTTAGAAAAGAAACTCACTTAGAAGTTAAAATATTAGGAAGACATCAAAATATAGTTAGGAATACAAGTTAGATAAAAAGTGAATTAGATATAATCCTTTGGACTCACCAAAATAGAAAAAATAATGGAATATTTTCTTTGAATTTGTCAATTGTTAACAGACTGGATACTACTCATGTAATCATTGTTTATATACATTGTATATAATTATTGTACCTATTGCATATAGTTTTTCTTATGTTAATTATAACCTTTTTTATTTTTGACACAAAGGGGGATATGTGTTGATATGTTATATATTTAATAAAACAAGTCTGGAATATCAGAGAACAGACTCACCAACAGTCAATTCAGGAGGGTCAGAGTGGAAACTCATGCCTTGAATCCCATCAAGGGGAAAGACCAGGAATTGCAAACTACGCCTTTAAACCCATAACTCCAGAGACAGAGATCCTTCCGTGTTTCTGTGAGTTCAAGCCCTACTACCAAACAGTAGTAACTCAAACCTTTAATCTTTACCTGGATGTGAAACAAGTGGGCAAAGAAGCTATTTAAGGCAGGAGTAGGAAGACAGATTATTCAGTAGAAGCAACAAGGAACGAAGCTGAGGAAGCTGGAAGATATCTGGGTGAGAATTGACTGTGGTCTGTTTCCTCTCTCTGATATTCCAGCTTTTCCCCGATATCTGGCTCTGAGTTTCATGTAATAACAACCAGAATTCATGTAACGTGGAAGCTGTAGTATGGTCCCAGTGAGACAAAAAATATACCCTTTAGTCCATACACCTTTACTTATAAGTGTAATTACAATGAGTCATTGGTCTGGTTCAAGGCTTTTGGCTTCTGCTAGACTACCAATGTTGGGCCCTCACTGGGACACCTCTTGGATATCCTGTTGTTGCCCTGTGTCATGGAGATCCTGCAGCTTTGAATCTGAAAGTCTGCCTCTTTCATATGCTCCAGCAGTTCATAGATGAAGTGGGTGTTGGGTTGGGCCAGTTCATAAGCCTGGTTCTGTGCCTGAGTCATAGCTGGGTTGCTCAGCCCACTAGCTTTCCCTCATCATCACCACCAGAATGAGCTCTCCAACACTGCCCAGGCTAGCTCATGCAATGCAAAGGACAGTAAGGAGCAAGGGCCTGTTTGCCTGCTCTCACACCCTCAGGTCTGGCTCACACACACTCACAACACCAGGGTCAGCTCTACTGTTTAGCCCAGAGGGAGGTTCAGGGCCTGCTCTCCCTAGTGCTGCAGCTGGTGAGGGACTGGACCAGCTCTCCAACTCACGTAATCTCAGGGCCAACTCTCCCACCTACAATTGACAATAAGAGGGAGGGAGGAAGGAGAGAACTTACCTCTGCCCTCTCCAACATAAGGCAAAAGGGTGGGACCAGATCTCCTCTGCGTGTTCATGGGATACTACTCACCTGTGCTCCTGTCAACAGGGTCAGCTCTCCTGTGCTGTCACATGAGATGCAAGTCCCATTCTCCAGAGTGCTGCAGCTGGTGAAGGGCAGGGTCAGCTTTCCCACCTGCAGTGGTGAGGGGCTAAGGGAAAATCCTTCTCTTGCTGAATTCCACCTTGTAACAGAAAGTGGGGCTAGCTGTCACACCTTCAGGGACTGCTCACCTGCAACACTGCCAATAGGGTCAGTCTGTTATGCTTCCTAGGTGAGGTGCAGAGCCCATTCTCTCCAGTGTTGCATTTGGTGAGAGGCAGGACCAATTCTCTCTAGTGCTAAAGCCAATGAGGAGTGGGACCATCTCGGTGGAGCTCTACCCTCACTGCCATTGCTGATGACAAGAGGCAAAGGTATCAACACAGACAACAGCCATAGCAGGACCATGGACCTAGACATGGGCCTTGGCAGTAGCTCATGCCCAAACAATACCATGGCCATGTATGTTTGTGGAAGTGGGGAAGTGGCATGGCCTTGGACACCAAGGCCGAGGGCATCCATGTGACCTTTTATGGCACCACAAGCCAGGGACATCAACAGAGACCCAGGGCATGGTAGGAACATGGGCCCAGATATGGTCCCTGGCAGCAGCCTGGGGCTGGATGTCATCATGGCCCTAGTTGGCATTGTAGATTACCCATATTAGCATGGCCCCAGTGGAAGAATGTCCCTCAAAGACCAATATAGCCTCAGGGTCTGCCAAGACTACCTTAATATGGCCCTTGGTGGTAACAGGAGCCAGGGCCACAGACCCAGACAAGGTTGTCAGTAGCAATCTGCAATGCTGGCTTTGTATTCCCCTTGAGGGTACTCCCTCAGATACTAATATGGTCACAGGTGGTGGCCCAGACTCCCAGCATTTTTAGGTCCATCGGTGGTAACAGGAGTCAAAGACATCAGCACAGACAACCATGGCTGCATCAGGGCCACAGACCAAAACATGGCCCTTGGCAACAATTCAATATCACTAAGGTCTCAGGTGGCAAGCAGGCCATCCATGTCAGCCCATTCCTCACTGTCCTAGATTCTTCAGATTCGTCTCTCCCCAGCACATGAACCACTTTGCCTCATATTCATTCTCTCTCTGTCTCTGTCTCTGTCTCTCTCTCTCTCTCTCTGTCTCTCCAGCCTATACTCACTTACCATAATGGTGCCCAACTGAAGGTGGTTGATTCTAAAGATAGTTGATTTCTGGCTGTCCTCCTTGGTTGTACTGGTAAGTTTTATTATGTTCATGTCTGTCAGGTTTATTGATCTGCAATTTACTGTGTTTGTTAGCTAATGTTGCTTTGGCATCAGAGCAACATTAGCTATCTATATCTATACCTAAATATGTGGATAGAGATATAGACATAATTTACAGAATTCATTGAGGAGTATTGGTCTGGTATAATTCTATACTGAAAGCCATCTGGCCCAGGGATTTTTTTCATTTGAAATACTTTTAATTACTGCTTTTATCTCATCGAACATTATAGATCTATTTAAGTATTTTAAAATTATGTCCTTATGAAATCTCTGAAGTTCCTTGGTATCTTTATACTGTCTCTCTTTTATCTATATTAACTTGGATTCTGTTACACTTTCTTTTAGACAATTTAGGTAAAGTTTGTCAAATTTGTTAAGCTTTTTGAAGAATTAATTTCTCATTTTCTTGATTCTTTTCATTTATATTTTAATCATTTTGTTAATTTTTACCAGATTTTTATTATCTTTTCTACATATCTTTCATTTGTGTTGTTCATTCTTATTTTTCCAAAGCTTTCAGGTACATCATAAAATTAATAATTGAGATGTTTCAAGAATTTTTATGTGGCTACTCATTGCTATGAACTTTGTTCTGATTCCTTCATTGTGTGTCATATGTTTTGATATATTGTATTTTCATTTGCATCCAACTCTAGAAATATCTCATCTTCTTGGTATCTCCCATGACCAAATTACATTAATTTGTCTGTTGTTTGATTTCCATGAATTTTGAGTATGCTTAGTCATTGCCATTGATGTTTATATTCAATTCGAGTCATTTGTGATCATATAGAATGCAGGTTGTCATTTCAATAATTCTATATCTGCTGAGTTGCACTTTCTCCCAATGTACAGTGGATTCTTGAGAAAGTTCTATAGATTTCTGAGAATAATGTGTATTCTTTGATGTGTGGGTGAAGAGATTTGCAGATACCTGTTATGTCCATTTAGATTTGATGTCATTTAAGTAAGTCCAGAAATTCTCTGTTTAGTTTTTTTTTTTTCAGATAATTTGTCTATGAAATTACCCATTATCACTATGTTATGCTTAATCTGTGGGCTTAGATGTGATAGTATTTCATTTACGAAAAATTTGGTGCAAATATGATTAGGATGATAATATCCTGTTGTTGGAATTCTTTCTTAATGAGTGTGAGGTGCTACTTTTTGTCTTTTCTGATTAGTCTGCTTTGAAATTAATACCAGTTTGTTTGCTTAGAAGGGTTATTTTCTATGCTTTAACTCCAAGATGGAATCCACCATTGATGGTGAGGTATGTTTCTAAGAGGTAGTCAAATCCTATCTTCTAATCCAACTTGTCAGTCTGCCTTTTTATTTGGTAATTGAAAAAAATAATATTTAGTTGTTATTTAAAATATGTACTAATTCTATCACATTGTTGATTTTGCACTATTTCTTAGATATCTCTTCATTACATCTCCCAGCAGTACCTATTTTGTTCCCTATATCTCTTGGATGTGTTTATCCTCTTCAGATTGAAGTATGCCTCTAGTATCTTCTGTAGAGCTGGCTTAGAGGTAAAAAATCCTTTCATCTGTTTTATCATGGAATTGTCCATTTCTCCTTCAATTTTAATGGATAGTTTTGCTGACTATAATGATATAGGTTGACAATTGTGGTCTTTCAGAACTTGGAATATACCTTTCCAGGTCCTTTCAGCTTTAAAGATTTCTGGCAAATTATCAGGTGTTATTTTGATGGGTTGCCTTTTCAAGTCACTTAACCTTTGTCGCTTGAAGCTTTCCATACCCTTTATTTATTCTGTGGTTTTAATGTTTTAACTTTAATGTGTCATGAAGGAATGTTTTTAAGGTCCAGTCTACTTATTTTTCTGTTTGCCTCTTGTACTTAAATGGTAATTTCTGTCTCTAGCTTTGGGAAATTTTCTTCTACATTTTGCTGAAGCTATTCTCCACGCCTTTGCTAGAATGTTCTTCTATGACACAATTCCAAGGTTTTTTTCATAGTCTTCCCCAATTCCCCTATATTCTGTGTAATAGATGGTTTTGTGCATCAACTTGACACAAGCTGGAGTCATCACAGAAGAAGAAGCCTCAGTTGAGAAAATGCCTCCATGAGATCCAGCTGTAAGGCATTTTCTCAATTAGTGATCAGTGGGAGAGGGCTCAGCCTATGGTGAGTGGTGCAATTTCCAGGCTACTGGTCCTGGGTCCTACAAGCAAGCAATCTAAGCAAGCCAGGGTAAGCAGAACTCCTCCATGGCCTCTGCATCAGCTCCTGCCTTCGGGATCCTTCCCTGTTTGAATTTCTGACCTGACTTCCTTCAACAACAAATAGCAATATAAAAGTATAAGCCAAATAAACCCTTTTCTCCCCAACTTGCTTTTTGGTCATGGTGTTTCATCTCAGCAATAATATCCCTGACATTTTGTTCTTTGAGGTTTATTTTATTTAATTTCTCATTGACATTTACTAAGTGATGCAATCCTTTCCTTCCCGATTCTGTCTTTAATATGTCTAATTCTGTTGTTGAAGTTATTCATTGAGGTTTGGATGGGTTTGCTAAGTTTTTCATTTCCAGCATCAGTTACCTTTGGGCTTTCTTCAGTAATTTGAACTCTATTTTTATGTCTAGGATTGACTTTCTTATGTTATTAATCCCTTTGTCTTTTTCTTCTGTGAATTATTTGACCATGGTCACAATAATTCTTTTAAATTCTTTGTCCAGAAGTTTTTCAAGGTTATTTTCACTAAGGACCATTACTGTGTGATTTGTGTTTTAGAGAGAGAGAGACATAATACTTTGTCTTTTCACATCGTTTGTTTCTCCTCTGGAATTTACACATCTGGAGTTAGTTTGTTGGCTGAATTTTTCTTTTCCTTTCTTCCGGTCACCTTTCTTCTTTCAGCAGAAGTTTACAGTATTCAGGAGAAGGCTAATTCATAGCAGGTTTGGGATGTTTATTTCCTCTGTCTGGTTTAGGGTTGCAGACACTATCCAAGTCTTCTACATGTCAGCTACACTATGGTACTTGTAGCAGCTTAGTCAAAGAGCTTAGCATGTGTTTCCCCTGGCAGTATAGACTAGCCCTGAATTGGAAGGCACTGAGAGCTTCTCAGTAGGCAGGTGGTATTAAATCCAAAGGGGTGGGAGTAGCCAGGGTCTTCTGACAATGTGAGAGGAGTTAGTGGCATCCAAGAAACTTTAATGCAACCTGAATAGAGGGGCAATTATCAGTAGCCTACCTGGATCTGCATAGCCTATGAAAAAGTTAGGGGATAAAAGTAGGCAGTAATCTAGTGAATTCTGAAGTAAGAAAGGGTAAGAGGAGCTAGAGTTACTTAGCAAGCAGCCATGGAGCTCTGGAGTTACTCAAATGGAAGGGTCCATAGCTTATCAAGGTCTCTGAGTCACATGTGATGAACTTGAAAGATTTTGACACAGGATTGGGCTGTGATTTGACAAGTCACAAAGAAGAGGAGCCAGGATAAGAAAGGGTGGTGTTCCTGTCAAGCAGCCAACAGAGTTGGGGTGACATGATTGGAGGGGGTCGAGAAGGGTGACACAGGTAGCATACTTTGTCTCAGTGCCCCATGGGATGGCCAGAGAAGTTTAAATATTTTCGAACTTCTCACTGTACCCCTACAGAAACAAACCCCTCATATCCAACCTCATAAATGGAAGTTCTTAGCAATAATGTGGATTTTCTGATTCTTTCTTCTGTGTTTTTAAAATAAAGTTTCCTTGCTACGTTTTCAATTTTGTATACATTTCCTTGAAAAAAAAGAAAAAAAGCCTAACATCCACCAAGCACTTGTCTCTGACTCCAACTGCTGGTAATGACAAGGACATCACTCTTTTAAGTACCAGAATAAGAATGATTTTCTCTGATGTAATAAAATTTTTAGTGACATCTGTGCTTTTTCAGATTCCAATTCTGTAGATTTAGCTATTGATAAGTAGATTGAAGAAAATACTAGAAAAAAATACATGCATTGAGGATGTGAAGACACTTTCATCATTATCCTTAAACAATATACTCTAGTCGCTATTTATAAATTATTTAAGTTGCTTCAGGTATTATAGACAATTTAGGGATAACTTCAAGAATATGAGATAACATACATAGCTTACATTTAAACATTTAAGGGATTCAAGCATGTGCGCTCCCACAGCCCTAATGATGCTCTATGTCTCTCTGACTCCTAATGGACTTCTAATATCCTTCTTGCTCCCTGTCCCCTCCTTTGTATAACATCTCCCTCTCCTGAGTAAAACAACCTCAATAATTAGATTCAAACCAATTTTACAACTCCATGTTACAAGATGCTTTTGCCTCATCTTCCCTAGCAGATATTTTAACTTTAGCTAAGTTTGTGAGATGAAGGTCTCAATCCAAGGTACACGTGTTTGTATGAAATAGATTTGATGAATTTAAAAATCTCACCAAGGATATTTTGTTTTGCATTTCGAGAAACCCGATACTAAAAATAATATGGGTAGGGAATTTTGAATGTTCTTAAAATGTTAAAAATAAATATGCAAGTAGAATGCCAGAAACACCAAGGAAATTTTCTACATGCTTGACTATTTCGAATTTAATTTACTCAACAGTTTCATTGAATCACCAAGATTATCTACATCTACCATCTCTGCCAACCTTAAGCCATCAACCTTTATGACCAAGACAGTACCCCACAGGACAGACAGTTTTGCATATTATAGCAAAATATCTGGTGCTGCTTGTTGCATAAAGAAAGCAGCTGTACTGTAGTCATTTCTGAGGATGGTTGGAATGTTCTGCAGACAGGAGCTAGAAGCTGTCTCTATCACAGCATCACGGAGAAGCAGAATGGAAGAGAACTTGCAGAAGGGGAAGAGTGAGAACAGAAAGAGATAGAGGTGGAGTCAAGTGATTCCAGGCACACTTATGCAACCTTTCTTTAGGAACTTTCAAAAACACGAGTTACTCTGAGAAAATCATTAGTCCTCATATGGATCAAACAACCTCCTACTTGCCTTTTAAAGTTCTCACCATCTCTCAATTTCACCTTACTGGAAAGGAAGTTTCTAGCACACCAATCTTCAGGGGACACTCTTAAAACACAACCAAACCACAACACACCCCACTAAGTCAGAAGCCCTGATCCATCTGAGACCTAAGGGTGGTGGGGAGGCACGGTACTAAAAATGCTTAGATCTGGATATGAGACAAAATAACAATGTAACAAGCAGATATTTGATCAGAGTTAGAGACATTGTTCATAAATTATTCATTGGATTGAATGGACCCCTTTCCTTTATAAAATAATGTTTTCTTTCTCTCCTCCATTAACTTTTCATTTACCGCTGAATTCCAGTTCATTTCCTTACACTGTGAAGATCATTGCTTCTGACATTTTATGAGTCTAGTATACATGGTGACAAATTAGATCTCTTTAACTACGTCAGGCTTCAAAGTACTCACTAGTTATTCAAGCCAGGTACCATTTGATAATGGCTACCAGAGAGACAGGTGGTTGTTCAAAGGCATTGATAACAGTCCTTTAAGTCTTCACAACGTCAAGAAGGGCTAAAAAAAGCAATGTAGAAGCATAAGACAGCTGGAGCAAGTATGTGCTCTGAGAAGACTTCCCTTCCTGTTTTCAAGTGCCCCTCCCTCTTAACCATGCACTAATGGTATTAACATAATGGTAACTGCATCCAACTAAGGAGCATATTGACAAGTAGGTAATCCTTTTCCACCAAGCTGACATATGTTCTGTGTCAATCTGACAGTATACAATGATAGGGAAGTTACATGGACTGTGTGACAACGTGAAGCTCTGGGGGATTCTCTCCAGAATTCCTATGTAAACTAGTTCATCCCTGAAATGCTTCCCTCTCCAACCCCAGTGGTACACAGCGACCTGCAGTACTGGTCTTGGGTTCTACCTGAGTTCATTTTTATATTCTTACTTTTCTCAACAACTCTTTTGTAGCTTCTAAGTTCAGCAAAATATTCTTGCTTATTCAATTTTTAATGCTGAGTATAATAAATGGCTCTATAAGCTGGATCATAAATTAAGAAAAAATTCAAAAAAGCTATGCTTTTCTATTTGAAATTTTGTTCTTACCAATTTTATTTACTATATTCAGTCATTAATTATTAATGTTCAATGCCTATATATAACTTTATATCTTAGTGCTAACTATAGTTTATAATTGATATTTTTATTCTTAGAACTTAAATGTAAAATTAACAGCTTTGATATTTTTCTCAATTTTTAAAATAGATGACACATTTAACATTTAAATATCTGTGAATCTTGGATATAGACCATGAATGGCTTTTGACCTCCTTATGAGCCAACCAATAATTTAGTTACTTGGAGAACATGGGATTCCAAAAGCTCTCTTAGATTTAGCTCATCTTCTGGAGTGTCCTGAATCTTTTGGATATCTTGTCTTATTTCTTCAGAATGAGTCTATGGACACTTGCTGTTTGCCTTGGAGACATTTTGATTAGGGACTTCTGGACTTCATGGTAAGAGGAAGGAATTTGTAATTTGAAATTGTAAAGGAAATCCATCTAGTTTCGAAAAATGTAAATGATTACTATTGTATTTTGAAGAATAACCTCCCCCCATTGACCAAGTTTTTTCACAAGAAAACACCACATTTAACTGAGTGTGAAATTTTAAAGAAGAAACTAAACCAGCTTTGTAATTTGTTATGAAGCCACAATAGAAGGAAGCAATGCATCGTCTAGTCTTCTCAGAGAGATGACCTTTCCATTCTTAACTACTTTTTATACTTTAAAATTAAAAGAATGACAAACACACCAAGATGTAAGAAGTCACATTACAATAAGTCTACACTGTAGTGTGTGTGTGTGTGTGTGTGTGTGTGTGCATGATCCAGCACAAATGTGGGATCATAGAGCAACTGGTTCTCTTGAAAGATCATATGACTTCCAGAGATCAAAGCCATGTCATCAGGCTTTGTGGCAAGTGCTTTGGTCTAGAGCATGTTTTGAAACAAGTTCTTATTTATATATTCCTTATTTTATATTCCTAAACAATCTGCTACTTTTTCAGTCTGCTTGTGCAGGTGTATGTATTCATGCTGTATGTTCCTTTGGCTAAAACTTGCTGTTATATTTATGTTTACTTGCTTAGTACATGCCACAACAAACAAAATGTTGTTTTATCAGACATAGAGGCTGTTTGACTGTCTTGTTTCAAAAATGTACAACATTTTTAAACTCAGTGATTTTTGTTGCATTAATTTAATATCCTATCCATGTAAATAACATAAGTATTTGCCATCCATGAAATTCTGATTCCTATTACAGAAGTAAAATGGCTAAACATATGTCAAAATATTTTCATTTTTAATGCTTAAATTTACTTTTTCTTATAAGGACTGTAAGTTTGTTCTAAACACAGTAGAAGAACATTAAAAGTTATAATCTTATTCAAAGATAGTGATTGAAAAGCAATAATGGTTAATAGCTAGTTATAAGGTGAGTTATAAATGACAAAGGAGTTTTGAAAACCTTGAAATCAGTATTCATCAGGTTGGCTATGGATTCTTGGCGAAGGTTCACAAATCCTTGGCATGGATTCAGGTCAAACTATGTCCACCTTGAATTTACTATGTCTGAATTTAAACCCTAGTATGTGAATGTGACTATATTTACAGAACAGGGCTTTTAAGGAGCTTATTTATAACCATGTTATTATATGGTTTAGCTTTAATGTGATATAGGATGTCCTTCAAAGAGGAGGAAATTAGGCTATAACCTTTCACAGAGGACACCATAGACAGACATAGACTGAAACTTGGATATGTCTGTGTTTGAATCCCTAGCATGTGATGCTTTGCTATTGCAGCTTTAGCAAACAAGCAGAGTTTGGTAGCAAGAAGTGTGGTGTCACCATAACAACTTAGAAACAGAAATGGCTTTAGATTCAGATAAAGAGGTCTGGAGGTACATGTTAAAAAAACAAAACAAAACAAAACAAAACCAAGGTCCTCCTAGGTTCAGATGGTCTTGTTCTCCTGTTTTCCAGAGTACTGTCCTCTCTGGCTCTTACATTTTTTCACCTCTTCTCCATCATAATTCCCCGAGCTCTGAATGCATCCATTTAGAGCTGTTTATTGAAGAGCTCTCTCTGAGTGAGCAATGCCTGTGACTCTCTGTCCCTGTCTGCTGCAGGAGGAAGCTTCTCTGATGATGACTAAATAAGGGACTTACCTATGAATAGAGTTGAATATCATTAAAAGTCATTTTTCAATACTTTCCAATATCATTAAAAATCATTTTTCAATACTTTCCAAGACCAGTAATACTTGGTTTTACCCCAGGTCTCTGTATCTAGTATCTGGTTCTTGAAAAACCAAGCAGTGAGAGATATGAATTCCGTTTCGTTAAGTAGATCTACAGTCAGATGGGATGTTCGTTGACTATTCCCACAACCTCTTTGCTACAATATTTCTAGCATATCTTGCAGGTAGGAAGGAATTGTGGCTAGGTTGGTGTTTTACATTTTTCTTTTGGTAGCCTGCAAAATGCCTTCCAGGCCCAAAGACACCAGAGCATAGGGGCGAAGGTTCCATGTAGACACCAGCTCCACTTCTTCAAGTTCAATGAGCTGTGTGAGTGTTGTTCTCAGCAATTGCCACCCCCCTCCCTGCCTGTTGTCAGTTTGCAGAGAGCAACCTGTTGTCTTAGCAACAACCTAGGTTGTTTGGAGGTTTCCATAGGATCCCCCTTGGCCAACAACTCAATTGAATGCAATGTTGTACCAGTACTGGAAGCCTGATTTGGTGGCAAGAGATGACCAGTTGGAACTCTGTGTCTTCTATTATTAGGAGACTTCACTTGGAGCATCCACGTATATTTTATAGAGTTTCCACTGCACTAGTTTTTGATACTATTCTTCAGATACCCTTCAATTTCAAACATTTCTCCTTGAATTCCCTCCCTCGACCCTGCCCCCCCTTCCCTTCCCCAATTAGTCCTCTCATTTCTATTCCTGCTTTTCTCCAGCTCACCCATAAATTCCATCCTGTTTCCTTTCCCAGGGAGATCCCTATGTCTCCCCTAGTCCCTTCCTTTATACCTAACCTTTCTAGGTCTCCTATTAAGTAAATGATAACCTAATACAATCCATAGACCCAGATATAAGTGAATATGTACCATATTTATCTTTCTGTATCTGGGTTATTCCACTCAGGACTATTTTTTTCTAGTTCTATCCATTTGCCTTTAAATTTCATGATAGGTTCATATGAACTCAGAGACAAAACATACACTCAGCTTTCAACTTGAAGGGAACATTCTTAGTCTCTCCATGTTGCAAGAGCTGAAAAAGCATAATCTCCAGAGAAAAGATGTGACTGAACAACCATTGGAAAACGTATTTAACCAACTCCAATGTCAAAACCAACTTCAAAATTGAACCTAAATGCCATCTAAATAGGAGTAGGTGATAATGGATGTATGACCTATCTTGAGAAAAAGCCTTGGACATTGGAGTTGGTTAAGTATTTCTAAGCTGTTGAGATGACATTTGTCTATAAAAATGACATAAATTTGGAGCATCAGAGTCTTATAAATTGTGTCCCCCACAAAATTCATATGTACAGTTTGTAGTTGCTAGCTTGGACTGGGATAATTTTTGGAGACAGGAACTTTAAAGATGAAGTGGAAATGAATTTATTTTGTGGATCTAACCTGACACAATTAATGTCCTTATAGAAAACGTACATAGGAGAGAGAGACACAGTGTGAGAAGCAATATGAAGACATAGGAAAGGTGGAATTCATAAGCTGTAGAAAGGGGCCTTGGTAGAAACAAACTGCCACCACCTAGTTCTTGGACTTTTATATTTAGAATTGGGATAAAATTAGTTTCTATTGATAGGTCCCAATATGTAGTTGTCTCTTGCACTGCTGTAGGAGACTAACTTCTTTGTACTTCAGAGGACTGATACCATAAAGAGAGAGTTAGTTCCTTCATTATGTTTTTATCTAAGCATTTTGTTGCAATGAAACCGCAAGACACATGGCTGTACTTCCAGCAGACGATCCCAATCTTATCTGATGCTTTGCTTTCCAATTGATCTTCTTTGTTCTGGATATCTGAAGGATCAAGGTCTTTCTTATATCTTACAAGTGAGACAGCAATGTCACAGCTTCATTTCACATACAACATCTGCCTTAATAGACAAAAACATTGCCTATGAAAATAAACTTTAAAATGAAAAAAGAATTGATAGGCCACTTAGATGCTCAAAATGTTGCATCTGTTAGTATTTAATGCATACAAACAACAGGATAAAGATGAGCACACAAAACACTGGAACGCCTGTGTCAAATGACAGCAGCTTCCTGCATAACATCATCTGTTCTGATCAAGCAAAAATGAATATTCACATCGAAAGTCTTTGAAAGTCTTTATTTTTAAAGCCACATTTACACCTGCAAATGACATACTATAGATGAAATGGTGATTCATTTTACTTCACCATTGAGACATACTCTGCTACCATTTTGAAGAATTTACTTTTTTAATACTTTCTGGTTATTACCTCTGAAATCATTAAGATTAAGCCAGGTGATTCTACCAAAATTTTAATTTTGAAAATTCATTTTTTAACTTATATGACCTGCTTGTCTGTAGGTATGCTGAACATATGCAGTGCCCACAGAATCCATGAGTGAGTCAGATTCCCTGGAACTGGAGTCACTGACCACTATGAACCAGTGAATGTGTGTCAGAAACTGAACCAGGGTCCTGTGTAGGAAATGGCACGTTCTTTCTTACTAAGCCTCTCTTCAGCCTGTGTTCCTTCCTCACTCCTCTACACTGCTCTCAACACGAACAATATGATTCTGTATCTACCAGACAGTCTAGCATTTATTCATTGTCTGATAGCTTCCAAGGCAGGTTATTGTTTTTATTTATTAAGAATTATATAGATGCCACTGTCTTTGAGTTTGTGTTCTCTGGCTTTGCATAAAAATCCATGTGATTCATTTATGTAGTTATATGTATTAATGTATTGTTTCTTTTAATTTTGTTCTGTGAATGCCTTGTAACTCAATATCCTGTAACTGAATACTTAGTTTCTTTCTCAGTATTTACTCATTACAAAAGGAGGTGGTATGATTTTTACTGATTTCTTTGTGAACATATGATTTTGTTCATCCTATATATTATAGCAGGGAGTGCATTGCCTACATAAAGATCTATAACCTTACTTGAATCAGTCCTCATGTTGATTTAAGGTAACATTTGTGATTTATTTAACCATACATGTTTATTTCTTTTACAGTAATGAAACAAATTTCTTACCTCATAAAATCACTTCAGTAAATTTTTAAAATTACTTGAGTAAACAAGTCTATTTCTGAACTTTCTTCTGTTATTAATATATTTTAATTTTCCCATGTTGATAGCAGTCTGTTTTGATAATTGTCTGCTTTATAGTAAATCTTAAAATCAGCACAAATTCCAAATTCCAAATTGTTTACTATTCTAAATTTTTGGTATATTTATTAAATATATATAATATATTTTATATAATATACAAATATTATATAATTATATTTCATGTAATTAATATAAGTTGCCATTATATTAATTTTGTATAGGAATTATATTATTTACATAAATATTATTTTTATAAAATATATAATATAATTATAAAGTATATGTATCTTATATAATATATATTATATGTTAAATTACATTGATATATAATCAAATTATATATAACCATATTTACATTATATTATATACTTTTTCATTTTTGTAAAATCAGAGATTTGACTGGATGTGGGAAGAGTACGGTAGCCCCCATCTCTAGTTGAGGAGTTTCTCACAATAGCTTCTCAGGCAGATGGTGAAGTTGGTTTTTCTTAGGGTGTGGACCTTGATAGGTTGACCACACTACAGTTGAAGGCCCCACGTCCAGGTACATATGACTGGCATTAATTAGACTCAGTATAGTATTGGAGAGAGTGGAAAAGACAGGGGAACATTAAGTTAGAAGGGATATGAGTGAAAATCTGGAAGGAGTTGAAGAGATGGGAATATGCTGAAAATTTATTCTATTAATGTATTAAATATTTAAAGAATAAATAAAAATATATGTAAATAGAAAAGAAGTACTGACAAACTTTTCCAGTCTAATTCTCAAAAGATATTTGTACAGCAAATAGCACTGGAAGTGAGAAATAACAACAGCTTCTAAAAATTCAGGTGGATTTATTAACCACCATCAAAAATACAGGCTTCCTAAAACTCGGGGTTCCCCTCTGGCAAAGCAACCATTACACTGAGTTGTACAATGCCATTCCTCTTCATTTTGCCCTCTAGGAACTGGCGCTTGAGAATTGTTGTACATATGCATACACATGGCCACATGTAAGCTTATTAGCAACTGCTGTATTTATGCATATATATATATATATGCACACACATAACTACATGCAGACATATGCACACACATTAGGATTACATTTTTATTTACTGCTAACTTTATTACCCCAACTTTTCACTGGTTGAGATTCTAGTATAATGCAAAATATCCTTCAGTTTCTAATTTTGTAAAGGCAACTATTTACATTTTTATCACTAGAAATAGTAGTAGTTGTACTTTTTTTATAGATAGCATTTATCAGTCAAAGAATTTCCTTCATATTTCAGAGATATTTTACCAAATTGGCATTGAATTTTACCAAACTTTTTCTGTATTATATTTGCATCTTTTATGGATTCCCACTGTTATTCCTTCAATGCAATAAACGATTTTGATTTTCTATTATAAATTAACGCTATAATTTCTTTCAACAACAAAAGGTATGCCAAGCCAGCCTGCCTGGGCCTCTGTTGACCTCCAGGTTTCCACCAAGATCAGCCTTAACTGCATCTACCTACAGGTCCCTTTGTGCTGCCTCCACAACCCCGCCAGGGTTTACCCTGATATATGACTCTGACCACAATTTTCCATCTTTATTTTTCCATACTATCCAGAGGTCCACAGCAAGTGCTCGACCAGAGTTTAGCCTTCCTACTGCAAGGAAGCTCTAGGCTTAGGCCATAATCTTCACTACCTTTCCCCTAAACCACGGGAGACTCCTGTGTCATATCACCTTTTCATCCAGATAGTTCTAGCACCACACTCCAGGTTTAAAACAGGAATCCTATCCTCCATACCAAGCCAGTCCTTCTGTCCACTTGCCTTCACTCCACTCAAGCCATTTGTAAACTCTAGACTGAACTTGTCCCACACCTTCTCCTCTTCTCTGTCTGTAAAAAATTCAGTACTAGCAAAAGAAGTTCGCATGCCCAGATCTCATCACAAAATCAACAACATAAAAGATCAAGCCAACACCTTCTCTCCAGAACCTACTAGTCTATAGAAATGTGTACTAGTGTGATGATCTATATACATTCTAGGACACAAATTTTAAAAAATTAAATAAAAAAAAAATCCGGGAGTTTAAATAGGATACAGAGAAACTGCTCAATGAAATCAGGGGGAAAGAGTGTAGACATCTGTGTGATACCCAAAGACACAATCATGAAGATGAGGAAATGATGAAGATGATCTAAAACTTGACAATAGTATCCAATCAGGAGATAGAAACAGAAAAGAAGATTCAAGCTGAAACGAAGATACAATTGAAAACCTAAGAGTGCAACTAGAAACCTCAGAGGAAAGTCTTAGAAGGAGTCTGAACTTTTAGAAGACATCTTATCGGGTCTTGAAGTTAGAGGATCTAGACCGAATGGTCAAGGAAAACAGGAAAAGATCATATGGTAAATGTAGAACACTATGAAAAAAATTTTGATTTATATTCATAGATACAAAAGAATAATCACAAGTCAATGGTATACACCAGGTCTTCAACAAGATCATAGAAGAAAGTTTCCCCTAAACTAAGGAAAGGTACACCCATACAGACACAAGAAGCACACATAACATCAAATAGAGAAGGTCAGAAGATAAAATCCCCATAGTATATTATAGGCAAAATATTAAATGTACACAAGAAAGAACATATGCAAAATAAAAGGAAAGAAAAGAAGAGGGGAAAAAACACATATAAAAGAATCTCATTAGGATAGCAGATTTCTCATTAGAAACCTTGAAAGCCATAAGGGTCTGAAGCAATGAATTACAAGTCCTAAAATAAAATCACAACCATCCTAGCTTAATATGCTCAGAAAAAATTACCTGGCATAATTGAAGGAGAAAGAAATTTTTTCTACACTGTAAACAGCCTAGAATAATTCATATCCAACAAAGCAAACCTAGAGGAAATACAAGAAGCATTATTTGGGGCTAAAGAAATGAATGAACAGGGCTGAGAGGTTGTGGCAAGAAATATGAAGGATTATTAAAACAGAAAGTACCACTTAGAACACAGAAAACCAATGCCAACAATCAATGGCTCAGTGACCACAGTTAACATACTCATTTCAATAATAATTTTAAGTACAAATGGCCTCAATTATCCTATCAAAAGACAAAGACTAATTGAATAATTTAAAAAATCCATCTATCTATTACCTTCAAGAAATACATCTTATTTTAGTGATCGGTGCTGCCCTGGAGTAAAAGCATGGATCAAAGGAGACCAGAAAGCAATCCAACATCACTATCACAGTATTATGGAACTAAAACACTCATAAGAGATAAAGAAGTAACCTTTATTCTAATTAAGGAACAGTTGGCCAAAAGTACATTATTATCCTAAATATGTATTCACCAAACTCTCTGGCACCTAATTTAAAAAAAAAGAAAAAGAAAGAATCTGCTACTGGATTTAAGATACAGTTTGACTTCAACCCACTAAAAGTAGCTGACTTAGGTACTTGACTTTCTCCACTAAACAGGTCATATGGACAGAGAAACATCATAGTCAATTGATATCACACATCAAATGGACTTAACAGACATTTATAGAATATTCACTATAAATATAAAATACCAAAAATTCACTTTGTACTCAGCAGCACATGAAAGCTTTTCTTAAACAGACCACATTCTGGGACAAAAGACAAATATTTACAAATTCAAAAAAAAATAAAATTACTCCTGTATCCTGTCTGACCGTGATGCAGCAAAACATTAAGTTGACAGAAATAATAATAATAACTTTGTGGTAAATGCACAAACTTGTGGAGATTAAACAACTCATTACTAAATGATAAATGAACCAATGAAATCAAAAAATAAATAAAAACCCTCCTGGGACTAAATTAAAATGAAAAAAAAATACAAAAAACCTCTGAGTCACATTGAAAATAGTCTTATGACAGAATCTATAGCTCAAAGTGCCTACATTAAAAAATCTGAAAGAACACAAATAAATGGTTTAATGATACAACTCCCAAATTTTGAAAACCAAACCAAATATAAAACCAACACACTAGTATTGAAATCACCAAAATCAAAACAAAGAAAACAATACAATAAATCAACAAACATGCCAGCTCTATTTTCTGGGAAGATAAGAAAAACTGACAGAGCTTAGATCCCAACTAACCAAAAGACATGGGCCATACTAACAAAGTCAGAAGTAAATATGAAAAAAAAATAAATTACAACAGACACCAACGAAATTGGGCTATTGTAAGGGAATGCATTCTACTAAACTGGAAAACTAAAAGGATGCATTTCCAGATTCAGCCAAACTACCAAAATTAAACCATGAAGAAGTCAACAACCTGAACAGAACCATAGCAAATGAGGAGACTAAAATAGTAATAAAAACCTTCCAGCTAACTTTGTCCAGAACCGGACGGGTTCTCAGCAGAACTCTCCCAGATACTCAAAAAGAGCTACAGCCAAAACAATTCAAAAGAGAAGGAACAGAGAAACAGAAGGCGCACTCCCAGGCGCCTCCCAGGAAGCCAGTGCTACTTTACTACTGCCAGGAAGCAAAGACAAAACAAAAAACAAACAAAAAAACAAAAAAACAAAAAAAAACTAAATAGAAACCCTCAGTACAGTGTCACTGAGAAGCAAAGACTCAAAAGAATTCAACGAAGTTCATGCAAACAGAACACTGGCATAAAGCAAAGAGATGCGAACATGAGCACATGTAACCTCAGCCACTATTTGACAAAGACCCGAAAAATAGATCAAGAAGAGGAAGAAGCATCTTCAACAAGTAGAGCTGAGAAGGCTGGATGTCACATGAAGAAGAATGACCTATGACCTGTACCTATTACCTTAAACAAAAACTAACTCCAAATGAATCAAAGACATAAACATGAGACCTGAAACTCTAAACTGCTGTAACAAAACAGGCAGAGACTGGGTTCTAGAGAAATGTCCAGGAACTTGCAGGATGTCCCTGGCCAGCTATCCAAACAATGGTGGACCGGGTGCTCAACAGGGAATAGAGGTGGGGGGAGTGTTCCTGATACAGCTGAGAGCAGGGGAGGAGAGTCTGTATGAGCAGGGGGATAGAGATTATGAGGAAGATTCCCACCAAAGTGATGGCTGGCTGGAGCTCTCTGGAGCTCATTGAATCGGGAATTGCCACTAGAGATCCATCGGGAGGGGGTGCTGGGCCCTCTGAGAGTGGGTGGCTTTCAACTGCCATGAGTGTGTGGAGTCACAAGGGGTGGGATCAGACTGTGTTCCTGTTCATGGGCTGGCAATTTGAAGTCCATTCCCTATAGAGGAACGCTCAGCCCAGCACTGACTTTGGGATGAGTGAATCAGGTGTGTCTGGAGTAGATGTGCAGTGCTGGGCTGACCCACCTTGGGACTTCTCGCCCTTTTCTGGGAGGGAATGGGTGGATGGGGAAGTTTGAGGCTGAGGGCTGGCTGGGGGGGGGGGATTGGGAGGGGGAAGGGAGGGGGAGCAGGGGCATACATTGATGGAGATGACTTTTTTAATGAAAAAAATTTTTTAAAGAAAACAGGCTATTTTATTAGCATTCAGATCCACTTGGAGTCCTGGCCAACAAACAGGCTCACCCAGCATCCTGACATTGTCATCCTAAAGAAAGTCCCCTTTAAGAAAAGACACCCCCCTTTTCTCTCTCTTGTCACAAGGTCCCGCACACCTCCAGTGGGTGCTCTCTCTCTCTTTCTTTCCCCCTCTCTCCTTCTCTTCCCCTCTCTTCCCCACATTTTTTTCCTTAATAAAACTTTCCATGTAAGTGTGGCCTGCACGGTTTATCTTTCCCTGGGGCTCCCACCTGCCATGAGCCATGACTGTCACCGGCCATATATGCATAATGTGTCTCTTTCTCACCCACATGGGGCCCTCCAGTTCCAATCCACCAGTGTCTCTCTCACATTGTTTTAAAATCCAACAAGTTCCCCATACAATATAATGTAGAAACGATCTTCCTGAATAGAACTCCATTTGTGAAAGGGCTCAGGCAGACCTGAGCAAGGCAAGCATGGCTCTGGCAGGGCAGGTCTTGCCCTTCTCCCCCATTCCTTCTGCCTTGTTTTTTTAAAAAAGTGTTAGATTACACCCCTAAAGTGAGCCAGCAAGGTCACTTCTCTCCTATGGCCTCTTCTTCCTCCTGAGGCTGACTACCAAGGTCCAGCTATCAAAGTATTGAAGTCCAGCAATCAAAAGCCCCATTTTAACTGTCCTAATTAACATGCCAAATCAAGATTTAACAACACAGCAGTTTATTTTTTCCCCTTCATAAATTTCCATTTGCATACAATCCTCATATTTTCTCTATGTACAGAGGCATATTTTCTCTCTATACTTTGTCCATCTGTGACAAATATCCCTTCCCCACCCACGTTCCTTGTTCCCCTGCCTTTCTCCCTCACCCTCTATCTCCTGTCTTTGTCTCTTATTCCCTCACCTCCATGCCTCTGGGGCAAATCTCCATTGTGGTGAGAATTTGGTATTGGGTGTTGGGGTGTCATGTGCTGACTTCTAGATCTCCTTCAATTTGCCCAAGAATTGAGGCCAACAAGTGA
Organism: Phyllotis vaccarum; assembly: GCA_033318265.1. Taxonomy (NCBI): domain Eukaryota; kingdom Metazoa; phylum Chordata; class Mammalia; order Rodentia; family Cricetidae; genus Phyllotis; species Phyllotis vaccarum. The sequence goes on along the minus strand of JARWLC010000005.1, from coordinate 101,441,674 downwards.
CAAATAAGACTTCATAAAACTACAAAGCTTCTCCACAGCTAAAGAAACAATCAGTCAAGTGAAGTTGCACATCTGACAGAAGATTAATACTCATTACATACAAAGACCTCAAAAAACAGACTTTTAAAAAATGACCATTTGAAAACTGGGCCTTGGACCAAATGAACTTTTCTTCATCTGGACTGACAGTTCTCTCTCCAAGATTATTTAACAGAAAAAAAAAAAGGTATAAAAAGCCCTCTTTTAAGTTATAGTCTCTAAAAGCATGCAGCCTGTTGCTGTTCTTCTCATTTACTCTCCAGCGGTGGTAGGTAACTCCACGTTGCTGAAGATACTGTCATTCTAGAAACCGGGCTAAGAGACCCCTGAGCCGGAACTGACCTGAGTGTCTCCACCCTGAGGACTATCTTTCATGGTAACAAAAGACACCATGAAAGCTTCCAAAGAAGGTAGGTAGCCAACAGTCTACATAGCTATGACACCTATAAGCCACATCAAGGATTAGCATGGCACAATAATGCTAAGGGTACAAAAGCGGTACACATATATATGGCCTAACCATGTCTCTCTAATTTAACTTAAGACCTGCTCAACAAGAGGAAAGTCATGCTAGTATTAGAACATAACTAACTACTCACTACTAGTAAAGGCATGGATATTGGGGGAAAACCTACAACTATTACTTTAACAGAATCCCTAAAAGTGATCTATAGACATGTGTAAGGATCCACAGATAAGGAAGCTTATCTTTGCAATAGATGGAGACCACTACAGAAAACCACAATCAGTCAATATGCAGGGCAGCTAAGGCTCAGGAACATTGTGGAAACAGGAGCAGAAAGATTGTAAGAGCTGGGTGATCTGGGAATCGGCTATGAGATTTTGTCTCCTAGTATTAACAGAATCTGCACATAAGTCTCACAAACATTATGCCTAAATGTGAGTTGAACAAAGGCAACAAGAACAAAGTGGACAAGGAAACGCCCACCAGGCCTCAACTATGCACAAGGAACATAGACAACTGGGAAGAGCTGGGTGCTGGAGGAGGTCTTCCCTGGAGGAGAGCAGACCACTGGTTGTCCAATAGTCATTCCTGAAAACATACATACAAGTAACATTTACACAAACTCTAGTTAGTATATAATGAAAACCCTGAGCCAGATATTGGAAAAAATCGCTGGAATATCAGAAAGAAGAAAGAATCCACAGTCAATTCTTATCTAGCCAACTTCTCGGGCTGACCAAGGTAAATGCTATCTTGAAGGGTCCTCAGCCTAACTGGTTGTTTCTACAGAATGAATTAATTTCTGCCTTCTCCTGTCTTATATATCTTCCTTGCTCACCTGTTTTGCTTTCTGGTTCAACTCTGTATTATAATCCTAGAGTTAAGATTAAAGGTGTGAGCTACTACTGCTTTACTGTTAGGCCTTGAACCCATAGAAATCCAGAAAGATTTCTGTCTCCTGAGTGATGAGATTAAAGTCATGGGTCACCCTCAGTTATCCTGTGTAATGGGATTAAAAGTGTGTCACCAAATTGGTCTTCCTGAATGATGGTATTTAAGGTGTGGGTCGCCACTCTCTGACCTTCATGGCTTGACTGTAGGTGATTCTGTTCTCTGATATTCCAGGCTGATTTTGTTAAATATATATCACTGTGGTATACACATATATGCATACAATAACATCGTAAAAAGAAGTCATGAGTTTGAAGGATAGAGGAGAATATGGAAGATTTTAGAGAGAAGAAAGAACAGGGGAAATGTAACTATAATCTCAAAAGTAAAATTTAGAAAAAATAAATATAGTGATAGATTCAGGATTGTGGTATTTTCAGTTTCCTCTGCATGTCATGTTCTTCAAGAGTTATCATCATGGATTAGAACTTCATCTTAGAGTCTTTGTCTGAGTAATTCTTAGTGAGAATACCCATGGCCCATGTACTTTTTTATGTTGGCTCTCATCTATTACTTTTATGGAAAAAAAATAAATGTATTTTGTTAATTGCTTTTCTTCAACATGCATTGATGCATTGCACACAATGATATTTTTAAACATACGCATGATAAAGAATGTGTACTTAATAGCTGAGTAGTGATGAAAAGTCCTTTAATCCTAGTACTCAGGAGGCAGAGGCAGGCAGATCTCTGTGAGTTTGAGGTTAGCCTGGTCTAGAGCGAGCTAGAGCTAGCTCCAGGACAGCCAGAGTTAAGCTCTGTCTCTAAAAACCAAGAGGAGGAGGAAGAAGAAAAGAAGGAAGGAAAGAAAAAAATAAAATGTGCTCCTCTTCACTGAGTGTGAGTTTCTGAATGAGAACTGCATATTCATAGAACCTTCTAGACTGTTTAAAAAAAAACTTTACATCTTCATTCAACCACATAGTAGAAAACTAATTCCTTAAAACATAGCATACCATTTTCATGTTAATTAACTTCTAATTATTGTATGTCAAACATGTTTACAGCCATAAATATTTCCAAATTTTACTCTGTTTTTAGCCAACTCTGTTACCTGTTTTCTATTGGAGATGTAGCCTTACTCATACCACACTATGTGAGCATTTCCTACCTTAGTGCAATAAACTATTTGACATAAAGGTATTTTCCCACCTCCTTCTATGCCATTTTTGTGATTTTGATTTGTGGAAAAACAAAACAAAACAAAACAAAACATGAGGCTTTGCATTAGACCTTTTACAATTTTTCCACTCATTTTAAATTTAGTTATTACTCTTTATCTGACTTCAGACTTGCCAATGATCTTTAAGGTACCTAACTTTCTCTACAAGATATTGCTTAACACCTTTGCCTGCTATAGGCTTAATCAATGCTGATTAAATTATATTTATAAAATAGCATCATTGTCTGAATATTTAGCATTTCTTTTTTGTCAGTCTCTATATGAAATTAATGTCAATTGTTTGTATAAAATAGAAACATGGATAACATTCTATTGAGAGAAATGAATTTCTCCTCTCCTGCTTGGTTGAGCTTCTGTATTGTTCACATTTTTCAGTACTATTGTGATTAACACCTTGTAGAGAAATTTAACTTTTTGTTTCAAAATTACTTTAGCTGAGTCAAAATGTTTGCTTTCTTTCAAATATTTTAGAATAAGTTTTGTTAGCTAAAAAAAAAAATCTACTTGGAAATTTACTTTGCTTAATTCAATTTTAAATTATTTTGAAAAACAAAAGTATATCATGACCAAACTGACTTTACCAGTAAAGCACTTAACAATGTATTATAATGGCCACTTGGGGGTACATAGTATGCTTTCTGAATTTTTTTGCTTCCTAAATTTAATAACTGTCAGGCTCAAAGAAGAATTATTGAGGTCTGGATGAAGAAATTCTTAGAGATACGAGGTCCTTTTTCATTCCCTAAAAGTTGCCCTCTGTGTGCAGCAGAAACTGTCAAATTGTAGACAAAGATTACATTTAGCCTGCAGATCTGCAAAGACTTTGACATCTTAGCAGTATGAAGTCTTTCTGCCTGCAGTGACTCCCCCCATTTACTCAGATCTTATTCAAATTCTCTAAACTGTAGTTTTATAAATTGTAGTGTAAAAAGCTTTTACCTGATGCTTTAAATATATTGCTAGATATTTTATTACTTTAGATCATATTTTCAATAGAGTTTCTTTGTTTCCTTTCTAGATTATTTATTTTACATATACAGACAGGCAAGAGATATAGTTGATAGGGGTGTTGAGGGGTTTTGATAAACAACTGTAAGAGATCTTGGAGATTATTTTCTTTTCATGTTCTTATCTATTTGATGTGAGGCCTAAATCAATGTGTTCAGAAGCATTTTTCTCCTTTTCTAGTGTCAGGGAGTTCCCATCTTATTTGTGAGGCCAGTTTTTCAAGATGTTGAGTTTCAACTAAAAGTACTTCTTTCTTTCCTTCTTTCTTTCTTTCTCCCCCCCCCCCACTTTTGAATGTTGCTAGATATATTCTCTCCTGTACAGTTTATTGTAAGGAATCAATTGTGTGTGTCACTGAGAATGAGTTGCAACATTATGTTGTGTTAAAAATTATTGATTCATGTTTTGCATTAAGTAATTTTATGTTAACTTGACACAAAATAGAGTTACATGAAAGTGCTTCCACAACATCCAGCTGTATAGCATTTTTTAAAATTAGCCCATTGTGAGTGGTGCCATCCCTGAGCTGCTAGTTTATGAAAAAGCAGACTGAGCAAGCCATAGGGAGCAAGCCAGTAAGCGGCATCCCTACATGGTTTCTGTATCAGCTCCTGCTTCCAGGTTCCTGTCCTGCTTGAGTTCCTGTCCTGACTTCCTTCAGTGATGGACAGTGCTGTAGAAGTGCAAGCCAAGTAAAACTTTCCCCCACATACTTGCTATTAGTGATAGAATTTCATCAGACCAATGGAAAACTTGACTAAGGAAGAAATTGGTATCGGGAATGGGGTATTGTGGTTAGAAACCTGGCCATGTGTTTATGTGGAGATTGTGGAAAGACTTTAGACCTTTGTGCTAATTCAGCCTTCTGTGTTGAGATGTCAGTGGGCTGTTCTGTAAGAGCTTGGGAAATAAGAACTTAGAGAGCAATGCAAAAGATGGAGGTTTTGTCTGTGAAATTCCAGAGGGAAGTTTAAGGGTCATTTGAAAGACTCAGTTGGGGCCTTTGCTACTTTGAGTTAAGAGTCTGTGGTTCTGGTTAGGTGATGCTAAAAAAAAATAACCTGTGATTAACAAGAGAACAGAAACACTGAAGTTAAGCCTTTGCTTTACTGGAAAAATTGATGCTAGTCAGATGAAGCTAAGAAATTAGTGGAGATTAAGACCCAGCATCATTGAGGTGAACTCTTCTGGGAAGTGTTTCCTCGGGGTCAGCCCATAGAAGCTATATTCCAAAGGTAATATACCTCACAGTGGCAGCTTAACTTCGCTTGTGTAAGATTCACTCAGATGAGATTAATTGTGAAGGCATGAAGGGGTCATGGGAAGCAGCCAAGGCTTGAAATTGTGTGGCAGGGTTGGAGTCCCTGATGAGAGTCCAGGAGAGACCACTGGTGAAAGTGTAGCTTTGTTGCTACAAGAGATCTCAGCAGGTTAGAGATGTCAGTACTGTGGGTTGACCATCAAGAACAGCAGCAGCAGTGAATTGAAGCCATCCCAAGCCTAGAAGACAAGTTGTGTGTGCTGCAGGTGACTAAGCCAGAAATGTGACTGAGGGCCTTTGAAGGATTCTATGAGATAATGTGTGAATCCTAAATATTAAGACATTCAGTGCTTTATACTGTTGGGGATTGATTTTGCCTTGATCTAATTGCTAGTGTTCCCTAGTACTTTCCTCTTAAAGAAAGTATTTAACTCATATTTTTAATTTTATACAAGCCCACAGTTTAAAAGCTAAATTTTAAAATAAACCTAGGTTTTTAAAGATCCTAGAATCTTAAAGAGGCTGAATTTTAAGGAATTTGAACTTGTCAAAACTGTGAACCTTTTTAAGTTTTCAAAATATTTTATATCATGATGTTGATATTAATATGTGATACTGGGAATGAACAAGAAATAAAGGTTGGGACTTAACAGTGATATATATTTGAGATATATATATGTATATATATATACATATATCAATATCAGCTGACAAGGGGTTAATTCTTCAAGATAATTTTATGTCAATCTGGACAGAGGGAACTTCAATTGAGATACAGCCTCCATATGATTGAGCTATGATATATATATTTTTTTGATATTGATAGAATATCATTGGTACCAAGATGGTGGAGTATACAGTGATAGATCTGACCAGGTGTTTTGATGGAGCACTTTCATGTCCTAATTCCTAGCAGAGAGTTTAACTGCTCTTATCCTTAAAGTGTCGTTCAACAATTTGTTCTCACTACATTATTTTCACTAGTTTGCATGAAGTGGTTTTTGAACTACACTTTCTTTTCTAAGAATATTTCAAGTCAGGTGCCAGAATTCAGAGCCTCCTCACTCATACCAGATATGGTAGAATAGATAGATGTGGTGATTTGCAGTACTGTCACACCCCTGGCTTAGCCACAACCAGGGATCCAGATTACATTCTCTGATAGTATCTTTATGTCTTCAGTGATACTACAGAACCCAGACAGAACAAGAATAAGGTAAGTAAAAATGCTGGGAACATTTTCTGCCATCTTGAAGATGATTTTTCACAGTTGTGCCAGTTGCTTAGTATTATAGATGCTTGGCTTTCTTCTCATTTTCTGAGAGAATTGGTTCTGACAGTTTCTGCTTGCTTTTTAATATTTCAGTGAGTGAAGGAGAACTCAGAATTACCAACTTGGTGACTTTGCTGACATCAGCCATGCTGTTTGTGTTGCTAGCATTCACTTTGGTTTTGTTTGGAATACAGTATGAGTAACTAAACCATCAGTTGCCACAATGAATATATTACCACAAACAATATGCTGTCTCAATTTAATCATTTCAAAATGTCTTTGAATGATTCCTGTTTGTAAGCTTCTGCTGTGTCAGTGTGAGTCATCGTTTCTTAGATCTTTTCTTCCTCTCTGTGTTAATTTTAAATTTTCCAGAGTGCCCTTTTATCCGTTTATGAAGGGAAAACTCAACTGTACCATTTGGACCTCTCCAATAGAAGACAACTCTTTTCTTGTTCTGTGTGTGTGTGTGTGTGTGTGTGTGTGTGTGTGTGTGTGTGTGTGTGTGTGTGTGTGTGTATTTGAACTTGTCAAACTGTTAACCATATATATGACAGCTAGTTTTTACCAGTATAAGATTATAGACTAAAATCAGATCACTATTCTGAACATTTTAAGTACAGAAATTTTTTTCAAATATGTATGAATATTTCAGTAGCCATTAAACATTGTATTCTTCTAATTATTTTACATCTGTTTGAGCTTTGTGGTGGTTTAAAAGGAAATGGCTCTCAAATGGAGTGGCACTATTAGGAGGTGTGATCTTGTTGGAGGAAGTGTGTCACTGTGGAAGCAGGCATTGAAGTCTCATATATGCTCAAGATAGAACCCAGTGTCTCAGACCACTTCCTGTTGCCTGTGAGTCAAGATGTAAGAACTCTCAGCTCCATCTACAGCACCATGTCTACCATCACACCATCATGTCTCACCATAATGATAATGGACTAAACCTCTGAACTGTTAAGATAACACAGTTAAATTCTTTTCCTTACATGAGTAGCCATGGTCATGATGTCTCTTTAAAACAATAGAAACCCTAAGACAAGCTTAATTCTCTAGTTCTCTTTCTAGTTATCACCATGAATAAATTCTTACACACTGTTTTAGTTCATCTAAGTTGCCATAGCACAATAGTATACACTCGAAGACCCAGGAGAAAAGAAACAGAATTTATTTCCTCCCAGTTCAGTAAGGTGGAATCTGGAGATGACATTGCCATCCAGGTTTCATTTTAAAAAAAAATCTTTTCTTGCTCTGCCTTTGCAGGGCAGGGGACTTTATATCATCTACCCAAACTGAGTAATTCTCTTATGAAGATACCATTTCCCAATATGACCATGTTAAGAATTAGGGATTCAACAGGCAATAGGGGGCATCTCCATCACTTACCATGTACCATTTCTTGTGACTTTTATGTTGGTGCCACTTTCAGTTGGCTGAAGTATGTCTCTAAATAATTTTGTTTTAATATATGCACTTAAATATAACAAACTCATGTTGTAGTCACATATATTGTCTTTTGTACAAATAATAATTCAGTTGATGACAATTTTTTTGATCATATTATTCTCTTAAAAGTTAAGAGATAATATGAACTCTATTATGTTTTGGAAATCAAAGTCATTTGTGTTTGCCTATAGAAAGGTGACTTGCTGCTGAGTAATTTTAGAATTATTCTTTATGCTGATAATTTAACACTTTAGCTTCATTATGTCTAGGTAGTAATCTTTTCATTAGCATCTCCTGGATGAATATAAGTACTTTGACCAAATATACAATTTTTACTAATGTCAAGAGTCTTTTCTGCTTATACAGAATTATAGCTTCTAGCCAATGGCCAACTTCTTCTTTGCACTATTTGCCATGAGATTATGCTCTTGTACTTTGTAAATATCTGTCCCTCCCACTGGCTTAATAAAACACTGATTGGCCAGAAGGCAGGCAGGAGGTGTGGGTGGGGCTACCAGACTAAGAAAACTCTGGGAAGAGGAAGTGCAGAGCAGAGATGCCAGGCAAACGCAGAAGAAAGATGAGAATGCTGTTCTGAGAAAAAGTACTAAGCCACCTGACTAATCATGGGTTAGTTTAAGAGTAATGTTAGCAAATAATATGCCTGAGCCATAGGCCAAACAGCATGAAATTAATTGTGTGATTATTTGGACTACTGGTCTGCACCTCAGGGCTAGGCTATGCCAGAAGCTTATTATTTCAAGTATTATAATTTAAGCTGAATCTTCTGCTTTCTCCACCTTTAGTCGTGTTTAGTTTTCTCTTTTCCTTTCCTTCTGCCTCTAGAATCGTTTTGAAATTTCATGTCTATACCACAGCTTAACATTTCGTATCACTTTACTTCTTTCATGAAACCTAGTTTCCGAACAGATTTGGGTTTTTTTCATTCTAGAAATTCTCTTGAATTCTAATTTATCACACTCTCTTCTGTTTTAATTTTAGTTTTAAATCTATATGTTAAAGTTTAATTTGATAAATAATTTAATATTAATCCATTAAAATTCTCTCTAAATATTAAGTCCTTACCCTGCCTTTTTGATTTATTTTGACTTTTTAAACCACACTTTCCGGTTTATTCAGCACATTCACTGTAGTCTTATGACCCAGAAAGTCTCAGAAGGAGACTAATATGTTGTCTGAGGAGGATTGTCTCCAGGCTCAGGAACTGGCCTCTGGCTAAGTGAGTAACCTGACTGTGAACTGAGGTCACAATAAAATGCTCTAGGTGAATGGGGCCACTGTTCCCATCAACAGCCTAAAAGACATGCAGATGTCCGGATCTATAGCCATACTCTTAAAGGCAGGAGAGGAGAAGATATAGGGTTGAAGAGAGGAAGGTGGCAGTTATCTAAAAGATGTGTGATCTCCTCTGTGAGAGCTCTTAGGCCCCTCAGTACAGCACAGCATGCTGAGGGTACTTCCAGGCATTTCATGTATGGAATTTGTTGGTAGCAGAAAGTGTGCTTACACACATAACCTATTCATTGCTAACTCTTTTCTGAATGTATATCCTAGAGATATTTTCTCTTTGTTCCATTGATAGTAATCCATTTAAAATAAGGATTCTAAGTATTCATATAGTCCAAACAATAAAATTTGTAAAAGGTTTGCCACTCAGTTAGGCCTTAAGGATGCTGTTTTCTATTCCTTAGTTATTTCAAAAAAGAAAAAAGAAAAAAAAAAAGGAACACGAAGAATTTTTTTTCTTTTCTTTTTAAGAAGATCTTGTCACTGTGTGGGTGTCCTTGGGTTTTTCTTGGTCTCATCTCAGAGGCTGATTAGTATAATTTCTAAGTCTCATTTTATAACAACAGGTACCTATGCTTTTCTCTATAGAACTTCAATATTCTCTACTGAGAGTTTTCCTATACATATTAGAAAAATAGCTTATGATTTCTAGAACCTTCAGGGATGATGAGACCTCTGGTAAGAATCTTGCAGCCTGAACAAAAAGTGTTTCCAAGCAACCTGTCAGGGCAGATGTGTAGAAAACCCTTATGCTTTTGGTGCTATAGCACAAAGAACCAGGTGCCCTGAAATTTTTCAGGTGTGTGTATGTGGTTTTTAAATAAAATAAAAAGACATCCTGGAGGGCATTCTCTGTCATATTTTGTCTCCAGTGCTGAAAACTGATACATACTTAATAACACTTTAATTACCTTCGGGGAAAAATCTTTCATGGTTTCACAGTTTTCCCGTTCCTCAAACAGTCCCCAACCCCCTCTCCCCCCATTTCAAGTTCAGAGGCTTCAGAATGTATAAAGACTATATAATCCTTTTTGTCACCTGACTTAGTTACTTTTCTACTGCTATGATCAAGTACCATGAACAAGGCAGCTTATGAAAGAAGGTATTTAGTTGGGCTTATGGCTTCTGAGAGGTAGAGTCCACAATGTCAGAGCAAAGGCAAGGTGGCAGGAACAGGTGACAGCCTATTCCATGGTCTGCAAGCACGAGGCAGAGAAAGCACATAGATATGGAATGACTCTTTTGATACCTCAGGACCCACTTCCACCAGGGACATACCTCCTCCAGCAAACCCATACCTCCTAATTCTTCCCCCAAACAGCCACCTGTGTTCAGGTCTTTGAACACAAAAAACAGGTGTTCAAAGACCTGACGGTTATGGGTGATGTCTCATTCAAGTCACGCTATTGCCCAGCTCTAAATACAATGTTATAACCTCCTCTTTACCTGTTATTTCTGCAGGAAGTTTCCTTGAAGCTCACACTTACAGATCACAGTGTTAGGGAAGTTTCTTGTGACTTTGGCAAAAACCTAAGTGAAACAACATGAAGACAGAAGGATTTGCTTTGATAAGTTTCACTTAAGCCCCATGCACTTAGAGAACATTACAGAGGCAAGAGCATGAGGCTGAAGACATTCTGTACCACATTTCAGACAGGAGAGAGAGAGAGAGAGAGAGAGAGAGAGAGAGAGAGAGAGAGAGAGAGAGAGAGAGAGAGAGAGAGAGAGAGAGAGAGAGAAGGACCAACTATAACCTTCAGAAACATACAACCATGAACCCCCTTACTATAGGTAGACCTTTATCTCCCAAAGTTTCCACCCACTCCAAAATCTCACGCCAATTGGAGTTAACTCTCAACACATATGAATCTGTATCAAATACTTAATACTCAAAGAATAGATTATTGATTCAAATTTTAAATAATTCACTCTTTTTCTGTTATCTCATGGGTGGTCTCTCTCTTCTCCCTCATACCTCTCTTTCTCCCAGAAGCCAGGCCATAAACCACTGTCTATATTCCTGAATAGAAATTTAATAAGAAACTGATGTGCTGTGGTTTTATAGCTTCCCTTTCCTTTGTGGCTCCATGTGGTAGTTTGAATAAGAATGTCTCCTATAGCCACATAGATCTGAATTCTTGGTTACTGGCGGTGGCACCATTAGGTGGCCATATTGGGGGAAATGAGTCACTGCGGGTAGGCTGTTGTTTCAAGTGCTCAAGCCAGACCTAGTTCCTCTCTCTCTCTCTCTCTCTCTCTCTCTCTCTCTCTCTCTCTCTCTCTCTCTCTCTCTCTCTCTCTCTCTCTCTCTCTCCTCCCCCCTCTCCTCTCCTCTCCTTTCCTCTCTTCTCCCTCCATATTCCAGGAACCAAAAGATGCCTCCCTACACAACCCTCAACATACTGTGCACAGTGATTATCTCTCCTAATGAAGCTTTGCCTCAGACCTGAAGGTTTGTTCTTCCACTCTAGGCTATGATAGTGCAACTCTCACAAGAACGGTCTCCTAAAAAGTTATTCATCTTAGCTTTCCTCTTCTATGAACCCCTTGCTTATTCTAACATATAAGTTTCCCTCTACTATAACTAATAACGTGAAAACATTAGCACCTCTTCATGAATCCTCTTCTGTCATATTTTTCATGAGTCAGTCCTCACCCCAACCCTTTACAGGTAAGGAACTAGTGAGATGAGGGAACCCTAGCTCTTCCTTCCCTGCCCACTCTCTAGTGTTGGATTGGAGTGAATGATAAGTGCTCAATGTGAAGGAGCCCTGTGTGTTGTATCTTCTTTGTTGGTGGTGGTGATGATGTTTGCTACTTTAGACATGCCAGAACCTACTAGAGTCCTTAAGACAGAGTAAATACTGTACTCAAAAAAAGAGAGATGACTTGTGTTCCTAGTACATGAAGTGCTTCTATTTCATGAGACTAAATATATGCTATGGTCTGCTTTAATGTTTCATTCATCTTTATCTGTCTTATAGTTGCAAACTTGTAAAAATAGTGATCTTCCTATCTTCATTTTAATAGAACTCGAAATGTTGTGTTACTTTAAATGTTTCATGGAGAGGTTAGAGCTGCAATAAGACTCCGGCATGTCTAAAGTAGCAAACATCATCACCACCGACAACAAAAAGATATATCACTGTTGTTGTAATAGACACCACTGCTGCTTTCTGTAACAGGTGCTTGTCACCAGGGTGATAGAAGAAGTTATCTTATTAACTTTATATGAACACATCCAAAGCTATTCTCACAGCTGGAATAATTGAACTGTGTACTTCAAAACACAACTATATTTGAAGGCAAGATCTCTAAAGAGATAGCTAAGATAAAATGAGGTTATGATCCTAATTGAAGATGACTGCTATCTTTACAAGAAAAGAGCACTAAGACCCAGATGCTGTGGAATATTAATTTAAGGTGGGTTAAATTTGTTTATGCTGTGTAATACTTATTTAGTAATACAAAGGTGTACTGCATTCTTTTATGATGCATTTGTTTAACTCTGTGAAGCTGTGTTACTTTACCTGTCTAAAACATCTGATTGGTCCAATAAAGAGCTGAACAGCCAGTAGCTAGACAAGAGAAAGGATAGGTGGGGCTGGCAGGCAGAAAGAATAAAAAGAAGAAATCTGAGAAAGAATTGATGTAGGGGCTAGAGGAGGATTCAAGGGGCCTGGCACCCAGGATCATAGCAAGGCATAGAATAAAAAGTAAAGAAAGATATATAGAAATAGAGAAAGATAAAATCCTAGAGGAAAAAGATACATATAATAATTTAAGAAAAGCTGGCAAGAAATAATGCAACATTTATAAGGAAGAATAAGACTCCATGTGGACTTATTTGGGAACTGAGTGGTGGAGCTCTAAAAGAGTAAAAACCAATGAACCACATGCAGGAATGCAAGAAGGAACTCAAGGTAAACACACACACAAGGAGAATACAACCAGTACAAGTGAAGGAGAGAGGTCTCAGAAGAAACCCTAGTGACTCTATGATCTTGTACATCTGGCCTGAAGAACTGTGAGTAGCTTCCTGCTAGTGAGACTCCTGGGCTCTGTAATTTGCTACAGTCCTGGAAATAACATCCTTTCCTTGACACCCGTAGCTCCTCCTCAAAACAAAGTCTGTTGTAATAAGGTTTCTTGGTCCCAGGTGGCCAGAAGCCCAGACCCACAGACCTGCAGCCCCAGACCCCTTAGCCACCCACAGCTGTTCAGGCCCCCAAAATGACTCAGAAGCTTATATTAACTTCATGCTGTTTGGCCTATGGCTCAGACATATTGCTAACTAGCTCTTACATCTTAACTCAACCCATTCTCATCAATATATCCTGCCACGTGGCCCGTGGCTCACCCGTGCTCCTCACATGCTTCTTCTTGGGCATCTGACTCGATCTCTTTTATTTTTATTTTTATTTTGTGTTTCCTGGCTGGTTTGGTCTAGTGGTTAAGACTCTGCTCTCTCACCATTGCGGCCTGGGTTCGATTCCTGGTCAGAGAACAAAAAAATAAAACAGAGAGAGACGGGCCCCAAGATCCCAGCAGGCTTTTATGAATAGGGTTGGCCACTCCCCCTTCTGGAGCCCGGACCCTGGATAGGCATCTTCGGACCTTATCAGCTGACACCTGAATCCCACGACAAAAGTCAAAGGCTCTTCCAGTCTTAATAAGCAATCATTAGTAAAGAAACTTTATTATTCATGTTCTCATGTCTTCCACAACCCAAAGTGATTGGCAATCTAGACTCACAGGAGGCAGAGACCAAGATGCTGGAAGAGGGATAACTCTGTGAGCATAAAGCATTTCTAAAATGTTCACTGTCTCTAAGTCTTACTCTAAGATTACTTAGAAGTTCAGAATTTTCATGGAAGAGAAACAACACATCCTTGTCAAGAAGCAAGAATGTCTTTATGCTCATGAAAATGCATCTATATGATGCCAACAGAAAAACAGCTACTTCTCCTGAATCACACAAAAGAACTCTCTTAAAACAACTACAGAATATTTATGAGTTTAAGCAAATCAAATGAAAAGAACATTTATTTCCTTCTAAAATCTATTATGCAATGAAATTGTATTGTTGGCCATCATTTTGATCTCTTGAGATGTGAATTGTATATGTAGTATACTAAAGAACAATAATATCATTAATAGCAAAATCTACCTACATAAATCCCTTGACAGAAGATTACTTGAGGGATTTAGTAGCACTATACAAGAAATATATGCAAACAAATAAGGAAGTGATCATGGAAAGTGGTAAATTTGCCTTTAGTTTCTAGTTGTAAACAATGACAAAGGAAGTTCAGTCCAACATCTTTCTTTTGTGGCACAACTCAGCTGGCATTCAATTTCTGTTCACCTTTGCCTGTGTCCACAAGAATGTTTCGATTCTCTTCTGGTCTTCCTTGTGTCTTAAAGAGCCACATCTTACTCAATCGAAGGAAGAAAGTGAATGTCTTTTGTATAGGAGATGGACCCGTTTCTAACATGGTGTTTGGAGCTTTGCGCCCTTCTTGTGATGAGGAGGTGATGTGAAAATTTTGTTAATGGCTACTATATTACTTTGACCTAAAATCATTCTTAAATATGTTTTCTCAATTACCAGGTTTCCCATATCCACAAAAGAACTAGAAATATGTAGTTAAGTAACTAGCAGTACCAATTGTGGAAGGCAGAACATCGCTTCTCCACTGCTCTTAGGTTGTGGATGTCATTAGTTAAAGCTCATTTAGTGATTTTCCAAACTATCTGCTCCTAGTTCCTGAGCCATGAGAATAGTATGTCACAGAAAAAAGACAGTGCATAAAGAATAGCTGTACAGAGGAAAGCATGAGAGAGATGTATGGAGTTGCTTATTACAGAAAAAGACAAAATCAATACAATGAATGAGTATTGCAATATAATATGTTCTCCCAGATTTTCAAAAATCTCTTTACCATGTCTTATTATTTACCCTTTGCTATGTGTCTTGGCTAGCTTTATATCAACTTGACTCAAGTAGAGTCAACAGGGAAAGAGGGAGCATCGATTGAGAAAATGCCTCCATGAGATCAGGCTCTAGGCAAGGCTATGGAGCATTTTCTTGATTAACGGTTGATGGGGAAGGCTCAGCCCATTGTGGATGGGACCACCCCTGGACTGGTGGTTCTGGCTTCTATAAGAAAGCAGGCTAATGAAGCCAAAGGGAGCAAGCCAGTAAGAAACACCCCTCCATGGCCTCTGCATCAACTCTTCTTCCAGGTTCCTCCCATGTTTGAGGTCTTGTCCCAACATCCTTTTATAATGAACAATGACATGGAAGTATAAGCCAAAAAAAAAAAAAAAACAAAAAAAAAAAAACAAAAACAAAACAAAAAAAACCACCTTTTTTCTCAAGCTGCATTTGGTGATGGTGTTTTGTCTTTCTAACACTGCAGTCCTAGGTCCCCATCTCAGGGGAGAAAACAGAAATAAAGAAGTTGTATACTTTCATGCCCCTCAAAGTTCTGTGATAACAATTTGTCTCTAAAATTAATATAACAGCAGCATAACAGTACTTTTCAGATGATGCGCTGAATTAGCCAATGTCTACAGGAAGTTAATAGATGTTACATAAAAAAGTAAGTGCTTCACAAATTATTTTGGGAGATCATAAACAAACTCAATGACATTTGTCGCTTTAGAATTTTAAGGTGTAAGTCAGGGCACGACAAAGCAATAGACATGAAGGAATAGCCTATGTGACTGTGCAGTGCCTTGATTCTGGCATTGCCATGAGCTGCCTAAAAGGACACTGGATTTCAGATGGTTCTTCAAGTAGCACGTGACTTAAATTGGTTTGGAAAAGTCTGTGTTTCTCACAGAGAAATTGCATCATGCAGAGGTAATTCAGCAGGCCAGATGGCAGAGATCACAAAATGAGCAGAGAGGACATCCAGTAAGGAGGACTTGGAGGACAGCCAGGATTTTTCAGAACTTATTAGAAGGAAACACATTTTCTATAGAAGAACACAGTCACCAAAATTGAATTCCTGAAACTTGCTTGGGTGAACATATAAGAGTCCAACATTGCAGACTGAAAAAGCTTAATAAAAAATGTGAGGCATGGGAGGGTGATATGGGAACTAGAAGGAGGAGGACGGGAGACACAGAAGGGGCAGTGAGGAGGAAAATGTAAAGGGGCAACTGTGAAGGCATGGATTTATCCTTACAAAGTTTTGTTTCAGAAAGAGCTTTTGGTGCCTGAGGGTGGGGCCCAGGTCTGGGAATGTACATGACAGCCAATAGATTCAAAAGTTCAGCCATCAGATGAAGGGCTTGGGTTTGCTCTAGAGCTGGGGTTCACACAGAAGAGTTTAGCCAGTAGCTACTGTACCCCATACCCCTTTTCCCGATCCTGAAATGCCAAGGTGTGCAGCACCCTGCTTATGTAGGCTTTTCTTTAAAACTCCCTCACCTCGGGGCTCGGGACTGATAACCTTCTACTGCATGGTAACAAAGGGTATCGGGACCCGGGTTTGTTTTGAACCTGTTCATAACAATAAAAAAATAAATAAAAATAAAAATAAAAACCTTTTTTGCATTCGCAGAGTCCAGATCCCTGGTGGTCTTTGAGGGTCCCTTGACACAGGTATAGCATATAGTACATTGGCCGGGAAATTCCCACGGCCCCATGATCCTGGACCGGAGGGTGTTGAGTGGTATCAGTAAGTGTCACTGAGTTGCTGCTGACTGGTGAGTGTCAGTGACTGTGACCAGACCCAGTCAAGAGCAGTTGCGCTAGAGAACCAGGGTCATGAAGGGAAGGAATGCAGTAAGAGGTTCTGTCTGTGTCTGTTTGGGTCAGACGGGAAGGCAGTGAACTTCCCAGCTCTTATCTGTTTTAGTTTGGAGTACTTATGATTATTGTATCTGTTGCAGTGGCAGGAATGCCCTGTATCTGTTTGGTAGGGCAGGAACGCAGTGGGCTTCCCAGTCTGTGTCTGTAGTAGTGGGAACATAGCGATTCTGTGTTAAGACCTCAAAAATCTGTAGTTGCCGGCATGCAACAAGCACCCTGCCCATATCTATGAGGACAGCGATCCTCAGATATGTATGGGGACAGAGTGCCCCATATTTGTAAGGAACACCATGGGGCAGACAATTTCTCTTCTGAATTTAGTCTTAGCCCATTGTTGAGATGTTAATGCCCTCTGTCTTCTGTGGTGTCTGTGTTTCTCTGTACTTGTGTTCTTGATTGTAGAGAGTGCCAGGAGGCAGGCAATTTCTTCCCCCTCTGAATTTACTCTGAACTCATTACCAGGATGTTAATGCACATGCTCATAATCTTTCAGTCACAAAATCTAAACTTGGTACCCTTTATAGGTACAGGATGACCACAGTAGGTGTAGATTTACCTCTTCCAGAAGAAACCTTCAATTTGGCCCAGATAGGAGCAGTAGAAGAAATGATCTTCAGATCACAAGTGGGATACCCCAACCACATGCCCTACATAGTTGTCTGGAGAAACTTAGGATACTGCACCTCAGCCAAAAGGCCCAAATCTATAAGCAGCAGGTCACCTGGGTGCATCCTGAAGGAAGAGCAGCAATGGCTTTTATACATAAGGAAGGAGACAGAACTTGGAATTCCCACACCTACTACCACCATAGTAACTTTCCCGGTGCCCTCAGCTCTGAATCCAGCTACTCTACTGCCCAGTCAACCCAATTCAAACTGGGAAGCACCGCCGCAACCGATCTGGGATCCTGGCCCAGATGCACGGAAGCATTAGGCTGGACTTGTGGGACATCATGTTGCCCAATGCAAATGCTTCCTGGTAAACTCATGGCAGCAGTTTCATGCAGGATGACCAAAGGTATGTGGGAAAGGCAGTTGCCACTGCAGAGCCTATGCCATCTGGGACATCTGCGCAATGGGTGGAGCTGACAATCCTAACTAAGGCATTAGAACTGAGGCAAGTGCAGAAGGTTAGCATCACACCAATAATCTATCCTCTTCTGCCATAGCACATGTGCTTAGGGCAATATACAAAGAAAAGAGACTGCTGACTGCAGAAAAAAAAATACGTATCAAAATAAAAATGAGATCCTGGCCCTCCCAAAGTTCTGTGGTTACCCAAGGAACTGACCATTTTCTATTGCTCAGTGCACCAGGGAGGGGATAGGCCTGTCCTCAGGGACAACAGACTGGTAGGTAGAACCACCTGACAGGTGGCACTCCAGACCGATATAGTTTTTGCATGTGTGTTAGTGGTCCCTGGGGCACCTAGTCTACCAGAGAGTCCTGAGTAGGTTAACAAAAATCTTCCCTGGATCAAGACCCTCCCCATGACCCAGTGCACAGATGGGTGGTGGAGAGCTGCAGACAGTAAAGTCATCTAGCCTGAGCATCTGGGAAAGAGACTGCTTACCAAGATCCATCGATCCCTTCATATGAGAACACGGAGAATGCAGGACTTTATTGTAAACATTGTCACCAACTGCAAATCTTATCAGCTCACCAATAATGTTGCTAACCCCGAAAACCCTAGGGCTCTACTCAAGAAGAAAAAAGGCTGCAGCCTGCTGGGAAGTGGGTTTCATTGAGATAAAACTTGGCAAGTTATGGTTACAGGTATCTGCTAGTTTTGTTAGATATTTTTTCAGGATGGACAGAAGCCTTTCCTACTAAACATGAAACAGCACAGGTGGTAACAAAGAAGTTACTTGAAGACATCCTGCGCAAGTTTGGATTTCCAACTTTAATAGGATCAGACCCCTTCACCTTATACAGGACCAGGACCTCCCCTTATCAGATGAGGCTAATCCCATTTGAATTCATGTTTGGCATCCCTTGCTCCATTATCCTCACCCTCCAGGTAGACTTGCTGGCAGAACTAGATGGCCAAGATTTTTTTGATGCTACACTAGGAACCCAGTGGGCACACAAGGAAGTGTGGCCCAAGCTCAGGGCCCTCCATGAATCTGGTGCTCCCCTGACAAGTTTCAACCAGGGAACTAGGTTCACATTAAGAGACAGACATCACCTAGGGTCATCGGAACCCTTTCTGCTGACCATGCCCACAGCCATCAGGTTGGCAGCATAGTCATATGGATTCACCATTCCCATGCCAGGCCAGAAGACCCCTCACACTCAAGGAAGATTTCCAGAGTAAAGGATGGGAAGATCCAGAAAATCCCCTCAAAGTGGTAGTGTGGCTCCTACTGATGATTTTGCCTGCTGAGACTGAAGCCTCGGGAAGTCCACGAAACCCTTGGAGACAGACCTGGATGGAACTAGAGACAGGTGAGTCCTATGATTGGACCTCTCAGGAACCAGTGTGTATGGGGAGGTGAAGGCATGGATTTATCCTTACAAAGCTTTGTTTCAAAAAGGAAGTTTTTGGTGACTGAGAGTGGGGCCCAGGTCTGGGAGTGTACCTGACAGCTTGGGTTTGCACTGGAGCTGGGCTTCACACAGAAAAGTTCAGGCAATAGCTACTGTACCCCATACCCCTTTGCCTAATCCTGAAATGCCAAGGTATGTAGCACCCTGCTTATGTAAGCTTTTCTTTAAAATTCCCCTCACATTGGGGCTCAGAGCTGATAACCCTCCACTGAATGGGAACAAAGCATATTGACCCCAGTTCATTTTGAACCTGTTCATAACAATAAAAACCCTCATACATTTGCATCGAGTCCAGATCCCTGCTAGTCTTTGGGGGTCCCTCAACACAGGTACAACAGAACCATGGCAATTCCTCAGCCTAGCTCAAGCCTCCAAGTATCAGTGTGGAAGGGCTGGCAGTCATGTACAGCCTTACAGATGACAATCAATACCTTTGTGTGGCAGAGGTATAGATGTTATAGCCATGTGGATTTATTTCTGGACAGAAAAGAGGAAATATAAGCCTCTTTCTCTCTCTCTCTCTCTCTCTCTCTCTCTCTCTCTCTCTCTCTCTCTCTCTCTCTCTCTCTCTCTCTCTCTCTCTCTCTCTCTCTCTCTCTCTCTGTCTCATTTCAAGAGAAGAAGCTAGTGCAAATAGATAGAGGGAAAAGAATCAATGTGGGATGCTTGTGACAATTGGCTGATGATAATCAGAATGGTTATATGAATTCAAGATGGAAGATATGGAAATTATTGTCAGGAGACAGGGAACCAGTACGTCACTGAGGATACTGAGAACCAAAGATGTGTCCAGTATAAAGCCCTATACTGAATGCCTGCTGGAATGCCAGGCTTCCTGATGTTTATGGGGGTGTTGGGAGCAAGACAGTTGATGTGGCTACCTTGCTTAAACCTCTTAATCTTTTTAAAATTGCTTTCTTACTCTGTTTACAATTTCTAAGCAAGACCCCAAATGGTATCTATTCTCTGGGTGTCATCTCTTTTGATCTGTTCCCATTAAGGAGGAGAAGGAGGAGGAAGAGGAGGAGGAGGAGATCTACCAGAATGCTAAGCAGCCCTAAGTAGAGAAGATAGACCAACCCCTTTTACCTCCTGCAAAGCAGTGCAAATCCTGACCTGCCTAGATTTCATACTGTTTTGCCAATTAACAAATTGCACTGTAAATATTTAAAGTATGTAACACAATGTTACAAGACACAGATAGAATCCTGTGCTTTATAAAAACATTTTACTTAATAATTGGCCACATGTATCATGGTGGTTGCCAAGATGATATCTCCCAGTGATGTGGCTATCTGGGCTTGTAAACAGGCATGCAGAACTATAATAGTTACAGAAGATGAAATTGCCTTATGATGCAGTTCTCAGAATATGCCCTATCCTCCAGTGACAGGAGACTTTAGTGACAGGGTCATCACAGCGGAATAAATCAGCATATCTATTACCTCACATAGGAATTAATTCTGGCTCTACAGGCTTCCCACCTGCAAACCAAAGGGTTGACCCAAGCTCAGCTGCAAATGCAGACTTCTCTTCCCACTCCACTAACTCCCTGCCCATTCTCCATGTCCCTACCCCATGCAGAAAAATGCCACTTTAATCAGAATAAAGAGTCTTTTTTAGCACAAATTCATGGGCAGAGAGACAAAGAGGAGAACAATCCTTCCATCTACTATGTTTTGGTTGTGTGGCTAGTCTACAAATTAAATTGACAAACATAAATTAACTGAAAAAAAATTTAATTATAGACATACAAATAAAAATGTGAGACAACAAAGTACAACAGACATTTAGAAACTACCTTTATTTTAAAAAAAGAACAACCAAAAACCAACAAAACAAAGACCTCGGCCTCCTCTCTGGAGCCACAGTGTAATGGAGGAGGTTGGAAGCCTGGCATCTCTGCCTTGAGTCTATAGATATCACCTTTGCATATCTGAGTGTCTATTGGCTTTTACAGTGTCTCAGATCTGCCCACCTCAGGCTCCTGAATTCCCCTTGGATTCTAAGCAAACAAGAACGATCATCACTAAACATCTTTATGACAAGGGATTGAAACTACCCTGGAGCATCAGTGAGCCAATAGACCACACCCCAAGTAAGGGTAATTATTTGAAAAGGCTACACCCTAGAGCAGGAATAGTCACCATATGGAAAATAGACAGCTCCCCTCAACAAAAAGAACTTCTTCTGAACTCACAGACCCAGAACTAGAATATTGATCAACAAGACAATACCTTGACTAAGACTGCTTCATCATGCATTATCTCAGTTTTTTTGGTATTTAGACCAAAGCTCATGTTAACATCCTGAACATGCTGCATATTGATTCCATTCTCTCTCTGCCTTTACCATCCCCCCTCTCCCTAAGTGGCATACTGGAGCTAGTCAACAAGCTGAATCTGCTAGCACTCTTTTCCTAAAATTTCAGGAACAAAAGGGGACAGACGGTTGGAATTTATGTATTTTTTCCAAGTTATAGAAACAATGGGGGAGGGCAGGGTCACTACGAAGGAGGAGGAGCTAGAGATGAAGGTAGGAACGTGGAGAACTCGTGATGAATAAGTACTGCTGTCTTCTGCTGCTGAGGACCTTAGGTCTTAAATGCCACCTTAGACTATCTCTGTGCCTGGCACAGATAATATTACTGATGAAAACTCTAGAGACATGAGAATTTTGTTTTATAAAGACAAAAATTAAGGGAGACATGTAGAGTTGTCCATTTTATCCAGCTCAAAATAACCTATATGTCAAAGTGGCATATTTTCACCTTACACATTCAGAACCCCTTCACAAATATAAGATTGGGGCAATACAAAACAAATAAATATGGTGTCTAGTATCTGTTCTATTATGTTTATCCAGTGATTGCAATGGACACAGATGGTACATGCAGGAGGAGGACCAAAGAGGAAGGAGGCAGGAGGTGGCACTTTAGGACAAGCTTGCACACAGACAGTAAGGAATAAAAATATCATGGTGTCTCCTAGACATGCCGTGAATTCATTATCACAAAGAACAAAATTATTTCTTTTTCAGTAACGTGCTCTCCTCATCTCCAAGGCTTTCCCTAGACTGAGAAATGTAGACCCATAGTACAGGGGCTAAAGCAAAGGTTCCCAATTTTAGGAAAATTCTCCCCCTTCTTCTTTTCTTCAGAACTTGTGTTATGTAGATCTTTGTCAGCTTGATAAAATCTGGAGTCATACAGGAAGAGGGAGATTTATTTAAGGAAGCCCCTCCATCAAATTACCTGTGGGCAACTCTGTGGGCAGATTCTTGATTAATGACTAACGTGGGAAAGTCAGACCAACTGTGGGCACTGCTACCCTTAGGCAGCCAGTCCTAGATGATATAAGAAAGCGAACAGGTGAGACAGGAAGCAAGCCAGTGAGCATGCCGGTCCATGGTTTCTACTTTAGTCTCTGTCCTGACCCCTTCATGATGGACTATAAACTGTGAGATGAAATAGACTATGTCTTCTCTGGGGTGTTTTGGTTATGATATTTATACAGCAGCAGCAACAACAGCAAAGACAAATCTCCTAAGCTTTATGCATGCTGGACAAGCAATCTACCATTGAGCCACACCCAGTCTGGGGAATTTTAAAATATTTTTCAAAAACAGCCAAGAGTCAATGTAGCTCCAGAATATCCAAAAGATATCAGTGATAAAACACTCCACTACAAAATTCCTTTCTCAGGTTGTACTGGCTGGTTTTGGATGTCAACTTGACACAAGCCATAGAGTCATCAGAGGAAGAAAATGCCTCCTTGAGATTGTGCTGTAAGGCATTTTCTCATTTAGAGAACAGTGGAGGAGGGCCCAGCCTTTTGTGGGTGGTGTCATCCCTGGGCTAGTGGTCCTGGTCTATAAGAAAGTAGGCTGAGGAATCCAGGGGGAGCAAGCCAGTGAGCAGCTTCCCTCCAGGGCCTCTGCATCAGCTCCTGCCTCCAGCATTCTGTTTTGTTTGCATTCCTGTATTGAACAGTGGTGAACAGCAATGCTGAAGTGTAAGTCAAATAAACTCTTTCCTCCTCAACTTGCTCTTTATTCAAGGTGATTTGTCCATGCAACAGAAACCCTAAGACACAGGTTCTAAGTTGCTGACACGTTTCTTCATGGGTTTTTTTTTTATTTAATTGGCCAAATATACCTAATATGATACTGATCATGTTTAAATATTCAGTAAAATGAAGAACCACCAAAAAACAGAATGTCAATAAGTTAAGTGTGAAGATCTAATTTGCTTTGTTAATGATTCATGAACTGACAACATTGTGTTTACAAAGTAGAGTTCTACCAGAGGTGGTAAACAAAGGTAGCCAAAGCAGGAACCAGAAAACCACACAAGAGGCAGAGGATCACATCAGGCTACTGTGGGTTAAAGTTGGAGAAAATTGCAGATTGCACTATCTCAGATTGTTCTAGTCTCTTTTCACTGGTTTCGGTGCATCTCTTGTGCTCTGGTAAACTGGCTGGTGGTAGACTTTGACTCTTAGTACCCACCCTGAGTCAATCTACCTATTTGGTTGGCTCTCTGGGACTTAGTGTAGAAGCTGAAACAGACACAACAGCCTGTGTTAACTTTAATGTTTTCACCTTGTCATGCAATCATCACCAAGACCTTTTCCAGAGTTCTGCACATCTTAACGCACAAACAATGGAGTCATTACCTAACAGTTCCACTTCACATTCTGTTTCTATGAAATTTAATGCCTATGTGAATCCCACGGAAGGGGAATCATATAATGTTTATCTTCCTGTAACTGGCTCACTTTGCTATCATGTTTTTCAAATATGCACATGCTGTAGTATGTCAGAACTCACTTTTTAAGACTGAATAGTGTGCCTTTGTGTATATACGCAACATCTTGCTTCTCCATCGTCCTTCTGCTAAGGGTGTTGTACTTCTGTGAAGATGGCTAAAGATCCATGTATTCAAGGCTTTGTTTAATTCACAAAATTCTGGGTGATAAGATAATTTTATTTTCAATTTGTGAAGGAATAACCATCATAATTTCCTGCTGTTCTCCACTGGGGCTGCAATGTACAAGGCTACAGTTTCTCTAAATCCATGCCAATACTTGCTATTTTCTGTTGAGTCATTGTTGTTTAGTGATATCTCTTTATGGTTTTGATTTATAGTTTACCTGCAATTAACAGTATTGAGCATACCTCTGTGTATTTACTGGCCATTTGTTTGTCCTCAGTGGAGAATTATCTATACAAGGCTTTACCATTTTTATTATACTGTTTGTTGTTTTAACTTTTAATAATATCTATGCATGCATGCTTCAAGTTAGCCTATTTTAATTATTCTTTAATAAATATTACATTTTAAAGCAGTTAATTTAGAGAAATTTAGACTCAAATATCCAACTTAATTTAGAGAATAACCATAAAATTTAGTAGGTTGGATTATTTCTTGTGCATTTTCTTTCTCTAACTATTAGGGAACAGAATATTTCTGCATTTAATTAATATAATATAATTAAAGAGCAATAGCACATTGCATAAGAAAGTAAGAAAGCAGATCTTCAACTTTGTCTTTTTTTGTGACCACTTAGTAGTTTTGTTTAAAAAACAGTAAAATAATGGGTTGAGTATGTTTTTAATTTAGCAACTGCAAATTTCAGTTTATGCATTAAACATTTTACTAAATTTGAATAACATATTTATATTTTAATTTTATTTTTTTCAATTTATAACAATTAGTCAAGAAAACAAAGTCTAATATTATGAATTGTTACCTGTGTGGGATTTGTATGTTTGCGATCAGAATTTGCTTAATATTATTGACTCTTTGGTATAACTAGCAGACTCAGTAGAGCTTCTAATGCCTATGTTTCTTTTTTTGGCTGTACTTCTTTTGTGACTGTTACTATGGTGCTTATTCAATATTATTATTGAAAGTAAGTTTATTCATAAAGAATAAGTTATTAATGTGGGTGTCCTACACATGAGAGGTACCATACCCAGTCTATCACCTTTATTGTATCAAGGGTTGCAATGGGTGACTGTGATACATATAGTCTGTACAAAGCTCATCTTGTAAGAGAACCACAGGTTATGAGGGCCCCAAATGTTACATCCAGAAATACCTTTGACATGATTAAAATTATTATTTTTACCAGAGTGACTTTTTAATACATTTAAAAAATAGTAAAATGATGAAACAGAAGGTGTAAGCCGAAGAAGCAGTTGAACATATAGCTGTTTGTATCAAGGCAATCCTGTCCCAAATACTCAGACTGGTTTTCTCCATGGTCTCATGTGGTCCATGGTGGTACCACACAAAGGATATCTAACTGGACCAGTCATCAGAACCTGACCTAATAGCGTTACTCAGGCCATCCACTATGACTTGGAAGGCAGGACAATTGTCCAACTGTTTGGAAGTGGCATGTCTGGATAGAACATTCTTCATTCCTGGTGGAAGCAACATGTCAATTGTTTTAAGATAAGCTGAAAAATGGCCAATACTGACAGAATCAATTTTCCCCATCCTTTTAGTTGGCTCTGAGGGATGAAAATTTTAGTGTTTCCATAAATCCAGACTTCCTCAGGGACCTATCCAAATTGGCTACTGCTCTTTCTGCTCCATGGAAATTCTACTGCCAAGGCCTTCTTTCCTTCTCTTTTCCAAATGAAATGTGAGTGCATAGTTGATTTTTTTCAGAAGTCATGAGGTAGAACATTAAAATTTACATTTCCCTGTTGATTGATGCAATTAAGAATCATGCGCTTATTGGAATTTCAGAAGTTCTTTTTGATTAAAAATGAAATTATTCAATTCTTTGGCTGACTTTCCTCTTAGGCTTTCTGAATTTTTTGTCTTCTTTTTGTCATAAAAAACAAGAGATTAGACTTTATCTTTTATTTTCAAAATTTAAAAATGCCTTCCCCTATTCTGTATGATCTGTTTTCACATTTTTAATAATGTAATTTTTATAATTGTGAATTATTAATTTCAACAGAATTAGAAATTTTCTAGTTAACCTATCTTGAGTCTTTTAATTAATCTGATTTGATTTTTGGTGTCATTATGGTTTAGATGTGGACTCTTCTCTACAATTAGGTTCTGGAGTCTTGGTCTCCAGTATGAGGGGATATGAGACCATTGTAGAACCTTGAGGATGTGGGGCATAGTGAAGAGTGATTAGGTCATGTGATACATTGCTGCTAGGAAGATGAATCAGTTTTTGCAAGAGTGAATGATTATATAATAGTAAGTCTGAACCCCAGATCCCTCTCTGGCTCCCTATCTCAGCATGGGACTTCTTATCTGCTCTGGAGCTCTCACTGAGCTGAACAGACTGAACAGATGCTGGAACCATGCGTTTAACCTTCAGAAATGTGAACAAAATCAATCTGTTTGTTGTTTCTGTTTCTGTTGTTTATTAGCTTTTACAGAAAGTATAGAACCTTGAGTGTTCACCACTCTAGTTGGCAGCCCAAACCTGGGATAGCAAGGCCTAAAAATGAAGCACACTAAGAAAGGTCAAAAGCAGTAGCCAACTTTATTCAGAGCATCAGACAATTTATATTCTGGAAGTGAAGAAGAGTTACCTGAGTGGAATGTACAATCACAAGGATGGCTGCATGGGTCAAAAACATGTTTTTATATATAGGTGCATGAATAACAACAGCGCAGGTAAACTCACTCCTACCTGCTACACCCAGCAGGAACATGAGAACACTTTCTAAGAACAGTTCTTTGTTTTGAGGAAACTGGGATCACAAGATTCTTGTTTTCTTGGAGTTTTTCTCACAAGTACTCAGAATTCCCCTTGCAGGACTCCAATCATGAACTGTGTGTTCTAACACTCGGGTACTTTGTACTAGTAACAGGAAACAAACTAATACAATACCCTATCCAGAAATCAGGATTTTAGGCTCTTTTTCTTGTTGTTTTTAATCGCATTTATTAAGTCATTGTCACCTGTAGTGACATGCTGACTGAACTCATTTTTGATTCCTTCCTTCCTCCCTCCCTCCCTCCCTCCCTTCCTCCCTTCCTTCTCCTCCTCCCCTCCTCCTCCTCCTCCTCCTCCTCCTCCTCTTCCTCCTCCTTCCGTGGTCTTCAACTGCATGAGTTTGACAGTCTAACTTTGTAAAATAAAAATAATTCCCCTGGTCTAGTACTGAGAGTCTATTTCTGAGCCTTTTACATATGTTGAAGCTTAACTAGGTTGTCTTATTACCACAAGACATATGGAGAGCTACTCAACTACCCAGCACCTCTGGCGTGGCAGATTAATCCTTCCTTTCTCCCTTTCTTCTTCCTTCCTTCCTTTTTTCCTCTCTTTCTTCTTGTGTTCTATTTATTTCTAACTGGACAAAAATTTCTAGCAGGAAAATACCTGATACTTTCCTTTAAAATGCCATATTTTAGTTACATAATCCACTATCTCTTTTTTAAAGGCAATATTTTTATTTTATCTGGGGTATAGGTGAGACTACCTGGGATTCAGAGTTTGGAGCTGGGAAGTTTTGTAGATACCTATAGTTTTACTATATCTAGAGGATATGACAGAGCTTAACATTTCCAAGTTTTAGTCTCCAGATCTAGAAAGGGAAGATGATAACAAGTGTTTCACAAGAGTCTGGAGATACATTAAATGATCTAATACTTGTCAATATTTGTACATCTATTACACATATAAACACAATAAAAGTTCCCAGTGTGATTCCTGTAATAATTAGAAATTTCCAACCTTAAGTTCATTAGACTAATAGCAGCTAACATTCTTTTCTCTTACTAGAGGTGGCTGAACAGGATAAGTCATGGGTTAGATTAAGGGTAAAGAGTTAGCAAGTTATATGTCTGGGCCTGAGGCCAATCAGCCTCAAATTATTGAAAACATCTGTTTGTCTCTGTGGGTCTGTGGGTCTGTGGGCCTAAACCTTGAGGCTAGGCCTGAAAGTCCAGGCCAGAAACCTCATACTACACTGGAGAGATGGCTCAGAAATTAACATTGGCTGCTCTTCTGGAGGACATGGGTTTGATTTCCAGCACACACATGAAAGTCCACAACCATCTGTAACTCCACTCCCAAGAGATCTGGCACCCTCTTCTGGCTCCTGCATGTACCAGACATGCATTCAGTACACAAGCATACATGCAGGTGAAACATGCACAAATAAAATAACAATATATCTTAAAATTTTGATAAAAGAAAGCATTATATTGACTGTATAATTATTATTACAAAAACAATATACTTTAACAACTATTTATATTGTGTATGACATTATAAGTAAGCTACAGATGATTAAAGGACATGGGCAAATAATTTTTATATGATATTACATCATTTCATATAAAGAGCTTACCTAACAACTCTTAGAAATAATCTCCTGTAGATACTGGGGGATGATCATATTTGCAAAACACTGTTATAAGTACCTTACAGGTCTTAACTCCTTAGATTCCCTCAATACATTAACACGTACACTTACAGATCAGATACAAAAAGAAAGACTCACTGACAGTGAATATCTCACAGCTTATAATGCAACACAACATTAACTCATGTAGATAGCTTTAAACCTTATATGCATAGAGAAATTTCAATAATGCTCATAGACTTAGACTTAGTAGGATTCAAAAATTTCTGGAAGGAAGGAAAGAATGAAGGAAGGAGCAATTAATTCAAGGAATTTGAGGGCTCTACCAAACACCACTGTTAGATCAATTGAGCAAGAATTTCTACCATAAAGCAGAGGCATTGTTTCAGAAAAGAGAAGAACCTTGTATGTGCAAGTCAGTTACAGAGAGCTTCACTCAGATTCTCTGCAGCCCTTCGAAGCAAATAGCATTATCATCTCCATTTTAAGAAAATAAAACAGGGAATTGTGGGTATTAAATTACTGGAATGGAGAGGGTAGGTATCAGTGGCTCTCTTTCCTGAATGGTCTGTTTTTTAATAATTTATTCATTGCTTGTAATGTTCATATAGTACATCCATCTACCATTACCTCCTCCTAGTGTCCCTACCCCATCACCCTCCCACAAAAGGAGCAAAATAAACTTTTCTCCCCAAGATACTTAAGAAGTTGTAGGCTGGCATGTAACTGGATAGTATACATGCAGACTCAGAATAGGAGAGCTTCAACCAAGGCCACAGTCAGAGACCAGGCATCACCGTGGGCTCTGGATCTTGAATTAGAATGTAGTTTCTCTTAAATATCACACTGAAATGTTTTAAAGGGCAAAAATACACTATATCAGAAACAACAGTAATCGGTAAATCAAGAGGCATGGCAATAAAGAAGCTGTCTGCTCAGATAAATGGCCCTTCATTCATGATCTTGAAGCATCAATAAAACCCTGTCAAAGACCGAGATGAGAGAGCAAACAAGTTAGAGTTTCTGGTGAACAACATCTCTGTGGCAGTGACCCTTGAATCTTACTATTAAGATAAGGGAAAGTTTTAGACATTTGACTGATAATTGACAGCAAATGCACTGATAACCTAAACAAAGGTTACTACTTAGTTACCTGTCCATGGCTGTGATATGACACCATGGCCACAGCAGCTTATAGAAGGGTTTATTTGGGGCTTAAGGTTCCAGAGAGATAAGACTCTCCACAATCACAGTGAGGAAGGCTGGCCACAAGTACTGGACATGGCAGGCAAGAGCAGCTGCTCACATCTCAGACTTCAAGAAGGAAACAGAGAGTAGAGATCCAAAATGGCTCAAGTCTTTATATTCTGAAAACCTGTTCCCAGTGACATACTTCTTCCTCGTCTACAATAAATTCAAAGTGATAGAACTGATATTATAAAGGACTCACTAAATTTGCTTAGGAGACATTAAGTCACATAAATGGAATTTAGCTGAGGAAATGTGGCCTCTGAAATGTCCCCAAGATAAATAGTATGCTCACTCAGACCTGTAAAGAGATAAGGGAAATTTAGCATGCTGGGATGTAAATATTTAGTCTCCAGGACTGACCAGCCATTAGGCCCATCCCCCAAGACACAACGACATACCTCTAATGGAAGTTGGGGGAGACTGGTAGAGGCACAAACATCCTATTAAGTCCAATTCCGCCTTTAAGTCCCCTATGTTCTTATCAGGAAAGTCATAATTCTGCCAAGTTGGTAAGATGATCTTCCTGGATAACAACTATTCAAAAGAGCACAACACTGGAATATTTAAAAATTATTCTGGCAATATGTAATATCTTTGCTCTGTAAATCTCCAATGGGCCTAGAGGCCAGACTTGCCATCTTTGGTGTTTCTTAAAAGTGTTCAAAGTGTAACCTTGGGCAGAACCTGAAAACAACTGAAGGGTGGTGGTGTTTGTGGAGTTTTTGGGGTGTGTGTGTAAGTCAGTAAAGTCCTCTGTTCAGTGATGACTCTTACAGCATTTTAGCTCCCACCCACCCAGGACTTAAATGAGGAGCTTTCTCTCTAAATGTTTGGAGTGTCTCCTCACTGAGAAATTTCTGTAACACTTCATAACATGTCTTCTGCATCAGCCCAAACACAGCTACCAGCTGGGAACCAAACACTCAAATACCTAAGATTATGGGTGCCATTTTATTCAAACTATCTCAGTCACTAATTTATAAACATTTTCACTGGGATTATTATATATCAGCAGTGATGACAATGTATGGCCTCTGGTTTTAGAGAATAAAATATGAGGAAGCCAAATTTATTTCTGAGATTGCAGGCATATCCACAGGTGAAAATTCAAAAACTGTTTGCCTAAAATATTCCCAAACACAATACACAAGACAGGCCTATATTTTCTCCCCTTTAACAGGAAAGATTACTGAAGAGTGATAGTTCTAAATTTTTTTCTCAAAGATTTGATCTATCTAGTATTGATAATCATATATTAAAATGGCCATTATTTTATAATCTTATAAGATAAAGCATACATCAAACATTGTATTAAGATAGATAAGCAGTATGATCTTATCCCTTGTAAGTTAAAGGTCACTGTAAAAAGACACAGGGTTCCAGTAGGCTTCACACACTTTCTTTAGTTAACTCATCTTACAAAGAGTTTCGTGTGGTTGCCTTATCCTAGGGTTTATGTCCAGGCTCTATGTTCTTGTGTTCTTTCTTCCTAAAGCAACAGAAAGGAGAACACTGAAGAAAAGATTTTCAATGTCATAAAATACTCAAACCTGAAACAAGGTAGAGAGGTGTCTAGCCTCCACTGTGACCACCCTAGCAAGGAGCTGATGTTGGCCTCATTTCTTGCATCTGTGTGACATGCTCTGCTACACAGCTCCACTGAGCCTGGAGTCGCTCCACAGCCCCTGTTTTCAGAAGTGTCAGAGAAGGACAAAATTGCAACGAGCTGTTCCCGCTACTTCCCTAGTTCGTGTCTCAAAACTGCCAAAGAACAACGCTGTGATTTTTTTTTTCTGCTGACAGCTTCTAAAGAGAGATGACTGAAGTTTGCATGTCTCAAACAAAAGGCAGCAGATGAGTCAAATCAACATACATTCTAGGAAGCACTTTTATATTTGGAAATATTTTGCAAAGAAACAGAAGAAAGTTCCTTAAGTCTTTGAAAGTGAGGAGAGAAAGTTTATAGCCAAGGGAAATCCAAAGGCTCTGACTTATTACACAGCATCTGAGGGAGCACACTGAAGAAACGGACAGCAAAACAGGAAAGCATCCCTCTGGAATATAATTTGAGCCATGTTGTTTTCTGATGTTTTCATATTCTAGAACAATGTATTGGGAAAATAAGTAAATGCGCAAATAATACTAAGTCAGGTGGTATTTGCAGCTAAAAGATTTGTCCATTTTCTCTTTA
This sequence comes from Phyllotis vaccarum, assembly GCA_033318265.1. NCBI lineage: Eukaryota > Metazoa > Chordata > Mammalia > Rodentia > Cricetidae > Phyllotis > Phyllotis vaccarum. The sequence continues at coordinate 101,409,563 of JARWLC010000005.1, read as the reverse complement.
TTGAGCTGCAGACTCAGACCATTTTCTCTCCATAGATTTTGTGTCTTCTGCTGACTTGGTTATGTTTATCGGACTCTATATTCTGCCAAATCTGCAATAACAGCTTTAACTCCAATTACCCTAGCAAGCTCCCACAACAAGCACTCTGGTTCTCTCTCTGCCCTGACTTTGATCCAAGTCCACAGGGCTCCTTGTGAAAGAAGAAAGCTGAGTTTATCATCCTACATGTCATTGTCTTCAACTATTCATAATTTATAATAACAGTAAGAGCATATATGGGCTTCCTTTTTCCTGAGGTGTGTTCACATACAATAACTATTTATAAAGGAAAAAGTTCCCAGGGCTAAACTTTAATTAAATAAAATTATAACACAAATACAAAAAGCCATCAATTTGGCAACGAAAGCAGAAGGCCACTCAGATTTGCATGGCACCAGTGGCATCATGTCCCTTAGCAACCAAGATGGGACCTTATGCCCCAGCATCTCCTGGAAAAGTCTGGTCAAGTAGGGAAAGCAACAGTACATGAGACTAACCTATCGACCCCTTCCTGGATGTTTACCAAATATGGTTCCTTGAGTTCATGAGTTCAGTGTCTATAAGCCTCAAGTTTTTAATCTACAACAAAACAATGATATTTATTCCAATGAGAAAATGCTCAAGTCATCTTTTATTTTAGTACTATCGTAAAGGAAGAATTTTTAAGGCCTTTAACCCATTGCTCAAGAGGCAGAAGTGGATCAGGCATATCTCCTCAAATTTATGCTACATATTAAGTTTCAGATCAGCCCAAGCTATTTTAAGTGAGACCTTGTCTAAAAAATTTATTTTATGTGTCTTTATTATTATTATTATGGTGACTGTCTTATTTCTCATCGTAAAATGGCAAGTGCCACCACCGGAATCATAAACACTCCAGGTTCCTGAGACTGCTGCTACCAGATAAGGGAACCTACATCTGCCTGGGCTCACAATTAACATAGAGAACAGGGCTCTGGTGGCTTCACTCGACAGAAGGCACAGGGAGAAACAATTACTTGCTGTTCAATACCCAGAACTTTGTGGCTAATCTATGAACTTTAGTCTATCTAATAAATGAGGCTCAAGTTCAAAACTTCCTGTAGCTGGATTATTTTTAATTTTTTAAAGATTAGATTTTAACTCTTGTGTGAATGAGTTAAAAACATATTGAGAAACACGACCACAACAAAAAGCCCCAAACTCGGGCTGCTACTAAGGTCTATGTCTGGGGTGGTCCTACTGAAGCCTGGCTCTATATTAAGGTTTGTGGCTCATATTGCCACCAAGAGCCATGAGGATGCTAGGAATCAGGTCAGCCACCTGAGTCCATCTTGGTTGCTAAGGGACATGATGCCACTGGGGCCATGCAAATCTGAGTGGCCTGCCTACTGCCCAATGCGGTTTGGTCCAGAAGTGAAGCTAAGAGTCAAGTCTGGATACACGGTCCTACTGCAGCCAGGGTCTGTGTTGATGTCTAGGGTTCCTGCTACCATTGAAGACCACATGGATACCAAAGGCATGGGGCTATGTTAGTGTCTGAAGGCCATGCTGCCACTGGGGCCATGCCAATCTGAGTGGCCTATGCTACTACCTGGGCCAGTGGTGGCGTCCAGACCCATCTACTGCCCTAGACCATGCCCGGGTTCCTGGTCCTGCCACAGTCAGGGTTTGTACTGTCCCCAGGGTTTGCCTATATAGGGCCTGGGGTCAGGGTAATGCCTATGGCCTTGTTGGTGTCCTGAGCTCACGTTGCTACCAGAACCAGCCTGATTAAAGTGGCCTGTGCCAAGATGTCATTTGGGCCTGGGCTGCTGCTGAAGTTCATCCCGGGGTTCACGTCATTCCACCTGGAGCCAGGATCATTCGGGCCTAGGCTGCTGTTGAGGTTCATGCTGGGGTCCATAGTCCTGCTGCAGACTGTGGCCCATGTTATTATCTCCGGGGGCCATAGAAACCATGTGTGATGGAATCAGAGGGCCATGCTGAGCCAGCTCTGCCCTTTGCTGACCCTGAGAAAACAGGCTTTGCCCCTTGCTGGATGCTGCAGCAAGAGAGCTGACCCAGACTCTCATGGGAGAGCTGACACCCCCCCCTACACACACACATACATACATTCACACACTCAGAAGAGGTGGTCCACCCCCTCAACACAGGGAGGACTTACCCTAATGCCATGGGCTTAAGAGAACTGTCTCCCGCCTCCACTTGAGGAGGATCGCCCCAGAGGCTTAGACTGACCAGCTCAGCTACCAACAAGGCCTACAGCTGAGTTTTGAGTTGACACGCCCTAACATCTACCCCATGTACAATCTGCTGCAGCTCATGAGAGGCTGACTGGTCCTCTGGAAGGATACCCTCTGGAGCTCCGTGACTAAGGGCAGCCTCAGGATATTGAAGAGGAGTTTCTGTGAGTGTTGATGGTATACCAGAAACCAGAGGCCTTGAACCAGATCAGTGATTCATTGTAATGAACACTGGACACAAGGGTGTACTGTGTGACACACTGTAGCTCCCAACGCCACCAGGACGAAGGAAGGCGTGTTACAGAGGCAGCTAACATGAAGGAATGAACAAGTTTCTGTTTTCTTTTTGTCCTTTTGTTTGCTTGCTTGTTTTGATTTGGTTTGGATTTTTTTTCATTGGGGGGCTGCTGCAGGGAGAAATGTAGAGGGGCTAGGAGGGGGAATGGGATTGGGGTGCGTGCTATGAAATTCCCAAAGGTTCAATAAAGAAATTATGTTTAAAATGCATACATATGTAAATATATAAAATTATATATAGTATAATAAATATATTAAAAATGAGAAACCTATATTAAAAAACAAACTAGAGACTGTTGGGGGATTTCCTGTATGAACAAAGAATCAATCCTTTTCAATTTATAAAAGTCCAGTTCTGGCCTAGACCATGGAGTTTACAGTGAGCTCTCGACAGAATGCATGATAACAGGAGATCATGCACAATGGTTACTGGGAGGGAGTGGAGATCCAAGCCTTTTCATCTTGGAAGGAATTGGGTTTTCTTCTCTTGCTTGGAATTGGGCTTGGCTTGTGCTTCGGTCATCTCTCTAACACTCACTTAGGCACTTTGGCTGAGCTTCCACTGCCTTGGTTAACATCTGCTGCTTCTCCCAGACCATTCCCTCCTTCTTACTTATGATTCCTCTCAAGTCATTTTCAAATTCCACCCTCTGAACAAACCTATACTTCTCCATGATTGGACAGGGGCATAATCACATCATGTTTGTTCATTCATATTTACTGAATGGATCTTTGTTTGGGAAAATGAATACTTTTGATTTCTCTATCTTGGATAAGAAATGAAAATTTGTGCAGGCTATAAATACCCATTACTATCTTTTGGTTGAGTGACTTGAATCAGCATAAATATATATGTACCTGCACATTCAGTTGTGTGTTAGGAGAAAAATGAATCATTAAAAGGAATTGTCTCCCTGGAGTTTATAGTGTCTACAGATGAGTGTATTTGCTTTCTGGTATTCATGTATATTTATACAAATATATGTAAAACAGAGAGAATAAATGTAATTAGAATATTGGAGTTCAAAGTTTTCCTTAATGCTTTTCCTCTTTGTGACCATCAGTAGTCCTCCAAGTATCTAGGAGATTAGAATGCATTACAGAAAGATAGAAGAAGAAAAGAAACAAGGCAGTTTCCAGCATCCAAAGCTCCTAGGACTCCACAAAAGGGTACCCAGCCTGAACTCCAGGCACACCGAAAGGGCACATGCTGTTCCATTATCTCTCTCCTAAAGCACTCTTCCTGGGGGGCTGACAGCCCATTCTCTTTGTGTTCTCTACAGCTCAGAGATTTTACCTCTGCCCAAGAGGTGAAGACTCTGGACTTAGTTCTCTAATGGAAAGAGAAGATGTGGTTTGGAGAAATGAAAGAAAGAGGGATCTTTTCTAGTCCAGAGATGGCTGGAAGAACAACTCAAGAGCACCCCATAAACTGTCCAAATACTCGGGGTTCTGACTGTGTCCCATTTAAAAGGAGATTTTCACTGAGTGAACAGATGTCCACTCCTAAGGAAAAACAGAGGTCTTACTTTCTTCAATAGCCTTTGGAGTCTTTACAAGATAAACATAAAAATGACACCAAGGCTCTGGCTATCGAGCCTGCCAGGGTCAACATGTGTAGTACAAGGTTTCTGGCCCGGACTTTCGGGACTAACTTCAAGGTTTAGGACCCACAGACCTGCAGACCCACAGACCCGCAGACCCACAGAGACACACAGATGCTTTCAATAGTTTTTGGCTGGTCAGCCTCAGGCCCAAGCATATCACTTGCTAGCTCTCTACCCTTCATCTAACCCACGTCTCTTGTTCAGCCATGAGGCTCGGTACCTTTTCTTAGAGCAGCATGGTTGTCTTCGGCTTCCTCTGGCTTCTCTCTGGCATTCTGCTTTGTGCTTCCTGTTCTCAGAGCTTTTAGTCCGGTAGCCCTGCCCACACTTCCTGCCTGCCTTTGGCCAATCAGCGCTTTTTATTAAACCAGTGGGTGGGACAATTATTTACCATGAAATAACACAATACCCTACAAACATGATGTAACTGCAAATAGGATCAGTGGCCACAAAGGAATGATATACAGGGATGGAAGGAGGATAGGTCAGGGCGGGGGTGGGGGGCAATGTTAAGAAAGAGATGCAGAGCCTCACTAGACAAAGCCATGTGTTCACCTATCACTGACTGTGCACACAAGAGGCTGGCAAGAAGGCAGCCTCCAGACTGAGAGCCTGGAAAAGTCAGAAGATGCTGGGCTCCACAGCTCCCAGAAGCTATTCTCTTGGCAGAAGACAAGCAGGAATGACTCATAAAGAACCTTAACAGAGACAAACATTTAACTTTGTATCTCATATTTACCTTTATGGACTAAGATGTTATTATTTTTTTTCTTATTGGCCACTGGTACAAATTTTTAAGAAAACAAGCACTTTAAACAAAATGAAACCATAACATTTCCTTTGTTGGTCTAGCTTATCATAAATGCTGGTTGTCTAGATGCTTTGGCCAATAAAAAGTGGAATATGGTGGCATTTCCTACTTCCATTAAGACATTTAAGAAATAGCTCACTGATTACCATTTGGATTATTTTCTCTGATGATAACCATTTCTTCAATTCCAAGATTGTATCTAGCTGTCTTCTAATTTACTTTACTTCCAGTTCTCACTACTACAGTTAACGAAGACCCAGGGCTTACAAACTCAATCCCACAAGTCTCCTCCCATATCAGATGCTTATCCTAAGGTCTAACGTAGTTGTGTTTCTGATCAGTGAACTATAAATTACATTCCTCATGACCCACTCTCTTCAAATACAGCAACTGGTTGAAAAGGTCAGAGTGCTGGGGGACAAGTTACTATATATACTGGTTTATTACAAAGAAGACAATAAGGAACAATAAAAATGGAATAAATGCATGAGACATGCTGTGGTTGGGGTGCAGAGCATTGGTGCACTCAGTAGGGCCACCTGCCCCCAGTGCCTCAACCAGTTCAATCAGCTCTAGGGACACTTCCTGTTCCTACATGTCTGTGGTGGAAGTCAAAGCCCCAGCTAATTGAACTATACAAAAGCTATTGAATAAGGAGATTGATAAAGCTTTGGGGCTGGTGACCTTATTGGGTCACATGCTTCAACACTGTACCTGTATTATTAACCCAGTGGTCTTGGGTTTTCACAATGAGCAGAGCCCCTAGCTAAGCCAAATGAACAGGTAGCATGGGCAACCACTAAATTAGAAGCTGGTTGCTTCACTAATAAGACCAGGTCAGTTATGGTGAATGTTCATCAAAAACAGTCTTGCAGCATTTTTATGCTTTCAGCTAATTTAAAGAAATGTTACAAGATGGAGTAAAACACTCTTTGTTTAGCTCAAATTTTAAAACTGTTGAGTTATTGAACTAGAGTTATGCTATCTCATGGAAGTGTTCCTAAGAATGCTAAAACTATCTTGGGCTAAACTCTTCTCTGGTCACTTAGACCAGCCATAAATTCCTAAGGTAAACTGCTCTCTAGTCCTCCCCTAAATTTCTGTGCTATGTGACCCTGGGCCAAAGGCTAACTGCCTGACCATTTAACTGTTATCTCTTGAGACTGTAAACAGTACCTGATTGTTATAGATTTCCAGAGCTGCCTTTTCTATACAGGTCACAATATCAAAACAACTGGAGATAGAGGCTGCTTCCCTCTAGTCTGCTTGGAACAATCTGGCCCACAGTTCATGAAGACTTCATTGCACTTATTCAGGCCTCAGGATTTTCCCTTTCCAGGTACCTCATACCATTGTAACATCTTGCAAAAACTTATTCATGTATAAAAAATAATATAAAAATCCAGCTTTAAAACATGGTGCACTACTAAAACTGTGGGTAAATAAGTTTCAATGTTATGTTATATGCAAAAATACTTTTCAAAAAACTTCTTCAGTGAAGACCAAAGAGCAGTAAAGCAGTTAGGTAGGAAGTCTGCAGCCACAGAGCTCTAAAGGCAAGAGTGTTAGCTCAGGATTAATGATGGTTAGGAGAGACCCACTTCTTCAGAAGCATAATTGTATCAGAAAAATGAGGATTGCAAGTTCTTCAAGGAAGTAAAAACTCTGCACATGTGCTGCAGGGGGTTTAGGGGTTGGGGCAGAGGGGAGGGAATATGGGGCTTCTAGGGTGGAAGATTCCATCTGCTAGTCAGTTCCCAGAAATCTCAAACAAAATGGTAAATGGGGAAGGGTTAGCTTACTATAAGACCTGCTGATCTTCCTATCAGAAGCACCACGGATTCTCATAAGCACAAGTATTTTCAGTCAAGTCAGCTTTTCAGCCTACCTGAGACTCTTTGGTCATTAACCCTTCAAGGGAACCTCAAGTTCTAGACCACCCTGGGCTACATAGTAAGACTTCGTGATGTGGGATGTCCTTCTGTACTCTGTGAATATACTTGATTACCATGTGTTAATAAAGAGGCTCTTTGGCCTGTAGCAAAGAAGCTTGGAGGCAGGCAGGAAATCCAAACATAGATAAAGGAAAAGAGAAGAATTAAGGAGATGCTGCAGGCTGCCACGTAGAAGGCAAGAAGTAGTGGAACACAGGTAAAGCCTCAGAGCCACTCAAAATGTTTATGCTAGTTTCTACCCCAAACTGGGCCCTGACATTCTTCTTGAAGACTTATTTTTTGCTATGAGCACCATATTCACCTCTCCTAAATGTATTTCCTGTTTGTTTATTTTGACAGACTCTCTGTTTAGCCCTAACTAGACTATAACTTCCTATGTAGACCAAGCTGACCTTGAACTCATAGAGATCAGCCTGCCTCTATTTCCTAAATGCTGGGATTAAATTCTTATGTGAGAAATATCTATAGATCTATAGTCAAGTTACTGTCTTGTGATATTTCTAATAGTTATTCTTGATGTCACAACATCAATTGAGCTTAAATATTTTCACAATGCTTTCTCTAAATTGAGTGTTTATATCTTACCCTATTTTTATTATTATTAATAGTAATAGTATCATTTTCATCATCATCATCACAAAGAGACAATTATCATAAAAATAACTGTAATATAAAAATTCATCAAGCTTTTCTTTTACTGTTTCTGAATTTAGGGGGTCATACTTTGAAGAGTTTCTTCATATTGCTCAGAACTTACTGGTATCATATTTTTACATGTCTGTGTCTGATGTATTTCTGATTTATCTAGATACCAATATAAGGAGTAGACCTTTTGTAGAAATTGCTGTTTAGAAATTCCAGTATTTGATGCTGAGGTCTAGCTATTACTTACTTAACATGTTGTCTGTGTTATGTACAGGAACCCGTCATTAGCTTTTCCATTGTGTTTCCTTTCTCCACCAAATGAGCCAGCACCACACTTTACTTACAGGGGCTTTACAGGCTCTCCTCATAGGTTGAGAGTAGCTGAGCTGTTCTTTTCATTTTCTGTAAATAAAGGAGGACAAACAGCTGCAGAGTATTCAACACAGATCACAGTGGTTATGTGAAGGATTTTTAGTATTAACTGTATCACCATGACCCCTGACCCTTTCTGTTCGTAAGCAGGGTATGACTTCCTCCCATGTTAAGCCTTTCAGGTGCTCCATGATTTTCCTCCTAGGCTATCTTGATCTCACTTATTGAATGACTGCCATCATATTACCCTTCCTATTTCACGTCCTCTGCACAGTTTTCTATTCAGTTGCATTGCAAGCTGGTTTCTATTTGACATATGTGAGTACATGAAGCATTGGCAACCTGCAAATTTTCAAGTTTTTATTTACAGTAAGTTAAAGCCATGACACAACATAGAGAGACAAGGAACCTCCAAAGATGCCATTGAATTTGTTCTCTGTTGATCTGCTGCTTGGGTATACAGCCTTCCCCAGTGAGATTCCCTTGGAAGAAACTAAATTTTCATTTGCAAGTCATTATCTATAGCTTGTGGGTTAGGAATGTGTGGCATGTGTCCTCTTGTCTTTTCAATTCTAGGGCCCCATCGATTGGTGCAGACCCGTGCAGGATCTGTGCATGCTGCCTAAGTCTCTGCTTTTGTATGTGAGACCATGTTGATTTAGAGAGCTGAGTTCTCTTTATATCCTCCATTCCCTTTGACTATTAAAATCTTACCACCTCCTCTTATATGGAGTTCCCTGAGTCCTGAAGGGAGGGTTTTAATGAAGGCATCTATTTAGAACTGTTCCAAGCTCTCCCACTGTCTGTATAATATCTAGCTGTGGATCTCTATGTTTGTTTTCACCTATCTACATCAGGAGGAAACTTTTCTAATGATGATTGATAAAGCACTGATCTATGAGTATAGCAGAATGTCATTAGGAGTCATTTTATACCAATGATTTGTGGTTGGTTGTTTGTTTAGAACAGTAGTATTTGGTTTTACCCTGGGTACCATAGACTTTTTTGTAGGAATGCTTGGTCATCAAGGAATGGCAGTATTGGGAGGTGTGGCCTTGCTGGAGAAATGTGTCACTAAGTATGAACTTAGAGGTTTCAAACGCTCAATCCAAGCCCAGTGTCACTCTATTTGCTGTCTTCTCATCTTGGATAGAATGCTCAGCTCTTTCTCTAACTGCAGGCCACCAAGCTTCCCTCCATAATGACAATGGACCAAACCTCTGAACTGTAAGCCAGCCCCAATTAAATTTTGTCCTTTATAAGAGTTGCCCTGGTCATGGTGTCTCTTCACAGAAATAGAAACTCTAATTAAGACAATCACATGTCTCTTCCTGAACAAAATTTCTTAAATGTGATGCAGTATTAAACTTTACAGCTAATATTATAAGATACTACACAAAAACTAAGCACAACCTATCTGTGGTTTATTTTGTTTTAATCATTTTAATTTGGGGGACACTATTATGAACATGATATAGAAAAAGTTGAGAAATTTTCATCCTTTTAATTTTTAGTTTAGGCAAATTGGAATTTCCTTAGCACTTCTATAACTATCACCTAAAGCCCTCTGGGATAACAGAGGACAGATGAGCTTTTGATTTCTCCATTTGTTCCAGCGATACAATCTATTTATATTTTCTGTCTGTACCAAATCAATTAGGTTGTTATTTTTTAAAAATAGTTAACAGTTTCTGTAATATTTTAAGGAGATCATTCTAGTCAAAAAGATTGGCACTCATGCTATAGCTGAGGGTAGAGTTGTTTCCTGCTAGGAGGCTTCTTTCCTACTATGATAAAATACCATAATCATCATGGAAGGGAGCTTGAACTCTCCTGCCAGAGGGCGAAAGACCACATAGGAAAGAACTAAGGCATCAGCTCTTCAGCTTGCTGCTCATCCTGTCCAACAATCCACCATACCATAGAGCACCCAACAAAAGACAGCCAAGCCAGCCCCAATGAGGAAGAACATCCAGCCAACCCAAAAAAGATAGCTATAACAAATTCATATCAAATATGAAGTTGATAATTTGAGGTAGTTTGAAACAAAGCACAAATTAATTGATAGGGAAAAAAAAAAACATTAGGACAAATCACAAAATTCTATCCTCCTATCTAATTAGAGAAGTCATGTAAATAGACCTGCCCAGGGATCCTGGAGAGTGAGTCCTGACTGGCATCTACAGCCAAACCTACCCTGGAAATGTTTTCAGTGTCATCTTTCCCATTCTTTGCCCCATCAGAAAACAGAATTCTGCCTGACAACTTCTGATAGGTTTTGGGACTGGCATTATAAGTCTTCTGGGTTCTCACGTGCATTCAGTACTTGAAAGTTGATATAAATTGTACTCCTTTGAAATTTCTAGTAAAGCTTTACTGTGAGTATGATTCACTGATGGAATGCTTGCCTAAATCCTCCAGGCCACCAGGAAAAAAAATCATATACTGAAGCCCTCTACCCCAATGCCTGTGATAGATATTGTATTTTGAGACCGGATCCTCACAGAAAGATGGTTGAAGTAAGATGAGGTAATTAAAGCCAGTCTAAGCATCATAAGGAGGACACCAGATGACAGACATACACAGAGAGAAAAGATCTAAGGCCATTTGGAGAAAAGGGTTGTCAGCAAGCCAAGGAGAGATATCTAGGGAGAAACTAACCTGCTGCTGGCTTAAAATCTGGCTTCCAACCATCAGAATAAACTTCAGGTTTAAGTTAACCAACTAACATCAGAAACCCCAACCAGTGACAAAGACCTGAACAGGAAAGATGTTAGGATAAAGAGAAGAGGAAGGAGAAGGAAAAGGGAAAACAGAAGGGAAACGGGGGAACTCCCAAGAGAAACAAAGGCAGAGAGGATTCAGATGTGAGAATCCTGCTTTAAATGGTGCTTGATGCCAGAGTTCAGAGGAGGGCGTGGCTTTAGAGGATAACAGAAGACACATACATACTGTGGTCAGTAAAACCTGGATATGGCTCTGGCTTCGTGGTGCCACGTGTACGTCCACTTCCCTTTGTCCACACATGTAAACAAAGAATAGATAGTGAGGAAAAGCCATTCTACATAAAAATCAATTTCAATAAACAAAGTATTACTCACACACATTTTTTTTTTCTGAAAGCCAATAGGAAATGTTGCAGATAAGAGATAGTAGTAATAATAGTAAACATGTTAAGGAAAATTGAAATTTGTTTCTGAGCACAAGCTTTTATCCCACACTGCATGGGAAGATCTATATTGCTTTAGGACACTGAGTTTGTGGTTTATTTCTTCTAACAGCCATAGGACAGCATGGGGAGACACGTCTCATACCAACCAGATCAGCAACGTTTCACACCGACCAGATCAGCAAACACTATTTTTAACCCCCTGAATTTGGTGCAGTTTTGCCCATTAACTCTGACCTACAGATGGGAAAACTGATATTCCAAGAATATGTAACTCACCTAAAAGACGTCAATAAACACCAAGGCTAGTTTTGGGGAAGGGCCTAATTTCTCATGCTCTCTCTCCATTAAGAACAAATATGGTTTTTTGGTTTTGTTTTCTTGTTTTGTTTTTTGTTTTTTGTTTACTCTTCTTCAGTTCTTAATCAGGAGGAGTAAATGCAGTGTTACAGTTTCATGTAACATGACTTCCAAGGTTTTACAGCTTGCCCTAAGTGCAGGATAGACCTATAATCAGTGTTAGATAAATCATCTTTATCTTTTACAGAAATTACTATAATCAAAACTGTTCTCATGTCTCCTTGGTGCTGACCTGCTTTTTAATGGCTTGTATTTCAAACTTGAGCTCACACAAAAACAAATTCAAAATGGAAAATGGAGACAAGTGCATTGGCCGTGCGAATTTCCAGGTTGCTCAGTGCTGACAATTTTATGCTCAGAGAGTAAAATCTGTTTTTCCCATATTGCAAAATAATATAAATTTTTACTTTCACAGAATACTAGGGTTGTAATGGCTATAAGAACCTCAAATAAAAACAAGGCTAGTTTTAAAAATAGAGAATCATTTAGATATTGTCACCCACATTAACATGTTCTGAAGAGGTTGTGTTTCCTCTATGTCTCCCTTATTAAATCTGAAGACTTTATTCAGCTTAAAATATAAGAAGAATATGTTAAGCTGTGGCACATGGGAGGTAACAGGTACAGCAGATGTGATTAGAGGCTGGAAAGGACAGGAGTAAGTGCTCTTCATTTCCCAAGAGGACCATCCTACCACATCTGCCCAGGCCCTGTGAAACTGACAGGATGGTCCATAATTCTGAGATGACAAATTTGTGTTGCTGTAAAGCCACTAAGTTTACGGTTGTTTCAAGAGCAATAGGTAATTAAGACAACCACTGAGAGATATACCAAGCAGATAGCAAAAAACCTAACAGTCTGAGTTCTCATACTCTGGAGAGTAAATAAGGATTCTCAATACTGAGAACAGAAGTTGGGAGTGTGGGAAACATGACTTGTGGGTTAGTTTTTGTGAACTTGTCACAAAATAGTCACCTCAGAAGAAGGATTTTAATTTAGGCATTGTTTCCATCAGACTGGCCTCCAGACATCTCCATGGGGTATTTTCTTGATTGATTATTGATGTGGGAAGGCCCAGTATGTTCTTGATTGCTGATTAACATGAGATAGCCTAGCCCAGTGTGAGAGGAAGACCAGCTGAGTATATGGGTCTGGGAGATATAAAGAAAGCAAGCTGAGCAAGCTATAGGGAGCAAGACAGTGGGTAGCATTCCCCTGTGGTCTCTGCCTCAGTTTCTCTCTCCAGCCAGGCTCCTGCCTTGGTTTCTCCCTCAATGATAATGGTAATGTGGAAGTGTAAGCTAATAAATTTCCTCTTTCCCAAGTTGCTTTTAGCCGATGCTAGCTATCACAGGAGCAGAAAGCAAACCAAGAAAATGATCTAGCAAAGTGAAAGTGTGCACGTTTTCCCCAATTCTGTTTTTAAAATGACATCTTAGAGATAATCTTGCATGATAGATTTAATAGTAGCACTGTTTGTAACAACAAAAATATCACACCCTAAACATTAACTTAGCACTTACGAGGCAGACTCATGAAATGGGTTACCATATTCTTGAGAAAGAGAGTAGATCAGATATATCATCTGGGTGAATATTTATTTTCAAGCAGACATGAAAGGAATATAATGATAAAAATACAATTTACATTAATTGAAAACAGAGAGAGTAATAAAAAAGAAAGATGGCGTACATTACATGCTAAAATAATAAATGAGCGCAAGTGGCTGAATAACCCTGACATCGGGAAGTTGCTCTGGAACAGGCAGAGCAAGATAAGGCTTCAAAGAGATGGAAAGCTGTCATAAACAGCATCTTAACTCATAGGATAGCCATTCATAATAATAAGTAGTATACAGCTGTATGCCTACGTAATCTCTAAGGTCAGGCTAAAATTATGAAGTCCATCTCTGCAGAACTAACTTTGTTCTTTAAAGAAAACATAGATATAGAATCTAAGAATGTGTGAACTCATCTCTTCTGACTAGAAGGTTTTTCTCTGGCTATGCTGATAGCAGACATCTTAGTTTGGGCTACTATTGCTGTCTATACCATAACCAAGGCAACTTGGGAAGGAAAGGTTTTATTTGGCTTGTACTTTCATATCACTGTTCATATTGAAGGAAAAACTCAAAATGGGAAGGAACCCGGAGGCAGGAGCTGAGGCAGAGGCCATGGAGGGGTGCTGCTTACAGGTTTGTTCCTTGTTACCGTCTCAGCCTGCTCTCTTATAGAACCCAGGGCCACCTGCCCAGGGGTGGCCCCACCCACAAGAACTGGAACCCTCCCCCACCGAGCACTAATTGAGAAAATGTCCTATAAGCTCATTATAGCCCTATCTTACAGATGCTCTTTCTCAACTGAAGTTTTCTTCTTTCAGAAGAGTTTAGCTTCTGCTAAGTTAATCAAAAACCATCCAGCACAGTGGGTATCTGTCGCCACTATAGAAGAGGTAGGACCTGGGAGAATGAATTTAATTAATGAGGCAAACTAAAATCTCATATAATAGCCAATTTTATTCAGAGCCTCAGGCAATTTATAAGCTGGTGGTTAAGAACAGACACATGAGTAAAGTTCTCGTGAGTTCAAGCTGTATACAATCACAAGGACAAGCTACATATGACAAAACATATTTTTCTGTAGAGGCATATAAAGGATATTTTAAACATTTAATTGAATAACAATAGCAGGCAATAATGAGTAACCTGAAGTAAACTCAGTCCTATGGGAGGAGCATGAGAACACATTTCAAGAACAATTCTATATTTTGAAGAAACTGAAATCACAAGTCTCTTGTCCTGTTTTCTTGGAACATCTTACAGGTAGGCACTCTTCATATACCTGGACTTGGTTCTGACAGGTATCAACTGAAAATTTTTAAGGTGCGCCATTAGATAGCACTCATAATTAATGTTCAGTTGTCACCTTTTCCTTAGAGGCAATGTCTTTCTGGGAGGATACTATGTAACCACAGTTTAGGGCTAAGGTTCTCTAGCAGGGTGCAGAGATGTAGCTCAGTTGATAGATCGATGGCCTAGAAAGCATAAAGCCTGGGTTTGATCCCCTGTACTATACTCCGATAAGCCTAACGCTCTACTCTAGAGTCAGATACAAGAAGATTCAAAGTTCAAGGTCATCCTGACCTCCATAGCAAATTTGAGGCTATTCTCCAAAAAAGTTGTATTAGAGATTTTTTTCATAAACTAGGAAAAATTAAATTTCCTATTTCTCATCTAGATATTTTTAAATTTGTGTAGGTACACCTGGCAGTGTACTTGTGTAGGTGAGAAGACAGCTTTTTTACATAATAATGCTACTAAAACTGGTAATCATATATATCCATTTACTTGTTATCAGTTGTGTTTATAATTCCTTCCTGATTGCTTTCAAAGATAAAAAGGATTGTGATTCTTCAATCTAGATTCATTTTGAGAACAATTGTGCTTGGAAAGAAAATTGATAGATTTCAAGTGGGGAAACTCCTCTACTGTTGTGTAGAAAAACATAATTCCAAAACCAGTGGCTGGATTTACCAAATGAGAGTTTTACATGGAGAAGACATGACCATCATGCCGTAGCTGGGATATTCTAGCCAGGGCTCTGCCTAACTTCAGACATGACATATGAAGTAGTATCAAGATGGAAGTGCCACACACAGTTGCATTTTTCAAATGACCTTCACTTATCCTGGTCATCCAGATGTCAAACATCACATGTATTCAGCTGAAATCAAGAGAGATCAGTGAACGGGTCTGTTATTCACTGAGCTTTGTCTCAAAGTATCACAAGTTGGAGACTGACTACCAGGCTTTTATAAAGCACAAATACAGTTGGATGAATGGCATGGATGTTTCCCTCAAAGGGTTCAGAAAGTTGTATTCTGTAGAAGTCAGGACTTTCCTTGGAGCACAGCAATAGGTTAATGGAGAGAAGAAAGAGAATGGTCTTGTGCTCACATTTTACCTCAGTAAAATATTGATGGTGCTGTGTTTTCAAAATCTACTTGACAAACTGCGGTAGGCCTTTAATTGAACCCTGTGCTTTTCTGGGTACAATGGAAATGATCTTACAGATGCTGCAAAAGTAATAGATCTAGACAAAAAAACAAAACAAAACAAAAAAAAACAAAAAACAACAACAACAAAAAAACAATATTGAAGCCTGGGTTATGTCTTTGATAAGAAAATTATTGAGATTACACTTAAAGAAAATGCTGTTTGCTGTATAATCTCACAAAAGCCAATGAATCTTCTGACAGTGCTTATATATGTGCTTATTTGCTCTCCCCATGATTTTCATAAATCTTATGTGTGCCAATACCTATCTCTATTAACCATTATTAAGTGCTGGAACAAACATATATTCATAGTTTAAAGTTCAACTTTATCCTTTAACTCTTTGTATTTATTCATTGTGTTTGTCACACCATGTATGTTGGTCCATTCATTTCCCATCCTTGTCTATCTGTGTATCCACCTTCCGCCCTTTTAGCTCTGCCCCCCAATAAAATTTAAGAGAAAAAAGGGGGGGGGAATCTCATCGTGGAACCTGTAGTGTGACAGTGAGTCATGCAGTGAACTCTTTTGTCCATATATCTTTACTTGCAAGTGTTAATTGCAAAGAGACATTAGTTTGAGGCCTCTGGTTTCTGCTACACTATCAATGCAGGGCTCTCACTGGAACTACTCTTGCTGCCCTGCTTTGTGGAGATCCTGTAGCTTTGGGTTTGCAGAACTGCTCCTTTCTCATGATTCAGCAGATCACAGACAGGTGGATATTGGGGTGAGCTGACACACAACCCTGGTTCTAGGCCTGGATAGTTGCAGGGTTGGGTAACCCACCAGCTTTCCCTTGTCCTCACTACCAGCTCATCTGCATTACCCTGGCGAGTTCACTCTCTGCAGCAACGTAGCTCTGATATTTCTTTAAAAATGTACTTGGCCAGGTTAAATCCCATAGTTATAGGGGGATAACCAAACATAATATTCATTTGCTTATTGAGTATATACTGAGTATTCTTTATATGCTTAGCATCCTCACTTTGGAGTAGAGGAGCTGAGATTTGTATTCGGGGTCAGGTGTAGTAATGGTACCATGGAAACTGTAAACTACTTTTGTTTTTTGTTGTCTTAGAATGCTCCACTGGGGGCTACTCTTCAGTTTCAAATGCACTTCCTCCTCTATAGGAGACAGAAAATACAGTCAGATACAGCCTACGGCAATAAATTGGAGGTTCTGTTCTATTTCAATTCGTGTAGTTTACCAATTATGTTAGCAAACCACATAAAAACAGGAAGAATTTCTAAGCCTAATAAAATACAGGAATTAGTTTTGTAAGTCTGAATTTGTATTCATTTTAAAATAATTTTTCATTTTATATAATTTTAAAATTATAGAAAAATAACAAAAATGTTACATAATTGTTGTAGAAATCATGCCTAGTTTCCACTATTACTAACATATTAGTGTGGCACATTTCTATTAATAAGTAAATGATGACCCGTTATTGTTAACTAAAACCTTCATGTCACCTCTGAGCCCCCACACTGCACTTAGCTGGATACTTTTCATAGGTGTCCTATGGCTTTGATATGTTCTCAATTTCTATCTCTTCTTATTGAGTTTTACAGAATTTTCCCCACCAAATTATTTGTTTGTTTATTGCTGTGATTTGGGGTGGGTTTATTGGTTGAGACAGTAGCTCACCCTGCAGCCAGACTTCAAATATTCTTGCTCCTCTTGCCTGGGCCCCTGACAGCTAGAATTATTAAGGTAACCATACCAGGCTTATCTTACTGGAACAATTTTGAGACAATGGTTAGGATCAGGAGGTTTTTTCCTACCAACATGATCTTTTAGTGAAGATACTGAACTTGAACACTGAGTGGGTGTTTGTCAGGTTCCTGCCTTTCAGAGGGCTCCTATTTCCATTTCCATGCTGGATTCTTCAGAAGGAAATCATTAGACACTGCCAACAGTTAACTGTGGGCAGTTGTGAGGATGAAGAGTCTATGTCAAATGTTTTTAATTCAACAAGACATTTCTTCATTCTCTCCCATCCATGTGGCTTATGTATCTTACTAAAAACTCATGATTACATACTTTAGATTTTTACTTGGCATCTAACATTCTGCAGGTGTGTTATCAGAGAAATGCTTTCCCCTGGACCTGTCTCTTTGACATGCCCATCACTATGTGGGAATATGTTGTGTACTATTTTAGCTCTTCTGCATTTTCTAAAGATAGAATGTGCTAGAATCATCTTGATCTTCTATTCAAGTCAGCTTCTTCTCCATGAAGCTCAATTTTCAAGAATACAATTAGAACCTGTAATGTAGGTGTGCTTTGTTCTCTGAGGCTGTCACAGATGCCATGGTAAAGACATGTGTGTGCACATTATTCTGTGAACAAAGTTGTTTCAGCCAGAATTTCTACATGTAACCATCTGTATCTCTGTTTTATGAATGTAAATTTGCTCTCTCCTATAAGCATCCTTTATTTCACGAGTCATTGGCCTGTCTCTTCTTACATATTGCAACTTCCCTCTCTACAGTGAGAAATCTGAATTCCATCCTGTCAAATATTTACTTCTTCATTCAATTCTAGTACAAATCCATGGACATTTTTGAGCTATATCCTCACAGGAAACACTTTTTATCAACTGAGTAACACGCTTCTAGACTCCCCTACTTCTAAAGTCACTTAGGTCAGTCCCCTTCCATGCGCATGCATACACCGTCAGCTTTACTCTTTAGATTAAAAAGGAAGCCAGAGATAATTAACTGACAAACCACTACAGTTTGTTGTTTTACTTACTACTAACAAATGAGACAGATAATGCAAGAATCAAGAACTCACATCACACATATAATAATCCCTGTGGGAAATTCCCCCTTCAGAGAAAGGAATGTGCAGTCTAGAAAGGAAAAGTTTCTTGGACTTTGAAGTAATTTAGAGGTGGAATGTGAGGATATTGATTTGATTGAAGCTCAGCCCCTGGTGTCACTTTGTGTTGGAGGCCCAACTACATCAACAAAAGCAATCCCTGAGGGCAGAGGTGTTTTGCTGGACACCTAAAGATAGGAAAGACAGACAGCAAGTCTTGTGTAATTTGTCTTTGCACCCATGGCAGCTCCATAGTCATACAGAAAATGTGCTTTCAGGTAGCAACAATTATTGTGCAAAAAAGCTTAAAACTTCAAGGAAATACTTTCTTTGTAAATTCACCTCTTGAGCTATGCTAAAAATGTGAGAGCATTGCTGATTAGAAAATAAGATCTCACTACTGAAAACTGAAAGTAGAATAATTATTTCTTTAGTTACCAGACACCTGCTTCAGGTTTGCATCTGTTACTTTAGAGAGTGGTTTTCCCAAGTTAATTTCCTCCTTTAAAAAAAAAAAAAAAAAACTATATGACATAGAATGCCTTTAAAAAGCCTATTTCTTGAAATGGCAAGTAAATGATCCACTTATGTAGATTAAAATATTTGTCATCATGAGTAAGTGAATTGGATAGGTGCATAATATAATGTATGTGGTCTTAGCTTAAAGTTGAAATAAACAGTAGCAAGAAGATCCAAGTTTTGAGGCCTTTCTTTCCTCGCTAAAAGTTTTGTGATCAAGACACACTGTTCTAATGCTCTTAGACTATTAGGTTGGAGTATTAAAAAGATTTTTAAAGCTGAATTCTTGCTTTGAAGTTATTTGGGAGTGCGAGAACTGATTTGCAAAAAAGAAAAAGAAAAAAGAAAGAAAAGAAGGAAATTTGCCTTCTGCTTTCTGCTGTCATCTTCTTACATCTTCAGATTCATTATCCTCTCTTTTCATACACAGAAGGAGCGGAGGAAAAGGAACAGCCTTTTAAGATGTATCGTCATGCCCATGAACAGATTTCTGTCAAACAGCAAATTATTTTATAGATGGAGTGGTCTGCCTATCAGTAAAAGTGATGAATTTAGAGTTTATTTGCTGATACTTTGTCCAGTAGCAAATATATCCACAAGATAGCTCATGTGCTAACTGTAAGTAAAGGCTGGATGCTGCTCACATTTCAGATTAGAAGAATTCCGATAACGGGAATGTGAAATACAGAGTGCTGCAGGTGACTAGCAATGCCTGGCACCAGGGAGTCCATGAGAAAACATGGTAGACTTGTAAGGATTTTGTGTGATTTTGGTATGGTTCGGATTTACTGGGTTATCTGGTAGTGGATTTCTATGGATGAATGTGGGAATGTGGCAGAAGGCAGCAGCCTATAGCAGGAAATGCTTAAAGCTGTTTCTATGCAGGAAAGAGCTTTATTGTCAGATGGGTGTGGTTAACAGAGAAGGTTATAATGACAGGAGTTATGATAGCAGACATGGTTATAATAGCAGAGAAAGGGGAGGGGAGAGAAAGAAGGAGGAAAGGAAAGAGGGCATAGAAGCTCCCGAGAGAGGACAAAGGCAACAGAGGGACTCAGAAGGGAGAATCCTGCTTTGAGTGGGGCTTGACATCAGATCTCAGAGGAGGGTGTGGCCTTAGATGCTAACAAAAGTTACTGTATTTACTTTGTCTATGATATAGTTTTATCATAACTCTATGATAAAATTGATGCATGTTTAGTACAAATAAAGTTGTGTTACTTCAATCTGATGTTTTATGTGAAACTAACTCTGCTTTTATGTTTTACTAATGACAACTTTTCTTAGTCTTGATAACCCAGGGTCATAGACTATATTATATAAAGTGACTATGAAGTTCAATGCTCCTAAATATTTTATCCCAAGGCCAACAATGGTAGCATGAATGCTGCACAGGGACAGAGGCTCTCCTCCCCATCTCTTACCTTCTGTCAGTGACAGGAGTAACAATGCAGGGACATGATGGCAGAACACACATCTCATCCCACTGATGTGGGCAGGACGGGAACCCAAAGACCTTTCCATGGTCCCTGCCATCTGATGCTTCCCCCACTATCTGTCTCCTCTGCGATATAACTACATAAGACTCTCAATGGGATCTAGTATGAGATCTAATCCTTTCTGAGGGCTTAGAGGGTTACCAGTTCTTCCACGTGACCTACCTTATCCCAGGCATTTGCCAAAGTTCTTTATAACAAATGTCATTTTGCATGTGGCTTGCACACAGCCTCCAGGACACTTTGAAACACCTCTGAACAATTCTGATACCACAACATAAGTACTGTGTAAAAAGTTGTCATATCATATTATTTAGGGATAATAATATTTCTAATAGAATTTTTCTGCATTGTTTTGCATAGCTGTAATTGCTTTTCTTATATTTTTGGTTGTGAGCCTAGCTTTTAAAGGCTGAGCCATCTCTCCAAACCATGTAATTGCTTTACTAATATTTTTAATCCATATTAGTCAAATCTGCGAGTGTAGAACACACAGATACAGAAAAAAAATTTTTTTTACTTTATACTACTATAATAGAGCATAATGTTCATTGTTTGTGCTCATCGGTAGAATTTCACACTACATGTACTATATGACACATAGTAGATGTTCAAGAAGTAGACCAAATGATTAATAAAATCCTATTGGCTATCACTTCTGTTTCTGTTCTGACTCCAGATCAGCATCTCTTCTCAGGCCCCATAGGAAAGAAGTGGAGCATAGACTATGGCCAGCCTCATGCCTTGTCTGTAGCCCTCACTCCTACCTAATTGGTTATGAACTGCATCCTAGGCATAGGGCCAGGGAAAGGCATTTCTGGTCAAGTGAATTCAAGGTAAACTACATTTTCTCTGAAAGTTATCTAAATTTATAAATATAACGAGGCAATAAAAATGACCTGTCATGCTCTTCTACTAAAATTTAGTTTACTTAGTTAAATTTATGCCTTCACACAGTACCAACACTGTAACATGAGCTTACTATTATAATATCCTACTATTAATCTATTCTAATCATTCTTTAAGATGTAATTTTGTCTTTTCTTTGTATATGTAGGTATGTATGCACATATGTGCATTTGTGTCTGTATGTAAGCCAAATGTGTGCAGGTGTTTGTGGTAGCAAGAAGAGAGTGTGAGATCCCCTGGTCAGTTGCCTGATGTAGGTGATAAGAAGCAAACCAAGAGTTACCCAGAAAAGCACCAAGGCTCTTTGCAAATGAGCCAACTATTCATCCTTTCAAAATGCCCTTATTAAGAATAAAATTAACTGGAAAGCAGACCCAGAACCTCCTGAGGTCTCCTTCAATTTGCAAAGTGAAACCCAGGGAAATTTCACACTAAACAGAAAGCCAAGACCAAATACAATATTCTTTCTAACTGACATCAACTAGGAAACCCCTCTAGAAAGGGCACATTTCCACTTGACTTTCTACTGGGCATGCAGGTATTCATTCTTTCATGACTGACTGCAAGGCCCCTAACAGGGCTCTGAAGTGTGCCAGGCAGATGCTCTGCTTCCTATCTCTCACAGACAGACTGTTCAGACCTTCACTTACAGAGGGTTAGCAGCAACATTTGGGAACTTGAGGAAAGAATCTTGCAAAAAATCTTGGGCTTTTGCAATTGAATATTTGAATCAGAAACTATGGAGGAGATCCTAGTGTTCTGTGTTTCTACAAGCCTTCCAGATGATTCTGCGGAACCCAGGCTCTGTAATCACTGGTTTAGAAAAATCAACAGAGCCTCCCGGGAAGATGTTTGCAGCATTCTGGTACTAGTGTAGTAGAATATACTAAGAAGTTACAAAGCACACCATCAACTATCCTGGTTTATTGTCCTAAACTGAGCAATTACAGTCCTGAACCTCGGAAAACTGTAGTTCCAGGATGACTAAAAGAGTTAAACACATTGTCCAATATTTGCTCTTAAGTCAAGCCTTCTTCTGCCTTTCCTACTAGTTACCCAGGAAAGGCCTGACAATGCCAAGATAAACCACATTATCCCATCTATCACATTACATTGTTTCTTGGCTGGGGAAAGAATAAGGGGAGAGGGGAATGAGGGAGTCTCTGTCTATCTCAAACATGTCATTTCACACATCAGTTCTTCTGATGGATGAGGTGACATATGTTAACCTGCATAAGTTTACCACATTGGTCCAAAGTACTAATTAACTTCTCTGTAACTCTTTCCTATTGTGTGTTCTACCTGAGCACCTGCATCAAGTTTACCAGCTATGGACTAATGAGACATTCTTTTAAAAAATTTTTGGAGTTTTGGCCACAGTATGACTTAGGTTTGCCATGGAAATGTTGGGGTTGCATTATTATAAAGTCAAGTATTTCGGGCTGGATTACATTTTGTTTACTTTATTAAAAAGAAATTAAACCATGTCTGTGAGTCCACCATATGTCCTGGCTACTAAGCTTTGTATCTACTTCACTTGATGGATTCTGCCTTTGACCACATACTGGCACCTTAACAAATGGATGCACATTTGCCTGTTGACTGCTCTTCTGAACAAATTTGCTAGTGGCATTTTTATCTCTGACTTTTTTTCTACAGCAATCTCATCATGGATTCATGGTTATCATTCAATTGTTTTGCTTCTAGCTTTATCTCAAACTGTTATCTTTGGGATTGTATTTGGAATCATTCTCTGGACCCTACATGTACTCTCAGGCCTCCCTATACTCAACCTTAGTTCTCCAATTCAGTTCTTTTGATCTTGGGCTACTACTATTCATTTAGACCTGGACATAAGTATTGAATAATGATGCAGATACAACTGTTCATATTGCCTAAGTTGACTGATTCCCACTTAAGTTTTTACATAAAACTTCTCTCTCTCTCTCTCTCTCTCTCTCTCTCTCTCTCTCTCTCTCTCTCTCTCTCTCTCTCTCTCTCTCTCTCTCTCTCTGCTCATATCACCTAAGTTAAGAGATTCTTACCTAAATTTTTAGGTCAAAACCTCTCTGTCTCTGCCTGTCTGTCTGTATCTCTCTGTCTTTCTCCTCCCCACCCCCAGCTCTCTACCACACATACACTGGAACTCTAAGTATATAAAACACATTTACAAGATCCTTCTGAGCTGATCAACTCAAGCCTTTTCTTACCAAGATAAAGATGAGACACTTTTCCAAGCCCTTTGTGCTCTCAAGCTCTCCACCCTCTCACAGAAGCTGCCTGCTGAGCCCTGATTGTGACTACTTCATATTAGATTTTGGTCGCTGTTCATGGCAGAACCTTGGGAGTGATTTATATTTTGTTTCATTCTTTGGATAGAATCATTAAGCAGACAGTTTAAGCATACTGTTCAGAGGCAATGTAAGATGCATGTTAGAGATATTAGAGTTAATAATGTGGAGAATATTAAAATTTGTTTGTTTCTCAAGAGCATACGGGTTTCTTAACAAGAAAGCAATTGTGTTCTCTAAGAACTAACTTTATATGTTCTACATCTATTTTTAGTTAAAATAAGAATTACTTATATTTAATATAGCTTTGAGATACAATTAATTGCTTTGTGTTGACATTGTTAATTATTCATGAAAATATTATCATACTGTTCACAACTTTTTCAACTGAAAATAGTTCATTTGCAACTTCTGAGAGTGCATTAAACAAGGTGCTCGCAAGATCAGAATGTACATGTAAGAAAGCAATGTGGTAGTGAATATACAGCAGAAGAAAATGCACACAGCTAAATGAACTAGCATCAGAGTGGTTTGAAAAAGCTAGAAATTCAGTAATAAGAAAACATAAGTGGAATTTGTGGGTTGGAGGAAATGTAAATATGCATGAAAAAAAAGTGCATCTTTCATTTTCTGTGAGGCTACTGAAGGAACTTCCAATGTCTATGCTCTCTGTCTTCTACTTAAAAATAACTTCTGTGAGGAGATAGCTCAGCAGGTAAAGCACATGTCCAACCACCATGGGGACATAAATTTGGATTCCCAGGACCCACATAAATGCTGGGAAGGTATAGTAGTGGTCCTCCAGTAACCTCACTGTAGAGGAAGCAGAGAAAGGAAGTCAGCAGAATAAGCTGGCTAGACAGGGAGGGGCAGGGGAGGAGAGTGAGTTCTGGATTTAGTGAAAGAAGATACATGACATTAACTCCATCAACTCAGACTTCCACAGGAGTACATATGCATGCACATATCTGAGTGAGTATGCATATAAACATGCATGCAAATTGTACAAATGCATGTGCGTGCGCGCATGCACACACACTCACCTAATCCAAAAAAAATTAAAAGTAGTAACACTTTTAAAATTTATTTATTATTCTCTCATATATTATATCCTGACTACAGTTTCCCCTCCCTCTTCTCCTCCGAGGTCCTCCCTCCAACCTTCCATCTCCCCAAGATCCACTTCTCCTCCATTTCCTTTCAGAAAAGAAGAGGCCTTCCAGTGATATGAACCAAACACCGCATAACAAGTTGCAATAAGACTAGGCACATACCCTCATATCAAGGTTGAACCAGATAACCCAGCAGGAAAAGGGTCCCCAAAGCAGGGAAGATTCAGAGACACCCCCCACTCCCACTGTTTGGAGCTCCATTAGAACACCCAGCTACACAGCCAGAGGGTATATGTAAAGGACCTAGCTCAGACCCATACAGGCTCCATGATTGTCACTTTAGTCTTTGGGGGCCACTATAGTTTAGTTAGAGTTTCTGTTGCTGTGAAGAGAATTGTAACCTTGGCAACTCTTATAAAGGAAAAGATATAATTGAGGTGGCAGCTTACAGTTCAGAAATTTAGTCCATTATCATCATGGCAGGGAGCATGATGGTATATAGGAAGACATGGTGCTGTCTGCACCTTGATCATAAGGTAATCTGAAGTTCACTGAGACACAAAGTGGTATCTTGAGTACACATAAGACCTCAAAGCCTTCCTCCACAGTGACACACTTCCTCCAAAAAGACCACACCTACTCCTACAAAGGCATACCTCGTAATAGTACCAGTCCCTATGAGATTATGAAGGTCAGTTACATTCAACTATTATATCCAATGAGTCCTGCTTAGTTAATCCTATGTGCCATGTTTTTGTGGTGTCCTAGACTCCTCTTATTCCCTACACTCCTTCCTCTCCATCAGGATTCCTAAAGCTCCCGTTGAGGATGTCCTTTGCCTTACAGAAGCTTTTCAGTTTCATGAGGACCCATTTGTTAATTGTCAGTTTTAGTGGCTAAACTATTAGTGTTCTGTTCATGGAGTTGTCTCCTGTGCCAATGAACTCATAGCTATGCCCCCACTTTCTCTTCTATCAGGGTCAGTATATCTGGTTTTATGTTGAGGTCTTTGATCCACTTGGGCTTGAGTTTTGAGCAGAATGATAGTTATGGATCTATTTGCATTCTTATGCATTTATACATCCAGTTATAGCAGTGTATGTATGCATGCATGTACATGCACGCACAAACACACAACACATACACACATATACACACACACACAGCTGATCAAAAAAAAAAAAACCCTTAAAAATAAATTTATTAATACTCAAGTGTAGTAGTGCAGTTTCTTGGTCCCGGGCGGCCAGAGGCCCAGACTCACAGACCTGCGCACCAGACCCCTTAGCCACCCACCGCTGCTGTTCAGGCCCCCAGAAATGATTCAGACACTTATATTAACTTCATGCTGTTTAGCCTATGGCTCAGGCACATT
Source organism: Phyllotis vaccarum (assembly GCA_033318265.1). NCBI lineage: Eukaryota > Metazoa > Chordata > Mammalia > Rodentia > Cricetidae > Phyllotis > Phyllotis vaccarum. The sequence continues at coordinate 101,383,497 of JARWLC010000005.1, read as the reverse complement.
GCTAGCTTGTTCTTACAACTTAACTCAACCCATTTCCATTAACCTATCTGCCACGTGGCCCGTGGATCACCTGTGTTCCTTACATGTTGACCCTTTAGGCTTTGGGCTTGGTCTGTCTGACTCTGCCCTACTTCTCCTACCTATGCTCTGATTCCCCACATACTCTTTCTATGGTGCCTGTCCTGGGCCAAAATAGCTCCTTTATTTAAAGATTGATTTTCACAGCATACAGAAAGACATTCCCACATCACTCAAGTTTTAATCTTCAGTTTTCAGATGAAAATAATTAAGAGAGAAAAACTACATCCAAAATCCTTTGCCTTTCAAATGATTCCCAATTCTCACTCTCCACAAATAATACACACATAGGTGGATCTGTGAATTGCTTATGCTCTATCCCACCAACACAGGACATGATTTTAAAACCTTTTCCATGAATAACCAACTACTGGAGCTCTATAGGAACCTTCTGTGTCCTCACATGTCAGATTCTAAGATGGTCCTTTAACTTTTTTTTTCTCAAAAAAATTTCCTGGGCCTTGTAAGGCCAGCAGGTATTAAACTGGCATTCTCTACAAACAAATTCATACTTTTCAAAAAATTTTCACAGAGACTGACTGTAGGACAGATAAACAACTTACTTGATGCTAATAACATATTTCCCCATGGACGAAGTGTAGGTAAGGCAAGAACTTGAAGCTTTCCTAATCCATGAGATGGGAGGCTACCACCATAGGCAACACTATCTGCTATGGTTTGAATAAGTGCCCCCAAAGTCCATGTGTTAACATACATAAAATAATATGTTAGACATGTCATTGCTATGGCCAGTATCTGAGAAAAAAAAAAAAGAAAGATAGAGAGAGACAAATTGGGGATCACGGTTTCAGTTCTTCACAGTGAGCAGATCAGGGCAAAAGCAGAAACATTGCCATCACAGGGGCCTGGAAACAAAGAACAAAGACCGTCTGTATGACTGGGATTGTTAACACTTATAAATCTTTAGAGGTGCTATTACATCACACCATGCACATTCAGTTGTTCACTAACTTAGTTCATTCTTTATGGCAACACCAATTCAAATAGACCCAGAAGAATAAGTTGTTCAACCAAGTAAACAATCAATATTGACTACCAGTTCAACCAAGTAAACAATCAATATTGACTACCATAATTTAATTCCAATTCTGTGGTGTTTAGGGAAGATAATGGGACCTTTAAGATGTGAGGTATAGTGGGAAGTCTTGTCATCAGGATTACACCTTAGAAGCAGACCCCTATTTCTTTCCTTCCTGACCATAAAGTGAAGATGCTTTTCCTGCCCACATTCTTGCCTGATGTACTTACTATCTGGCTACAGGCCACAAAGCAGTAGACTCCAATGAGTATGTACTAAAACTACAAAATTCGGAGCCAAATAACTTCTTCCTCTTAGAAATGTATTGTCTCAAATACCTTGTTAGAATAATGAGACATTTATTAAAACAGTAACTTGAACTCTGTTTATGACATGATTTAGAAGAAGACACCTAAGTTAATCATACTCTAGCTACTTTAAATAGTAGACCAACAGCAATTATTTTTCACAGGACAGAATCATAAAGGGAGTCACTTGCCACAGTTTTATAACAGGAGATTTTTACAGGAGATTTTTGCAGTTCAAGTATGTGTATGTTATGTACAGTTTGAAATCTATCATTAATGAAGTAGGCACTGCAGACTGGCTCAAGGGGTAGCTATAGAGACAAAAACAATGTGCTGTGATAACACTGAATTATCCATCTTCCCAAGAGAACATTTACATTTGTCTGCCTCCTTCTCTTCTCTAGCCTAACATCTCAGCATATGGCAGCTTCCTCACCCAAAGACTGTATCACCCTCCATGTTTAAAATCAAAAGGCAAGATGTTAAGGCCCTCTCTGTTCTAAGATCACCAGAAGCCAGTAATGAGCATGACAAATACAATGAAAATATTACCACAGAGGGCAGCAGTAAAAGGAAAATTAAAGGTGGAGGAGGTAGCCACATAGAGAACATTAGCCAGAAGCAGGACCCTGAAGAGAACTACCCTGCACACATGAGGTGAGGAGCACCTAAGACATCGAAGAGCAGATGCAAGTGATCAAGAATTAGCAGTAAGATTGTAAGAATTCTTGTGGGTAACTTAAAAATGCAAATCAAAATACCTAAGTCTCTGAAGCCGGCACAAAATATAATTTACTAATGAAGTACTCAGCATGGTGAAGATATGGAAGAACCACCCACACTAGTACCGAGACTTGCACCAAACTGCCAGTGTGTATATGGTAGGTATATCTCCCGCGTCACAAGTGATTGTGGTGTGTAAGCAGAGCATTTAAGGAAGCTCGCTAACAAACGTTCAACAGGAAGAGGAAGGAGCAAGGAGGGAAAGACACAGACTTTTGAGTCTTAGGCCAAAACTGACCGTGTGACTCCATTCTTCAAAAGAATCAATCCCTCTGAGTTTCAATATCTGTATGTTAGGCGAAGAATGTGAAATTTCACTCCCAGCCATCCAGTAAGAAAAAAAATGAAAAGTTGGGCTTTTTCTGGGCCTATAAAAGAACTGATGTTTCTAGGCAGACAATCACCCCCACAATCCAGAGAACAGAGTCAAGGGGAGAGATGTTAGAAACTGAGATCTGCCAGAAACCACTATCACACTCGAGCTGGTAGAACAGCTTCTCGGGAATGCTTTCTGAGCCCAACACAGCATAATGTCTGCAGCATTCTGGAAAAACTCCCATTCTCCTGGGCTTTCTTTTCAGGAACTCCTCCAAGTTTTTACACTGACTTGTCACTCTGTCGAGGGACCGAAAGATTAACTAGAATGCCTTCTTCCTAACAAAGGCTTACTGTTGAGTAAATGGCTTAAGACAGACATTCTGAAACCTTATCTCAGCAGCATGAAAGACTCGTTTCTAACTCTAGCTCCCTCTATCCTGACTAGCTCACCTAAAATAACACATACACACAAATGAAAGAGTTAGGACTTCAAAGAAATAGGGACTGATACAATCAGGTACCCAAACATGGGGTAGGGGAAAATAAACTCTAAACACTGCACAAATACTTAGAAGTTCACATGAGATTAAAAGGGCCTGAAGATGACTTAGGCACTAAGATAATTATTACTCTTACAAAGATCTGAGCTCAGTTCCCAGCACCCAAGTCAGGCAGCTCACAATCTCCTGTAACTCCAGCTCCAGGAGATCTGATACCTTCTCCTGGCTTCTGCTGGTACCTTGCACTCACATGCATGTATCCACCCACGCACAGACAAATACCTCCCTGATACAAAATTTAATTTAAAATAAAAATAAAGCTTTATATAAAAAATCTTGAGAATTATTTAAGATTTTTAAATGGTCCCTTTATTCTACATCTGATCATACCACAACAAAACTCCATTACAACAGTGATGGCCAGTTGAATCAACCAGAAGACAAGATCCAGACTCTGAAGAGAATAATTGTGTGAGATCAATATGAAAACAAGGACGCTAAGAAGAATTTGATGAGGGGAGGTGTCTCTACTCACAGAAACAGTAAACACAGCCCAACACCTAATCAGATCAATATGAATACGTAAGTCCTTACACTAACGGCTCATTTTCCCTAGTTCTTACCCAATCAATATAATATGGATTCTAGCAAAAATTACAAGGTTTACTTGAAGTTTATGTTTATATCCAGTCTAAAGAGACAGAGGAATTTATCAGAACCAAATGCAAATATGACAGATGCTGGAACTCTCAGAAAGAGATATAAAGTAATAGTGATGGATATGGTAAAAGCCATAATTGAAAAAACATGTGCCATGTATAGACAAATGACAATATAAACAGATAAAATGTTAGGAAAAAAATCGAAGCCAAAAGTAAATACTAGAAGTCAAAACCAGCATAGTGGAAGCAACGCCTTGGAGAGGCCCATTAGCAGACCAGACATGGCCAACGAAAAAAATGAGTGAATATTGAGGTAAGTCCGTATACATTTCTCAAGCTACAGGTCAATGAGATAGCTTATTTGGAGTAAAAGTGCTTGCCCCTAAGACTGGAGTTTAATTCCCAGGCCCCACATGGTGGGAGCTAGGAACTAACAGTTCTGCATGTTATCCTCTGACCTCAACATACATATCCTGGCACATGCATCCCCAGCACACAAAGTAAATATAATAACAGTCTTCTTAATTGTTAAAATTATGGCCCAGAGAGATGGTTCAGCAGTTAAGAATACTGAATGTCCTTGTAGAGAATCTGAACTCAGTTCCTAGCACCCACATGGCAGTTTACACATCTGTAACTTTAGTTCCAGGGCATCCAATGTCGTCTTCTGGCTTTTGTGGGCACCAAGATAGAATGCTGTACACAGATGTGCATGCAGGCAAAACCCCCATATACACCAAATTAAATTAATTAAATTTTAAAAATTAAATTTAAGAATGGGTATAAAATAGTAGAACACCTCATATAGCCAACTTAAGAAGTATAATGTGCATATAATTAGAACACTGGGAAGGGAAGAAAGAATGGAACAGAACAGATATTTGAAGTCATGTTGGTGAAGAACATTGTAAAATTAATGACAGACGCCAAGCTACAGAGCACCAGGCAGGACAAGTACCAAGAACATATATCCAGGCTTACAATCCCCCAAATAATTCATGACAGCTGTCACCTGGTCATCAAGCCTGACACTCTCACTGATGCCTTGATTCTTCATTTCAGCCTTGCACATCAAGTTGCTCACAAACTTTACCATTTTTCTGGGAAATATCTCCCCATTCATAGCTTGCCTTGCTTTGCAATTGCTTCTGACCTGGTCTTCACCCTTCCTCTGTTATTTGGAACTAAATCAACAACCCATTTATCTGTAATCAATTTCTTTCCTCCAAAGTGGTTGCCAAAGGCACTGACCTAAACACTCAGCTGACTCTTTGGTACCTGAAAACTGAAACCTCAGCTCTACTTCTCTTGACAATATCAACTCTGACCTTTCTTCAATAAATCTCATCCGGGATGTTCCCGGTAGCATATTCCTTCATCTCAGCCTCTGCAATTCTTTCTCTTCTCACTAAAAGTTAGATGCACATTATTATGCAGCATCTGATCATGCAAATATTGACAATCATTAGTTATCAGGGAACTATCAAGACATTCTCAAGAGTATTCCCATCAAAATTGTTAATGTTGTAAAGAAACTAAGCAACTAAGAAGTCATTTAACCTTGAATTAGTATTTATGCTGCCTCTGTGGCCATTTGCAATTCCTCAAGCAGGTACTAAGGAGATTTGGATGCTCTGACGTGTATTTTGAGGCTCCCAAGAGCTTGTCCATACTGCTGTTCATCACCAGGGTAGAAGTCCTGATGAAGAGCATCAAAGAGTGATTAGACAGAACTGAGACTTGACAGCTACAGGCCATCCACATGATCTTTGGCTATGAATGTATTTCAGTGTGGTTTCCTCCTTTGTAGTACATTTTACACTATGGATTTCAAATGTCATCTTTTATAAAGTGACATTGTTAGGGAGAGTCAAACTAACTCCTGTATGCTTTCTTTAGGCAAAGTGCCTTAGAGCTCACTGAAATGGGGGCAAATTTGATGATTTAAGTGCTTTAAAGACCAGGGATTCTCCCAGCACAAAACTGTATATAGCCAAAACATGAATCCCATTGCCCTAATTTAGATTTGTTAATTAATTTTCAGATAAGTTTTCTTCTACGTGTATTCTAAGACCTTTCTTTGCCCTTCACCCAACCTTAAACAAACAATATATTTTTTTAATTTCTTCTGAAGTTAGAGTAAGAATGCTAACAAGTAAGTCATCTACATATTAATGTACCCTCATATTTATTTAAATCTACCAGGTCGAAATTGAAGAGTACATTATCAGCTTAGTAGCTTTGATTGCTTTATCATCCCTGTTTTGTGTACAAAAGAAATCATTTTATGTCAGAACATTTAACTGCTTATTATATTTATTTATATTATATATATTTACATAAATGCTGTGCTGCTAATTGGTGCAGTAAGTCTTTGTGGTAGAAGTTATTTCCAAGTTTGTCAATTGTATGATGTTAAGGAAAGCTCATCATTAGCCTGGCATGTGAAGAGAACCCTGCCAAGGAGCATGTCTACATTATCTATATACTCATTCCTACCTAAAGTATCCATCCCTAGTAAATGGTAATGACAGAACTCTGGAAGCTAAGAATGGGGAATGCACACTTCGGCTTTTTAGGCTCTCTCATGTGGGTCAATTGACTCTGAGAGCCTTAGAACAATTCACCCAAGAGATCTCCACAGGTGTCAACTATCAGAAGCAACTGAACACAGGCTTAGGAGATGGGTGCAAGAAACAATGAAGGGATCCCCAAGGATTGAGGTGAAACATTGACAGCATTTGCTATAGAAATGCTAAGTGATTATCCCAGGAAAATATTATACTAATCATATGTCTTTACACTTAAAATATCACTATAGTGTTGAAACATCCATCGTCTAGAAACCTTGCTTTCTTAGTACATCTGGGTTAATCTACCGACTGTAGAATGGCTTGGGAACTAACTGCTATTTGCTCTGTGCAAGCACTCCCTAAACCACCCAAAGTGCCCCAGCAAATCTCAAAGGATAAATGCCTGTGTAACTTTATTGCTTAAAAAAATAGGCACCATGTTTTTGAAGGTTTTTTTTATGCTTTGTCAGTGTGATAACTATGGCTTCCTTCAATATGACACAGACTGAGATGGGAGAACAGGAGACCAGTGATTATTGAGGAAAAAAAAAAAAATAGAATGACTCAAGTAAGATGAACTCACAGGAAATGAACTTTCATTAGCTCGGGTGCCTCCATATGGAACTACTTGCTAGGTCAAGAGCTTTCCAGAAAACCATATGAAACCCTGGGAAATGTCTGCTTTGGATGCAAGAAATCTCAAGGGATTTTGTGGATTCAAATCTTTGTTATGGAAAAAGAAACTTTGAGCTTAGCCTGGGAAGTTTGCTTTCCGGGAGACATGCCAAACTCAAAGCTGATGTGATTTACAATAACCTAGTTAATCAACCATAAAAATCAAGGCTTTATTGTTTTTTAAGAGATAATCACACACTGTAATTTTGAAGAGTAAGGACTTACTGTGAGAAAGCCATGCACTTTAGCTAGGGTATATGTTGGTTTAAATGACACTCAATCTAAGGATTTCAGCCCAAAACTTTTCTTCTTCATAAATATGCAATAGGGTATTTTGTTCATCATTTGCCCATGATTTTAAAATAAAAAAGGGTTTAGAGCACTTTCAAGATTTAAGTTTAGCTCTAGCAATTGCAAAATCATTTTTTAATAAAAGGATTGATTTTTCTCTGACATAAGGAGAAATTCATTACTTTTATATAGTGTGAAGCTGAGATTTATATGAACAGAATTTTGAAGGTAGAAAAGAGACAAGTTCAATCTTACTAGTATTGCAAGGGCTGAAACTATTTCTCTTAAATAAACAAATAAATTTGATGTACCTTCTTTAAAAGACAAACTCCCTGACTCGGATCATGAGATGAAACTTTGTGAAGCTCTAAAGTGCCTGGTAACGAAGTTTTAAAGATAAGAAAAAATAATAGGGTAGTGTGCAGGAAATATGTTCAAAAGTAATACACTTCCTAGAATGTACAAAAACCTGGGTTCCATATTCAGCACCAAAACATGAAAAAGAGAAAAGAATAGAAAAATGTGGGAGTGTTGAAGAATAGAGAAGCAGATTAATACATATATATATATTGACGCTATATCTAAACAATTGAATTTATTAAGCTGTAAAGAAAAATGAATATGCAGGCTTAATATGGGAGCAGAAAACATGACACTGACTGAGCTTCCTCAGATACAGAGAGACAAGTGTCATAGATTCTCACAAACACAGAGATGTTCATTTCCAGTCTTAAGATTGGTATTGTTTAATTTCAAGTATCTGTAGAAGCTAGGAAACTATAAAGGGACCATCAGTGGAGTGAGGGAAGAAAGATTTTGAGGAAGGGGAGTAACAGTAGAACACAGGATATGAAAGGAAAATGTGGGAAAATGAGGTGGAAGTTTAAGTGAGGAGAGAGGCACTGAATGCTGTGGTAAATGAGGAGGTTTGGCTTGGGGAGAGATAGCTAACATGAGGAGGTTTAGAAAAGGCATATGCTTCATATATATATGTATAAGTATGTGTATGTGTATATGTATATGTATATACATACATATACATATAAAATTGTTTAACTGGAGTTATCCTACATGGGAAACTGTGCTTCTCTCAGAAGACAGAGGTTTCCGGTTGAAAAGCCCAGTGCCAGGTATGGAACATCTTTCTTCTAGTTGTTAGTAAAATGTGTACTTGCAGACCCCCCCCCCCCACAAACCGTATAAGCTATTGCCCCTGTGCCTGACTACCCATCAGAACTTGATAGTAAACTTTTTTTTTATTGGAGACATCACATACTTTGTTCACAAGGCATAGGGAAATTAAGTTGGTATTTACCAGGATATGATGGCTAGATTTCATAGCACCAGAAGGTACTTGGCAGGTTGCTGGAGGCAAAAATATATCAACAATCTTACTCAGCTGTGAAGTCTGTAAACTGAAATAGTAACCAGTGTGACACGAGCAATAAGTGTCACAAATATCATGATAACAACTAATTTCTAGTTAGTTTAAGGATCATTCCATGGGTCGAAACATATTTCTGGTACTAGATATCTGACTAAGAATGATTGGGGACCTCACAGCCCTAGGTATGAAACTACTAACATGATTTTTCTAACTGGTACCTCTCTAGCCAGACATTGGTGCAGCTCTGAGATCTCACTTTATGAGACATCTTTTTATCTAGTGACAGGGGCTAATGCAGAAGCTCCCAAATGTACGAAGTATAGAGAACAATTGTCAATGGAGTACCCAGATACAAATAGGACATTTTTATTGCACTTCCTCCCCAAGACTCAAGAAATATTGAGTGCTCTGGAAAGATTATAACAGCAAGCAGTCATAGAGGACTGGAGCAAAACAGTGTTATCAGGACATGACTGCTGCCCTCATGAATTCACAACAGCTGTGGTTTTCTGTGAAAGACCTGCACAAGATCAAGCCAGCAACATTCTAGCATTGAGTGGGAAGGGGGTTCATGAGCCACACCCCCAACTAACTGCTATAGACACTTGATGGATCTCTGACTCTGTTTTCTTTAAGCATGTCTACTGGTAGTCCACCATACTCCAGTGGATGGCCTCATACCAGGAATATATGAACAATCCAAATTGGAGTCGACAGAGAGAGAGAATGAGGGAAGAGGGAAAGAGAGAGAACATGAAGTTGTTGGGGCAGGTTATATGAGGTGGGTCTTGGAGAACTTAGGTGGAGGAGTGGAGGGCGACTATGATCAAACTATATTATATGAAATTCTCAAAGACTTAATAAAACTGTTTCAATGGCAATTCCAGGATCAGTCATGGAAAAGGGGAAGCTCAGGTTTGTGTTCTCTTTCCCTTACTTCAGGCTCCTCCCAGAGTACACTGTAGAATACCCAGCATTCCAGTCCCTAGAGACTCTTATCTAAGTTAAAATAGTCTACAGTCTACAGATTCCTAGTGGTCCAGATCCTCCTGAGGTCTCTGAGTCACTATGAAGAGGTCACAGATCATAAGCTTTCTGTGTCATCTCCCTTTCCAGGCTTATTTTCCTTTGAGCACGCTGCAGTGCTTGCCAGAGGCCACATAATATGTAACATAACAAAGTGATGTGCAAAATATGATAAGGGAACATGTAGCTAACCTCACTAGTCAGCCATTGAAAAGCTTTACCAAAATGCTAAATGATGCCATTCTTCTCAGCACTGCTTTTCTCATTCAAATATATTTACTGCCTATAATAACTTTATTATATACTGAGTTTGTTGTTCTTTAAGAAACACATTCTAATTCTCTGTTTTACCTTGTGGAATGGCAAATCTTAACTCAGACAGGCTCTGTATGATGGCATTTATGTCGCTGACAGACTTACAAAGAGAGATGCCATATAGCTTAGGGGCCATCAGACTTCAACAGGCACAAGTAAGTTTCTTTTAGTAAGTTTATAATATTCATACAACAAAACCTCTCAGTTTCTCAGAATTCACAGCCATCATTAAGTAGTGCACACTAGCAAACAGAATGCACATAAATATGAATCTGAGTCCTTCAGAAAATTTTAACTGTTAAAGTACTAAGGTTACAAAGTTTAAGAGTTGCTATTGTAACATGTTGATGCTTCTGATTAAAATGCTGGTGCATCTTGTAAAATGTAAACCACATTTTTAAGTGCATTGAAAAGTGACAGTGGTCAGTGGTAGACAGGGACAGACAAACAACAAGACAGAATCAGGCACATGGGAAGCTGAATAAATATCAAAGTTGGTAATGATCTGAATGGGCCTTCTTAGTCCTAGAAAACATGGAAGGTTGTACAGAGGCCCATTTTAATGTAAGAATAGGATTCACTGGTGTGACAAATCCAGGGGACCCCTCCCTCTGTATAAAACTGGAACCCCGATGTATGATGTCTTCACTGCTAGAATGAGCAGTAACCAATAATACCACCCAGAATGGGCTAGTCAAGACAATTCCTCATCGTGATGTGATTTTGTTATGGAAAGGAAAATGCAATAATTGTCTTGAGAATTTAGAACCCAGAAGGGCTCTCACTGGGCATGACAGTATAAACTCACCACCTATGTAGCCCGGAAAAGCACACATGGAGAATTTAAGTTAAGGGTCTTTGTGTGGTGGTTGTTTTGGGGAACTGGAAAAATTAAACACAAATTGTCTTTAAGGTTTTTAATATAATTTCTTAGAATGTATTTGAAAAACCTACAGATATAAAAAAAAATTCACAAAAATGGCTGTGGGTGTTATTGGGGTCATAGTATAACCTCAAACAGTGGCTTTACTGAATCTTCTGTAGCCTACTCATAGGAGTTGTCAAACCCACTTGTCCAAGTTCTTCCAGCAGTGACAGAAAGGAATCAAACATTGACTTAAATTTGACTGTACTTTCAGGAAAAAGATGAAATAATATATTGGTGTATACAAGGTCAGGTGAAGGCCATTGGTAACAATCAGACACACCAAAGTTTTCATGGTTTAGAACGTAACTTGAACAAAGGAGAAAATCTTACTTCAGTCACAAGGAAGGTACTATCAACAGCCCAAGACAATACATTGCCACCTCCCTCTGCAGAACAGATATCACCTGAGGATAATGGGATGCAGTCAACAGCAGATTCCTGGGGGATGCTGCTGTCACCTGAGGGCTGATGTCTATAGAGAAGTTGACTAATATTTTTCTCCCCCACTTCATCATATCAAGTTACCCATAATGGGGCTCAATCTAGTGAATGAGGCTGTGGGAATTAAAAAATATTCAACAGACTGACTAAACTACAGGGAAGGGGGAAAAAGGACATGTAATGGCATTTAAAAAATCAGAATATATACTACCCTGATTCAGGACAAAGACAAAAAAATCAGGAGTATGAAATAGATTAAAGGATATAGAGGACCAAGTAGAAAATGTTTTTATATTCTAAATGCAAGAGCTAGAAACAACTAAAAGAAAACATTTGAAGAAAACTTGATAAGACTTTTCCGAAATTATTGAAAGATACTATTAGTCTTAAATTCCTGGAATGCCAAACCCATCGAGACATTCTCTCCTCAAATCAGAGAATATTAATGCAAACAAGCAACAAAAAAGGCAACTAGACAGACAAGCACAAAACAAATTAAAAAAAAAACAATACATCAAGATATAGGCATGGCAAGGACTCTCTGAAAAGGGCTCCCATAATACAGCACACCATCAGAAAAAACTGAAAATCATTACATTAAATTAAAAAGTTTCTGGATAGGAATTGAATTCATTAGCAGAATCAAAAACAGCCTACAGAATGTAAGTCTTTGCCAACTGTCCTTCCAATAGTCACCTAATATCTAGAACATATGACGAACTTTAAAATTAAAAGCATCAGTAAAGTTAATCAGTCAATAAGTTGGCCAACAGATCAAATATTGGCAAAGATGTCCAGCATCTGTAGTCATATGAGAAATGCAACTCAAAACTTTTTCGAAATGACACCTTACTCTCCTCCAAATGGCTATCACCCAGACAACAAATGGCAGTGAGTGCTGGCAAAGGTACAGAGAAGGAGAAACACATATTCCCTGCTGGAAGGAATGAACTAGTGCAGCCAGTATGAAACCAGCATGCAGACCCTTCAGAAACATAAAAGTAGAATTACTGTATGATCTAGGTCTGCTGTCCCACAGCTAGTGGACTTTAAATCAGCACAGCTAAATGTCCACACTTACTCCTGCAGTAATCATAGCAGCATGGCCCAGAGTTATACTAGTTCATCAGCAGAAGGATAAAGAAAACCTGTACAAACACTAGACAGAACTGTTTGGCTTCTGAGAGTCTCATTCTATAGTGAGGATTGTCTGACACTGACTATGCAGCCTGGGTGGACCTTGATTGAATGAAGATATCTTGGAGAGTAGGATTATAAGTATAATATCCCAAACCTCACTTAATAATAGAATTCTATTCATCTGCTAAGAATGAAAGTGTAATCTTTGGGGTAATTGAAATTGAAGGTCACCATGTTAAGTAAAATAAGACAAGCTCAAAAGGAGAATTTAAAATTCTCTTTCATATACAGAATCTATATTTAAATGTATATGTGCTCATAAGTGAAATGTATGTCTATAAAACACATGAAGGCAGATAGGTGATTACTGAAAGAGAGAAAGAAGTGTGGTGTTGGAAAAAGGGGAGGAACAGAGAACAGAGAAAGAAATAAAATACGTTGTGCAAAAGCAGGAGAAACTCTTTGGGAAGAGGAGGAAGGTGACCATGAAAAGGGTGGTAGAAGGAACAGGCTGGCAGCTGTGGGAGATGAAAACAAAGTATAAGGATATAGGTATATGAAAATGCCACAGTGAATGTTTCTAATGTGACTGCTAACTAAAATCAATTATATTTTTAAAAGAATTATAAAGAAGCCTGCTTGTTTTTCCAAAGGCTAGTACGATATGGAGTTTTCTCAGACTGCCATGAAGTTAAGTTATGCCCATAACAAACTCCAGGAGAAAATATACGCTTACGTGTTTTTTTAAACAGAAGTGATGCAAAGAACAAAGAAGAAAGTATAATATAGGCAGTAAGTAGAAAATGATTCATACAATACTCAGAATGCAGCGAAAGCCTTAGTCAGCCACAAAGGCAGTCTCTTTAAGAGATAGCTTACTGACCTGGCAAATCTGAACTCTCCTTTAGATAGAACAATGGGCATGGATTCAAGATTTGATCCCATTAATTAACAATGAGGAAGTCAAGGATTACAACAGATTATTACAGGTTGTTGAAAGAAAATGTGGAGCAAAACTCATTTATAGACCAGTTGTTTGAAAATTCCTGCAAATAAGGGAAATTTAATTTTCAGCAGGAGAGGAGGGAAGTCAGTGGAACTGCCACCAAGCAGGAAAGAAACTGTCTTAGACAAAAAAAAATCGTTTGGCAATTCTCTCTGCTGTCTACACTTGCAACACTGTAAATAAGCAGACAGCAAAGGAAGAATGAAATCAGAAAGCCCCGAAGGTTTATTGTGTGGATGCTGCACAGTCTTTCTTGGGATCACAGATTATTCTGCCCCATGGTTGTTCTTTTTAATGCTAAAAAGTACCAGCAACAAAGGATTACTCATAATCACAAGATGAGGCTGCTCTCAGCTTTGGCTGATTATTTATGGGGGTCCAGTAACCATGCTAATTGATCTTACAGACCTTTTTGAATTTGTTTTGCTGTAATTTACCATGTATATAACTTGGGAAGCTTAGAAACTTATTAAAATTGGCCAAATGATAGAAGATAATGTGTGTGAAGATGAGAGCAAAGGGATAAAGGAAGCAGCTTATGAAGACTGAATGGACCCAGGAAAAAACCATTATTAAAATGAAACTATGGTCACGACTCTGCAGATAGCCACAGCTGCCATGTGCACATGCCTGCAATAGGCTTGTCTTTACAGCTATGCTCCTCATCCTACAGGCTCCTACAGTCTTCCCACCTCTCCTTCTGCTATAGTACAATTAACATACATGTTCTGTTGAGGGCTGAACACTCTTATTCTCAGTATGTTAACCAGTTATGGATCTCTACTGACTGCTGTTCACTGCAAAGGGAAAAAAAGCTTCCAGGCCAAAGGGCATACAGGATCAACATAGCCAAAATACTAGCATAGATAATGTACTAGCTGGTTTTGTGTGTCAACTTGACACAAGCTAGAGTCATCAGAGAGAAAATAACCTTTGTTGAGGAAATGCCTCCATGAGACCCAGCCGTCCGGGTTCTATAGGAAAGCAGACTAAGCAAGCCATGGGAAGCATACCTATATGCAGCACCCCTCCATGGCCTCTGCATCAGCTCTTGCCTCCAGGATCCTGCCCCACCTGAGTTCCTGGCCTGATTTCCTACAGTAGTGAATACCAATGTGGAAGTATAAGCCAACTAACCTCTTTCCTCTCCGTCTTGCTTTTTGGTCATGATGTTTGGCTACAGCAATATAAACCCTAACTAAAATAAACAGCACAGATGATCTCAAGCTCCCTCTTTTACTAAGGAGCTATTGGAAGAGGATAGTTGTGTAGAGAATGATAGTTCATTTTTGAGTGTGTAGCCACTGTTTGCTTCTCGAGTTCTAGTAGATGGCCCCCACCCATGCACATCTTAATTTTTTTTCAAAGTTCAAGATTTCTCTAAACTTTTCAGACTCTTTAAAATTCCAAAATCTCTGGAAAATTCCAAAGTCTCTTAACTGTGGGTTCCTTAAAAAAAAAAAAAAAAAAAAAAAAAAAAAAAAAAAAAAAAAAAAAAAAAAAAAAAAAAAAAAAAAAAAGAAATAACTTATATCTTCTTCAAAATGGAAGAGCAAAGGAGATGTTAAAACCAGGTCAAAGCAAAATCAAAGTTCAACAGTGTAGGAATTTCAGTGTTAAACATCTGGGAATCACTCACAATTTTCTGGGCTCACAATTTTATGATGTGGAATATTATTTTAACTATGCAAAGTTTGCTACATTTATTCATATATAATCTGTTTAAATATGAAGAGATGTGTGGTACTTATTTTACCTTTAAAGAAATGCTATTGTCTCACCTTGCCTGCCTAAGGCAGCTGATTGGTCTAATAAAAAACTGAATGGCCAATTGCTAGGCAGAGGAGGGATAGGTGAAGCTTACAGGAAGAGAGAATAAGTAGGAAGAGAAATCCAAGCAAGAGAGAATAGAGAACACGGGGGGAGGGGGGGGACACTCAAAGATAGCTGCCAGCCAGCCAGAAATGAAAAATAGCAGAAAAGGTAGAATATACTGAATGAAAGGACAAGAAAAAGCCCTGAGGCAAGACATGGATGAAGAGAAATAGGTTATTATAATTTATAAGAGCTAGTAGAACAAACACAAAATAAGGCCAAATATTCCTAACAAGTCTCTATGTCATGATTTAGGAGTTGGTGGGCAGCCTAACAGAAAGCCTACTACACCATTTCCCAAACTCCATGACTGCCCATACACACAGACAGTCTCAAAGGCACAAGCCAGCTCCACACTGCACCTGTTGCTGTCCTTGACACTGACATCTCTAAAATGGTAAAGTCCACATTAGGCTCCACCTTCTCTAATAGCCTCTCTTTTTGATGATACCACAAAGTTGACAAACCTCACCTAACAGTCGCTTTTGGACTACAAACTTCTCAGGACAGTTTCAAGGTGGCTAGATAAGATGAACCAGCCTCACAGCACTAGGAAAGTTGAACAGGAATTGAGATAGGAAAAGGGAAGGAAAACAGAAGAGCCTGCTTCAGCTGAGGACTCAGGCATTGAGTCTGAGGATTCATGGAGATAGGATCTACCCTTTTGGCCTGGATGTGACTTGTTTCTCTGTCTCTCTTATATTTTAATGTTCTCCCAATATCTGGCTCCGGGTTCTTATTGTTAATATCAAAAAAGAATTTATGCAATAGGAGATGCTGATCCAGCTATTTGGAACGAGGATCTAACTTCGCTCCATGACTTCTTCAGTTGTGGGTCTTCAACTGCAGCTGAGGCTGAACCTTTACAGAACTGGCTTCTCTTGACCTCTCACTATGCCAAGTTTTATATGCTCTTCTTGACCACTCCATGCCTTCAAAACCAGTACCATTTGGGAAACTCTTACAAATTACCACATTTGACTGGTTCTATGGGGAACAGCCTTGGCCACCTCTGAAACACAGCTTCTGTATGCTAACCACAGACATTTCATCTCAGTGATACTGACCTCTTGTCAAGCACAGCTAATTTCTTGGTCCCTGATGACTCAGGAAAACATGGTTTTAGTTTAGTGTTTCTGGTTTCTTGTTAATCACAGCTGATCCTTCAGCACCAGCTCACCAGAACCACAGATTAATTCAAAATATCACTCAAATGGCTCTGCAAAGTCTTTGTTTCCCTCTGAAGCTTCTGAAGCCAGGCCTCCGTTGTCTACACTACTCTCAGTGTGAGTATCTTTCAGTCTGTCACAGAACAGCACATTGAGCTCTGAGCACTCAACAGTTCCCAAAGATTACGTGTTACCATAATCTCAAAAATGCATAATCATGTTTGTCACTCAACACTCTACTCCTGGTACCAATTTCTGGCTTAGAGTTTTCTATTGTTGTAATAGAACATCACAACCAAAAGAAACTTGGAGAGAGAATGAATTCCTTTATCTACTTCCACATCACAATGACTGAAGAAAGTCACAAGGCATTCAAGATAGGAACCTGGAGGCAGAAACTGAAACAGAAGATATAGAGGAACACTGATTACTTGATTTCTGTCAATGTCCTGCTCAGACTATTTTCTTATGCACCACAGTGACCTTTACCTCACGAATTAATCACTAATAATGGAAACATCCTACAGTTTTGCCAACAGGTCAATTTTCTGGAGGTATTTCCTCAATTGTGATTCACTCTTCTCATGCAACTGTAGCTTGAATCAAGTTGGCAAACAAAAACCAGGACAACAATGGATCAGTTCTCAAGGGTCTGGGAGTCATAGTTGAGAAACTAAGGTCACAGAAGGAAGGGAATAGAAGGGCTGTACAGCTGAAGACAATGTTGGATCCCAGTTTAGACAAGAGTTATTAGGGTAAAAACTAGTGACATGTGGATAACTTCTGCTCTTTACCTAATAGGATTGCACAAAAGGTCATTTCTAGGTATGGTAAATTATTTATATTTATAACATATGAGCAAACTGACTGAAGGCTAAGCAGAAAACTTGAATTATTTTTGCAGATTTCCACAAGCCTAATGGCTCAGTGGTTAAGAGTATTTGCTGCTCTTTCAGAGCCCAGGTTTGATTTCCAGCCATGGTGGCTTACAACTGTCTGTAATTCTACTTCCCAGTAACCCAATGGTCTCATCTGACTTCCACAAGAACCAGGCAAGAATGTAATATACATACATACTCACAAGAAATCGCCCATACACTTAAAATAAAATTTGTTTTATGATTTAACAATATTAACTAAAATATGTTAATAAAATCTGCATGGGTTATTTAATATGAAATAAACATATTTTAAACTAATGTCGAGTTGGTTTAAAGTTGAAAAGGTTGAAGAGGTATTTAAGTGCTATTTTAGTTTGCTGTAAAAAATTTCTGACCCATCAGGACCAAGGTGGGGACCTGAAGACCTGCAGTCCCACAGAAATAAACAGAGGCTTATATCATTTACATGCTGTTTGGCCTATGGCTCAGAGTCATTGCTAGCTAGCTCTTGTATTTCAACTCAACCCATTTCTATTAATCTGTCTTGCTACGTGGTTTGTGGCTTACCTGTCCTCCGTTATACTTGTTTCTTGGGAAGTCAGAGCTTCTCCTTCATCTATGCTTGGATTTCTCTTGCTTCTAAGCTGCTTTGCCATAGGCCAAAACAATTACTTTACTATCCAATGATTTTCAAAGCATACACAAAGACATACCACATCGCTATTCCTTTTCTGTCAAATCAAAAAAGAAGGTCTCAATTTTAACATAGAAAAATTACATATAACAAAACCACTATCAAGCAAGAATTGCAGTTACAATATCTATTTGTATTGTATTTAGTTAAATAAATAATTCTATCACATACTTTATTCTTGTGAGTCTAAAGTTTCATATCTAATATACCTTTTATAATAACTAAGGAAAACAATACCCATAACTCCCTAATCTTCAACTATATCTTACAGTATAACAAAACTGACCTTAAATTTGTATCAATAAACCAAAAATTCATACCAATGTAAAATATTTTACGAGTAACAGCTTTTATTGGATTAAAGTAGATTCAATAATCTTTTTAAAAGCATTTTTATATCATATTCCTCTTTTTTTCCTTAGAAAGAGATTGACTATGACCACTAACTATTTATAATAAAAACAAATGTTTATAAACAATATTTTGGCAACTTGGGCATAGCTTTTTATTACTACTTCCTGCTGAATGAAGGACACTGGCAATCTTATGGGGATCCTAAGGCTGGATCATCTTAGTCAGCAACCTTGAAGCTAATTTGACCATTTCTTCCCATTAGAGACTTTTTTCAGGGGCTCTTCCTTCATCAAACCATATTAGCCTGGAAGCAATCCACAGGCCCTCACTTTCTATGGAAACAAAAGGAGAACCTCTTTACCAAATCAACATATTCTTAGACCCAAATTTCAAAGTCAAGATACCTTTAAAATATGTATGTCTGTTTATCTTAACAGCCTTTACAATCAAATGTCTTTCAGTATTTAGCTCATTAACAATTAAAAATTAAAAGAAAGTACAATAATAAACGTAATTCAGACTCCGTATATTTTATTTTCTATCTTTACATGACTTAATATATTTTTATTACTCTATCTTTTAAAAGGATTTTCTCTACCCCTTTTCTTTTCTTCCAAGCCTATGTCCATTTATACACATTGTAACCCATTTGGAGATTTTCTTAATCTAAATCTGCTTTATTGCATATCTTTTATCATTTTTTTAACCAGGAGGGGTTTTAAACTGCTTTGGCTGCTGGCTCTGCCGTGCTCAGCTTTTCAACACGGCTGCAGGACCAGAGTCATGCTTACATTCCCAATTCTGGAAAGTGATATTAAATATTGTGGAGCTATGATTTTAAGCCCACTGTTGTGCTCACAAACTCAAAAACAGCAGCTGAGATAAGCCTCTCTGTATCACAGCCCTTGAGAGAGATCTTAGAACCACACTGCTAAGCTCATGGTGGCCAGGGGCCAGCAACATCCCTTAGGCAACTACTGGGAGACAAGTCTCTGAGATTGCCACTAGGAAGCCCAGTGTGGCTTCCTTTCTGTGCATTTAGAATATTTTTAAGGCTTCCTCAGGCTTTATGTGGATGTACATGTCCCATGTTGGAGTGCCATTTGTGGTAAAAAAAATTTCTGACCCATCAGGCCCAAAGTTGGAACCTGAATATTCACAGTCGAGCAGAAATATCATATTATTTACATGCTGTTCATCCTATGGCTCAGGCTTATTGCTCGCTAGCTCTCACATCTTAACTCAACCCATTTCTTTTAATCTGCCTTGCCACATGGCTGGTGGCTTACCTGTATTCCATTATACTTGCTTCTTAGGCAACTGTATTGTCTTCCCCTGTATCTTTACTTGGATTTCCTGTCTGTTTCTAAGCTGCTCAGCCGTAGGCCAAAAATCTCCATTATTATTCAGTGATATTCACAGCGTACACAAATACATCCCACATCATTAATTTATAGGTTTGGGATATGCCTTAGACCCAGGCATTATAGATTTTCAAGGACTTAGTGTTTCTGGGAGCCATGGAGACATTCAAGTTTTCAAACATAAGTCTGTATTATACCCAACTATTCTGTCATTCTCATATAGTAGTAATTATTGTCTCTTCTCATCTGTCTGGCCTCTCCATTAAGCCTGTTCACCCAAATCATCAGTGTTTTCTAGACTATCATTCTTTCTAAAACCACACATTTACAATAATGAGGCAATGAAAAGGGGGAGAAGTATCTTAAAAGGTTTGATCAGCACTTCAGTGTGAAAGGTGAGCCTCAGTCAAGCTAGTGATGCTCTGAAGGCATGGGTTGTCAGACAAACAAGAAGGTATACACACCTTATTTAGGCTTTGCTGAGGGGACATTCTAAATCGTAGAGTATTAGCCCAAATATCACCCATGTTCTGCAACATGCTATTTTTTATTTTACTGATAAAGTCCTGGATAATTGAGAGAACAGATAACTTTGCTTCTCCTTGTACTCATGAGTTCCTTTTTATAGACTTTAGGTGAACTGCTCATAGCCACAAGGTTCATAAGAAGCAAACACAGAGTTTAAAATGAGGCTTGTTTTTAAACTCATAAGCCATAGTAATTCTGCATCAGCACTATGAGCTAATAGGATGGCCCACTTCACTGCTCTTAGTGGGTTTTTCTTAGATAACTAGTTTCATCATTCTGTATTTTTTACTTTTTCACCTTGAATCTTCAAAGTATAAGTTGCTTCTTTCTACACAAGTCTCTTATTACAGAAGAAATTGTCATAGATCCTGTCTAAAAACAAAGAGCAGGGCTTTCCAAGCCCAGGTGAAGGTTACCCTGTGCAACTGTCATGCTGAGCCTTGGCATCCATTCCTTCTTTGCAAGGCACTGGTCTGCCTTGCAGTCATTTGGCACATCAAAGTATTCTAGTCTGAATCTTTCTAATAAATTATGTTCCCGAAGGAGCTTTTTAAAGTCATGTTGAGTTGATTTAATCTGAGAACTCCTCTAGGCGTCTTATATCTTTATGTTAAGCATGGAATCAAATCTCTCTTCTGTCTCCAAAGACTGATTCTTTTCAGATAGGAGTAACTCATCTAATCAGTTCTACATTATTCTTGGATTTAAATTAAACCTTTACAACCCATGTAACTGAGTGAAGGCATAACTACCTGAATGTAGTTAAAGAAACAAAGTTATCTAGAGCTACTGTGCAGAAGAAAATGAGGAGTCAGGGGATGGTGCTTCTCTACCGTTTCATTGCACAGTTGTATGACATAAAAAGGAGGCTCTCTGATAATGAGATAAAGCACAGAGAAATCCAATCAATCTATGGCCAAAGGCTTATTAAGGGGTCCAATGTAACTTAAGTTCCATGTCACAAGCTAGTTCTGTTATAATAAAAAAAATGGCTGTGAGATTTAACCGATGCAATTTACTTTCTCACAGTTCTAGAGTCTGGACATGTGAGAACACAGTGCCAGTCAGCCCTGATGTGGGCTGGGGACAGGACCCTTGTGTGTTCTGACATGGCAGAAGGAGAGGGTGGGAGAGGAGGAACATGAAAGACATTCTCATATGTCTTCTAAGGAAGAATATTGTCATGAGGCCTCACAGCCTCATTTAAACTTGAATGCCCCCAATGGCCCTACCTCCTAACATCACTTGGCTACTGGGCTTCAACATACAAGCTTAAAATGGGCACAGGAAAACTGACAACTGTTTCGTATTTTGAAACATAAGAAGGAGATCGTGGATATTGTTCCTGAGTTTTTCCCAAGCCAGGCTGAGACTATACCAGTCAACAGCTGCAGCACAGCATGGCTGTTTTAAAGAAAGGCCTCAGCTGAGATCCTTGTTTAAAAAAAAAAAAATACTATCATTTCTGTCTACTACTTCACAGAGGTTTACTGGACTAAGAAAGATGGGCTTCTCAAAGCACTATCAGATGTGATGACCAGCATGTGGTGATTGTTTCTACTATGCAGGGCTTTCCTTGGTGTTCAGGGATGCTCACTTACACTATGTTTATAATTTTACAACTGACTAAATACTATTTCTTAGTGTCTAGTGTGAGTCGCTAACGGTTGATTAAGTATGATATTCATACAGAGTACATGAATGTATTTAATAATAACTCCAAGTCAGTTTTCTACTAAAAGTATTACCCAAATCTAACAGATTGAAGCTCATACTGTGCAGTCACAGAGGTGGTTCCTGAAATTTTTAAGAAAGGCACTTTGGATGAGGAACACACTACTCCTTTGCCAGATGCTTATATAAAGAGTATTTCTTTTATATAATACCTCCCACATAGCAAATGCTGGTAAGTAGTAATTATCACTGATGTTTAATTCTCTGTAGTCAATCACTTGCCAAATCCTAGATGTTCTTCCTCTGAAGTTTCCTCTCATTTCTACCATGGCCACCTGAGCCCAGTCTGATGCATCCCACAGCTTGATGAGTCATGCCTCCTGTTAGCCTTGGTTGGCCTGATCTTTGTGCTAATCACCCTGCAGCTATGACAACTGCCCTGTGATGCCAAGATAGACAGTCCTCATTGCCTTTCTGAAATCTAACCACCACCCACCCCATCAAGTCTTACTTACTTCACTATAGTTTGCAAATGCATGCTCTCCATTCTAGTGAGCCAAATCCTTTACAGTCTCAGGGGCCACTGGAAATTCAGAAATCATGGTCTGAGTTGGGAAGCCCTGTCCTTTCTACACCATCTACCCTAAAATCTACACCAACTATAAAACATTCCTTTCAAGTCAATTTAGTGTTTGTTTATTTGCCTACTACGAAACCTTAGAAATTTAACACTGGCCAACCAATTCAATACTCAATAATGCATTATAACACAAAGTTCTTTGACCAATACAAATATATATTAGTCAAGGGTATGTATATATATATATATCTCCAAAGTCCTTAGGAAATAGTATAATTTTAAAGGCTGTTCAACAAACCAACAATATCCACATAAAATGTATAGAGAAACAATCAAATACTTAAAAAAAATAAAATGTCAGTTTTCCTGAATAAAATACTCCATGTCCTTCTAGTGTTCATAAAGATTTTCTGGTTGTCTGGCAGCCATAGATCATAAGCAAGTATGCGTACCTGATACCAACCTGTCTCACAGGTAACTCTTTTCAAAAGCTGCATTCAGTGCTTTTCAGTCTCCAGAGGCTTTATGATTGCTAACGATGATGGGTCTGTGATGGTCACTTCATTTTCCCTGAGTTCCATTGACTCATTTCAACCAGTATCTGAAACATAGCAGGTAAAAGCCCTCAGGCCCATTGTTCCAACAGACAGCCTTATGACTGGCTCATTTCAATATTTCAACTTTGCAAACACATTTTTATCAAATGTAGAGATTTGATGGCTTTAATATCTAAAATACTTTTTGTGTGTGTCTGTTTGTTTGTTGAGACAAAGTTTCTCCGTGTAGCTCCAGCTGTCCTGGAACTCACTGTGTAGACCAAGCAGGCTGGTCTTGAACTCAGAGATCTGCTTGCCTGTGTCTCCTGAGTGCTAGAATTAATGTCACGTGCCACCACCATCTGGCTATGAAATAATTTTTAAGAAGTTAGATTTAGTGGATCACAATTCAATTTCTCCTCTGAACTATACATTAAATGGGCTACAATTCTCTTTATATTGTTCGCATCAAGCTGAAAATTAGAACTGTTTGTTCAAAGCTTTCTGCCTCTGTATACCCAAGCCAACAAAATCCATTTCACTATTTTGGATAGTTCCCATTGTCCTAACTAAAAATAAAGGATAACTCAGCTTACTCTGATCAAACACATGAAAAAGAACAAAAGAAAAAAATCTTGTTTTTAAATGAGCTTGTTGCAAATGGAAATGATTTGCACCCAGTGCTTTGAGCTTCTGAGTAAAATACGCTACTGGTTAAGGTGGTCTGGGGAAGGCCAGGCTTTGATCTATTCTTTAATTGGCAGAAACACTTAGTAACATTATATATCTTATTGAGTATATAAAGTATATTCTACACACCATAGGTGATTTAGCAATTTACCAGCTCACCTGACTGTGACTATCAAATTTGACCCTAACTTCCAACCACTCAGCTCTGCCCTGTTTTGTTTTGTTAAGAAAAAAGAAAGAAAGAAAGAAAGAAAGAAAGAAAGAAGGAAGGAAGGAAGGAAGGAAGGAAGGAAGGAAGGAAGGAAGGAAGGAAAGAGAGAGAGAGAGAGAGAGAGAGAGAGAGAGAGAGAGAAAGAAAGAAAGAAAGAAAGAAAGAAAGAAAGAAAGAAAGAAAGAAAGAAAGAAAGAAAGAAAGAAAGAGAACCAGGAGCCTAATTTAGTCCCCAAATGAGGTGATAAGTATAAGGGAATTTGCTCAGAATTCAGCATTACATCAACCCAACTGCTGGCCAGGATACTATGCCTCAGGAAGTAATTTGGCAGACCTACTCCTAAAAGTGCCTCTGGAAGAATGTTTCTTTCCGCCTCTTCTTCTTCTGCCAGAAGATAATAAAGTTTTAAAATTCTGTCTGCTGGGTGTCATGCACTAAGTATACATCAAGCAACATTAGCATACATCCACTCACACAGATCTGTTACTAAAGTGTCAGCTTCCTAGGAAGGATGGGTAAGCACTGTGGCTCCTGGAAGGGGGTTTGCGTCTTCTTCTATTAGCAACTAAATCACATGCATTTAGAGGCAGCCCTGGAAGACACAGAAAAATCTCTTGGGCCCCCAGCTGCTTTGGGGGGCATTTTCCCATGCTAATACCTTCCTAACCATCTCTTTGTCATTTTCCTCACAGGAAACTGTGAACTTCTCCAGGCCATGGGCTGAATTCCCCACAGGGAAGTAAATGAGACTTTCTCAAGGAATGGAGACTCCTGCAGTGTGCATCCACCCACCTGCAGCCTTTTTTTTTTTTTTTTTTTTTTTTTTTTTTCTCTCCTTGGCAAAGTCAAATGAACGTGAAAGCATTTAGATTGTTGGCCTCATGGAAGTCATAGTGAACAGCTTCCAGCTTGGCAACTGCTTCAATTGCTTCAGGGCTGGATCCAGCCAAAGAGCTCCAATAGCCTCCCTGAGGAATTCTTCTCTGTTACTACTGAGCACAGTGAAGCCACTGTGTGATCTGTGGCTAAGAGTCTGAGGCTCCCATTGGAGGAGCCCGTGCCCAAGGGGCTCAGCACCTTCAACAGCTGCAGTTGAGCAGGGCTCTGAGGCTGAACTAACCCTTTTCTAGGGTAGAACAAGGCCCTCCATCTAGTCAAGCTGATTACAAATAATAGTGAGTGACCATGCTGAAGTCACGCTCTGATAACCAGACCAGCTGGAATAGTCAAGATCATTTCGTTTCTAAGTATGAGAATGCTAGGGCTGCTTGTTTGCATTTTCCCAATAAAAGTGATTTCCTCTTGATTTCACTAGTAGTAGCAGAAGCAAAGCACAGCTGTGTTAAAAAAAAAAAAAAAAAAAAAAAAACAATTGTACTGAAAATATTTAAAGTGTGAGGGCAAATGATTTAACTATTTTCTCTTTATCATGAAGCACAGAATAAAAAATAAGTGAGGACAGAAGAATGGAAGGGACGAGGGACACTGGAGAAGGAGAGACGGAAATGAGGAAGAAGGGAGGAAGGAAGGCTTCTGTATCTTTTGAACTTTACTTCTTAGCTTTCTTTACCCCAACAGAGTAGGGGGAGAATCCCACATAATTTAAGATGTGTGGACTGTGTCACAGCAACCTTAATACAAGAGACAGTCAAAGATTTAACTCTGTCAAAGAAATAGATTTAAAATTACAAATCTAGGCTCTTTGAGCGGTAAACAAAATTTCATCAATTTTACAAACTGTGGTAATTTTGAGTGAGAGATGCTCCCTCCACAGGCTGACACATTTGAACACCCGCTTCTCTGTTGCTGAGGCTATTTGGGAAATATGTGGAACCTTTAGAAGATGGAGTCTTGCTGGAGGAAGTACATCAATGGAAGCAGGCTTTGAGGTTTTACAGTCTGACCCCACTTCCAATCTTTTTCTGCTCTACTTCCTGTGTGTAGATGAACTGTGTTCAACCAGCTTCCCATTCCTGCCATGAGCCTTCCCTGAATGTTGCCAAACTTTCCGCACCATGATGGACTCTGTCCCTCTAGAAATGTAAACTACTTTCTTCCATAACTTGCTTTCAGTCATGGTGTTTTAGCACAACAGAAGTTATTAATGCATAGACTTCAGAGGAATGAAATCACAAACAAATGATTCATGGGCGTGTCTTATGAAAATACATCAATAAAGTAAAGCTGGGTGTGGTAGAATACTCTTTTAATCCCAGCACACAGGAGGCAAAGAAACATGAAGCTCTGGGAGTTCATGTTCATCTTCATCTACATAAAGAGTTCTGATGATAATATGATAATATATATATTCTTAGCTCAGTATGTTTGTTCTTTGATATTAACATTTGATCTAAAAACTACTTTGAAGTTTTGAATTTTGGTTAACAACAAAACAATCTGCCCACATTATTTCTCTTGACACTAAAAAGTGGCTTCTGTCTGCACCTTAGAACTGCAAAGTGGGGATAGCCAAACAGAAAGGTCCACCACATAGGCATTTGTGTTCTACTATACATTTGGTGTGTGTGTGTGTGTGTGTGTGTGTGTGTGTGTGTGTGTGTGTGTGTGTGTGTGTGTGTAAAATATTGGTATCTATCAGCTTTTTGTAAAGTTCATCATTACGATTTTATTTATCTGGATCACTAATTAATAGCCTAGGAAGATGAAGATTGGGAACTGAACTATAAGTTTAAACAGTCTGTATCAAGACATTCTCAGCCAACCACATTTAAGTGTAAATTTGAGTGCCTAAAGAGGTAATGGGTTGTGGAAAACTCAACAGTCAGTGAAGCACCCAAGATATAGAGAGGGGGAAGTGTTTATGGAGAATCCCTGACAAACTACAGCTTTCATAATGATATCCAAAGCAGAGGATCCTGGGACCAGAACAGCAGGAAGGAATGTGTACTAATGCCCATTACTCAGAGCAGAGATGGACAGGAGCACACCCTGAGAGATTCACAGACTTCTCTCCACATTCTCTCCACATGCCATGACAGTTTCTAGAGCAGAGAATGCAAAAACAAAATTTGTTCCATTCTTAAAATACAAGCATTAAAATTTTTAATTTAGAATTCAGTGAGTTTAGTAAAGCTACAAGTAAGTCTATCTTTGCACAGGTGTAAGCAATTCCCTAGACTAATAAGTTTAGTCAGCTATGAAAACCACTAAAGGGATTAACAAGTTCTAATATTGTTATTGGGGAATCATGATGCTAATGAGTTAAAATTAAAATTAGTGATTCAATGCAGGGTACTGAGAAAGCAAAGTGAAATCAAATGTGTGGGCTCATTGCCAGATTCTAAGAAGCAGCAGTCTGTCTGCATGCCCCAGTGACCCAGGGTCATTGCTCAGTTTAGAACTGGTTTGCCACCTAAGGATTCCTGTTGAAGGCTTGGTCCATTAATGGTGTGATGTCAGAGGTACTGGACTTTGAAGAGGAAGAGCTAGGGAGAGATCCTAGGGTCTTACTAGATCAAAAAAGATTGTGCGTTCTGGGACCCTGAGTTAATTCTCTAGAGTATAGTCGGGAATTGTGAGCCTTACCCAAGTCACTTTCTTACTCTTTTGGCAATGTCAGGTCACCTATAAATTAGTAGGGAGGATTTTTATCAGAGCTGAGCTGAGACTGGCTTATAACACTGAATCTCAGGATCTATGAACTAAATGAACTTTGCTTTATCAAGATCGAATCTCAGGTGTTTCATCAGATGTACTAACATACTTTCTCACCCATTTTAGCCATCTACTCAACATGCTGTCCAGACAGAAGTCCAAGGGATTCTGCTCCTTCCTCCTGGAAGTCTTCCCTGATGACAGCTACTTTATCTGACTGCAACCATTCTTCAAATGCTTTAGATACTCTTTAGAAAGTTTTCTGTCTTCTCCCATCTTGTAAGAATTGGAATCCATTCCAACAAATTCCCTACAAAAGAATTTAATCTTCATTTTTTAAAAACTCCTGCATACCTATAATATGTTCAAAATCCATTAGCTACCTGAACACCCTCCTGATCATGTGCTAGCTCTCAAATGTTCACTATATATGTATAACCTTGGTTCTTCCCATATGCCTGAGGTAGGCAATGTTTTTTCACCTTTTTGCAAACAAGCAAACAGAAATATAACAAAATTGGGAATCCTGTCCCAGGTCACAGGGCAGGGACATGCTAACTACCTTCAATCCTTTACACACCCGGCAATCACATTCATCAGCCTGTCTAGGCTTTCTTTCTGACTGACTGCCAGCATTAGCATGAAGAATTTGCTAATAATATCCTCTTATCCTGAATAGAAACCTTGTAGAAAATGTTATGTGTGTGCATGTGTGCGAGAGAAAAATCTCAACACAAAGTAGGCCTCGGTGGTGACAAAGGCTGGTGACATTCTGGCACAGTAGGGATGAGCTTGACACAAGTTGGGCCACCTGGCTGTGTCCAGTGATGCTGACTGTGCATCACTAAGAGCATAGCTTGTTTATTTGTCGGACAGAGAAGTCACCTCTCTAGTACTATTATATCTGGACTCTTGGAGAAAATTACCATTTTTGTTACTGATTTTATTTTTTCTTTCCATTTCAGAATATTGGCTCTTTCTGTTTACTTGGTAGTAAACCATTTGTGTCCGTGCATTGGTATTTGTGTTCTATTGCAGGAAGAACAAATCAACACAAATTTATTGACAACAACAGTCCACTCCAAAGGCTTTTCACAGCTGGAAACAAAGTGTCTCTGTGTTGATTACTTTGAGCTGGCTCTAGGAATGAGCTTGTTTCAGTCAGCTGGCTGGATTCAGCTCATTTAAGACCTGCTTTCCTCTGGCTGGTGGGGGAGGGGGTGGAGAGTGAGGGGGTAGGAGGGAAATGAGGGATGGATGGATGGGGATGGGGGAGGGGGGCATCCTTCTAAGCTTGCAACTGCCTTCAGTCCCCACTCACAGCAAGTCCTCAACAGAATGAGGGACTGAGAGTTTTTTTCTTTGACTATTTCTGGGCTCCACTTGGGGCACTGTGATGTCTTCCTCCCTTTCAACATTTAGGTGCTCATAAGGTCCTAAGAGATCTATCTAGAAAATGCTACATAATCTTCCAAAGTTGAACACTAGAAACCTTAATCTGATGTGAATTAAATTCTTCAGAGCAGAATTTAGATGAGCTTTCAGTGGGATAATCAGAGGAAAGGAATCCTAGATGGCATTTTAGGAATTTCTGCCAACCCACACACGTTGATCCTCAAAAGATAAACTCAGGATGTTTTCTTAGTCACAAATTAATTTTTGTGTTATGGTTTTATTATTCTAGGTTGGTATTTCCCACACATTACCTATTATTAACATTCAAACTTGGTATTAAATTCAGACAAAATTCAGTTAAAGTTCTGATATTTTTAATCATTAAGTGTATTGTTTTATATAACATACTTTTATAATTTGTAAACATGATGAATTGAATGAGTTGAAATATGTGAATATTTTTATAGCATTGTATATGATTAAAATGTATGTTTGTGTTCAATTATCCACAGAGAATAATTGTTTCACATGTATATATACATTCATATATATGTATATATATTCTGTTTGGGTATGACAGATATTATGATGACTATGGATGACACTGTATTTTTAAGGTGACATTTTAGATAGAAAACATAGGAAGAGAATTTATTTAAAGCATTATGCATTAGTTTTACTGACTTTTTTCCTTGATTATCCATAATAATGCTTAATAGAATAATTTCAATACTATGGCTAAAAAGTTTGTAAGAAGCATATAGAGATAGCAAGACAGGTGGAATAAACTGGAATTGGTAAGATAACACTTGGACAGATTCACAGAATCTGATAGCTACACAGATTTGAAACTTCTCTGAATCATGAAGATGAAAATCACGCACACACTTACACCAGCATTTTGTACCATGGAGAACACCAAGCGGTATTCAGTATAGGTGAATGAGTGAGACACAGAATTAGTAGAATTAACTCTATGAAATACTCAATGAAACTGTCTAAAAACATTAATCTTTGCTTTCTCACCCACGAAACATAACTAGATGCTAAGATTCCTACCAGCTTCGTAGTCTGTGATGGCTTCCAATGATTTTCATTCTGAGTTCTTATAGTCTTGCCCAACATATTCACAAATGTTCACATGAACCAACAATAGAAATGAAGATTTTCCTGGGGACTATTTTTAAGACAATTGAACCAAAATTTGCTGTAAGATTTTATCAAAAGCATAAGAGATGCTCGGACAGTTTGCTGAAAGTGTGCAAAGCACTTACCTTTCCTGAGGCAGGAAAAACAAGGCAGCATAAAGTGCCACTTCCTCTGTGTGCAAAGAGAAGGGGGGCTTGTGAGTGATGGGGATTTTCATTCAAATAACCACAGGGTGTACAGGGCTGTCTCCAAAGTCTGGAATGTCCTACACTGTATTCAATAAAGTGGCATTATCATCTAATATTTTTTTTATTGCATAATGATTACATACAGCACCTACAATCTGAGTGGTACGGATGTCTAAGCCTTTAGGAACAGACACATTCTTAAACCCCTAGGAACCACTGTTCTGTGTCAGATTCTCATTGTTCCTGTGCCCTGGCCTCTGACTTTCCCACCACTTCAACCAAAGGCCATTTCCTCTCAGTCTGTCAACAATGAAAATTGAAAACAGCCGCTCATGAACCCTTCGGATAATGGTTCCTCTGTGCACACCATGTTAGCAGGTCTTAAAGGTCACTGCCAATATCTGAAGAGGTCAGAGAGGAGAATTTTAAAGTTAAAAGGAGCCTTAGTAATCACAGAAGGCGCCTTTCACAAAATAAAATGGCTAATGGCTATACAGATGCAGCTAAATTGGACAAACCATTTCTAATGTTCTGTAGCAGAGAATAACCACCCTTGCTGATAATAAAGTATATGTCTTAAAATACACCATAAAAACATAATAAGTGAAGTCTAGAAAGGTGGCTTGGGGTTAAAAGAGTTCTGGTTGATCCTCTAGAGGACCTCAATTTGATTTTCAGCTCCCACATGATGGCTCAAAACCACTGTAATTCTGGTTATAGGGGATCTGATGTTTTCTAGCCTCTGTGGGCACTGCAAAAAAGCAAGAAAAATACCTATACACTTAAAAATAAAAATTGGTGTATATATTTTTAAACGGTGTGTTAAATACATCAATCACCCTGACTTTGTCACACATTGTACACATCTATTGAAGTAACACCCCACCCACAATTACAGACAATTCTTAAATATTGGTTAAAAATTGTAGAAGCTGGCAGAGATGGCTTAGGAATTAAATACACCTGTTGGTACTCCAGAGGACCAGAGTTCAATCTCCAGCACCAATATTGGTTGGCTTATCACCACATTTAACTCCAACTCTAGGGATACAGTGCCCTCTGGTGGCTTCTGTGGGCCTCTACTTACATGCATATATATGCATAAAATGAAAAAATAAGATCTTAAAAGTTGTGTGTGTGTGTGTGTGTGTGTGTGTGTGTGTGTGTGTGTGTGTGTGTGTGTGTGTGTGTGTGTGTGTGTGTGTGTGTGTGTGATGCCTTAGAACTTCTGACTCAAATCAAACCTGGTCGCTCACACCAAGCCACCTTGCTCACTCTGGGTTTCCTCTGTCTCCTCTCTTTTCTTGTCTCTGTTTCCTGGATCCCACACTTCTCTTTCCCATTCTGATTAACTTCTGTGTTTAGTTGGAACTCATTCTTTTATAGCTCACCGTAAAGCAGGATGTGAAAACACTCTAAGATGGTAAATGTTCAAGATGTCTTTATCTTGCCTCCTCAGTTAAGTGTGGTTTTTGTATATATCTATCTGGAACCATTTTTTTCCTCAGAATTTTGACAATATTGCTCTCTTTTGGTTTCCGGGTTGTAATGAGAACTCTATCTCTTGAGTCGTGGCCTCTCATTCTTATGATTTTCATCTTTATAATTTTTCTCTCTAAAAAATACTGTGATCTCTGCCTCCAGTACTATGAAATTTAGCAGTGATAGCTTTGTTAAATCGACAGCCATATTCTGCATCTAAACTGTGCCTTGAGCACCTTTGGACTGAAAACTTGAGACTTTCTATTCTGAGACACGGGAATTTTTCCTCAGTGTTTCCTTCTGCTCCATCGCATACTTTTCTTCTTGTGTCTTTTATTCAGATTTAAAGACTGCTGGGCACCTCATGATGTTGCTGCTACCCTTTCTCTACTTACATACTCTACCTCTGGCTGAGCATTCTGAGAACCTGATCAACCCATCACCGAAATATTGTTGTTGTTATTTCTGAGTTTACATTTTTGTGAACAAGAGAACCATTTTACCACTTAATCCTACTGACATACTGTAATTTTTTCTGAGAAGAAAAACAAACCTAATTGCAAGTGCCCAGAAAAATGCTTAATGAAAGGAAAAACTTCTGTAAGGGCTACTAGGTCCTTGGCCTGGCTTGCTGTAAGCAACACTGTATTCTTCTTTCTTTTCCATGCATTCATTTTTAACTGTTGCATAAAATGTATACAATTATGATGTAATTGTAATGTTTTGGTGCATGAATGCCTTATGTAATGCTTATATCATATTAAATGTATTTTTCTTAAACATTCATCATTTTTATCATATATGTACATATATGTATTTACTTATTTCATGTGTGTGTGTGGGGGGGGGAGTGATGTACATGGGCCAAGGCTTGCATGTGGATGGCAGAGGAGAGACATTTTGTAAGAGTCTGTTCACTCCTACTATGTAGGACTAAGGGATTGAATTCGGTATCAGTCTTCCTAGCAAACACCATTACCCACTAAGCCAGCTTTCTGGCCCTCTGCTAACTTCTTCAAGTATATATTACATCAGCATCATTTATACTGTATGGACTATGGAATAACATCCCACAATTTCCTATATAACTATGACTTAGTTATTGTCCCCTGATCA
Organism: Phyllotis vaccarum; assembly: GCA_033318265.1. NCBI lineage: Eukaryota > Metazoa > Chordata > Mammalia > Rodentia > Cricetidae > Phyllotis > Phyllotis vaccarum. Next base: position 101,350,525 of record JARWLC010000005.1, on the reverse strand, counting down.
ATAGGCCTTTAAAATTTTTTAATGGGCACATAACTACACATATTTATGAAGTAGTGTGGGATAATTATATATATATATATATATATATATATATATATACACATACATACACACGGGACATATTGTGATTAAATAAGGGTAATTAGCATTTCTATTTATTGAATATTTGTCACTTATTTGTATTGGGAACCTTCAAGTTCATCTGAAAAGCACTTGTTTGACCCATGAAAGCTCTTTTTGTGTAGAGCCCCGTTCGTATTTCAATGTGAAATTTTTTATCTTTTATCTCTTTAATAGTTTAATTTTTATTTTATCACTCTACATTATCTTTATGTCTTCCGGATTGTTTTTGATTCTGTCTGTCTGTCTGTCTGTCTGTCTGTCTTTCTTTCTTTTCTTCCTTCCTTCCTTCCTTTCTTTTCTCCTTATTCAGTTTCTTTCATGTTATAAGATTCTTGGGTGCATACGAAAAAGGTGTTTGCAGACTCCACAGAGGAGTGAGATGTCAACTATGAATTTCACTGTTAAGAAAATCTAGGTAAGCCATTTTTAATTGGATCACCTCCAATGACAATGCCTTCGGGTCTTTTGGTCAAGGTAATTCAACTTAACAGAAAGGATTGCTTTAAAATATTCCGGTTGGAGCATCCCAGATCTAACTGTGAAAAGATGCTGAAAGTAGCAGGAAATGGCCTTCTGTGGACCCAGTGCATCCATATTCCTATGATTCACCTGTTTCCAGCAGGACATATGACTTACAGCTACTCTAAGTGTCCTCTTCAGGGAGTGACCCTCTGTTTTAGGAGCTCCAGAAACTAACATGCAGTTTTCTAGCCAGGCAGTAGGTCAATTGAGAGTTGCTTAAAGAAACTTACACAAGGTCTTCCAGATTCTAACTCTGCATTCAGCCATCTCCTCTAGGTACTTACAACTATCAGTCCTTATTATGAGATATCCATGCCTCTAGCCCAGATATATCTTGGAGAAGAACTAAGAAGTTCTATTTAGTGGTTTAAATACACTGTAGGCTTGACAGGATCTAGAAGGCAAGCCCTTGACTGTGCTTGGCTGTGATGGACATTCCCCTTTTAAGATCACTAATAAACTGAAGTTAGGTTAGCCTCTGAATGAACATTATGTCTACATTAGGTTAATTGGGTTGAGAACACCTACCTTATCTGTGGGTGGCACTGTGCCTGGGGTTTATTCCATAAGCAAAAAGGAGAAGGGAAGCACTGGTGTTCTTTGTTGTCTGTTTTCTGACTGCAAATGCAATGTGTCACCTTTCTCAAGCTTCAGACACCATGCCTTCCTGCTGTGATAGACTGTGCCCTCAAACTCTGAGTTAAAGACATCCTTCCTCCTTAAGTTACTGTTGCTAGGTATTGAGTCCCAGCAACAGAGACAGTAAATAATGCTGTACAGATCCTTTCAAGTTTTAATTATGTGCCTTCATGCATCATTCCCCTTTTAAGATCACTAGTAAATTGAGTCACATGCTAGGAATGGCAATAATAAAAGTAAGATCTAGCTCTCGAATATATCAGATACTGTGTGAGGTCACTGCATACCCCTTGTAGCTCTGGAGCATCATGCCAGCTGTGGATCTGATCATCTTGTTCTTTATCTTCATTTAAAAGTCTCATGTTGGCAATTAACAAGCCTGGGCCCAGTCTTGCTGCTTCCAGTTCTCAGTGTTACTGGAGCATGGCCACGCCCATTTGTTGGCATACGGTTCACAGTTGCTTTTGCACTACAAATTGAGTAGTTGCAGCAGAGAGCACTTGATCAGCAAGTCCTAAAGTACATTCTCTGCTTCTTTGCAGAAAATGTTTCCAATTCTGCATTGACACACTGATAAAATATATGAAATATGACAGGCCTAGATCTTAGGTGAGTGATAAAGTCTCAGACCTTTGCAAAGGCTGGCACTGATTCATTAACCAGATCACCTTAATAGTAAGTCCACTTAAGACCATAAGCTTTGGATAGCACAAATCAAGCACATAAACTGAAAACACAGAAACGAATGCTGACTTTTATGAGATAATAAATCCCCATTGCTTAGCATTCTGGGAGCAGTAACATTGAAACATGAAGTATCTAGAAGATACTCATACACAGGATTCCTGAATTCTATAAACAGATCCCAGAAGAGTCTAAGAAATCTCCAAATGTATCATAATGAATGTAATTCCAAGGGAGGGGAAAGATTCTTGCTATAGAGCAATTTGGGGCAATATTGTCACGGACATTGACTTACTTACCTCATTGCTATTTTAAAATAGCCTGACAAAGGCAATACAAGAAAGAAAAGATTTATTTAGCCTCGGAGTTTGAGGGTACATTACATCATGCTGGAGAAGGCATAGTGATGGGAATATGGGGCACTTTGCCATATTGTATCCACCACAGTCTAGAAGCGGAGTGATGGCTGTCAATACTTAGCTACCTTTCTTCTCTTTCTCATTTTTTATTCAATCCAGGACCCTAGCCCATGGAACGAAGCCACTTACAGTTACAATGGATCTCCATACCTCAGTTACATAATCTATATAATATTCTACAGATAGGCACAAAATCTAACCCAGTCTGGATAATCTCTCTCAGGCATGTCTAGAGGCTATGTCCCAGGTGATCTAAATTCTGTCAGATTGGGAACATAAACCATTATAAGCAACCTTCCCTCTAACGGATTAAAATATACCACATGAAAGATTCTGAGAACTTCTGCAAACAAAAGCTCTGATTAACTTATTTTCATAAAAAGATTAGCTGTGTTCATGAAAGAGAACACAACTCAAAGTTCCTCTAATTCTAAAAATCTTTGATTCCATCTTGTCTGTACTCCTATCTTAGAAAACGCTGTCACATATTTCACGGACACTATTGGTATGAACCAAAATTATTACTGATGCTTTCAATGCCTTTCAGAAACTCCAACACCTCTCCAATTCTCAGTCCACTGTTGCAGAATTTTCCTGGGAGTTGGAGCCAAAGAATCTAACAGTCAACAAAGACAGAAGCAGAAGCCTAAGACAGACGGGTTTCTTGTCCATGGTCTCTCTCTACTTAAGTCTGAGTTCAAGAAAAGGGATGAAATGGAGATTAGGACAGCCCTTCTGAAGGAAAGGGATAGTGGAGGAGCCAGGGTACCACTGGGAAAGGCAGGTTACCGTGGATCCTGTGTGTGCAGACCTGAATGGTGCTCACCACTGCTCTTATTCCTGTAATACATCTGAAGTTCTCTGAAGAAGCCTTATCTTTGATGAAGACCTGGCTGACTAAACCTTCTTATCTCTGAAGAGATTAGTGTCAACATCATGCTAGTGTTAGTTCCTTTGACAGCACTTGCCACCAACTTCTGCATATGACAGTCTTTGTGAGGACAAGGTGAAACTTTGGGACGAATTACTACACTTAACTAAGCACAAGTTCCCATCAATTCCAAACCTGAGGGTGGTGATAACATGAGAAACCTACAGCAGAGAGGTTCTGCCCTACTATAGCTCACCTAACCTAAATCCCCTACCAATGGATTTGGCAAAGCTACTACTCCAAGACTTTCTTTTGTCTGATAAAAAATAAAAGTTCATGTTTCCTCTCCTACTGTGAAATTGTGACCCTGGGCTAAAGGCACTTATTTTTGGGCCACAATAAACTGTGCTGTCTTCCCTTTGGAACAAGAGTTGTGTGTTGTGTCTATGTCAGTATATAGCTTTGTTGAGGGACTTTTACATATGACACCTCCTCTGCCATGATGTCCCCTATGTCAAACCCATGTTCAGATCCTTTTCGGTACAGGTAAGTCTCACTATTAATAAGAAAATAAATTAGCTGACTACTATCTACTTACTATATATAGTAAGAATAGAGTATTTCATGTGTCATTCTTCAGCTAAGACAGCAGAGTCAGTCCCGAGAGCTGCTTTTTTTCACACAAAGCACAACTTGAGAATGGCCTTAGTGATTGAACATATTTTCAAATTACAGAATTACAATGCTTTGCCTCCTGATCCTTTATCTCATTCAAAAATCAAGCTGTGCAATCATTCCTATTTTTAAAGCATATAGGGCAGAGTTCAAAATGATTAATTTACTTTAAATAGAGGCAGAGTTCAAACTTAGATCCTCTGTCTACAGATCCAACACTTGGCTCTCACAGACTGTCTTAATTTATTGCATTCTTCTTCTGTCAGTCCAGTGAATCTACCCAATAATATCCAAAAGTAAAGATGTTTGTTTGTTGCATTTTTACAAGTCAACCTAAGAGTTTCAATATCTCTAGGCAGAGGTTTATAAGTAACCAATCAATTGCTATGGATCTGCATTCTACAAGATGGTAACACAATTTCTGCCTGCCTCTTTAAGGAAGAAGACAAGGAAAAGCACTTATCCAGAATGACTCCTCCCTTCCAGAGGAATGTGGGCTCTATACCTACATCTCTGTCCCACTCCAGTTTTCTCTAATGTAGTTGGAAATATTCTTTTCCCTTTATTTTCCAGATGACAGTACAGACTCACTAATATTCCTGCCTTGTTTATTGACACAAAGGTCCCTATGGTTAAAAAAAATTGCTAACTTCAAGATGTCCAATTCTATGACACCAAAGTATCCGAAGTTGATGTTTTGTACAAAACATGATGCTTTGTACATGTCCTGGCTATTTTCATTCTCCACAGTGATTGATTTCTGGAGATTCAGCTGAGCTGTTTCAGTACTGACTTCTTCCTAAGAAGTCTGTCCTTTTCGAACATGTAAACTCTTTCATTATTTGTAAAACACAGAGAGATGGTTCCAAATTATCTGCAAGAAAGATCAAGTATCTTAAGTAAATGATGCTATGAAATCAGGGTATGGACAAATAGAAGAATGTTGTAAGATCTCTATCACTTATCCATCTCAAAATAAATGATCCACGAACCTCAACATAAGACATGATGCTCTGAAACAACTTGAGGAAAAAATGGGTTCATGTCAACATAGAAGCACAGGTAAGAATCTTCTGGAAAGAATGTTAGTGCTCAGAAAATAAGACCATATATTGGCAAAAGGGGTTCTATAAAGTCTAAATGCTTTTGTACAGAAAAGGAAACTGTCAATAAAGTACTGAAGCAGCCCACAGACTGGCAGAAAATCTTTGCCAGCTTACTTTTAACAGACTATCAGTATCTACAGTACATAAAAAACTCAAAAACAAATAATCCAGTTAAATTATAGGCTATGGAACAGAATAGAAAGTTCTCAAAATGAGAAACACAAGTGGCTAGTGTGGCAGTGAGCTCTGTCAACTTGATGCTATCTAAACTCACTGGAGAAGAGAATGTCCATGAGGAAATATCTGAAGCACATGTAAGGAGTTATCCTCCTTATACTATTCCCTAGGTTTGGATTCTGACTGCATGAGAGCAGAGAAAGTGAGCCAATTGCAAGATTTCAAGCATTCATTGTCTGCTCTTGACTGAGTATGTGGCTACCTGCTTCAAGTTCCTGATGCCTTTATGCCACAGCAATAATGAGCACGGCACTTGAAAGCTGGAGTAAACACTCCCTTAAGTTGTTTCTCTCAGGATATGTTGTTACAGGAACAGGAATCATGGCAGCTAGTAAATACTTCAGAGAGTGATCAGCAGCTTCAGCCATCAAAAGAATATACAAATTGAAACTGCTTTAAGATTCCAACTCATCCTAGTCAAAATGGCTACCAAGAAGAATACAAGGACAACAAACACAGATGTGAATGTGGAGGAAATACCCCACTGGAGAAACATGGGATAGCCACTTTGGGAAGCAATCTGGAAATTTCTCAAAAGAGAAAAAAAAATGAGAACTAGAACTATAATACAACACATCTCTTATGTAACTCTGGGCATAAAACCTTAAATACTCTAAATTCTACTATAGAGAAACTTGCACATTCATGGTCATTGCTGCTTTATTCACAGTAGCCAGAATATGAAATCTAAGTAAATATTAAGTTGATCCAGCCCACAGGGTCTACAACGTGGACCTAAAGATGAGGGCGGACAAGTGAAGAGACAAGAAACATAAAGAAAAAGAGCAAGACAGTATTCTGATCAAGCTCTGAAAGTCTATTCTCAGCAGTACATATAGTGCTTTAGGGAGAAGGGTAAGTCAAAGATTAAGCAAATGAGGAATTTACACAGCTGCAGGCTATTCTGCCAACAGAATGTCTTATCATGGAGACCTATCTAATCTTAGCTATTGTTCAACCCTGGGAAGGTTACCTAATTCCTGAAAGGACTCAACTAATTAGGTTAACAGTGGGGCGGCTGCCTGGCTTCTGGGATTCTTCTAGGGAAAAGGAAGTTTAATATGCTGATCCCAAAATGGCATCACCACTGCTAAGGTTGTTCTGGCTCCCAGCATTAAGTGATGGATGGATAATGAAATTATGGTATATATACACACAGAATTTTACTCAGCAGGAAAGAAAGTGAAATTTTGAAAGTATATGGTTAAAATATTATTTTGAGTGAGGTAGCTGTCTTAGTGAGGATGTCCAAAAACAACTTGGGGAGGAAACTTTATTTTTTAACACTCAACATTGCTGTTCACCACTGAAGGAAGTCAGGACAGGAATTCAAACAGGACAGGATCCTGGAGGCAGGGGATGATGCAGAGGCCATGGAGGAATGCTGCTTACTGGCTTGCTTCCTAGAGTTTGCTCAGCCTGCTTTCCTATAGAACACAGGACCACCAGTCCAGGGTCGACACCATCTGTAATGGGCTGGGTCCTCTCCCATTGATCACTAATTGAGAAAATGCCTTACAGCGGGATCTCATGGAGGCATTTTCTCAACTGAGATTCCTTCCTTTCTGATAACTCCAGCTTGTGTCAAGTTTATGCACAAAACCAGCTACTACAGTAATCCAGACCTAGAAAAATAAAGATGTTATTTCTTGTAGGAGAATGCTAGCTTTTAGTCTAGTTCTGCACATTTAACTTGGATCAGCTGTGAAAACCTGAAGAGGGCATTAGGGAAACAGGGACAGTAGAAGTGAAATGAAATGATAGTAGAGATTAAATGAAAATAGAGAGGGGTGCTCTGGGTGAAAAGAAGAGAGAGTTGGGTAGATAGGGGAAGAAAAGAGAGGGTAACCAAGATGAAAAGTATATGAAAATTTCATACAAAAACCTACCACATTGTAAGATAATTTAAAAATATATTATTTATTGGTTTTCTCCTAGGTCCCTGGCCTATCTTGGCCACCTGAGAAGTATAAGAGGTAAGTTTAATCTCATGGAGAGGGCCTTAAATTCAATCAGATATTGGTGGGTTACTCCAACAAGCTTTGTACCAATATTACACTAACATCTTAAAAGAAAGTTGTTATTATCGACCTGTGTTTACAAACATGATTTATATCTGGGTTGGGTTTAATATGAAAAGTACATTCCAGTACCATACATTTGCAGTTCATAATGAATGAAGGCCATAGGGAGACACCATCTCAACTTTTCCATGTTCAGTGCATTGTGCAATTATCTTTGGCAATAGGGCCTTATCATCAGTTTGAATGCAACTCAGCCTTGGCAATAGCCTGGATTGTTTGGGAGTTACCATGGGACCCCTGTGGCCTAAAACTCAATGAGATATAACCCATTCTTAATATTAGAAGCTTTATTTAGTAAGAAACATCCAATTGGGCCTCTGTTTCCCCTGTTATTTGGTTATTTAATTTAGATGGACTTTATACATGTGTCTATTTTAGGGAGATTTTACTTATAAGGTTCCATTCGGCCCTTAGTTCTAGCAGTTCCTCTCTGAATTCCCTCTCTTCCCCCACCAGTTTGATCTTCTCCTTCCAATCACCATAAATGCAATGTCTCCATGAAACCCTTTACCTCAGGCTTCAGAGAACCATGTGGAAGAGGTAACAGGACAATTGTAAGAGTTCAAGGAGATGATGGACACCAGGGAAACAAGGCCTTTTAAGCACAGCAAGACCGTCACACATATGAACCCACAGAGGCTGTGGTAGCATGCATAGGGCCTGCCTGGGTCTAGGCTACATGGGGACCCAGAGCTGAAAGGAGAAGTGGACACACATCCCCATCCCTAACCCAGATACAATCTCTGATTGAAAACCACTCACACTCACACATGCAAAATTCATTTTCCCCAATGGAGTCTCACTGGGGAGACAAACCACTCTCAAGGGCAGACCCTATGCACCCAGCAGTAGATGGCCAACACAAAATAAACTCAATAGAATCTTTAATGGTTATTTATCTCATGATGTTTTATTACGGAGTTTCCCCCCCTTATAGGTCTGATGTATATGTAGCATGTTTTCTAGACTTGTGTCTTTATGGGAATCCATTGTGTGGAAACACGTGTCTCTGCACTTATATATGTTTCTTGTGCTTCGTCTTTGGCTCTTTATTTTTTCCTTTGCCCTATTATGGTCTGTTAGTTTTTGCTAATTTTATTTTATTACTATTCTTTAGATGCCTATTTGTTTTCAAAAGAGACAGAAAAAGCGTGGCTTCAGATGGGATCTGAGGCATGGGGAGCACAGAGGAATTCTGCTTATATATAACCAGAATATATTTTATGAAAAAAAATCTATTTTTAATAAAAGAAAAATAGAAAACATTACTTCTTAGAAAGAATTGGAAGGGAGATGGCCTGTATTGGTTGATAGTGCTGCTATTAGAAACTGGATTGCTAGCCAAGAATCATAGTACCAAGTGTGGAAACTCAGTGTGAGCTGTTGGTCAGAAGTGTCCAGAAGATTTTTCTGTTCCTTGCTGTTGCTCAGCAGATCTAGAAAATAGGACCCTACTGCATTTTGAATATATGATAAAGGAATTAAAATTGTGACTAAGCTGAAAATCTCCTGCATCATGACCAGCTTTCACTATGCTGGGAGGTGCTATGCAGGCTGCTGAGAGAGTCCTTTCCCAACTGAGAACCCTACGAACTTCAATAGAAACCTCCAAGAAAAGGTGTGCTAATTTGTGCAATAGTGACATAGCCTTTATAGGAGTTATCAAGTGTTCTCTGATGGCATTTAAGGATCACTTCACTGGAGGAAACCAAATTTACCACTGTAACCAGATCAAAAACATGTGGCGACAGAAGTCAGTGCTCCTTGGGAAGAATTTACTACTGTCCCATTAAGTAGGCAGATCTTCAAACTGTCTATGTTTATATATGTTAAATATCTTTCTATCCATTGAACGCCACTACTCTGAGACTTAAGAAAAGAAGTAGTCCTCTTCATCATGGATGGTAGTGACTGGACTTGAGGTACTGAAAATAACTGAACACTGAGTGCTCAGCCCCAAATAGAACAATAGGGGCACTCCATTAAGGCTTGGGGAATATTGCAGAAGGCACTAATAACCAGAAGATAAGAAGAAGGGCTTTGAAATACTTTCTTCTAGACTTGATACAATCAGTACAATTATGAATTCAAATGCAGCTTCAGTTACTTTAACTGGCATATGTGTCGGGAGCCAGAAAAACTGTTGTAGTAGGGTTTCTTGGTCCCCGGTGGCCAAAGGCCCCGACTCACAGACCCCTTAGCTGCCTGCCACTGCTCAGGACCCAAAAGTGATTCAGACGCTTATGTTAACTTCATGTTGTTTGGTCTATGGCTCAGGCACATTGCTAGCTTGCTCTTACATCTTAAATCAACCTATTTCTATTAATCTGTCTGCCATGTGGCCTGTGGCTCACCTGTGTTCTTTACATGTTGCTCCTTGGGCAGCTGGCTCAGTCTGTCTGACTATGCCTATAACTATCTAATCTCCAACTACATCAAAGACCACAGAAGGATATATTTACCCAAGTAAACCAGAAGTGCAAGCAACTTCCAAAATCTAGAAAGGACAGAGATGACACCTATCTGTCTGGACAGTCACCCAAAGTTCCTTTATAAAGTTGGGGCATCCATCTTCAGCCTACAGGCCCAGAGTCTCTTTTCGTTTCAGTGAAGCAGGAAATCTTCTCTGCCTATTCATCAGTCGCTTCTCCTTGAGTCCTGAAGAATGTGTGACAGTTTTCTCTGTAAAGCAGGAACCTGAATGACCATCTCGGCTTGTTCTGCCAAAGTTCAGAGGTCACCTTCTTATGGAACCTGCACGTCCAGTTTAAACAGCATACTGTCAAGCAGTCAATATAAGAACAGGTTCTTGTCCAGTGGCTAACTAATGCCACAAAAAAACTAATCTCCATATGGAGTTTCTTTGATGGCCATTTTTCTCTTGAAGTAAATTGGTGCTGCCAGGAGCAAACCTATCTCAGTGTCCAGAAAAGTGTAAATTCTTAAAACATTTTAAATGCCATATTCTGTAGGTCTTAGAAGCATTTGAAGATTACCTATCTAATTGAATTATATGTTTGTACACATAAAATCTAACTAACATGCATTTCTTAATTATACATTACAATTTTAAATCAGTTACATAAACATCATATCTTAAACCAGAGTAGAAAAATTCATACAGCCTAAGAGAATTGACCTTAAATTTGTGTCAATAAACCAATAAACCAAAATCCATAAAACATTTTGAGATTAACAGCTGATTTCCTGATCTAAGTAAATTCATTAATCTAATTTTTAAAAAATCATTCATATACTATATCCCCCTTTTCTTCTTAGAAAGAGATTAACTATGACCATTAACCATGTATAATGAAAACAAACATTTACAAGCAATATTTTGGAAATTTGGACGTAGTTTTTCCATTACTACTTCTTGCTGATTAAGGGGCATTGAAAATCTCATAGGTTCTTGAGACTGGATCATAATCTGTAACCCTGAAGTTGATACGGCCATCTCTTCTCATCAGAGATTTTTTCAGGGGGTCTTGGTTGATGAAACCATAAGAGCCTGGAAGCAATCCACAGGTTCTCATCTTCTGTGGAAACAAAAGCAGAACTCTTCCAAAGCAATAAATCCTTAGACACAAATTTCAAAATCAAAATACCTTTTAAAAATATATTCTTGTTTAACTTAGTAGCCTTTGCATTTGCAATCCATTGTCTTTCTGCAGTTAGCTCATTAACAGTTAAAAAATTAAAAGAAAACACAATAACAACCAAAATCCATATTTTGTGTCCATTTCCCATCTTTATGTGGTTTATTATATTTTTATTACTCTATTTCTCTTTTAGGGACTTTCTCTACCCTCTTTCTTTTCTCTCTGAAGGCTATGTACCTTTTACACACATTGTAACCCTTTTACGAGTTTTTTTTATCTGAATCTATTTTATTGTGAATCCTTAATCATCTTCAACCATAAGAGCTTTTAAAATACTCACACTCTCTTTAAAGAGCCACATAGTTTTTGCAGGTAAAGCTGAATCAGTAAGTTCTCTTAAAGGGACCACATCTGTTTGGGGCCAGCAAACAGAGCAGACCCAAGAAAATGCTGCTAAGTACCCGTCTTTGTTTCCTTTTTGTTCAAAATAAACAGAAACCTTAAATCAATCACATGCTACCAAGTCATCTGTGAGACTTTAGGAACTGGCCTGGTTGCATCTTACACTCCTGCCACCAGTCTTGAATGTGGCCTGATGCCGAGCTTTCTCTGTACAATGACCCACTTCAGATACACAATTTAAGGAAGCTACTTTGGCTCAGTTTCTGTGAACTAGAACCCTTTTTAAACTTTCTCAGGCCTTAAGTGAATATTCAGCCCATGTTGGGAAGCCATCTGTTGTAGTGAGGTTTCTTGGCCCCAGGCGGCCAGAGGCCCAGACCCACAGGCCTGCCACATCAGACCCCTTAGCCACCTGCCACTGCTCAGAACCCAAAAATGATTCAGACGCTTATATTAAGTTCATGTTGTTTGACCTATGGCTCAGACACATTGTTAGCTAGCTCTTACATCTTAACTCAACCCATTTCTATTAATCTGTCTGCCAAGTGGTTCGTGGCTCACCTATGTTCCTTACATGTTGCTCCTTTGGGCTACTGGCTCGGTCTTCCTGACTCCGCCCTACTTCTCCTACCTATGCTCTGATTCCCCACCTACTTTTTCTATGGTGCCTGTCATGGGTCAAAAGAGCTCTTTTATTTAAAAATTGAAATTCACAGCATACAGAAAGACATTTCCACATCAAAAAACCTTAGCAGTGGTGATGCCATTTTGGAACCAGCATATTAAGCTTCTTTTTCCCTAGAAGAATCCCTCCCCAGAAGCCAGGTGGCCTCTCCTGCTGTTACCTTGCTGTTAAATAAGTTCCCTCCCAGGAATCAGGTAACCTTCCCAGGGTTGAACAATCACTAAAATTAGATAGATCTCCATGACAACACATCCTGTTGGTAGAATAGCCTGCAGCTGTGTAAATTCCTTGCTTGCTTAAGCTTGTTTACCCTTCCCCCCTAAAGGACTATATGTACTGCTGAGAAAAATAAACTTTGAGAGCTTGATCAGAATACTGTCTTGCTCTTGTTCTTTGTGCTTCTTGTTCCTTCATTTGTCCGGCCCCTCTTTAGGTCCACATTGTTATACCCTGTGGGCCAGGGCACATATGCAATCACAAATAAAGAAGGGGTCCTTGGGACCCTCACATTCCCCCAGAACTACTGGTTACTTACAATTTGGTGGGTCAATGAGCAAGTGTCATTACCTTTTCTGCACTGAGTGAACGCACTAAAATCTAATGGATAATTCCTAATCTAAGATCACACAGAAAATTTTAATTAGACTTCATGAGTCACAAGGCAAAATAATCTCAACAGATACAAAACAAAAAGAACCGTGTATCTTACTGGAAGACCATGGGTTAAAAGTTAGTAGAGTTCAATAACAACACAAACTCCTAGAAGTCTACAAGTTCATAAAAACTGAACAACTCTCAACTGAGTCACCACTGGGTCAGGGACATAATAAATAAATTATTATGTATATTAAAGCAGACAAAAGTTCATAAATCATGTTAAAGCAGCCTGACAAACACATTTAATTTTAAATGTGTATATTAGACAAATGTGTATATATTAGACAAAAAAGAATAAAGGATATAAGATCCCTTTATAAGGAAACTTTACAAAGCAAAAATTTCTACATTTTGAAAACCTATGCACATAGAGAGATTCCATACTGAGAAATCTCACAGACACTTGTAAGATATGGAAAACAATTTTAAAATTATATAAATTTTAAGGAACTAAAACTACAGGCAAGAAAATTTTAACACATTTCCACAAAAATACCCTGACTTTCCAGTGAGTACATGCATCGAAACAGCACCAGTAGTCATTAGAGAAATATAAATTAAAGGTATCATGCATCCCACCAGAAGGTTACAATTGAAAACACTCCACAATGTTACATGTTGGCAAAGACATGGTGCTAGTGTTACACCATTTACATAGGCAAATAAGGGCGTGCAACAGTTTAGAAAAATGTGTTTCCTATAAAACTTAATATAACTTCAATCTTTGACTCAGAAATTCACTTAGGACTCTATCTAAATACATAAAAGTGTGTATTCTCACAAAGGTTTATCCTTAATTGCTCAATGCACTGTTCTTTCTCTTTTAAAAAAAATAAATTTATTTGTTTTATCCTGGCTGTCATTTCTCCTCGATACTCTCTCCCCAGTCTCTCTTCCCCATATCCCTCAGTTCTCAACACCCTCACCCCTGCAAACTACCCCTCTGCTTCTGTTTGGGAAAGGGCAGGTCTCCCATGACTATCAACCAAACACAGCATATCAAGTTGCACCTCCCCATCAATTAAAGTTGAACCAGGCAACCCAGTATGAGGAGATGGGTCCCAAATGCCTATAAAAGAGTCAAAGACATCCCATTCCCACTGTTAGGAGTCTCACAAAAGGACCAAGTTATACAACTGTAACATATATGCAGAGAGCCTAGGTGAGTCCCATACAGGCTCCCTGGGTTGCTCCAGCTAGAATTTCAAGTATTTATTGAATAGGTATGGAGAGAGTGGATAACCTTGTCTTTTCCAGATTTTAGTGGAATTCCTTTGTTTCTCTCCATTTAATTTGATCTTGGCAACTGGCTTCCTGCATATTTTTATTATTACATTTATGTGTGTCCTTTTATCCCTAATCCCTTCAAGATTTTTATCATGAAGAGGTGTTGGATTTTGACAAAGCCTTTTCCAGCATCTAACAAAATGACCATGTGATTTTTTTTCTTTCCATTCATTTAAATGGTGGATGACATTGACAGATTTTCATATGTTGAACCATCCCTGAATCCTTAGGATGAGGTCTAGTTGGTCATGGTGGATGATCTTTATGATGTGTTTTTGGATTCAGTTTGCCAGTATTTTATTGAGTATTTTTTGCATCAATTTTCATGTATGTAATTGATCTGTAATTTCTTTCTTTTTTTTTGTTGGGTCTTTGTGTGGTTTGGGTATCAAGGTGACTGTGGCCTCATAGAAAGAATTTGGTAATGTTCCTTCTGTTTCTATTTTGTAAAATAATTTGAGGAGTATTATTAGTATTAACTCTTCTTTGAAAGTCTGATAGAATTTTGTATTAAAACTGTCTGGTCTGAGGCTTTTTTCTTGGTTGGGAGACTTTTCATTAAAATTATGCTTATATTTTTGGGGGGCTATAGGTTTATTTAAGTTGCTCATCTGATCTTGATTTAACTTTAGTAAGTGGTATCTATCAAGAAACTTGTCCATTTCTCTTAGATTTTCCAATTGTGTGTAATATACATTTTTAAAGTATGTGTTGGGATCATGTTTGATCTGGTATGATACAATAATGCATTTACCAGGTTAGCTGGCAGGTGTCTATGAAGAGAGAGGCCTCATGCCCCATGGAGGCAGGAGACACTTAGACTGTTTCTACATAGAAGATCTTTATTATTATAAGAAGAGAGAGAGGGGGAGACAGAGTCAGGATGGGGGTGGGAGCGAGAGAAGAACACTCCTGGGAGGGAAAAAGCAAGAGAAAAGATTCTGCAGTGGGAATTCTTTTTAAATGAGGCTTGACATCAAAACTCAGGGCAGGGCCTGGCTTGAGAGGCTAGAACAGAATCCTCATAGTATGATTACTAATGATAACCTGATGCTATGATCAACTAATGATTCTTTGGATCCCCTCAGTATATGTTGTGTCTCCCTTTTATTTTTAATTTTGTTCCTTTGGATACTCTCACTCAGCCTTTTACTTAGTTTGGATAAGGATTTATGTTGTACAAATAAAGGAAACTCAGGAATAGATCTCTGAGAAAGTCGGAGATATTAGAGAGAGTAAACACCACAGTCAGATCTTATGCAGCTGTCTTCCAGCTTCTTCAGCCTGGCTTCTCCCCTTCTGTCTTTCTACTCCTGCCTTAAATACTCTCTTCCTTCAGTTAAGGCATGGCCCCACCACTGCCTGCCTGGGAGCCTGGAACTCCTTCTGTAAACTAAGATGACCTCAAACTCAGGTTGGATTAAGGGCATAGGTCACCACTCCTGGGATACTCCCTGTGCTGGGATTAAAGGTGTGAATCACCACTCTCTGATCCTCCTAGACTGACTGTGGGTAGATTCCCTCTGATATCTCTGAAACTTTTGAATCTTTCATTAAATCCCCACAGGTTTATCTATTTTGTTGATTTTCTTCAAGAACCAACTCTTCTGTTTCACTGATTCTTTGTACCATTCTCTTTGTTTCTCTTTTATTGACTTTAGACCTCAGTTTAATTATTTCCTCAGCAGGCTACCCTTAACAGCCAGCAGAACAAATGACCAAAGGCAGTAGATTCATAGATTCATATAATGTGATGAATCTAATAATCCATTCAATAAAATTCTGAAACATGCAATCATGCGGATAAAGCACAGATGGAACTCTAGAAAAGAATCTAAGCAGTGCCTAGTAACAGAAGACAAATTAGTGCTGGCCTTGGATTCCATGTACAGGTAAAAGTGATAAATATTGGCAGAACAGATCTTCTGAAGGTAATAAAGAGCATTCTCCATTTTAATAATAATTGTGGGTACATGGGGGGCATATCCGACAGAATTCATCCAGAGTGGATATATACATATGTATGTATCTATATAACACCTCAATGAATTTATTTATTAAAAGTGTATGTATAGAAATTGAAAATAAAACTTAAGTACCATGGTTGTTACATCTGGATGGTAGGCTTTGGATGATTTCTCAGTTTTTTTTTTTTTTTTAATTGTAGTTTAAATTCCTAAAATGACTATGTAAATGTTAGTGATTTGAACATTCTATTATGTATGCACACCCACCTTACTAAGGGAAAACTAGTTAAAACAGGGTTAACAGAAATCAGCTAATGTTCATATTTAAAGACAGACTTGTATGGGTATTTTTCTCTTCATGATTCAGGCTCGGGTGGGTTCCTGTCCTTTGTTTCTCTCTGGCCTTATGAGACCCAGGCAGGCCACCCCTGCAGGGAGTTACAGGCCCTGATGATAGACAACAGACACTTCTCAGTGCCTGGTGAGAGAACCTATCTTTCTTCAGAAGGTCATTAAAGCTTTGTAGGAAGAACCCCAAACAGAGGGCAGCCTTTTGTGTAATTTTCTTCTATGCTCTTTACCCTCTGAATTTTTTTTCTTTCTCTTTTCCCAGTTCCTGTTTTTGCTCTATGACACTGGAAGAAATCCCTCCATTTGCCTAGGAAGTTTAATGGCACAAAGATGGCTCCCATCTTCCTCTATTCTCTTCAACCCCAGTCCATCCTCATTTTTCTATCTTTATCCTACGCCCATCCCCTTTTATCTACTTCCTCCACTCCCTTCCTTCTCCTACCTCTTCCCTTTATCCACCTCCTCCAGCCCCCATCCTGTTCCTTCTTTTCACTTCTATTTCATCCTCCATTCTCCTCCTTCCCTCATTTGCAAAGCAGGTCACATGCACATCACAGGCTGTGCACGTGCCCCTGGTATCTGGTGCACCTAGTACAGCACAAGATGCAGTATCATGACCACAGTGACCAACCCAGCAGCAGCTGTGTCAAGGACAACAGGTATGCCCAGGCAGAGCAAGTAAGCTTTACCTGCACTAGCAGGTGGGAAGAACTCAAGGCAGCTAGGGACTAAATGTATTTGCGGCCTTGCACCTTGCTCAGCCGTACTTCTACTTCTGAAATGAAGTGGAGGTACCATAAAAGCAGAGGGATAATGAAAGAGAAAGGCCTATACCTGTCATCTCTGAAAAGTTGATGCAGACAGGTTTCAAAGTGATGACTAGTTCAGGGCTGTCTTAGGTGGCATTTCTATTGCTGTGAAGAGACACCACGACTATGGCGACTCTTATAAAGGAAAACATTTAATTGAGGTGGCAGCTTACAGTTTCAGAAGTTTAGTCCATTATCATCATGGCAAAGAGAGTGGCAGCATGTAAGAAGACATGGTGCTGGCTACATCTTAACCAGAAGGCAAGGGAAAGCAGACTCAAACATTGAATGGTGTCTTGAGCATAGAAAACCTCAAAGGTCATCCCCACACTGACACACTTTCTTCAACAAGGTTACACCTACTCTGGCAAGCCACATCTCGTAATAGTGCTACTCCCTATCAGCTTGTGGGGGCCAATTATATGCAAACTACCATAGGACTATAGAAGCTCTAGTCCAGTTGTACAAGTTCCCCCAGCACATATTGAATTGGAGGAGGTAAGTATTATATACTGACTGTATATAATACACTAAATATGTGTATATGTATAGAAGGAAGGAAATATAGGTTCTAACAATATGTATGGAAGTTGCTAAATCATCTTCAGTTGTTCTCATTCTTATGAAAGATGAGAAACCTCAATATTGTTCTAATGGGAAATCTGTGTTATCTGAAATGCTCTAGTGAATCCAGCAATTTACAATAAGTGTAAATAATAAAATGAGTCTTTGATTTGGTAAAAAATGAACCTATTGGCTTCACAAATAAGTATTGATAGCTGCAGAAAAGGGAGTAATTGTCATTGATATGTTCTGCCAAATTAGAATCCAAAGGCTTGGAAGTACCTTCATCCCTTTCCTCCTGTTCTTAGTACTGTGCTGAAAAGAGGCTTTTATAGAACATCCCATCTGCTTCAAGTGTGATGCTTACAGCAAACTCTAAGCCATTATGATCTTATCCCTCTGGGTTGAACATTTATTAATCAAGAGAAAAGAAGAGATGCTTTGGTGAAGCATGAGTGACCAGATAGACCCTTGTAAGTTCCTAATCACACGTAAGAGTAAATACATTAATTCATAAGCAAATTGTCATTTGACTACAATATATGGCTTTGCAACTATTTTTCTACATTGCTTGGGATCAAGCATATATTGGGAAGTTCCCTATTTACTGTATTACATCCACAACCTAGAAATAAATTATTTATTTAGTATTATAATATAAATTTATTCAAGTTCTCCAGGTACATTCAAATAGAAATGTACTTACTCTTGAGAGAACAATATATACTCCTATAAATTAAAAAGTCTGAAGATTTTGAAAATATATGTCAATGCTTATTAAGGTTTTTCATAGTATTTCATTAAATTGGGTTTTCCATTATAGCTTTAAAGATGAGTTAGAAACTCAAAATACAAAAATAAAAGCAAAAATGTATACATAATTTTCTAGCTTTCTCACCTATAAGTATATACTTACTCTGATGTTTTGAATAAAAAATGTTCCTGTTGACTGAGGTATTTGAACATGTACTTCCCCACTGATAGTACTGTTTGGATGAGGTTGTGGGACATGGAGAATGTGAAAAGCCTGTGCAGGAGGACATACGTCACTGGGTGAAGGCTTTGAGGGTTTATGTATGGTCTCTCTCAACTTCCAGCCTGCTCTCTCCTTTGAGCATCTGAATAGAAATGCAATCTGCTCTGTCATCCTTTGCTATGCCTCTTCGCCATCATCAGACTCCCTTTGGAGCCATAAGCCAAATTAAGCTGATGTTTCTATAGGTTGCTTTTGCTTATGGTATTTTATATCTCAAAAAATGTAATTAATACAGCCAGTTCTAGAAGTAGAAAATACAGTAATGTGTTCTTCAGAATCTTTCGCTGAGAAATAAAACTAAACTCATACTTTAAAATGTAATTACTGTACTTCTTGAATTTCTAAAAAATAATTGAATTTGTTCATGAAACTAGTGAGATTAATAAGTTGGGAATGCTGGCAACTTAAATGTGGTTTTCATTTTCATCTGATTTGAGTCTTCCTCCTGAGTATGTGATAAGCAGCTAGTCTGAGACTGACAGGCACTTTTTTGCAGAAAGGAAAATGTGGTGTACATTTGGAGATTCTTAGGAGCTGTGTTGATGTCACCTTTGCCAGAGAATAAAGATGAATCAGTGAAAGATGCCCTATATACAAGTATTCTACTCAAACATAACCTACAAAACCCATTGAGGCCTCGGGCTCTGAACAACTCAAAAAAACGCTGCTTCATGGTTGGACAGAACAATAGCCTTCAAAGCCTTTTATAGTTGGTAATAATCACTATCAGCTGATTAAAAGGTTAATATTTATTGAGGGGTTTATATGAAATACTACAGATAGATGCTCCAATGTTACAAAGAAACTTTGGGTGACAGTCCAAGTAGCCAGTTGTCATCTCTGTCATTTCTAGAATGTGAAAGTTGTTTACAATGCACTCCCAGTTTACTCAGTTAATATTATATCCTTCTGTAGACTTAGATGGAGTTGAAGATTAGATAATTATAATTATAGTTTTTCTTAGCTATAATAAAAGGTAAATTAGATGTGAAACTCTGGAATCACAAGGATAAGATAAATGATAGAATATTTTCTTTAATTTTGATAAATACAAGCAGACTAGGTATTACAACTACAATTCTTGCTTGATAGTTGTTTTGTTATATGTAATTTTGCTATGTTAAAATTAAAAATCTTCCTTTTTGATTAGACAGAAAATAGGAAGTGATATGGGATGTCTTTCTGCATGCTGTGAATTACCACTAGATAATAAAGGAACTATTTTGGTCTATGGCAAAGCAGCTTATAGGCTGTCAGGAATTGTAAGCATAGATAAAAGAGGAGGGCAGAGTCAGAGGAGACACTGTGAGCTGCAGCCCAAGAGAGCAAGATGTAATGGAACACAGGTAAAGCCACTAACTATGCAGCAAGACATAGATTAATAGAATGAGTTGAGTTAAGTCGTAAGAGCTAGTTGGTAATTAATATAAACTTCTGTGTTATTATTTGGGGTTAAGTGGTTGTGGGACTGCAGGTCTAGAACTCAGGCCAGATGGGCCAGAAACTTTAGCCTTGTATCATCTCTAATTCATATTCTGTTACCTATGAGAATAAGACAACAGTCTCTACCATAGTTCCAAATAACCAAAAAATAAGACAATGAAAAATGTGAGTCAAAGAGTAAGGAACAATACAACCACTGTGGAAAACTATGTGAAAGTGCCATAAAAATTAAAAATAGATTACCCAGCAGTCCCATTATTACCCCTCTCCCCTGTGTGTATATGGAAGAAATGAGATCTGCATGTTGAAACTATAGCAGGGCTCTCGTGTCATTGATGCCTTAATTACAACGGTGAAAAAAGAATCATCCTAAGTGTCTGTCACAAGAATGAATGGGTAAAAATGACATGATAAAAAGAGCACAGTAGAATGCCATTCAGCCATAAAAGTTGAAATTGTATTGTCTGTAACAAAGTAGATAGGAACCAAGATCATTATGTTACCTGTACTCAGGAGGGACAGAAAGACAAGTGCCAGATGATCACACTTGTATTTAGAATGTAAGAATGTAGGTCACATCAGCTGGGAGTAAAACTGTGATAGCCTGGGGAAGAGTATAAGAAGGAGACAACAGCAAACAGTTGCCCAGTGGGTGTTACGTCATATTGGACAGGGGTGAGTAAGGACATTCTGGAAGCTATTGTATGCGTTTGTGTAGCTGAAAGTAACAAGCTGTACATTTCACAATAAAGCTAGAAGATGGAAAATATTCACTGTAAAATGATAAAAGGTCTGGGGAGATGATTTTGGCATCATATAGCATTATATTATTAGTACATGTGTCAAAATACCACTTTCCCCATTTATATGAAGACTTTTTATCTTCGTGTCAGTTAAAAGCAAATTCAATTTAAAATTTAAATGGTATGATGCATATCTGGAGAAAGCTGCCCATACACATCGTAACCACCTGCTTTGCCTTCCTGCCTCGATGGAGTCAGCCTTCATGTAACCCTGCCACATCTGGCTGTACCTCCAACCATGATACAAAACCTAACCTTCCTTTCTTAAATAGTTTTCTCTTAAAGTAGTTTTCTCCTAACAATGTAAACTTAACTAAGAACGAGGTGAGCCTACACCTTACTCTGTTACAGTCTTCCTGTCACTGATCCCCCAGGAGAGCAATGTCTGGTCAGACTTCTACAAACAATCCTGAAATCTGGAGTGTGAAGGAATTGCTGACCCTCTCTCTGAGAACATAATTCTTCTTTTGCCATTCAGTTTATGATATGTTCTTAATCACTGGGAAATACAGTAAAACATTTTGTAACCATATTCTCCACCTATTTTGAAACAGTGTAACATTCACACCACCTCAGCAGTTGAGCTGAGAAAGCAGTTACCACTTCTGAGAGAGCTCAAGGGTGCACTTGTCTCTACTATATCCTATTCTGCCCTGGTCTGTAGAGTACTAGTAGAACTATTACTCTAGTGTTTTGCTTTTCATTGTAGATAATCCCAACTTTAAAATGAAGAAAGTGGTCCATGAAACTTATAAAAATAAAGACAAAACAAAACATGTTTTTCTTAACCCTTAGCTGATGGAGCCAAGACCTTAGGCAATGCCCTTCAACCTAACTTTTTAAGTGCCAGGTTTGGGATACACACTCAATGCAGTGTTTACTGCCTTTTGAATTGAAGGGAAATGGGCAGTGAGAGAGCACATAAATAGTAAAATTACTTCAAGTCACCCACAGATTCTCCCATTCTTTCCTGACTCACATTCTCTTCCGTGAAGTGTAACAGTCATTTGAATTGAGGTTTTCAAGAACACTGCCCAAGATCTCCACAATTCTCTCTCTTCCTTTTTCCTTCCTTTCCCTTTGCTTTCTTCTTTACCAACTCATCAACTGTCAAAGTTGTTTATCATCTAAGTATCTTAGTTATCATGTTTTTCCCTCAAGATTTATGATTTTCCTGAAGATCCTCACTGCCAGTAGGGAAGAGCACTGGCGCCTGGCTTTGCCACATGGGCTGCTTCCTTGTTCTCCTGCCTCAAGAACTGGAAGACAATTGGTCCCCTCACCCCCTCATCCTCACTCCTGGAGACAGGGTGCTACTGAAGCACCTCCTATAAAAGGCATGGAAATTTCCTGACAGTTACAAACTCAGTCTTCTTACCAAGTAAAGCTGATTCCATCTGCAGAACTTCCTTTTTACTTGGTACATGTGTATGGAAGCATCCGTAGATGCACACACAGTCAGTCACACATGTGTACACACATCTCTGGCCAAACCCCCACCTGCAGCTTAGTGTAGGACTTTGGAGAGTTGGAGACAGAGTTGTCACACAAACTCAGGATTTCCATTACTCACAATGTTCTCCTCAAGCAAAAGCCAGGTACGGTGGAACCTGGGAAGATTTCAAAGCATCTCTGTTATGCTCTACAATTTCATTTGAATTAAATTCATAACTTCTCAGTTAATAAAGATAAGTTATCTTGTCTGAAATTGCACCTTATAAAAAAATTTGAATTTCTTAATTGGATAAAATGCACCGATGATTTGTGAGTTCCTTAGCTTTGCTAGTGAGTGCCACTCACAAAAACCTGACAAAAGATTGAACAAACACTCTGCTTCTACCTTCATTGCAATAGTATGAGAGAAAAAAATCAGTTGAGAGTTCTTGAGTTACACTCAAATAACAGAAAAAGTATTTTCAAGAATTTACTTTTTACCAGAAATATTGACGTATTGTCTCTTGGTTGAAAAGAATCCATTTATGAAAATATTTTAAAGGTCTATGAAACATCATTAACTCAGAAGGATGCTCTTGGGTAAAACTGATATATGTATATGACAATGCATAATTTCATTTGTACGTTGTTTTTACAAATTTTTTAAATTAATATTTCTATACTCAGTAAAAAGCTGCCGTGGGATTCTATTTTTATTTCCACATCTGCATGCCACTCCAAAACTATGTAAACAAAATGACTGTGTGAGCTCAAGAGTGTCCCCATGGCTGTGTGAGATCAAAAGTACCTCCATGATTGTATGAGCTCTGGAGTGTCCCTATGACAAAGTGCAGTTAATTTTTTAAGCTCCTTGTCAAGTTCCTTATCACAAATTCTGAATTTGATTCATTTAAAGATAATATAATAAGTATGGGTGAGATGGCTCAGCAGGTAAAGACTCTGATCTCTAAGACCGGAGTGCTGATTTCCAGCCCTGGAGTATGGTGGAAGGAGACACCAATCCCCACAAGCTGTCCCTTGACTTCCTCATGGACATTATGACATGCATGTGCGCGCAAACACACACACACACTTATGAATGCAGGCATGCACCATGCACACATGCAGAGTGAAAGCAACACAGAACAAATGAGCAGTTGTTTAATTTTTACTCAGAATTTTTTAAAAGTAAAGATTTAGTTTTAAAATTAAGTTATGCTCATTATGTAGATCTTTAACTCACGGAGATTCATTCCCCAGCCTCAGCTTTCAGAATGTTAGGATCAAAGTAATACGTCACCACACCTGGCCTCAGATTTCATTTTTAATCTATAAAAGGATATGCATTTATTTAATGAAGATTTCTGTGTGAAATATAAGGATGTATCCTGAGTTTTGTATCATAGCCAGGATAATTGCTCACATGGTTTGTACATGGGAACATGAACTGAGAAGTGACATCTTCGGGTACAATGGGGTGAAGAGCCCGCAAGGCTTTTGGAACTGAAATTTCATGTAGAAGAAGAAGGAAGAGAAGAATAGAGAGGAGGGGAAGAAAAGGGGAGGGGAGGAAGGCCAGAGGAGGAGGGAGGGAGAGGGGAGAAGGGGGAGGGAAGGAAGAGGGGAGGAGTAGGAGAGGAAGAGGAGAAGACAACAAGCTTTCTCCAGCTCTAGCGCTTAGAGACAAGGTTATGGGGAGCTGAGTATGATTATTAGATTGCATCCTGGTAGTTTTAGAAGAAGCAGAGAGTCCAAATGACCCCATACATACACAAACACACAATCAAATGCACTTGAGATTATAATGTAATAACAATGGCTTTTCCCTTCCCTTCCCTCCTGCCAAGTCTTCCCATACTCCCTCGAATCCATGGCATCTTTTCTCACTAATTGTTATTACATACATGTATGTATGTGTATGTATGTGCATATTTCTCAATATAATTTTCTCAGTCTGTATAGTGTTGTTTACATTTATGTTTTCAGGAAAGACCTTCTGGCACTGGAAACCAATTGGCGTGATCTTCCCTGTGAATGACCACCTCTTCTGCTCCCAGCTTTCCTCACAGTGTGTGTGTGTGTGTGTGTGTGTGTGTGTGTGTGTGTGTGTGTGTGTGTGTGTGTGTGTGTGTATGTGGTGTGTGTATGTGTCTGTGTGTGTGTGTGTGTGTGTGTGTGTGTGTGTGTGTTTGTGAGCACATGCACTATGGGAGCATAGGTGCCCCTGAGAAACAGGATCTCGGGTTCCCTGGCACTGGAATTGTGGCAGTTGTGAGCTGCCAGACATGAGTGTTGGGAACAAAACTCAGGTCCTCTGGAAGAGCAGCAAGAGTTCTGAGTAACTGGTATATCTCTTTATCCCTTCCTCTTGTTTATTGGTATGTGACATTCTGTACCTCCTATCTGCCACCAAGGAAGCAATCACAGGCTGGAGAGGTGGTTCAGCTGTTAAAAGTACTGATTGCTTTTCCAGAGAACCTGGGTTAGAGTACCAGAACCCACACGGAAGGTCACACTCCAGTTTAGCAGTGGCTTCTGGCTTCCATAGGCTCTGAATACACACAGAATCACATGCAGGCAAAATGCCTGCATACATGATTTTTTTAATTAAAAATTTAGAAGAATTTTTAAGTAATATTTTTTTAAGAAGCAATCATCAAATGTGGTCCCCAACTTTTAGTTAGAATTGTGAGCCCCCCTCCAAATCCCATCTCTTTTCTTGTGACTTGGCCTATGAATGTGAGTTATTAGGAATAGGCTATTGGCAGAAACATGAGGCAATTTTATGTAACTCACCATAGCTCTGAAGTTTCTTTGATTCCCTGAGCTATGACACCAGCTATGACACTTGTTTTGAAAAGCGTCCTTTAGAAATGCTACATTTCAAAATTGCCTCAGTGAAACAGGGACATGGTAAATGGTGGCCAAGGGTTAATTGAAAATGAGTTCCATTATGTTCCAAATTCAGATACAGCTACAAGGAATTCTCTAAGCTATGTTTAGCTCTGCCACCACCAAGGTGCAGTACTGCTATGTTAAAGCCAAGGATCACGGTAGACATAAACATACACATGTGATCAAATACTAAGTAAGATAAATACTGTGTGCCGTTGTTTGTGATCCATTCTGTATTAACATACACAGGGGTTGCCTAATATGCTGACTAATGTCTAATATACTGCAATTAATGGCAAGATGCTGTGGACACACACATGCTCAGCAAATCTGTACAAGCTGTTCTGACTAAAAATGTTAGCACACTAAGAAGCTTTGTTCTATTCAATCCTATCAGTATTTGTGATGAAGTATCAAAAGGCTTTATTTCTAAAGCCATTGGCCTTGAGCATTTTGTGTTGCAGACCTTATAGTGAAGATAAGAGATGTGTGTTAAATGGAATAGGAAACTCAGCATAATGTTACCCTACCAGCCTGGAAGTCATGGGATCCTTTTTGATGGAGCTGCTCATAATCCCTCCATGCACATCAGAGCCAATGAAAGCACTGTCTACTCAACATGTATGATAGGTGTGAGATTCACTCACATCTTGAGTGGAGAAAGTGTGCTATGGTTTTCAGTCTGCTGCACTTTCCTAACTCATTCACAATTTAGTCCCACCACAGTATAAAAAGGATGAAATGCAATCCTCCTATGATGTTTAAAGATGGCTCTTGGCAACTGATTGGAATTAGAGTCATTGGAACTGAGTGGCTTTATGGTCATTGGAACTTGCTGGTTTTGTGATCACAAATATACAGATTCTTCTTTTCTCTTGCCAAGTGATACTCTGTACATTTCAACTTCTAGCATAGTAAGAAGGTGGTCATTGAAGATGAAAATCCTCAACTTTGAGCCTCTGGATATAGGATGCGGAATAAAGCTCCTTTCTTCCTATAGTCCTTCCTTCAGATATTTCTACAAATGACAGTGCTATGTTTTTAGATATAAGTCTTTTTCCCTCAGCAAGTATGATAAACATGGTTTTGTCTTCTAACTACATGTAGGCCCTTCTTAGTGTCTGTTCTATGGAATGTTTGCCAGGTCAGAGTTTGAGGTTCTTGTACTTATGATGTAGGTTAGAAACTGAGGGTGGAAAGCCATCTTAACAATATATACTTGCTCAAAATATTCTTTTTAAAGTTGTGATTTTTATCTTTTATTTATGAGTGTCCTGTCTGCATCTGTATATGCACTGTGTATATGCCTGGACTCAAGGAGGCCAGAAGAGGACACAGGACCCACTGGAGCTAGAGTGGGTTTTTGTGAGTGCCTAGGTGCGCGCTGCAGGTCCTTTGCAGGAACAGCAAATGTTCTTAAGCAATGAGCCATCTTTTCAACTCTAAGACATGTTCTTAAATATTTCAAAACTTCTATGAAATTACAAAGGTAATTGGGATTTTTGTTAGAAAGAAAGAATAAAATGTTAAGAAATGCTTGGTAAATCAAAGAGTACTTGTAAATATTAATTGTTCTAACCGCTAACCTCAGAAAATACACAGTTCATATAAGGAGAAAAAGACCAAAATAGTGAGAAAATGCATCAATTCCTGATGTCACAATCCAGATAAAAATCACCCAGGTGCAAATTAACTAATGTGGATACAGAATACCACCCCTGCTCACAATGATGATTCAATGTTTAAAAGTATATGCCGTGAAAGCCTAATGACCTGAACTTGAATCCTCAGAAACACCTAAAAAGTGGGACACAAAATTCCTATGAAAAGATGAGAAATGAAAAAAAAAATGTAGACAGAAGAATCACCCAGGAGTTTGCAGACCAGCTCTCCTGAGTTAAATAGTGAAATGACAGAAACAGTAAGATAGCATTTGCCTCAAAACAAAACAGAATGCAAGAACAGACTGACTTCCAAAAGTAGTCCTTTGATCTGTACATACATGCTTAGGCACGAATGCAACTCTGTTGGTATACACACACACACACACACACACACACATATACACACACACACAAACACACATACACACACAAACACACACATATACACACACACAAACACACATACACACACAAACACACACATATACACACACACAAACACACATATATACACACACACACATACACACACAAACACACACATATATACACACACACTCAGAATGACAACCAAAGCTAAATTACCCAAGAACTTCTTGGTTCCTTGGTTCCATAAAACACCAACTTCTCAGTAATAAAGAAGAGGGCTGTTGGACTGTGGGGAAATAAAGGTGGAGAACCGCAGAGGAAGGCACATGGCATCAATCTCTATCATCTGCATGCATATACACATACACACATGCACATACACACATGAACATACACACATGCACATACACACATGCACATACACACACATATACACACATGCACATACACACACATATACACACATGCACACACATATACATACATGCACATACACACACATATACACACATGCACATACACACACATATACACACATATGAACACACATACACACACGCACACAACAAGAAAAATGGGGGAGAGGAGAGAAACAGAGGAGAGAGAGAGAGAGAATGAATCAGGCTAAAGGTATTAAGATTTTGATCCTATTGCTTACCTTGCATAGGAAGTTACTCTTATACTTAATCTGCTGTAGTTTATCTTAAATTTTTTACTATATCTAATAAGATATGCTTTGAGGAAAGAAATATCATTGATCCAATAAGTAAGAGGTTTTCTTATTAAGCAAGACAAAAATATGAAGATTTAACAATATGGCTTACAGAACCGTGTGTTAATGAACTGGTTGTATAGCATTCTTTTACAAACCTTAAAAAAAGACTTCTAAAATGCTAATTCTAGAAGTTGAGCCTCTGCCTTCCTGAATCCAGAGCTCTGAGAACAGCTAGAATCTACTACTGAGATCCAAGTGCCATTACTTTTAGGAGAATAAGTAGATGCATTACTCGGAGAGATGAAGATATCGGCAGTGGAAGGCCCTCTGCCTCTGGAAGGACTCCAGGCTCCCAAATAGTCCAGAAGCTGGGGAGAGGCTTCCTTCATCAGATATATCTATTTTAACGAAAGAGTTGTGTGTGCAGATGCTTGTGTGTCTGTTTTAGCTATTAAACTTGGTCCTTTATTCTTATTATTAATTTATTTATTGTTCCTTTTATTTTTGAGATTTTTTACTACATCATTCCACCTTTCCATTCCTCCTGCCATGCCCTCCCACAGGCCTCTCCAAATTCGCAGCCTCCTTTTTCATAAACTGCTGTTGCA
Organism: Phyllotis vaccarum; assembly: GCA_033318265.1. Taxonomy (NCBI): domain Eukaryota; kingdom Metazoa; phylum Chordata; class Mammalia; order Rodentia; family Cricetidae; genus Phyllotis; species Phyllotis vaccarum. Next base: position 101,321,874 of record JARWLC010000005.1, on the reverse strand, counting down.
TACGTAAATGTATATGCATACATATTCTTAAATATATAATATACTCTACTCATTCTATGTAATGCTAATTGTATGTATGATTTTTCAGGGCTTATCAATGGTATGGATAACCAAATGGTGTGCTCATCCCTGGGGAAGACTGTTTTCCTGCTCTAGGCTTTCCTGGGCTGCCTGTAGTTCTTTGTGGAGGGCTGAGGCCTCGTGGGCTTCCTGCATCATTTTAGTGTGTCTGTTGTCAGTCCTGTTTAGCCCATGTTTCAGCAGCCATGTTGGTGAGACTTCACCTGCATGCTACATTTACAAATGTTGAGGATAATATATGAGTATTACAACCATACATATCTATTGCAAAACAAAGGAAGTATTCAAAAACATGAATAAATGCTTAAAATTTCAAGTCACTGACAAATTCATGGAAGAAATCATAGCAAATGCTTAGAATTTTAAGAAAATACTATATATCAACACTTGTCGGGTTTAGGATGGTTAGCATTTAAGAGAAAATAAGTCTGAGACTATTCTTTTTTTTTTTTCAGAAAATAAAGATGGGAAATTCAATAATTGTCAAGGTTAAGATATTGGATAGAAACTAAAAGAAAATGGTTCAAGGAAGATGAAAGTGTCAGAATGAAATAAATAATAGCAGAAAGAATAAAAAGTGATGAGCTCAGTACTTCCAGAGGCTGGTCATTTTTTTTTTTTTTTTAAGTAGAAAACTGATCAAAAGAAAAAGTAAGACACACACACACTGTACACACTGTAACAATATAACAGGTATGTAACAACAAACTTTAGAGATTTAAAAACAAGCAAACAATATGGATGGGAGTATAGCTATTGTGCTTGAAACAAATAAAATAGATTCTGAAAAGATCAGAAAGTCTGTCTGAAGGGAAGTGCAAACACTAAGCAGTGTATAATATTTCAAGACGGAACTGGTATTTAACAATCTTCAAATGAAGGAATGGCCAAACCCAGTTCATTTATGGGTTACATTGTTTTAATTCTGCAGAGAAGTGGGAAACAGGAGCTTTCATGTTTTAATACTGAAATTACCTCTGTGGCAAAAAAAAATATGCAAGAGCATAAAATGAAAAGTGTGTAAGGCAGCTGACTCATGTACATAGACTCACAAATATGTTGCCAAGTGAGCCCAAGCAGATTGCACACAGAACTGCCAAGAATATCAAAATGTGAAGGAACCCCACTGCAGTGATTCATTCAATTATATTGTCTTTCAACACTCTTCACTATAGCTGAAGAGGAATCTTTGACATAAATATGATTGAACAAGAGGCTTAGTCATTAAATAAAGAAAAAAATATCAGTGGCAAAGGGATTGGTCATACAGCTATCTTCAAGTGGACTGTCTTTCTTGTATTAATTTACAAATCTTGAAACTCATCTTAAAAATGAAGATTTCTGTAGGAATTCAAGGTTGATTGATATTAGAAAACCATTCCAACTGTTCAGTTTGATAATAGATTAAGAAGGTAAACATGAATGATACTCTCAAGAGATTTGGAGGAACTATTACAATAAACTCAGACCTTATTTATAGCAAAAAGAAGTGTTAATCTTAGTTAACTAGAAATAAAAGAAACTCTATCTTGAACCTAGAGTAAATATCACAGTTCACAATGAAAAAATAATTATCAGAACAAGGCAATAATATCCCATATCACAACCCCACATGGGCCATGGTAGAGCAAACCTTCACAACCCCATTTCAGCCAGCTGCCTTCATGTACCTGTCTCTGATGGGTTTTAATCCACTCTATCCTGGACTGTAGCTCAGGTTATGGGAATTTAATACTGACTCACACTGACTTACAGAATCAAGGTGACTACAACACTCCAGGATGCCCTAGTCAGAGTTGCTGAAGTGCCTGGTACTCAGAACAGCTGACCAAGTTCAGGATACTTACAATACACTGGAAAACCTCTTTTATCTGCTGTGCATAACAAGAGACATCAGCAGCCTTCACAGCCTCTCCATATGACTGCAGCCTGTTACTTCATGATAAACTGGAACCAAGTACAGTAAATGAGTAGCTCAAAACAACAGGAATGTGTTTTCTGGAGCACAAAATCTGGCATTGTCTTCACTGGGCCAACAGCCAGTTGTCAGGGTGTGTTCTTCCTCCATAGACTCTGTCTTTTCCAGTTTTGGTGACTACAGCGTTTTTTTGGGGTTTTTTTGTTTCTAACCACATCAATCTCTGCCATGGACCCACATTGCCAACTCCTCTTCTCTGTGGTTAACCTCACTATGTTTTTCTAAAGGAAGACACTTGTGATCAGAATCCACCAGAATAAGCCAGGATAACTTTGTCAGTCAAAATCTGTAACTTAGTCCCTTTTGGAAAGTGATCTTTTTACTTATAAAATTTCATTTACAGATTTCACGTAATAGAACTTGATATCTGTCTTGGTTATTTTCTGCTGCTGTGATAAACAGTGTGACCAAAAGTGACTTTGGAGAAAATAGCTTATTTTAACTAGTAGGTCGTAGTCTGCCATTAACGGAAACCAAGGCAGGAGCTCAGGGAATGAACCTGGATATAGGAGCTGAAGCCCAGTCTATGGAAGACTGCTATATACTGGTTTGCTCCTCATAGCTTTCTCTGCCTGCTTTGTTACACAATCCAAGACACCTGTCCAACTGTGGCACTGCCCATAGTGGGTTGGGCCTCTCACATCCATCATTGAGCAAGAAAATGCTCCCCAAAACTTGTTCATAAACCAATCTAATGAAGGCCTTTCCTCAACCAAGGTTACCTCTCTTCAAATGACTCTAGTTTGGGTCAAGTTGGCAAAAATGAACTAGCATAATATTTTGGTCATTAGTTGTGTAGCAGTCTCCTCCAAATCGAAGATTCCATAGCAAGAGGAGATCTTGTAAGATTCGAGAAGTAAACACAAGTTTCAGGAAGTTCCCGAAACTTTTCAATTCTCAAAGCCCATTTTAAGGTTAACTATCAGGTAGAGGAGACATTACATCCTTTGGGGCTGCCTGCAGGTTGTTCAGGGAGATCCACGGACACAGCATTCATGACAACTCATGAATTGTCACCAAGCTGGGGTAGGCTTTATGGTGAAACAGGTGCCTTTGGGGCCTCCATTCTTCTAAAAGAAACTTCTTAGCAAAACTCCATTAAGTAGCTGCAGTAAACTTGTTTGGTCTCTATCCAAGTTAGGCTTGCAGTAGGACACTATCTTCAGCCTGTTGTCAGTACCTTGCTTGAGGTGAACGATTTCTTGTCAGTGCCTCCCCAGAAATACTCACACACATCATTATTAAGCATAACATACATAGTGACCAGGAGTAATTCTGACTCGCTGTCATGGTTTCACTAAGTTCTGAGAAGTGCCTCACTCCATTTTTTGTTGCTCTGACAATATACTTGGTGCTAGGCAAAATTTAAAGAAAAGAGGTTGATTTAGCTCATAATCTGGGAGATTTTCTGATGCTGTACTGGAATCCACTTGGCCCTAGGAAAAGCCTTGGAATAGATGGTATCACAAGTGTGAGAGAGTACATGAAGAAAAGATCACATTGTAAGACAAAGCGTGGCACACCAGTGAGCTGCCAGGCTCCTGTGCTCCCAAGAGCTCGAGAGCAAGAATGAGCCGCAAGAAAAACCTAATTCCATCTTGAAGATCAAATCACCCTGAGACCTTTAAAAGTTTCCAGCAGCTTTTGTACACCACACTAGGGAACAAGCTTCTAGCACATGAAACTCTGGAGACACACTAAAATCATTCCCAAACCAATATAAGTATCTTCCCTCAAATAAACAGCAATACCATACACATCTATATATACCTATATACATCAGGAAGTGATGTGATGGTGCCTGTGGCTGCCATTATAACCACACACGGCCACACACCTGCAGTTGCTGCTCGAATACACAAAAGATGCTCGTTCTAATTTAAGAACACATCAGCATGCTCAAAATTGTGATACAAGCTAACGGCCTAATACATGCCTTGAAATATAAGAGCAGGAGGAGCCCAGTGTGTAGTTTGCAATATTTACACAGAGAAGATCATTTCAAAAGAGGCTGATCTGGAGACATTTTACCTTGCTGACGTTGCTACAGTAAAAACCAAAGAATGTTCATGAGAGGCTTAATGTTCCATCAGGCCTTATAGGTTACAAGGAACATCTTTCCCCATAATAATAGAGTAACAGTATAGGTCACTGTAGGAACTGTATTGTCACAGCCACATAGCAGTCAGCAATGTAAGTGTATTGGCTTCTGTCCATCCCCCCCCCCCCCCCCTCCACGATAGCTAGGTTTTTTGTTTGCTTGCCATCTTGGCACAAGCCAGCAGCATCTGGAAAGAGAGAACCAAAATTTAGAAAATGCCTCCATCAGATTGACTTTGTAGGCAAATCTGTGTGTCATTTTCTTGATTGATGACTGATGGAGGAGGCCCAGCCCATAGTGGGTGGTGTCACCACTGGGCAGGCTGAGCAAGCCATAGAAGCAAACCAGTAAGCAGCATTTCCCCATGGTCACTGTTTCTGTTCTTGCCTCCTGTAAAACCAAACAAAGCCCTTTCCTCTCCAAGGGGTTTTCGGTCATGGAATTCTATCACAGCAATAGAAAGAAAACTACCATATCTATCTGCCCTTGCCTCTCTGCAGTCTGTGCAAACGTCAGCCATGCTGGCTGCCCAACTTGATTGTCTCTGCAGAGTCCATAGCAATTTCCTCTGATGTTCCTCACTTCAAATGGTACAACCTCTGATCGCTCCCACTTTTTTCACAAGCTTGAAGTGCAGTTGGATACCAGGGAGCAGATGATCTTGGAGTGCTTATCGCTTTGTATCCATGGAGAGAAGAGGGATGAGATTAAGTCTTGGTAACCAACAGCAACCATAAAGTTCCCCAGTGAGGCAGAAGAGACTTGGTGAGTGGAGGGGACAACCCCTACAGTCAAGGACACAGGTTACAGGTACTGGGTCTATGCCAGTTAACAGCTTCTGTTTAATATCTGGATGATTGGAATTCAAATAGCTCCTCATAAATCCAATATACATGTAAAGGTTAAATATCATAAAAAAGGAAAAATACCATCTGGTTGGTATATTATAGGCACTTACTGAAGAACATATCTTTAAATATAATTATGTTCAAAATATAATGTTACATTCACAGTATATGGCATTTCTCTCCCTTCATCTCCACTTTCTAAATCTTTAAGAAATTTGCTTTGAGTATTCTGTTCAGTCCCCTCCATTCCACTGGCTGAAAAGATACCTGGCTCTATGGGGCTTAAATCCTCTATGGGGCTTGTTCATCTTTCTCAGTATGTCTAAACTGCTCTAGTCTAAAAACAAGACTGGATATCTGACTTCTGGATTGCCGGGAGAACTATTTTTAAATACTGAAGAAATAAGAAATAGAAGTAACCAGAAATTTGAAAATTGCAAACATGGTGGCCTCGCTAATTGCCAATAAATATGCCATCAGCTATTGAAGTAAAGATGTCCCAGGTAGGGTCACAGGTCATCATTCACTTCATACCAAGTCCAACCATAAACTGAGAGGGATATAGACAGTGAGTTGGATGGGATGGTCTTTGGTCCTGAAGAGTTTTGGAACAAATCACTATACAATAGTGTGGGTACAGAAACGGGCTATTGCCCACAGCTCAGAGGCAGTTTGTACTTCCCTTGCTGAGGTCATGCTTGGCTGTGAAATGTTTGGATGTGGAAATGTTCCCTAGGCAGCAAAGAGAGAAAAGCAGAAATCTTGGTACAAGGAAAATTATATGTCTAGTGGCTTGGAACAGAACGGCAGGAAGTTTTAGGAACCGTAGTGAGGAAAGAGAGAGAGAAAGAGGTAGAAAGAACAAACAAAGCCTGGTAGTGAAGAGCAACAGAGTCTGGAATTACTATAGAGTCAGTGGACAATGCCAAGGTTTCAAAACAGAGAGGTGTGAGTATTTAGGCTTGTTGAGGGTAAGAGACTGATAGAAACACAGGGGAACTTGCCAGAATATGGGGGAGCCCACAGTGTCTGAGCATTAGCTTTCTCACTGTTGTCATGAACTAGCTGATGGAAGCCATCTTCAGGAGGAATGATTTATTTTAGCCCCTGGGCTCAGATGGTTCACATCAATCATAGCGGAGAAGGCATGAGAGAGTAGCCCAACTTCTGCAGCTGGAACATGTGGAGGAACCCGCACATGCTCAGTAGCCTGGGAAACGGAGACTACACACTACAGTGTGTGGTCACAACCTTTAAAGGCAGTTGAAAGAACAACCAAGCTCCACTTAGACAGACAGGGAGAGACCATTAGATGGTTAAGCAATTCAGGCAGCCCCTCCCTGAATGAGTGAATGAATAATTCTCTAGTTGAACAGGAATACAAACTTAGAAAGTGTGGACTCCTTACTGGATCAGCCCATGACAGACTACAAAATGACCAGTTCAAATATTAACAATAGTCTTATTCCTTCTATAAGAACTGTAAATGCTCATTAAACAGGATGGCATGGCAGTATGGATTGGGATCTTCTTCCATTCCATGGAGCTATTTTCTCTTATTTTCCAAATTACTGCACCTTCTTGCTGCATATTCTTTGACTGTGTTTACCTGCTATCAGTGGACCCAAGACAAAGACTTTCTACCACTAGCTGGGTATGACTCTAGTGTGGACTAAAAACCGCTGGCAACTTTAAGAGGCTCCATGGTCTTTAAGAAGGAGTAAGTTTTTCCTGCAGCTCATTCTCACTCTCAAGGTCTTTGGAGAACAGGAGACTGACAGCTCACTGGTATACCAGGCTGCCTCTCATACCCTATGATTTGTCTCATACTGTGATACCATCTGCCCCACGGCTTTCCTAGGGCCAAGCAGATGCCATCCCAACCTCAGGAATCTCCAAAATTGAAATCATAGTAAACGCAACTCAACTATACATTTTCAGTGGATTAAGTTGTGTAGTATACGATGATATACTTTTTATGTCTGTCACTTAGCAAAGGTGAAATCACCTTCAAGTAGACTGAATACTAAAATTGGAAACTTAAATTTGATGCTTATTTTTTTTAAAAGCATATGCGGAATACTTTGGGACATTAATATAAAGAATATCTTTAACAAGATCTCAAAATGAGCAAGAAAAGCACAATCCCTCAAGGAGAACCGCACCAAGAGAAATGCAAAAGCAACAAACAAATGGCAGGCATAGAAGAGAAGAAAGGCTTGTATTTCAGTACAAGAATGTAAATTCATGTGGCAATTCAGTAAAACAGCATGGGAAGTGCTCAAAGCTAAAAACAGACCCAGAGTATCATCAGTGAGTTCTAATACTGAATATGCAGCCCAAAGGAAAGAAATCAGGAAGCCAGAGAGATATTTGCACACTCACGTTTATGGCAGCTGTATTACCAATGGTTACATTCAGTACTTCATTTAGTGATCTGCATTTTGGGGTTTGCTTCCCTGGGAAGATGTGAACAAATGTTTTCTCACCACAGATAAACATTGATGACAGAACAGAATAAAGATCCTACCCAAGTCCAACTTAATGAACCAATGACTTCATTGAGCTGCCAGAGAGGATCATGCACGAAGGTTTATTTGCAGGAATGTGGGTGACCCTAAGACAGCTGTGCCATCACAATGACCCACCTCATATGCATGCTAAGTCATGAAGTACCTCTTCAGTTAATCTTCCACCTCCTATGTTCTAGCATCTCCCAAGATTGTTTGCATCTGGGAGGGGGGTGAGCAGGGGAATGTAGAGGTGGGAATCTTGTGTAAGGATCCTGCAACATTTCAGCTCCTTCAATCTAGAACTATTAACATCTCTCTGCCTTTATTCTCTGAGCTGTTTTGCCAGCATGAATATTTTATATAGACAGATTTTTTTTAATAAGACTGTTCAGAAACTGGCCAAGGACCTGAATGTACCTCCCTTACATCTCTACATCATTCTGTTTTTTTGGAAGGACTGTGATGACCGTGTCATATGACCACGGATGAGGCAGGAAACACTGTGTAACAGCATGGATTACTCTTCTCTTCACTATGATCAAATACCTGACGTAACTAACATACAGGAGAAAAGATTTATTTTGGTTCCAAGATTTCTCTGAACCACCCTTGGCTCTGTGGACTATGGGCCTGTAATGAGGCAGATCATGGCAACATGGATTTGTGGCAGAAAAGAGCTGTTCACCTCATAGAAGACAAGAAAAGGAAAATAGATTGGAAGGGGGCAAGAAGCGGGATACAGCTCTCAAGAACCTGCTTCCAGTGACCTAATTTCCTTTTGCTAGGACTCACCTACTAAAGTGTCCACAGTTTTCTCAAAACAATAACAAAGCTGGATAGACGGACATGGAAATCTGAGGGTAAGACAAAAAGGAAGGAACTCACCCTAGAGTTTTGTTGAAGTTTCTGGAAGCTGACAATTAAGAATTTAGCACAGTTAACATCTGTTGTGAGGGCTACGGAATGTGTGTGTGTGTGTGTGTGTGTGTGTGCGCGCGTGCGCCATGATGTGTATATAGAAATCAGAGAGCAGCTTTAAGAAGTTGGTTCTTCACCTAATCCAGCCTTAATACTGGGATGAGGGACTTGGACCTACTTCAACTGGATATGCCAGACTGAACAGACCTTGGGACTCTTTGCTCTCCTTGGGAAATGGGGGGAAGGGGGGTGGAATGGGAGGAGGCTGAGGGAGAAATGGGAGAGACTGGAAGGAGGGAAGGGAGGGGGAACAGTGTTAGATATGGAAAAAAAGTTTTAAAATAAATTTCAAAAAATGAAAGAAGTTGGTTCTTTTTTCTGCCATGTAGGTTCCAGGACTTGAACTCAGGCCATCAAGTGTGACAATAAGTTCCTGTGCCCTCTAAGCTACATTACCAGCCTAAGTATTTTACATATAAATACTTACAAAGAAGAGTATCAAAAAAGCAACCATGTTGGCTGAAGTCCTCCACTTGTCTAAGACCTTAGGCTCCACTACATCTTTCTGGATTCCCACAAACATGACTGCTGCCATGCTTGTCCAATGAAGACACCCTAAATTCCTACAGTCCTGTAACCTGGTTTTACGGTATCAATTGTAACCTGGGTCCACCTCAGAACACCTCAGAATCCACTCTGTCATCTCATTCAATTTCTTAGCAACCCTCTGGAGATGATAATGTGTAAACCTACTCAAATTCTATACATGATTTGTCTAAAGAAAACTGAATGTGAGTCTCCTCTGAGACGCCCAAGAGCTCTCTGGTAAGTCGTACCTTAGCTTCACCAAGCCTCTCCCTTTTTAGATAATGCTTACATCTGTTTGAAATATCTTTTAGTAAATTGCAACTTCATACCAGCTGTCCCAAAAGTCCTTTCCTGTAGTGAAGTCAGGGATCCAACTTTACTGAAGTGAGAGTCTCCAGAGGACAGCAGGACTGGCCAAACACCAGTGGGCAGCAGGTGCAGCTGTGTCTGTCTACTCCCACAGCCCCTGACAGCAGCACCCATTAGGGGTCAAACATTCACCAGAGGAGCTTCCAAGGGACACTTCACATTCAAACCTTAGCAGAATAAAATATGGCCCACGTAAACAGCAAAATATCAGTCAGCCACAAAAAGAATGGAAGCCTGTCTTGTGAGGCAAAGTTAATTGAATGGGATAGTGTTGTGCTAAATGATATAAACCAGACACAACATCTAAGACCAACTGTTGTTTCAAATGTTGAAACTAAAATATATTAATTTTATGAAGGTAGAGGGTAGTAGGCTGGGAAGGAGAAGGGAGAAACACAGGGGAATGAGCAGCACAAAAAAATACAGTTAATTCAAATGTTTAAATTCTGATGTTCTGTAGAGCAGAATGGTGATTGTAGCTAGCGATAGCTGTATCTTTCAAAATAGCTAGAAGAACTCCCAACACAGTGATCATGATCAGTATTTAAGTGACAAGCATATTAAAATGCCGATTGGACCATGAATATCATAAACATGGATCACACTGTCACACATGAGTGAGTAAAATCCTGTGACAACCTCAGAATTAAAACTCATAAGCCAAAGTGATTTCAAAAACAAGGAGGCACAAACAGGAGAGAGCAGAGAACTTTGAAGGAGAGGCGACCACCCTTGGGCTGTCCTTGTCCACTCACTGTCCCACTCTCATTTTGAAGCGTTTGCTTTTCTCTAACCCCTGCTCTATTTCTAATATCTAGCTTCCTATTTTCTAATTCCCACCAGAAAGGCCCATAACTCCCTTCTGTTGGAGCCCAACTTACAGTGACAGATTCTGTGAGAACTCACATACGCTCCAATTTCTCATAGAGGGAGCCTGCAAATGGGCAGAAACTGCAATTCTTTTCTCGCTGAACACACACAGATTGTCAGGGAAATGGAGTGCCCTGAACCAAAGTTTAATGTAACTTTCAAAGTTTAACAACCCAAACAAGATACTTCAAATGTGAGGCTTTTAATTTGATATACCGGAGCTATAAAGAAATAGTAAGATAATTACTGATAAAAGGCTTCTTATTAAATAAATTCATAATCCTAAGTGTTTTCATACCAATAGAACAGTATTAATTCAAAATAGTGTTAGCCTCTAATGTTCACAAGAGAAAGTACTGCAAACAGTATACTTCTGCTCTCCTACCTGATTTTTGACAAAGAGGCCAAAAATATTCAATGGAAAAAGATAGTATCTTCAACATATGGTGTTGGCATAACTGGATAGTAGTAAGTAGAAGAATACAAATAGATCCAAGCCTATCACCCTGCACACAACTCAAATCCAAGTGGATCAAAGACCTTAACATAAACGCAAAATACCCTCCAATGCATTGGCACAGGTGACCACTTTCTAAATATAACACCAGTAGCACAGACACTAAGAACATCAATCAATAAGTGGGACCTCCTGAAACTGACAAGCTTCTGTAAGGCAAAGGACACAGTCAATAAGACAAAATGACAGCCTACAGAATGGGAAAAGATCTTCACCAACCACACATCTGACAGAGGACTGATCTCTAAAATATATAGAGAACTCAAGAAACTAGAACCCAGAAACCTAAATAACCCAATTTTAAAAATGGAGTTCAGAGCTAAAAAGGGAATTCTCAACAGAAGAATTACAAATGGCTGGAAGGCACTTAGAAAACTGCTCAACATCTTTAGCCATCAAAGAAATGTAAATCAAAACAGTTTTGAGATACCACCTTACACCTGACAGAATGGCTAAGTAAAAACACACAGCTGACACCCTATGCTGGAGAGGATGCGGAACAAGGGGAACACTCTTCCATTGTTGGTGGGGATGTAAACTTGTACAGTTACTCTGGAACGCAGTATGGCAATTCCTCAGAAAACTGGAAGTCAATTTCCCCAATGATCCAACAATATCACTATTGGGCAATTACCCAAAGAATGCACATTCATACCCCAAAGGCTCAACTATGTTCATAGCAGCATTATTCGTAATAGCAAGAGCTTGGAAGCAAACTAGATGCCCCTCAGCTGACGAATGGATTAACAAACTGTGGTCCATTTACACAATGGTGTAATTTAGTAGTAAAAAAAAATGACATCCTAAAATTTGTAGAAAAATGGATGGATTTAGATAATATCCTCCTGAGTGAGGTATCACAAGCCCAGAAAGATAAGCATAGGATATGATCACCCATAAGTGGACTTTAGACAAAAACCAAAGAATACCAAAGCTGCAAACCACAACCCCTGAATAGCTTGGGATCAGAAGGAACTTAAGAGACACATTCAGAGATTCCCATAAGAAGAGAAAATAGAGAAGATCTCCTTAGCAAATTTGGGTCATAACAGGCTGCAGCCAAGAAGAGTTGGGAGCAAATCTTGAGAGAAGGAGATGGTTGAGTGAGAGAAGCAAAGAGGGAATTAGAAAGAGATGGACATCTCGATGGAGGAGGCCAATGTGGGGTTGGAAAGAGACTGAGTGCTAGGGGAAACCTCCAAGAACTTCCGGGATGTTCCTGGCTAGGTCTACAACTAATAGTGGAGGGGGTGTCTAAACAGGGCTTCCCCTAGAATCAAATGAGTAACCACCCTAAGTGTCATCACAAAACCTACATCCAACAGGGAATGGAGGTGGAGGCAGAGATATATGACTAAGCACTAGGTTGAGCTCCTGGTCCAGTTGAGAGCAGCGGAGGAGAGTCTGTACGAGCAAGAGGATAGGGATTATGAGGAAAATTCCCACAGTGATGGCTGGCTGAAGCTCTGGGGAGCTCACTGAATCAAGAGCAGCCACTGGGGAACCATTGGGAAAAGGAGCTAGGTCCCCCAAGGATAGGTAATTGTTGATTGGCATGGGCAGTATGTGGATCCATGAGGGGTGGGATCAGACTGTGTTCCTGTGTGTGAGCTGGCACCTTGGAGCCCACTCCCTGCAGAGAAACACCTAACCCAGTCTTGATAGTGGGATGAGGAAATCGGACTTGCCTGAAGTGGATGCACCATGCTGAGCTGACCCATCTTGGGAACTTCTTGCCCTTTTGTGGGCAGGGATGGAGAAGAAAGAGGGGGGGAGGCTGAGGACTGCTGGGGAGGGGGATTGGGAGCAGGTAAGGGAAGGGGAGCAGGGGGATACATGGGTAAAAACACTTTTTTACAGATAAAGATTAAATTAAATTAAAAAAGAAAAGAAAAAAGTAACAAATTGTAACTGAAATGCATACAAACATACATGTAGTTTTCTTCCTCCAGAAAAAAACAAAACAAAACAAAAAATACCTCATACTTGTGAACACTTAGCCAGTGAGGTTTCCGTTTTGGTGAAGCAAAGCAAGGAGGAAATTGTTACTCAGACTCCATTGAGATGTAGCTGAGGCTGTGCTAAGAAACAAGCTCCAGGAACACCCCACCCCCATCCCCCAGCTGTTCTACCTCACCTAGAACAGGAACCGGTGGCCTCCATGACCTTCCTGGTTGTTGCTGCCTGGGTCACTGTCTCCTTCTCTGCTTCTCTTATTCCTCTAGTACTCAATTGCCATGCATTCAATGGTGGAAATAATATTTGGAAAGACATTTATATTCCAGCTCATGGTTTGTTTCTATAAATATTGAATACGTCTCCCATGCCTTTAAGAAGCTAACAAAGCAAATAATGCTGGAATGCTAAAACGTATTCTACATAACAATAACTCCAGGCAGCTAAAAAGATGGCTCAGTGGTTAAAAGTACTTGTTGCTCTCTTACAGAAGACTAGGTTCAGAATTCTCAGAACCCATAATGTGCTCTGACCTGGCTCTACAGTGCCTTCCTGGACACACATGGTACATATACATTCATGCAGACATTTGCATATACACATAAAAACTTGAGAATTAAATAAATTTGGAAAAACTGTAGATAAAGCCATCCCATAAAACGCTGTGGAAAAACAGTACACATACACATACTTTTGTGAGGTGATTCTTTAGTTTGCTTCCTATGTGTTTATCTTTTTGTATAACTCAGTTGTTTACTATTATTGCAGAGAACATTTTTTTAAGTTTTAGCAAATACATTCAAGGGATCCATATTAGACTTGGTCAAATGTTTGAAAGCATGCAAAAACAACAAAGCCAAGTGTTTTATTATGTTTCTGGCTTTGAATTTCTGGTCTTGCTTCATAGCCCAGAACCGCAGACCCACAGCCCAGTAGTCCCACTGAAATACACAGACACTTATATTAATTGTATACTGATTGACCTGGGGCTCAGGCACATAACTTGCTAACTCTTTACTCCTAACTAACCCATGATTCTTATCCTGTTCAGCTATATGGCTCAGTACCTTTTCTCAGAGCAGCATAGTTGTCCTCTGCATCTGTAGCATCTCTGGCATCTCTGTGGCATTTCTTCTCTGTTCTTTCTGTTCCCAGAGTTTTCTTAGTCTGGTAGTCCCACCCACACTTTCTGTCTGCTTTTGGCCAATCAGCATTTTTATTAAACCAGTAGGTGGGACAATTATTTACAATGTAACAACATAATCCCACTATAGCCAAGACTGAAGAAGGTATCATTCAGATGTCACTACTGGTGTAATTCTCTGATACAATCAATAGAGTTTTGTCTTTGTCATTTTATCCAGTACGACTTTACATAGAGCTTTCCTTTGGTCAAATAAATAAGCAAATAAATACTTGAAAATTCTTAGTGTCTATACTATGGAAAAAACAAACCCCCTCAAAAGCAGCAAAATATGCACATGTGCACGCACACACACACATACATACACACACACACACATATATATATACATATACACATATACACATACCCATATACCCACACATACACATGTACACACACATATATACACACACACATACACACATACAAGTATATACATACACATACACACACATACATACACACACATACACACAATTTTTCAATAGAACCTTACATTTCTTAGTCTACAGAGTATCTGGTTAGTTACGTATATATTCTTAAGAATATGGAGTAGCTAACACTCAGGAAAATTAAATACAGTGGAAAATATAGCCAGCATTACTATATTATATATGTGTATTATATAATATATATTATACTATAATATATATTATGTATTTATATATATTTTATATAACACACATATATTATATATGTGTATTATATATATTATATATGTGTGTTATATAAAACACCTAAGATTTATGAGTGAGTCTCAGGATTAGCAATATGGTTTTGTCACTTTTATTTACAAATAAATCATATTAACAACATTTTTGTAAATATCCTTGTAGTTTTAAGCCCTAGAAAAACATTGTAAACCAGTCAATACTTACATTCAAAATTCCCTAGTAAATTTGCCTGTAATTATATTAGGTCCTATGAGGAAACTTTCCATTCTGTTGACCTGCATCTAACTACTTAATGTATTTATACATATGTATTTAAAACAAAAACGATTTATAGATATCATTACTTATGTGCCATATTTTCATTTGAATCAAGGCATATGTAAATAAATACCTTGAATTATCAAAGAGTAAATGTTTGCTTCGTGTCCTTTCATGACATCAATTCAACAGGGAATAAATAAATTTTGTCTAGAAGTCTATTCTTCAAGGATAGGTCCTCTGAGCATAATTACAGAAGACTCATAATATTATAAACATGAAGCTAACACCTGGTGACAGGGTAATTAACTAAATGTTTATTATAAAAGGTTGGTTATGTGAAAAAAAATAAGAGAACCATTTCAATATATATAACAACTATTTTGACTATAAATTGTGTATGACTTTCTTTTCCATGGATGAGAAGTGAGTGAAAAGTCTACAGCCCCATAGCTGAGGTGTGAGGAGGTAGGTGACATCTGGTCTTCTCCATGGTACTTATTCTGTGGGTTCTTCTGCCTCTGAGTATATTCCTCCACTTAGAGAAGACAACACACAAGGCACAGGAAAGAAATGAGAACAATAGATAATATTCTGGATTCCAAATTTAGGTAAGGAAACGCTACTGTGAACAGAACCAAATTATGAATTTGGAACTAAAAACACCCCAACACCCCAAATTTCTAGATTACAAATAATCTATAAAAAACTTGCAACTTCCTTTTTTTAATTTGATTTTCTTTTTATTATATTGTTCTGAAAATAATTTTTTATACAATATATTGTGATCACGATTTCCCCTCCAACTTCCCCTAGATCCTCCCACTGTTACTGTGCTCACGCTCAGTGGCCTTCGAATAGCACATGCCACCTCATTTAGTATTGTCACTGTGCCAACAAGGAAAAAGAGGCCACATAGGAAAGACTCCCAACTTAACTTACAGAATGGTCCCTGGTAGTTTTCACCTAGAGATTCCTTGAGAAAGTAGTGAATAAGTATGATCTTCCAAACCTCTATCTCTGGGAAGTAGGATCAACTTCACAGATGTGGCAGACTGGGTCCTCTCTCTCTCTCTCTCTCTCTCTCTCTCTCTCTCTCTCTCTCTCTCTCTCTCTCTCTCTCTCTCTCTGAGATTGCTCTATCCAGAAACTTAATTCATTTTCTGGAATTTCTAGAGCTTCAAAATACAACACTAATAGACTGCTATGAATGTGTTCAGAATTACAGATCCCACAAAAACAGAGACCAGTTGCCAGCTTTCTTCATAATAAGGAATGGTCTGAGCACTACTTGACTTACTTCTTCCCAAATTGTCACTAATATCCACAGCAATATATAAGCCAACACAAAAGTTTGTGTCCTCATTGAAAGAGTTAAACAAATAATATGCGTAGGTCCAGGGCAATTGTTTTATTTCCTCATTATTACAGCTCAGATAAGGAACAGAATCATACAGAATAGCAAGGGACAGGAATTAGAGCCTTTCTGGAGTTGTCTTGTTCATTTTTAAACTTCTTTTTCTACTATTCACTAGCGTCTAACTATAGAAACACACAGCCCACATCCTACAAGCCTTATAGGATAAGGCAAAAACCTTAAGGGCAGAAAGAACAACGCACAGTGTAGGAACCAGAAAAGAGAAATTTCCTAACAGAAATGCACACTAAGGTATCTTTTATGTACTGAATCCAGACCACAAAGCGGCCCTTTCTGAGCATGTGAGAGGAAAAATGCGAATCTTACACATTCCACAGACATCTCAAAGAAGGACACTGAGTCAATAAGACACCATACAGAGTTTGGACTGGAAGTGATAGAAACCTAAATTATCGTATGATGCCCAACAGAGACACTTGTTTGGTCAGTTCATCTATATGCAAAAGGCCAGACCAAAAGCTGACTTTGGGGTAGTTACGGCTGAGGATCTTGCCTGCCTCCCTTTTTTACCATCTCGTTCCCTCCTCCATTTTTCCTCTTTTTCTGCTTCTGTACCTTTTCCTAGTTCTCCCTTGTGTTCCTTCCTTCATCCTATCCTGCCTACATGTCTGTTCGATTCTTTATGGGGACAGATCCTTTACAGTGTAGGAAAGAAGCTCCAATGGTCCTGGATTTGGGCACTAAGGTTATCCTTACAGAAAAAGGCAGTCTTTCCCTCCGCTGTAAGTGATAAAGCAGAGCAGGAATCTTAGTTACAGGTCTGTCTATAAACAGAAAGAATCGTAACTCAACTATGTTAGTACTGACTACAGAGCGGATGCCATGCTTTGGGGGAATAAAAAGGGTGAAGGACTGGAGAGGTGGCTCATTGGATTAATGTGCTTGCTGTTCAGTCACGAGGACCTGAGTTTGATCTCTTGAAATTATGTAGAATGCCTGGTCTGAGAATGGCCTTAGCATGCTGGGCTGGAGACAAGTGGACTGCTGGTTAGCTCAGAAGGTTACTTCTGCGTTCAGTGAAAGACTCTCCCAGGGAATAAAGCAAAGTGTGATAAAGGAGAAGACATCACATCTTCCTCTAATGTACCCACCCCTCCACCACCCCCGCATACTCAAAAAGAAAAATAAAGTGTGCAAAATAATGTGCTCAGTGAAAAACAGCAAAAATTCTAGGTCAGAAAATTGTGTTAATTTTTAAAGTTTATACCAGCTGTTCAGCCTTATAAAAAGACTGGAGATAATCAACTTATAGCAAGGAAAGGTTTTGGCTCAGTTTACAGATTCCAGTCAGTGATCACATGGCTGCGGTGCTTTGAAACTTGTAGGAAGGTAGTATTGTATCAGAAGTTTGTAACAGAGCAAAATTTACTCCAGGGACAGGGAGAGAAGGAGAGAGGCAGAGAAAATGAGGACATGGAAAAGAAGACGCAGAGAAGGGAAAGCATCCAGGTCTCCATACCCCTGGGGGTACATGTCAGTCATCCAAAGATGACTGGGTAAAGTGGGTAAAGTGAAGTTAGGTGCAGGTTTGTAACACACAGGCCCTTCAGTGACATTCTAGGTTAAAACTGTAATATACATTTTTTGTTGTTGTTTTACAACTTTTTTATATTTTCCAGCTGTGCCAACAGTGTAATCGAAGTGCAATAATTTGTGTGTGTTTAAAATATATTTCTTGATGAATTTTTATATATGTACGCAGCCTCAAAATCCTTACCAGAGTCGATACAATAAACAGGTTTCTAATCCATAAGGATTCTCTAGTGCTTTTTTGTGTTTATTTTCCCTGTATCCCTTACATGGGCCTGTTTACCATCAATGAAAACTTTGCCACATGTTCTAGAATACTCTATAAACAGAAGCTTTTTCACAGTTTTTTTTTTCCTCTAACAACTTTGGGGAATCATCAGTGTTGCAGCCTACACCAATAGCTTTCATTCCTGGGTTGTGTTCTGTTGTACAGATATACTGTAACTTGTTTATCTTCTCAACTGCTGAGAGATTAGGCTTGTTTCCAGTTTGGCACTCTTAGAATTAAAGTCACTATGCGCATGAATGCACAAGGATGTGTGCAGCCATATGCTTTTGCTTTGCCTGGAAACTTACCTAAAAGTGGAACAGCTGCACTGTCTGGTAAAAGTATATGTTTGACTATTTAAAACATGTCCAAATAGTTTCCAAATGTATCTCATTCCTTGCATATTTATTTTGTATCCTTCTAGCAATGTGTGAAATTAGGGTTATTCCCTGTCTTAGCCAACACATAGCATAATCAGCCTTTAAGTGTCAGTCATTCTGTTGGGTGGGTAGTGGTGTTTCATTGTTGCTTGTAGTCAGTCTTTGCTTTAGGCCACCAGCTCACATGTAATGACACAGAGACACTGTTAGTTATGAAAGCGTGGCTGGTAGCTTATGTTTGTCCCGCTAGCTCTTATAATGTAACCTGCTTTTATTAATCTACATTTCATCATGTGGCCTTTTACCTTTCTTTCATTCTGTATGTCTGACTCCCTCCATGTCTCCTGGGCAACTCTGCACCTCAACTATCTCCTTCCTCTCCTCAGAAATCCCGCCTGTACATCCTACCTAGCTGTTGGCTGCTAAGCTTTTTAGTACACCAGCCACAGCAAGACATCTTTACGCAGTATGCAAATGTACCACAGAAATTGCTCAAGCTGCTTGTATCTTGTTTGTCCAATTTTGATCAGTCACATGTGTTTAGACATTGGTCCAATGCTGTTGGATTTCTTCACTTATTGCAATAGAAATGTTCAGATCCTCTAGTGATCATGTAGATGTCAGTAGAAATCTACTCTAATTCATCACAGTAGAATTCATCTTTCATTTTATAAATTTTAGTCTTTTGGGGAGTGGTGACTAAGGATTTGTCTATCTTGCTTATTCTTTTAAAGAACTGCCTTTATTTTACTGACCTTGTTTATTGTTTTTTTCAGTAGCCACTCATTAATTTCTGTCCTAGACTTTCTTCTGCTTGGTCTCATAACTTGTTCCTGTTTTTCTAAGATCTTACATTGTATGTTGATTATCTGAGAGCTCAGAGTTTTAATGTAGGCACTACTTGCTTAAACTTTTCTCCTAAAACTGTTTTTAACTTTGTTCCAAAACATCTGCTAAGTTGTATTTTTATTTTGTTTGATTCTAAAAAATATTTAAGGTCCTGCATGATTTTTTCCAGTGGCTCACTTGATAATTCAAAAGTTAATTATTCAATCTCCATAGAAAATATTTTAGTGCTAAAATAAATTCAAGGACCTTGCTCATGTGAGATAAATGTGGCAACCACTCACTAATATCTTCAACCCATAGATTTTAATTTAGATTTAAATATATACATTATTTTAGGTTAACTTTCATTTTATAATTTTCATCTTTCAGTTCATGAATATTGGATATACCTTTCTATCTATGTATTTGGTGTCCCCTGATTACTTATTCTCTGCACTGTTCTAAGGCTTACAATGTGAATATTATGAACTTCTTTGTGTAGATTTATTGTTATGTGTCAGTCAGAGTTCAATCTCAGAATCAGCAGATATGTAGTATTAGCAAAACCCTGAGAACCATATGTGTGTGCACACACAAATAAATAAGTAGCAAATAATTAAATAATTATTGTACCTACTCTGCAAGGGCATCTCTTTCTAGGCCCAGTACTTACCTATACCTCCTGTCAGTGACTGATCTCTAGTCTATCAGACAAGATCTAGGAAAATACAGAAAAAAAAAACCAACCTTAATTCAGAAAACTAAGCATTGAAAGGAGAGAAAGACAGAAGGGACAAGAAGGGCAAGTCAGCCTGAGCTGGCATTTGACAAGGGCAGGATGTCATTTCCCTGGAAGCAAACACCAAGCTGGTGATGCCACCGATGCCCAGGAGTCAGAGTGCATGCCCCCAGAGAAAGCATGCTTCCTGGAAACCACGGCTGTGAGGATACACAGGTACTTCCTCCTGACTGATCTGACCTGAACTGAATTTGTTATGAATACATAAACTGACTTAAGTGTGAGAACCAGGATGTTCTAGCAATAGCTAAAATGAGTTCTCACTATTGCTGGCTTGAGACTCTCACAACTTCCAGATTTTAGATGGAAGAAATTATGATTTCAGAGTTTACTAATATAAACATTAGTTTTAAAATTCCCTTCTATTTGCACACATAATATGAAACAAGATACCATGTATATAGGGTGTTTATAAACTTCTCACTTTGAAATGAACTCAGAACTTTAAGTTATGTAGTAAATAGAAAAAGAATCATGTTTACTGTATTTTTTCTAGAGTAAGAAATTAGGTGAAGCTCCTACTGTCATCCAAACTTCTTTCTTTTCAAATTCTAACCGAGTGGTTCTTTAGTGGAGGGAAAAAAAAAAAAAAAAAAAAAAAAAAGAACAAATCTAAACCAGTCCCCCTTTTCCTCCTGTTGTATAAAACAGAGGCTCATGAGTGAAAAGGCTAATGAGCAGCAAGGAGGGATAAGTAGGAGCATGAGACACAGATGGTACCAACACTCACTAACCATTTTCTTCTCTTTAAAATACCTTTGACCTGACACGCACACTTCAGAGACACGGGGCTGGCTGTGTGTCTTGTTCTAAATAGTTTTTAATGTGCGTGTGATGATTTCTAAAAGTTTGGTGAAGGTATAGTCAAAGTTTCATTTTAACATTTTATCTTTCAGCCATTCAGTGTAAATCTATGTGTGATATTTGTAGAAACTGCCTTCAGATTATGAGAACATTACAGTATTAAAGTGCTTGAGGTACAGACTTGCACTTGATCACATTCACCTGTT
This sequence comes from Phyllotis vaccarum, assembly GCA_033318265.1. Taxonomy (NCBI): domain Eukaryota; kingdom Metazoa; phylum Chordata; class Mammalia; order Rodentia; family Cricetidae; genus Phyllotis; species Phyllotis vaccarum. Next base: position 101,300,764 of record JARWLC010000005.1, on the reverse strand, counting down.
CACTCCTCATTGTCACCTGATCTCCCATTTTTTACACCTGTATCTTGTAGTTCACGTCATCTGTAAGTACAGTATTTAATCATAAAGCATGATGGTATATTCTATCTTAACTCTCCTTTGATTATTCCTCTATTTTTAAAACTAGTTAAAATATTCTTTTGAACATTAATTAGTTCAGTGACAGTGACTCATTTTATTTACTCACACAGAGCCTTGATTTTCCACCAGTTGGGGCAGCAAAGCTTTAGATCTGCAAAATTTTAAATTTCCCATGCCAGTTGTTATAGCAGAGGGATGGGATGCGACAGAAAAACAGAGCAAGCAGGTCAGAAAAGTCAGCACAGTGGGGGGAAGAGAGAGTCTGTGTGACTTAGCCTAACCTTCCACCCTATCCCAAATTCTTCATTTATCTGTGCTAAAGACAGTCAGGAAAGGTTGAAGATATAGCTGAGTGGCAGAGCATTTGTCTAGCATGTAAACCCTGAGCTTAATCACCTGTAGGGGGTAGAAAGTAATAAAAGACTAATCATAGTATGTTGAAATATTTTGAGAAAAATAGCATATGTTGGCAATTTAGTGTTTGAGACAAAAATATGGGTACACAAAACTATCATACAATAGAGATAACCATCATGTTACCAATATTCACAGCTTCCTCAAATAGCCTCTACCTCTATGTAGTTGGGAGTCAAGAGTTTTTTGCTAAGAAGTAAGTAAATAGTTTAAATATTATTAAGTTTTTTGTAAGTATAAATCATAATCTCACAAATTGTGAATTGGCTAGATTTCCAAACTCTAAGAATGTATCATAATGATGATCTTCTTAAAGGATCTTACCAGGTTATGTTGGATTTAATAGCTTGTCTATCATACCAAGTGTTTTTATTATTAAAACCAGGTGTTTTAATAATAAATATGGTCCTGGTGATTCCTTATCAACCTTAGCAGACTGTAAGGAACATGGAGACAGGAGATGACAGCAAGCTCTCTTTTGATATGTCCATAATACTTAGCAAATAGAAAGGTTCCTCAGACATTTTTGATATAATATATATCTGACAATATCATAATCATCATGACACTATATATACAGGAATTGCTATAGAGTCTTTGCAGTGTCTCCTATAAAGCCAAGTTATGTCACCATCCTAGAGTCCTTAATCCAAATGTAGCTACTGACAGCCTCCAAGTCATCTGTACCTCCAAGGACGGACGTACATCACAATTCACAAGAGAACTTTTTACTGGAAGATTTGACCATCCCTTGACTGGGGAAAGATTTGTGAAACTACATATTTAGAAATCTCAGTGTTCTTGTGAATCTGCAATAAATGAAATAATTATGTTTCTCTAAATGAAAATACTGTATTTAAGAAACTAGAACTATGGTGACAGTTCACAAACCAAACAAAATAGGAATCACTAGGCAGTTCATGGTAAGGAACTGCAGAAAAGAGCTGCTCGGAGAACAGGTGTCCATTTAATGCCCTTGCAATAACTCTGCTTCCTACCCATCTCCCAACCTCTAGAGCCTGGAGCATTTCTAGTATTTCTTTAAACTGTCATGGTAGTAATACAAAAGAGATGCAGGCCCAAAGTCTCAATGAGTAGAGGCAGAAGCCCTAGACAGTTCTGTTTACATTATACATTTACGTTGTTAACTAAATAAAACAGGCTCTACTCTGCACATAGCAACACTTTCATCAATTTGTAAACTACCTAAAATACTGAACTCTCCACGTATAAAGCTCCACATTGACTGTTTGTATGTTTCTGCAATCACTTATTCTTGACATGTTGGCCAGTTACAGGCTTCTGAAGTAACCACTAAGAAGCTTCTGTGATAAAGCCTGGGCACAACACCAATCTACAGGTATATAGCTATTTAGTAGACAGCTTGACAATGTGACCATTTTGTAAAACAATAACAAGAAGTTCAAGTATATGTGGGGCATAAGTAGTGATGGTTTTGATATACACATATCTATCTATCTATCTATCTATCTATCTATCTATCTATCTATCTATCTATATATATATATATATATATATATATATATAAAACAGCCTATTCCTATGCCACAATCTAAAATGGCTTTAAGAGTTTTTGTGGACTCCTGGAAGTGAGTTAATCTCTGGGTCTTTTACCTACTCTTGAGAATCTTTTCCTCCTATTGGGCTGCCTCGTCCAGCATCGTTGTGAGAGCCTTGTCTCATTATATCTTGTTTTGTCCTACTGGACTGTCCTCTCTTGGAGGTCTGCTCTTTTCTGAAGAGGAAACAGAGGGGGGTGTATCTGGGGGAAAGGGGAGATTGGGGAGAGCTGGGCAGAATGCAGGAAGGGAAACTATGGTTGGGATGTATTCTATGAGAGAAGAATCTATTTTTGATTTTAAAAGAAAGTAGATTTTCCTGACTGTGGAAATAACTTTAGCATTTAATATACTTTATGGTTGATTGTGGTTGATTGTCTAAAAGGTATTGTTATATACGTGAGAAGTAGCCCAAAATACATTAGAAATATGAAAGTTCATAGTGTCAGTAATTTAGTATAAAATAATTAATTTAACTTTTCTAAATGATGGTCTTAGATGGACACTGAAATGGCCTTACTAAATTGTTTTAGATGTAGGCTCATATAAAGCAGTGTAAAAATCTTCAAGGTCATGATGCATTTGTAGATAATGTAGCCTATGAAAAGCACTCAATGTTTAGGTGCTGACTCTAAGCTTGAATTTTGACTTTCCTCTCATTGGATTCACATATTTACAATTTTATGCTCTATTTAAAGATTAAATGTTTTATTTTGTTTTTTGCTTTATGAAAATTGATTGATGAGAAGTATTATAATTTTGAAATCATAAAACATATCAGATTGTCTGGGCATCCATAAGAATCTAGACTACTCACAAGATTACAACACACTTCTCCATAATTTCTCTGTTTCTGCGAGGCTGACCTATACCTTAAATAACTTCCATTGTTCAAGTTCATGAATGATACTGCAGGCAGCATCCCCTGAGACAGTATACAGAATGGCCATGATGCAAGATGATATATTTTATAAATTTCTGTAAACCGTCAGAAACTAAATTTAAAAAAACTTTATAGCATCTGGTAACTATTTCAAGAAATATTTCATATTGTAGAATGTACTCTATAGGGTTTAAAATATAAATGTGCTAGACAATGTAATTTTAATAGTGGTAGAGAATTACATTATTAGAGGAGTAATACCATAAATTCATTGTTGCATGTCTGGTACAGTAATAACTCATAATTCTTCCTTTTTGCCTTTCCTGATGAACAGATATGATTCATTTCATATTCTTCCATAAAGAAATTACTTTACTTGAGGGTGGACGACAGTCTTCCTCTCAGAAACCATGGGATACTAAAGGAAAGTCCCAATGCTCAATATAAGACAGTTCTCTGTGAGGTGTTGGCCTGTCTCAGAGGACACACAAAAATAATGTATTACTATTACATTTCCTTACCCATGAGAACTTAATACTGAGGACAGCAAATTGTTTGGCCATAAGATGTTGATACATCGAGCAATTGCTTTCTGAATGTCTAGCCTTCATAACGACAGAAAGTGCTGCACAGTTGCTGAGGCCTTCCAGTGTGATAGAGTGGCCTGCCTGTGTAAGGAGCACCAACTCTTACATTGTTTGGTCTGAGCACACTTGCAAGAAGGAACTCAAGCCTTGTTCTGTAAATCTGATCAAGAACCATAGACCTTGGAGACTGTAATTACTGCCATTGGCTTAAAAAATAGTTACCTTGCCAAATTGTCTTCTAAATATCCATACACTCATAGACTGGTACTGTGCCCAGGATTCATCATAGAAGCACTCAGGCAGTGATTACCACAGAAGCCTGCAACTGGTCAATATGTCAAAAGTGAGTGATGGTGGAGTATTTTGCCCTAAATAGGAATCTGTATCTCCTCTGAGAGGCTCTGGGAACCCCGAGGAGCCAGAAGGATGTCAGAGCTAGAGGATAGGAGATAAGCAGCAAAAATATGTCTTCTGGACATCATAGAGCCTCTGATGTCAAGAACTGGCAGCAGCTGTGTTTGTCTGCACAAGAGCGTGCCCCTCAACACTGCATCATAGAGGAGGGAGGGGTCCAGGACCTTCTTGAGGGACTATTGGCATTAGAGGAGTTGGTTTCATTTTTTTCCAGTGGTGTAGCCACTGATACACTGTCTTACTCTAGTAAATAACCCCTTAGCTAAGTTACTTACCAAGAAGCCTAAGTAAACTCAGTGGTCCATACATACAGAAGAAGGCATGATGTAACCAGGGTCTTGTTGAGAAGGAAAGCTTTAGTAGGAGAAAGAGGGGGATGAAAAGGGAAACGGGGGAATGAAAATGACTAAAATGTATTATTAAATTATGAATCTATTATACAAAAATATTAAAAGAGAAACATTCAATAAAAGTAAAAACATTTTTCATATTTGCAGGATTAGAACTAGGTTTTAGTAAGATGGCCAAATTTGCTTTTTAATGGTAAACTTATTAATCATTAGAAAAGATCTCAGTATATTGTGTGTTCATTGTAAAATGTTTTCAAAAACAGCCATTAAGTTCTATGACACTGTGACTATACATTATACAATGAAGGGCCATTAAGTTCTATGATACTGTGACTACATACAACGAAGGGCTTACTATGTTTTTTTCATGTGTTGAGGTCAACCACATAAGAGACAAAGAGTGGAGTAAGTCCAACCACAAAAATGCCTGCATATTTCCAGCCTCTCCTTTAGACTTCTGTGGATTTCTATCCTCTGTAGAGATAAAGAAGTTTTAAGAGTCTTAACAGAGAACTTAAAAGTATTTTGTACTAGAGAAATCTCAATAAATTTATTAAGCCACTTGGGTAGTGGCAATAGTGGGAAATACTTTTGATGCTTTATTAAGCAAAGAGCAAAGAATGCTATCATGTGTACATGTGTGACTGATGGGAGATTAGAGAATGTAAGACATTTATTGTAAAGAGAAAGTTTGCACCCTTTGTATAAAAATTGATTCACAAAGGAAGATGAGACCTTATAGCCAGACACTTGATAATTTAAAAATAAGTTATAGGTAATATTTTTGCAATACTAACTCACTCTCTTAGCATTTGTTGCAGTGTCTTAATCTAAGCTTGGTTATAAGCTTTAGTCCAGCAGTTCTCAACCTGTGGGTCATGATCCCTTTGGAGTTGGATGACCCTTTCACAGGGTTTGCCTAAGTTCATCCGTATATCAGATATTTATATTATAATTCATAACAGTAGAAAAATTACAATTATGAAGTAGCAACAAAAGTATTATAATTGGATGTTGTATTAAGTTTCTGGCCTGGACTTGCCCCAAGATCCTGGACCAGCAGTCCCAAATAATCACACAAAGGCTTGTGTTAGTTTTATGCTGATATTCCTATGGCTCTTGCATACTGCTAGCTAACTCTTTACTCTTGAACTTACCTATGGTTCTTATCCTGTTTAGCATGTACCTGTGGCTTGGTACCTTTTCTCAGAGCAGCATAGTTGTCCTCTGCATCTGCTGGCTTCTCCTGGTGTTTCTGTGCCATCTCTGCTCTGTTAGTCCTGTCCCCAGAGTTTTCTTAGTTTGGTAGCTCCACCCATACTTCCTATCTGCCTTCAACCAATGAGCATTTTTATTAAACCAGTAGGTGAGACAATTATTTACAACATAACAACATAATCCCACTAGAGTTGGGGTTAATACACCATGTGAAACTGTATGAAGGGCTCACAGTGCTAGAAAGGTTGAGAACCACTGCTCTAGACATGCAGAAGCAAGGTTCTTAGGTTCATAAAATTTCTTGCTCTTGTGGTGGGAAAATAATATCCCAGCACTCAGGAGGCAGAGGCAGGCTGATTTATATAAGTTCAAGCCAGCCTGGTCTATATAGTGAGTTCCAGGACAGCCAGGGCTATATAGTAAGACCCTGGAAATGATGATGATGATGATGATGATGATGATGATGATGATGATACAAAAACCCAAAATCTTATTCATATAATATATAAATATAACTTTAAATGATTTCAAGTTTTCTTTTAAAGTATATGGTGCTATAGGAAACAAGTAATTCTGAGGCATGGGATTTAGTCACGTTAGTTGGGAAGCATTCACTAGTGAGATGCAATTTGAGCTGAGGCCTCAGGAAGTAGAAGGAACTTGCCAAGTAAAGATGAGAATCGAGTGCATACCAAGTAGAGAGAATGGCTATCAGAGAACCCCTTTGGTAGGCTGACTGGATGTGCAGAGAAAAGGTCAGAACATTTATAACTAGAGTCAAAGTGTAGTGCCAAGTGAGGCCAGAGGGGGAAGGCCACAATAGAGAGTTTCTATTTCATTCTGTGCTGAGAAACACCTCCCACTTTGTGTCATCTATTTTATGTTCCTGGAAAGCAGCCTTCCTGATGCCACAAACAATTAGATTACATGCGAATGGAAGCTGGGAAACCAACCAGTTTAGAAAATTCATACACAGTGGTACAGGAAAACAAATAAAGGCATCTTATATAGAATCAGTAGCAGCAAAAATGAACATTTAATGAATTTTTGTTGCAGTTCTAGCTTTTAATATCTCTTCTCTCCTTCTCCTGCTCCCTCTCTCTCTTTGTGTGTGTGTGTGTGTGTGTATCTATATATGTGGTAGTGGAGATTTGTGTATCTATGCATATACATATGAAAGCCAGTAGTTGTTGGCATCAAGGGTCTTTTTCTATGTTTCTCCACCTTGTCTTTTGAGACAGGGTCTTCCATAGACACTGGAGCTTACAAAGTACCTGGACTGGCTTCCTTTCGACACCCTTCCTTCTCAACATCCTCGGTTCTCCACCTCCCAGAGCTGTGATCAGAGGAGTATGACTCCATGCTTAGCTTTTCATGTTGATGCTGGGAATCTGAACTCTGGTCCTCATGCTTACACAGCAAGCATTGTACTCATCCAGTACCTCTCCAGCCACAGGTTGTACTTTTAGAGTAGAGCTAACCAAACTAAAATATTAAATTGTATCCCAATAAAACAAACAAACAAACAAAAACCAAAAGCCCCTAGTGAGAAATAGACTAGCAACAGAAATTTGCTCCGTGCTATTGGGTATATGGTAGAGGATGTCCAGTAGACTCTTATATGTAAAGTATCTTCATGATTAAGTAAACAGTCTGGCAGTTTCTGTGATCCCTCTTCTACAAGAACACCTTTGCAAAGTATATCCCCAGTGACAGCCAGCCTCATCCAGATGACCATGAGCTGAATCAATGTGATAATAAAATGCATAATCAGAATAAATATTTATTTCTGTCTGACAAAGAGCTTTTCTGTTTGATTAGTGTTTATGGCTAGGTAAGGATAGCAAATTTAAGTAAGTGGAAATGGGTCCCAGGAGCACCGAGAAGATGGGAAATGCCTCAAGTTCTTGATGGTTTGGAGCTGGAGCAAGCACAGCACTGCCATGTGACTCTCTCTTTCCATCAAGGTTTAGGCATAAAGTGACATCAATTAGAAATCAAAAATATTTTATTTTTCCCACAAGGAAGAACATGGTAGATTTGAGAAGTAAAATACTTCAGTATTCCTGTGGGTCTCGTAAGCTCTCTAAGAATGTCAGAAAAACAATTAGTTCTGGGTAATTAGTGCCATTTATCAAATGCAAAGGACCACAGGATTCCCTCATGCTAAAGCAGGTTTGTATGCACATTGAGTGAATGACTCAAGTTGCCAGATGTGATTGAGTATAGGTCAAAGTACACCAGAAATGCTGTTCACTCCATTTAGGGTCTAACAAGGATTTTAATTAAATTAACGGAAAGAGAAAGATGTTATTACACAGATGTGACAAAGAGGCTGGGGATGTAGTTGAGCTGATTGCCACATACAATGCTCCTGGTTCATATACTGGCACTGACTAAGCTGAGTCTGGTGGTGCATGGTTTGCAAAACATCTTCAACCCTAATATCCAGAGGAAAATACAAATATGTACACACACATCAACAATGTGTACAAAAGCTGAGCAGCTCCATTTCCCATGAACTAGCAATTCTGTTTCTTTAGTGCATACTCTAAATAATAGCCCCACATGTGAACCAAGGGGCATACACAGACTGTTTACAGGAGTCAAATGCTGGTGACAAACAATATCTCCTAACAGTAGAATGGCAAAAGCCATTGTGATATATTCACTTATGCAATACTAAAGAAAGTGAAAATAAATTAGTAAGTGACGTATGCAACCTTGAAAATGAAACCCATAAGCCTATCATTAAAGGAAGCGAGATAAATAGAATATAAACTATAGGATTCCACTTATATAATGTGTAATTACAAGGAAGACTTGTCTTTGACATAAGAAGTTGGGCTGTGCATTGCTTTTGGAGAATACAGTGTTATTAATAATTCGGAGACAGTGTAAGGTGGGCCTAAGAAGTGCCAGCAAGTTTGATGAGTAGTGACTATGGAGCTCGCTTTATGATCATTCAGAAAGCTTACTTTTGAGAATTGTAAATTAACTTAGACCTAAGCTGATACATAATGCAATAATGTAAATCTAAAAGTTACATGTAAATTAGGCAGGTGCAAATATAAGGTATATATATATAAGTTATCTGTTAGTTTATCTTATCCAAAGGGGGAGTTAAATCACTTCAAAATTTCTGATTATGAATACTGTGTTCTATTACTTGTCAAGAAATACAAAATTGTATATAATTAACCGACAAACAAAATAAATAAATGCAAAGGAAATGTCAACAGGTTTGAAGAACTTTACCAGGTAAAAGCCTAAAATCATTCTGGAGAAATGAATAAGGTATTCGTGAGCAGACAAAGTGTCTCCAAAGCAAATAAGGAGTGTGGGCAGGGAGAGTGACATGGCTAATACAGGAGCTCTCGGTGACTTCATTAACCCTTCTCTAACACAGTTATAAATATGCTGAAAATGGAATGAAAAACCCGGAGTGTCAATCACCTCGCTTCAAAAGTAAGACAACTCTTTGAGATAATCTTCCAGGAAGTATCTGATAATCAGCTGACTTGAATTAGAGTGTGGTTGCTCGCCTGGAGCTATTTGATCAGATGAACTGAACAAGGCAGGCAAAGAGCAAAATTAAAAGTTAGAATGCAATCATTTCTCCTTCCCATGCTGCCAACCCAAACTGGAAGGAGCAGCATCCAGCGGACGTACAATGGGCTGTCTGTTTGTTCTCTTTCTGCCTTGGAGAAAAAGTTTAGAGTCTGTAATTCTCTGAAAAGAGGGAAGGGTTGACTGTGGAGCACACAGTGTGCACACAATGATGTTGAGGCAGTCCAGATGTAAACAGGCTGGGGCACATCCCGGAAACAGAGGCAAACTTACATTCGTGAAATAAAAATCTGAACTTTGATGAATACAAGGAGAGCAATAACATATTGATATGAGTATATCTAGATAATTAAAATAATGAAACTGTGTAAAGTGGAGTGTTCAAGAAATCCCCAGGTACACACAGCCGTTGTGTGTACTAAGGCTCTGGCAAAACAAATGAGCCGGGTCAGTATAGACAAGATTTTTCTGGAAGGAGAAAAATTAGTTTAACTGCTCTAAGTTTATTCCTTCCAGTTCTACTAATAGTGAAAAATGATTTATTTCTGTTCCCTTTTAATTCCACATTTGCTATTAGATGCATTTTTCTCACCCTGGATTCAAACCCAGGGAAATCAGAAATTAGAACCATTTTGCTAATTTTAGTGAGGCATGAAGACAAAGCTGTGTGCCTCAAATTCCTGCAGTGCAGAAACCTGTTTTTCCAGAATTCTTAATTTCCAAAGGAATAGAGTTTCTACTGAGTGTATGACAACACATTCCTGAACTGGACACCCAGACTGTCACATGGCCACTCTGGGGTCTTAGCCAGTAAATCAGTGGACTACTCCTTGACTGCATGGAGAATCTGGACCCTTAGGGGACAATTAATTGACTACTGCATCTTGAGGATAAGGAGTAATATGCCTGGAATGCAGGCAGGATCTTGGGGGTGGGGTGGGGGGGAGGCACTGAAAGTCCTGAAATAAAACTCAATGGAGACAACAAAATGAAACAAGATTTCAGGCAGGAGTTATAAGGTCCACACTCTAGAATATTGAATGTTTTGGTCACCCAAGAAGTAAGACAGCCTCACCAGCTAAAGTGCCGTCTGATGGCAAAGGGAATACAAAGTAGACAGTGAGATGAACTGATTTTAATTAAAAGTATGACCATTATCATCCTGTAATTAGTTGGAGAACTGCATATCATTTTGAGAATTTATTCCTAATTTTTATAGACATGTTTATGTTTGTATGTTAACAAAAATTTATTTAGTTCTATTTATGATTTCCCCTATTAATATAACATGTGTTACTTAGTAAGTTTGTGCTAACTCTGTAATTGTTAAAGTGTATCAAATGAGGAGTGAGAATCAATAGGATGAAGAAAAGACACTAATATAAGGCAAAAAGATGTCTTCCTATACTTTGGGTTAAAGTGTATACTTTCGTTGTTTGCTTCACATTATATGGAAACATGATTTGATTATCTTCACTTGGAAACAAGACATGGTTTAGAGAGACATGCACTGACCACACGATGACAAAGAAGCCAATGATGAGGTCTATAACATGAAAATTTGTTCAGAATAAGCTGTTTATTTTCTTGGATAGTTCCATATTCCCATGTATGTAACATGACCCATAAAAGACGTTTGCGTGCAGAAGTAGAGATTCGGCTTATTAGTATGCATGGATGAGGGACTAGAAAGACCCTGTCTGTAGCTTCCTCCCATTGCTCATTACCTGGCTTGCCTGATTGGCTTGTGTAGCGCCTAACTCTTTTAAATTCTACTTCAGCTTCTACTTTGTGTTAGGTGGATGCTGAGCATGGATTTCATATGAAGACCATGAGAAATGGCAGACATGTGGAAGGTCCTCATGGGGTTCAGGAATCTGACACAAAGAAGAGATTACAGTTTGTTCACCTGGCTTAGGGTTCAACTTTGTTCTTCTCTACTTCTGTTCATCTTATCTATGTGATTAGCTGCCCTGTGGTTTTCTGTCTCCAGCATTAAATAGCAACATGGTAGCCTTGGTTACAATCTTATTAAATTCTAAGTATGGAGATATCTATCCACCTACCCATCCATCCATCCATCTCTCTATCCATCCGTCCATCCATCCATCCATCCATCCATCCATCCATCCATCTCTCTGTTCATCCATTCACCCACCCATCCATCCACCCACCTATCCACCCATCCATCCACCCACCCATCCATCCATCCATCCATCCATCCATCCATCCATCCATCCATCCATCCAACCAATGACTCCTTTGATCATTCAAACCTCTATTGTTCAAACTTATTGTTATCTTTCTCTCCTTTTAAAATTATTTATTGCTTGCTTTCTTTCTTTACATTTTTGTTTTGCAGGGATAGGAATATCTTAGTTATTTTTCTATTGTTATTAAGAGACACCACGACCAAGGTAACTTATAAAAGGAAACATTTAATTGGGGGCTGAGTTTCAGAAGGTGAGTTCATAACCATCATGACAGAGAGCATGTCATAGGCAGTGACACGGTACCACAATAGTTAAAGAGAACCAACAACTGACCATCTGATTGATCTACAAATAGGAGGGAGGGAGAGAGAGAAAGAGAGACAGAGAGGCAGAGAGATTTGGCCTCTGGTGGGCTGTTGAAACTTCAAAGCCTACCCCAGAGACATACCTTCTCCCAAGAAGCCACATCTCCAAATCCCTTCTAAACATTCCACCAATTAGAGTCTAAGTATTCAGATATGAGCCCAATATCTCATTCTTACTCAAACTACCACAGAGGGCTGTAGAAGTAAGCTCCAAATTCTAAGCATGTGTTTTACAACTCAACACCTCACCTCTTTTTAGTTTCAATTTTTTTCCATCTACCAGTTCCCAAATAACCAACATGGTGTCTTAATAGTAATTATAAATGCTCAGTGAATAGCTCAGGCTTGTTACTAGCTGACTCTTACATTTAAATTAGCCCCATATTTCTTATGCATTCTTTGCTAAGTGGCTTTGTGGCTTTTCTCATTATAGCATGCCCATCTTGCTTCTCTCTGCATCACTGCAAACTCTTCTGATTCTGCTCTTCTTCATCCCAGCATCTTTAGTTTGATTGTCCTCTTTGTATTTTCCTGCCTGGCTACCAACCAGTCAATTCTTTATTAACCAATGAGAGTAATGCAAATTCACAGAGTACAGAATGATTATTCTACAGCACCTCACCCCTCTCTTTAGCTTTTATTTTGAGACAAGGTATCATTAAATTAGCTAGGCTAGCTTTGAACTCATGTAGTTATTTTAACTAAGTGCTTTAGCTTCCCAGGTATCTGGAACTGCAAGCCTGCGCCATCAGGCACAGCTGTTTTCAATTTCAAAGTCCTTGTAATTTATCAACCATTTTATGTACATACATTATAACCCAATGTCAGGAGATACAAAGTTCCTATAAAAGTGTCAGAATGGAAGCTTCCATTTTAAAAGTGTATGTTAGATTTAATTATAAACAGCTCACTGTTATTCTTTGAGTAGACTCTTCTAGAAGAAAGCAAGGAAAATACATTGTTCTGAAGGGAAGTACAAAAGATGGAAATTGGATACTAAAATTCCAATGTCCCAAGTCAGTGGTATATTTTTCCCACATACACATGGGTTCTGCATTAAACATCTATGAATCACAAATATCCAAAAAACGATACATTTGCTCATACATGAGTTCCCATTTACAGGAGATTATGCACAGATTACATGCAAGAACTACACTATACAATGTGTATATACATATAATGTGTGTATATATTTAATAATTTTTATTTTATATATATAAAATGTGTATATATTGATCATCTAGTAGAATTTCTATCTGTGGAGACCATGGACCCAAATGGACACCAAAAAAACAGCTGTACTTGAGATATGGAATTTTAAAAGGAAAATCCATAGGGAGAGCTCATGAATACATGAGATCAGACTTGCAGGTAAAAAACTAACAAAGACCATGATTTTTCCAGTGCCAGGCAGATATATGCAAGGAGATGCAATGTAGAGATGCCAGAGGGATGATCTGAAAGCACAGGGACTCATGGTGTGTTGCCTGTGTCCCTGGAAAATGACTTTTTATCCTCAATGCCTTGCTGTGGTCCTCAGTACAGCATACCCCACTGATGAAGGTGGGCACAGAAATAGATTACACCTTTAGGGCACAGTTCCAGAATAACAGTTAACATAGGTGGGCTGGGAAAACATCCTTAGGAAACTGAGTCACAGAGAACCATGCCTTACCTTATATTACAAACAAATGTCTGAAAGACCATCCTATCTAACAAAGCTATCTTTGACAATGGAAATGCTTTTTTCTTACTTTGGACCAGCCAGCAGGAGAGCCATCAGCGACATGTGGTTACTGAACACTTAAAATATATCTACTGTGGCTAAGAAAAATTTAAGTCATTGACATTTAAAATAAAAGAGTTTAATCCAGTGAATCAAAATTAATATCAAGGGATTTCAATGGGTTAAAACTTTCATTCATTTCTATTCAAATGGCCTGTCGTGGTTAGACTACCACTAGAGAGATAAATTGTGGGATCTGTGGGCAAGTTTGGTTTAGAGTAAAAGATATACGGACTATGGGTCACATGGGTCAGCTCATAAATCTCCTCACCTTAGATATATCACTCATCTTTCCTTGGCCTGAATGTCTTCACAACGTGGACATCATAATATTTATGTTTAGTGGCTTGTATCAACTAAAAATGAAGCATGTAAATTGCCTAACAGACTCGGTATTTAGGAAATGGTAGCTATTGGAGTTAGGCTAGGTCCTGGGTGCTGTCTGCAAACACCCATTGCCATCTTGAGCATGTGCAGGAGTGCAAAGCAAACTGTGAAAAAACCAGAAGCACCAGATAAACCCGGCTGTTGCCAATGGTGAACTGACCCATTTTGCAACAACCCCCAGCAAGGTCATCCTATCTCTGCTTGCTGGCAGCTGTTTATTCTCCTTCAGTGTGATGGCTTCTAACCCATCCTCCCAGGCCCAACATACATTCTTCTCCCTGCTTTTTCTATAACTGCAAAATAACCTTTGAAGGGAAAAGACAAAAGAGAATTTTTTCAACCAATAACTTTAATTTCATACAATTTAAAGTTATAGGAGTCTGGTCTGAGGGCTAAGGATCTCTCAAGGCTTTTCCGCAGAATGAAGAGCACAAGTTAACCTCGAACAACCATACTCTGGGAGAGGCTAAAATAAGCTTTTGCCTCATGCCTGTCTTCTCCCTTCTGGTGCAGCCAAGAGCTCTACAGTTAGTTCTGTATCCTGCCAGAACCATTCAGTTATGCTGTGCTTCTAGGGAATGTTCTGGAGAAATGAGGCTGTTTGCACATGGCCTAACCAAAATAGAATAAAGAAACAACATAGACCTTACTGTTGCCTTGTCTGCATGCGCTGGGGGAACTTTACTTGCTTGGTTGAGGTTCACCTTGGTGAATCATAAATTTTAGTTCAGATGCCCCTGGCTCTCTTCCTCCTGGTTGCTTCTAAGTTGCTGAGTTATGGTTTCTTCCTTGGGTCTCCTGTGGGAGGCACATCTGTTTATAGTACAATGCTATTCAGCTCACAGGTCTTTATATTTTTGAAATTTCACTAGGGATTGAAAGACTAGGTCCTTACTCACGCAAAGAAACAATGAGAGTCCTGATGTCCATCTTTTAGATGTCATATTACTCTCCCACAGAATAATTCTGCCAATCAGGCTACGGCTAATACTGAGAAACTGCATCTATGGATGCTTGTTTGAGTACTTTCAGAGACAAAAACCTTTGTGAAACAAATGAATTCCACACATAAGCCAATGGCCCACTTCTCCGGAACCATACTCAAGTACAGGAACATTTCTAGTTTAAAAATTAGCATGGCAAATTTCCAGAAGACTATGGCAACCCTTTTGATTTTGTCTGAAAAGACAAATTCTAGACCATCACACAGTGAGACATTTTACTGTATTAATGAATATGACAAAAAATTTAGTAGGAGGTTCTGGCTTAGACATTTGATGTGGGATGTCTTTTTGTATGCTGTGAATATGCTTTATTACCATTGGTTAAGAAAGAAGCTATTTTGGCCTATGGCAATGCAGCTGAGAGGCAGGCAGGAACTCCAGGCAGAGATAAAGTCAAGGAGACACTGCAGGCTATTGTTGTCCAGAAAGCGAGATGTAAATGAAACACAGGTAAAGCCAGGGAACACAGCAATACATAGATTATGGGAATGGGTTAAGTTATAAGAACTAGTTGATAATGAGTCTGAGCCATAGGCCACACAGTTTGTAATGAATATAAACCTCTGAATAATTATTTTATAAACAACTACAGCACAGACTGGACAGGCAAACTTCTGGCTACAGACATTATTGCTTGTCTAATGTTCTCTGACCACATCTCTTTTTGGGGTTGAAGTATGGTAAAAACATCATGGGTGCATTAATTTTATTGCGAAAAGTAAAATACCCCCAATGAGACCCTTAATCCCATTAAATCCCATGTTCTGTTTAAGTGACTTCTTGGGCCTATACTTCATTATCAAAACATAATTTGGGCAACACAAAAGCTGTAACCCATGGTAATAGGAGGTTTTTGGCCCGGACTTTCAGGCCTAGCTTCAAGGTTTAGGCCCGTAGACCCACAGACCCACAGAGACCCACAGATGCTTATAATAGTTTTAGGCTGACCAGCCTAAGGCCCAGGCATATAACTTGCTAACTCTTTACCCTTCATCTAACCCATGACTCTTATCCTATTCAGCCATGCGGCTGGGTACCTTTTCTCAGAGCAGCATAGTTGTCCTCTGCTTCTTCTGGTTTCTCTCTGGCATTCTGCTCTGTTCTGCCTGTTCCTAGAGTCTTCTTAGTCTGATAGCCCTGCCCACACTTCCTGTCTGCCTTTGGCCAATCAGCGCTTTTTATTAAACTTATAGGCGGAGACAATTATTTACAATGGAAGAACCTAATCCCCTACAACTCACTAGTTATGTTTCTGATTTTTAAAGCACAGGGTAATTGTTTATGATTTTATAAGTCAACATTTTGAAAGAAAACCTACGGCAAAACTCAGTGATCAAGAAAGGCAATTCACTATGCAAATCCTCAGATGCCCTATGTGAATGCTTCAGACAGGACTTTGTGGAGTAGGTGGTTTCCTGGCTCTCTTGTTTATGATTTTCTTCAGGCTTCAATTTGTTTTTGGTGGGAGTACACTCAGGGGCTGCAGGCTTACATGACACATTAGGAGAAAGAACCTTGATTTTTCCTAGGTAGGTGATGGCCTCTTGCCTTTCATCTCTATGTCCAGGGGACAAGGTATACTTTCCTTGGTCCTGGGCACTGGAAATCAAGGTTTGTGTCTCAGTAATTCCCAATGGGAAGAGGCTAGGAGCAAATAAAGACAAGGAGCAAAAAAAGAAAAAAAAAAAACAAAACAAAAACAAAGTGTGTGCTGTGTGTAGGGTGGGGTGCAGGCTGGGAGGGTCTGCTTTGGCTGGCAACTGCATGCATTTGTCATGGGAATGGTGAAAAATAGCGTCATTCCTCTGTCACTAGTTTTAGAGTAGGAAAGGAGGCTACAATGTAATTTGCTGACAAGGAACTCATTTGCATGCCAAAGTTCTACTCAAAGCCTAGCATTATGCCACTTATTGACACAATACTCTTGGAAATAGCTAGAAATTTATTATAGAAATCTGACTTTTATTTTATAATTTCTGAACTAGAAGCAATTAAGACTTTCCTAATTTAAATATGTATAAATGCCCTTTCTGAGAAAAACACACAAATGTCATTACATTTCAATGTACTAAGAATTAATATTTTGGGGAGGACTATTTTGACCCCCAATCTTCTTTAAATTCAGTCATTTTGGTAAGCATGGATTTTAACTTAGATTTCTTACTGTTGAAACTCAATTAGAATGTGCCTAAGTCTTCCGGATGCTACCTGTTTAAGAAGAAAATCCACATGGAGTTAGGAGAGCTATCTTCCAGAGGGGGCTATCAGGTGGGTTCTGGGTACCAAGCCCAGCCTGTTCTGTACTGTCTTGGCGTGGGAGAGTTCCATCCCCGGGCCTCTTCTCAGGGGTTGGAACAGTGGGGCAGGGGACACAGGCTGGGCGTGGGGCTGATGGGAGCAGAATTGGGGCCCGGGTGGGCGGGGCAGAGGAGAGGGGGGAGGTGTGCAGGGTGCGGAGGGGGTGGGGCGGGAAGGTGGGCTGGGGGCGGGGCGCTCTGGGGGAGTGTCGGCAGCGCGGGGAAGCGAGCTCTGGCTGCAACTGGCTCCAAGTTCCCTCCCTCGCTCTCCCGCGGAGCCTCCTTGAACCCGCCCCTCGGTGCGGAGGTGCAAACGCCGCGGCGATCAGCCCACCTCTCAGTTGCCGCGCAATCTGGGCCCGTTCGTCCACCGCGGTCCACTCGGAGCCGGCGGTGAGGACCCGGTGGCCGCTTCATCTCGGCCTACAGTGCCCCGTGGGGCCGAAGCTCCTCCTCGCCTTCTCCGGAGCCTGGGGCCCGGCCTGGCTGCCTTGCAGGGGCCAGAGGGTGGCTAAGGTAAACTGGGGCGCTGGCGGGTGGGGAGTGCCTCTCGGGGTGCTGTTCCGATCCGGCCTGGGCGCCCAGTGCTCGGCCCCGCTGTTTGCCCTGCGCCCTGCTGTGCGCCCCCGCCCGGTAGCGAGGCCCAGGCTGGGAAGGAGCGCTAGCTGCTGGGGAGAGGGGTGGGCCAAGACGCAGCCGTCCCAGGTCCCTGTCCTTGCTGCGTCCCCACCCAGTCCATCCCGTGGGCGCGCCAGCATCCAGCCAGTTCTTGCGGGGAATGCAGATCCCGGGCTTTGAAAGTTTGTGTGAGGTCCCCCCCCCCCAACCCCCGTCCTCCCACAGCTCGGTGTCTCTGTTTTCTTTGAAAGCATGCAGGTTGGAAATAGATAAATTGGTCCTGCCTCTCTCGTGCCGCTGTCACCTAGAGGCGCTCATAACTTGGTGACAATGCCAGGCTGTGGAAAGCTGGGTGTCTGCTCTGCCCTCCTTTTGTTAGGGCAGGAGCCCAATGGTGTGAGCGGCAGTGACAAGTCTCCATCCTGGCTAATGGAGAAGAAAAAGGAGATAACTTTGCTTTATTACTTCCCAAGTGGGGATAAAACTACCTGACACCCAGCTTTTTAACCCTTTCAAGTTGCTGTTCGGATGTATTGACAGTCACCCCCTCCAAGAAAGAACCGGAATTCTTTCCTGCTTAAGAGGCAAACTCCTAGCTTCTCCAACAGCCAAGTTATGTCCTGTGCGAATCTGGCACACATCTGTGACAACAGTGCATGGCTGGCTTGTGAGGGCTGCCGAGTCTATTTTTGCAGAGAGGACTATGATAGCAGAATCAGCATTTTTTTCTGTATGAATAATATTACTTCCATTTCCATTTCCTCTGTTGATGTTAAAGAATGATTTAGCACTCACCATTCTAAGTCATGTGACCACACTGTTGTCTTTATTATTATCTGTATTCATTTTGGGGTTTTGAGACATGGTCATTCAAATGAGGCATTTATTAAACATAGTTACTTAAAAATAAGGGCAGCTTAATGGTAACATGCCATTCGTTACCCCATTACATTTAATCTGTGACAGTTTTGGGGGTTATTCACTTTAAAATGGTAAATTGGACGCAGGGATGACCTTACGTTTTGAACCCGAAAATCTGCAAAGGCCTTAATATGGGGCCTGGAAGGAGAAATATCAGCTATTTTTATTTTTATTTTCAATTATGTTTTTGTTATTCAGGAAAAAAAATGTTTCTTTTGTTTGTTTTGATCCCGGATCTTTTAAAGCAGGGTCTATTTTGAGTCTGTGATTTAATTTTAGATCAGAATTGAGATTGGGTTGTTTGCCTAAGACTGGTAAGCTGCTGGCGCTGTGTATTTTCAATGGCTGGGAAGGGAGGCTTACTTGTCAGGTCTATGAGTCTGAATCTAGTTTTGGCATGGTGGGTTTCATAATAGGAACTGTTGTCTATGAAAGACTTAGCCCAAAGGGAAAACCTCTGCTGTGAACCTTGTCTTTAAATCACCCTCTTCTGGAGGTTTAGGATACTAATTTCAGTTTCTAGTTGAAAAACTCACATTGTCATAGCAATTAGTCGACACTCGCCATGCTTGTCATTATTGAAAGATGAATGTGCTTGCTGTGTGACCACCCCCTCAGAGAATGTCATGACTCTAGCTTTAAAGCCTTGGGATCAAGATCTATAGGCCAAATCCTTGGGAAAAAAGTGAAATTACCTATTTGCCATTTTCAGTAAGCAAAAGATGATGCTTACAACTTAGGTACTTTATGTAATCCTCCATTAGCTATCAGTTTACCCTCCACCCCCACCACTGACTTAGAAGTGACAATCCTTTTTGTGTTTCAATGTTTTGAAATCTTGGGGTCCTCCAGAAGCTGAGCTGTTGGTGTTGTAGGTACAGCTCAGCAGCAGTAGGTGGTGCTGTGGGGAATTCTGGGATCGCAGCCACAACACAGGTATGCTTAAGGAAAATCAGGGATTGATAAATCTGCACCAGCACTTACTTGCTTTGCTGGGGAAAACCCACAGTACAGACTGCAGAATGACTTGTTTCTTAAGTTTCTTCTTGTGTTTTTCAATCTTTTGGGCATTTACCTGGAAGATTTACTTTGGGAGCCCTATAATGCTCTAGATGTTAAATGTACCTTGCTTATGACAATTCTTAGCTGAGCGCTCCTCTTTTATTTCTCCATGTTAGAGTTAGGTAGACTAACCTGAGATCCTCCCTAACTGTCCTCGACTTTTTCTTCTTCCAATATGCACTTTCAGCACAGAAAAATAAATGGTAAGGAATTATGAATTTATTTGGGGAAGCTCCTTAGGGTCTGTTCTCCTTGCCTCTTTTTTTCCTTTCCCTTTTTCCCTGTTATGGTTTTTCCTGGATCCTGGTATGTTCCAGTGAGAGTTGATATTCAAGATGAAGACTCTGAATTTGTACTATACTCCATGGGACCCAGGCTGTGTGAGCACGCAGATTCAGAAGTGAATAAGTGCACTCAGGAAAGGGTTTTCTGGCTCCCCATCAGTTATCTCTGAAGGCCAGTTCTGTGAGTAGCATATCTCTAGACTTTCTCTTACTCTGCTAGCAACCACCAGTTTTGTTGTAATCTGCTTTCTGTGAGTTAACAGAGTGACTTGTCTGACTCATAGCTAATAAGTGGTGAGACGAGGAAAAGCCTTTAGCTCCCTGAAGCAGCAGGAGCTGACTGCTCCTTTCTCCGGGGGGTCTGGTATCAACAAATATCATCACTCAGTGATGGAATTTTGGTTTTCTGGGTAGTGCTTGATCATCAAACAGTTCAAAACTAGGAGAAATTGAGCAATTCACCCTTTTTCTTTTCTTTAACCCCAGAGGAATCTCAATGTAGCAAAGATGACTTGTTTTAGGAATTGAGGGGATGGCAATTGAGCGTCTTTGAAATATAAAGGGGCTGGTAAAGATGGCTTAGACATTGGGTGTGTTTGGGACTTTTTCTCATGGCAGGTCCAGCTGTCCCTTGAGCACTGATGTTCTCTCAGTCAGTGAGCTTGTTTATGATTCTCTCGTCCGCTAGGCAGGACTGTGAGGATTGATGCACACCCCTTCTCTGCTTTCTAGTCACTGTTTGATTTCTTCACAGTTGGGACAGAGCGTCACTTAATTTAAAAAAAAAAAAAATGATGGATGATGTGTCTGAGCGACCACTTACTGGAATACAAATAGTGATGTAAGCAAGTAATACTCAAGAACCCCTGGAAAGAGCAGGTGATTCAGGCACAGTGCTATCCTGCTGTCTCCAAAGCTTGATGGAACTGTGATTCTGGGCAGTGAGAGGGTCAGTATGGGATGGCGGACATGGAAGAACTGAATGGTAGCTGTGGGAATGTATTTTCTTACTGTCCTTACCAGTGATGACAATATTCAAGAAACGGCTATACACAGTCCCTTTCACCTTGTTTGTAGAGGACTTGGCTAGGTTTCTTAATGATGCTTTTGTGATGTAAAATTAACAAAGTTATTCAATGCATATGCCTGTTTTGACACCTTTGGTTTCTAACTCTGTATGAGAAGGGACTGACTAGGATCTTAATCTTTTCCATGTGATACAGTTTATCTCATGAGTAGACTACATAAGAACATGTGCTTATGAACCTTGACCCCTCCCCCTCTTTTAAACCTTAGTAGCCGAACAAATCAATCGCTTCTTTTTTTTCCCCCAGCATTGTCAATGGAAAAAAAAAAGGGTAGTGGTGGTGGTGTATACAGTAACCCAGTTTTCAACTGATGCTAGAATGGGGATTTTAAAACTGTAAAGGTAAATTCAAAGAACAGAAAACTGTCATTAAGTGGCCTGGTTTCTGGAAGAATTGAAAGAATTCCATGGTGTGGTTTGTACACCAGGCCAAGATCAATGTGGTTTGAAATTGGCCTGTTCCAGATAAAGCCTTTAAAACACAATCCTAAGCACCTGGGATTTTTGGGTGTTCGTGTGTGTAACAAAAAGCAGTTTTTTGTTTTTTTTTTTTAATCTTCCTTCCTACTGACATTAGAAGTTTTTTTTTTTTCACCTTTTTAGATGTCTCCCTAAAGAAGAATCATGAGTAATACTTCAAAATGACCATTCTTGCCAGTAGTGCTTTGATTCCATAAACTTAGTAATAAAAAATAAGTGATTATGCAAAAGAATATAGTTAATGATTTGCACTATTATGGTTAGTTAGTATATTAGAATTATTTGCAGAGGATTTATTGTGTGTCAGATTTTTTTTTTTTACAAACATTAGCCAGGAAAGAGATGGCCCCTGCCTGTTCCTGGCTTGCATTATTAATTACTTTTTCTTTAACTGTGAGTTCTGTAGCTAAGATTCAATATCTGACAAAAGCAATTTAAAGGAGAAAGATTTACTTGCCTCACAATTCCCGGGAAGCCACAGAGGCAGCAGCATGAGGCAGCTGGTCACATTGCAACTACAGTCAGGAAGCAGGAGGACATGGGAGCTCCTGCTCAGCTGGCTTTCTCCATATGCAGCCCAGGAAATGGTGCTGCCCACAGTGAAGGTAGGTCTTCTCACATCATCTAACCAGAAGTCAAGAGTATCCTTCATATATCATGTTTAAGAGCTAAGCTATTCTAAATAAATGCAATTGATGTGATTGAAGCTCTTTACCTAGGTTATTCCATTTAATTCCATTTAATTGACCCTGTCAATTAAAATTCACTTCATGAGGCTTTTGAGGGCAAAGGGCAGAAACAGACAATAAATTACGTCCAACTTTTAATGCTATGACCTTTTAATATAATTCCTCATGTTATAGTGATCGTCCAACCATAAGATTATTTTTGTTCCTACTTCATAATTGTAATTTTGTCACTGTTATGAATTGCAGTGTAAATATCTGATACGCAGGACATCTGTATGTGTCCCCCAAAGAGGTCATGATCCACAGGTAGGGAACACTGAAGTTAAATCAATAAACAAAAACCTAACATAAAGGAATAACAAGTTCCTTGGAAAATGGGGGAGCTTCCCTCCTGGGCCTTGCGGTTTTGGAGAGTCTCATTGGAAATTTAGTGAGTGCTGAGTTAAAAAGGCCACATTTAACATTTGAAGGATGTTTGAGCATAGGGATGGCTTACCCTGTGACAGATGGAACTTCTAACTTTGTAAGAAGAGACAAAGTAACCAGGTCGGCTGGTGGCCTTGCAGACCACAGTGTGTGTGCGCGTGTGTTCCATTTACTCTGTATGATAGGAGCTGGTGGATTGATCCCAAGAGGACCTGGCTTTTAATTTGCAAATTTGGAAAGTCATTTGTGGGAAGGGGGACAGATAGTCTATCTTTGGAGATAAGTGGAAGCAGAAAATCATTACCAAGTCATTGGCAGTGTTAGGTAGACCAGAAGAGAACAGAGAAGGTGGAGGGACCTGGTGTCTGTGGGATGAGTTCTCCTCATCTGGCACACCTCTGGTTTTCAGATATATCATCACTCTCCATGACACTGGAATAGAACTACAGTGTCACTTAGACTGTGACACATCACCAGCTGTGATTCGGGTCCGATTTCAGCTCATAAAACAGGAAAATAGGTATGCATTGTGATCAGTGAAATGCAGCCCGCTCTGCAGATTAGTCTAAGGGGATTTGCTGGCTTGTGTTTTCCTGCTTGTCATTGGTAGAAATGAGTGAAGTACTGTGTCTGGAAGGAGCATGGGAGAAAGGTCAGGCCTTGAGGAAGCACCAGTCTGCCGTTCAGAAACTGCTGCAGAAAACTGTACCAGGTCTGAAGACTCTTCAGCATGCTTAGAGTACACATGTAGAATATGCATTTTGTTTATGTCTAGATGGTTGGTACCAGAGAGATCTGAGAATGCCAGATTCGCCATGCTTCAGGGAGTTTCTGACCCTCTGAGTGTGTTTGGGTTCTAGGCAGTGCCTGTGACTGGCTCTGAATGGGGACACACCTAAGAGAGCCACACTGTTTCTTTCTTATATTCCTGAGTGGGCTGAGGCTTTGAGGACCCTGGGTCAAAAAAGTGTATTTGTCGCTGGTGAACAGCAAGTAAGTTCCTTGAGAAGAGAGAGGGTCTCCCAACCCAGTCAGTGTGAGAGTGCAGACTAGTTCTGTGAAGTTCAGCTAGTCCCTGAGGGTGCAAGACCCAAGTTCCTTGTCTTTAAATTGGGAATGGCTACCATACCTACTTCTAAGACCGCTGTAGAAGTTAGGTGAGAAGCTTAAACAGTACAGAACGCTGTCTTTCTCTCTTATGGATTCTGTGGCGCAGTCATATGATTTCATCATATGGGTCTCAGGACAAAGGTTACAGTATCAGGTTTGCTGTGATTGCTGAAGCTTGAGCAGTAGCCCACTCCCAGCCGCACTGGTGGATTTCTCTTACAGCCCTCATCCCTAACCTAAACTTCACATGTATGTTGTTTGTGTGTTGAATGCACCTTTCCTTAAGTTGAAATTTCTGTTCACATTTGAGCTGCACATTGTGCAGTGCCTGGTACTTTGATTGGCAACATGGTGCCGGCTACACTGCCCTGCTGCTGGCCAGGAGGCCCTTGTCCTCTGGGGTCTTGGTGACACAGCCAAAAGTTCTGATGTCAAGTGGTAATCTTGTCCTTTGTCACAGCATGTTATGGGGTGACTGACTTCCGTTGGATTGTGCATGCCTGTTTTTCGGAGTCTAATGAGGAGAGGTTGGAGGGAAGCAGAGGGGTTGTGCTTAGAAGCACAGGTTTCTTGGGGGCAGTGGATTTACTGAGGCTTGCTTGTTCTTTCAGCCTAATGTCACCACAGGTCACCTAAGGCCTGAGGTACTGCTTACAGATCCCTGATTGTTATGTAGTAAAACAAAATCGTGGGAGTAGAGCTGATGGAGTGATATGTAATTAAGATCACTCAGGGCTCTTGTAGAAGACCTGCACTGCGTCCTAGGCACATGTCAGGTGGCTTGTAATTCCAACTCCAGGGGATCTGACGTACTCTTCTGACCTCCATGGCTACGTACACATATACCCATAAGTAAAAACATTAAAAAATTTAAAAGCAGCTGGAGTCAGTGTAGTAGGAAAGTGTCACCTGAGTGAAAGTGACCAGAGCTTATTAAACTATTCCCATTGCCTAAGACACTCCAGCCCTGGCGTTCTTTCTCCCCACGGTGACATTGAGTGATGACCGTGTCAGCTGCCACTCTGGATTATTCCCCCAGTTCCTACTTAGTTGTTTTCTGTCATTAGGTACTGTCCCTCACTGCTGTTACCGGTTGGTGCTTCGTTTTAAATGTGGTTGTAGCTTTCAAAGGGAAATCATACTGATTATAGAAATAACAGTATTTGTATAGACTCTAATCTTTAGACTTTCGAAGGGGCTTACTTATTGCTTGTTGCAAACTTTTTATGTGAAGCTTGGTAAACACACACACAGTCACCCACACATGCAGTCGTATTAGTCACCTTTCCTCCCTTGGCTTACCAAGGGCCGCCATTCCCATTCTTTTGGAAACAGCTTGAGTTGGGGATACTTGTTTAGCATGCAGAGGCCCTGGATGCTACACACACAGCACTGAGAAACGATGAATGATAAACTTTTGGAAATTGGGCACTCAGTATATGGGAACTAGTGGCAAATGATGATAGCAAGTGTGTGTATTTTCTCTGCATAAAGGGAACATGAACCGGGAGACTCTCTGTAAATGTGGCTGTGCTTTGTGCATCTAAAAAATCCTTTTACTGTCACTGCCCTTTGTTCTTTTAAAGATCATTCATTGGAATGCTGTGTTTTTGCTCCTGATAAGACTTTGTTCTTGTGTGGTGACCATGGATGAATGAGAGAAGTGTGGCCTCTCTGCAGTGTCTGTGGTTCCAACACTGTTGCATACCTGACTCAGAGTATGGGATGCAGCCAAACCCGTTATGACTGGCCAAGGTGACTTTCAGCTTTGAGGAGCAGGCTGACTGTGTAGAAACTTCGTTCTTTGATCTATTAAAGATTTATATCAGTTCTTATGTATAAATTTGTATTTATAGCTTGTACTGGAGAATATTATCACTACATAAATATATATTTTGTAGTTACTTGAAGTATTCCTAGGTAGTACCAGGAAAGATTTAGTCTATTGGAATTGCTTGAATTTTAAAAAAAGTACTTTTTCTAAGAGGTGATGAGAGTCTCACGTGTGGCAGATTGGGGATGGGAGGGGGGAGAGAAACAGAGGGAGTTGGTGGGGGAATCATGCTCTGTGTTTAGTGTGAGCATCATGAGGCATTTTGTTTTAGTGACTTTGCCGCCGAAGAAGTTGCTGTCCGTCCCCCCCCCCCCCCTCCAGGGTGTTTTGCCGAAGTTGCTGTTCTCCCGCCCCCCCCAGGGTTGCTGGCCCCCCCCCCCCCCCCCCCCCCGCCCTCCCCGCCCCCCCAGGGTGTTTTGCTGAAGTTGCCCCCCCCCCCCCCCCCCCCCGCCCCAGGGTGTTTTGGAGTCCCTTCTGCACCCAGAGCATCCTGATTCTTAGGTGCTGAGAATGAGCGTGATAAGGAAACCACATCACAGGAACTTTTAATTAAGCGCACCAACACAGCAACAAATCTGGAGGAGTTTTGTATCTGAAATACTTAAGTATCTTCTCCATCTCACTTCCAGTTTTACATTTTATCTGACAGCATTAATTCATATGCCTTGCAGTACTCAGGGCTCTACAGGAAAGTAGAACCAGTGGCAAATACAGTGTAAGGGAGTGGCTTAGGTGACTTGAGAGGCTGATGGGTCCCCTGGGCTGCTGTCTACAAGCTGGGGAAACTAGGGTAACCAGTGGTGTGGGTCCAGACCAAGGTCAGGCCAACAGATGGCTCAGCGCAAGCAGCCACGCAGAGAGAGAACTGGAGGAAAATATGAATGAATTCAGTCTTCTTGCACCTTTTTGTTCTGAGTGGTTATCAAATGCTCACCCACTTTGTGGTGGACCAGCTGCTATACCTAGTCCCCCAGTTCAGTGATAACCTCTTCTGAAAACATTGGCACAATTGGTGTTATCATAGAGCTGAAGTATCTGTGTACCCTGTAGGTCATTCGGATTGGCTTATAACCATAGTCTCGACACCCGTGGTATGATCAGTGCACCTCACTAATTTGGTGAAGGTTTCTACATCATTTTGGGAAGATGCAGTTTCCTCATTGTGTTGAAATGAGCTGACCAGGTCCCCTAAGTCTTGGTCCTCAGTAGATGTTCTGGGCTGTCTTGGCGCGCTCATTCCTCCAGTGCATTTGCCATCCATCAGCAATGACTGATCACCTTACAGAGCTACACTCACTAATTTGATTGTTCCTATCACTTTTGTTCCTCAAATCCATCTAAAAAAATTATAATACATACAAAAATGAGGCAGACCTTTATAGCTGTGTATATATTCCAGGCAATGTGCATCATATTATAGTTGATACATTTTTGCTTTTAATCCCCAAAGTGCTGCTATTGGTGAGCTCTGGGATGTGATAAGCCAAGAGAAAGGAAGACTCCACAGATGGTATTAGTGCCATCATAAAGGAGGTGGAGAGCCACCTTGTATCTTCGTGCTCTTGAGGATGTAGTGGTAAGCTACCACGTAAGACTCAGGAAGTGGACCTTTACCAGTTAGCACATCTGTAGACCTTGTACTTCTTTCGTACAGACTGTGAGAAATAAATTTCTGTTTTTAAGCCACTCTGTTTATGGTACTTTGTAAAATACCATCTATTATAGTAGCAGCCTAGGTGGTTAAAGTTCCCCCAAGTAAAGGTATTTCATAGGGAATTTTGTGTCAGAATGCACGTTTCCTCTGCATTTAGATGCCTAAGGACAGGAAGTTTAGAGACTTCGTTCTGCAAACAAGAGATGTTCCATAGCTGCACTTTGCTCAGAGAGTTTTCAATGCATTAAATGCATCTCTGTGTAGACTTGGGGAACCCACAGTGATGGCTGGCTTTTGTTGACCCTTGATACACCTTGGAAAAAGGGATCTCCTTTGCGGAGCTGCCTCCACTAAATGGCCTATGGGGACATCTATGATATGAGAGGGCACACCCCACTGTAGGCAGTGACACCCCTGGGCAGGTGGTTCTGGACTGTCTTGGAAACCTGGCTAAGCAAGCCTGGAACACTGTTCCTCAGAAGTTTCAGGTTTCAGATCCTGTTTTGGCTTCTTTTGAGGATGAGTTGTAACCTTGTAAGCCAAAGAAACCCTTTTGTCCTTCGAATTGCTTTTGATCATAGTGTTTATCACAACAACAACAGCAGCAGCAGCAAAACCAAGACACTTCCCTAGAAAAGGATGAGTTCTTTTCCAGGACCGAGCCAGGTTCCCAGGAGGCATGCTCCCATGAGCCAGGGCCTCCACTCTGCAGGCTGAGGACCAGGTCACTCCCCAGATGTTGTTCATCTTGTTTACCAGCTTTCTGGAAACTGAGAACAGCTTGGATCCCTCAGCCAGCCACTGCCCCCCCTCCCCCGGCCCTGACATTTCTGCCCTGCCAAGATCTTTTGTGCATTCTTGGGGTACCCCTATCATAGTTTCTACCTTGGAAATCTTTTCTCATCTTCCAGCCTCTGCTCTACTCACCTCTGAGTCAGCTGTGATACCAGCTGGCCACATTTCTGCTCAAAGCCCTGGCTATTGTGCTGGGAACAAAGCATCCTGTACTTTTCGGGGTCTTCCCTGACTTGGCCCCAGCATCTGCAGTCATCTTCCTGACCACCCCAAACTCCACATCTGCTCTTTCCTTAACCTTAAGTTCTTCTTGCTTCTTTTCTGTCTCATTCTCCCTGATCATTCTAAAAGTTTTCTATTGTGGTGTCGTCTCTCTAATTTTCTTTGACCTTCTGTGTTCTGAATAAAAAGAGCAAGGCAAGCCATCATATCTTCATGGTACTTGGGTAGCTTGAATGCAGAGGCATAAAGTACATTTTTGCCTAGCAATAAAGAGAGGATGCCAGTCCTGATGGAGCCAGTTGAGACTGCCAGCCATCTGGTTCAGACTTAACTCTCTGCTCCTGTGTGTGTGGGCCTTATCTATAGGTCAAGGAGAGCCATCAGTGCTGAAGGAATTTGCAGTGGGAATGAGGAAGTGAACATGGGAGATTTTGGAGCATGAAAGATATGTTGTAATTGCTCAGGTGTTGAAGGAATTTGCCATAGAAATGAGGAATTATATCTTGAGAGATTATGAAGCATGGATGATGTGTTGCAATGGAGGTGAACACCTTGATCTTTTTGGGAAGACTGGCAGCCCATACTTGTGCTGGCTGCTATGAGGGGGAGCACCAGCTACCTGGTCATCAGGCACTGAAAATGTAGCAATCCTAAGCTGAGATGTCTATCACATGTGAAACTACCCTCAGGTTTGAAGATTTAATTTGAAAAGAGAGTGCAAAAGTAAATCTATACGGATTACTAGCTAGAATGACAAGTGTTCTAGATTTCTTGGTCTAAAGTCATAGTATTGCCCATTACTTGTTTCTGTTATATTTTTTTCTTATGACTATAGGAAAACCCAAGACAGTATGTGCTTCACGGCTGCGGCTTGCTGTTTCCCCTGAGTACTGCCAGGCAAAACTCTGCAATTCCTTGGTTCTTGGCAGCACTCTGCTGAGCAGATGGCTGTGTACTAGTAGAAGGGAAAGTAGTAGACACTGAAAGCAAGAATGGGCTCCCTAAGCACAGATCATGCTAAGCTGGCTCCATGTCTCTTTTGTTACTAGAGAAGGTAAGACAGTATCTACAGATTTGCATTTGGGTTTCTATATTTCACTGGACTTTCTTGGAGTCTACATTCCCTGATCCCCTCCAAAATCCAAATATACTGAGATAAGGCAGTCTTCAGGTTGTTTGGGAGAGGTCATGTGCTGGATAGGGTCTTCTCTTTTCTGATGTGTAAGGGCTCATGCACTTGAGGTTGGTATGATGGAGTGACTTTGGTTCTACCCAGACTGTCCCCTCCTTTAATCCTGCTTACCCCAACCTCTATGGTGTTTTCACAGGAGAGCCTATGTTTAGTACAGAATTAGTATTTTGTAACTAGACTGCCTGGACTATATATGCTTAATTCAGAGATTTCTTTCCCTCAAATTCCTGCTGTTACAGTGTCTTCACCCTGCTTAAGTAAAATATATATGTATCATAGCAGGAAGTGCCAAAATCACTGTAATAGCAGCAGAGATGGTGTGTGTGTCTCTGTGTCTCTGTGTGTCTGTATATGTGTGTTCAGAGCTGTCCTTAGGGCCACCTGGAGGCTTATGGTGCAGGATGGGTTCTGTGGCATCTCACCTTGGGAACTGTCCTAGCCTGGCACTTCCTAGGCTGTGTTAACCGCAGTTTGCTGTATCAGAAAGGCCCTTTTAGGAATTAGCAAAACATTTGTTCTCTTTATTACTGAAGCAGAATCCAGGAAGGAGAATAATGGGAAGGCAAGTTTCAGCCTAGTATGAGGTCAGAGGTGCCTCAGTCTGGACTGAACTGCTGTGCCAAGTGGGCTTGGTTGGTGCGCGAAGGCTTGAGTGTCCTATGTAGTCCTCTGTGTCCCACAGTACTTGATTGACACTGCTGCATCCTGGGACATCTTGGCTTTGCCCATTCCTTATAGTGGCTGCTTTGTTTTTAAACACAGCTTTTTTGCTTTTCATTGTGGGATGATTTTATCAGGCTGTGGAGTCTCTGTGCCTGTTCCATGGTAGAATTAGCGGAGGAGTCTATTCAGAGCACTCTCAGGGGCTCTTTGTTGTGAAATAAGGTCACTTCTCCCTTTGGCACCCTTGTAAACTGATAAACACTTGGAAGCAAAGTGCAGGAAGGGTGAAGCTGTTACCTTCAGTCCCAGGACACCTCTTCCTGTTTGGTTACTGTTATTGGACCATAGACCTCCTGTGAAAGGGGATTGACTGACTGACAGTGCATTAAGGTCCTTGTGCCTGCAGGGAAGTGTTACAGTTTTGCCTTCTGTTCTCTGGCTTGGAAGAGAACCAAGCAAAGCTAGTGCTATCAAAGGTAAAGCTGTAGGACAGATACCAATGCTCTGTGCAAAGGGTATTCAAGGTCACCTACCTTGTGGTTTAAATTGTCACCCCATCAAGAACACATGGTTTTGTGTAGTTATCTCTTTTCTGGAGTAGGGTTGGTGGGATTTCAGAGGATCCTCCCTCATAACCTATACACAGATTCCTATATGCTAGGAATCCTTGAGCCAGCAAGTGCTTTGTTTGCACTGTAGTTAGTGTTGCCTGGAGGGCTGTTCAAGTACAGACTTGTTGTGGGATTCAGGTGTCAGCTGATAAGGTCAAAAGACACCTATCCAGGGCCCCGGGCCCTTGAAGGGGGCGGGGAAAGCCCATTGAAAAGGGGCTTCTGGAACAGGAGATGCTCTCTTCCTGGTTCCTGGCTGTTGAAGAGTGGAAGAGTGGATTGGAATCCATCGTCCGTCGTTCCAGACTCCAGTCCCTGTTCAGGTGCTACTGTAATCTGTTACCTGTACTGTGAGTGTTGGTTTATATTTTAATAAATATCTATCTGGTATTGGCGCCTTCTGAGTACACTTCGCCTATACAGACTTGACAATCTGTCCTAGCTTCTGACTCTTGGGATTTCCCAGACCTTTGCTGTGATTCTAAACTCGTGATGAAGTCTTACTTGTGAGGTGTCAGTGCTAAAACTGGGACAGCAAGCACCTTCAATTGGGAATCTCGGGCCAGGAGGAGGGGTCTAAATGTGGTTGCCTAGATGAAAACATTGCAGAGGACCTGTGGGATAGTAAAGCTCCTTCTAGGACTGGAGCCCTGTCATCAAGAACTTTAGCCTTCTCATTAAGAACCAATGCAGCCCCTATTTCTTAGAAATCATTTGTGCATATGTGTATGTATGCACATGTATAATTTTTTGAGACAGAGTCTTGCTCAGTAATTCAGGCTTGAATTAAATATTCTTTTAGCTCAAAATAAGCTCCTAAGATGGGATCCTTTTTTGCCTTGGTTTCTCCAGTGCTGGGATAATAGTCTGTCCCACCACTGGGTACCAATGTTCTTCATCATTAAATCATTCTTCTTAATAAGTCACATGATTCTAAAGTACTTTGTACTTGCCTTTAGTTGGGTAGATTCTGACAGTTAAAACACTGGGTCAGCTGTGACTTGCCTTGGGGGGTGTAGTTTGCTGAGTCATTTGCATGTTAGGTACCCAGAAGTAAACTAGTTTTTCACTTCTCATTGTAAGAGATGTATCTTGTAGTGTACACTACCATAATAAAATATTTTAAATGTAACATAAGAAAATCAAGGCATTACACTGACACTCTACTCCCTTTTTTCTTTAGAATTTTAATATTTATTAGTTTGCAAGTTATTTTTATTTTAAAATGGTCTAGATGCTCTTCTTTACCAATAAATGTTAATTTATTGGAAATTTTTTTTATTCCCCAAAAGTTGATTTAGATACTGTTAAATTAAATATGTGGAAATACTTAACCATGTCTAAACTCTGTCTCAGTTCTGTGCTAAAAAGTTCCCTGTAGACCAAATCAAAACTTTTGCAAAGTTAGGAGGATTTCAAGTAGAAATCTAATGGAATGCTTATTCTAAAGTGAAAACTAGTTTTATTTGGAAGTCAATTTAACCCCCACAATATTGAACTATTTGTTGTTATTAAACCCATTCTATTTTTATACTTTAATTAGGTAGTTAACCCATTTAATCTGACTGCCAAGCTCAACAAAACCAAGTAGAGTATCTTTTAAGCAGGGCTAGCATTTGAGAAGGCTGGCTTCTCTTTGATGAGTGTAGCTGCAAGGAAGTAGAACAGTCCCAATACTATTTTGATGGAGTTTAGTTATTTTTATATTCTGTGAAATAGATACTTTCAGATAAAAGATTTTTACTGGGAAGAAAGAAAGCCAGAAGTTGAAGTAAAAGCTTTATTATCTCTTGTTGCATAACGATGTCCCCAAAGCTTTGCAGTAGACATGGCCTCTATTCCCCTTTGCATGTCAGTGGAAACTCTGGAACTGCTCTGGGGTACAGACTCTTTATTTCCTACCAGGCTTCAATCAAGGTGTTTCCGAGTTTGCTGGCATGCTCTACAGGTGGAGTGGCCCAGAAAGGTGGTCAGAGAGCTGATGTCAGTGGGGTGAGAAATAAGCTCAGACCTCTCCCCCATTCCTGGCACTGTTTGATCTGTTTGGATTCTCGGTCAAATTTTTGATCAGGGATGAGCCTATAGGTGTGCGTCTTTATTATGTGCCAGAATGATTAAACTGCCTGACAGTTCAAGGTAGGGAAGGTGATGTGTTTAGAAGGGCTGTCCTGGAGGTCAATGAGAGGTCATCAGCAGATCGTTAAAGCACAGTGCTTGACAGCTAGATAGGACAGATCAAATCCAAGAACCAAAGTCTTAACCAGCGTGACACCCAGGACTCTGAGCAGTTCCTGTAGAGTCAGTCAGGGAAGAACCAAGGAACAGAAGAAGAGGTTTGTGTGTGGTGTACAGGTAATTAGAAAGCCTGAAAAGTGGAAGATCCTTGTACAGAACTAATGTTCTACTTTCTACTACTACTAGGAAGTCAAATGTAGCTGTTACTTATTATTTTAAATATTCTGTTGGTGATAGTGAATGTATTGTTATATGATAGGAGGAAACCTCTGAAAAGACGTGGAATTCTATTTGGGGGTTATTTGATGGACAGGAAGTAATTTTTTACCACTAAGCGTTTCCAACCAGTTATTTATTGTCCAACTTTGATGTGGAAATGCCTTTCTGTATGCTGTGAATCTCAATCTTTAAATAAAGGAGCTGTTTTGGCCTATGACAGGCACCATAGAAAAAGTAGGAAGAGAAATCAGAGCATAGGTAAGAGAAGCAGGGCAGAGTCAGGGAGATTGAGCAAGCCACCCAAGGAGCAACATATAAGGAACACAGGTGAGCCACGGGCCATATGGCAGACAGATTAATGGAAATGGGTTGATTTAAGATGTAAGAGCAAGCTAGCAATGTGCCTGAGCCATAGGCCAAACAGCATAAAGTTAATATAAGCGTCAGAGTCATTCCTGGGGGCCTGAGCGGCGGTGGCAGGTCTGTGGGTTTGGGCCTCTGGCCGCCCGGGACCAAGAAACCTCACTACTACACAACTTGCAGTATTTTTCCTAAGACCTATGTTGAATGGAGACAGCAGCATGATGGACATGAGAGATTTAAAGGTTAACTCTGTGAGACATGTTTTAGGGAAAGTAAAATGTAGGGTGATTTTTGTGTTTGAATTTGAATTCAGTCCCTAAGAAGACTCCTTATCTATATGAAAATCTGAAATCTGAAACACCTCTGTTTCATTCCTTTGGGTATGAGATTCTTACCCGTTTTACTATGAAGATGGTAAAGCTGCCATTCGTATGATGGGCCGAGGGTTTGAAGTACGCATTGTGGAG
Organism: Phyllotis vaccarum; assembly: GCA_033318265.1. Lineage (NCBI taxonomy): Eukaryota > Metazoa > Chordata > Mammalia > Rodentia > Cricetidae > Phyllotis > Phyllotis vaccarum. The sequence goes on along the minus strand of JARWLC010000005.1, from coordinate 101,266,662 downwards.
ACATTCATTTAGATAGTCTCAAGCTTCCTGGCTTGTCATTTTTCTGGACTTTGATTTCTTTGGAGCCCTGAGGACAGCACGAAACAAACATTAAGTATCAAAAGCTGAACCTCAGTGAAATGCTCCCATCTTATTTTATAGACATGCTCTGTAGCTGAGCTAACACCCTCCCCTCACAGATCCTTGTCGCAGGGTGCTGGCATGTGTCAGTGAAGAGCTTTTTGAGACTGGAGTGCTGTCTCTATACCTGGCTATGCAGGGAGGTCCGTGCTTTGATACACATAATAGTTGGTACTTTGCCTATCCATTCATAAGGGTTTATGGCTGTGGAGCACTCTGCCTTCTGTTTTGGTTATGAAGGCATAATGTTCTGGTACAGGAAGTGACAACTGTCTTGTGAAGCACACTGCAGCGTGACTGAACTATGGGTAAATTATATAACTTAAAAGAAGCTGACTATGAAGTAACAGTATTACATGATTCTATTTGTACCAAGTATCAAGTGTGGTCAGTCACAAAGGAAAACAGATGTGTCCCATGCTGGAAAGGAAAGAATACAGAATTGCTTAATGAGCTGAACATTTAGTATTTTAAGAGGGAAATAGTTCTAGAAATGGATGCTGTTAATGGTGCATAGCACAGTGAGTATATTTCAGCACCCAGTGGTATGATTAAGATGATAAACCAGCCTACGCATATTTTGTCCAATTGAAGGAAAATATAATATAAAAACATGTTTAAATAAAGCCTGTCAAAGCCTTAAAAGAAAAGTTGTATCCAATAGATTACATTACATTTTACTAATGCTATACTTAATTTTGTAGAATAGCAGAACATACCAGTGTTGATATTGGCATCTTTTTACATTTGCTTCTGAAGGAGATGAATGGATTTTAGGATCTTGGGGAAAGCCAAGAGTAGGTTTTTTGGCTTGGAATTGGTGCCACCTGCTCAGAAAAGCACTTGAGGAGAGCTCCAGTTATATATCTAGCATAGAGGAGAGAGCCAAGGTGTAGCGTTGTTACTGATTATCTCTCTCAAGGAACAGAAGTAAAGCTATGTCCTTGGAAGTGTCCTTCAGTGAAAGAAGACATTGTGTTCTGATCCCCATGTTAAATACATTATAGAGTTTTTTTTTTTGTAGTATTAAGAAAACAAAGGGCCTTATACACACTAGACCAACACTCTGCCACTGTCCTGTGTGTGTATATGTCTGTGTGTGTGTGTGTGTACCCACATACCTGTGCATGCTTGCTGTCTGTATCTGTATTATCTTTTGAGACTGGCTTTCTTATCTGAAGCTCACTGATTTGACTAGAGTAGCTTAGCCTGACCTGTTTTAAAAAAAAAGGAAAAACTTGTATTTTATTGACGTTACCTCTTTGGTGTTTGGAGATGCTTGCAAAGGTTGGAAAATTACCAGAGTATAATAGCAGGAAGCAGAAACTTGTTGACACAGTTTCTTGGCTTATATCTAAGGATGACTTAAAACAATATTTTGTAATTTTTATTTTTCAAGCAACACGATGACTAATTTAATAGCTAGTCATTTAAATATAACACTTTAAAAACCACCCTCAAGATAATGATCAATTCTTTTTGCCTTAGGTGGTTTGGGTTCATTACCCTGTTGTTTTCTTTAAAAGAATTTCCCCCCCCACAAATTAATAAATAACAGAGTTTACACATGAGAATTTAACGACTACAAAGCATCTTTTCTAATAGACAGGTAAGTGTAGAGACTGGAAGGACTAGCCTGACCATAACAAAAATACCGCTTAAAGAATTTTGGATTTAGGTAATATCCAAAATAAGAAATTTAAAGTAAGAAGGCTTTGCTGCTTTCTTTCCAGCTTTTCTCCACTGTCCCAAGACTGTCTTAGAGGTTCTTGTATGTTCATGTATCTGGAATAAAAAATAGACCCTCCTAACAACTTCAAGTCATTTGGTTGGGGATGTTATCAAAGTCTATTTTTGGTTCATAATTTCTATAATCTTTCCTGACAGTTACTTCTAGCTTCTGAGTCATAGTCATTGGAACCCTGGAGAATGACATGATTATTAATTGAATAATTCTCAGCTAATAATATGCCAGGTTTAAGATCTTCTGTTGGTGTGATACGTTGTGTGATTATTTATAGAAGTGTGGGAAATGAACATTTGAGTTATATAGTGCCCTTTTGGTAAAGGTATGATTTTTACAATGAGATACATCTATTTCTAATTTGCACCTGTGTTGCAATGAGGTTTCCTGGTCCGGGGCGGCCAGAGGTCCAGACCCACAGACCTGCAGCCCCGACCACTTAGCCGCCCACCACTGCTTAGGCCCCCAAAATGACTCAGACACTTATATTGTATCAATAAACCAAAATCCATACCAGTGCAAACATTTTGAGATTAACAACTGATTTCCTGATCTAAGTAAGTTCAATAATATTATTTTTTAAAAATCATTCATATGCCATATCCCCTTTTTCTTCTTAGAAAGAGATTAACTATGACCATTAACTGTTTATAATGAAAACAAACATTTATAAACAATATTTTGGGAATTTGGGCATAGTTTTCTATTACTACTTCCTGCTGATTGTGGGGTGTTAAAAATCTTATGGGTTTTTGAGATTGGATCAGAGTCTGTAGTCCTGAAGCTGATATGGCCATCTTTGTTGCAGTGGGGTTTCTTGGTCCCAGGCTGCCAGAGGCCGAGACCCACAGATCTGCACACCAGACACATTAGCTGCCTAGCCGCCCTCCGTTGCTGCTCAGGCCCCCAGAAATGACTCAGACGCTTATATTAACTTTATGTTGCTTGGCCTATGGCTCCGGCACATTGCTAGCTTGCTCTTACATCTTAAGTCAACCCATTTCTATTAATCTGTCTGCCATGTGGCCTGTGGCTCACCTGTGTTCCTTACATGTTGCTCCTTGGGTGGCTTGCTCGGTCTGCCTGACTCTGCTTCTTCTACCTATGCACTGATTTCTCCTCCTACTTCTATGGTGCCTGTCATGGGCAAAAACAGCTCCTTTATTTAAAGATTGACATTCACAGCAGAAAGGCATTCCCACATCACTTCCCCCTTTCTGTCTAATCAAAAAGGAAGGTTTCAATTTTAACATAGCAAAATTACATATAACAAAATAGCCATCAAGCAAGAATTATAGTTATAATATCTAGTCTATTTGTATTTAGCAAAATTAAAGAAAATACTCTTATCATCTACCTTATCTTTATGAATCTAAAGTTTCATATCCAATATACCTTTCAAATGACTATGAAAAACTGTACCTATAACTATCTAATCTTCAATTACATCAAAGACCACAGAAGGATATATTTACCCAAGTAAACCAGAAGTGCAAGCGACTTTTAAAATCTAGAAAGGACAGAGATGACACCTATCTGCCCGGACAGTCACTCAAAGTTCCTTTATAAAGTTGGGCATCTATCTTCAGCCTACAGGCCCAAAGTCTCTTTTCATTTCAGTGAAGCAGGAAATCTGCTCTGCCCTTCTGGTACAGTTCATCAGTTGCTTCTCCTTGAGTCCTGAAGAATGATTGACAGTTTTCTCTGTAAAACAGAAACCTGAATGACCATCTTGGCTTCTTCTGCCAAAGTTCAGAGGTCATCTTCCTATGGAACCTGCATGTCCAGTTTAAACAGCATGCTGTCAAGTAGTCAATATAAGAACAGATTCTTGTCCAGTGGCTAACCATTGCCACAAATAGACTCCATATGGAGTTTCTTCGATGTCCATTTTTCTCTTGAAGTAAACTAGTGCTGCCTGGAGCAGACCTGTCTCATTGTCCAGAAAAGGCTAAGCTCTTAAAACATTTTATATGCCATATTCTGTAGGTCTTAGAAGTGTTTGAAGATTACCTATCTAATTCCATTATATCTTTGTATACCTTAAAATCTAACTAACATACATTTCTTAATTATACATTACAATTTTAAATCAGTTACATAATCATATCTTAAACAGGAGTAGAAAAAATACATACAGCATAAGAGAATTGACCTCAAATTTGTATCAATAAGCCAAAATCTATACCAATGCAAAACATTTTGAGATTAACAGCTGATTTCCGGATCTAAGTAAATTCAATAATCTAATTTTTAAAAAAATCATTTATATACCATATCCCCTTTTTCTTCTTAGAAAGAGATTGACTATGACCATTAACCATTTACAGTGAAAACAAGTATTTATAAACAATATTTTGGAAATTTGGGTGTAGTTTTCCATTACTACTTCCTGCTGATTATGGGGCGTTGAAAAATCTCAAGAGTTAGATAGGATCATACTCCGCAGTCTTGAAGGTGATGTGGCCATCTCTTCCTATTAGAGATTTTTTTCAGGGGGTCTTTGTTGATGAAACCATATTTGCCTGGAAGTCATCCACAGGTTCTCATTTCTGTGGAAACAAAAGCAGAACTCTTCCAAAGCAATAAATCCTTAGACACAAATTCCAAAATCAAAATACCTTTAAAATATATATTCTTGTTTAACTTAGTAGCCTTTGCATTTGCAATCCATTGTCTTTCTGTAGTTAGCTCATTAACAGTTAAAAAATTAAAAGAAAACACAATAACAACCAAAATCCATATTTTGTGTCTATTTTCCATCTTTACATGGTTTATTATATTTTTATTACTCTATTTCTCTTTTAGGGACTTATTATATTTTTCTTACTCTATTTCTCTTTTTGAAGACTTTCTCTACCCTCTTTCCTTTTCTCTCTGAAGCCTATGTACCTTTTACATATATTGTAACCCGTTTACAGGTTTTTTGTTTTCTTCTGAATCTGTTTTATTATGAATCATCAATCATTTTCCAACCAGAAGAGCTTTTAAAATACTCACACTCTCTTAAAGAGCCACATAGTGTTTGTAGATAAAGCTGAATCAGTAAGTTCTTTTAAAGGGACCATGTCTCTGTTAGCCTCCAGCAAACAGAGAAGATCCAGGAAATGCTGCTACTAAGAAACCATTCGACTTTGTTTCCTTTTTATTCAAAATAAACAGAAACCTTAAATCAATCACATGTTACCAAGTCTTCTGTAAGATTTCAGGAACTGGTCTTGTTGTACAATGACCCGCTTTTCTGATACACAGTGTGGAAGCTGCTTAGACTCAGTTTCTGCCCTAAAACCCTTTTTAAACTTTTTCAGGCTTTAAGTGGATATTCAGTCCATGTTGGGATGCCATCTGTAGCAATGAGTTTTCTGGCCCCCGGTGGCCAGAGGTCCAGACCCACAGACCTGCCACACCAGACCCCTTAGCCGCCCGCTGCTGATCAGACCCCAGGGCTTATATTAAGTTCATGTTGTTTGGCGTATGCCTCAGGCACATTGTTAGCTAGCTGTTATGTCTTAACTCAGCCCATTCTCATTTATCTGTCTGCCACATGGCCCATGGCTCACCTGTGTTCCTTACATGTTTCTTCTTTGGTGGCTGGCTTGGTCTGTCTCTGACTTTGCCCTGCTTCTCCTACCTATGTTGTGATTTCTCTTCCTTTTTCTATAGTGCCTGTCATGGGCCAAAACAGCTCCTTTATTTAAAGATTGATATTCACAGCATACAGAAAGACATTCCCACATCACACCTGGGTACACATCTTCAAAGATGTGTGATGCAGCAGGTTTCATAGATTTTTTTCATCAAGTTGTTCTCTAGACATTTTTAAAATGGACATGACATTTTCTGTGACTGTGTGGTTTGCTAAGTGCTGTTTATAGAGAATCCACAAATATAAATGATGGGCTGGATGAACTTAATTTGAGTGTATTTAATACCACTTTTAGTGTACTATTTCTTTCTTTCTTTTCTTTCTTTTTTTTTAATTCTATATTAATGGACTGCCTTTCTGCTTAGTCCAAATGAATTAGTCCCCCAGAAAACAATTTGGCTTCTTCCCGGCACCTGTTCCATGAGGAAAGCATTGGTGTGAGATGCTTACAGTCTTTATGTTTGGTTTTGTGTGTGTGTGTGTGTGTGTGTGTTTGTTTTTGAGGCAGGGTTTTCATTGTTGCCCTGGCTGTCCTGAAACTTGTTCTTTAGACAAGGTTGGACTTGCTGTCTGCCTGCTTCTGCCTCCCAAGTGCTGGGATTAAAAGTGTGCATCACCACCTCAGTGTCTTTTTAGTCTGATTTTCAAATTTTCAGTTGTGTGGTCTTTTTGGAACAGGGTGGAAAATTTCCAGGTTGCCCAGAAATCGGTGGTCTATAACCAGGGAGAGGGAAAGAACCATAAACAGCAATAAGAAACCCTTCCGTTACATGCCTCCTGTAAGCCCAGTTTATGATTTGTCATGGTGCTTTCATCTAGAATGTCAGGAAAACTCAGGCTATCTAAATGAATGCCTGCACAATGCGTACTTCAAACCCTCGGCCCATCATACGAATGGCAGCTCTGCTATCTTAATGGTAAAGCGGGCTAAGAATCTCATACCCAAAGGAATGAAAGAGGTGTTTCAGATTTCAGATTTTCATATAGATAAGGAGTCTTCTTAGGGACTGAATTCAAGTTCAAACACAAAATCACCCTATGTCTTACTTTCCCTAAAACATGTCTCACAGAGTTAACCTTTAAGTGTCTCTTGACCATCATGCTGCTGTTTCCATTCAACATAGGTCTTACGGAAAAAATAGTTAGCCAACAAATAACTGGTTGAAAAAGCTTAATGTTTATGGCTTAGTGCTTTTTCTCTGTCCCAATTAAAGAGGCCCCTTTTCTTCCTTCCTTCCTTTTTTTTTCTTTCTCCCCAAGAATTGCCAATTTTCTACCTTTAGTAGTTTCAAATAATACTCAACTGTCACAAAACTCAAACTGGTTCAGCACCGAATGGATGAGATGAGACATGTTACCTTTGCAACAAACTCTTCTGTCTACGGAGCCCTGACTCATTCACAAACATATGAAGGTTTATGCTGGGGGCTGAAAAAAACAGGAGGGGTTTATGGCCTAGTTTGGAGTTGCAACAGTAGCTCATTTTACCTGACTTCAATGTCTTCTGGAACCTAGCAAGACACTAGGGAATGACAGGGAGCTTAGAGATAAAGCTTAGAGAGGCTAGGTAAATGCACTCAAAAGCAAAGAGATCCAAGCTAAGATTAAATGGGCTGAAGTTTCCAGACATGCCAGAATATAGGAGAGGTATCCGGACAGCAGGAAGGATGCACACAAGATAAAGGAAAAAGCATGGGCAGGTGGGGGCTTCTGCTCGTGGTTCTGGTGGCTGGAGACCAGCCACATGAGGGACAGTGGCTGATGAGGCTCACCTAGAAAATGTCTTGTCTTCTACCATCCTAAGTTTGGGTAGCTGTTTGAAAGAATTTATGGAGAGGGGCCCAGGTTTCTGTAGCAGGAGATTCTGGGATACAGGGTGTGAGCACAGTAGGCCATGGGAATGATCAGTTTCGTTTGATCAGGTTGAAAGCCTGAGTTTTGGGAAACAGATTGTGAGGTAGTGATACTACTCCAGGAAGCATACTTATTAAATATTAGGGTAGACTTCATTGCTGCCTCCAGATCTCTAGGCTTTACAAGGCAGTCTGTTCAGACATTAGGCTGTTGAGTTACTGGAAATTGCTTCCCATGAGTCATATTCCTTCTCTCTAACCTCTGCTGCTGAGAATGCTGGCTGTCCCTTCATGCTCGGTACATTCCTCCATTTTCACGGTAATGAACTTTGGCAGTTGATACAGTTATTTCTAGATCTCCTTTGTCTCCGTTACATTTCTGTTCTTATGAAGAGTGAAGAGACACAATCAAGGTAACTTGAAAGGAAAGGGTATAATTTGGGGGGGGCCACTTAGAGTTTCAGAAGGTCAGTCCATGACCGTAATAGCAGGGAACGTGAGGCAGCCAGGCATGGTACGGGGGCAGAAGCTAAGAGATTGCATCTTATCTTCGAGTTGGAGCTAAGCAGTAAATGAGGCTGGGCCTGCCATGGGCTTCGGAGCCTTAAAGCCCACCTCCAGTGGAGCACCTCCTCCAATAAGACCATACCTGCTAATCCCCACAAACAGTTCCACCAAGTATTCAAATATATGAGCCCATGGTGGCCATTCTCATTCATGTTATCCTAGCTTTCTCCCTGTCAAGGTCTGGTACTTCTCAGCACTCTTTCGAGCTTGGTAGGTACTGGGTCGTTTTTGTTTCATGCACCATTTTTCGACTTTAGTGGTGGAGGGTCATCGTCACCATAAAAGGTCAAGAGATTTTAAGATGGGCTTTAGAAGGAAGCTTGTGAGTCCGCAGTAGGCGTATCAGTACCCTACTTGGGCTAACCAGGTCACGCAGCATAGTACAATTCATGTACTGAGCATTTTGGTTTTGACAGTACAGCCTATTGTTACTCTGATATTTATGATGCAATTACAGTTGAGTGATTATCTCAAGAGATAATTCTTTTGCATCTACATAAATATGTAACTTCTACCATAGGAACATTGCAATTTCAGTGTGGTGGGCTTTGTGTGATCAGGGACTTTTTTTGGCCCAATCTTAATGTCTAATGTTTGTTTCTATCTAGATAGTGACCGACACAAGTATTTTAAGAAGAGTTCCAAGTTTCCACAGTTGGTTTTACCAGCTTCCGTCTCTGTAGTTTTATCTTTGGCACAGTGACTGCACCTTAATGTACTGCTTTTGCAGCCAGCAATTGCAACTCTGCAGTTATTGGTCTGCTTCTCTGACAGCAGGCTTAGGCTTCAGCTTGGTGGGGATTCTTTTCCTGCAGGCTCCAGCTCTGTAGCTACTGCTAAAGGTAGACTTAACTAAATTCTATTGTTCCGTTTATGAATGAGAGTCAATATTCAAAGACTGGGATGAAAACCTACTAGCTCAGAGAGGCTGAGTATCAACTAGCTAACCTCTTCTTGTTGGCATCACCCAAAAGCCCATTCTTCCACTCTGTCTCTTCCAGATGCCCTCTGATGCTCTATGGTCATTTTCTGTCAACTAGTTGCTAACTCAGCTCCTGACCCAAGGTTAATTTTACTTCATAAACACAAATGTTAACTTGGAGTTCACAGTGTGATCAAATATCCTCCAGTGTGTCTCTACATTTTACCATACACAAACTATCAAATTGTACAAGTCTGACTTCTTACAATGAAAAGGTTATAGAGTAAATATTACCAAGCTAACCTTATAAATCTATTAGCAAGGCTACAGCCCAGCAGAAATTGTAGAACAATGGAATACTTTCTCTGTAAACATGTTTTCAGTTTTGGTGGTCTCCAGGCATGTGGCCCACTGCTGGTTGCTATGTTCCTTCTTAGGTCTTTGAGGATCTGGAGAGCCATCCCATAAAGGAATTTTATGTCTTACAGATGAAGTTATGGATTTTTAGGTTAACTGATTGTGGTATATAAGGTACAATGTATATACAATTTATATATATATATATATATATATATATATATATATATATATATATATATATATATATATACAGTCAGACTTACTGACATCCAATATACAGTTCTAGAGTTCTACAGATATGTACAAGCAGCCACTATTCCAGCCATAGTCTATGTTTCTGTCATTTGATATGTCTCCTTCCTTTTTGTGGTGGTCCTTCCCACCCTCTCCAGTCAGAGTAATCCTTGATCTGATGTCTATTTGTGGCATTTTGCCTTCTCCAGAATTTTAAGTAAGTGGTACCAGACCTTTAGTAGTTTGTATCTGGCAGATACTTCTCAATTCCTTTATATTGTCATATGTATCAGCAGGGTTTTTTTTTTTTTTTTTTTTTTTTCCTGAGTAGTATGTTCTACATAATAATTTGTTTATCCATTTACCAGCTGATGGACATCTGGATAATTTCATGTTTGAGGCTCTGACCGAATAAGGCTACAGAGAACATTTCTGTGTCAGTCTTTGTGTGGAAGCTGGGTGTTCTAGTTCTTCATACCTAGAAGGAGAATTATTAAGTCAAACGACTGTGTTCTCTGCTTTAGAAAAAAACCTGCCAAATTATTTTTTTATAAAGTGCTTGTAATAGTCTGAATATTCTACCATAATTTCTTTATCAGATTTCATATTTAACCATTCTAATAGCTGTGTCATGGATCTCTTTAAAGATTTCTTGTACTTCTTTTTAATTATGCTGACAATTTCTTTGTTTGCTTACATTGTACTATATTTGGTTGACAGTGTTGGATTCTAGACACTACAGCTTCTTCCTTAGTATGGTTACTTGTCAGTGAGATTTTATAAAAATTGTGAGTTTATATGAAAAAGTACAAGGAAGCCACCATTTTATATTGGTATCTGCAGAGAATTGATTACCAGACAACCCTTATTTACAAAGGGCTGTGGATACTCAAGTCCCTGTTATAAAATGGCATTGTATTTTCAAAGAATCTACAGGCATCTTCTATATACTTCTGGCTGACTTAGAATATGGATATAGTGTAGATGCTATGTAAATAGTTGTTACATTACCTTGTTCTGGAGTGGCAATAAAAAATCTGTACATGTTCAATGGAATTGAAATTTTTCCTCCAATTATTTTCTAAGAACTGTTGGTTAAATCTAAAGATAAGAATCAGTGACTCCATAGGAGTGCTGTACTTAATTGCCTCCCAGTTTCAAGACATAAATCCATCCTAATGGATGTGTTCCTTCCTGGACTGTCTGCTCTCTTTAGTGTGTGGAGGGTTCTATCCCCTGCTGCCCTGGTTAGTTGATCTTCTCTTTCATACTTGCACACACCCTTTACATGTTTGTGTATGTCATTTCACACTCTTTAGGGAAATCACCAGTGGATTTGCTAAGCCACTCCACCCCCATACACACACTCAGCCCCTTGGAACCTCAGGCTGTTGTGAGGGCCACCCTGCAGCACTGTGTTCATGGGTCTACAGTAAGCTGCTTACTGCCTGAGGTTTTTTGAATCACATGTACCCAGTACCCACTGACATAAATAGTGGAAGTCCACAGGCAGATGCTGGTCTGAGCAAACTGAGCAGTTCTGGACTTTTAGAGAATACAAAATCTTAGTGGTAGATCTGATACTAACTAGTTCTCAAAATCTTACTTTACACATTGCTTGTGTACCCTTGAGTTTGCTTGGGATGGATATAAGATCACTTGAAACTGTACTTTGGCAAACCCTATCATTATGATCTAACTTGGAACAAGAGAGAAATTGTAGTTTGGGATTGCCCAAGTCTAGAATATCCTTGATTTTACTTTAGTTTCCCATGGATCTTCAGCATGTCAGCTAGCATCAACAGTAGAACAAAATATAGATTATGCTCCAGTGGTTAAGCTGCCTTATGAAGTGATACTAATATTTTTAATTAATTGTTTTGTATTAATATCAGAATATTTTATAAATACAATTATGAGCTCTTCAGAGATTTGTGGAAATTAAGGATCAACTGTGATATGATAGAGAATCAAATGGATCATCTGTTCACATAACCATGAGGCCTCGAAGGCTCAGATCTATGATGTAGTCATTTTAGTAGGATGGCTTTGATTCCACATGACAACTCTAAAGAGAAGCTGATACTGGATTTCTTAACGTTATTCCATCTCACCCATGGTTGTGTGACTCTGACATCTCTGGATAGTAATGGAGTTTAGCTCCTCGTTTTTCTCTCTTCAAAAGTATGAAAGTAGACAAGAATAATCATAAAGCTGGAAAAGAAATTTTTGAGTCAAAATTAAAAAAAAATTTCTGATTGCAAAATAGCATACTACAAAACCATTTATTTTATTTTGAGTCATAACCAGTTAAATTTGGCTCAGAGATCTAAACGTGCTCTCAAATAATCCTAACAGTATATGATCTTATTGATTTGAATACCTGGAATCTGGTAGAAAATAATGTCCTTAAAGTTCATGTGCCAAAGGAACCAAAGAGAAACGTGGAAGTTGAATCTTTGTTTTCGTTCAGTCTGGTGCTAAGTTCTACTTCATGTTATTGCTGAGCATCGCTGAGTGATCCAACAGAAGCAGACTATTTGGAGAGGTTTGTAGATGACAGTGTGTGTGGGTCATTCTTAGGTGTTATTAGAGTAGCCATTTTCAGGCTTTCTGTCCAGTTTTTAAAGCCGTATAAAATCTAGGTCATCATGTGTGGGCTTACCAATAAACTTAATTGTTATTCATCAGACGTCATTTCAGAAGGAGACATGTGACAGTTGAGAATATAAGACCCCCAAGTGATGTGGTCCTTGACCATCATCTTAGTTACTGATTATTCTTCTATCCATGCATGGATAGTGCCTCTTAATGAAGACACCTATGCAGCTAAAAGGTTCTTTCCCTACCTAGTGCCTCCCACAGCCAAACAAAGATGCTGTCCTTCCCTGTTGTGCTTTCTGACAAGAGCAAATGTGGGAGGAAGAGAGAGTTAAAATTTCCAACACTGAATCTTCTTCTGAGTTGCCAGATATCTGTACAAACACCGCTTTGACGATTCATCCAGCTGCCCCCAATACAGTGAAAGCAGTCACTGGTCTGGTCACACTTATAAGAGATTTGCAGAGCCACATCCCTCAGGAATCTTCAGTTTCTCATCATCTTTTAAAAATGCAACATGTGGTTGGGGCCAGCCACATGTCCAGTCAAATATTTTTTTTTTCCTTCTTGAAAATGATGAATTGTATACTTAAAATCTGGCCTGGCCTTACTCGGGGTCTGGCCACCTTCTATGACGTGTAGGAGCACTCCTGTCTTGGGCCCAGCTCAGTGTTGTATTTGGGGCAGAGGAAAAGCCACAACACATACATTGTTCATGCTCTTTATACCAAGAGCTGAGTTTGAAAGTGCAAGCTCTGTTTGCTTTGCCCAGTTCTGCTGTGGTGTGTCAGCAGCTCCTTCCTGCTGCACTCAGCCCAAAGAGCTGAAGCCCTGGTGGGTGTCACAGGGGATGCTGCATTTGGAGGCATGTGAAACCCAGGGTGATTCTCGGGTCACTTGTGGCTGGTGGAGTGCACAGAGCAGACCTGCCCAGTTGTTTATTTTGTTGTTTTCTCAAACGAATGTAAAGGCTGCTACGTTGGCTCAGAGTAGGTCTCCAACCCATCTTTCCCCTCAGAGTTTAGGAAATGCAGTGCCTTAAGTTATTGTGTCTTAATGCTCATCTGAACATTTAGTCTGTCTTTTTTCTTTCAGGAATCTCCAAAGTGAACACCTAAAACGTCATCCCTGCTTTTTCTGAGTCTTGAATTGAAAGCTGCTAAATAAAAGGTAACCCTATTTTAAAATGCATGACTAAACTCACATATAAATCTGCCCGTAGTAAATATATTTCTTTTATGTGTTGCACAGACTCCCTTTGTCATTTTTCCAGCTTCATTTACTTCCCCTTTTTTCTCCTTTCTCCCCCCCCACCTCTCCCCGTTTACTTCCTTCTCTCTCTGCATGTATTCAGGCCACATGTGTGGAGGCCTTTCTGGGACACACACTCTACCGTTCTCTAGCAGTCTGAGTGGCACGGGAGGGACTGGTGAAAACGGTGGTCTAATGAGTCCCCATTCTCCTGAGGTGAAGGTCCTCTTGCCCTCCCTCTGGACTGACTTGGACATTGGCTTACAGTACCTTCTTTTGGGTTACCCGAGCCTCCTTTCTGTTTATATTCAATCTTCACAGTTAGGACCTTTAGAATCAGAATGACATACAGTAAAGACAGAAGCAATAGTAGCTACCCAGACTATTAATATGTGGACATTTCCACTGGACCTGCGACCTGACATGACAGTTCCAAGATGAACATGCTTTTCTATTCTTGTCTTACGTCACAGTAAACATACAGGTGAACTAAAGTTCCCTATAAAATGACTTTCTGTATATTCAAGGTGTGTGTGAAACATGAACATATTTCACATGTAGAAACCACCTGGACGTGTGCACAATTCTTGATGCTCTGCTCTTTACAGATAGTGCACTTTTTTCTCAGGGTGCAGCAAGTACTGAATTAGTTAGTATTTCCAAAATACAGTGTCCCGGGCATACAGCGCATACCCCATGAGAGGGAGCGCTCAGTGATAATACGGTAACAGTGTTATCATGCTGTGTTTGTAATAGGACAGGTTCCATGGCCCCAATGCTGATGGAGCCTAAGAGTAGGAGGGAAGAAGGGCTACAGGTTCAGTAATTTCATTGTTTAGTTCATTAAATAATTGTCTCCGTTTTGATCACAAAGATTCATTCATTTGCCTTGGCTATGTTGGCAAATGGAGTCAATACTTATGTTATATATTCCTGAATTCTTCTGTTCTTACCATACTATCTAAATACAAAGGGCAGCATAGTCTTGGGTTTTTAAAAGTTTTAAAGCAATTAAATATGCATAATTACTTGTTCTCTCTTATTAGTTTCTTACTAAATATGAAATGGTCTGAAATATTATCACCTTTATTCTTTTCCCAAACTTTAAGTAGAAAATCCTCCTGAAATTAAACAATGTACATACACTATACATAAATTAAATGCAGCTTACGTAAGCTTTGGCTTTTCATTGTTCTTTGAACTGAAAACAGTTGAGTCTATTGCATCAGAGAATTTCCTAAGCACTCATTTTGTAGCATTTGCTTGGTGTGCAGTGCAAATGAATGACATTTCCAGGCAGACAAATGTTGTAAAGAACTGCGATGGAGCTCAGGAGTAGAATTTGTGCCCATCTCTAGCATATCTCACACACACACACACACACACACACACACACACACACACACACACACACACACACACACACGAGACTTTAAAAGCAAAGAGTATATAATTCTGTAATTCACTCCAAGTCTCGTACCTTAGCAAGCAGCTCCATCTGAAACGTTTGTCTCTATGCCAGCACTGGACATGCACAGTGTAAAGAGGCCTGGAATGAAAATGTTTCCAGGGCACTGAGTGGATGAGAGGCCGTTTCATAAAATCCCAAGGGCTTGATAACTTCCACATTTGCTTCTAGTAGCCCTGGAAACTGAATTCTAAAGAAAGTCATTTCCCTGGGAGGATGTATGTTTTAAAATGCAGCAATGTTAGTTTGGTCTGATGTTTGGGGTGCTAATGACTGGATGGAGTCTGCTTCCTGCTGCCCTCTCCCATCCCCCTGTCCTGCTTGCCTGCCCTCCATCCTTCTAGATCTTTCCCTGAGAACCCTGCTGTCCCAGTGCTCCTTGCCTTTTAAGAGAGAAGCCTGATGACAATCCTACCCAAGAGTGGTGCTAGCCTCTGCTGCCATGGCCTCTGCTTTAGCAGTTCTGCCTAGACTGGGTCTGGGGACAGGGTTCCTGACCCTATGAAGATCCCTGGTGCTGCCTCTCAGTCTCTGCTCTCTGAGGTGGTTTCATTGGTGTCCCTAGATGTATCTTTTCTCAGCGGATTTTGGAGGAAAAAGCACTCTGCCTCTAACCATATCAGTATTTTATGGCAGAAAGCAGTATTATGGTTGCATTTTTACAAATCTCTCTGCATTTTACAAGGAAGGACCAGGCTTAGAGAAGAGTTGTGCTCTGTCTGAGTGAAATCAAGACTTAATACTAAGGTGAGGATATCCCTAGCTCCTGTGATAAAAATCTAAATCTGGACTTGCAAAGTGTCCTTCTAAAACAGTAGACACCTGCCTCTTTTCATTAGTATTTTAAAATACATTTGCATTTTTACCTCATCATTATTATGACATGATACAGGAACTCAGGGAAGTTTGTGAGGAGAATTCTGACTATGAGACTACTCCAGAAAAACAAGACAAGAGTCTTGTGACCTCAGTTCCTTCAAAACAGGGAATTGTACTTGGAGTATGCTTTGTGCTCTTTGCAGATTGTAGTGGATAGGAGAGAGTTTACTTCAGATTACTCATTGTAGCTTGCTGTTGTCATCCTCTTAAATATTTTAAATATCCTTTATATGACTCTATGGAAATCATTTTTGGCACATGCGGCGTGTCCTTATGATTGTGTATACAGCTTGAACTCATGAGCACTTTACTCGTCTGATGTCTCTTAACCCTCAGAGTATAAATTGTCTGGGCTCTGAATAAAGTTGCCTGTTAGATGAGGCTTGATCCGCCTGGTTAGTCCTCTGGCCCTGTTCTCCCGGGTCCTGCCCGCTCTAGAGTGAGGAAGCGTTACATGGTGTGTGTGGTTTGTCCTCTGAGCAAACAAGTGAAGAAAACACAGCCGCTCCTCAACGTTTGGAAAACAAAGTAAAAGTTTCTGAAAATCAAGACGTTAAAGCACCATCGGTGGGTAGTGAAGACAGCGGTCCCCCAACACCTCAACGTAAGCTGCTCCGACAGTATGGTTTTCCTAGGAGATACCCCTCAAAAGCTTAAGCCCTGGCTGACGGTGCTGTTGAGGGAAGACTAGATCACGAGGTGCTAACTCTGTCAATGTATTAATCCACTCATGAGTTCATTATTAGAAGGTAGAGTGGCTTGGTGGTTAGCACTTGCAGCTTTTCCAGGGGACCCAAGTTTGGTTCCCAACATCCATATCAGTTCTCCAACAACTGCCTTTAATTCCAGTTCCAGGGGATCCGACATCTCTTTCAGCTTCTGCAGGTACCCCACCACCACCACTATCCGCCACACACACACATATAGCAAACACTCACAAAGACAGACACAGAGACATAAGTCTTGAAAAAGCAGTCCTCAAAGAAATAAAAAGAAGAAGATAGAGCCCAATTGGAGGAAGAGAGTCACTGGGGTCAATGCTTTTGATGGACATACTTTCTATAGCCCTTTCTTATCTCCAGGCCCAAGTCTCCATTGTCCATTGTCATTATCACAGGGCAGTCTGCTTTCCTCTCCTGCTATTCCAGTGCCTTGCCACAGGCCTTAGAGCAATCTGAGCAAACGCTGAGCAAAAACAAATCTTTATCCTTCTAAGTGGTTTTTATAAGGCATTTTGTCACTGTGAGGAAAAGCTCCAAGAGACCTTTGATTTAACTTATTATTATTTATGTTATTTGCTTTTTATCAATTTACCCCATGTATTATCAGAACAAGCTAAGCATGACTACATTTTAATATATGGTAACGTGAAGTTCTTTAGACTTTGCAAACTGATAAGGATATGAATATTCTTCTCTGAGTGTACTTTTTAAAAACCAAATTCTAGAATACAACCTTAATTATCCTAAACTGAGTTTGGGGATTGGTGTCGCATTTTTCTGGTTTCTTTAACCGTAGGAGGTTATGTTTTAACAACCCTGAGTGGATGCCCCAGAAGGTTGGATGGTAAGGAACGATGCAATTACTGATTCGTTCTATGCATATATTCCTCTGGACTAGAGAGTTAACTAATTAAATAGTTACAGCAAGAGATTAGTGACTGTTAATAATATGACAAGAACAGCTGTAACAATATTGCAGTGTGTTTTTACTTTGAGGTCGTTACTAAGGAAAATAATGGTTTGTTAGAACATAGGCACTGAACTACCTGGGCAGCTACCTGATAACTGAAGTGACCCTGGTTAGTAAGTGATTAACAAGTGATTTAAATATACTGCATAGATAACTCAAAGACCTGATTAATTCCTGGTGGAATGACAGCATGGTAATTCAGGACCCTCCTCTGAGTCATATGTGATTTAAAACATTGGGCTGATGTATGTCTGAAATTTTTCGTTTTATATATATATATATATATATATATATATATATATATATATATATATATATATATATATATATATATGCAATGGGTGACTACCTGCCACTGAAATTGTGGGAAATAAAGCCCTGACTGGACCACTACTGTCTGCCTTTATTATGTTTGGTAGAAGACAATAACCTGAAAGTATGTTTTATTTTTCTGCCCTCTTCTTGAGACCTTGATATATTGACAGATCTTTTAAGTATCAATGTAATAAAGCCATAGTGTGTTCCATTTTTTTTCAACATAGTCTGTAATATAGGTTGAATAGCCATCTGCAGAAGTTGCTTAGGTTCTTCCTGTTATATAGGATTCCCTTTCAAAACAAAACCACAAAAAATGTACCTTTAGTTTTCTCCAGGTGTTTGTATTTAAATGTATACTTCTCTCTTCCTTCTTGTTTATATTTTAAACTTAAAACTCTTTTTGATTTATAGGCACATACCAGTCGTAATGATAAAGTCGTGTTTTTATTTGGAACGTTATTTGCAAGCTGTCCGTGTTTTCCATTTAGTCTCTTTCCAGTGAGCACTGTTCCAGGCAGTATGCTGACTTGACCCCCAGTTCATTAGAATTGGAAAGCTGCCATTTCTTCTTACTGTTGCCAAGACCACCAAGCCTGGGTGTCTTCATTGTCCCTCTGTGCTCTGCCTACTGCAGGGTACCTCCAATCGCATACTGCTCCAGTTTCTTCAGAGTCTATCCCTAGACAGATAGGCATCACTGCAGCACAGCCCAGGCAGGGACCAACTGGGTTGCAATTCAGGGTACTTTAGATCAAATGAATTCTAGATTCTTCTACTCAGTAGCTCATCCAATTTGTGTATACTGTCGGAAGATAATTGTACCCATTGAGAGACACGTTGACCTTCTTTTACTGGAAGATGGTTGATGATGCATAATCATACCTTAGCCTCTTTTTGCTTAAACACGAGGTCTCAGTTGATACCCATTGCAGATCCTGTGACAGTTGCCATCATCTCTGGCCATCAGCCCTGGGCTCATTGTTGTTGACTGCTTTCTGTTCAGAACTTTATCATGTAATGCCCCTCAAGTCTTTAAGTGTTTAAGGCAGAGAGGTACCATATTTAACACCAATTGAGAAAAAAAATGGGATTGTTTTGCTGTTACCTGCCTTCAGAGTATTTATAAGAATGTAGTGGGGGCATCTTCTTCTAGGTGTGTTTTTAGAATAGACTGTTCACCTAATTTAAACAGTTATGGAAATAGTGACTGCATCAAGCCACATAGTAAATGAACCAGCCCCCTGCCTTAGACCTATCAGAGGACGGAGGAGCTTCATGCTTAACTTTTAGGAGTTCCCAGAGGCCTAAGGCTCTACCTGCAAGTGTGTACCCAGCAGCCATAGCACCTTGTGGGAAAGACTTGGCCTTTACCTTTAAGAAGCCCATAGCTAACCTGCCAGAGTTGTTCTGTGCTGTAACCTTTTGCATTGAATGGGCCCACAGCATGTTTACATGTTATTTCTGAAGTTACATGAATAAGCTAGAGAAAGAGGTGGCTCTTTGTTGTCCCTTCTGAGTAATTCTCATCCATGGTGTCAGTATCCTTAGATTCAGCCTAGGGTTGATTCAGCCTGACAAGGTTGGTACAGGGGCACACATGCACTCTCTGGCTGTCCATTATCCTGATCATCTCTTCCACAGCTGTCTGTGTTGGGTCCTGCTGACAATGCAGAGTTGTTTGACAGCAGAATGTGGCATCCATGGAGTCAGGTCCCCCATGTGAACATGATGTGCCCAGTCTTAGTGTGACTGTTGGCTGGCAGAGGCAGGCCTGACGTTTTTTGAGTCTGTGCTCAGGGTCACAAAAGCCTTTTTCTCTAGTTTTGTTTCCTATTTTTTTCCTTTTCAATTTTATATAACACACATACACAAAATATCTTACTGTTATAAATTCTACTAGTATTACATGATCTTAAAATTTCATCTAATGCTTTCTGATAGTTCTACCAAACAGCCATTTAAGAAATCTCTTCTATGAATGAGACTGTATTGGGCACCAGGCCCCTCTGGATGGTGGGAAGAAATTAGATTGCTGCTTTTGGTTTGATAATTTAAGTTCCTAAAGGGACTTGGCCTCCTTCTTTGAAGGCCAGTCACCTCTACAAAGGTCTTATCTTCTACAACATGCTACACCCAAGCACATCTGCTTGGTGAGATCCCTCGTCTTCCTTCTTTTCTCAGAATTTATGAATTCTGTCTGTGACTACTGCTCATACACCAACAGAGGGCAAAGCACTTTGCTCCTCTCTAAGCAGCTCATTTATGGGTACTTGAGGTTTGATCAGGTATGCCTGCGTCAGTGACCTGTCTGCAGGGCTGCTTTGCCCAAGGTTGCCTTGTGACTCCTGTACCACTCCACTTTAGAGACCAGGTTTCACATATTACCCTCCCCCTTACTTGTCCTAGAAGAGGAAGAAACATCTCTAGTACCATCTGAGAAGCAGGACTGCATGCACCACCACATCTCAGTCAGACTTTGGGAGTAATACTAGTTTTCACTTAATGTTGACCGCACAGATCTAGAGATTGAATCTGGGACCTTGTGTATATGAGGCAAGCGTTCTGTTACTGAGTTAAGCCCTCACCCTCAATTTCCACGTAATTTTAAGTATTAAACCTGAATTTAATCTTAGCCCTGGGAATTGAACTCTTTTCACTAATATTTATATTCTAGATTTGAAAATCTAGAATATCCTAGGTTACATGGGAAATGAATTCTAATCAGCAGGGCCATATATATGTGTGACCATTTTAAATGAGATTGGAAGGGTCTACTTTGGCTATTTCTCCTTTCTTTGCTGTCCTTGCTTCAGAAACCTTGTTGACATGTGATTCTGTGTTCTTGAAATAAACTATACTGATAAACGAGGTGTTTTCCCCTTCAAGTACATTTAGGAATAGGAAGTTTATTTCATTTGGGTAAAGAGCTCATCCTGTGTCCCACCCTCTGGACCATCGTATTGGCCCAGGATGACTGTCCTACTCTATGCCAGTCTTTCTGGCTGAGGATGACCTATTGGCCAATTCCTATGGACCTTCTTATCAGCTTAGGCACATCACAGTAATTAGCCACATAAATGGGCAAGTGAGCATAAATGCAAGAAATGGACACATCCTCTTCAGTTAAAATGCTCTGCTTTTAATTTTCATCCCCTTCCTCCATTTTTTTATGATTAGGTATGATCAGAGATTAGACGTGACCAGTGGGTGATGGTGATCTTCCTACCAGCATGCTAACTGATGACCTCACATCCCTCTCCCACAGGCAGATTTGTCATTGTTTTGTATTCTGCCTATTTGGGTCAGTCACAACCCAAGGAAACCAGAGCAGGTGATGGGTCTTGTTGCCAGTTAGGAAAGACATTGAGGGCATTCTTCTGGATGAAGTCCACTCATAGTATTGGCCGCTGTGTCACCTACGTGTGACTTTGTTTTTATGCTATACTGATTGACAGAGGAAGATTTGGGGTCAACAGCATTTTGTGACATTAGTCACCTAGTAAGTAAGGACTTTGTATAAACCATCATGTCTGTATCCTCTCCTCTGACTTTGAGCTGTAGGATTGTTACTGCATTCTGCCAGGAATAGTTTTCAGCAATGAACGTCCGTGGCCTGTCTTATATGCGGTATGCAGTGGCTTGGTCCCTAACTTCCCTGACCTTACCTTCTTCCTGCCTACCTGCTAAAGCAAAGAACAGCTAGTGTAGGTCTTGGGGCTGAGCTCTCCTATTCACCCCTTCTTGCTTCCACATACTCTGTTTGGTGAATTGCACTGATTGCATTGATGATGAACACATTCTAAAACTGTAGATGTTAATTTGAAACAGAGCATGTGCATTTTCAGGAAGCTGCAGCAGTAAAGGGGACTGCACACACAGCAGTCCCATCCAAAAGGCCCGTTTGTTCCATGGTTATTTGTGTGCAGGTAGTGTTACCTAGTCAAACCCTGAGTGACCCTGGACTCTTTTACTGTGTTCATTTTAATTTTTCCCAGAGGGATCCTCTTATTGTTGCTTAAAAGGGCTGGCAGTTAGTTCAATGACCAGAGGCCCTTACCTCCAAGCTCGGGGGTTCAAACCCCAGGATCCTCACATTGTGGAAGGAGAGAACCATCTCCCAATTTCTCCTCAATATCCACATATGGTTACATACATACACACACACACACACACACACACAAAATAGGTGGACGGATGAACAGATGGACGGACGGACGGACGGACGGACAGGCAGACAGACAGACAGACAGACAGACAGATAGATAGATAGATAGATAGATAAATAGATAGATAGATAAACATGTAATAAAGAATGTCTTTTCAAAAGAGTGGGGAGCTAGCTAGGAGCTAAATATGGGGGCAAAGCTGAAAATATCAGAGAGAGAGAGAGAGAGAGAGAGAGAGAGAGAGAGAGAGAGAGAGAGAGAGAGAGAGAGAGAAACAAATCACAGCCAATTCTCATATAGCCAGCTCCTCAGCCTGTCTCCACGAATCCTCCAACCCCTGCCTCTCTTTCCTGAGCTCACTGGAGAAGTAGTGGGGAAGCTGACTTCCTCTCTCTCTCTCCTTCTGCCCAGCCATCTTACTTCCTCCTCACTCAACATTCCTAGAGCTAGGATTGAAGCTGTGGGTCACCACTCTGACTCTCATGGCTTGGCTCTGTCCTCTGATATTTCAGACTTTTTATATTAAATATATATCACCACCCACATACCAACATTTATTTTATGCCTGGGACTGCACTTGTATAGTACAGTAGACATCAGTGTGCCTGATGCTGGAAGTGTTACATATCTATATTTAACTCCTTTTTTACAAATTGTGTGTGTGTGTGTGTGTGTGTGTGTGTGTGTGTGTGTGTGTGTGCGTGTGTGTTTACATTTACACCAAAATCAGCTGAAATAAAGAACATTTGGTTAATATGCCAGGTTAATCTCTGATTCCTAGAACTTCAGACTAGTCTGAATCCCTGCAGCTTGGGAAGGATATAATCGTGTATTAACATTTTTGTCCTCTAGGGCTCCTGGATCCAGAGAAGGAGATAGATGGTGCTCAGGGTAGAAGTGCAGTACCCTGGGGAGTGGCTGCCTTCCAAGAAATAAAACGAAGCAGGGGCTCGGCAAACAGGATATTAGAACCCGGGGACATTTGCCCACTCTAGGACTGAAGTCTTGTCCATGACTGATTAATTAACCTGGGGATGTCTGTCCACTAGTATGTGTCTCTCTGTGAGGGGAAGCAACAGGAAGAGGCACACCAGCCATGCACCCAGCTTGTCAGTGGATGTTTCAACCCATGGTGTATGACCTTTACCTTCTAGAGAATGTCTTACCTATTAGAGATTTGGCCATTTTTCCATCAGGAGCTTTCATTCTTGCTTGGAAATAGCTGATTAATTTTTTTCCCTCTAGACCTTTAGGCTTTAAATTTTTGATATTAAAATATAATCACATCAGTTTCCCTATTAACTTACTCCCTCCAGTCCTCCCAAGTCTCTTGCTGGCTTTACACACACACACACACACACACACACACACACACACACACACACACACACACAATTGTTTTAGGGACTAGTAAGGCTCTCAGCATTCCTTAATTGCTTGTAATTCTTTGTCTAGAGGTGAGATTTCCTTCCTGCACATTAGCATATTTATTGGTGCTGTCTTTGTTCGGTTTTTGTTTGGGCAGCTATATTATTGTTGCAGTGTCCTGGGTGACCCTTCCATGTCATTTCCAAGAGACACAACCTCACAGCATATTTTTCTCTGGCTCTTACAATCTTTCTGCCCCCATTAAATCCAATTATGTGATGCTGTCCAAGATTAGGTGCAGGAATTGTGTTGTAGACATATCCATTGGGGATTGGCTCCCCGGGGTCACTTGGTCTCTGTATTTTGACTGGTTTTTTGTTTTCTGTACTGGTCTCTGTCTGTTACTAAAAGAATTCTTTGATGAATGTTGAAAACTACACTTACATGTGAATACAGGATAAATATTTAGAATAAATTTAAGAATCACACAGTGCTTTAGTAAAATGGCAGTTGTGGCTTCTCCTTGAAGATCTATGACCTCTTTAAAGCAAGCCTGGGGTAGCTGGCTAGGCTTCCAGAACCAGGCATGAGTACCTACTGTTGAGTGGCTCTTAGGTCTAAATTAGAGATCTGTTTGTTACTACTACGTTATGAGTCACCATTGCCCCCCTTAGGATTCTGTTGTGCTGCCAGCCCTTGTGGCTTATAGAGGCCACAGCTGGGTAGGACAATTTATTGCTTCCATCCCTTGGCAGCCTTCATACCTACTGGAGGCTTGTCCTCAGAAGGAGGATTTGAATGAAGATCCAACTTGAATTTTCTGAACTCATGTCCGAAATAGGAAGTGTGTTCTGCAGTAGGTTAGCTAGCCTCTTAGAGGTAAGTAAGAGCAATAGCAACACCCTGTATCATTAGGAGGGTCTCTTGGACTCCCCTAACTAACATTTCAAAAGACAGTTTCTTATGCCTGGTTCTGATGTCTTTGTGAGAAAGTCAATGTTCTTGTGGGAGCATTGATACCTAAGTGGGCTTAACTTCGTTTAAACTCTGCATATACTCAAATGTAATATATGTAATTCTAGGTAAACAAGAATATGATTCCTTATGACTCTTTTAGACATTCTTAGTGTCATTTTCCCTCCTCCCTTTGCTCAGTAAGCCCTCTCTGATTTCCCCATGTTCCCCTTCATACCCTAGTTATCTTTGCCTGGTGATACTAACCCCACACCCTCACACATTTGCATAGGCTTTCTATCTTCAAGGGACTCTCTAGCTATTCTATACCACCTTCTGTATTGCCTCCTTAGTCCTCTGAATGCTAAATCCAGATCTTGTATCTTCATTTTATAGATAGAGAAACCAGAGTCTAGAGAAGGGAAGCCCCTTGTCCTGGGCTGCAGATGATAAGAGATGACAGAGCCCCATGGGGTTGTTCTAGAACTCTGTTTCTCTGACCCGCTGTACTATACTGTAATGGAGAGCCAATAGAGAGCCCTGATTCCTTCACATTTGGTTTAATTCAATGACTGTATTCACCCTTTTGGGGATGTATGTGGTTGCTCAAGGACTTAAACATGGTCACTGGAGCTTACATGAAACTACTTGTCTGTCATATTTGAGAACTAGTGCCGATAGCATTGTAAGTTCACTTGTAGTCATGAGTCCTGTGTCTGCTCAGAGCCATAAAATTTGTGCACATGAACAGTGGCATTCATACAGACTACCACAGCCAGACACCTTGAATTGGAACTCTATCCCCAAACAGCTCTGTGTATAGCCCTTCATAACCAACTTCAGCACTTACAAAATGCTCATGAACAACTATGAAAATGAATATATTATACCTGTGATAATGACTCATGCTTTATAAGCCTACTTCATTGCACCCCAAATACCTTTCAGTTAAAAATATAAGAGAAAGATAAATATTTAATTTTTCAAAGCAGATTTATCTGTATTAAATTTTTTTTTATCAAAACAGCAATTCCTACATAAATAAAAGGATGTTAAGGTTGCAGTAGGACAATCAAAGTAAGTATCTGTTGCACTTTGTAATTTAGGTGGATATTACTCAACTTGGATCTTATACTTAAAGTAATGGGATTTGTTATTTTCTAAGAATAGTCTCACTAGATAGAATTACAAATAAAGGTCAGCTTGAACTCTTTGGACTGTGACAAGCTTTCAGTGCTCAGTGACACCTTTCTTTGGGGACTCATGAAAACTCCTTAACAAAATGCTGCTTGTGGTTAAAGTCCTAGAACTGTCCGAAGACTTTACACACTGGAAATGGAGTCCTCAGACAGTAGGGGGATTATGTTGTTCCATTGTAAATAATTGTTCCCGCCTATGAGTTAAATAAAAAGCGCTGATTGGCCAAAGGCAGACAGGAAGTATCGGTGGGGCTACCAGACTAAGAAGACTCTAGGAACAGGCAGAACAGAGCAGAATGCCAGAGAGAAGCCAGAAGAAGTAGAGGACAACTATGCTGCTCTGAGAAAAGGTACTGAGCCCCATGGCTGAACAGGATAAGAGTCATGGGTTAGATTAAGGGTAAAGAGTTAGCAAGTTATATGCCTGGGCCTTAGGCTGATCAGCCTAAAACTATTGTAAGCATCTGTGTGTCTCTGTGGGTCTGTGGGTCTGTGGGCCTAAACCTTGAGGCTAGGCCCAAATGTCCGGGCCAGAAAACCTCTTACTACATCAGACTTTCCTTACTTAAACATGTTCTGAGTTAATAGGTTATATAGAATTCATTCTGTGGATCTAGAAAATAGTGGGCTAACTGGATAAAGTTAAAACTTTCTAAGGAGTGTTAATTTCTTAAAAGTCAAATCTTAATAGTTTGTTACTGAAGTATTCTTATTAGTGGAGCAAAACTAGCTCATCTGACTAGATGGGCTTTATGTGTGTGCAGTTAGGATGGTGAACGCCACACTCAGAATGTGTGAGTCTGTATCCTGTGATGTGATATCAGAGCCCACATTGAAACCATGTGACACACCAAGGGAGAGTCCTGTCCCACAGCGTCACTGGTCTTTCTTGCTGCTATATCTCTTCTCATCTGTTAGCTGACAGATGCCTAGCATGATGACACACACCTGTAATCTCAGCACTTAGAAGGTGGAGACGGGGACTGGAAATCCAAGCTTACTTTTGACTACTTGGGGAGTATGAAGCTAGATCTTAGCTCAAAATTACAATAACAAACCAACCCACAAAAGCCAATGTGAGAGTGGTGAGGGAGAGGGGTTCCAGGCCTCTTGAGAGCAGGGGTTTTGTCTACATAGTTACTTTTCTATCTGTACAGCATGACACTTACTGGGAATTCAGTAAATGCTCACAAAGTAAAGGAGGTAAACTGTCAGTCAGACTGCATTCTCTACATACTTAATTCTTAGGGCTTTTTCATATGTTTGCAAACAATTCTATATTCAATTCCATTTTATGAATCAGTCACATTTTATTCTGTGTCTTGAAGTCTCTCAGTTCCAAGATCCATTCTGTGGTCATGTCCATTTATTGATTGTATCAGTTCAGATTTTGTCTTGTTTAAATTCAAGAACTTCTGAACATCTGTGAAAGCCACAACAATATGAAGTGCAAACCAAGGAGTATTTTTATTAGGAAACTGTATTCAGATTATAGTACCAGATAGGGAACAGACACACTTTTAGAAAGTATATCTAATTTGAGACTGGTGAGATGGCTCAGTGATTAAGAGCACTGGCTGCTCTTCCAGAGGACACAAGTTCAATTCCAGCACCCACATCATTATTTACAACCACTTATAATTTCAGTCCCAAAGGTTCTAGTGCCCTCTGCTGACCTCTGCAGTTACAACCTGCATGTAGTGTACAAGCATACATGCAGGCAAAATACCTACCAATAGTTTATCAAGGGGAAAATTATTAAATGAATATCTAATCTGTTTCGGCTGCTATAACAAAGCATGTTAGACCAAGTAATTTAAAATCAATGGGGCTTTATTGTTTACAGTTTGGAAGATGGAAACAATAGGAAGTCATCAGTAGACTCAAGCACGAAACAACATAAACAATCAGATACTAGCAGAGCATTGTCTTCTTTCAACTAAGAATATTATAACATAAGATAATTAAATGTGATATCCACTGAACAGATTAGCTGTAATTGCATTTCTATATTTTATTTAATTAAGTCAGAAGAACAAACCTGGCCTGAAGGCTCTTGCTTAGAATCTAAGTATTTAGGAAGAAGAGGCACAAGGGTAGCAAATCAACGCTATCTGGGGTTATATACTGAAATAATGCACTTAAAACAATAACGTAATAAAAGTTGTCAAAACAAATTATCATCTAGATATTAATATGTGACTACAGAATTATAAAATCATAATTCATTCAGAAATACTTTGTATAACTTGGGTCTTTCTGAAAAGTGCCCATCTTACAGTTGAGGATAATGAGATATTTTAAGTGATATTCAGGCATTAATCATCAAAAATGAATGTCCTGGTTCCATATGCTGTGTTTTGGTCTGGGTATGCAATGTATGTCAATGCATATCAAGACTGTTGCAGTACAGTCTCCCATGAGTATACCTGAAATGACTAGAAAGCCTTTGACCACATCTGTGTACTCTGTGTATGTTACTGTTTTCTTGCTCACTTAGAACAGGGGTCCCAAGATCAGTTCATTCAGGTCTCATCCGAGGAAGGACGTGGTCTATTCTTGTTCTTCTTCCTTGTGGCGCTGCAGGGTGAACCAGATCCTGTGCTGGGTAGCTGTTCTGTTGAGTTGAACCCCAAACCAGCAGTATTAATGTCAAAAGGCCCACCTCCTCACACTAATTCTTGGGACAAGTGATTGATTCTAAGTCAGGCAGTATTAGAGGCTAGGTTTAAATACTCATGTATAGTCTGATGTTCAGTGTATTTTTCAGTTGAATGCTGGATGGAGGCTAAGGATCTCCTCTGACTTATGATTAGCTGCAGGTGTCTGGTTTACGGACATTGGGTAGTTTTACATATAGTGTATAGACTTAAGGACTTGAATGTAGAAGTCGGGAGACTGGACAGGTTTCTAGAGCTGGTGTCTCCCATCTGTAATGTTCACAGAACTTTCTAACTGAAGAAAATTGTATAGAAGAATTACGTACAGAAAGTATTGGTGATGGTAGGAATGTTTCCCAACAATCCTGAAGTTGTTATTTTAGGACTGAGCCTAATTAAGCAGAATTATGGAACACCAGGGGTTTCTTTTCTGTGTAAATACTGGAGACAGGAGAAGAATTAAAGTCTCTGTTTTTCAAAGCAGTGCCAGTGTGCTGCAGAATTTTACCATGTTCTATATGCTTGCAAACCCACTCTAGGAGTGTAGCCTACCTGATGGAAGGGTACACACCTGAAACTACATGCTCTGTGCTTGGGAAATATGTGATAATGACGCTTAGAATTGTTGAGTAATTTCATTTCCTGCGATATATGTGAGCTGTGTCTGGAATCTACCATTTTGTTTCCTTGGAAGGGGCCATGATAATCTACTGCACAGCCATGATCTCTCATGCGGCTTCCTAGGGGCCACTGGAACAAGCTCCAGGCTCCAGTTCATACACAAGAGATGGCCAGAGGCTCTCTGTACATCAGACTGTGATTATGTTCTTGTTCTCTCTCTCTCCCTCCCTCCCTCCCTCCCTCCCTCCCTCCTTCCCTCCCTCCCTCCCCCCTCCCTCCCTCCCTCCCTCCCTCCCTCCCTCTCCCCCTCCCTCCCTCTCCCCCTCCCTCCCTCCCTCCCTCCCTCCCTCCCTCCCTCTCCCCCTCCCTCCCTCCCTCCCTCCCTCCCTCCCTCCCTCCCCCCTCCCTCCCTCCCTCCCTCCCTCCCTCCCTCTCCCCCTCCCCCTCCCTCTCCCCTCCCCCTCCCCCTCCCCCCTGTGTCTGTCTGTCTGTCTCTTTCTGTGTCTCTCTGTGTTTCTATCTCATAACATTTAAAATTGCCATTTGCGTTTGATGTCCTCCATCTACAGTAGGTAGAGATGAGCATTGAAAAGCTGGTTATCAAGGAAAATGTAGTTGGGCGCTGTTAGTCCGTAAGAGCCATGCCCTCTGAACTCTGACATCAAGTCACACCCTCCCCCGGGGTCTGACCGCAGGCCCCCCTCTAAAGCAAGGTTCCCATGTGCATCTTACTCTCTCTCTCTCTGTCTTATCTTGGGAGCTCCCTTTAAACTTTACTCTTTCTCCCTTCCTTCCTCTCCTTTCTCGTTCTTCTTGCTTTCTCTGCTACTATAACCATAACCATATTCATCTGACAACAAAGCTCTTTTCTATATAGAAACAGCCATTCAGAGTCTCCTGCTATCAGCAGCTACCCTTATGCCACATTCCCACGTTCCCACCTGCATCCACAGAAACCTGTCGGCAAATAACTGGGCATATGCGAATCATGCCAATTTATGCACAAAACCCTAACAGATGCTTGGGCACATGGATGTCAGAAATATTGGATGTTTCTGTTAAACTCAAAATTATGGGGGATGGATGGATGGATGGATGGATGAATGGATGGACGGACGGACAAGTGGATAGGTAAAGGCAGATAAACACTTTGTAATTAATGTCTCAGAACTGACTTGTATGACTACATTGGGTCTTAAATATCGTGCAAACTATCTCTACTGCACTGATAGGTATTACTTATTTCAGCCCAAATATGCTTCTCTCTCTCTTTCTCTCTCTCTGTTTCATCAGTCAGTGGCTATTAGAAACCAAGGGCTTCTTTCCTCTGTTAAGTATTAGCTGCCACAAAGTAGACACAGAACAAGTATGTCTAAATTGAAACAATAGTCATTTCACTTAAAAAAAAAATTGTACTCGAGGAAAAGTAATGGACAAAACATTCTCTACTACTGATTTTCTTATCATATGCTCTATTATTTTTGTTTTTGTCATTGATAATAGCATTAATAAAGTATCATGAGGGCTGGTTCCTGCTTTAGCACTTAAGGAAAAAAATGGCTTGTTCATTGTTGTCTTTCAAACTGTTCCTATAAAGACGTAAGTCAGTAGACAAAAGCTGTCATGCAATACAGAGCTGTGTGCTCTGCCTGCTCAAATCTCATGGTTTGTAGGGAGGTTAGATGCCTCCTTCATGGCCACTTAACACTTCCTCTTCTGCCATTGGTTGAGTACTCGTGTGGGAGTATCAATTAGCAATGTTTCCAGTGCATTGGGGATGGTGTTATTTCTTTGTGAATACAGGGAAGCACATTGGTTCTCTACTGACTGCTCTTTAGTTCAAAACTCCACAGTTCTAAGAACTAGAGCATCCCACAGGATACCTAGGTCCTGCCCTGATAGTGTTGCACAGGTTTTCAGACGAGACCTTGGTGAAGGATCGGTCTGAACTCAGGTTGTTGATGGGGCTGTGGCTCAGGACTATTTTCAGGTTCTACCAGAAACTACTTACACATCTGTTGCTTGGGTCATTTTAGGAGCACTACAGCCAGCAGCAGATCTCTTGTCCGTTCCTCCCCAGAGCTCATATTTCTGTGGTTTCTTATATGTAACCTACCAGAGGAAACGGTTTTAAAGAGCTGTGATATTAACCTGGGGCTGTCTGACTCCTTGTCTGCCAGTTGGCTTGCAATGTAACTCCTGATAGTTACCATATCAGAGCATTTTACAGGGTGCACAAGTGAGATTGGGAAATTGTAGGATCACTTAAGAATTCTGCCTTCCTGGAAAGATCAGGTAAGCTGCTTTGGAATTGCCAGATTTACTTCAGTGCTCAAATGGCCATGCTTCACTTGCTCTAAGAAGGTTATCTTTGGGTAATTCTGTCTGATCATGCCGTCTGCTATGAGATGGAAATGGTGAGGCAGGCAGTCACATGGCCTTATGATGCAGCAGAGTGACACAGCTGATGTGTAAGGCTACTACTCATGTAACAATCAGATTCTTTAGCAGTTTGCCTTTTGAAACTATATATTAAATATCTGATAAAGATATCTATAGGAGTAGACCCTCATGACAAAAAGCACAATAAGCCCTTGAGTCCAGAGTATTAAGGCAAAGATAATTGCAGCTTAGAGATCAGCCTGGGCAATTTAACAAGACCTTAGTCTCTCAAAGATTATTTTAAAGGTCTGAAATACGGCTTGGTGTTAGAAAAATCGCCTAACATGTGGGAGTTCCCAGGTTTAATCCTTAGACCTGACAAGAAAAGTGCATACACCAACAGCAGTCATTATTCATCAAGAATAGTGTGTAGCCCATCAATGTCTATTGTGCTTTCATCTGACCGGCAGTGTGCCACAAGTACATCACTACAGTATGCTCCCACCTTACTATGACTGCAGGTTCCTGTTGAGTTGTATAATCATCGTTGCCTGAACCATTAACGATGGTTCAAATATGTTGAAGGCTACTTTTCATGGGCATCCTTTCTTCTTAAGTTTACTTCTTAAGTTTCTATGGGAGAGAAAAGTAACCCTTCCTGCACATATCATTATTATTAGCTAACAGGACTGAAGATTCTAACTTGGATTTTAGTTGATTGCCCCGGGGTGAGTGGTGGCCAGATGAGGATTGGAGTCTGTCATGCAACCTTGCAGTTAACATTGAACCCACACTGGATGAGGTGAAAAGTTTAGCCTGGGTTTATTGTCAACAAGAGGGCCCATTTCAGGGAGAACAGTGCGCTTGACAACGTGAGCTACAGAGAGCTAGTATGAGGTGGTGATCAAAGACAGACTTGCCAAACACTGATTGGTGTGGGAATGTATAATGGAAAGTGGGAAAAGGCTAGAAGCAGAAAACAGCCAGGAATTTAGAAGTAAATGGCTTGCATCACTGGCAAGGACACTTCAGAATGTATTGTGATGACAGTGTTGTTAGTAGTGCTAATAAAAAGACAATCATTATATGCATAGTAAAAGAAGATCTGACTGCTTTCTGGAGACCCTGCTCACATGAGATGTCTTTGAGTCACTTGTGAGAGAACCCAGGAGGGGATTTCAGAGTGCATTGTCAGGGAACCCTTAGAGAATTCATTGTGGAGCTTTTGGCAGGTTCCTGGGTTTTGTTTTACTCATATGTACATTTTGAAATCAAGTCAAAGAGTTGTCAGCTAGAGATGATTGGGTCCATAAACGCCAGATACATATTTTTACAAGGAACTGTATTTCACACTTCTGGCATCTGGTCTCACTTTCTCAACCTCTTGCAGAAAAGTGGCTGTGCTTTAAATGAGGTGACTGATGGCTCCCTAATGCCCTTTCTCCTAGTGACAGGCTGGGCACTGCTGCTGACACCCATGCCTCTCTGTTGAAATCACAACTCCTAATCACTTTCCTGTGATTTGCTTCAAATTTGTATTCAAAGCAAGTTTAAGTTTTACTTCCTGTTCTTACTACTGCTTAAATAACTTTTTAAATTAAGAATACAGCAAGAATTCTATCTCCAGCCTGAGATCCGAGAGTAGAGACATTTGTTTATGTAAGAGTAAAGTGCTGGCTTTCAGACACTCAGTATAGAATTCTCACCACACAGTTGGCTAAATGTTCACAATGGAACTTGAAGTGAAAATAAACTATTGCTCCGTTGCCGTGGGAAGATCATCTTTTATACTAAGCAAAGTTAAGTGGAAGTAGGAAGTGGGCACAGAAATCACCCAGAAGGATGAGAAATGTGAGATCCCAAGGCTGTGTGGAAAAGTTACCTTGTGGACGATCCTCACTGATTCCATCAGTATTTATTGATACCTTGCCCTGCCAAGCACTGCTCTGAAGGCCAGGGATGCAGCAGGAAGGAAAAGACGGGATTCTGTCTTCATGAGCCATTTATTTCAGTGAGACAAACCTGAGAATATGAAAGAAAAGACCATAAAAGGCTTGGGAGTTTCTAATGATGGTTAAGCAAGTTTGAGATTGCTGTGTGTGATGCTGCATATGGGGGTAGTGTTCTAAAGGGTAGTGGGCAAAGTTCAAAGGGACCTTGCCTTGGGAAACTGGGCCAGTTCCATGTGGTAGTTGTGTGTACATCAGGTGCTATTCCTCATATAAAGATTATATTTTAATTATTTTTTTCTCTTATGTTTGTGTGCATGCCTCTCTTCATGCCATTTGGAAAATACATGCCCTGTTTTTCCTCTGCTCCCCTTATTATTTTGTGTGTTTCTTTCAAAGCATGATATTTTCAGTGCCCTCCTGAGGTTTAGTGAAGTAGGCTCAGTGTGCACTTGGCCTGTTGAAAGTTGATACCAGGCAGATGAACCACCTCTTTCAAGTGGAACACTTTCTGAAGCCTTCTTGAATCACGTGCAGGATATGCACTGTCTCCAGCTGCGATCCACATTAGCACCTGTTCACATGCTTTGTGTGGGAAGAGATACAAACTATGATTCTCCTTATGCATGGCAAAAATTAGCAACTGCCAGAAACTTCCTGCATCCAATACACGTTTGAAGGTAAACAGATGCTCAGTACTGTTTTGCTTTTTTTTTTTCCCTCTGAAGTTTGAGTTTCAATTTAGATTAGTGCTTCGCAAGCACTAACTTGTCCTTGGGGACAAATTCAGTCTTCTGTTATACAGATGACCTGCATATATGACCATTTGCCTTGAATGAGACTGTTTTTATACTGAAAAAATATTTTCTGTATGGTTGATGATGAAAAATGTTCCAACTCTTGGCCCATAACATACAAATATTTAAAAGCTAAAACTGTTAGAGTAATGAAATAATTTTAGAATAATTTGTGTTTTAGCTTTTAAAATTTCCAGGTTGAGTTCTTAGTAAAAGATGCTCAGTGGTTTAAAATAATACTTAATTGTTACTTGGATTTCTAATACTACTTCAATTTCTGCTGTTTTAAAATTTTAAATAAGGTAGAGAAATCTAGAAATCTCCAGTGAAGGCATACACTGGAGAATTACAAGACAGCGACAGCTTGGGTTATAGAATAAGTTCAAGGGCAGCCTGGGTAACTTAATGGGACCTTGTCTCAAATAAGAAGTAAGAAGAGGGTTGGTGATACCAGTTGCCTAGTCATGTACATGGCCCTAGGATGAGGAACCAGTACCTCAGAAAAGTGAAAATGTTAGATTTCAGCTCACAGAACTTGATAACATTTAAAACGGAAATCTTCATGAGGGTGCATTTCATTTATGAGCTGAATTGCCCAATGGGACATGTTTATGTCCTAAAGTGAAAGGTGGATTTGCTTTGACTAAAATCGTATGATCTCTTTTTTCTCTGTTTCCACTGTGTGTGTGTGTCTGTGTATGCATGTTCTTTCTCTCCCCTCCCCTGCACCCCCCCTCTGTTGTTTGTACATGTTCTATGTCCCCAACTGTGGACATCTCCACATTTCTCTCTGTAAATTGTTAGTTTCCAGACCAGTGTAGGTTTGACTGTTGTCCTTTTTTGCCATGTTCCAGTGTGATCCCCTCCCCCAGCCCTCTTTTTATCCTGTCCTCACTGTCATTGCCACAGTCAGGCCATAGACTCTGTGACCTATTGACCTGTCTGTAGCCCCATGCTTTAGGACTAGAGGTTGAACACACAGCTCAGTACGAAGAAGCTGTATTTTTAGTGGAAATGGCTGCTAGTCTTACCTGCCTACGGCTAGTGGAGGAGGGTGACAGACGGATCTCGTTCAGTGTAGCTAATAACTACTTGATTTATGTACATCAATGCTAAAAGCAAATTCACAACCATGACAACACTTAGAGTTCCTGCCATGCTGTCTGACTGTGGGTAGCCTACAGCTCTACACCAGTCTTTAGACTTTGGAATCGTGAAGGCATAGGTCCCTTCATGTACAATACAACCTGAAATACAAGCTGTAAGCATGAATAAAGAAAAGGGGATAGAGTCATTAATAACAGGACCCAGAGAGCTGCAGAACATTTGAATACAGGTACACACACACATGCACACACACATATACACACAGGGCCACATTTGACGTCTGAGTGCAAAATTCTCTGCAAGGCTACTTTTTTATTTCTTCGATGTTGGGAAACTTAGACTGTTGTTTACCTTTTGTCCTGGTGAGTTCTGGCTGTCAACTTGATACAACCAACAGTCACCTGGGAAGAGGGAATCTCAGTTGAGGAACTGCCTTGACAGTCTTGGACTATGGCCATATCTCTGAAAGACGGTTTTGATTTTAGCCCACTGTGGACAGCACCATCCCTTAGGCAGGCCTGCGTGGTGTGAGAAAGCTGGTTAAACATGCACCAAGAAGCTGGCCAGAGAGCAGCAGCATTCCTTGCTAGTTCTTCACTTGTTGCATGAACTCCTGCTCTGGCTTCCCTCATTTGTCACTAAAGTAACCCTGGAGAAGCCCTCTCCCTCTCTAGGTCAGTTTTATCATTAACCACAAACAGCAGAAAAGCCACGGTGAACAGCTTGCTTTGTACTTTTCAGTTTTAATCATCCCCCCCCACCTTTTTTTTCTGTGTGAAACCTTTAGAATTCAGATCTCTATTCCAGTATTTAAAATCACTATTCTTTATTCACAGCTTCCCCACTACATACCTAGTAACTTTCTTAAAGACCTCAAGGAGGCTCAACAACTCAGAAAACAGTGGCCTACTGATTCCAAGGCACTTCTTTGGGCTTCCCCGTCAACAGGTCCCCTCCACCTCTTCTTACCCATTGGTGGCCTGGGTGAGGTAGTTGACTATCCATCAGGTTTCTCCATCACATAGAAACATAAATATAGGTCTAGCGAGCTGGGTGCCAGAAAAAATGATTAATGCTGTTTAGCATCTGGGAACAGCATGAGACAAAAACTCACCAAAGCTGGGACTGCTCTTTTCCCTGTCACTCGGGGATGAATACCCTGTCGTGCTCTGGAATGTCCTGAGCAGTGTCAGTGGGAATGCTGTGCCCATGGGATACTTTGTCACTGTGGTAGAGTGTTCTGTTGTGCTGGTTCTGTTTTTCAATGTACAGACAAGTAATTTCCTTACCTACAGGAACCCAGCTTCAAGTTGTTCTCTCTGGAATCTACAAAATAATTACTGTGACATTAATTTTTATTTAAGAAGAAATTGGGTCAAGTTTTTGTTTGTTTTAGGGAGTTTGGGAAGCTGGAACTTGCTCTGTACTAGCGTGTCTTCAACTCACTTACTTTAGATGTACGGTTTGTAAGTTCTGACAAATACATGCAGCCAAAGAGACATACCTTATTGTTATTGATAGTATTGATACTATTCTTGGGGGAAAACATCTACTTACTCTAAATAGGGAACTGATGACAGACCTAAGTACTGATACCAACAAGCCAAACTTGGTGAAACAGTGATTTTTATTAAGATTATTTACAGGAATGTTGGTGAGGGATAATTTAAAAGGAACAGAATGAGCTACACCACCACCAGAGCCTACCCAGCATGGGTGACAGCTCACAGAAACTGGAAAGCTGGAGAATACTATACACCCTGCAGTCATTTTAACAGGTGGGGAACTGTCTTTTCCAGGTAGCTCAGTAGCTCTAAATCTCTTTCATGCTCCTTTACTGGCTTCTGCTTCTTTTAGGCAGCTCAGCAGGTCTGAGAGTAGTCCTTGCTGTTAAATATGCCTGGAGGAGAGAACCCTGTTTATCTAGTCAGTTTCAGGGACTTTCTGAAGCTGTTTTGTGGTGTTTAATTCCTAAGGTTAATGATCTTACAGTTCGGATTATTTTACCTCCTCTTAGAATACCTGGTTGTCTCACCGCCCTGTGAATATCCTGTGTCTGAAGGAGCTTCCCTCCAAGATGAATAGCTTAATCTTGAAGGAAACTGCTTCAGAACAGACATTTGTAGCATCTCAGCACATTTTTCTCTCTTGCCCCTTTCAGCTGAGCAGGAAGCTGTGATTTCCTTTTTCTGACAGCATAAGTCAGTTGGATCGACCTTTAAATGCATAGAAAGGAAACCACACAATCTCTGGGATAGCCCCTTTCATTCAGGATAGTGTCTTTGCACATCATATTTCATTTCTGATTCCTAGTCATACCCTGTTGACAGTAGTTTCCCACTGTGTGCACATACCACCGTTCGTGTGTCTCTGCTCCTGCTAATGCTGTTCTGATTATTTTCTCTTGAGCATTTGAAGAAAGCTACTGTACGTATTGCTGGATGAGCCTGTGTGTGATAGATGTGTTCATATGTGTTGAGTACTAACTGTGAGAGCAATTTTCAGGTTATCTCAGGGGGACATTTCTGGTGTGAAGTAGGGGTCAGAGTTCCTGTTTCTCCAAATGGATGTCCAGTTGTTCTCAGGCTGTGTGTTGAAAATGTCTTTGAGTGTCTGACTGTGTTTTTCAGAATCATTGTACACATGTTGCTGCATTTCCACACCCTGTCCTTTCCTCTTGCACTGTAGTGTTGGAATGACTGTGTCTTTGTGTGGCAGCTTAGTTATTTTCCTGTGTAGGAAGCAATGTGAACGCCCCTCAATCCAAGTTTCTCCTCGTGGCTCAGACTACCACATGGCACTCATCACTAATGCATGATTCTGACATTGAATTTTGCAGGTGCACTGTGTGTGTTTTGCAGTTGGATGACTTCAGTGTGTTCAGTTATGAAAAACTGGGTGCAGTGCATTTCATTTCACTTGGATGTAGGTCAGAGAGTTGTACTGAAAGGAAACGTGTGTGAAGGCATGAGCGAGCACAGATTACCCAGCATCCCACACTCGTAAATCAAATAGGAAGATAGAGTAATTTATGGAAATTCTAGCTAATTAAGAATGCTGAAACCAACCAGTATTGTTAACATTGTTTTAGTGTTGCTTTTCCTTGGTTACGAATGGAGATTTATTTTTTTCCTGCAAAATACATCATTCCAAGAGGTACAGAGTGTACGACATATTTTGGGAATGATTTTGCTAAAAGAGCAAGGAGAAATTGTAATATCTACTGAAAATGAGGACATGTTTAAGAAAATGGCAATTGCAAATCAAAATAAGATTTCCTTCCCTGTCTTTCCTCTCAAGAAGGGAGGCCTGAGAACCTAGCTCTGTGATGTCAGACATCCAAGTAAGAACTGAAGTACTCAATCTCAGGAGCGACCACATTCCTCTGTGGGAGAGCAAAGCTCTCAAGATCTCTTACCTTCCCTGGAGCAGTCAGAATCCTTTGATGGATCTGACCACAGCAGATACAGTGAAACAAACTCATGTGTTGGTTTAGAATGGCAATGCATCTTCCTACGGGCACTTGCACTAAGATTTAGTTCTTACCTCAATGCTACTAGATAGAAACCAAAGCCTGAAAGGCATAGTGGGAGATCTTAGGTCCCTTGGTAGCATGGTGCAAAGGGAAGACTGGGATCCTCACTCTCTTCTCTGTG
This sequence comes from Phyllotis vaccarum, assembly GCA_033318265.1. Lineage (NCBI taxonomy): Eukaryota > Metazoa > Chordata > Mammalia > Rodentia > Cricetidae > Phyllotis > Phyllotis vaccarum. The sequence goes on along the minus strand of JARWLC010000005.1, from coordinate 101,228,148 downwards.
AGGTGAACAGTCCTCCAGTGCTTTGTACCCTGTTAAGGTGTCATGCACTGCCATAAGACCCAAGCTATATGAATAGTCATCAACTAAAACCCCAAACCTGTGAGCTAAATTAATCCTTGCCTACTCAGTGATTTATCTCTAATATTTGTTTCAGAAACCAGAAAATAACACAAGCAGTGTCCCCAGCCTAATGTCTTAAGTAGGGACACTAGGTACCTTCTCTGTAAAGTTACTCATGGCTTCTATTTGTAAAGACAGAAATAAACTTGAAGTTCCTGCCTACCCATTTTGGGAAATGTCCAAAGCCACAAAAATATCTCTGTTCTTTATTATGGTATATCATTAGGGTTTGGCATGGACAGTTCCTGTCACTGGCCTCTGAACCTCACCTCCGAGTCACTTCTCTGTTGTTCTGTTAGGGACCCGGCCACTTGCCCATTAAAGAATGTTTCTGGGACATTAATTTGAAACCTCTATGTTATTAATTAGTACAGTGTTACTTCTGTGGCTAGAACCAGACTTTTGTCTGTTTGTTTTTATTTTCTAAGACAGGATTTCTCTGTGTAGCTTTGAATCCCATCCAGGAACTCACGCTGTAGGCCAGGCTGGATTTGAACTCTCAGAGATCCACTGCCTATGCCTCCCGAGTGCTGGGATTAAAGACATGCACCATCATCGCCTGAGTGAGACTTTTTTGATATAAAAAAGAAAAGAAAACAACAAAAACCCATTCATCATATTCTTCCATGTTAGAGAAACAGAATGTCTCCCCTTTGAGAGGACCTGTCTGCAGTGGAGTTAAAGAAGCTGAGAAGGGCGTTACCTAGAAGAGACTTTGATCATTCATTTCAGAGCGATCTAATCAAATACTGGGAATTCACTTACAGTCTGACTTTGAATATAAAGTAAAAGAGAAGCCCAAGGGAGCCATTTAAAAGGTGATCTAATGCCCCTCAAGTCACTTCCTTCCCAGTCCAGATCTCACACATGAGAAAAGCAACAGGACAGTAGACCTCATCTTTCCCATGGACTTATCTGCTGGGTACTCTGCACTTACAGAGGGTGTCTACTTCCACAGCAACAACTCACAGCTCAAATGACGACTTTCAGGTATCACTGGTGACACACAAATTGTCCCAACAATGTTTTAAAGAATTGGTCTTTTATTATGTTCATAATGTATATATTGTTTACCTAAGAAAGATCCTTTAATGATGAGATTTTTTTTGTCTTTATTTAGAAACTATTCTATGGTTCGTACTTTCAAAAGATCATTTCTTTTTATATAACTTCTTCATTCTTGAAGGACACAGTGCTTTTCTTGTTCACATTGCTGAGTGATGAAGGCTGTAGAGGACTAACACTCCTGAAATGAAAAATGAACTATAATTATTGCTGCTGCCTTTTAATAGCGTTTTATAACCAACAAAATTATTTTCTTGCTGTAAAGAAACTTGGCCCAGGACATGTACCTGTATTATTTTGTATAAGCAGGGGACTCAGATACAGTTCATGAAAAATACAGCATTCTGAAATGGAACTGTGGGTGGTAATTTTCAGCAGAAAAAAAATAATAAAAACAGTTTTGGCTTTATAGGTAATGTACTTAGCCATTGTACCGGCTGGCTTTATGTCAACTTGACACAAGCTAAAGTCAGCCAGAGGAGGGAACCTCGGTTGAGAAAATGTCTCCACAAGATCAGGCTGTAGGTAAGCTTGTAGGACATTTTCTTAATTGATGATTAATGTGGGAGGCCCCATCCCACAGTGGGTGGTGCTGACCCTGGACTGGTGGTCCTGGGTTGTGGAGTAAAGCAGGCTGAGCAAGCCAGGCCTTCCATGGCCTCTGCATCAGCTCCTGCCCTTGCTGCTTTGTGAGGAGCTGTTCTATGGGACTGAGAGAGAAATAAACCCTTTCCCAGTAGTTGTTCTTGGTCATCGTGTTTCTTCACAGCCATAGGAATCTTGACTAAGGTGGCTGGAGAGATGGGATACCCCTCAATTAGATAAAGGCAAATTTCTGTTAAGAAAGTCCCATTTTCTCATTATTTCTTTGGTAGAACTTAAAAAAAAAAAAAAAAAAAGTCCCAGGAACAGTGAAATTAACCATAAAACATGCATAAATGGAATAGCTTTATGATATTTGAGACATAGAGAGCTATTATCTGCCAATGTTACTGAGCATGATTCACACAGTTTTCAAACTGTGAAGGAAGAAAAATAAAAGTATAAGCTGACCCTGTAATGCTGTTGGCTTTCTTTCCATCATTCTTTGTTCAATTCCCAGGCTAGTAATAACAAACCATAAAGCCTCAGAGACACACCCAGGCTTTATACTATATGTTTCTAACTTTGCATACAGATAAATTCTTTTCTATTTTCCCTGTCACTTAGACTTGCCAGTTTCTTCTCAGACATTTAATGTGGCCTGTATGATCCAAATATATGACCATCTATTTAGATAAGAGGAGAGGGTGTGTAGAGAGCTAAGGGATGAAATAGCTAAGGCATATGGAGCAGTGAGGACTACACCACTCCCAGAAAGTTGTCATCCTGGCACTGGCTGACATCTCTGAGCTGAGCATCTGGTTCCCAGCTTAGTTGTTTGTCCGATAGGTGGGACTGGTTAGCCATCAACATCCTGTTCCTAAAACCATCTTTACAAATGGTTTAGAAGAGTCAGGTTTCTCTTTGTAGACTGGCGATGGGCCAGATCAGACCAACAAGGCATGAAGCAGGAAGCATCACCAGCCTGAGGTGACACAAAGGTCACTAATCAAAACTGGCCAGCTAGGGCTGATGGTACAGGGCAGTTACCATGCTTAGCATACAGAAGGGCCTGTCTGTTCAATCGTTCTTAAAGATGCCTTCTACAACTTTATTGCTTTCTTGATTCTAAATGGGAGGATAACATTTTGTAAATCATTTATGCTTAGTGTTACTAATAACACAGTACAAAATGAAACAATTCAGACACATCCATCATTTCTACTATGTAGACATTAAAGCTACTCACACTCAGCAGTTTTGCTACTAGACCTCTCTCTATATATACATTCATTGTGGTGGTTTGAAGGAAAATTCCTGAAGGAATTAGTACCATTAGGAGATATGGCCTGGTTGGAGAAAGTGTGTCACTGTGAGGGCGGGCTTTGAGGTCTCTTTTCTCAAGCTTCACTGGGTGTGACAGCCAACTTTCCGTTGCCTCTGAGTCAAAATGGAGGACTCTCCGTTCCAGCACCTCATCTGCCTGCATACCACCATGCACATCCATGCCCAAGACAGGGCTGTGTTTTAACTCGGTGGATCAAAAAGCAAAAACAATAGGCAAACGTGAAAACATGAAAGGGGAGGTGGGCTGACTCGGGACAAGGTGGACGTAAGAAGGGGTAGGCGGGGTGAGTGTGCCCAGAAAGCAGTGCACAGATATGAAATTGGGCATAATGTTTAGTTAGACTGGAGTCCTAGTTCACACTGATGGCTTCTCAGCTTCTCCTACTGAAGGGGACTCGTGCACAGTGGGTGCCTCCCTTCAAGACACAGCATTAGGCGCAAACCACATCTAAACACCTGGTCACACAGAGAGATTCTTATAAGTGGGAAAGAAAGTTAAAGTGGCTGCTTTGTGACTCAGGCAGAAAACAGCAATGACCTTGCAGGTCATTCTTAAGAAAAGGAAAATAGAGGGTCTGTGTGAGAATGCTAGGATGCTATAGTAGAGGAGATAGTGGATAGGGGGAAGGAGAAAGGGGCGGGGATATTTGTCACAGAGGGACAGAGAACTTCGTTTGATAGAGAAGAGACTGGTGTAGCACATGGGCAAACAATGGCTTATGAAGGTAAAGAGCGAAAGCCAGTGTTAAGATGAGGTGCTTAATTCTAATTGGGCATGCTTATTAATTAGATGAAGCAAAGGGGACTTTTGATTGCTGGACCTTGGTAGTCAGCCTCAGGAGGAAGAAGTGACCAAATAAGGAAATAGACATCGATGGCTAGCTTTAGGAATGCAATCTAGTAGTTTTTGGCAAGGCAGAGAGAATGGGGGGAAGGGAAAGGCCTGTCAGAGCCATATGTTCAAGTGGGCTACTGGCCATTCTCCTAGCCGTGACTGATAGCACCTGTGAATCCCAAGCTGCTTCTTTAGTTTTGTTAACATGCCATCATTTAGTTAATCAATTGGCTGTTGATGACTAGGATTTTCAGTGTTATTCATGGCATTTTAGAGGACACTATGATAAATATATTGATTCCTTTGTGGGGTAAACACCAGTTATTTCTTTAGGCAGAATTTTCCAACTTAGATTTGTTGTGGTTAAAATATACACATTTGTAAACCTTTTGGGATTTTTTTCTCTGATTGACCTGTGTAGTGTGTGTGCGTGTGCGTGTGGGTGTGTGTGTGTGTAAGAGAGACAGAGACAGAGGCACAGGGGGAATAATATGTATGTGCATGTGTGAGCTTTGGAAGTTCAAGACACATCAAATTCTTTACATCAAACAGTTCTTCTGAGAGGCTGGGGGAAAGATATTTATATAATACCCTTTTACACAGATCATTTTTCTTAAAATATTGTATCATTTGCCATGAGTGTTTTAATTTTGTTATCAGGCAGAAGTTAAGTAATCTATGGAAGTTATTTACTAGAAGAGAAGTTGGGGAGATATACAATGATACCACTCATCTAGCAGTACAGTGTCTCCTAAAGCACCTCCCATATAACTTCCAAATTTTTGATATGGCCCTTTTCAAGTACAGACCATTTGGCTTTTACATTCCCATATAGATTTTGGGAAGTCTCATATGAGTAACAAATGATGTTCTGTCCTTCTAGACTTGTTTGGATTGGAGACTAAGCTTTCGAACTCCCTATGTGAGTGAGTTTGTGAGTTTGCAGGCTCCCAAGTTCCATGAATTGTCATCTAAGACTAGCAGTCATTATTCAGTAGTGAATAGGACATCCAGAGATGCATCAAAAACTAGTTGGTGCTGATGCTAATATCAGCAGAGCCTTCATAGAACTGAGACACATGGGTCTTACACTTCAGACTCAACTAAAATTTGTAAGGTTTAGTTTGTTTAATTGGTTTCTTTTTGAGACAGTTTTGCTCTGTATCTGAGACTGACCTTGAATTTTCTTTATTGTCCAGGATAGCCTCAAACTTGTAATATCTTGCCTCTGCCTCCCAAGTGCTAGGATTACAGTGGGCACACAGTGCTCATCCATTTGCTCATCTAGGAATTGTTCAGTCACTAGAGTAGGAGCCCAGTCCTAGGTGTTTAATGGCACACAGAAGTTAGTGAAGATGCCTTGAACATCCAAAAAGCATCTGTGACTTAAGGACAGCATGACAATGAATGTTGAGGATGTCACCTACAACCTTTTATAGCACATAGGAAATAATTTTTTAAAATAATTATAGTGCCTCATTGTTACTGAATCATTACAAATAATTATTAGGATTCTGGGGTAGATTATCTGATAGTATCTGATTATTGTTCCTATGGGTGGAACACTTACCCAGCAACTTGAGGAGAAAAAGGTTAATGCTGTGGAATATTATTTTAAGGTATGTAACATTTGTTTATGCTGTGGAGCACTTATTTAACGATACAAGAATGTGTTGCATTTTTCCCCTTGCATTTGTAACTCTGTGAAGATGTGTTACTTCGCCTGTCTAATATACCTGATTGGTCCAATAAAGAGCTGAACAGCCAGTGGCTTGGCAGGAGTATGGATAGCGGGGGCTGGAAGGCAGAGTGAATAAACAGGAGGTCAGATCTGGGGAAGAGGAGGAAGAAGAGAAGGACTTCGGGGGCCAACTACCCAACCACCCACCCACACAGCTACACAGCAAGACACGGAGTGAGAAGTAAGGAAAGATACACAAAAATAGAGAAAGGGAAACTTCCAGAGGCAGAAGATAGCCAGGATAATTTAAGAAAAGCTGGCTACAGATTAGCCAAGCTAAAGCCAGGCGTTCATAACCAAGAAAAAGTCTCAGTCATGATCTGTTCGGGAGGTAGGTGATGAGCCCCCGTAAATGTAAAAAACAAAGAGCTAAGAGAAAACAGGCAACAGTTGGGTCTCAGTCCACTGAAGGAGGGAGGGAGGGAGGGAGGGAGGGAGGGAGGGAAGGAGGGAGGGAGGGAGGGAGGGAGGGAGGGAGGGAGGGAGGGGGAGCTCTGCAGGACCGAAGTAGGAGCTGTGGAAGGCCACTGCTTACTCTTATACACCCCAGGACTACCTGCTCCAGAGTGGCACCATCCACAGTAGACTGGGCCCTCCCCTCAATCACTAATTAAGGAAATACTCCACAAACCACCCTAGAGGCCAGTCTTGGGGTGAGCTTTTCAGTTACCTCTAGCTCTGTCAAGTTTGTGTAGCAGATGACGAAAACAGGATGAGGGTCAGGGAATCTTAAGCAGGGAGGATCCACAAGAATGAATCTGAGCATCATCTGTGGCTTCAGCCACTCACTCTTCTCTTCCTGCTGGAGTTAGCAGGCTCCACAGCCTCCGGGTGCCTTCACAAGCCCTCAGGTTGTCACTCCAGGGGCAGCAGACAACTGGTTCCCAGCACTGGCTGGCCCATTCCTTCTGACTCCTGCCCTTGATGTAGTTTACTGGGTCATCTTCCTCATGCGGTGGGAATTCTGTTAGAATCACTGCTTACTGTGGTATTGGTGCTTGGAAATAATCACAGTGAGTGAATGCTTTCTCAAAATGGAAGAATGGAAGGTAAGGTGACTCAAATCCAAAGACAAGTGCTTATTCCCCTTTCATGTGTGTTGTGTTTTGTGTGTGTGTGTGTGTGTGTGTGTGTGTGTGTGTGTGCGCACACACACGTGCATGTGAGTGCAGACATAGATGTATAGATAACAGATTACCCCAGCTCCCCTCACAGAGTGACCATATGAAAGAATACTAATAAACTGTTACTCTGATTCTAATATTCAGTCTGAATGTGCTGGAGGTTAGGATCCTAAGAAAGGACAAGCTTTCTTTCCTTGGAATATATCTGATTAATGTCTTCAACAAAATAAGCATGGGACAAATTAATGAAACAGCTTTTTAGTGCTTATTTTAAGTGGGCAGTCTATTAACTGAGGAAGTCAGAAACTCTTAGATGTTTCCTAGAAAGATGCTTACAAATGCTACACCTCTGCATCCCACAGCCTGAAGGAGCAGGGTTCTAGTCCAAGGCACCAGCCTGGCTTCTTCTAGAGTTTACCCAATGGTGGCTGTGATGGTGATACCTCACCATAGCGTACACAGCAGCCACTTTCTTTGGCACACTTCTCTCTATCCCGTGGTTCCAGCTTGCTGTGGATGTCAGCATTCCTGACTGAGTCTCACTGAGGAGTGAGTGTATGGACACTGAGCTTCTCTGCTTTCTCTGGTGGTGCATGGCTCAAGCCATTCCTTGCTCAGGTTTGTTTTTCCAAAAGAATCGTGAGTTCTTAGCATTTGTTTCCTTTTGCTCTTGACACTTTCTCATGAATATCCAAGAAAATTGTCATGTCTGTGGATGATGACAGCTTTCTATAACAATTTTTAGCTAAAGATCAAAGGAATGAAGTGTGCGGCAGTAGGAGGCTTTCACTGCATCATCGGGGTGGAATGTAACTTTGAATAACATACTGTTGCCCAGGTGCTAAAGATGAGCAGACCTGCTTAGCTGTAACCCTGGAGAGCCTGTCAGGAAGAAACTGATGCTGAGGGAAATCTCAGATGGGTAGGGCTCAGGGCTAACATTGCATTTACTACCCCGGCTCTCTCTTTCCCTTTGTGTAAATTTGTCATCTGAAGTTTAACTTCTCTCTACAAACCTAAATATTTCTGACACGTATATCTGTAAATTATTACTTAAATCCAATTATATTTATAATTTCCTAAGGATGCCTTTTAGATCCATTCATATATAACCAAGAATGTTCCATATCTACACAAGAGTAGGGTAATGTCTTCCAATTCCAATGAGTACCTGTTAAATGGCTGGATAATGAATGGTAAAGAATGGAAGGAAGGAGGAAGGAAGGCACACAGGAAGGGAAGGAAGAAATGGAGGGAGGGAGGAAGGAAGGAAAGCAGACAAGCAAGCCGACCAGATAGATTCATAAAAAAAGATTGCTTAATTTTGACCTCATGTGCTAAGTGCTTAGAGCTCATTGTTAATAATCTTTTTGAATTGACTCCTTGTATTATGTCTGAAACACAGAGACATCTAAGTACTTGCCAAAGATCTTACAGCTTGGAAATATAAGATCCAGAACTTAAGCCTAGGAACCTGCTGTTCTGTTACAGCGTGTGTCTTTCATCCTGTACCAAGCTGCCTCTCACAGGACTGGGCTCTAAGTACAGTGTATGTAGGACAAACTCATCTAGTTTGTTTATTTTACAATGGCTTCAAACTACCTTTTCTCTTTGAACTGTGAATTATTAATCATTATAGTCCAGTTGATGACCTTTGACACCTTGATTAGCATTTTCATTTAACATTTTGTGAGCATGGTAAATAAAGGGAGATGTGGAATGTCTAGCTTTCTTGTTAATATGTCTGTGCCTTTAAATTGATTATTATTCGGTGCTGGGGACTAAGTGTAAGTCAGCAGGTAGCACTGTGCATTGATCTAAATCGCCTTTGTTTCTCTAGATTGGAGGGAAAATAATGCACTTTAAAATCACTCATGGTTTAGGAGGTGATACATTAATCCTTAAAATGACAGGAAATCAAGATGATTGTGTCTGTGGGGTTTAATTTATTAAAATTTAATTTGCTCCTGTGCCTTGCTCCAGTAGCTCCTGTGCTAGCAAACTAGCTATAATTAGATTAGCAGCTTGCTCAGTGCTGGTGACAGCCTGTGCCTCAGAGAGCATGTGCTGGACTCTGCATATGCCTCATCCTCATTGGCTGCCACTGCTGCTTACCCGTTTGATAGGTTTCCACAGTAATCTTTATGCTGCATTAGAGATGTAGATACAGAGGCACTGTGCTGTGTTCTTGCAGAACATAGGCAAGATGCTTGGTTGGTTATATTAAAGAAGGAATACTTCCCGGCAGTGCAGGTGTTCGGTGTTCTTTGTTTCAAAGACTCGGTGGATAAGGACCTGGCAGCTAGCTGCAGGGGGAGGTCAGTGAAGGAGGCTCAGTTCACGGTAATTACTTGAGTCTTTCTGTCTTATGAGAAACACAGCCATGCATGAAATGAAGCATGCTCAGAGTGTCTCCGTCTCGTTTGCTCTTGCTTTGTTGACACTGTGTGCACTCCTGTGTACTGTATGAACACACATTCTTATAGACCGCTTGCCTGGTTAACAGCTCCCCTGTTCATGAAGGAGCATTGTTTTCACCTGGATGCAAGGGTGCATGTGCTTGGGAGTGATTCTCATTGGTTCTTTCTGTTTGGGAAAGCCTATGTTGCTTCCATCTGGGTGCCTTTGTTGGTGCATGTCAGGACTGTTGCCTCCACTTTGAGTACTGATTCCTGAATAATTCAAAATTAAGGAGAATTAGCCGAAATCATACTTTAATTAGCAGAAGGCAGAAGAAGGCTCCTGATTTGCTTTCTGGCTTTTAGCTGGAGAAGTGCTATTGTTTCTTCACAGAGGTGTGCAGCTTTCATTTTGGATGGCTTTCTTTGTCTTACCTTTTGTAGTTTTAATGAAGCTTCTTTAGTTCAGGGAGGGTTAGCAGATCACAATCTGCAAAATAGACATATATAGGTGTTTGTCAGCCACGCCTGGGGAAGTATTTGACTTGAGGCTTTGTTTAAAGGATACTATTCTTGCAGTTGAAATGTCAGGATGGGGAGATTGGTTTTTAGCATTCTGATTGCTGCTCAACATTTTTGTTTGTATTAAGAATTGCTTGGTTTATTTTCTTGACAAGGGGATAGAGAACCTTAAATTCTGTAATAGGAGTAGCCTACTATGAAAGAAGAAAAAAAGAATTAGCATAACCAAGGCTTCAAAAATCCTCAAAACCACCAGTCCTGTTGTGGGTCCAGAGCCCTTGCTTCCTTCAGTCTGAGCTCTTAAACTTGAAAACTGATGCCCTTCCATATCAGCCTGCAGACTCTACAGAAACTTGTGTCCTGAGTCACCAGTCACAGGGCTGGCCAGCTGCCACCATGCGTCTGCTATTAGCAGAGTCAGGCAGATTCTGAAAATTGTCAGGGATTGTTTCCTGCTCCTGAAAAGCCAAGGTTGCAATGTGTATAGTCTGTACAAATAACTGCCCTCATCTAGATCTTTATACTGTTTTAAGCAGGTCAGAGTACAGTCTTTGGCAGGGGAACACTTAAGGTTACTAACAGCACCTCACCACTTGCCCTTACTCCCAGATCTGTCTAGGAGAGGCTACTTATCCAGTGTCAGCATTTACTCAGGTAACAGTTTCAAGAGGAAAGTAAGAGGGCTGTGGAAGACCAGTGGGTGGTAATGGAATGATGAAGTTTGATAGCCTTTAAGCAGTGATATACTGTATCTCTGTGCCTTCAGGAAGTGAGGGAAATGTTTTCATTTTGAGACACTCTGGGTGATGACACTCTTGGTGCAAACCCCATCAATCTACTGTGGACCTGCCCACCCTGCTGTACTCCCAGCAGCTTCAGAGAGGGTAGTTTCAGCTAGGGTGGTTTGGTTTTTACTTCCAAAGTCCAGAAGCCCCCCCTCCCCCCCCTGTCATCCTTATTGTCCTTACTGCAGACATCTGCCTTTTAAAACTTGACTTGGATACTCTTCTGTGGAGGGACAGACGCATGGATGCAGGTCTATAATATCCACATTCAGATATGTTTGTATATACGCAATTATTTCTTTCAGAGTTGGGATTGGACCCAGTGGTGTATCACTGAGCTATATCCGTCTTCCTTCCCTCTTCTCCTGCAGTATTTCCCATCTTTCTAAGGAGGCGCCTTAAAAATAGATGTCTGTCTGTCTTTACTGCCAGAGCACTCTCTCACCCCCCAAACAACAACAACAGAAAGCTGTGCAGAGTACATTCAGTGAGCTGCAGCCAAGCTAGAAAAGCTAGAAAGTAGTGGTGCCTGTCCTCCGGGCTGAGGCTGGCTCTTCAAGAATCTCCATATCTTAAGGAATGCATATATTTTGCATGGCAGTGATATCCCTATTGCCTGTTGATGGTCAGTTATGCCAGTTAACATATACTACAAGGTGTTTTTGCTAAGGAACACAACATGCACTTTTCTCTTCAGCTTAAACACTTAATATTTTGTTCTTAATTCATTAGGGAGTATCTATCCCCAAGAAAGAAAATAAAAATGGTTTTTATGGACTTAAAAGTTTGTTCATTCTTCTAATTCTGTAGCTCATTGAAAGAAAAGTAATAATTCTGACATATCAAAAATAAATTTGTCAGTGTGAACATGAAATATAATATTTTAGGAATTAAAGCATGTTCAGCATGTTCACAGGGCTGGGGCATAGCTCATTTGGTGGAGTGCTTGGCTATTACTCAAGGGGCCCTGGGTCCAATTCCTAGTATCTCAAAACCAAAAATAAATAAAAAATGTTCATTATTTAATACTGTGTCTCTTTCGTCTGGAGGCTTACAGTGACAGATGTAGGAACCAGTTTGAGTGTAGAAAGCATATAATATGATATACCACAAAGCAGCAGGACTGTACAGAGTCTGAAACAATGTCAAAAGGAAGAGCAAAGGTAGGATGCTGGACACAGAAGATCCAGCAGGACCATCGGCATCTTGTAACTGACCTCTTGTGTGCCTGTGATTCCAAAAGAATGTGGAGAGATGTCATTTGCAGTTGATAACTATTTCAGGGTTGAACCTTTTGAAGTTGCCGGGACCTGAAAAAATATGAAATAAATTTATTCTTCTTTCAATATTTTACTCAACAGTAAAAGGGATTAAACATGCCCTACTTTCTGTTGCTTGTTTTTTTAGAAAACATTGAAAAGCCCAGTCCCTTTCTGCGAGAAGTGTTTTTTGAGGAGCACAACTTAAATTACTACTGGGAGATGCCCAGGAGCAGACATGGTCATGCCAGCGTGAGAGACCAGGTCCTTAGGAGGAAGGGAAGAGGAGCATGGAGGCAAGAGAGATACATCCTGGACCCAGGCATCTTTCTCTGCACTCACACTGCCACTCCCACTAGAAAGGCATGTGTGCAGCCTGAGATCTGTTGTAGACTTTGAAGTATCACCTAGTCTTATTTTAGATGCATAAGAAATGTAAGCTATCATTTACTCCCCCTCTGTTGTCTCAGAGTCCATATGCCATTGCTGCCTGGGAAAGTTAATACATCTGCATCAAGTAGGCTTGAAATTTTTAAGAATGTATCTAGTAATTTGAAATTTACCTAGGAAGAATCACAAAACACTTTTAGGACTGTTGTATTGTGAGTAACTCAGTGATTAATTTTAGATTTGTTCACATTGCTTTTCTGCTTTTGGGTGCTAGTAGACTCCTAATTTGTCATTCATTTTCTAGATACTCAGGAAGGACAAGCTTGGACTAGCACCTCATTATACCTTGTCATGACTAAGGCATCTGCTTTTCCAGCACCTGTAAAAAATAATTTCTGAAAAATGCCGTGTACTTTTAATGTGGATATCGTTTAAGTCTCGATGAATTGGTAAGGGAAGGTCACTTCAAAGGCCAAGCAAGTATTTTTTGCTGCAACTTACTATGTGTAGAATCTCTCCATGAAAATGGATATTATGTTTGCAGCCCCTGCAGCCTTCAGTCAAGTACATCTACACTCTCCTGCAGAGGCTTCCTCAGCCAGCTTTTATGCTTTCTTTTCCACCCTTTAAGACAGCCCCCTCTGCTTTCCACACTCACAGCACCCAACACGCTGAGTCCACAGACTGCCCCTCATCACCACTGATGGGGCAGCAGCATCATGATGACCTGAGGAAGCCTGGTATGTCTGATTGCTCCTTCCCTGCCTGCCTTGCACATAAATATTTTTCAAGGTTCTGCCTTTCATCAGCTTCCAGTCTGTGCCACATCCTCACTCTGGTCACTCTCCTGTGGCCTCACAGCCCCTCTTTTTGACCTCTTGGATTCCTTGCACAGCAAGGCTTAGTGGTATCAGGGCCTTCCTTCATCTTCTGTCTGCATAGAACATGCTTCCCCAAGGTCTTCTGGCATCTTCCCATAGGGCTTTGATTAGTGGACAGATCTCATCAGGACTTCATGAGATAGTATATGTATTTTTTGGTTGGTTTTTCTTTCCCAATCACTCCTTTCTGGATTGTAAATTCTGACAACTCCTAGAAAATGATCAGTGGGTGCCTGCTCAATGAGTTAATAAGTGAATGAGAAAATGAACAAACAGATGACTTGTAGCATGGGCATCCTGTGACAACCAAGATCTCTTCTGTTCCAGTCTGCTGATGGATTCTTACCCAGGCTCTTTCTTGAGTGGGCCTGGGTCTCCTGCTTTGTGGATGGTGAGCACTGTCCAGCACTGAGGTTGTGTCTATGTGATTTCTCTAACCTCACTTTATGTGGTTCTTTCTATAGGATTATTATTGTGGTTAAATTCTCTTCTGAAAATAAAATAAAAGCAGGAGTTGAAGTAGAGAGGTGCCCTCATAAATAAAATATACAAAAAGAATGCATTTGTGTTACTGAATGTCTGCTATCTAGTATTTAAATACATATTGGTTATTTTTATAGTGGAATTACCATTTTATGATGCTAAATACATTTAACTGCCTCTTCCTTTTTTTGCCAAATAAAAAACACCAATAGTCTTCTCTTATTGTGTTTTTCAGATATTTCCTGCTGCAGAGAGCACTTTAAGCAAGGGCGGCTTTCCGTGGCTTCTGCCTGCATCCCATAAAATCCTCATCGCCTTTTCGGTAAGTATATGGCTTTGCTTTGATGTGTTCTAAGCAGAAGATATTGATTGTCTCTGAAACCTGTGTCATTATTACATTAAGACAAAGAGCCTGGGTTTTCAAGTATTTTGTTCTCAGCCACTAAATAAACAAGCCTCATCAGGACCAAGATACCACCACCAAGTTTTCTCATATCTTGTCTGCATATGTGCTAGTAATTAGAATTGTTATGTACAGTAGTAATTATCACTCACCTCCCAGGTATTCAAAAGACTCCATTTAGCCTCGATTTGGGGACAACATAAAAAGTGATTATTTTTGGCTCTCAGAATGAGAAGTAGACTGTCTGAGATTGGGCATGAGATGATGAGGTGGACCTGGGAGCTGATGCATCCAAAGAATCAAAATGCTGAAAAGGGAGTCTGGATTCCAGCCCGACACTGAGTCGGAGAGGACTAGGTAGATGGTACAGATGGTACAGATTAACCAAATCCGAAGCGCTGGCCTTTACTTGATGTCTAAGGATAGCAGTCAATTACCTTCCTGGGCCAAGTGTGGCACTTTATCAGAGCTACTGAGCTAGATTCTGAGTTTGTACGGCTAGAAAGATTCAATTGTGTAGTGCATCCACATATCAGCTGTGCTATAGGCAACAGATCTTAGCCCTGCCTCTGGTTAATTCTGATACGGTCAGATCAGTGTTCCTTAAGGATTACAAGAGATGTAAGAAGCACAGGTTTTCTCTTACCCTTGGCTTTTACCTACCAATTTCTTACTGCATCTCTGGGTCCTTGACCTTTGATTTTCCATGAGCACTTGCATTACAGGTGAGCAATGTGACTGAGTACATATCTAGTCACATCTCTAGCATTTTTTCATTATTGTCAACAGCACTTTTAGGACAGCATTGTTTTAGTGTACACACTGAGTGTTTGAAATGACTCCCTGTTCTTAGAAACATTCTTTTTAAAGGAGGTGAAGTCATAAAGTAATAGGATATGAAATAATCTTACTGGGCTCTTTTCTTCATTTTCTTTTTAAGTTTAACTATTCTAGAACATGAGAACCCCTGAGCATGTGACCTAAGTTATTTTAAAAAAGATGAGGGCACCAGTTACTGAGAGGCCCTCTGGAGGCTACAGTTTCAGGAAACAGTCTTAAAGGTCCCTTTGTTTTAGCTAATCAAATTTAAATAACAGATAAAGTCAATTTCTCCTTGAAAAGTAAACTTTTGAAACACTTCTGTGGGGTAATTTTTTTTCATAGTGTGCCTACGCAGGATGCTACACACTGGAAGCGAACATAGGCCTTGGAGTTAAGTGGTCCTGACTCAAAAGTCATGCTAGTTTTCTCTCAAACACCCTTTTTCCTCTGGATTCTAAGTTTCCTCCATAAAGAGCCCTATGTTCCCTGAGGGTGACTCAGCTTCCTTTTGCATCAGCACCTCTGGCTTTTCTCTTCCCAGAACAGCTCTTTGCCAGGAGAATGACTCAGAGCTCAGGTTCCCCAAGCACGGTCAGGTGGGGCTTCCCTTGGGTCCTCTCACCTGACCTTGAGCAAGATCTCCTCAGGGACCAGAGCAAGTCAGCTACTGTAATGAGACTGTGTGCCTTGGCCTAGCCAGCGCTTTTTAATAAAAGGGAACAGATAAAGCATTCTCTTGGAAAAGCAGTGAGGATTTCAGATGTTTATTCTAGAGAGGTTTCTGTAAGAGAGATGGCAGATAGTTTGCCCTCAAGAAGAAAATGCTCCTGCCAAGAACAGGAAATGAAATTGCAATTTTGAGAATTTCACATATATTTCTTAAGAGGTTTAAGAACTGTTAATTATAATTACTAAGTTACCAATTAAGGTATTTAGCACATTTAAAATGCCTTTTTAATCAAGTAAACAGCTAACTCTGTTGCCTTGCACACACAGTTGTCAATCATTCAGGGTTATCTCCATAGAGACGTATTACGATTAGTATCATGATCTTTTCAGGAGTCTACAGAAAGGAAGGCCAGGCTACGTTGGAGCCCATGGTATGGAAATGGGCACTGTGCTGGAGGTGACTCATATCACATCTGTCCTTCACACATTCCCTCAAAAGAAAACCTTGAATCTTCATGTGTAGAAGAGGGAGATGGGGCTATGTTCACCAGCTTTTCAACAATATAGCAAGATACCTGGATTAACTTATATAGAAAGAAAAATTTACTTTGCCTCACATTTTCAAGGTTCTGTCTGTGAATGGCAGGTCCATAATTTTTAGCTGGGACTGCCATTTGGTAGTAAAGAGGAGCATGCGACTCAGCAATATAGCCTCTATTACTAAGAGGCAAAGGAGGAAGAAGGTGGCTTCCTACAGACCCCTGAAAGTATACACCCTAATGGCTTAACTTCCTACTACATGACATATCACTGCCCAGTATCATCTCCTGGGAATCAGGCCTCTGACACACAGGCCTACGGAGAGCATCATACATCCAATTAACACTGTAGTAGGGATCAAAGAGGTTAAACCTCAAACCAAAGGGCAACTCTGTGATCAAACCCAGGACTTTAATGTCAAACCTAATCTTGATACCAGTAGATTTCTCTACAGTAAAGGGGTGATACATGCAGCAGGGGAATTTGTGCAATGAAGAAAATAAAACGGGAAGGTTACAGAACAATAGAAATACCTAGTTTGACATTAGGATGAGTATATATATGTAAGAAATGGAAGAAAGAGACTCTATCGTTAAGAGCTGGTGGATGAGCCTGCAACAGTATACACATTAGAAGAAGAATGCAGGCATGGTGCCTGTAGTGCTCCAAAATAATACAGAGCTTCTCATTTTTCCCAAACCTCTGAAGTGTCTACTGCCATTTCTAGCTATGAGTAAACGAATGTCCTATGTAGTGAGATATTCAGGGAGACCCATGTGCAGAAAGACCACATTGGCAAAGTATCCTCCCCTCTCTGGCCTTTCTCTTCCATAACGTTAAGATGGAAATGTATTAATAACTCAGTTCTTTAAAAACAAGAAGGTTGCTTTAAAAATAAATCCATTTTTAAAAGTCTGATAGAGAGCATGAAAGTCTGATTGTATTCTGTTGTCTCCCTCTCTGTCAGTGGAGGAGACACCACTGTTCCCATGCATGGTCTTTATACTCTCCAAGGATCGCCGTCTTAAAATGCTTATGCATTAATTGTCAGCTTGCCAAACTCTAGGATCAACTGCCAGCCAGATGGGGATCTGGGCATGCCTGTAAGGGATTGTCTTCATGAGGATAATGATGTGAGAAGATCCATTTTAGCTGTCAGCCCATTCCCTGGGCAGGGGATACAGCAGAATATCAAATAGAGAAGGTGAGCTGAGAAGCAGCAAGCATTCCTAGCTGTCTGCTCTTGGTTGCAGATGCTGTGTGACAAACTGTTCTGAGCCCTGCTACCCTGACTCCCCCACTATGATAGACAAAAAACAATCCTTTCTCCTTAAGTTATTTTTGTCAGGGTATTTTATCAAAGCAACAGTAAAGGAAACTAATACAATGGATCTAGTTCTGTAGAACACATGCAAAACCACATTCTCATTTCATCCTTGATTAGAGAGGCGGCTGTCCTTCTGACAGGACAACCTTCCCACTGACCCTTCTCTGAGGCAGCCTGTGCTGTGACCATCTTTCCTTCCCAGAAAACTCCCCTCTCTGGACTTTCTCTTCCATAACACAAAATGAAAATTTTACTGTTAGCCCTGGACTTGTTCCTGCCATTAGCCTGTATTTTCAAACCAGCCCAGTAGTGTGTGTGTGTGTGTGTGTGTGTGTGTGTGTGTGTGTGTGTGTGTGTGTGCATGTGTGTGTGTGTGTGTGTGTGTGTGTGTGTATGGTGTGTGTGTGTATGGTGTGTGTGTGTATGTATGTGTGTGTATGTGTTCATGTATGTGTGTGTGTGTATGTGTGCATGTATGTGTGTATGTGTGCTTGTGTGTATGTGTGTATGTATGTGTGTATGTGTGTGCCTGTGTGTATGTATGTTTATGTATGTGTGTGTATGTGTGCGTGTGAATGTGAGCACACGCATGTTCCAGCACATGCACTTATTTCTGTGTGTTATTAAAATTCATGAATGTTTAACCATCCATCAAATCTAATTCATATAACAAATGTACTTATAACTTCATAAAATGTGCTTATTAGCTTTCTATGGCTGAGACAGACGACTTATGAAATAGGAGGAAGTCTGTTTGGAAGACCAAAGTCGTGGCCCCTGTATTAAAGCCTAGTTTTAGTACTGTCTGGCCACATGGTGCTGAAATCAGTGCTTTCTTTAAGCATTTGTATGCTTTGTCTCAAATTATATGATAAAATCATCTCAAAACATTAAAACTACAAGTGTTGACTCAAAAACATCAAGGAATGCAGGAAAGCTTGACTTCTCACTCTATATATTTGGCTACTTTTGAATCCTCCAGCATCAGAGTCCTGTGAACACATGAGCCGGCTGAAGTGGTTTGAAGCTGTTTGCATTTGCAGCTCAGAAGCCCTTCTTGAAATGGAAATTGTATTCAGCAGTACAGAATGAGGGTTAATGTCAGTGCTCAAATGGCCATACTAAAGTGGCATCTTAATGGATCTAATATAAAAAGCCTAATTGGGGGTGATAACACTAGTCACTCTGGAAATTATAGAGACCCCTGACAGCAGAGAGGGCTGCATGTAGAACCTAAGTCTGAGTTAGGCTCTATATGAGCAAAGTTCCACTGCAGTCTCCCTCCTTGGGGAAGGCTTCTTAGCCCTACATTTGTACCAGCTCAAGCAAGGTAGCATTCTGCATACACAGAGACCCTGGAGAAAGGGTGTGTGCCTAGTCTGTTAGTACATAGCAGGTTCTGATCATAACCCATATGACAGTCAGTGTAGTTCATTTCTGCAGAATTCTGATAGGTGGTTAACATGTAATAAATTGGTTTTAACTCTAGATCTAAGGATCTGGCTCAGAAAAGAGGATTTCAGATGTTTGTGATGTAGGACTGACACAGGAAAAGAGAGGCCTGTGTTCTCAGCTGCCTCCCTCAGTCTCTTGACAGCAGCAGTTCAATAAAATCCAGCAGCTGGGGCTCACATGCCAGTCCTGAGTTGGCAGTCAAAGAGTCTCCCATCCATGGGTGCTGGAAGAAAAGAGACAGTGGAGTCAGAAATAAAAAGAAAAACAAAGTAGAAGCCTCTTGTTACTTATAGGTGATTGTCCAAGAAGTTCATTGCTGTACCTTGTCCAAGAATTTAGCTAATTAAGTATGTTTTAGCTTTTCATATCATGGGAATAATAACAATTAAAAACAAACAAAATAAAACTAGTAACTGTAGGAAAATGGATCCAGGCAATCACCATTGTCTAACATCCTGTTGTATTCCCTAAATGCATGCAACCAAATTTATTTTAAAATAAAATTCTTTTTTAGCAGTTGAACTTATAAGTCAAATAAAATAGCAACCAGAGCACAAATGTCAATAAGAATGTTCTTTCAAAGGCTGGGATATCACTAGCCTAGTGTTTGCAGGCCTCTGGGATTGATCCCCAGATTGAAAAGTGTGAGAAGATGAGGAGACTCTTAGAATCTAGACTCAACTGAATTTAATTACCTTTTTTGTTCAGAATCTGGCTCCCCTAGAGTTGAGATTTTAGCTCCGATTCATTGTTTCCTTTAAATGCAAAGGTCTCATCAGTCAGACTGGATTATTCATGATTGGTCCAAGTTCTAAAGTTGCCTTCTAAGTGTGATCTGGGAGAGGCCATCTCAGAAGTACACAGGTCAGAGCTCAAGGCACAGCCTTCCCCACTGTTCACACCTCTTGGCTTTCAGTTGTATGGTAATCCACGCTTCATGAGTCACGTACTGGCCATGCCTCAGGGTTGAATGGAGATTCTGAATCTGTTAAAATAGAGTTGAAAAGATATATAGGGCTTCTTTTCCTGCTTCTATTTCAACATTGATGGTATATTTTTTTAATTTAAAAATGTGTTTTTATTTGGGAGGAGAGAATGGTAGTCCTTTACTAAATCAATGAGAGTCTTAGAAAACTGATATGTAACTTTTATAATCATCTTGCAATTCAGAAAAATGTCTATATTTTACACAGGCCCAACAGGCTACACATTTGATTTTAGAAATTATGAGGAATTGTCCAGAAACATTCCTCGCACATTTCTCTATTAACCATTTGAAAGATGTGTGCTTTTCTGCCCCTTCAGCAACCATATCTTCTTCATTATACAGCCTGCTATTGGGGTTTCCATCAGTGGTTTGTCCCAGATACTGCCCTTGGGCACTGGCCACTCAAATTCAGGAGCACCTACTCCAGTGTACCTCATCTGTTTATAGCATCATTTTTATAATCAGATCACTAGCCCTCTTAAGGGCAGTCAGCAAGAGTATCAGGCCAAAGTGTCCTGTCTCACTTATAGCCTTGAGAGTGTTCTTATTTTTAGCAACCTGTCGATACTAAGCATTTGATTAAGAGATGGTAAGTGCAATACAGAAAAATGATTTTATTATGAAACTTTAAATCTTCTTTAATGAACAGTGAATTAAGAGATCACTTGAAGACATTTTATAGCAAATTTGTAACTTATTCGGGTTTCCCATTGCACCCTTGGAATGATACTTGACATGCATATTTGCTCTTGTGTGCCTTATTAATTTTAAATGCACTGTTGTGATTCTGAGCATTCTGTGATGATTGATACTTGCATCTGGTTGTTATTGTTATTTTTAAGACTGTTGAAACCTGGCTTTGAAGTACTGTCTGAAGTACTGTCTGTCAGGGTTCTCTAGAGTAACAAATTATAGAATGAATCTATCTCTCTCTCTCTCTCTCTCTCTCTCTCTCTCTCTCTCTCTCTCTCTCTCTCTCTCTCCACCTACACACACACACACACACACACACACACACACACACACACATACACATGATGGAGCTTTATTAGAATAACTATAGTCTCTACTCCAGCTAATGTAACAATGGCTGCCTAGGCAAAGAAGGAATTATTTGCTGGAAATTGATTATATAAAAAGGTTAATATTTATTAAGGAGTTTATATGAAACACTGATATAAGATTGAACCTTAGAGCAATTCCTGGAGAATTGAGCCGTTCCACTTGGTGGCAATCCTCCCTCCGAGACCATGAGGAACAAACAGGAAGGGGAGTCAGTGTGTTATTCATCTTAGACAGCCTGGCTATGGCCTGTATAGGGATCTTTAAGACCTAAAATCCATACCTGTAGGTCGTGCTAAATAGTGCCTGATCCCACCAGACCTAGGTATAGAAGATCAAAGAATCCAGTAGTTATTCCGTCTATGAGGTTGGATGTTTCAGCTTGCCTCCAGTATACACTGGAATCACAAAGAAGTAGGTTCTAGTGCCAATGAAGGAATGGACTTGCTGGTGAGGGTGGGAAGAAGTAAGGAGAGAGAGAGAGAGAGAGAGAGAGAGAGAGAGAGAGAGAGAGAGAGAGAGAGAGAGAGAGAGAGAGAGAGAGAGAGAGAGAGAGAGAGCACTTCCTTCATGTCCTTTATATAGGCTTTAAGCAGAAGGTGTGGCCCAGGTTAAAAGAGGATTTTCCCACCTTAGAGATCAGGGTTAGAAGTGGATCTTCCTAGTTGAGGAAAAAAAAATCCTTCACAGATGTACCCAGCCAATTTTGGGTTTTAGTTAATTTCAGGTGTAATCAAGTTCAACCAAGAATAGCCATCACAAGTGTTGTATAGTTCAAACTAATAAGTCATCTTTTAATTGGGCTTTGGCTTCATAAATCAGTAGAACCACTGTGCACTTAAGAAATCCCATTGAGGATGCCACACTTGCTTGGAGCTTGTGTGGCACTGCCAAGGTGAGTGAAATACTTTGCAACTACCACCTTTGAGCTTTCGCTCCCTTGCTTATCATGGTGGATTTGGATTCCTTAAGAAAGCATGTCAGTACTTATGTATTTCTTACTATGGATAATGGGATGTTAATGACGAACAGCTTCAGATGACACTGGCTTACATTGTTAGGAACAGTTATGGAGTTTCTGTTTTTCTTTGCCTCCACTGGCAATTTCCAGGGGCTGGTCATGGTTGGGAGCTGCTTATATATACTTGTTCACTTAATTCTGATGATAGCCATACTGGGTAATTAAGAGGCAAAATTTAAGATTTCAGCATACCCTTTTTGGCTGCAGACCTGTGTTTCTTAGTCACTTGTCAGGAAGCAAAAGAGTGGTGATTTCTGGTGTCAGCAGCTTCTCGGCTTCTGAAGGTGAACATTTTCTTCTGATTTGGAATCCATGTTGTTTAGTAAGACTAGATGTGAGGAAGACTTTTTCAACCAAGAAAGTTGTTACAGATATCCACTGCCGTAGTTGGCTATTAAAGGGCCCACATGTTGAAGGTGTGCTCCCCAGCCGTGATGGACTGGGGATGGATGGAGCCTTTAAGAAGAGGGGCCCAGTGTGAAGGGCTAGGACATTGCTGTTGAACTCAGTCCCTTCCTCTCTTTGCATCCCAGCCATCGTGAGATAAACAACCTCTCCACCACAGCCCACCATGGTGTACGGTGCCATTAATGCTTGAAACAATGTGAGAATTGTCCACGAACTTAACAAACCTTTTGATACTGTACCAAGACAGGACAGAAACAAAAACCAAAATGCAAATCAGCAGCTCCACTTTTGGCTTGTTTGTTACATATTCTCAGAGAGATCATGTTCATGTCCTTAAGGTCCATTGCAGGGCTGTCTAACTTTCTGGGGTCCGGCTTATTATTTGAGACTTCCAATACTGCAGCCACTGTTGCAGAAGGCTTTGTTCCTCAGCTTGTACATTTACAAATCACTTTCACTCGGTATCCTTTAGTGCAGTTACTATGGGTAATTGTCATCTCTGCTTTATAGATGGGCCGTAGAAGCTCAAGGAAAGGTATGCTCTAGAGTTGCATTGATCTAATGATGAAAGCTAAGCTGCAAGCCCGTTTATCTCACTGTTCATCATGGTTCCAGAACTAGACACCTGGAACCAGAGCTGTACCTGCTTATCAATAGAACAGGTGAATTACATGTGTTACAGTGAGGTTTCTTGGTCCCGGGCGGCCAGAGGCCCAGACCCACAGACCTGCAGCCCCAGACCCCTTAGCGGCCCGCTGCTGCTCAGGCCCCCAGAAATGACTCAGACGCTTATATTAAGTTAATGCTGTTTGGCCTATGGCTCAGGCACTTTGTTAGCTAGTTCTTACATCTTAAATCAACCCATTTCCATTAATCTGTCTGCCACGTGGCCCGTGGCTCACCTGTGTTCCTTACATGTTTCTTCTTGGGCGGCTGGCTTGGTCTGTCCAACTCCGCCCTACTTCTCCTACCTATGCTCTGATTTCTCCTCCTACTTTTTCTATGATGCCTATCATGGCCCAAAACAGCTCCTTTATTTAAAGATTGATATTCACAGCATACAGAAAGGCATTTCCACATCATACATGCCACAGTTTTTTTTAAAGATTCAGATGCCCATAGTGGAGTGTTAGGAAATTTCAAGTAAAATTCAGGGCTCTTCCAGCCCAAAGTGCTCTGTAACAGTCTGTCTTGCGTACTGATTTTCCATGTGATCTATGTTCTAGAGCAGTGATTCTCAACCTTCCTAATGCTATGAACCTTTAATGCTATTAACCTAATTTTATTAACCCTAACAGTTCCTCATGTTCTGGTGACACCCCCCCCATAAAATTATTTCATTGCTACATGATAACTGTAATTTTACTATTGTTACTAATCATAAATATCTGATATGCAAGATATTTTGTTTGAGACTCCCTAAGGAGTTGAGGTCGACAGGTTGGTAACTGCTATTCTAGAGAAGCCTTTTACAGAAAACAAAATTGAAAATAAAAACAAAAACACTTTGAAGTTCACTGAGCACCAAGTTATTATATCCTAAGCATGTTAGGAGACAACACACTGGTAAAATTAACGAAACTAATACTGTCGTGGGTGAGTTGTTATTAGCAGAGTATCATTTGGCTCATAAAATTAATTTGCAGCTTTCTAAAAATGTAACAATTAGCTAAGGTCAAAAGACTTGTCCAAAGGTGACATTCTCTAACACCTAGTACTCACTTAGTCCTCAGTGCCTACAACCCTCGGGTGACTTAAAGGGATGGCAAATAAATGCTGATAAAATGGAATTAAAGTTTTATATATTTTAATCAGTGCACAGGTTATATAAAAATTTACCCCATTATAATGTGCTCGGATTATACCTACTCATAATTCAGTATAAAGAGTGATCATAATTTAGTTTCTCTGTTAAGTCTCACTTTATTGAGGGTACGTGTACATCCAGACCACATAAAACAGTCTTTCTCACCTGCACTTCTCAGCTGTCAACATTATTTGATGATAAATTCCCAGTTCTAAGTGATTTTTTAAAAGTCATTTATCTAGTGCATAATGCCACCAATGAAATGATATTTCTAGACAAGATGGTTCATCTTTCATAGTGAAATTCTGAGCTGTGACTTCTACTTTATTACTATAAAAGGTTATCGGTATTACCGTCATTCCTGAAAGAGGTTTGAGTTCAGGGATTGTATATGTTTCCTGCTACAGTGTGGATGTTTAGTGTAGTAAACCATGTGATAGCTCTCTCATTTCCCAAACTTTAGGAAGGTTTGTGATCACTGATTGATACTGTGCACTGGAATGTGTGTGAACTAGCAAAGGAAGTGAACATCATCTTAGAAAAATGCCTTCATGTTTAATGGCAGCCTGTGTGAGGAGGAGCATGCCGGGGAAGCTGAAAACCACCAAGGACACTTCTTTTCTTCTTCTAACCCTCACCTTGGAATTATAAGGTGAGCACTGGGCCCACACACTGCCGTGTAACCAAGATCCCTCGTAAATCTGTGATGTATTTGCTGTTTATGACAGTTTTATACTCTCCTGTACATAAATACTTTCTCTGACAGCATGAGAAACCAGCGCCATGAATATTCCATTAGCCACAGTAATAGCTCCCAGTATAGCTCTGAAGTTTTAGGATAACAATCAAATAGTCCAACAGAGGACAGGAGACGCTGAATAAAAAACCTTTGTAGCTGAGTGGTTTTATTTCACATCCACTATGGGGTCTGAATACTGCCCATCACAGGCACCTCCTTGCATTGTCCACTGGAGTCAGTGGATGTTAGTATAATGGGATCATAAAGTATTTAGTCACTGGAAGGTCATATGTGCCTAGGCTACTTTTTCTACAGTACTGAGGAAATTGGGGCTCTTAACTCTGTCATTTGCATTGAGGATCTAAAGGTAGAAGGCTGGTGTTTTTATCTAATGGCTGCTTCCTTCGCTGTGCTTCTAAAATGGTGTCTTCATGTCACACTAACTCGGTCTTATGGCTAAATTTACTTGTGAGGACTTGGGTAGACTTCCTTCCCACAGTGAGATGTAGTGGAATCTGAACTTACAGACACTACTGTCTGCTGAGTGTCCGAAGAGTATGTGTTTCCTTTTCACTCCTATGAGAGACTATAGTTTTGTTTCAGGATTCAACTTCCTGCAGTAAATAGACCACAAACAATAAGAATGTTCAAGCTGATGACAGTTTGAGAAGACACTCGTGCTGGTCTGAATAGGTATGGCCTATAGACTCATGAAGCTACAGCTTAGCCTGTAGGGAGTGGCACTTTAAGAGGTGTGACCTTGTTGGAGTAGGTGTGGCCTTGTGGAGGAAGTATATTACTGTGGAGGCAGTCTTTGAGGTCTCATATATGCTCAAGTCACATCCAGTATGACAGTTCACTTCCTGTTGCCTGTGGGTCAAGATGTAAAATCCTCAGCTACCTCTCTAGCACCCTGGCTGTCTCCATGCTACCTTGCCTCATGCTATGATGAAATAAACCAAATACACACATATATATGTGATATGATATGCAGTGGTCATGGTGTCTCTTCACAGCAATGCTAAGTAAAACAGAAGCTGGTACTAGAGACTGGGGTATTGCTGTGATAGGCCCGGCCATGTTTTTGTTTAGAGGAATTTAGACTTTTACTTTGGTGCTTTGGGTTAGAAAAACAGTAGAATATTTTAGGCACTGCTTAATGGGCCATGCCACTAGGAGCATGGAAGACAGAGGTACTGAAGGTGATTTGAACTGCAGGGGTCCGGCTTAAAAGGTTTCAGAGGAAAGAATTTCACTATGTTACCCAAAGATTTTTCCTGTGATATTTTGGTGAAGAATGTCACAGCTTTTTGCCCTTGTCTGAGGAGTCTGCCTGAGGCTAAAGTGAAGAGGTTTGGATTAATTCCTTTGGTAGAGGAAATCTCAAAATAGCCTAGTATGGATTCTGTTGTGTGGTTATTAGTAATAATTCTAGTGAAGATTTATAATGAAAAGAAGCAAGCTGAGCCAGAAAAAATAGGAAATGTACAACATGAGGAGAGAAGGAGCACCGGGAAGTGGAATGGAGCTAAATCCTGTGTTCATGAGATAAACAGACTAAGAAATAGTTTAAAAGGAATGGTGACCTCAGGGGAAGTGCTACATTTCCAACTTGTAAAAAGGAGTTAAAGAGAAGCTTCCAGCTAGGTATGGTGGTGAATCCTATAATCCCAACACCCAGAAGGCAGAGGGAAGTGAGCTAGCCTGGTTTAAGGACAGCCAAGTTTAGCAGTGAAGGAGACCACTGAAAGCAGAAAGTGTAATTGAGTAAGGAGGCCATGTTCCAGTCCCAGCGAGCAGCAGAAGTTGGTAGCTTTGGCCACGTGGTTCTGGCTTTAGAGTCAAGGATAGAAGAAAGGGATTATGGAATCCCCCTCTACAGCTAAGGAAAGGTGTGTAGCTGGAATGTCCCTGTGTAGAGGCCCAGAGAGACCATTGCATGAGGCTGTGGATGAAGACTGGACTGCCTTGGAGACTCCCAAGATGAAGGAATTTACAGAGCTATAGGATACCTGGCAAGGAAAGTTGTTAGCAAGAAGTGGAACCAGCCCCAGAGGGAAGAGAGTGTTGCAATCAACAAAGCTGAAAGGAGTTGGATGTCTGACAAACACTTTGACATCAGATATGGAGATATGGAGATGTGGAGTTTGCCCAACTGGCTTTCAGTTTTGCTTTGGTCCAGCATTTTCTCACAGGTTTTCTTTTCCTCCACTTAGGAACAGTAGTGTGTGTTCTGTGTCATTATATGTTGGAAATATGTGATCTCTGTCTTATTTTGATTTTATAAGAGATTGTATAACTCTCAGAAGAGACTTTGAACTTTAGATTTTAAAGATTGTTGAGATTGAGACTATGGTAACTTTTGAAGTTGAACTAAATTAAAATTTGCATTATGCCATGGCTATAAACCTATGGGGTTCAGGGGATGGAATGTGCTGATTCAAATGGATATAGCCCCTATAGACTTATTTGGTTTGAATGCTTGGCTCATAAGGGCTGGCACTATTAGGAGCTGTGGCCTTGCTGGAGTCAGTAGAACTGGATAGAGGAAGTTTGTCACTCTGGAGGTAGGCACTGAGGTTTCATACATGTTCAAGCCACACCCTGTGCAATAGTTTACTTCCTTTTGCCTGTGGATCAAAATTAGAACTCTCAGCTACATCTCCAGCACCCTGTTGCCTCTGTGCTGCCTTACTTCTTGTCATGATGATAATAGACCAAACCTCTGAAACAGTAAGTCAGACCTAATTAAATGTTTCTCTTTATAAGATATGCAATGGTCATGGTGTCACAGCAATAGAAACCCTAAGACATTATTCATTGGGGGAAAACTAAACATTATACATAGCCTGTACATAGGCTTTAAGAAATATTATAGGGGGTGATTTATTTATTATAATCGTTTAATAGTTCTTATTTACTCGAATTTTTATAAGAAAGGATTTCCAAGACCAGGATGCACCTCAGTGCTAGAGTTGGCCCAGCATGCATAAGGTGTTTAAATTGGTCCTCCACAGGGAGAAGCAAAGGCAAATGTATAGAGACATAGTATTTGCCATTATGACATGACTTTAAAAAAACTTGCTTTTTATATATGTGTCATCATGCATCTGTTTTTCTTAAACATCAGCAATATCAACAATGTTGGGTGGCACACCCCCGAAATGGCTAAATTTTTATTCTAAACAAAGCTGAAGAGGTCTGTTATTTTCAAAACATTCCTTTGAGCCACCTCAGTGTTTTCATTTTATTATAAATATAGATATAAGTCATCCCTTCTTGCTGTACACACCCACGCACACGCACGCACGCACAAAGCCTAGGATAGGATACTGTCTAAAATTTAATATTAACAATACTGATAAAAAGCAGCAGTAACTATGACGTGTAACATTGCCCTTCATAAAATATTCCCAAGGTGCCCTCATTAAACCTCACCATGCCCCCTCCAGACAGATCACAAAGATGGACCCAGGTTCAGCTGTGTGGTACTGTCCTCTCCTCAAGATAGGTAAGATTTGTAGACATAGTTGACCTTCCTTTGAATGAGGCCATTTGCTTATCATGCTCATCATTTCATCAAACCACAGCCACATGTCAGTGTTACTTCAAATCGTGACATTTGATGTTTGCGTGTGTCCCCAGTAGAAATTATGATGGAAGCACAGCAAAGTCAACACATTTCTTTGAAGAAATATGTCTAGTGAAGACTCACTTTCTCTTGCCCACTTCAGGATGCATGATAATCTCCCTTTGCTTCCACCTGAGGAGGGCCTCTGCCTTATGTGAATGGAGGGGTGTGTGAGTCACCACTAGACATTAATCATGAATCACTCATCCCTCGGCATAAAGAAGCTCCTAGGGACCATGACTACTCATTACAGCACTTGAGGGGTTGCAAAGGTCCTGTGTTTGCCTCAGCAGCTCCCTCTCTCCCAAGATTCAGCAGCAAAAGTTTCCAGTTAGATCATATGTAAGTCATACAATGACTTGACGTGAATTTGAGGGCATTACTTTAGCACCAGTATATATAGCACAATTTCTATTTAATATTATAGTACAAACTCAGAGTCAGATATTGGGGGAAAACTGGAATATCAGAGAGAGAAACAAAACAGCCAATTCTCACTTAGCCAACTTCTCAGGCAGAACAAGGTAAGTCCTGTCTTCTTGGGTCCTCAGGCTGATTGATTGCCCAGACAAAATGACTGAATTTCTGCCTTCTCTTGCCTTATATTTCTTTTCCTAGTCAGCTATTTTACTTCCTGGTTCAACCCTGCTAGAGCTTGGATTAAAGGTGTGAGCTACCACTGCCTGGCTGTTTGGCCTTGAACTCACAGAGATCCAGATGGATGGATCTCTGCCTCCGAGTAATGGGATTAAAGCTCTGGGTCACCACTTCCTGACCTTCTCTGCTTGGCTATGGGTGATTCTGTCCTCTGATATTCCAGACAAATTTTATGAAATATACAGTATATCACCATAAGCATACCCCAAAGAAAGCATTGCTATTCCCTGATGGTCTTAACGAGACCAGAGAATAGAGAAAAATTTAAGATTAGGTAACTTTCCAATATTAATGTCAACTTCCCATCTAACATTCTTATAAGAATAAAAACCCTATCCAAAATTATTAATAGTACTGACCCTAAAATTCCCAAATTCAGGCATCTCTTTTCCCCTGTGTGATCTCTGGGATACAAGAAATATGTGAGCTGATCGCTCCACTGCAGAGCAGCCAGTTGCCATGGGAACAGCTTAGTGCTTTATAAACCCTTCTGGCTAGTTTCTGGAATATGAACTCTTTACTAGTTTTAGAGAAGAGTAAAAAAGAAAAAAAAATCATCTAGAATCAGTCTCTGGTTTTATTTTTTCCAAAGCATCCATACAAAAGTGCAACTATCAGGATGATATTAAATCTGATTTAACTAACAGCACTGGGGCAGACCATGCGGGCTTCCCTGGTCCATGCCTGACTGAGGCTGGCATCTCACAGCACCGCTTTAGGCTTGGTGGGAGAACATCTGGAAGAATGTAATTTTACTTTACTGTTTGTGCATTATTTTGTACTTTAAAACCTAACAGCCTTATGGAGACATGCTGTAATTGTTTATCATACCTGGGTCCCTTCCAGGAAAGCACATATAATTTTACTTTCCCCATTAATATTAGGTAATGTTTGCAGTGTTTCATTTCTAGTTCATTTTTTTCTTTGTTTATTAGGGTTTGGTTTTTTGAGACAGGATTTCTCTGTATTGCCCTGTCTGTCATGAAACTCACTCTGTAGACCAGGCTGGCCACTAGCTCACAGGGATCTGCCTGTTTCTGCCTCCCAAAGCTGGAATTGAAGTTGTGCCTCACCACTATGTGACTCTACTTCATTTCTGAACTGAAAGGTGGGAGAAATATCTCAGGAGGTGAAAAGAAATCTTTGATGGTGCAATTAATTATGATACTCGTAAACATTTAAATGTAGTTTTAAAAATGATACTAATACAGTTATTAAAATTATTTAAATATAGAATGAATGGCAACATTTAAGCATGTCCTTAAAACTTTGTAAAGCAAGTTTATTTACTCAGTCTGTTCCATTCTTAATACATAATTCAACTCTAATCTCTGTCCCTGCTGGGCATTTTAGTGCCACATTAATAAGCAGCCAGTTATTATTTAATATACACATTGTTAAAATTTATTTCTTGATAGTGTTCTAACTGTATTTGACTGTGGCAGACTGATGTCTTCAGCCAATAAAGCAGCCATGACTCTGGATGCTCAGCATATCTCTAGCGCTCTTTGTACCTCTTGGTGACTGTTTCCTTTAAGCTGTGGGCTGCACCTGGAACCAGGAGGCAGTAGCAACCCTCTCGGTGAGAATCCTAAGCAGAGCCTCCTCTGAGTCCCAGGGGAGACCCTGGAGCCATAATTGGAGCTGTAGCAGTGGCCAACTGGTATTTCTGCTATTCCACAGAAGACATGGAAAACTTAAAATCTCCAATGTGAATGTTACTTTTAGTCATTTTGGAGACCACTGCATTTTGTTTTGCCTTTAATTTAGTAATTATAGTATCTTCACCAACCCTTTCAAGTATATTTACATGAAAGTAGAACGAAGATGCTAAAGGACCCAGCTTACAAATAAACCCTTCATTCTTTTGGTGTGATTCAACTAGTCACCTGGCACCAGTTGAAGATACAGCAGGTTCACTTGTCAGAACTTGAAAGAAATTAACTTAAAATTATGCTTGAGAGCAAAAACTTTGGGAGATAATGAGGTTGTCTACAAATTTCAAATTTAAAAAGTGTACAAATTAGATTGATAAGGACTTTGGTTGCAGTGCTAGAGGACTTACTAAATTTTATATAATTTGATTTTCAAAAATATTACATATTTCCCATGCATGACTATTCCTTCAGAATATATCCCAATTAACTGATTAAGGATGTGCTTTTTAAAATTCAGCAAACAACTATAGACTCGATGAGATTCTTAATTTTGGGAAGGAATGCATTGGGCAATTATTGCTATTAATTCCTTTATTACGTGAGTCAATTTTCATGTGAGATTTAATGGTGTAGCATAGTATGAGGTTTCTGGCCTGGACTTTTGGGCCTAGCCTCAAGGTTTGGACCCATAGATCCACAGACTCATAGACCCACAGAGACACACAGATACTTACATTAATTTTAGGCTGATTGGCCTAAGGCCCGGGCATATAACTTGCTAACTCTTGCTCTTAAACTAACCCATGACTCTTATCCTGTTCAGCCATGTGGCTCAGTACCTTTTCTCAGAGCAGCATGGTTGTCCTCTGCTTCTTCTGGCTTGTCTGGCAACTCTGGAGTCTTTGTGGCATTTCTGCTCTGTTCTTCCTGTTCCCAGAATTTTTTAGTCTGGTAGCCCTGCCCACACTTCCTGTCTTGGCCAATCAGTGCTTTTTACTAAACCCGTAGGTGTGACAGTTATTTACAATACAACATAATAAACCCACTACAGTGTAGCTCACAGCATGCAACAGCCCCTGAATCTGTCTCCTCCTTCACCTTCTCTTTGCCTGCTGGCAACCCCTTTCTCTTACTTCTGGTGCCAGGGCCTCCATCTTCTCAACTCCTGTCTCTCCTTCCCATAGGATGCACATCTTCACTTTCATATTGCGCATAAAGCCCTGGCTGGGTAGGTGTGATAGAAACCAGGACGGACATTTAGCATTTACTCAGACCAAGACCTTCAAAACCACAAACCATGAGGCGTTCACAGCCTGTAGCATGATCAGACTTGTACTATTGAAAAGCTGTTGTGTTATCATCTGTGCTACACCTACTATTTAAAAAAAAACCCTGAATTAAAAGCATCTTCTTAACCAAATAATTGAGATACATTTCTTGCGTAGCAAAGAGAAATTCTTATTTCAGTTGAGGAAATATCTGATTTCATGGTCAGTGGATCTTAGGACAAAGAAGTTTGTGCCAATAAATGTTTAATTCTTGGGGATGGCATCTATTTCTATAGTAGATGTCCTGGGTCTTTCTCAAACCAATCACCTTTGACAGCAAATCTCTATATAATAAACTTTAACTTCTTGGAACTAAAAAGGTTGAGAAACCTTTTCATCACATCCTGTTTGCAAGGTTGATCCTCCATACACTGTATGTGAAGGTGAACAGGGATTCATGGGACACTTGCGTTCTTGAAAGTCCATCTCTAGCTTCACTGCTTTAGACAGCCCCTTCCTACCTCCTCCAGCCCCACACCACTCCTTCAGTGCCTGTCTTTGAAGTTTGCCCCCTCTCTTTCTCTCCCTAAGCTTCTCTCTATTGCATGAATTCTAATTCTAAGGTGGGTGTCATCACAACCTGGCTGTTTGTCCTTGAACTCACAGAGGTCCAGAGGATCCCAGAGTGCTGGGATTGAAGGCATGAGTCACCACCCTCTGACCGTTATGGCTTGGCTCTATCCTCTGCTATTTCAGGCTATTTACCAACACATCTCTCTTCGCCCTGTCCTCCCCATTCTCTCTCATTCACTAACTGTCTGAGAAGGGCTCAGTAAGAATTCAGTCTTATTAGAAGCCAAAACTATCTTTTGAATCACTTTTCTTGCCATGGACTATGTGTTTGCTAAGTAAATGATTTAAAACTAATAGGAGATGTCTTTTCTTAGAGTGCTTATATTACATGTCTCTGTGGCACTTTTCTTTCAAGGTTTACCTATAAAAAAAGCACAATTGGCTAGTGTTTCTTGGCATATAATATGGCAGAACGGGACACTATCTGCTTTCATCAAAAATAGCAACAAAACCTTCACAACTGGATGCTCAGCTTTGAGGTTTGTTATTGTTTAAGACTTTCATGCAATAGGATTTGATTATATTCACTCTTCCTAACTTCTCTTCCCACTCAACTGTATGTCCTTCTTGTAGTAAGCAGTTTCTGGCCTGGTCTTGCCCTGAGATCCAGACCACCTTCAACTGCTTAGTTCCAATAATCACACAAAGGCTTATTTTAATTACAAACTGTTCAGCCTATGGCTCAGACTTATTGCTAGCTAGCTCTTTCATCTTAATTCATTTCTATGAATCTATGTCTTACCACGTGGCTAATGGTTTTATCTGTGTTCCATTACATCTTGCCCTCTTGGGCGGCAGGTCACAGCATCTCTGTCTGGCTCTTATCTTCTCTTTTATCTGTGCTTGGAATTCCTGCTTGCCTGTAAGCTCCTTTGCCATAGCCCAAGACAGTTCTTTTATTATCCAATGGTAATTCACAATATACAGAAGACATCCCACATCACCTCCCCACCTCCATCAAAGCCAATTTGTGCTACACATGTATCGTTGATTATGTGGCTTTCCACTGGAGCACAGTTGACCAATCGGGCTTAATTCCTATAGAAAACTGACTCTCCTTTTCCCCAGTAGCTTACATTTGCCATGCTAGAAGTTGGTCTGGCTTCGGCTTGCATGGGTCTGACACACACATGCCATCACAGCCTCTGTAAGTTCATGTGCACTCACTTGCTGTGTCCTAAAGACACTTTCCTTGTAGTTGCCCACTACCTTGCTCCTCATGGTTTTTCTACCTCCCTCCTCTGCAGTGATACCTAACCCTTGTCAGATACAATACACAAGTTCCATTTAGGGGCTGGGCATTCTGGAGTTGCTTACCCTCTGCTCCTTGGAAGTTGAGGAGCTGTGTCAATCATCATCTGCAAACAGAAGCTTCCCTGGTGAGGGATGAGTGATGCTTTATCTGTGGGTGTAATGATGAGTTATTAGGAGTTGGCTTAGAGATTCAAGAGAAGAATATCCATTGAAAGACAAATAAATGGTAGTTATAAATATTTTTCAAATAATATAGTTTTTTATATGTGTTAAAAGTCAATTTCTTTGTAGCCTTCTGTGTTGAAAGATACTACTTTAGCCACTTTAAATAATTACTCCCATAATTCCCCAAGTCTTTATTTTTATATGACAGATTCTGTCATGAAGTCATTATATTTAGTTGCTGTTTACACTATTATTTAGTGTAAATATTATTTAAATATTTGAAATTATATTTGTTTATATTCTCATTATAGCCAATTATAATAGTCCAGAAAGTAATATTCCATAGAGATCCTCAGGTAACATGTCTCAATAATTTCTTAAACTACTTTATTAAAGGAAAAAGCACAAATCTGTTATAGTGGTTTTAATAGGAATGTTTCCCATAGAGGGATTCATGTGTTTGAATTCTTGACCCATCGGGAGTGGCACATTAGGAGATGAGCCCTTCATGGAGTAGGTGTGGCATTATTGGAGGAAGTATATCACTGTGGTGGTGGCCTTTGAGATTAGTCTTCTGCTGCCTTTGAGTCAACATGTAGAACTCTAAGCTCCTTCTCCAGCACCATGTCTGCCTGAACACTGCCATGCTTCTCACAATCATAATACTGGACCTCTGAAACTGTAAGCCAGCCCCAATTAAATGTTTTCCTTTATAAAGTTTTCATGGTCATGGTGTCTCTTCACAGCAATAGAAACTATAAGTGAGATACCAATCTTCTGAAAGGACAGGTTACATTTTATTAGGTCACTTTGCACCCACCACATCATGTTATTGGATGTGTTGAAGAGGTCTCAGACGAGCAGGTGTCTTCCCAATTATGTATTTTACAGTAAGTGAGCTTCCTCAGAAAGGTGCCTATTAGGCATACAGCTCAAAACTTGCTTTCCGCAAGGGAACTGGTTGCCTGGAGACAGTATGTTTTTAATATGGAGAATGTGACAGTTTACAAGACTTTCGCTGTTTTCCTAAAAACACGTTGAATTCTGTGTTACTTAAGACTGGGAACAAAACTCTGCCCCTGCATTCTGTTGCAACTCTGCCACCGAATTATGGACTGGCCTGTCAGACAAGCTACTTCACTTAAGTGTTCTGAGTTTCCTCAGGGTTGGGTGATTCAAAGGCGACAGTGAATATGGAATGCCCAATATCAACTGCCATTTTTAAACTAATTTTTGTTGAAACAATTAATTGGTTTTCAGATGATTTTTTTTCATTTTTTTCTATATCCAGATAACTTTTTTCAGTTTCAAATGTTTGAGCAAAGCTTAGAAAGTTGGTGGTTTCATTATCAGCATAAATAAATTAACAGTACTCTATTGTAGCTTGTTGGATTAGAACAACGTGTCTAGCAAATTTAAATTGCTTTTAATCATTACTTTTTGCTTATATAATTCCAGTCTTTATGATTTCCAGTTACTATGTTCTAGTTCAATAAACCAGTTTCCAAATACAATAGCTTAAGTTTAATTAATGATAACTGTGTTTATACAAAGTATAAACCTTGGAGTTATCTCTGCCTTTCACAAATTAGTGTGTAACAGTGGGTGGTGACAGCATTTTTTTCTGAAGCTTGCAGCCCCATCAGTGGTGGGGCTATGGTCATCTTGGGTTCAGTGCCTGCAGATTAGAGTTCTCTGGCTATGTTGTCTACTTGTCTCTCAGTGTTGACTTGTGAATTTGTACATAAACAGATACTTACAAGAGAAGACTGGCCAGCAGGTGGGTCAGTGGGGCAGGTGATGCACCAGAATAAGAAAAAGGAGTGCTTCTGGGGGTGAAACTTAAACCATGTGTTTATAGTTGCTTCTCAGTGTTCTAGATCTTGTCCCTAGAGACTCCTGTCCAACCAGAGTGACTTAGTGAGAGCCAGATTAGTTGCTTATGAATGGGTGATGTTTGGACTTGTCTTAGTTAGGCTTCCTGTTGCTTCGATGGAGAACTATGACCAAAAAGCAATTTGGGGAGGAAAGTGTTTATTTGGTTTACATTTCTACATTGTTCATTATTGAAGGAAGTCAGGACAGGAACTCAAACAAGGCAAGAACCCAGAGAGAGGAGCTGATGAAGAGGCCATGGAGGGATGCTGCTTACTGGCTTGCTCCTTATGATTTTCTCAATCTTATAGTACCCAGGACCACGAGCCCAGGTATGATACCACCCACATGGGCTGGGCGCTTCCTCAGTGACCACTAACTAAGGAAACTCCTTACAGCCAGATCTTATTTCTCAATTGCAATTCCCTCCATTCAGATAACTCCGATTTACGTCAAGTTAATATAAACTAGCCAGCACATGACACAAAGGATCAGATATGCCAAAACAAATAAAGAACAGTGCCATCATTGAGCTTCCCACCAAAGGAGTCACCCAAGATAGACTTGGAAGTTATTGAAACTATAAAGAGCTAAATGGAAGCCAACAGGACAGTAAGCCAAGTACAGAACGGATGTTCACCTCATTGTAAACAGTGTAATAGGATGGAGCAGGTAGGCCCTATTCCAACCAGTCCTTGTAAGACATATACCACACACACACAAATGCTCAAATAAACACACACACACACAGTTCCCTATGTGCTTGTTAATTATAGTGTTTTAAGTTACATTCACTACGTGTTCGTTATAATGGTAAAATGTATTTAAGAGTCTCAGAAGGGTCATAATTTTTGCCATTAAGTAGAAATTACACAACTTTCATTTATATGATTTTTATACTTAGAATACACAAAGCAAGAACTTTTTGTGAAAGATAGATGCTACCCTTGCCATTGGGGTTTTAATTAGCTATGAGACACTAATTTGCACATTGCCATTACTATTTCTAAATATGTTGTTATTCTGTCAAATACAATCAATCCACTGCCTGTTGATAATCTACATGACTACTTCAGGGATCCTATGTAAAACAGAAGTGTTTGTACACTGTATATCCTTTTCCATTTGCTCTAAGTCATCTCTGAATAACTTTTGATATTTAATGCAGTGTGAATACTTGGTAAGTTCTTCTGGTTGGGCAACAGTAATGTAAAGAACATCTGTATATGTTTAGTACAGTGTTTTTCCTCAAATTCATGATCCTTGATTGTTTGGAGCTATGAATGTACACCTCAGAGGTGCAGGCAGGCAGGTGTATTCACTGCTGCCTTCTGCTTACAGAATTTTTAGGTCTTGTAGTATTTGTCATGCATAAGGTTCACAAATCTAAAAATTTGGTTATTTAAAGGCTTATGTTTTAAGGGTACTTTTCAGTGAAATGTTTTACAGCTTAAAGTTTATTTCAGTCTTTTTGAAACACATCTTCCACGGGCAGATGGCCAAATAAGATGTTGTACAGATCAAATTCTAATGATAGTTCTATTCTCATGAAGCTATTGAATCTAGACTCATTTGCTAGAGTAAACCATCAAGATACAGGATTCATGATCTCTTTGAATATGCATGGAAATTATTTTATTTTTAAATGTCTAAAATAATTAGAACTTGTTTTATTAATTCTTATAGTACATAACTATAATCTAAAACATTGAAATTGGTTGATTTTATAAAGAATACTACAAAGAACTTCAGTCTATCCAGTCCCATGCTTTGGTCTGTGAGAAAGGAAACTTGATGACAGGTTGGAAGGTGGTTCTGAAAGCCCCCTGCACACACAGTGATACCACTTCATTTCACTGTGCTCCAGGATATTTCCTACCAACAGCCATGTTTGTGGATGTGTGCACTGTTAAAGATTGGTTAAATTGCAGTAGTGGTGCATACCTTTAACCCTAGCAGGTTCAACTCTGTGAGTTCAAGGCAGGCCAAAGTTGTTATATGGTGACACTTTATCTTGGAAAACAAACCAGCAATGATTGGTTAAGTCACCTTGAATGAATGCAGTTCAGCATGTGTCTGAGTGAGATCTTTCCACACTGCCTTTCAGTGATTCATGACAGTGATTTCTAAACAGACAGAAGATGGGACAGTTCATTACTTCTGGTCTTTCAGATGTCAGCCCCCTTGCAAACATAAACGTATGGTTTTGTGTAAAATATAAACTCTCAAAAGTATTCTAAAGTTTTCTCTTGAGTCTGGAGTGAACATTCCTGTAAGGAATGGTTGATCTGTAAGCTCAGTAAGGAGGGTAGGCTGAACACATGGTAATTGGAAGATCCCTCCAGCTATGAGGGAAGGCAGATGTGGAGACCAGAGCACTCTCTGCAACACTCTGAGGGAGAGTAGGCATAATGACTAGAAGATCCTCTCCAACAGGAACGGTAGACATGGAGAGTGGATGGTTCCTGCCCAGTGAAGGACACAGATGTGGTGACTACAAGTTCCCCAGCTCACAGTAGAGCAGGCAGACTCAATGACCAGTTGACCTTAAAGTACTTTTCAGATTCCACTTGTCTACACTTATATACCCAAAAGCAATTTGGAGACTAGGAAAAGTGGGGAACTGAGAGCTGCAGGTGCAGATATGAGAGACCTTCAGAATACTGATAAATACATAGAAAGACAATATCACTTCCAGACAGGAAGTAACCTCAGGACTTGACTCAAATGGACTTGCAGCCTAGCCTAACTTTGAATAGAACATGGTACTTTCTGGAATGTTGAGGACAACGGCTACCCTTACCCCAAAATACCCACCTTGGGGTGTGAGAGTGTTTCAGTCCTACAGTTCTCTCCCCGTCCATCATTAGTGACTTCCCCACCTCCCTGATCTGGCCTTTCATGGATCCTGAAGTTGCTCAAAAGTTTCCACACATCCAGAATGCTTGTCCTACTTTCTACTCACTCCCGGATTACAGAATACCTTCTGTCTCTGGAGTGGCCACTAGGTGAGTAGTGACAGCTTGATGTCAGCTCACTTAACCCTTCCAATTTCTATTAAAGACTTATAGGGGAGGTTTGGTTGTCAAGGACCTTCCTAAACAGCAGGTTAAAATTTAATAGAGGACTCCTCTTGTCCACATGTGCAGATATCATCTCTAGGTGGCCTGATTCACTTTCATCTTTTTCTACTTGACCTTGACCTCTGTCATATCTGTGTATCATTACACGCCACTCCCAACATGAAGCCTGCAACTTGGCCCATAGCCCCTGCCCTACACATAACTGTTTGTCAGAGTACCAAACGGATGAGTAGAAGCTTAGGTCAGTTGCCAGGTACCTAACAGTACAGACACAAAGAAAGACTGAACCCCAATCTGAAAAATTTAACATAATATTTACAAGAATAATTTTCTACTGAACAAATTTGGCCAAGGCAAGAATCTGTGGAAATGGAACTATTGAAGCCCCCTGGGCTTAATTCACTTATTAGTCTTAAAGAATGATGTAGTAGCTGTCTTAACAGCCCTAAAAATGACAGTTTCCTTTCTTCAGGAAATCCTGCCCAGAGGCTGAGCTGACTTTGGCTGGGCAGAATGAAATGGTTGGGTAAGAGGGCAGTTTGGAGGCTAGAATGGCTCATACTCTTCCCCACCCAAGCTCCACTGCCACAGTTGTAGAAGGGCTGTCCAGAGGGGAGGTTAGGAATCCTGGACAGTGGCAAAATGCCCAGGACATTGACAGGCCAGCAGGCACTTTCAGAGCCACCAGAGACACAAAGTTGTAGCCTTGCCAAAGCCAGCAGGGCAGCTTGCCCTGGCTTCTAACTCTCAGACTAAATAACATCCTACAATCTTCGTGCCATTAACCTGCCTTTTATGTAGCCAACTAATTATGGGAGTGAGGGGAGCCTGCAGCAAACACTTACTGTGATTTATTCAGGGCATTTACTCAGAAGCCCAGGGCTCGACCCAAGGAGGACTATAGACACCACAGCCTCCTTCTGTGCCCATGCTTCTCCTCCAGTGCTGCTGTCCTGCAGAGCAACCCAGGGAAATGGAATTCTCTCAAGAATGGCTACATGAGCACCACAGAGACTTGGAGCTTCTATTCACAGTAATAACTTAGGATTTGAGACAGGGAAATTTGTTCGCCTTTCAGTTATGTATGTATTTGAAATGAATTGATGCAGATTATTTATTGTGGAAGCCTCCCTGGCCGGTGGCTCTCTATCACCCTATGTATATTCATGGTTTAAAACATACTCTAAGACATAAGGCTACTAAGTTCTATGATTAGGAAGAGGAGAGAAAACCAGTTTATAGAATCTTTATGACATTATTATACCTTTTAAATTATAGAGAAAAAGAAACTGTTTAAGATGCTTAAAACTTTAAATCTTAAGAGAATGACTAATGTGAGTCTTGCAGAAGAGATACATGTGTGCACCATAGTTGAAAATATTAAATGATGCACTGGTTCGTGTACAATGAACATTAAATTGGGACTGAAGCAAAAACATCTGCATTTCAGTGATAACTTACCTGGTAGCATTTGCTTCTTTATTATTATATACTGACAATTTATGATTTGCTAAATGTCTGAGGCACAAAGTGGCATTATTTACAACTACAGTGCAATAACTAAATCAAGTCAGTAAATGTGTGCTCATTGCCTCAAATATCTAACCTTGTGTGTGTGGCCTGAACATTTGAAATTTGTTGTTATCAATTTAGAAATTTACATAACATGTTGATCTATATTCACACTGTGGAATACAATATTAAAAACAAATTTCTACTTGAAATTTGGAAACCTGGGGGAAGGTTTGCTTCTTATCCTGAAAAATTCAACACTTGATTTCAGCTTCATTGTTGGCCAGATATTATGATTCCTTTTTCCTTCAAATGCAAATTAGCAAAGTAGAAAATTAGATTGGAAGAACCTTTTTTTAAAATTTTTTGAGAAAAATTTCCACAGAATGATGATGTAATGGTTTAAATAAGAATGTTCCCATAGACTCAGATGTGTGAACACTTGGTCCCCAGTTGTTGGCGCTATTTGGAGAGATTTAAGAGGTGTGGCCTTGTTGGAGAAAGTATGTCACTAGAGTGGGCTCTAAATGTATGTGGTCTTACTCCACATCCAATTCACTGTGTGTGCTTCAAGCCTGTAGCTGGCATCTGAGCTTCCTGCTGCCAGGCCTGTGGCATGCTGCTGTCTCCCTACCATGGCAGGCTCATCCCTCTAAAATCATAAACCAAAGTAAACTGCCTCTTCCTGAAATTCGCCCATGTATTTTTTCACAGCAACAGAAAAAGTAAATAATACAGATGATTATATACTAAACATCTGATTTTTCAAAGCAGCAATGTTAGACTCAGCCCAGTATTTTAAAGATGTTGAGATTTAAAGATATATCAAAAGGGAAACAAGCATGCACGTGAGAAATGGTCAGGGAGAGCAGAGTCCACAGTACAGTTGCCTAGCATGGAGCTAGCTCAGGCTCTGTTTAGAATTGTATTGTTTTCAGAAGAGCATCATTTATAATTCTATAAGCTGATTGATTGGACATTGTTACCTGATTATGATAATTCCTAAACTTCATGTTAGAAACATTGCTTTTGACTAATGTAAATGTGTTACTCTTAATAAACCTAATTTTATGTTTTTTATTATTTACCATTCTGACGATTCATTTTACAAACAGAGAACAATCTTCTAAGTGCACATACAGTGCAGTGCTAGCCCCGGCTCTCCCCTGAAGGTAGGAACGAAGGAAGTGTGCTGTGTTCTCACCCATCTATTTAGCACCTACCTTGTATTTGACAATGTAATAGGCACATGCCATGTCCTGC
Source organism: Phyllotis vaccarum (assembly GCA_033318265.1). Classification (NCBI taxonomy): domain Eukaryota; kingdom Metazoa; phylum Chordata; class Mammalia; order Rodentia; family Cricetidae; genus Phyllotis; species Phyllotis vaccarum. The sequence continues at coordinate 101,186,375 of JARWLC010000005.1, read as the reverse complement.
TCAACTGATATAAGTTAAATAAGTTTTCCCCTGAATGTTTACAGTTAGGCTTGGTTCCACTTCAAGACATGGGTAACAAAATTCCCTTTTGTTTGCATAGTTCTTAGCACAGGTTAGAATCACAGTGTGCAAGTTTAAAGTTTGTATCTTTATGTCAACAGCTTCATTATTTCTGTGAGCTTATAAATTCATTTTTGAAAACTATAAGCTTATAAAAGAAGGACCTCCAAAGTACAAGCTATCGAGGTGTGGCCTTGAGGATATATTGATGGCACTAGCAGTAACCTGTATTTATCCCCTGAGGGTGGTGCAGGACAATGAAGAGCAGCCTGACTGGGCCCCTGCACTCTGTGAGCAGCACCTTGCTGACTGCATCCCTGGCTTCATCCTGACCTAACCCCTCTGAATATTTATTCCCATAAACCTGGGAACAATTTCTGGCAATGTGTTTCCAAATCACCCTCAGGTGAAACATTCATTTTTGCGATTCTGAGGTGTTTTGGAAGGTTTCTGTTGAGTTCAGCAACAATCTGGATATCTGGGCTCCTTGTATAGCTAAAGACCCTAATCAGAGTGACTCCACCAGCAAATGGCTACTTCTCAGAATTCTGTGGGACTGGAGTCACAATGACAGTAGGTTGGGCTTTGTTGAGGGCCCATTTCCTGACTCATGGATAGACAATGTTGCTGGGTCCTCATAATGCCTAGAGAAAGAACTCGATTCTCATCCCTTTACAAGGAAGTTCCTAGAGCTCCTCCTTCCTGGGCTTCTGCAATCCAAACGTGCTAACACGGTTGCACTAATGATTAGATTTCAACCTGCAAATGTTAGCAGGTCACATTCAAACCACAGTAATAAAGGAGCAAATCTTCATCTAGGAATGACTGGTTAATGAATACTGCATCCTGGCTATTTATCTTGGCTGTCATTTCATGGGGTTTCCTGGCTGTGGTTGTTATAGGTTCAGATCTTAGCTGAAACGTCAGGGAGCACTGAAGGAAGCACAAGTGACTTCCAGTGTCACCTCCTGTTTAAGAAGCCTGTGCCCATTCATAGTCCATGTCCCTTTAGTTTGAGATTCTGTGCTTGAGAGTATTTCTTGGTGCCCTGCCATTGGTGTCATCTTAATAAGTTTGTTCTGGCTTGACCTCTGGGTCTTTAATAAGTATGGCCTGTCACTCAGAAAGCAAGAGACTCACTAATAACTCAAAGGCTAGTACTGGTACAGAGAGACTTTTTCTAGCATATAACTATGATGGGGTGTTGCAGTGGGATTTCCTGGTTCCGGGCAGCCAGGAGGTCCAGACCCACAGACCTGCAGCCCCAAACCCCTTAGCTGCCCGCCACTGCTCAGCCCCCCAAAGTGATTCAGACACTTGTATTAAGTTCATGCTGTCTGGCCGATGGCTCAGGCACATCGCTAGCTCGCTCTTACATCTTAACCCATTCTCATTAAGCTGTCTGCCACGTGGCCCGTGGCTCACCTGTGTTCCTTACATGTTTCTTCTTTGGTGGCTGGCTAGGTCTGTCTCTGACTCCGCCCTGCTTCTCCTACCTATGCTCTTATTTCTCCTCCTACTTTTTCTATGGTGCCTGTCATGGGCCAAAATAGCTCCTTTATTTAAAGATTGAGATTCACAGCATACAGAAAGACATTCCCACATCAATGTGGGGCAGACACAGACATCCTGCTTAAGTCTACCTGTAGGTAGTCTTGTTCCTAGAATCTATCCTTGCTGTTACTTAAGCACCAAATAGATTTATACTGAATAAATATTTATAGTGGCAATAATACAAGAACAAATTGCCTATTTTCATGAAGATCATAACTTCCTTTAAGTACTGTTGTTTATATATAATGTAACTAGCATTCTCAAATATGTTCACCCTTGCCCCATAGCCTCTAGGACATAGCCAGCCTCCCAGTAGCTTCAGAAACTTGGTGTTCTCTCCAAGCTCATCCATCCTCCGCTTAAGCAGATGACTTGGGATTTGTGCTGTCCAAAACCAAAACAGATATTTTATTATTATTACTTATCCAGGTAAGTTTTGTGGTTTAGGTATGGTGTGGTCTCCCACTCCCAGCGATCAGACTCAACAGGTGTTTTATGCCCCAGATAACTCCATAACGCTGCAATAACTCCAGTCCTTATAGTGCTATAAGGCAGGTAAGAGTGCAAGAAGAATGTATGAAAGGATCATGATGACAATACAGTATACAAAGAATTAAAGAGTACAGGTTGCTAATTTCTATATTTTACTTAATCTTCTTGGACTTCCATGGATCAGGGACTCCTGTATTTTCTGACTAAGGGTAAAAGAGAGAAACACAGCAGTGTTTCATGTAGGATGTTCAACCAAGGAGCTACTCTAGCTAATTCCCATGTGTTTATTGACTTCATAATCTGAGGAGATGTGTAGTATTTTCTGTCTTGTTAGACGTGAGATTCTGCGTTACAGAGAACCCGAGTAACTGCTGGTGGACTATGATCCTAGAGCCATTTGATGAAATAAACCCTTTCCTCACTGAGTTGCTTTTTGGCCATGATGTTTTATAGAAATCCTAAGACAGTTTTGTTTTGTTTTGAAATGGAATCCTTATAAATCCCAGACCAATCTACTTAGCACAAAAATCTGTGACTCATTTGATAAATAATATGTTCTAAGTATTCCATAGGCCACTGGGGTACCTAGCTTTGTCTGGTTCCTTGCATATGACCTTCCTGGCTCATTTTCTAATTAATTCTGTGCATATTTGCACAGATGTATACACACAGAGAGACAGTAGCTGGAAGCAGAGTCCTAAGATCTTCACCTTACTCAGCTCTCACCCTCATGTTTCACGCTCATATGTATCTCTGGTTGTTGCAGAGTACCTTGAGAAATATATTTCACCAGCATACCTTAGAAACTTCATTTCTAACCTCTTCCCGCAAAAAGCAAGAAAACACAAAACAAAACAAAACAAAAAAAGGCTCACCTGTAAAGAATCAAGATACTACAGTGTTCATCAACAATGCCTTTAAAGTCATAAAGGCCCAGGTTGGAATGTTAGCTTAGCTATTTGGCAGCGTTTTGAATTTGGGTCAGTTCCTTTACTTATTTAACAGATACTTGTGCTGTATTGGACTTCGGGAAGGCAGAGAACAAAATAGACCAACTAAGCTGTGCAAAGAACAGGAAACTATTCTATAAATGCTTGAAAATTCCTACCTTTATCACCTCCAGAAAATGACCATTGTCCCCACCTGTGTTGGTTAGGTGTTTTGCCTGCTGTTTGTCAATTCAAGACAAGCTAGGGCCACCTGGGAAGAGGGGACTTAATTGAAAGGTTCATTTCATCAGATTACCTGTAGGTATTTCCTTCCTTCCCTCCTCCCTTCCTTCCTCCCTCCTCCCTTCCTTCCTCCCTCCCTCCCTCCCTCCCTCCCTCCCTCCCTCTCTTTCTATTTTTATATGCATTGGTGTTTAGCCTGCTTGTTTCTGTTAGGGAGTCAGATCCACTGGAAGTTGAGTTACAGACAGTTGTAGGCTGCCATGTGGATGCTCGGAATTGAACCCAGGTCTTCTGGAGAAGCAACCAGTGTTCTTAACCATTGAGCCTTCTTTTAATGATTCCATGGAAAGAACCAATCCTCAGCAGGTGCCCTGTGTGGTATAAGAGAACAGACTGCATAAGCTGTGGGGGCAAGCCAGGAAGCTGCATTCTTCGACTTCATCCTCTGTTCCCATTCATTCCCAGAGGCTGAAATTCATTTGTCTTGCTAGTAAACCCAGAAGTTACCAGCAATTAAACTGCTTTATACTTTCTTATCCAGAGTATGTTTCTCTTTAGGTTTGTCACCCTCAAGCCCAGAGGCTGAAAGAATATTAGAAACGATCCTAAAACAATCTCAATTCTAAAACAATTCTCGGTACTGGAAGGCTCACAGAATTTGGGGTCTGCTGCCAGGATTCAAGCCTTGTGCTTCTGTCAGTCTTGCACAGCAGAGAGTGCATCTCTCAAGACCTCCTGGAATGGCTAGAAGCTAAGAGTTTCCTTCTTGCCAGTTTTATTTTATAGCATTTTAGTGCAGTTGTGTTCAGAATCCTTTAAACAGTGTGCTTGTGGGGTTTTAGGATCAATAGCAGACAAGCAAATTAGACAATCTAGTGAAATGTTTCTCTTAAGTCTGATAAACGGAAGGCAAGCTGTGTTATCGGAGGCGAGCTGGATTCTATGTGATACTTTTTGCAAACACAGAACAAAGAGGGCCTGATTCAGATGCAGTTCCCATGAGATGATGTGAGAGTCCCTATCTAAGAGCAGATCAGAGGAAACGGAGGAGAAAGGAGAAAGCTAAGGGAGTGCTCAGATCAGTTGCTGTTTATAAGCTCAGAGCCAGAAAACAACAGCCCAAGCAGAGGGTGGCCAATCAGAGGAGGAGGGCCATCACTCATGCTTGCCTTTCTTCTTTGCTGACCATGAGAGTAGCAAAGGCAGAAAAAAATATTATTTTGGATGAATTATTGAGTATCTTAACATCTCAAGACCTCCATTTCTTTATGTATAAAATTTAGCTTTCTCCCTCATAGACTTCATAGTAGGAGTTACTATGTTAATGTCCATGCATAGTTCTGATTCACAAGAAACACCCTGTACCAAGCGTTATTTCTGTAATGGTTGTATAATGTGTAATTCATGAATATGTATACTAGTAAATATAATCTGTATTTATAATCAGAAGGCAGGTTTTGCAGTTTCCGTAATTGTTCTGCATTAAACTTAATAGATTTAGTGTGTTTGTCAGCAACATTCCAAAACTGAAAGATTAAATGTATTTCATATTAAAACTTAGAAACAAGGAAAATAACACTTTTAAACATTGATACCAAAAGGCTTTTGTCATTATAAGTAATTGCATAATGCCATAAATCTCAGCTTCCAAAAAGAGTAAGAGGCTTGCCTGTGAGGTCTACACATACGGTTAGTTTTAAGTTTTGAAAATATTTACCTTTGGCCATTAATGTTTTTATTGATAATAATTCAGTTTCCATAATCCCAAAGGACTTGGTTTATTCTGTTTCCTTTCTGCTTTCCATCATGAGCAGCTCTGATGTTCTTGTACATGTGGTGCACAAATATATTCCGTCTGGAAGCACCATTGCTAACTGGTAATCAGGAAGACCAGCCTCATGCAAACCTCAAAAGACAGAAAGCTGTGACCTCATTTTTCTTATCTTGCACCTGGATCACTGTGATAGCAAAATTCTTTGCTACTTCAGTTTAGACATTACTCACCCCCTCTATATCACCATCGTAGAATTTCTTATTATTTGGTGCACCTCCTTACCCCAACTTGTCTGTCATCAGTAAAATCATAGAAGGTCCACTGAACTAAAGTCTCAGAATTGCTGATGATTCCACTCAGTAATTTTGACTCACTGGTCCCAACTCTGCCCCCTTTCTGACGTCAATCTCCTTTACTGAACCATGGCATAATTGGGATGGAATCCAGGTCTGCTCTGATTTCTCTTTTTCCGTATTGCAGTAGCTCCTGAATGAAACCTGTTTTTCCTGAGAGAGGGTGGGGAAGAAAGGAAAAAGACAGACAGAGTGAGAATGAGCAATTACTAATTTGCGGATGTCACATGTACTGACCCTGAGAAGGAAACCAGCTGAATTCTAAGGCTGGTTTTTAAGTACTCAGATTTTAAGCACTCTTCCCTCAGGAAGCAACTCATCTGTTTTGCCTGAGAAAGAAGAGGTGGCCTGCTCATTGGATTAGTGGTGAGGAGGCGCTTCTTGCAGAATGCTTGTCCATGCTCACTTCTGTGCTGATGCGATAGACCTACCTCTTTATTCCACTGTAATCCCAACTCTTTGATTGCAGTGTGCAAGAGAACTGCACTGAGCTTCCAGGCTGCTGCTGCGTCTGCATCTCCATCAGAGTGTGGCCCACCTCGCCCCATTTTTTCTGTGCCTGTGTCTGTGTGTCTGTCGTTTTCCCCATTCCCTTGTTACCTCATTCAAGTTTTCAGCACACAGCCACATGGGTTGTGGCAAAGAGGCTTCTAGAAAGATGGAACTGAAGAGAAAGCTTTCCCGCTGATTTTCCATTGAAAATCATCCAGGATTTGTAGCAACATCAGTCAATATGTTCCAAGTCATTCGTGGATTACAAATTCCAAAAATCATCGTTTCAACCATAGGATAGGAAATATTTGAACTACCTCTCTTTTATGTATAATGTCAGATTTGGGTTGGTATAGCCTATGAAAACTGATTCCCCTTTGTTACCCTATAACAAACAATGATGATCATAAATGTGAGTGTCAGCTCAACCTAATTAAGTTCCACTTTAAGTTTCATTTCAGCATTGCCCACAGGTAGTATTTTTATATATTCCTTTAAACATTAGAAATTGACATTTTTCGTGGTATCTTTGAAGCTGGCACAGTGATCATCCTTTGAAAACCAAGAAATAAATGCGCTATAACTTCTGTTCCATCTGCCCACTGGCTCAAGGTGACTGAGCCAGTCAACAGCGGTGGTCGATGGAGCACACAGGCATTCCTATACTTCATTTTCAACCTCATTTCTCTTAATTTGAGATTGGAATGTTGGCTCCTGTTGCTATAACAAAATGTTTAGATTGGATAATAATTTTTTTTGGCTTTTCTTTGTTTTATTTTATTAAGGTAGTGTTTTCTGTAGCCCCAGGCTGGCCTCTATCTCACTAGGTAGCCAAGGCTGTCCTTGAGCTTCTGATCCTCCTAAGCTGGAATCTTTCTGACTTCTCAAATGCTGGGATTATAGGCATATGCCGTAAAACCTGGCTTATAGTTAATTTATAAACTGAGAAATTAATTTAAGTCCTATTTATTATAGCTGTGGAGGCTGAAAGATCCAAGATGAAGGGATCAATAGATGTGGCATCTCTTGATGCCTCTGCTTCATGGCTTTGTCCTCACATAGAAAAGGGGCAAACATGGTCTCTCCAGCCTCATTTGTAAGTGCATAAGCCTGTCTGATGGTGGAGATTCCTGATCTACTCACCTATAAAACCCATCTCTTCAGACCACACACCGCCATGCTACAGAGTCAGTCGATGAGTAGAGGAGATACAGACATTTAGACTCAAGCAGATACGACTCTGTCATCGTGATGAATAAACTCCCTGTTGTGACAAGACCTAACTTGAAAGTACTTGTTTCTCATTACCAAGAGTTTTTTAGAAACTGCTTTAGATACAGTTTATCTCCTCTTTGAATCCTTAAAGTCTTGTTGCAATCACTATACTATATGAGACATTGATACCAACAGCTCTTCCCTCTGCTCCATTCACACATTCCCAGGTCAGCCTGTGGAACAAGGTCTGGGACATACAGCTTTAGCTGCTCCTGTCCTCTGCCTGACACTGCCGGTTGTCTTACATACTGACCTCTGTTTAGTTGCCAGCAATCTGGCAAGGCAAATCATACTCACCATTCCCTTGCCATTATGAAAGGCAGGACCCAGGTTTATATAGGTCCCTTTTTCAGGGTCATATAGCCAGCATACAGCAGAGCCAGGGTTAAGGCAGGGTCTTACCGACTTCAAGCTCATACTTTCAGCCAAGACTTGAACTTGACCACAAACAAGTGAGCAAGACCCAGATCACAGATGCAAGTCCCCTCCATGGAAGCAAGGACAGTTTCTGAAAGGGTCCATGGACTCTAGGGGATGGGGTAGGTGAGTGAAGGGCACCTGATCAGAGCACACTTTTAAAAAAGTAGCCAGACTGCATTTGCATGTAAGTGTGTGGTCTTACGTAACTGTCCTCTTGTATACCAGTACATTGTCCTGTGTAATGCCTTCTTGTAGAGAGCTTTTGGGATCACTGGTTGTGTTGCTCTTTCCCATCTGCATTAGGCCCTCTTTTCCTGATGAACTGCCCTTTGGACTGCAGAGTAGTGACTTGTAACAGGGAGTGTATAAGAGTAGCCCACTGGCTGAAAAGACGCTTCTGTCAGGAAAAGTTCCAAGCAGGGCAGCTTAGGAAAAGCCTCTGATATTTCAAGAAATGAAAGCTTTCTTTGTAATTTAGTTTTAATTGGAACATGCACATACATACAGCTTTCTGTGTTCCATCTCAGAAGTCACTGCCTCTCCAATGCACACAGGATAAGTGTAGAGAGTTCCAGGGAGGCACTTCCAATTCATATCATTGAGACAGTAATTTATTGCCCACATGCTGTATCTTAAAGCCACTTTCATTTTAAATACATGCCTCTGGGATCCTTGAAATTCCCAAGGTGAGAAGAAAAAAGTGGCTGTAGTGGTTTCATCTAAAACTTAGAGAACAGTTATTGGAAATCCCAGAAGGATAGCTAGAGTCCAAATCCATTGAGGCCTGGCCCTCCTTGCAGACACATCTGAGGTGAGGCTTCGTTGCTGGTTAATGCTGTGGAGTGCCCCAAAAGGCATCAGTTTCAGGGATAGTCAAGGTGTACAAGATTGGGGATGGAGCAGACATGTGCTTCTTTTCTCTAGATGTGCTTTATATTCATTTAGATATTTGAGCCAAGCTACGAGGTGAACAGTGGGTGTCTTGATACATCAGTGGAACATTCTCAGTTTCTAGGGCAGGTCACAAGCAAGAAATTTAGATGATTCAGTTGGTGTCACATTCATACAGAAAAGCCAATCCTGCAATAGAAAAGTGACAGGAGAGTTAATGAGACCAGGAAGAAGGGAGCCAGAGAGGTTCAATGACCTCCTTTGTCCGTGGTAAAACCAGGGCTGCATCTGAAATTGCTCATTGATATAGTAGCATAAGACGCCTTTGATGTGGGTCCAGAAGCAGGAGAATGAACTTGAGTGCCAGTGAGGATTCACTTCCCAGACTCTGAAGTACCCATCTGAAAATACTTTACTCACAAATGTTTATAAATATTAGTCTGTATTGCAAATTGTTTGTGAATTAATCTGCTTTATATGCAAAACTTATAATTATGCTTTCACTCAGTTGGGGTTGGCTTTATACTTGAGTTTCTGGGTAAATATGCTAGGAAGCAGAAATGCTTACAAATATAGAATCTTTGTGACAAGCTTGCTTTGAAGTTAAGCTTGTGTCAACTGGACCGGGCTATCCATCCCAGGAGTGTGCTATCAATGCCCCTTTCCTGTCCAGGGCTTTCTGTGCATAGTTAATGCTTCTAGTCTGTCCTTTGCTTTGCTTTGTGACTTAGAGTCACATACACACCACTCTCTAGAACATCTGCTGACCTTCCTGCATATACCTCTGAGTAATACTTCATGCATCACACCTCATCCTGCCTGCACCTCTGCTCTGTTGCTCATTTCCCAGCTGCTGCTGTGCTAAGCTTCACAGACTGTCCCTGGACCTGCCTGTGACTGCTTTGCTGGGTAAGATTTCCTCCTGCTTAGATGCCTCATCCCTTTCTTTCTGGGCTTATCCTGCCATTGAACTGAGGTGCAGCCTCTTGAGCTTTCTGAATAAAAGCACCAGTGTGGTCTTCCCTTGAGTCTGTCACTAAGACTCTATTCCATCCTCACATTTGAAGGACTGAGTACAAACTGTAAGTTAATTATCATTTCCCAAAGTTTTGAATACACTTCAAGTACTGATTTAAGTAACAATGCTTTCTCAATTCCCGTGTGATCTGGCTGGGAATGTTTTTTTTCCTCCTGAAATTAAGTTTGCCCCTGATATTCTGAAGTTGTACAGTGGCATGCCCCAGTGTGGGGTTTTTGTAATTTAGCTCCACATTCCCAGCCCTTTCTAAATGCCTAGGAATAGTTCTGAAGGTTGTCCAAGGTCAGTACTGTTTCTTCCTGAGCAGTTTTCTTCCTTGCATATTGGACCAGCTAGATGGCCTTGCCATCATCTCTTCCCTTTATGCCAACTTTAGTTATGTTATTCCAGAAAACACTCTTGTTTTTATTCAAACTTTATTTTGAATATTTTTATTTGAAAGATATATTTAATTTCTAAATTTCAGTTTTTGACTTTTTTTTTTTTTTATGTGTTTAAGATCATTTGGTTTTATTTTGGGGCCTTAGTAACTCCACTGATTTCTCTTGAAAATTTTCTAGGTCTTTTGAAGTTATCATCAAATATTCTTTGGATATCTTATCTTCCATAGGCCTCTTTTCTTCTGTGTGATTATATGGGCTTTGGCCTTCATGTCAGCCTGAACTTAGCAGTCCCTTAACACTTCAAAGAACCTCTTGACAATGGAATCAATCAGGAATCTCACTATATGGAGGGAGCTATTGATGGCCATATGCATGTACCAAATTTTGAGCCATCTTTGCAGTGCATGAGCCAACTTTCTCTAAATTGGGATCCCTAACTTTAGCAGGTATCCCTTTAAAGCTGTCTTCTCAGGATGGGACAGTTTCCTCAGGGGTCAACAAGTCCTTCCTGTTGTGTCTCATGTCCCATTCTTGGCCTTAGGCATACTCAGTAATGAACAAATATGGTCCCACAGCTGTGTTGATGCCCTTGGCCTACTGCCTTCAGTGTAGTTTTTCACCCAGAATCCCTGGGTGCTGCCAGATGGCTTTACTCTCAGCTGTGGTAGGATGGGTTTCCCTGGCCCACCATGGCTGCATTTGGAGCTTCATAGACTCCATGTTCTCTACTGGTTTCTAGCCATTCTGTTTCTTTCTTGCCTCTGAGACCTTCACTTTCAACCAGGGCCTTGTCCAGACACACATAGCCTGTGTTTTGTTAGGTTAGTTATAGCACGCTTATCCACTGTGATACATGATTGTCAAATTGACAGGATCTAGAAATAAACCTTTGGGCTGTCTTAGGGTGGGGTGGGAGTTTCTTAGCAGGACTAACAGAAGCGGGAAGAGCCCCTGATGTTGGCAGCTCCATTCTGTGGTTTGTGTCATTGAGGAATGAGAACGGAGAGAGTGTAGGGGACAGGAGGGCTCTTCTGTGTCCTGAGGATGGTGTGACCACCACAGCTGGTGCCTTTTGCAAACTGTGAGCCAAATGAACCCGCTCCTCTTCCTCCTTACTGTTGTCAAGCATTTGTCACAGCAAAGGACTGGTGACAAAAACACCACTTTGTATCTCCCTTGTTCTTTTTGTACTTTTATTATTAAATTTTCATTTTTAAGGGATTCGAGATTACTGTTGTTTTGAACCAAAAGTAACATTTGGGTCATTTATATAGAAAATACTGTTTGTGATGTTATTCAGGTAATGGCAGGCAAGTTTCTTAACTGTATGCTGTGTACAACCTTTAGAGCCCATTGTGCAGAAAATGCTGGAATCTGTCGCAAGCAAGCATGATCTGCTCACTGCTTTATATTCAGAAGGTAATCAGGAATCATTGAACTCATCAGCTTCTGCTTTATAAATAGGAACTGAGAACAAATGTGTCAGTTGTGCCAGACTTCTTCTCATAGCTGTTGTGGTTGTAGGTTCTGAAATACAGTTCTCGCCCCACCGAGTCGCTTCAGAAGACAGAGTGAAAGCAGGAAGTTAATTAAGAGTGTCTGTGACATGGGGCTCAGCTCCGTCTACTTATGAGGAAAACGTGTCTCTTATTCCAGAGAAGAGGAGGCTGAGATGTGTGGAGAAGGCTTCTCTGTCTACTTTTGGGCCTGCATGTCCTTGGTATCACTTCCTTTTCATCTATTGGGGGAGAGTCCGGTTATTTTTGTCAAACGAGTGGAGGGAAGAAAGAGGAGAACCAGGTGACTTACTGCTCATTCAGTCGTTGGAATGGGCCCCAGTTCTCCCGATTAGATGCTGTGTTTCTTTTTGCAGACATCATTCCCCTCCCCACTCTTTGGAGAACCTGGTCACCCTGCAGTAAGCTGTACTGGTCAGCATGGATCTCTCAAGGCCCTGGTCTCTGAGCTCGTGAGACTCTCGTAGGTTGTGGTTATATGTTCTGGATTCCACTCTCAGCCTGCAGTCTGTACCAGAAATACTTTAGAATCAAAGGCAAACAGACATAATAGGTCAGGTAGAAACAGTGTGACTATGCTGTACCATATATGTATTCTTTCAGTGGACATTTTCATTATCTTTTTTATAGCCCTTAATCCCACACTCTGGGTATGTGTATGAAGAGATGTGGAATATAGTAAGATGTACCCTACTACAGCAAGCACTGGGGGTGGGGAGTAAGAAATAATAAAATTCTTTTGTTATTTTTAACAAAAGAAAAAAGTCACTGTTACTAGAACAGACTTTCACATGTAAATGGAACATGAACTCTCAGAGTAATTATTTTCTTTTACATGGATTTCTATTAAAATGATAACTTAATAAAAATAAAGAACTTAGTGTTGTCCCAGCAGTTAGGAAACAGGCAGGGAGATTATAAATTTGAACCCAATCTGGACTGCAGAGCTAGGTCTAGGTGAGTCCAGATGAGACCCTGAGACCCTGACTCAAGAAGCCAAAGTATTACGTAAAGAAATAAAGAAACATTAAGGTACAAAGGGATGTAGGAAATTAGGAAGTGTTAATACTGCCACTCACTCTTATTCTGCATGGATTAGAAAAATACTTGGAAATTTAATCAGAAAACTGATTTGTTCTGGTTTGGTAGACAAGAAATCAGTTCTGGGCAAATTCCCATTTTCTTGATTTGCTTAACCTCTATCAACACATTCTTAAGGAGCAAGCAAGGCAGTCTGCAGTGAGAACTGGATGCAACTTGGGGACTGCTCTGATAACGTAGGATCATCTACCTCAAATTCTTGCTAGAAACATTGAAAGAACCCAGTGACATTTGTGTTCAGATCCTTCATTTCAAAGCCCATCTTGTCATATGCTCCACTAAGGTGAGACAGAAGCAGTTCCGTGGTAATACCTTTGCCTTCAGTACTAGGTAAAGAATGCACTTCTCCCCATACCAAATCCTGAGTCACAGTAACAGGAAATGACTTCCCTTAACAACCACCAAAAAAAAAAGGTTTCATTTTAGAGCTTTGGAGTAATTTAATAAACAGAGTTCTATCATCCCAATTTGGGCAAATTTATCCATTTTCGTTATTCCTATGTATTAACACTTTCTGTGTCATATTTGAGGATGTCTCATTCGACCTGAATCCTGGATCCTCTCCTATTTTAGTTAAAAACTTCTGTCTTTGTGTTTTCTGATTGACTCTATATAAAATTAACTTCTCTGAGCTAATTTTGGTGTGACATGTTGGGGGGGGGGGGGTCATTCATGTCTGGCCTATGGAATCCAGCTGCCCCAGTGTTGTTTGCTGAACAGCCTGTTCCTCCAGTGAATTCTCTTCGTGCTTTCTACACAAATGAGTTAGCTGTACTAGTGTGGGGCTCCAGGGATCTGTACTCCCACTGTCCCTTGTGGTTTGGATGTCTCTCTCTGTGCAGGGAGTTTTGAAACCCACTAGAGCAACACCAATCTCTTCTCTGAATTGTTTAGCTCTTCCAGCTTCCTCTCTTTCATAAAAGTTTTAGATAATATCCTACATGTTTACAAGTAAGCAAAGGGGAGGTTTGCATACTACCCATCTGCCATCATCCATTAAGCCTACTTCTTAACGATATTTTCAGTTACTTTAAATAGCACACAGATGAGCTTCATTGTGCTGTCTTCATACATCATTGCACTTTGTGTCTACCTCCCATTACCTGCCCGTGTCACCTCCTCCACTGGTTCCCTTTTTCCCTCAAATAACTCCTTTTCTATCTACTCCTATGTAGGTAGGTATAGTTATATAGATGTATTGCTGGGAAGATGTCATAGTCAGTACATTGCTGCCCATGCAAACATGGAAACTTAAGTTTTTCTGTATGGCTAACAAAAACACCAGAGTATATGTGCCCCACATTTTCCTTAGCCATTCATCTGAGTGTGGGAATCCAGACTGCTTCCATATAATTAGCTCACTGTTCTTATACTAGCTTATTCTTCCCTGTTTAGCTTGTCTGACAAGATTGTATTCATAGAAAACTTGGGGGAATCTGCAAAACCTACAGCTTACAAGTAGCTTCATCAGGTATATGAAGATGGACATTAAAAGTATACTTGCACTTATAATGCTTTAAAAAATAAACTCCTTAAGTGCCAATATAATGAAATATGGAAGACAATCTGAAAAAGGAGAAAACATTGAGGGGGGAAAATCACATTAGGGACTGAAAGGTAGACTAGCAAACATGAACATTCTCTTTAAGTAGGTAACAGATTTAATGTAGCACCTCCCACACTTCTAGAAAGATTCATTTATAAATAGTAGATTTCATTTTGGTGTATTTCATCTTACAAGAAAACCTTAAATTCACATGTTTGGTGTTTGTTTGTTTTGGTTTTTGCAACTGTTGGGTTGGCAAGGTACTTGGAATTTCTTTTCATTAAAAAGAACTTTTCTGCTGTAAGAATGCCTAGCACAACTTCTGTGTGTCAGGTTACATGCTGAGTGCTTCCAGCCAGTCTGTCACCTCCCAAGCCACCTTAGGGGGCAGTGCTCCTGTTCTCCTGTGACAGCTGGCTAAGGCAAACACCAAGAATTTCTTAGTTCAAGGTCACAGAGAGGAGATAAGAAACAGGATTCAGACCTGGTAGGTGAAGGCCACCTCCTGTGGTTCATTGTTCCATGACCTTGCACAGTCACTAGAGGATCCTGGAGCCTAGATATACTCAGAGAAAGCCAACATCTGCTGTGATTAATTGTTCCATGACCTTCCACACATCACTAGAGAATACCGGAGCCCAGACATGGTCAGTGAAGGCCAACATCTGCTGTGATTCATTATTCTATGACCTTCTGCAGTCACTAGAGAATAATGGGGCCTAGACATGGTCAGTGAAGGCCAACATCTGCTGTGGTTCATTGTACCATGACCATCCACACATCACTAGAGGATGTTGGGGCCATTCTTAATTTCATATGAGTTATTTGCCCAGAGGAAACTAGTCTCTGAAAAATCATTGCAGTCTTTGTATTTTTTCATCTGCCCAGCACTGTTTGGTACATTCACACTCTGGCTGGAGAGCTAAACCAGGGATATCAAATGGACCTTCATAAGGGAACATCTGAGAAATACTTCTCATGGAAGAAAGTTATACAAACATACACTTTATATTTTTTAGAGTTTCACTTGAAGGAGCCCTTCATAGCTGTCAGAAAAGAATGACTAGGGAAGTGTCTGTCATTTTCCCTGCATGTGGAGATGCAGACTTTCTTACCTGTAAAGTCAGTCACTTTGTGCAATCTGTCATACTGTTTGAAAAAGCTTGCATGGAAAAATGAGAAACTAGGTATTGGTAGTATTTTGTCCACAGACTGGAAGTGTGTACCTCCTGAGCAATCCTTCTGAAACAGACAGTAATGTCTTTACATACTGTTTTTTTTCTTTGTCTCCCTGGGATACATTTTATTTGGTGGTTGGTTGTGGACTGACTGACTCTTTGTTTAGGTGCACCAGCTTCAATCACTAATATGTTTATCTGGATATACTTGTAAATACAGGAAGTCTCAGCCTCCTTCCTCTTTAGACATAACACTCCAAGTAATGCAGAATGACTTAGAAAGTCAAACAGATAAATGTATAAAGGCTACCGTCTATCTTCAAAAATTTTACACAGAAAGGAAAAAACCCAATACCTTCCCACTCGTAGTCAATAAAGAAAGAAGAATTTCACAAAAGAGTTGAGCCTCAAAACTTATGGAGAGAAACTGTGCTACCCAGACCATTCCATTGGAGATGAGGGTGTGGTACCCTGTGTGGCACATCTCAGCTCGGAGCCTAGGGCCTCCTGCCTCAGTGCACTAGGTCTTGACTGGAGGCTTTAATGGCTTGGTTTCTGGCCTGCAGTGGTTGGCTAAATATTGTCTAATGCATTGTGGAGAATCCATTGTAAGCTGACATATTACAGTTAAATATAACAGGGCATTTTAACACTGTTAAGTATGAGAACATCAGCTCTTAATGTTGTTAGAGGCTGCCAGGGACTTCCAAACTGTAGCCGCATACTTCAAAGCAGAGCATCCCCAAGGAATTTTTCCCTGAGGGTTTCCTTGGCGAGCCATAAACTCCCTTCAAGTAGTTTCAGAATCTGAACCACCAGGAACATCCCACACATACATACCTAAAAACATCTTGCTCCATGTCTGGGGTCTGGGTTCACATAAGATGTAATGTGTCAGCCCAGATGTGTGACTACTAATGCAGCTGGGGAGGACATGCCAGTCTCTTACCTACTCACCTTCATTACTCTTCACCCAGCCCACTTCCCTTGGACCCCTGCTTTAGTGTCTCTTTCTTCGTAGGCGTATCACACACATTTTCTTGCCATATTCTTAGTACATTATACTACAATTACTATTTTCATGCTTATTACTTGGTTTGGTTTATCTTTAAACTTCTGTCTTATGTTTCTCTCTCTCTTCTCTCTCTCTCTTCTCTGAAAATAGTAAATTCTGCTTAGGCAGTGGAGAAGTTTCAGAGTCCTAGAAGCTTAACGTTCATTTCCTTCTACACATTACAGGAATTCTGTGTAAACTTTCCAGGATGGACAAGAAGCCAGCCTCCTCTATACTACCCTTTTGCTGGGATAAAAAGTTCATTTCATTGCAGAGTAGTTCATTCTGGATCTCAATTGTTTTAATTGTTCAAATGTTTGTGTTCTTTTAATCTAGACACAGCCTTTTCCTAGTAGCATTTTCCATGTTTCATTAACAACATGTGGGGGTCTTTGCAGCCACCTCAGCCAGCAGAGTAATCCATGGGAGGCAAAAAGATACTTTGGTTCAACGCAACTCAATAGCTGGTGTTGGTTCAACTTTGGGAGTCTGACCCTAAGTAGTTTACTATTGACATATTTAAGCACAACACAATATGATGAAAATTTTCATGGTGATAAATTTAATCCCCACCTAAGCTTAAGATGTGACTGTAGTCAAAAGTTTCTGGCCTGGCCTAGCCCTGAGGTCCAGACCCACAGTCCCACAGCTGCTTGGTCCCGATAATCACACAAAGGCTTGTATTAATTACAAACTGTTTGGCCTATGGCTGGTTATTATTGACTAGACTAGCTCTTTCAACTTAATTTAACTCGTTTCTATTAACTAAGTATTGCCACGTGGGTAGTGGCTTACCTGTACTTTCACATCTTCCTTTCTTGGGCAGCAGCTTGCAGTGTCTCCTTGGCTCCGCCCTTCCCCTTTATCTCCATTTTGATTTCCCCACCTGCCTTTAAGCTGTCTTGCCATAGGCCAAAGCAGCTTATTTTTTAACCAATAATAATGCATATTTACAGCATACAGAAAGACATCCCACATCATGTAACTACATCAAAACTCTTCATAAAGTACATGTGACAGCTTCCATAAAGACAGGTTCTATAGATTGATGAGCTCATAATAACAATCTGGGAGAGGATCTGATCTGATATGGTCCCAACCATAAAAACAGCACAAAGGTCTCCAAGCTATTAACCATGTCTTCTCCAAACCTTCTAGATGGAAAAAAATCAGCTTATATGCTTGCACCTTTGAAGAGATATCCTGTGTGTCTAACATTCCTGGTTCCCCTAGTGCTTATCTGTGAGCTCAAGGACCTCTGTACCTCCTACAGCAACAACCCAATATGTGGACCACCAACATCATTCTCCTTTGAAAGTAAGGGCCTAAATTGTAGATTGATGATTATTCGGGGTCGCGTAGCAATCAGTGATAAAGCTCAAGTCAAATACTCCATATCCTTATGCACAAGGCCATCCCAGCCATTTCTTCTTATGGGCACAGGCCACACTTCTATGAGAATCTAGTCAGGAACTCTCTCCTTGTCAACTCTCCCTAAAATGTGTGAAGATGCCCCAGGCTGCCATGGGCACATGTTCCTTTCACATGAGTGTCTCTAGCACCTGGCACAGTGCACCTACCATGTAGTACCACTTAATCAGAGGTCACACAACTGGATCCCTGTGAGTGTTCAGCTCTTTGTGCTTAGGTTTTCAAATTCCCCATTGGTAGACTGGACATCTGCAAAAACAGCACTCCCTCCCCTGTTCTGTAGGTAAAACTTTCATTCAGACCATTTGCTTCTGGCAGGAGTCTGGGAACAGATGGAAAACTGAAGCTTCCAGTGCCTACCGGACTGCCCCGTGGTGGTTCAGTCTACACTAGCTGCCGACTTGCCCGCATCTAGGAACCTTCTAGAACGTTTTGTCTCCTCTGGCCTTTGCATACTCTTCTTCCCTGTGCCAGCTCAATGCTCTGAGGAATGGCACACACCTCCACTGCTCTTTTTGTGAATTCCTTCAGAATGGCCCCCCCTGGTATCATAGACAATTAGTTAACATCCTGGTCAATGTTCCGACATCTGTATCTCACTATCAGTTTGCAGTTGATTATTTTATTTGCCACTGTCAGCATGCAGGTTTCTCCGGCAACCTCTGTGCTCTTTTTCTGCTGTATCGTTCCCATCACTTCTGCCATCTTGAAAGAAATACTCCCAGCTCTTCTTACCCACCTCTAGCTGTCCCTTTATCTCCAAACCCAAGAAACAACCCTTCTCTATCCACTGACTTCTGAAGGCTCCTCAGTTACTCTCCCTGTGGGCATTGATAGCACTTTTTAACCCTGCTAAATCTCTGCTCTTTCTCTGTTCATAAATCTCTGCTCTCTTTCTCTGTTCATAAATCTCTGGTCTCTTGTTCTATTCAGTGTCCATTTTTATCATGCCACATACAATATTTATTTGGGTCATATATGTAAATGCCATATGTTATTCATTTTTTCCCCTGCCTGTCACGTAACAGAGGGTCAGTCAGTATTTTCTGATCAGCAGCCACTACTGGTGTTTCCTCTGTTTGTGTATCTTGGCTAATGTGCCCTCCTGAGAGCACATCTCCAAGGACTGTTCATATGAGGTCTGTGTGACCCCTGCCTTCTCATGAAGCAGCCCTGGAAAGATGAGGCTTCTTAGAAAGGTCTGATTTTGTCTGTCGGGTTATCTGTTACTGTTTCCCTTGCTTAGAAGACATTTTAATTTCCTTAGCAAGACACTAGAATGTTTATTTTTCACGAAGGAGGATGTTGTGACATTTGGAGAGCCCCTCGGAGAATCTCATCAAACAGATTGTATTGTCTTTACCTCATATTGGATTCTTTGGTCTTTTTTTTTTCTCTACATTTTATGAATGGCTCCCGTCACCAAGTTTTGGGGGCACCTTCCCATCCCATTTCCCTCCCTATTTTATTTTGTGACATAAGTGGCAGTGCTGGCTAGAGCTTCTTCCTCACCATATTTCCAGACCAGGCTAGGACTGGTAAAAAGGCTGCTGGCCACCTTCCTTTCTTGATCTCATCACCCCCATTCCCATGGTAGCCCAGAGCAGCACAGGGTGCAGGCTTGAACTGGAGGGACCTGAGGTATGCAGAAAGCATTGTAATGGAACAGTTTCCAACATGCTACCCAAACTTCGGTGTCTCCATTTCTTCATCTGGGTGGGACCAAGAAAGCATGCTGAGCAGGACTGGACATCCTGTGTCCCACCCGGCATGACACCGGTAGCTGAGAGGCAGTGGCTGCTTGACCATTAGTGAGTTTCTCTAGTGTGAGGCTGTGGTGGACAGACTCAAAAGCTAGAGAGACAGGAAGGCATAAGCTCTGACCTCTTGCCCTGAGCACTTTTCTGTTAAAACACGAGAAAACCCCTCTCCATACACAAAAGGCTACTCTCCAAACTTCAGGCAGAGGGCAGCTATCCCAAAGCAAACAACAGCTCCTCCCCCGTGTCAGGGAGTTTAGTTATTTTTCTTGAATAAATAGGAAGTGTTAAAGTTATGAGACAGAGGCTGGTAGTGTCTTGTAATGAGGACCTACTGTGGCAGACCATGTGAACTGTACTCAGGTATAGTGCAAGTTCTTCCCAGAGAGGTCTGTATTTTTTTTTTGTTATTATTTTAAAATGTGTCAGATTACTTTTTATGCTTTTTAGGAGTCTAGGTGATTAGGATCCTTCCCCAAGGATCCTCAAGTGAGCTTGCTCTGAACGCCCTCACCCCTCGTTTTTTATTTTATTTTTTTTTATCAACAGTTGATGGGGGGCGGGGTGAATAAGAGGATCAAAGCAGTCTGAACCGACACAGAAGACACCATATAGATTTTTACTCATTTGTCTTGAGAGAATTGAACACACCAGAAAATAGTCTGTAGGAAAGGTTCCAGGCTCAACTATTCTGACCCACTGGGTACTGTACCGGGTGCTTTGAGCCAGGCAGCTGCTTGGGAGAAGAGTTGGGGCCATAATAGGGACAAAAGAGATTGCTGGGCCAAAGGACACATTCTAGAGCAACAGAAAGATTCCCAAAGGTTTGGTGACTTGTCGATTTAAAAAGTTCAAAGAGGGTGAGAGATATTGGAGAGAGGGGCAGCATTGGAAGATAGCTGGTGAGCCATAGACCATATTCCAGTACCCTACACAAAACCTCCCCATCCCTCCAAGGCCATGCTTATATCCATACATAAAGCTGACTCGGACACAGCAGCCACCTATTTGGTACCTGCTGCCTGCATCCAATGCTCTCAGAGGCAGAGCTAAAAGGGCCTGGGTAAGCTGAAATGAACTTGGTAGCACCTTGCACTTGAACCCCCAAATACTATTGTTTGTGGAAACCACACTGGAGTTCTCCATGCACCATCCTAAGCCAGAGGTTATTTTGGGTAAGATGTGTTAGGTGCTAAAAGATGAAAACAATATGCGCTGAAAACTAGGTGCCCGTCCTCTTATGTATCTTATTTTGATGATATTATAGCTCACAACTGAAGCAGAATCCTTAGAAGTAAAAAAATAAAATTTGTTTGGTTCCAGAGGACATTCAAGACAGAGGGTTGGTGGCACAGAAGTTGCTCTGCCAAAAGCCCTTCAGGAAATGGGAATAATTCTGATGTTCACTGACAAACAAGGGAAAATTTGTCAGTGTTGCTTTAGAAGGACCTGGTGATTCTGGTACAGCCTTCCTCCCATTTATACTTTGTCTCTGTCTTAAACACAGTGCACTGATAATGTTAGCTAAGTTGTGAATAGTTTCTTTGTATTCTTGTGCCAATATACTATGATTCTTTACCAGAAGGACTATCTCAGGCATCATCCCAAATTGATAAATATTCCCGTCTTCCAAGTTCTCTATCCTATGTTTTCACTGGACCCTCAAAATATAAAATGATCCACTTGACATTTATTTTATTCGATACTTGTCATTTTCTTTCATTTTGGTGAGCACCTACTATATAGTAAAATGAGGGTTTTAATAGACATACATTTTTTTAGGAGCATAGTAACAGTATGACATTGTCAGGTAGAGTAGGGTATCCTTGTTCTGACATCTGGGTTAAGTTTCTGTCACTGGGACATAGACCTCTTCTGTAATGTCTTCAGACCTGTATAGTTAGTAGTACCTGCTTCAGAAATACAGGCCCTCTTAGCCAGTGGTTTAACTTACTGATTTTTGACTGTATAGTCTTTGAATGTGGAACATACTTTTGATCTCCCAAGGACTAGCCTTTCCTCTGGTTCTGGATAAGGGAACTAGAAGCAGGCCCCAGCTCACAGTCAGTCTCAGGATCACAGTGGAAAGCAGTTGGCTCAGTGTAGCACGTGGATGAATGAATTTCCCCCACATGGTATTTGTAGTGTTTGATGGGTTTATCAGGATGTAATCCTGTTGTGAGATGAGGAACATCTGTACTAAGGGGCTGAACATCAAAGTATTGAAAGGCATCAGGATGCTGATGAGACGTAGCAGCATTATTAATAGGTAATTTTTAAATATCATTTATACAGAAAGTGCCTGATGTTTTCATGAAGGACTGAGTCCCTCCCCCTACAGAAAATGCTGCCTTATTTTATGTCCTTCAAGTTTAAATGTTTCACATATCCACTTAACACTGATTTTAATATTTATCTCAGAGCAAATATTTTGCCCAAAGGCTGTGCGTTAGAAATTAAAACTTTTTTGCAGTTCTGTTTATCTGTGTTGCCACGGAAATCTTTTTTATGTTATGAGCCTTGGGACGCAGATCTATACAGTGAGTGGAAAAGGCAATGATATGTAAAATGTAGACATATAAGGTCAACGTTGGAAGGAGAACTGGACAAAATCTGCCAGTCGAAGCAGCTCTGAACTCTGTTCTGGGTTCTCTCTGCCACTAAGCAACACTTTGCCCCAAAGGGGACCTACCTGCCTCTTAAGCCGGAACAAAGCCTTAGCATCCTTCTCCAGTTTCTGGAGCATTTGCCAACTTGCTGCTGCTGGCAGCTATTCCTGGCCCAGGTAATGAGGGCAGAAGCTCACTTTCAGACCCACAATAATTGGTCTGTCACATGGGGCAGAGGCCCTGGACTTTTGTCACACATGGATTCCCACAGTGTTAGAGATGAAGGCAGAGCTACAGAAAGTTCACATGAGAGAACAAAGCTGGTGTGCAGTGGCACCATTTTGTGTTTATTTGATTTAGGATGGCTGTGCTATTGGATGCTCATTAGGAATTCTGATAACCTTACTCTTTAGTTAAGCACTTTTACCATTGTATTTCCACAGGGCCTTTGGCCAGCTACACATAGCAACAATTTGTGTAATCACAGGTAAGAGGCAAAGCCCTTGAACAGAGCTCAGTGGCCTCAGAACCACCTATTCCTCATTGAAACTAAGCAAGCTTGTTGAACCAGAAATGTGACTTTTGCCTGTTTCTGATTCCGTTTCATTTTGCCCATTTAAAGAGAAACACATTATTGTTTAATGATGGTTCACTTCATGTGAAAATAGAGCATGTGCACAGGTTCTCTCTAAAGGACCTTGGAAAAGGACAAAAGGATAAAAATCCACCAAGAGGTGGGATCTACTGTGCTGCCCCGACCCGCAGGTAAAGTCACCAGAGACCCTGGAGGAGGGGAGTGAGAATGAGGGGGAGGACAAGAAAGACCCAAAGAATGAAGGCAGGACAAAAGGGTCTGATCAAGCCCCGTTTATTAAGGGAATGAACTGAGTATGTATAGGGAGAAGGGGTTGGTTATTCTCTTGCTGCTGACCTTGAAAGGAAAAGTAAGTTGCAGCTGGAGAAGGGGGAAGGCAGTTGAGATTATGAGTGCGATAGAGTGGAGGAGCAAGGGCACATTCCATTTCCAGCAAAAGTCGTAAACAGTAAACAAGGTGTAAACAAGACCTGTGATCAGCCTGATCCTGTTCATTGCCAGTGAATCATGAGGTGTGACCTTGGGTCAGAGTTAGGCAGAGCTTTGCTCTCCACACTGTGCTCTGTTCCCCCACTCACAATGGGCTGGATTTCATTTCTAACAATGACATTATTATTATTATTATTATTATTATTATTATTATTATTATTATTATTATTATTTGCTTTGGCCTATTTTTCTCACATAACTGTTTGCTTTGAAATTTAAAAACACATAATTTTCTTTGGACCGCAAACCAAAAGTGGGGGCGTGCAAGTGACCCATTAGGCAGAATGTGCAAGCAATCCAGTTTGAGAGAAGTACTAACTCTGGTATCGTGGGAGAGCAATGGAATTGTTTGAAGAAAGATGGGAAAAGAAAGATTATTAGGTAGTTGTAAAACTTGAAATAGAATGTGATTATAAATGGCAAGTTGTAGACATGGGCACACAGTTAATCCAAATTTGCACTGGCTGAATGGACAGGGTGCCCGGTCATGCTGAGCACTTGAACTGTTACTACTGAATTCAAGCAGCAGCCTGTGAGCTGGGTCAATCATGATTATTATTGTTGCCTTAAGAAACTCAGGGACTGGTACTTGAGACTTGCCCACATTCCCAGAGTAGCAGGTAGACATGGATTCCAGACCTCATGCCATTATCTGTGAGGACCAGAGCAGGGGCTGTCACCACCAACAGTTCTCAGAAACCAGAAGTAAGCATCAGGTCAAACAGGTAGGAAAGCATAGTGGGCTTGATCTCTACAGAGGTAAAATGAAAGATGTATTTTCCTCATGATCCTCTAAATTCTCCCCTTTCCCACTGAGTATTATATCAGACAGGACATATGGCTTCTGTGTCCTTAATAATTTAAAGTCCTCAGCTTAATTTCAGGGGAGGGGTCTCACCCTTACTGTTGCAGTGAAAGCTCCACCCTCGTGTGTGTCCAGGTAGGTCACTTCTGCTTCTCCTGGGTCTATCAGGAATGGTACTAGAACCTTTGAGGGATAGGAGAGAAACTTGATCAGAATTCTTCTCCTCTGCCCCCACCCTCCACCCTTCACTACCTCCTACCCTACTCCCCACCCCTGTGAATTCCTCTTCCTTCATTATTAAGGTCAATTCTATAAGGAAACGTGGTTTCTCTGGGCTCTTGATGCTGGGATCTAGTGCCCCTGGCCATGGCGCTTTTCAGAGAGGTTGCTCTTTGGATCTTCTGGTTTCCTGGACAGAAGCAGCTGGGTCTCTGCAGTGGCCAATGAATACTCAGCATTTCTTCGTTGGTGCTTCTGGCAGTCTCCCTGCAGGTGTCTGTTGGGCAGGTTACCTTGACCTTTCTTCTGGTGCTTATGGAAAGGCTGCTTCCTCTTGTTGGTGTGTTGATTTTATGGTCACCACGTTGACCTCCCACATTTTAGTTCCAAGCGAATTCCCAGACTTCTGAGCTCCCAAAGGATTTGCCAAGCTCCGTGTGTGGGTGGGCTAGTGCTGCACACTCCAGCTCTGGGCAGAGGACTTCAGACTTCTCTTACTGGTCTTCTGAAGCACTCTCCACACCCCACCCTCATCCAGGAATTCTGCTTTCTTTGCCTGCCTGATGTCATGGGAAAACTCTGTGGGTAGCAAATCCCCCCAGACAAGCTCAGTTCAGAACACCACGCAGAGGCAATGGTGGTCAATTAGTACAGTTGAAATCCCTTATTTTAGCTGCTTGGTACCAGAAGTTTGTAAGATTTCTGCTGTTTTGGGGGATGATAAAGAAATATTTGCTGGTATGCAATGAGATACCTTGAAGATAAGGAGATTTACATGTTTTGTGTATACTTTATACCCACAGCCTACAGGGAATTTCATGCAGTACTACAGATAATTGCACATCTGGTGTGGGATTTCCCACTTGTAGCATCATGTCACCATTTAAGAAATTTAAAGTATTGGGACATTTCAGGTTTTAGAATAAGGTACATGTATATATGTATGTATTTACCCTATGTGTATACTGAGCAGAGATGTTGAGTAGATTATATGATACATCTTTGTACCTCTCGGCTTACTGTATATGAACCATCAGAATAGATATTCCATTCTTTGATTTATATTTATAAAAATATTGACAAGTGAGCATTGGATTTTCTGGCACTTATACACTAGTCTCAACATTTGCTTTCCGTCTTTTGGTTATAAAATTTATGTGTCAAAAACAGCCAGGTACGAGGGATGACATAAAAATGAAATATGAGAAAGTAATTGCCCATGTTATGAAAAAATAAAATATATAACTAAAGCAAACAAGCAGAAACCTAAGGCCAGAAAATTTTTGTGGGGATGTGATTTATATGTCGATGTCCATGTGGCTATATTCACATGTGTGTACAGTATATATGTGCAAGTTGGTGGAGGCTAATCATCTATTTAATGTGGCTAGCTGATCAAGAAGCTCTAAATACTCTGCCCCTCCAGTGCTGAGGAAGATAACACCAGCGCCCTGGTCGTGTGCTTTGTTTTTACCAAAGTTCTACAGATCAAACAGCCTCATGTCTTTGTGCTTATATGTCAGACAGATTACTGACTGAGCTATCTCCCCCGAGAGATGCTTTGAGTGGAAGATTGACTCCAATTAATAATAATTAGTAATAGTAATAATGGTAATAAAATGGCTGTTAT
The DNA here is from genome assembly GCA_033318265.1 of Phyllotis vaccarum. Taxonomy (NCBI): domain Eukaryota; kingdom Metazoa; phylum Chordata; class Mammalia; order Rodentia; family Cricetidae; genus Phyllotis; species Phyllotis vaccarum. Next base: position 101,160,536 of record JARWLC010000005.1, on the reverse strand, counting down.
CAAAGGTTTCCCTGGGTTTTCAAAAAATATACAAAGTGACAGTGGTGTTAAAGGAAGGTCATTTTATTTTCTGTCTAGCTTGAAGCTGATTGCTAATGGCGAGAGAGAGAGAGAGACAGAGAGAGAGAGAGAGAGAGAGAGAGAGAGAGAGACTGTTGGGACTGAAGATGGTGAGGGATTTCTCTGAAGTAAGAAAGAAGGAAGGACATCATTCACTAAAGGAAAAAGTGCGGGTCCTGAATTGGTTGGAAAAGTTTCCCTTCTGCCGGGTTTGTAGTGAGCAAATTCAGCCTTTTTTTTTTTTTCTTTTCTTTTTTTTTTTTTTTTTGATACATACATAACTTTTATTCCCATTTGCTTGTCCTTTTTTGTTCTTCACCTTCACATTTGCATTCTTTTTTCTACAACCCCCCCCCCCCAACCCCAGGTATTCAGGCTTCCCAAGGGAGCCTTGAACTTGCTGTGGAGCTAGGCTCAAAGAAGCTTGATCTTCCTTGGTCCCCCTTCCTCCACCTCCCAAACGCTGGAATTACAAGCATGTGTCACCACACCCATCTTATATTTGCATTCCTTAAATTACTGCCACTGGATAAAAGTACATTTGTACTAGGAAGGGAAAGAAAAAGGAAGCCCTGAAAATGTGGCTGATCTTATTCATTGAAATGAATAAATGTTTTTCACAAAGGATAGCACTGTCTCCTTAAATCCCACATCAGAAGCTTGATTTCTTGGTTTACTTTCACTGTAGTTGTGATAACCACATTACAGTTAACTGTGATAGGTGCATAGGGACAAGTTGGTTGTAAACCTGTGGGGTGGGAGCTAATCTGTGAATAAACATAGCTGCTTCAGGGGCTCAGGATGGTGCCTGACAAGCCTGGAGGGTTAAAGTGCAGTGTGTGTGTTTCGTAGAAATCAGCCTGGAATCCACACCCTGTTCTATCTGCCTGGAGATTCCTCTTAGTAGCATCATAAATGTTTTTGAACATCCTAGATCTAACTGTAACAGAAAGTTTCTGTGTACTCTGATAAATCTTATCAAAAACCCAGATATCTATTTACCCATCCACCCACCCATCCATCCATCTATTCATCCACCCACCCACCCATCCATCTATTCATCCATCCATCCACCCATCCACCCATCCACCTACCCATCCATCCATCTATTCATCCATCCACCCGTCCATCCACCCATCCATCCATCTATTCATCTATCCATCCACCCATCCACCCATCCATCCATCCATCCATCCACCCATCCATCCATCCATTTATCCATCCACACATCTATCTATCTATTCATTCCCCTTCCTCTTTACCTCTCCTCCCTCTCTAGGTTGTCATGGAGGAGCTGCTTTGGGATGCTCCTCCCAACCGAAATCTGTAGATGCTCAGGTCCCTTTTACAAGATGGAAGAACTACTTGCATAGAGTTTACACTCGTCCTCCTCTTAGGCATGTCTAGCTTGACATTGTGGCACATTACTGTCTACAGGTCATACAGATGACACAAATAATTCAGTGTGTTTTAAGTAAATTTAGGAGTTTCTATTGAGCTATATAAGTAACTAATCTGAGGTACATGCAGCCTCCTGGCTTGCCGCAGGTTAGACATACTGAAATCACCCCACCCCCCCCCACCCCCCCGTTGTGTATAGTACCTCTGTTATGTTTGAAATCCCACATGTCCCACACAGGATTGTGTTCCTGTAAGAGGTAAAGCCTGACTAACAGAAGCAGATGAGTAGGGACAGGCTTTGGAAGGTTGTTCCCATCCCCTGGTTCTAGCATCTTTTCTGCTTGGTCTGTTGCTGTGTGAACAACCTCTGTCACATGCTTGTGCCATCACAATATGGGCTGTCCTATATTGCTTACTTCTCAATGATGGGCTGAAACCCTCAGGAACTGTAAAGCAAAATAACCCTTGCCTCTCTTAATGTGTTTGTTTCTGTCAAGCATTTGTCACAGAAAAGTAATACAGGCAAATTATGTGTGAATAGTTACACTGTATCTTTTGGGGAGTGGCAACAGGAAAGCAGTTCTGGACATTTTGTTCAGCCTTGGTAGAATCAACTGCACAGGACAGAAACTGCTCTTTACCACAACTGCTTTAGCAGAATGAATGAATGTTCAGCATGGAAACCATTCCAGGTATGCTTTGGGAAACTTTGTGAAAGTTGAGGTGGATGTTTTTTAATTGACTGGTGGCTGAATCTCTGCATATAGAATGAATCAACAGATATGGAGAGCTAGCTGTTTGATTATCCCCATTTTCCCGGTGGGAAGATGCAGGCCACTCAGCCATTAGTCGGTGTTCAAGCCAGTGCTATGCTGGAAACTCAGAGCCTGCCAGCCATACTCCCTTCCCCAATGTGTCTTCTGCAGCTGTACTTGATAAATTTTCCACCTGTCCCCGTACTGGCTGGGACATTTTAAAAAAAACTAACATACAAAGGTGAAAATGGTATGATAGCTTCACTTCTCTCTAGTGCCTTCACATTACTATTTGTTATGTCAAGATGGAGGGGACCCTCAAAAGACCACCACGGAGATGTAAAAGCAAAGAGCCTTTATTCAAGTTTAAGCTTGGTCTCTCTCCCTGTCTGATGCACAGTGAAAGCAGAGAGCACCCAGCCCAGGTGGGGTAGGTTTTTATCATAGAGGTTGGTATGGGAGATTTCCAGGGTTAAGGACCCTGATTAGCTAACATTTGTCTAGGGATATCTTAGCAAGATAGAAGGGAATAGGTGTGTGCTGGGTTCAAGGACTATCTAACAATTGGAATGTTTGAAATATTAGGTACTATCCCTTAGATGCTGGTCCCTCCCTGGGTGGTGTCCACTTATGGCCTTTTCCTGGAACTATTAGGTGTTGCTAGTAAGAGATGGGGGCCTACAGTCTGGTTGGTTTTTATTAAGCCTGTCATGGCAGCTGGGTAGCCATGCTGTAATGGGCCCCACACTATCTATAAAGCCTAATGCCCCTCCGATCCTCCTACCAGCAGACACTGTCTTCCCTCATGCTCGTGGTCGTTGGTGTCTTTCAAGTTTCTTGATTGTGCCATGAAAGTTTGTTGACAACATTTCCACCACATTATTTAATTCATCTTCATTAGGTGGATCTAAATCTTCCTATATTGTGGCTTTTCTGCATGATATTCTATATATAACTTCCCAGTCAACAGATAAACGTCATTTGAGTGAGCACCATGCATACTTCAAAGAATGCTCACATTTTGAGTGCATTCCTTACATTGGAAAAGAATTCAGAAGGTCACACTGTCACACAAAATTTATATGACTGTTTTTAAATGGATAAATAGATGTAGGGAGTGGTCCCTTAGTTGTGTTGGAATTTTATGCTTACAGTCCAAATTTAAAGAAAAAAAAAGTTGTGGGAAAAGCAACTTTTCCACAACCAACATTCAAAATAAAGACAGATACAAGACCAGAGGCTGTGTGGTAGATACAGTCACACATGCACTGGACAGTGTGTGATACGCAGATGTAGTCACACATGCACTGGACAGTGTGTGATAGGCAGATGTAGTCACACATGCACTGGACAGTGTGTGATACACAGATGCAGTCACAGGTGCACTGACAGTGTGAGATCAGACCCAGAAGAGCCTGACAGTATCAGAGCTACAATCTCTAATTCAGAGGTTCAGCAGCTGCTTTTGCTACATACTCCCTTGAATGAACAGGACATTTCTAGCTCACTAGCGCAACACGTTTGCTTCTATACATAGATAAAGACTGAACTGTTAGGCAGATTTTGAGTGGAATAGCCAGGCATGCTCTTTAAAGCACTGTCCCCACCCCCCTGCCGTAGCACCCAGGAGGAGTGACCCACTTTCACACTTGGAAACCTCTGTGGGTGTGTTCAGTTCCCACGGCTGTGCTCTCGCTCTCATGGCTTTCTTTCCTACTTACAACTTAGAGGGTATTTCTCTTTTTTTTTAGCAGAGGAACCAAATAAAGGAGAAGAAACTGCTGAGCTGAACAGGCTTGGCTTACAGTGCTTGACGAGACAAAATGTTACCCACAATTCTGGATTTGTTCCTAAGCAACAGAGAGCCATGTTCCTGGGCAGCCCTGCATTGGGGCTCCAAGGCACTCTCACCTCAGCAGCTTGGCCTCCTGGGAACAGGAGCATGCCTTGCCAGGCTTACAGGAATATTGACTTTAGTGTCTTCAGATGAACCTTGTGCGTGGAGGGTATTTTCTGAACCTAACCCTTCCAGGTTGTAAATGTTCCCCGATATTTCGCATGGGCTGAGGGTCCAGGGCTTTACCTAACTAACCCTGTGAGCTGCTGGCAAAGTAGAAATTTGAAGGATTCAAAACACACTTGCTTTTAAGACCTGTGGTAGCTTCGCCCATTTCCTGTGATGGAGGAACTTGAGTTCTCTAATATACACACAAAACCTGACATGGGCCTCCTTTGCTTCCTCCTTGCTACTCCAAGGCAATAGCATCTCCTGGATCAGACTTGCATTATCCCTGAGACTAGTACAGAGCCAGCAACCAGGAATCTCATTTCTCTTCATATCCATATCCTCCAGCACAGAGGCAGCAAAGGTCTCCACCCAGACCAGAACTCCATCATACATCATGACCCACCCCAGAGAGAACTCACATCTGCCCTGGTGTAGTTTTGCTGTCTAACTCAACCATGCTTCTTTATCCTGGTGTTTTTACTTCTTGGGTGGCTCAAAGCTCATTCTTTGGGATAGAATGCAGATAAAATAACCTTAAGTAGAAGTGTCTCCCTTTGTCAGGTTTATGTTCAGCATACTCAGCCATGTGTCAGGAGTCTGACAGGGACTCGCGGTGTAGCCAGTGATAAACGGTGTGCTTCTGCATGCACATGCTTGGGATTCTACCCCTACTACCATGAGAGGACAAAGCAAGACTATATAGTTACTTTTATTCATGGAATATTATGAGACTGAGATCAAATTTCCTTTTCCTAAAAAACACAAAGTTCCCATCTCCTAGCTCAGCAGTTGACCTCACTGCTGTGATTAATATCCAGCCACACTAGAGACCATGCACCAGATGTCAGGGTTTTGTGAACCACCATGTTCCCTGATGTCCATGACACTGAGATGCAGAGCCAGGGTATCTGCTGCGTCATCTCCAATTGACTGATCTACATTTGAAAGTTCAGAGTATCTCACCAGGCCTGGACAGCTGTGTCCCTGACAGCAGTTCCCCATGCAAAGTAGTGAAGCAGATGTTAAGGATTTAGCTAGAGCAACCTACAGTGCTACATTACGTCCAGCTGTTGGCCAGCACAGATAGCAGACATCAAATATGCCTGTTATTGTCCTGGAGGATCAAACGTTTCTGTAGTTTTTCTCCTTGCTTGGAGTCTTCCCACAAGACCTTTTGATTGTGTTGGTTTGTTCCCATTACTATTTAAAAATTTCTACAGACATTTGGGATGGCCAAGAAGAAGGGAAAGAGGAGGAAATGGGAAGAAAATGAAATATGAAGTGGTTACAGGTTATCACTTTTCAATGCAATCTTCTCATGCTGGCTTTATAAATGTCTAGGATTTTCTAGGAAGCCTGAGGAGCCTTCCCAAGGGTGCCAGTGTCAGGAGTGAAAAAAAGTAGTAGGAAAAGAAGAGGTTTTTTTTTTTTTTTTCTACAGAAAGCTCTTAGAAGATGCATTGGTTCTTCCCAGTCTTACGGATTCAGAGCTATGATGTTTATTTGGAGTTTCAGAGGAGACCAAAGCCTGCTTCTTCAGGTAGTCTCGCCTGCAAGAAAGTTGGGCCATGATGATAATATTTTGTATCTTTGTTTATAATAGAGTGAAACTGGAAAAGATGATAGCAAGGAAAAGTATAGGCCAACAAAAATGTTAACTCTAGTGGGTGTTACCTGATCACCTCATCTCTTACTCAGAGAAAATTTTCCCTGAGAACTGTAAAGGCAGAAGGCATAGGAAAGTTAAGGCAGTCACCAATATTCTACTACACCATTTTGAAATTAAAAATGAGTCCATGTTTGCTCCTTAAACCACATAGATTATAGGATTATATCCAACTAACTCATGCCCAGGAAAGGGCATTCAGCTGCTGCCCTCTAATCTGTCTTTGAGTGCCTTGCAAGAGTTACTTTGATCCTCAGGCATGGATATCAGGCCCACTCTTCACGCTAACCTGATGTTCTTGCATTATCCTCTCCATAGAGACATTTGGAAAGCTTTAAAGGTAACCAGTGGTGATTATACTAAAGGAAGATTCCTTCCATGTTCACCACAGTCATAGGTGACAGAAGGAAGACAGACCTAAGGAAAATATTTGATCACCGTTCATATGCTAGAGCTTTTGGATTAAAAACTCAAGGTCAAGGTGAACTGTCTATTTTTAGACAGGCTTGATGATGTATAGATAGCTCATTAAAAAGTATGATTGAACTAAAGAAGTGTGTTACAGAACATTATTTTAAGGTGGGTTACTTTTACTTATGTTGCATTTGTTTAACTCTGTGAAGCTGTGTTACTGTACCTGTCTGAAACACTTGGTGTTCAAGGCAGGAGAAAGGATAGGCAGGGCTGGCAGGCAGAGGGAAGATATAGAAGGAGAAATGTGGGGGAAGAAGGAGCCAGAGAAGGAGGAGGACTCCAAGGGCCAGCTACACGGCCAGCCACGGAGTAAGATTTACAGAAGAGAACATTAAAAGCCCAGGGCCAAAAATTGGTGGGATCATTTAAGAAAAGCTGACAAGAAACAAGCCAAGCCAAGGCTAGGGTTTGTAATTAAGAATGAACCTCCTTGTATGATTCATTTGGGTGCTAGGTAGTGGGTCCCTTAAAAGAATAAAGGGTAAAAATCAAATATCAAGTGTCCTAATTCAACAGACAGAGAAATCCAGCATGCCTCTCTAAGTTTTGTGTTCCTTCTTCCTAGCTATGAGCACCCCATTTTGAAAGGTTTTCAAGTAAGGCAGGTCAGATAATTTTATTATGACCCATTCTTGCTCAGAAAGATCTCTTAGAGGAGTTAGATTTTTGAGATTTTGTGATTCTTGGGGAAATGGGTGGTGGGTTCTATCATTGGCTTTTAGAAGGGAAGTTCTGGCTTCTTTGGCTAAGCAGTAAAAGTAAGAGAGAAGGGCATCACAGACAAAGGTTTCTAAGGCCCACAGAGACAGCTTCCTCAGGGTTGGGGCCATCCCTCCCTTCCATGTCCTACGATGATCAAGGAGGTTGCCTCTCAGCCCAATCCTGCTGATGGCTATTCAGTCCACTCGGGAGGGAGAAGATGCTGACTTTTCTCTAAGGCAGACCCTGTGCCCCATCCAGGGAGATGGACCCTGAAGAGTAGATGAACCAGCATAGAGACTCAAGGAACTGGGGCTCCTTTGGGCAATTTCACTCAAGTTGCATTCAAAGGAAGAATCTCATTTGATTTCATGGGAGGAAGTTGGTTATTGTGTTTTGTTTTATTTTTTAACCAAATCGAGGCATCAAAATAGAATTGCACAATTAAAGAAAATCATTATGTAGTCATCGCCTTGGGGTTTCTCAAATATTGCATAGGAACACATTTTTATTAGAACAAATCCCTTTGCAGATTAGCAAAATTGACTCCAGTAAAGTGGGATGCATTTTATTTAGAAATGAAGATTATCGAGAGAAATGCAAATTATTTACTTCCTATCATCAGTATCTCACATGAGAGAAAAAAAACTCAGTAAAACCACCTTGTATATTGTGCACATTTGTAACTCAACACGTTGGTTAGATGTATTGCACTCTTAATATTCCTAATTATAATGAGAATGCTGATGAGGTCATTCTCTGACTATTTGGGAATGCTGGTTGTTGGTAAGTAGACTTCCGACTAGCAAAGGGAAATGAGATGTTTCACACTTGTCAAGTATGGAACGTATGGAACATTTCATAATTAACTTATCCATGCCTATGGTTTCCTTCCACGTATTTCTTTAATAGTTATTTTTACCTCAGAAAAGAAGTAAATCTTAATGTGATAAACTTCACATGCATAATTAGTTTCCAGAACAGTGCTTTGAACACACTGCTTGCTGAAAGGTTGCATTTCTTACTAGCTTTTGTTTATTCGTTCTTGCCATTCCCATTCCTCGCCACCTTTCCAGTTCTTGAATCTTCAAAGAAATGATTGTTTCGAGTTTTACTGACAGATTGGTCATAAGCAGTCACAAGTTTTACTTCACTGCAAAAGGGATGCAGCAGCGCAAATCGCCCACGTTGCGGGTAAAGCAGATGGAGGTCTTAGGAAGCCCCTTAGCATTTAATGAGCTACAGAACGGAACAGGGCTTGGCTGAACCCTTAGTTCTCCATTCACGAGTATTTCCTGGGTCTCATTCTAAGTGATGCCAGCCAGGCGTGTTCAGGAGGCGATTCTCACCAATGGGGAGGCAGCTGGAACAGTTCCGTGGGAAGCCTCAGCCCCTTTCTTTCTGGCGAATGCCTACATTTAGCTACAGCTGGAGACAGCGCAGGTTCCAAGGAGAGGTTGCCCTCCTTGCGTGCTTAACCGGAACTTGCCAGTGCCGGCTTCGCTAATTTGGGGGTCTCTCGGTGGGCGGGGGTGCCACGGAGGTGGGATCGCTGCGGGGGTTCCTCTGTTGCTAGAGCCGTGATGTCACCCGCCCTTCCTAACCCGCGGTTGGTTGTTTTGTGTTTCAGCTCTGCCTGCAGTTGAGCACAAAGACCTGAAGGAGACTCCCACAGCCTTCAGGGAAAGGAAAGGAGGCAGCCAAGCCGATTAAAAGGAACTTGTGGCTTGTGGCCTTTTTGTGCAGGGGCCGCCTGAAAGGGGAGAAAAGTGCACTGAAGCCAGGGCGGCGGTTAATGAGCTGTGAGATGAGGAGCAGCTGAGGCTGATACTGTTTCCAGGATCCTTCGTCTGCCCTTTGTGCTTCGTGTACATGTGTCTGTTCAGGCCGGCCAGAGGCGCCCAGAAGAGCATCCACCACGGCTGCCGGGGAAAGACCGCCCACCATGCCCACGGAGACGCTACAGACAGGTAGCATGGTGAAGCCGGTCAGCCCCGCGGGCACCTTCACGTCTGCGGTGCCCCTGCGCATCCTGAACAAAGGACCGGACTACTTCCGCAGGCAGGCTGAGCCCAACCCCAAAAGACTCAGTGCAGTGGAGCGACTGGAGGCTGACAAGGCCAAGTATGTCAAGAGCCAGGAGGTGATCAACGCCAAGCAGGAGCCGGTGAAGCCAGCCGTGCTGGCCAAGCCCCCGGTGTGCCCAGGAGCCAAGCGAGCACTGGGCAGCCCCACTCTTAAGGTGTTTGGCAATCATGCCAAGACCGAGAGCGGTGTGCAACGCGAGACCCTCAAACTCGAGATCCTCAAGAACATCATTAACAGCTCCGAGGGCTCCAGCTCTGGCTCTGGCCACAAGCACAGCTCCCGCAACTGGCCACCTCACAGGGATGCCACTGACCTGCACCGACACTCCTTCGCTGAATCTCTGAAGGTATACCCTACGCCTGGGCGAGGCAGCCCGCAAGAGAGCAGCTCCCACGTGAGCAGGAGACTGCTGGAGCAGTCCCCAGAGCCCTTCCTGCATGTCTCACACAGCTCCTCAGACATCCGCAAAGTGACCAGTGTGAAGCCCCTTAAAGCCATCCCCTGCAGCAGTTCCGCCCCTCCCCTGCCTCCCAAGCCCAAGGTGGCTGCCATGAAGTCCCCCGAGGCTGACCAAGTGGAACCAGCCTGTGGGGTCAGCAGGAGACCTTCCCTTCAGCGGTCCAAGTCAGACTTGAGTGACAGGTATTTCCGAGTAGATGCAGATGTGGAGAGGTTCTTCAACTACTGCGGACTGGACCCAGAAGAGCTGGAAAACCTTGGTATGGAGAACTTTGCAAGGGCTAATTCTGACATCATATCCCTCAACTTCCGCAGTGCAAGCATGATCAGCTCAGACTGTGAACAGTCTCAGGACAGTAACAGTGACCTTAGAAACGATGACAGTGCCAATGACCGGGTGCCATATGGCATTTCTGCCATCGAAAGGAATGCTAGAATCATCAAGTGGCTATATAGCATCAAACAAGCTAGAGAGTCACAGAAGGTGTCCCATGTGTAAGAGGCACTGTGGTGGGAAGAAGGGAGGGGTGGGTTTGTCTGTGCATACACAGTTGTGAAGGTCGTGAGGTCTTCTTGAAGTGTTGTGAGCTTCCCCACTGTTAGTGTTGCTTGCACAATGTTCTCAAGTTGCATGCCTGTCAACATGGCAACTGGCCTGGCTTCCTTCTCACATCTCCGCAGTCTTGCTGAACACTCATCTGCCAAAAGTTTCCAGCCAGAATCTGACTGACTAGGGCTTTGCTCTTAAGAAAACCTGTTTACAGGAAAGAAAGAAAGAAAAAAGGTTTTCAATTTCTTCAATATTTATGTGGTTCTTGTGTTTTTATATCCCGCACTATATGTCTTAATTAAATATTTTATCAACTGGCTTTTAAGTTGAACACAGAATCTTTTTGAAATAAAAAGCCACTTTGCCTACATGAGAGATCGTAACACTGGGAAAATGTGTGGGACTCTCTATCAGAGAATGACTGACAGAACATAGAACCAGGCTATAGTTTGTTTATATGGAATCAAGTGGTGGGCCTTGCCCTTGTGGGTCACATGTTGCCATTCTCTTGCCACTTAGTGGAGCATTATGGGGCAACAGTGCTGTCTTGTGTCCAATTCAGTGTATATGTTGGTGGTATTTTGTAGTACTGACCCCAGGAAAGACAATCAGATAAAGCCCATGATGAGCAAATGTAGGAGGTTCAGTATTGGGAGGAGGGTGGGTAGGGAGAGTGTTGATGCTGTTCAAACTGGGATAATTCAAAAATATCTAGTATTAGTCTGACAGGACGACCCACCCTAAAGCTGATTAAAGCTGATATTGAAAGCTTTTTTAAAAAAGTTATTTTGTGGGATTTTATTTGTTTTTGTTGTGCTTTTGGCCAAGAACTACTAACACATGTTGTTTCTCTCTCTTGCTCCCTTTGGGAGTTGTTCTGTTTGGGGTAGGTCATCAGTTGGTTCTGCAGGTTTGCCCTGAGGATGAAGGGAAATGAGATGACCAGCAGTCCATACAGTCTCTCATTCCACAGTGCGTCCCTGGAGAAACAGAGTCACATCTCTGCAGTGTGATTCTGTTCTCTTCCTTATACCCTCTTGGGCTGTGGGTATCTGTTACAGCTCTAGAAAACTGTAGAAACACTATAGCTGCCCATCTGTTGCCTCTTGCGGCCTCTTCTCCAATAACCTGCCCTCCAGGTGATTTCAGGAGCTGTGAGTCAGCCACCAGGGTGCTGACTGTGGAAGCAGAGGGTACCAAGCAGTGGTCTGCTTCAGTGCTGTGGCAGCCCACAGGTCCTCAACAGAAGCACCCTAGTCTTCATCAGCTACTAGGAGCTTTAAAGGGTGTGAATGCTGTAAGACTTTGTACATACTTCAGTTGTTCTGGAATCTAAGAAGAAAAGATATGCTAATAAATAGCTCTGATGTAGGCTCTACCTGTGGTGATTTCTCTTTGTCCTTTACTTTTCTCTTCATGAAGCTAACTTGGGGCTGTGGGCAGAAGCACACTTTTTATAACCTCCTAGAACTGCTGTTTTATTAGTTTGCACTCACCCTATCTCAGTGATTCCGAGCAGTGCTATTCTGCATTGTACTTGCTTCACTGTGTGTTTGCTAAAGTACTTACTGCAAGGTCCCTCAAATAAGCCATCTCTTCACACTTTAATTTTGCCTTTCCTTAAACATTAGGATTGTTTACATTTTCCAGAAGACTCTTCACTTGTTGAGTTCTTCCTGCAGAAACATATCTTTGAAATGACTAGCTCTGTTTTCTTTTGTCTAGGCTCCACATCAGCACCACTCTGTGTGGCCATGCCTTTTGCCATTCACTCATCTTTTAGGATGGCAGACAGTGGACCGCCATGGTCCACAGCCTCTTCCTCAAAGGGCTTAGATCTTCACAGCAGTGTAAAAGAAGCACTACCCCTTAGTGGCTGTGTGTCCTTTCTCTTGTTACTTGAACTCTCAGTATTTAATGAGTATTTGTTGAATCCAGTTATTTGAAGAAAATTTCTTCTAGGGTTGAGGTTATACTTAATATGCAAATTTAAAGAATCATTATAAAAATGTAATTTTCAAAAACAATGATTGTCAAACTATTTTGTTGATAAATACTTTTCTCCTGAAAGGCAAATTTGGTTCTTTGACTCTTCTGCTGGTCTTGAATTCTTCCTGATTCTCTCATGGATGTTCCCGGAAACTAGAACCATACTTTTCCACAAGAAACATTTGGGACTACACCTGTGAATGGCGATGATAGGTATTCAAATTACTAGACCAAGAAACTTTGTAAGCAAACAAAAATAGTTTGCTTCCTCACCACTTATATAGAAATGTGGCTTCTTAAGGCATAGATGGGCTTGGCATTTACATATCCATTTGGGGGGCTATTAAAATGCTGAAAATAAATGTTACTTTCCTAAGCACGCCATCCTTGGCGAGATGAGCATATCCTGGCTAACTGCATATCACTGTTTATGCTACTTTAGTTGTAGCTTATGAATACAACTCCTAGTATCTATCCCTAAAAATCAATCCAGTCTCGTGGCCTAATTTTGTAATGGACAATGTGAGGCTTTTTGTTAATGCAAAGTGTCTATAAAAGACTCTTTCAAATGCTTAATATTAAGTTCCAGAGAGACATTTCCTGACTGTGAAGTAGTCTACAAAGTATGCTTTCTTCCAGCTTCTGGAAGTTCTGTATAGGCATGCACTCGTGAATATAAGGTGATTGCATTCAGTGGTCCTGGAAACCAACTGATTGTTCTGAAAATCACCAAGTCTTAGAAACAGCTCTAAAATATCCATCTCTGTGCTGTTGCTTTAGTTCAGGCTTTTACCAATCTGAAACCTTCTAAATGGGAGTCGGCTCAGCCAGCCCCACTCACCCCACGGTCTGACTTCTAGAAAAAATATCCTCTCTCTGGAGGGTCAAATGAACTGAAGTGTTGAGAAGATAAACCCTACCTTCTTAACACAGAATGTTGCATTTCTCTTCAGACTTCAGCCACATCCAGGCCTCCAGGGTCTTACAAAAGACAAGCTAGTTGTCATCAGGCACATTGTTTGCTGCCCTTATGTTGTATGGCTATCAGTTGCCCCAGAACTCAGCAACTTAAAACAATAAGGACTGGTTGCCTCAGTGTCTGTGCATCAAGATCCCCGGACTGGCAGACAAATGGTTCCTCACAGGATGCTTCATGACACTGCTGACAAGATGGTGGCCAAAGCTGCATTGGATTCACAGGCTGGAGGGCTTCCATGCACGTGGCCTTTATTCCTCTTAAGAAAATTCTGTCCTACATTAGTTGACAGGTTCTCTAGAGAAAGAGAACATACAGAATGAATGAATATATATATTTATACGTGTTATAGTATGTATACATACATTATACACACACAGGCTTTATTAGAATGGCTTACAAGCTGTGGTCCAGTTAGTATAACAATTCCTGTCAACCGACAGAAATTCTGAAAATCCAATAGTTATTCAGTTCACAAGGCTGGATGTCTCATCTGTTGTTTATTATATGTTGGAACCCCAAAGAAGTGGACTCTAATCCCAGTGAAAGAAGGGACTTGCTAGTGAAGGCCAGCAGGCGAAGAGAGAAAACATGTTTTCCCTTACATAGAGTAGCAGCAAAAGATATGTCCCAGGTTAAAGGTGGATTGTCCCGCCTTTAAAAATTAACATTAAAGATAGAGTTTCCCAACTCAAAGATCAAGACTAAAAGTGAGTCTTCCCACTTTAAATGATTTAATTAAGGGGAAAAGAAAAAATCTTATAGGTGTGCCCAGCCATTCGAGTTTTAGTTCATTCCAGATACAGTCAAAATGACAATAATAGCCATCACATCTCCCTAGGGTTGCCTGGGAGTCTATTAAGAGGTATCTGGCTTCTGCAATTGGAATGACTAAAGAGTGGGTCAAGGATATAGGCCTGTCCTGAGTCTTACACCTCTGCCACAATCAGGACATTAAAGGATGTGGATCCCTAAATACAGCCCTTATAGAGAGGGGAGTGAAGTGTACTTTATAGATGAAGGTTTGGGCCTGGGTTTTTTTAATTTTATTGTGTTTGGATTTGATGGTGCTAGGACGTGAGCACATTACCTTGCACATGCTGAACAAAAGCTCTACCACTGAGCTGTATCCTCTGCAAGGTCCATGCAAACTGGAAGACCTAAGAACGTGTGCTGTGCTGCCAAGAATCAGGAGTTGATTATCTTGTGAGGAATGTTCCCTCTGGCTCTTTCAGGACAACACTACATTTAGTAACATTTTGTTGCTCTCTAGGCAATCACCTTGTGATTTTTGTCATGGCCACAAACCATTCCTTTATAAACTATACTTTACTGATAACGGTTTCTCATGAAAGAGGAAAAGAGCTGTCCTAATAAACACAGAGATCTTGAATGACAGACCTGAGTCTCACAGTATGGAACACAGCAGTCCAGAGAACATAATAGATATTTAATACATATTTACTCTTAAGTGGTAGTGTTTTTTGGTTTTTTGGTTTTTTGTCTTATTTTTTGCAGTGGGTAGGGATGAAGTGTCTTCCTTAGTTTGAGGATCCATTACTAAAAATGCTTATGATCAGAGTGTTTAGAATTTTTGATCTTTTTATATTTGGGGACACTTGCATAGACTTTATTAGTTGATCGTAGTAAAAACCTGAAATCTCAAATGCCTTCAAAATAGGGAACTTTGAGTATCAAGGTGGCCTGAAACTTCAGAGTATTTTTGGTTTTGAATTCCTTATGTTCCTCTTCGCAACATGTTTAACTTCCAACCTAAATGATAAATCCCAAGGCACCCCAAATGATAGTTTTGCCTCTACTTGAGTCCCGTGGAGATGAAGGGTGGGGGGGCTGTCATGGACTTGCACTCAACACTGCAATCCCAGTTCCATTTGTCAAAACTAGGGAAGACACACAGCAGGAGTTTGTGCGTAAAACAGAAGGGACTTTTAGCTCATTTGCTCATTGAATCTGTTGCCAGGGAATGTAAAAATATTAAACATGTCTCAAATTTCAGCAGTTTCATCCTTGCTTAAATGGGAGCCCATAAATTCAGAAAAAGACCTCAGCTGCTCCAACATGAGTAGTGTATAGCCACTGAGTTCAGAAGGACAAGGCCATTGGAAAATAATTCTTCTTGCCATGTTATTAAGAGGCACCCTGTCTTTTCTGGATCAAGGACTTTTGGAAGGCTAAACAGCAGAGACAAATAGCCACAAATCTACAGTCAAGAAACCCATTTGAACCAGCATCTCTCTGTTCTAACCTTGAGAGTGTGCGTGTTGTTTTGGCCAGTAGATATATGGGGAAATGATTAAAGCGGTCAAGGATGTCCCAGTTAAAGCTGAATGACTTCTTATCTCATTAAAAAGAACTGATCCTGCCACGATTTTGAAAATGTCAAGCCTAACTTGTCCACTATCACCTCAGGAAGTGGCTGTGAGCTCTGTCGTTGCTGCAGGGCTGCCTGGACACACACTACACTGTAAGGACACACACTACACCTTGTGGGTGCGTATATGCCTCTGCCTAAGTTACCTTCATAAGGATTAATTCCATCGCTTTATCCAAAACCCTACAAAAGAAATTGCCAAGGGGAACTGGGTTCAGTCTTCGCATCCTGCTATCTGAGAGCCATCTGCTTACAGGTGACCTCCATTTCCTCACCTGTGAAAATGACAGGATCATCTGATGCCTGTGTTCCTTGACAGTCTGAGGTTTGAAGCATTAAAACACATACAGAGAATATGGAAATTCTGGTTTTATACTATGTTGGTGACTAGGAGACAGATGAGGCCCAATGGGAGCCAAACACTGCAATGAGTAGCAATGTATGCACTGGCTGCCATCAGTGTTGGCTGAAAAGGAAATGAGGTCAATCAAAGGGTTCTTCTTGAGTGGAAGGGACCTCTAAAAAGACTCATTAGTTGTTCTGATTGACAGAAGCTGACAGATGGGCTGCAGCCAGGCACACACTAAGTCACAGTGCTTTGGGGATGAAAATGAGCATTTGACTAGCTGAACACGGCATTCATCTCAGTTTCAAAATAACTATCAGTGCTTTGAATGCTGTGCTAGGATAAGCCTCAGTCACACTATCTCATTCTCAAGAACTTTAGGATTAAATATGAATCCACCTTGCTGTCAGAGTATCTGACAATTAAGCTTTTTTCTCAAATACTTGCATTCAGTAACTAGAAAAAGGAAAACAAATCAAGGTTAATTTAAAAAAACAAACAAACAAACAAACAAAAATCCTAAGACTCATCTCTAAGACTCATCTATATGTATGAAAATGAGTCTTGGAGTCTGGTCTGACAGAAACCAGTTTTGATCCACAGCAGTTAAGTTGCATTGCAGAATTTTCTCAGACACTAGAAACCATTGCGTGTACTGATTTAAGATTCTTCCTTAGAATGCCGGGTTTACAGAAATGCATTGTGTTTAGTCACGTCAGGACTGCACCTTTGGGTATTTCTGGGAATGACATGAGTGATTGATTGTCCAGCTTATCGTACAGAAAAAAAAAAAAAACAGATGCATGAAAATATGCTTAAGAAAGTCACAGTGGCTACAGAGGGCAGGTAGGCTGGTGAGTGGAGCTCTAATGGAGGACAATGACACTCTGATCTCACCAAGAATGGACACCACCAAGTCTGACGAGTCTGATATTAGAAATGACAGCAATGTTTGGGCAATCTGCTCCAGGTGGTCCTCGATGTACAGTTTTTCAACCTTCCGATAGAGAGACAGCAATAACTTAAATATCTGGTAGAGATCATTTGGATTTGGATTTTTCCCAAGGCTAGCAACAGGCTGCTTCAGTGCCCTCTCAAGATTCTGAGCACTGGCAACTGGGCTCTGAAGTTCACTGGTTCTAAGATAAGGCTGTTGGAAGGCTGGTGGATGATACATACTTTCAGCATATTTTCAACTTCCATTGGAATGTAATTCAAAGGAAGTCTGGAGTATCTGTATTCATGTCCAGTGTTTCTTGTCTCAAAACTATATCAGCTACTTTGATTTAGAATTTTTTTAAATTAGGATAAGTTAAGTGTTGTTTAACACTAGCTGTCATTAAACCTCACAGACACACACAAAAAAATAATTCTAAAAAATCTGAGGAAATTTTGAAGTTACTACCTATCTTTTAACTGTAGTTTCATTTTTGTTGTTTATTTTAAAGTTTTTTTTTACATGCCTACCACAGTTTCTCTTTCCTCCCCTCCTCCCACTCACCCCCCCAGCTTCCCACCATCCCACCCCACCCCACCAATTCCTCAAAGAAAATAAGGCCTCCCATGGGGAGTCAACAAAGTCTGGTCTATCAAGTGGTGGCAGGATCAAACCCCATGCTCCACCCCCCAGTATCAAGGCACAGCAAAAGGTGTTTCTCTATAGGGAACAGGCTCCAAAAAGCCAGTCCAAGCACTAGGAATAAATCCTGGTCCGACTGCCAAAGGCCCCCCAAACTGTCCAAGCCACACAATCAATCTTTTACTTTTTATTAACTGTTGTTTCTGTAAAATACTTTATCCATAGATGCCTAATGGTCCTCAAGAGTCATGTTTCAGTCCTGACTTCTGTCTGCCAGACTCCAGGCATCTCCTACCTACTGTGTTCTCTTTGTCTTCGCTTTCCACCCACAGCTGCTGCACAGTCTCAGTTTCCCAAAGGCTCTCTCTGCGAAGATAAGCACTGTTTCTCTGTAAGGAGTGACCCATGCCTAGCAGACCACCTGCTATGCATTGCAAGCTGGGAGGTAGATAGACCTGAGATAGAGAGAGTCTGAGATTCCTAATCTGGGGGCAAGATGGGAGGTTTGTGGGCTGGCTTCCGCAATGAGCTATGATGCTGACCACTGAGGATCTCCCGGGCAGTGCCCAGCAGCTCTGACTCAGAAGCCTTCCATTTACCCTCTGGCTGGTTACACATTGACCAGTCACCTTCCTATTCTCTGGCATTCTGCTAACAGGGCTGAAGAGAGAGAAGCAAGCCACCATGCAATGCAACTGTTCCCTTGGTGCGATACAGCCTCACTAGTGGCAGTTGACAACATCTGGAAGTTCTGCCGGCAGAAGCAAGAGACCTCACCACTTCCTCCTGGAATGCACGGCTTAGCGCACTTTGCCTTAAGGCACATTTTTAGGTATTGGTAGACTTGCATACTTGTTTTTATTCAATAGATGATCACATCAGCCACGCGAGTTCCTTCTTGAGTGCATCTCAAGCCCACCCTGGAAGATGTTTTGGTCCTTATGGTTTTTCTGAAAAGTTCAAGGCCATCACTTGAGATACTGTCCCTTTTAATTTGGAGAAAAACCCTGAAATACTCCTTGGTAACATCCTAGGCCTGTAGTATTTCACTGGAAGCTTTTATTCTCTTCTAATGAGCTGACAGCTGCACGTGGCCTGGGAATGTATGGCCCGTCTGTGGCTGGGGATGGGGGAGTTTTGGGAATACTGCTCTGCTTGCTCTGGACAAAGGCCCAATGTATCTTGCCCAGTGTTTCAGATTTCTCAGGGCAGTTCAGGGCTCAGGCATCTACTGTAGCGCTGGCTGGCTCCCCTGAAGACCCTTTCTCGAGTTTTATGGGCTGCTTCCATCTGTTGAGAATTCTTGGGTGTGGAGAATCTGTGAATTGAGACCTGGATAATGTTTCACATTCTCAATTGGTCTCTGCATTTAACATGCCACCTGATGCCTGTTAAAGAAAGTTTAATAGCTGGCATGGGTTTTTGTATTTTCTTCACTTAAACAAGTATGTATTCCTGTGCATACACATGTTGGATTCTTCAGGAATTTGCTCTAGACAAATGTGCTTCAGGTCACATTACACTATACTTACTTTAAAAATTAAAATCCTGAAAGAAAATATATGCATATATTGTCACTAATTTGGTCAGCAGGAGAAAGGCTAATTCTAAACTGAAAGGGAAATGACTGTACAGCATATAGTCTCTTAAAAACTTCGCATTTGCTCTTAACCCTTTTGCTGAAGAGTGAATTGGTTTTTTCCCACTCAGGCTTGGAGTAAAGAAAGGAAAGAAAATTGTGTCAATCAAGGATCTTGTCTAGTGAGGAGACCAGGCAGCTACTGTCTACTACCACGAATGGTTGCCTTGCTTCCTCTTTCTGTGCATATCCATGTGCCCACACAAAGACCCTCCATGGAGCTAGGCACTGTTTCCTACTATAGCCCGTCCTGAAGGATTACCTGTGTTATGCGTTGAGAGTGAATAGGTGTTGAGAGAAGAGAACCCAGGATCATTCTAGGGTTCATAAACTGGGAGAGAGACAGGAAAATGTCTGTGGAATGGCTTTCATTAACACACAAGATTGTTACCCCACCACCACCACCCATTGCCCATATAAATCATCCCTCTCTGTCCCATTTTCCTCTCTTTTGTTGTTACCAAGTTCCAGACCTGGCTTTGGGGCTCATGAATATAGCAATGAGCACAGTAGGCACCCTCTCTGCTGGAGCCTTCGTGGTGTTAACATAAAACACACCTCTCACTTTAGAGAGAATAAGAGTAGCTTATTATTGATCCAAATATGAGTGGCTGTAGACCAAGAACATGAAACCAGGTTTCTCCAATGTGGTAACAACTGCCTGAATGTATTACACTTACAGAACTTTTCAGATGCATTGATGGAAACCTCAAGAGGCAGGTCACAACAAGTCAAGATCTCCGCTGTTTCAGATGCTGTCTGATAACACTATTAGCTTTTGGGCTGGTGGAAACCAGTGGTCTATTACTACATTCTGAGAGCTTTTACATAACAGCGCCAAGGATTTTAGGTCAGGCACAGACTAGGCGAATGAATTACTATTAGGCAGAGTAAACATAGCTGAAGATAATTTGGTTCTGAAATCTGAAACATTCTATTCATGATAATCAAGAAGTGCCACGAAGTCTTTTAGAATTGTTAACATGGATGTGGCCTTTTTGTGGAAACTTCAGTTTCTAATGGGGACATAAAAGAGATGTATAGTCAGATGTACAGGGTATGTGCTAGAATTAGGTTTTTAGGAAATCAGAATAAAACAGGGAAGGTGGGAATGGGACTTAGCAGGGCATCCCTGAGGAAAGCAAAGTGAAGAAAGTGCCCTGTAGAAACATTCAGAGAAGCAATGCAGACTCTGGCCCCTTTCAAGGAGGGCAACAGGATGCAGAGGGCTGGACCAAACAGCTCCATCAGCTGTTTAAGAATAGATGTCTAAGTGAAAGGCAAGTTAGTGTTCTGTAATCAAATGTCATTATGGTGGAAATCTGAGTGAAATCCATCGACACCTGTTCTTTGGGTTCATTGAGGAATTTAGTGTATAGAGTCTCTGTTTCCTGCTTGAACTTCCTTAAGGAATCCAGCCTCCTTTGAAGCATAGAAGTTGAGGGACTGGTGAGCAAAAGGAAATGGAAGCCAACCCAGTGTCATACCACTGTCACAAGCAAGGTTCCCAGCCCATCCTCATCAAGGTCACCACATTGAAGCTTTTGGAAACAAGAAGAGAGTTAGAGAGAAGGGTCATGAGTCCTCACCATCCAATTCATTCTACTGTCACTGGCTGCAGCTGCCAGAATTTATTATCTTTTATATTTTAATTATTACCATATAGTTAATGGAAAATAAACAATATGGGATGGTTTAAAATAAAGATAATGAATAATAAGGGACAATTTGAAACAAACACAATTTTAATATCTTTAAAAGTAATAGAGTACGCATATAACATGTAGCACATACTACATATACACATCTGTAGCTGCTCACACAAACAGAGTTATAGTTGTGGCCTGAGGTGTCTCTGAAAAAAAAAAAAAACCTGCCTAAACTCAAAGCTGAGTGTTTCAATGGCAAGATGGAGAGAATAACAGCAGACAGCACCCCCTGGAGAATTCACCAAGCATTAGAGATCAGTAAATAAGCCCAAAATAGAGTTTCTCAGATCTAGAAAAATCCAGAACCTAGATGGGAACCAACCATGGTGATAGACTTTCTGAGAAATGATTAAGACTCAGCAACCCAGCCAGAGACAGCAGCTCACAGTCAGTGTCCACTGCTCAAAGCTCTCTGTTCCTGGATAGTGAGACCCCTTCCCACACCTTCCAGCTGAGAAGATAAAAGCTGACCTGGGGACTAGAGAATTTAACTATCAATTGTCTCCTGCACCTAAGAACCATAAGGCTTTCCTCCCACTGTCTTTGGGACTCCGGTTTTGTTGTGAGACAGTGCTGTCTTTTGTTGCCAGCTGTGGGCTGTCCTTTTGTGAGAATTAATGAAGTCTTTTGTCTTTTCTTGAAGGTTAAAGGTTCATCCACAGAGGAGCTTCACTTCTCCCCTCCTCTTAGCTAGACTCTCTCCTGAGGGGTCTGCAATTGCTCAGAGGGATGGTTTCTATGATGGGACACCAGTTACAGAAAAAGATGGCCTCAGGAACCCTTACTCACTGAAATAAAGAATCCCTACTTCCTGCCAGTATCCTGGGCATCAGAGCACTGGGAAGCCATGGGAGACAGCAGAAGCCCAGAGCATCTAACCACCTGGAGCCCTTCATTCCTTCCTCTCTTCCAGTTCCATTAAAGTCTGCTGAGACCCAATCAAACTACCGTCTTCCCTAGCTATACTATTTTCTATAATCCACAAGCAGTGAACTCCTCTGCACACCAATGGCAGTTATTCCTGGTAGAGAACTTTCCAAATAAATGGTATGAAGCCTAGTGGCATGGTTTCCATTGTCGTAAAAAAATTTAAAAAAAAAAAAAAGTTTAAATCTAGAATTTCATATTTAAATTTCCCACTGGCAAGCCAGTGGAAAGTTCACCCATCCAAACATCAGGACCATGGCTCATCTGGGGAACCTCTATTTCTTGCCTACTCTACAGCACCTTTACTTGTTTTGTTATTAATTTATAAAAATTAGCCATAGCTCTGAAATTGTTTTGATTGCAAAAGAATGGAGAAGCACATGCACATGTGTAGTTAATTGAAGTCTTAAGTGACCTCCCTGGACCCAGTTCCACATCATTCAATGCCTGCAGTCAAGAAACAGCCAATGCAATGAAGATCTCCATGCTGCTTCTTACACCTTGCTTCTTACAGGAATGAGAACATTAGAAAATTAAAGAAGTGGATAGAGGGAGAAGAGGAAAATGCCCCTGAGTGCTGCACCGTCCTCTATATCAATGGTTTCCTTATCTGCAGATACAATAAAGATTTGGATTGAAATTATTTTTAATGTGTTTATACTGAACATGGAAAGACTCTTTGTCTTGCCATTGTTCCCTAAACAGTGTGTGTATGTGTAGGGGTATTGTGTTGTTTCATGGTAAATAATTGTCCCACCCACTGGTTTAATAAAAAGAGCTGATTGGCCAAAGGCAGGCAGGAAGTGTAGGCGGGGCGATCAGACTAGGAAAATCTCTGAGAGCAGAGTGCCAGAGGAGCACCAGAGAGAAGCCAGAGGAAGCCGAGGACAACTATGCTGCTCTAAAGAAAGGTACCGAGCCTCATGGCTGAACAAGAGACATGGGTTAGATGAAGGGTAGAGAGCTAGCAAGTGATATGCCTGGGCCTGAGGCTGATCAGCCAAAAACCATTGAAAGCATCTGTGTGTCTCTGTGGGACTGTGGGACTGTGAGACTGCGGGTCTGCGGGTCTGCAGGTCTGTAGGTCCTAAACCTTGAGGTTAGGCCTGAAAGTCCAGGCCAGAAACCTTCTACTACATGTATGCATGTGCATGCCCACGTAAACAGTATCCTGTTTTACAGAAGCATTCATGAATTTTAGTATCCACATGTGATACTATGATCAATTCCCCATGTGTAGTGGGGATGATTGTACACTATTTTTAGTTTGTATTGCTGAAATAAAACATGTTATTGTATTATTTATTACAACTTTTCATGGGCATTGTTTTGGTTTATGCCCAGAAGATACTAACAATTTCATGCCTATTGACAGTCATCTTGGACACAGTGCTAACAGTTGTTTTAAGGTACTCAGCCTGAAACAAAAAAGAAACAGTGTCTTGGTCAGTGTGGGTTGCTTTATGAAGTACCAGACATGATGGCTTAAACTACAGACATGCTTTCCTACAGTCATGGAGGCAGGAAGACCATGATCAGGGTATTGGCAAGATGGAATCTGGGAGTCACTTTCATGCCTCAAGGTGATTGTTTTCTGCCTCATTCTGATGTCTCTTGTGTTACTTCCTCTACAAAATAAAACAAAACAAGAAAACCTTACTATTTGAGATTATAATATAATTAAAACACTTCTTACCTTTCTTCTTCCCTCTGAAATCCCATCACAAGAACCTTGGTGACTTTCTCAAACCATTAATACTTCCCAAAGACTCCACCCTAATCCTCCAATCCCATCATGCTGGGATTAAGGTTTCAACATATAAATACTGGGGGAAAACAAACATCTAGCCATGGTCATTAGTTTTCTGTTAAACAGACACTGAGTGAAACCTATACCCAACCACAAGCAGACCCATGACCATTTATATGAATACCTCCATCACCTGGCCTATGCAGGGGATTGTATTGTTCCATTGTAAATAATTGTCCCACCCACTGGTTTAATAAAAAGCGCTGATTGGGCAAAGGCAGACAGGAAGTGTGGGCGGGACTACCAGACTAGGAGAACTCTGGGAACAGGAAGAAACAGAGCAGAAGGCCAGAGAGAAGCCAGAAGAAGCAAAGGACAACTATATTGCTCTGAGAAAAGGTACCGAGTCGCATGGTTGAACAGGATAAGAGTAATGGGTTAGATTAAGAGTAAAGAGTTAGCAAGTCATATGCCTGGGCCTTAGGCCAATCAGCCTAAAACTATTGTAAACATCTGTGTGTCTCTGCACGTCTGTGGGTCAGTGGGCCTAAACCTTGAGGCTAGGCCCGAAAGTTTGGGACAGAAACCTTGTACTACAGGCCCAGAAAAACTAAGGAGATTCAGGGTCATGGAAGCAGATCATTTGGTGTTCTAGATCCCATTGAAAAGTGAACACTATTGGAAATATCAAAGCTGAGACCCTAAGTGCTGAAAGTGATGGGTTATGGGGTGTTTCTATTCAAATGTGCATATATGTGTGTTTTTCTAATTATAAGAATAATTTTGCAGTAGCATTCAGGGAATTTAAAGTGTAAATAGAAGAGTCAGTGACCTGATAGGTTAGTTTTTCACTTTCCATCTCTCTGGGCTGGCATTTTAAGAACACTGATGAAATTTTCATAAGAGACCTTACAAACAAAATGGATATTCCTGTAAGTAATTAAGGTGGAGTCCAAAGCAAATAGCAGATTTTGGCTCCTGCAGTGGCCCTTGAGGGCCTGTTCCCTATACACCAGTGATTATAAACAAGAAAAAGCAATGGTCTGGTCTCTCCATTAAGCAGTTACCAGAAAGGGCTCAGAGGTCCATGTGATCCAGTGTCTGAGTTCTTTGTGTCTTTGTATCAACAGAGTTGAACAAAGTACAGAACAGCAATAGTCAAAGTATAGATTCATTTACAAAGAAAACAAAAGCATAGAAGACAGAATGGGAGCAAGACAGAGCAAATGTGTAGACAAAGGGACTCAGGTCCTTATGAGTCTGCATAGACAGAGGAACCAATCCCTGGGACAGAGACTGGGCTGCATCTTTACTTTGGTTGACAGATTGGCTGCTATGTAACAGACAATTTAAACATGTATAGGCCAGGACACGTATCTCACAATTTTAAGCATATCTATACTCTACCATTGATACATACCAGATGGAAATGGGGTGGGTTGGAATTTTATTATTATTATATTTTAATATCTTCTACTAGGGTGTGTTTGAACAGAATTATCCACAGGAGAGAAAGTGGTTGTCCTTCACACCTTTTTTATGGGGAGGCACCCCAGCTCACTGGGCTGTTCCTACTCTTGCCTGCCTCAAAAAGACCTACGTAAGTTAATCAAGTTTCCTATCCCTGTGTGAGATAGCCACAGTTCGAGACGAGTAAGCATCTATTTATTTCAGAAAGAGAACAGAGCAAAGAAATGTTTCCATCCAAGTCCAGGTTGGCAAACCAGTGAATGTATTGTTTTTATATGCAGGAGCATCTGTGGCATAAAAACAGCTTTGTCAACTAGAGGCTTATATCAGCATGGGTGACAACTCACAAAATCTGTATCAAAGACCTGAGACATGGCTTATTCAATGAAATGTTTGCTGTGCAAACATGAAAACAGGAATTTGGGTCTCTATCACTTACTCAAAAAAGGAGGACATGGTGGCTCATGCCTGGAATCGCAACACGAGGGAGATGAAGGACCAGTGGAGTGGAAAGACTTTGCTCTAAGGAATATGAACAGAGCCAGAAATCTAGAGGTATGTGTGAGGAACCAGACCCACCAAAAAGGATGCCCACAAAATTGAAACAGGGAGTCCCAGGAAGCACCTTCACATAGGGCTTGGGTTTAGTTTTTCTGTTTTGATTCACAAGTGCTCAGAGTGTATTCCTCTATGATGACTGTCCCTTGTTCTCAAAATCAAATGCCTAAATATCTTATTAAGCAGGGATGTTGCTACTTAGAACTTATTACTCTGAACGTGCTAACTTATTACTCTGAAAGGAGAAATCATAAGCTGCCTATTTTCAAGCACAATAATTTCAGATAAGCCTCTGTGTCCTTGGAAGTCTTGTCTGTGGACACTGTTGGTTTTCCTGTGACGTTATCCACTTTTCCTCATCTTCAGTGAAACACTACCATTAATTTTCTGGAGATCCTAAGGTGACCTGCTCACTTCCTCTCCCAGCAGGAGCTGATGGGTGTCTGACACTCAGAAAAAGCCAGTTAGAAAATATCCCATGTTCCAAACCACACAAAAGTGTCCAGTCCTCCTCTGGAGTAGCCGAGGAGACTGCACTCTGGCAGAAGAGGTAATTGGTGACCTGCTGAGACCTTCCAGCAGAGTGAAGCTGATTGGGGGACACAGGAACAAGGTTCAGTCACAGTCACCTGTCCAGTTTTCGGCTGGCAAGAGGTGAAAGCATGCCTCCCCATTCTTGTCAGTCAATTTCCATTGTTATCCTGCTGCGGCTTTTAGCAGAGTGCTGTTTATAGTACTACATGTAGACAGTGTTCATTTAAAGGCAGGGAATAATTATGTAGATTGGGGGCCAGTTTCTCAGACTAGTGCTCCCTTAGAAAGCGTCTTCAAATGTAAGGTTTCCTTTGCATTCTCATCAGGACCCAAGGGAAACATCAACAGAACTGTTAAGAACTCCTTGGTTAAAGAACACCACTCAGCCCATTCAAGAGTTTCCCTCCACAAGGGGAAAACTGTCCAGTAGAAGTTATTGGAACTTTACGTCAAAGATTTATTTGTTTTTAGTATGTAAGTCGTGCACAGTCTTTATAGAAAGCTGAAAAAAGAAGAGTGAAATCAGGATTTCTCTATAACTCTTATCATGCTTAAAGGTGGAGTAGTTGCCTTTTCCTATTCTCCTTAAAATCCCAGAGTTCTGTCTTCTCTGCTTTTATAATTGCGAGCCCTACCAGTATGCATGCTTCAGACACAATGGCCCTTAAGAATAATAAAGAGATGAATAATTAAGTGGCACAATTTGCCCAAGTCTCTAGGAAGAACCAAATTTACGAAGAACTGAGAGACAACAGAACTACTGACAGCTAGAGATGGTGCCTGGCACTCAGTCAGGATGCCAGGACACTGCGGCTGCCCTGCCTTGAGCTCACCGTGTGTTGCTTCCGAGAAGCTCAGGTGGAATTCCAAGCAGCAGTTGGCTCCGGAGTCTGCATTTTCTCTTGGCTCCCAGACTTGCTAGCCTTTGAACTTCAATAAATACATGAGATTTCCTGGTGTGCTGGGTTGGTTTTTGTTTTGGTTTGTTGTTGTTCTTTTTGTTTGTTTGTTTGTTTGAGATGCTCAGAACTCACTCTTCTTTCTGTTTATGTTTTAGAAGGGATCAATTCTCAGTGATCTGGTGACCTCTGGAGCCCTGGTCTCCCTGTCATGAGCATTGAACTTGGCTAACTTGAACCTTGCTGTAGTCCACACCTCAAGGAGCCACATTACAGCCTCTACAGAGCATCTTCATATTTAGATATTGGACCTGTTTTTAAATCCGTATTAGAAATTAGATCCAACAGAAGGAGAATAATACAAATGACTGAATCATGGTTTTATTATAGAGTGAGATACAATTATAGAGCAAGTGATATATTCT
The DNA here is from genome assembly GCA_033318265.1 of Phyllotis vaccarum. Lineage (NCBI taxonomy): Eukaryota > Metazoa > Chordata > Mammalia > Rodentia > Cricetidae > Phyllotis > Phyllotis vaccarum. Next base: position 101,133,183 of record JARWLC010000005.1, on the reverse strand, counting down.
CAAGTTATTATCTCAGCACCCTTCTGAAAACAGAACTCCTGACTGTTTTAAGGGAATGACTATGCTATTCCCCAACAAAAGCTACCCTGGGGTAAACCTCATTGAAAGCATGAGTTTCAGCAAGTTTGCTGAAGAACATGTGTTCCTATGGTAAAACCATACAACCTTAGTAACAACAACAAAAAACCATAATGACATTGATTTAAAAATATGTAAAATAAGTATTGTCTGTGTTGGCCATTTCTCTGTTATTACCTTGTGGGTTTACTGTCTATAAGAGCATAATAGAACGTATCTTATAATACATCTGGGATCTATATATCCCATTACCTGAACAGTACCAGGTGATGAGGAACTACAAACTATAAATTTCAAAGATCTCATATCACAAAATACACAGGAAAATGTGGAAGGTTGTGTCTTATCCTGTTCAGCCTCATGGTTGAACAGGATAGGAGTAATGGGTTAGATTAAGGGTACAGAGTTAGCAAATTATATGCCTGGGCCTTAGGCCAAACAGCCTAAAACTATAGTAAGCCTCTGCATGTCTCTGAGGGTCTGTGGGTCTGCGGGTCTAAACATGAGGCTAGGCCCGAAAGTGTGGGCCAAATATACCCACAAAAAGCCATAGAGAGCTTAAAAAATGGTCTAGAGCCCAGAGCAGCCTTTGAATTGTGTCTCCCACGTGAGCCGTGGAACAGAGACGCCCCTGTGAGGCACATGGGCTTGAGCTACAATGGTGGGCTTTTAGAGTGCAGCTTAAGGTATAAAATGGCTGGTTCCTGAAGTCTCAGGACTCTTGATATAAGCAAAAAGTTATAAATGATGTATTTAAGGTTTCTGTTCATAAGGACAAAAAGGGAACAGAATCAAAAATGGCTTCCTAGTGTCGTTGTTTTCTTAGATCAGCTCTGTTTGCCAAAAGCAAACTGAGGCTTAGCTTAAAGAGAAGAGGCTTTCTTTTGAGAGAGGATTCCTGATTCAGCCTTAGAGGCAAAACACTTGTGAGTCTTTTAAGAGGCCCTGCTCTCTAATACTTAAATGGAGTTAATGAGCAGCAGATGGCAAAGCTTTACTTGGTAATTATATGGACCCTAAAATTCCCCAGAGTAACTGGGCTAAAAAAGATAAATTCTATGAAATTAGACTAGGAGCTGGGTGGCCATCTACCCATCCTACCAACCTTGAATCCTGGCAGATTAAAGGTGTATTCAGAAACAGAAAGAAATAGAAGAATCTGGGTGGAGTCAAAAGCCCTAGGCAAGCAAAGGTGTGGTCAGAGACAGAAAAAGTTAAGAAATAAATATACAGTAAAGACAGTATTTTATAAAAAGTCTAAGTGGTTTAGAGTGTGTTAAAAAAAATATAGATACATAGACTTAGAGAAAGAAAAGAAGAAAAGGTAGAGAAAGCCCTTAAAAAAGAAATAAAATAAATAAATTAAATAAATAAATAAATAAATAAATAAATAAATAAATAAATAAATAAGTAAATAAATAAATAAATAAAATGAGCCATGTAAAGATGGAAAATACAAAGAGTGTCTGGATACTGTATGTTATTGTCTTATCTTTAAGCTTCTTGACTGAAAATGAAATTGTAAAAGCTAAAAGACATTTGATTATAAATGTTGGATTAATTCAACATATATATTTTGTAATGAATTTACTTTAAAATTGAAATGCAAAGATCTGCTACTTTGGAGAAGAAGTTTTCTTTTTATTTTCAAAGAAAATGAGAGGCTGTGGATTTATTCCTGGATAAAGAACATAAAGTTTGATAGAGGAAGACACTGAAAAATCTCCAATGGAAATGGATGGACCAGATGATTCAGCATTTCAGAGCACCTCTGTTGAAGTTTCCTGAGTTCTGTATCCAGAACAATTTCAAGGAGACTGGCTGTGATGACCCAGCCTTACAGACTATTCCACTAAAAACGTGTGCATAATCCTACATTTTTCTTTGGATTCCCTTGAGATTGCCAACACCCCCATTCAGCGGGAAGTAGCCTAGAGAACGATGCCCACATTCCCAAAACATAGATTATGGATGTTTGTGTTTATTTACAGTGTTGTTTATAAGTTGTTATAGATAAGGGGGGAAAATATTAGATTTGGAGTTCTTTTTGTTTTAAGAAGAGAAAAGGGGATATGTGGGAGGTTGTGTTGTTTCATTGTAAATAATTGTCCTACCCACTGGTTGAATAAAAAGCACTGATTGGGCAAAGGCAGACAGGAAGTGTGAGCGGGGCTACCAGACTAGGAGAACTCTGGGAACTGGAAGAACAGAGCAGAAGGCCAGAGAGAAGCCAGAAGAAGCAGAGGATAACTATGCTGCTGTGAGAAAAGGTACCCAGCCGCATGGTTGAACAGGATAAGAGTAATGGGTTAGATTAAGGGTACAGAGTTAGCAAATTATATGCCTGGGCCTTGGGCCAAACATCCTAAAACTATTGAAAGCATCTGTGTGTCTCTGTGGGACTTCGGGTCTGTGGGTCCTGAACCTTGAGGTTAGGTTCAAAAGTCCGGGCCAGAAACCTCATACTACAGGAAAACAATAAACACTAGTGGCAAGGAAGATACTTATCTTCCATTTTTATATTTATCAATTTTTATTATGTTTTAAAACTTTTGTGTGTGTTTCAAGACAGGGTTTCTCTGTGTATCCCTGGCTCTCCTGGAACTCTGTGTAAATCTGAACTCTGAACTCCTTCTGCCTCTGCTCCCCAAGTTCTGGGATTAAAAGCTTAAAGGTGTGTGACGAAGGCTGCCTGGCTTTGTCAGTATTTTTAAAAAAGATTAATAGCCGATAAGAAAATTGAAATAATGCCCTGCACTCCAGCTGACCACCATGAACTATATAAAGCTGGATAGAAACAACATGAACTCATGGAAACTGAACAACTCACTACTGAACTCAAAATGGGTCCAGGCAGAAATCAAGAAGGAAATTAAAAACGTTTTATAATTGAATGAGAATGAGATACAACATGCGTCAAACCATGTGTCTTTGTTAGAGTTACAAATACTGTGATGGGACACCATGACAGGAGCAACGTGGGTGGGTGAAGGATATGTTTCAGATTATCCCAGGTAATAGTCTATCACTTAGAGAACTCAGGTCATGAACTGAAATAGGGGACAAATCTGGAGGCTGGAGCTGATGCAAAGGCCATGGAAGAGAGATGCTTAGTGGCTTGCTCCCCCTGGCTTACTCAGCCTGCTTCCTTATAGAACCCAAGAGCACCAGCCCAGGGATGGCACCACCCACAGTGGGCTGATCTCTCACCTATCAATCACCAATTAATCGAAGACCCTGACCTTAACCACACACCTATGAATACCTGAGTTTTGATAAAGAGGTCAAAAATATTCGATGGGGGAAAAGGTAGTATTTTCAACAAATGGTGTTGGCATAACTGGATGGTAGTATGTAGAAGACTGCAAATAGATCCATATCTATCACCCTGCACAAAACTCAAATCCAGTTGATCAAAGACCTCAACATAAACCCAGCTACACTGAACTTCATAGAAAAGAAAGTGGGAAATACCCCTCAATGCATCAGGTGACCACTTCCTAAATACTATAGCAGTAGCACAGACACTAAGAACAATAATCAATAAGTGGGACCTCCTGAAATTGAGAAGCTTCTGAAGGCAAAGGACACAGTCAATAAGACAAAATGACAGCCTACAGAATGGGAAAAGATCTTCACCAACCCTACATCTGACAGAGGACTGATCTCCAAAACATATAAAGAACTCAAGAAACTAGAGCCCCCAAACCCAAATAGTCCAATTAAAAACTGAGGTTCAGAGCTAAAAAAGAAATTCACAATTAGAATAATGGCTAAAAGGCACTTAAAAGTTGTTCAACATCTTTAGTCACTAGAGAAATGCAAATCAAAACAACTCTGAGATACTTCTCAGAATGGCTAAGATCAAAAATGCAGATGGCAGCCTATTCTGGAGAGGATGTAGAACAAGGGAGCACTCCTCCGTTGTTGTTGGGAGTGTAAACTTGTACAGCCACTTTGAAAAGCTGTATGGCGGTTCCTCAGAAAACTGTGACTCAATCTCCCCAATGACCCAGAAATACCCACTATTGGACATATACCTAAAGGATGCACATTTTTATCCCAAAGACATTAGCTTAATTATATTCATAGCAGCATTATTTGTAATAGCAAGAACCTGAAAACAGCTTAGATGCCCCTCAGCTGAAGAATGGATTAACAAACTGTGGCAATTTACACAATGGAGTACTACCTAGCAGAAAAAAAGAAAGACATCCTAAACATTTGCAGGCAACTGGGTAGATTTGGAGAATATCCTCCTAAGCGAGGTATCACAAGCCAAGAAAGATAAGTATGGGATGTACTCACTCATAAGTGGACTTTAGACAAAAAGCAAAAAATACCCAAACTGCAAACCACAACCCTTGAACAGCTTGGGATCAGAAGTAACTTAAGAGAGACATCCAGAGATTCCCCTAGGAAGAGAAAAAAGAGAAGATCATCTTAGCAAATAGGGATCATAATGGGTAGTGACCAAGAAGAAGTGGGAACAAATCATGAGAAAAGGAGATGGTTGAGTGAGAGGAGCAACAAAGAGGGAAATAAAAAGAGATGGATATCTTGATAGAGGACGTCAATGTGGGGTTGAAAAGAGACCAGGTGCTAGGGAAACCTCCAAGAACCAACTGGATTTCCCTGGCTATGTCTCCAACCAATAGTGGAGAGGGTGCCTATACAGGACTTCCCTTATAATCAAATGCATAACCATCATAATGTCATCACAGAATCTACACCCAATGATGAATGGAGGCGGAGGCAGAGATCCATAGCTAAGCAGTGGGTTGAGCTCCTGGTACAGCTAGAGAGAGAGAGAGAGAGAGAGAGAGAGAGAGAGAGAGAGAGAGACAGAGACAGAGACACAAAGGTAGATGACTGTCAATTGGCCTGAGTGGTATGTAGAGTAGGATCAGAATATGTTCCTGTACATGAACTAGCATCTTGGAGCCCATTCCCTACAGAGGAACACCTCAGACCCACCTCAAATGGACACTCCAGACTGAACTGATCCACCTTGGGACTTCTTAACCTTTGGGGGGAAAGGATGGGGGATGGGGTGGGAGGAGTTAACGGAGGAGTGGGAGGGATTGGGGGGAGGTAAGGGAGAGTGAGCAGGGGGATACATGGGGGAATAACCTTTTTACATAAAAAAAAAAAAAGAAAATGTCTTACAGCCTCTGTCAAGTTGGCATAAATCTGGTCCAAGTGATACAATGAATACCCTTCCTAGGGCAAGTTCATAACACTAAGTGCCTACCTAAAAAAAAAAAAAAAGAAAAGAAAAGAAATGGAGAGCTTTCAAGTTAGTAAGTACCTTAGAAGCACAAAGCACACCTTAAAGTTCTAAAGCAACAAAAATAAATACTACCCCAAAATTGCAAGAAACAAATACAGGGCTGAAATAAATGAAATAGAAAAAAAATTTATAGTACAAGCAATCAATAAGATTGAGTTGGTCCTTTGAAAAAAATCAAAATGATAAATTCTTAGCAAAATTAACTAAGAGATGAAGAGAGAAAATCCAAGGTTATAGTTTAAAAGAAAGACATTACAACAGGCACCAAGGAAGTCCAGAGAATCTCTACCAAACAAGAATCATAAAGACATGTTTTAAAAGCCTGTACTCTATAAAACAGGAAAACCTAAATAAAATAGATGAAAATTGCTTGATACATGTGACCTACCAAAGTTAAAAGATTATATAGACAAATTATATAGACACATAACTTATAGTAATATAGAAGCAGTAATTTAAAGTCTCCAAACTGAAACAAAGCCCAAAGCCAGATGAATTTAGCATATAATTCTACCAAATACTCAAAGAAGAATTAATGCCAATACTCCCAAAATTATTCCACAAAATAGAGACTGGAGGGATATTTTCTAATTTTTTTTATGAGGTCACTATTACACTAATATCAAAACCACTCAAAGACCCAACAATAAAAAAGGGAAGTATAGGCCAACATCCCTTATGTAGATGAAAATATTCTCAATAAAATAATTGCAAATTGATCCAAGAACACATCAAAAAGATTATCTACCAAAATCAAGTTGGCTTCATCCCAGAGATGCAGGGAGAGTTCAATGTATGTAAATTGATAAATGTAATCCACCACAAACACAAACTGAAAGAAAAAACACATAACCATCTAATTACATACAAAAAAGACCTTTGACAAATTCAACATCTCTTCATGATAGAAGTGCTAGATGGACTGGAGATATGAGGGATATATCTCAAAGTAATAAAGACAATTTACTGCAAGCTAGCAGCTAACATCAGCCTAAATGGAGATAGACTCAAAGCATTTCCACTAAATTAGGAACAAGAAAAATGTGCCCTCTCTCCTCCATACCTATTCAAGATAGTACTTAAAGTCTTAGCTGGAACAATAAAACAACTAGAGGAGATAAATAGGAAGGGAAGAAGCCAAAGTATCTTTATTTGCAGATGATATGAGTACATCCCTAAAAACTCCACTAGGAAACGTTTACAACTGATAAACAGTTTTCGCAGTGTAGCAAAATAGAAAGTTAACACGTAAAATCAGTAGCCTTCCTATATACAAAGGGAAACAGATAGAGAAAAAAAATCAGGGCATCAATACCTGTCACAACAGCATCAAAACCAAACAACAACATCAACAAAAACCCTTGAGGCATTTTTCTAATCAAGGAAGGTTAAAAAAACGAACAAACAAACAACAACAACAACAACCCCCCCCCCATGATTAAAAAGTTTAAGACATTGAAGAAAGAAGTTGAAGAAGATAACAGAAGATGGAAAGATCTCCCAAGCTCCTGGATTGATAGGAATAATATCGTGAAAATGCCCATCATGCAAAAAGCTATCTCATTATTGGATGCAATCCCTATCAAATTTCTAACACCACTTCTTCATAGAAATCAAAAAAAAAACGATCTTCACTTCATATAGAAACACACATACACACACACAAAACTTAGGATAGCTAAAAGTTTTAAATAATAAAAGAACCACTAGAGGTCCTACCATTCCAAATTTCACACTGTACTGCAGAGCTACAGTAATAAAAACAGCATGGTATTTGCTGGGGAATAATCCTTCTGTATCCTGTGAAAATATGTTGCTCTCATTGCTACTAAAATCTCATTAGCTGATGGCTAAGCAGGATTTGGGGGGCAGAGAGACTCCTGGGAGGAATAAAGTAGAATCTGAGAAGTCAGGAGAGAGGCAGAGAAGCAAGATGATTGTGCCATGTTGAAAGAAGTATCACCATGTGGGAAAGGTTAGATAAGAAATAAAGGTTAATTTAAATGTAATTGTTAGCTAGTAACCTGAGTTATTGGCCAAGTATTTATAACTAATAGTAGGTCTCTGTGTTGGTCATTTGGGAATTGGCAGATGGGAAAGAAAATCTGCCTTACAGGTATTGGATAAAGATGAATATCTTTATATTCGATTTTAATTCGATCAATGGAATAGAATTAAAAGCCCAGACATAAAGTCTTTGTTATAGTCTGTTATATCACCAGGACTCAGACAACCGAGTGTACAGAAATCATGGCATTAAAAACTGAATGTTTTGCTACCAACACACTTTTAGTAGATGGAGATAAGATGTTAAAGTTCATTGATGAAGAAAAGGGAGCGTTATAGAGCCTCAGACAGTGGCCAGCTGATTGTCCAAGAAGAATAAAATTAAGCTCATAGTAGAGGAGACAGACACACTGAGAAACAGTATGGTAACTTAGGGAACCCAGTTAATACCAGTAGTGTCGGAGCAAACTAACATTAAGAATATCCTGAGAAGCCCAAGAAGGAAAGAAACACACAGACTACGAAAAGGAGGAATGTGAGGTGCAAGAGACAAGGGGATTTGGCTTGGCTCCCACCAGAAGTTCAGTGACAAAAGAAACTTGTGGTGCAGGAGGGACTCTTTTCTAAGTTCAAAGTGAGGACCCAACAAGTCAGAGATGACTTAGCCAAAATGAAAAGCCAGAAAGGACTGGAGTCTGACCTGTAACCAGGACTCCTAGATTCAGGATACGCTTTCCATCACATTCTCTCCCCTCTCCCAGGGCCTTACACATAGAGGGAGAACAGAATAGCTCCACCAAAGGAAGGGAGGCCCTGTGTGGGGTGCCTAGAAGATTCAAGTTTTGCTTCTCTTTATGCTTCAGCAAGAGATATGAACACAAGGTGGGATGCTCACAGCCACGGTGCCCAAGCATTAAGTGATGGGAGTTGAATTCACCTCTCTGCTGCTAATTCTATAGTCCTAGAAGGTAGACTTTTTATGGGGAGGTTGATGCCAAATAACTGGCAGCTGTTCATCCATAGTGTGATATAGTGGGATTATGTTACATTGTAAATAATTGTCCTGCCTACTGGTTTAATAAAAATGGTGATTGGCCGAAGTCAGAGAGGAAGTGTGGGCAGGGCTAACAGACTAAGAAAACTTCAGGAACAGGAAGAACAGAGCGTAGGTGCCACGGAGATGTCAGAGATGCCACAGATGGAGAGTACAACTATGCTGCTCTGAGAATAGGTACTGAGCTGCATGGCTGAACAGGATAAGGATCACAGGTTAAATTAAGAGTAAAGAGTTAGCAAATTATACGACTGGGCTCTAGGTCAATCAGTATAAAAGTAATGTAAGCGTCTGTGTGTCTCTTCTGGGGGTCTGCAGCTCTGTGGGTCTATGGGTCTATGGGTCCAAACGTCGAGGCTAGACCAGAAAGTCCTGCTAAGAAACTCATACAACAGTGTGAGCTACAACTTGCTAAGAAAGTATTAGAAACAATTTCCACCAGAATCTGAGGGTTTGCTGAAATGTAATATCTTGGACCTGAGACAAGAACAAAGAGTGAAATTATAGCCCATTCAACAACCTCATGTGCTGTCACAGAAAGTGAGGTAAAACTTGTGCTCAAAGCCAACCCAACACACATATACAGACACACATAAGTATACTCACACACATGCACACACACACACACACACACACACACACACACACACACACACACACCTCAAACCCTATCATTCAGTCTTTCAACCACTTCTTTGAACCATAAGTTTCTGGGTCACATTTTTTTTTAAAGTTTTCATTACAGAAAAGGCCTCTGACTGCTGGAGACCTAAGTCTTTATAGGATGAACTAAACAAAAAAGTGCCACTGTTAAGGTTCTAAAAAGGAAAATTTGCTGGACAACTTCACTCTGGTGAAATCTAAGATACCAACTAGTTTCCAAGCATTATGCTCTGAGATATCAATAAAGATCATGTGGGATCTGGACCAAGGAGGATAATGAATAGTTAGACCCTGCTTGTAGAGGTGGATTAGAGTCCCTGTAAGCAAGAACAAAGGTGGGAATACAGCCCCCTTTACAAAGAGTCCAACATTTCTTTGGAGTTGGTACAACTCAATAACAGTTTCTACTATGCTCTCATAGGATTCTCTAAGTTATGGGGAGAAAACTGGAAACATGTTCTACAAAAAAAATACCACTCACAAAATAAATGATACTTTCTCCTTTGGTGGAAGTATCCAGGAACTCTCAGATATGGTGCCTGCTTAGTTGCACTTTCTCAGCAAAACACAGAGCAGTACTTCTCAAGGCCGTTGGTATATGTGAATAGCAGCTTACCTACAAACTTATTGGTACTAGTTCAATAATATAAGCACAGACTGCTGAGAACAGAGATTGACTGGGGTTTCAACTGGCCTCTGCTTATTTTTATAACTAAATTACTACTAGACATCCCTTCCAAAAACAAACAAACAAACAAACAAACAAACAAACAAACAAACAAAAAACATAAGCACAAATCAATGAGTAAATGTCCAGGCCCTTTTAAGCTGAATTGATATTTCTTTGTTATCAGTTTGTTTGCTTAATTGAACAGTGCAGAGATATAAAAACACTCATCTGCAACTGATTTTAAATGAAAACCATAAGCAAAAATGAAAATAAGACAAAAAAAATAGGACCCGCTCCCCCACAGCTAGTTTAACAACAGCACTGTGGGATAAAAGACTGACCTGAGTTTCAGTAGGTATCCTGAAACACTGAGTGCAGGCCATGTGCCTTCAGCTGAGGGCACTTGAACCCACAGTGTAGGTAGATAGGCCAAGCAGCCCATAGAGAATTGCAATAGCTTCTAGAAAAGGATATATTCTTAATTGCTCTCAAAATCAGGTTAGACATTGGCTTAAGGAAAATAAAACTGTTTTTAAAGATCATAAATTAATAAATGGAAAAGTAGAATTCATTGATTACCCAATTTCAAGAGCTAACTGCTAACTACCGCCTACATTGCATTTAATGAAACACTGCCCTTTGAGGTTTAGTGGGGGAAAAAACTGTGGGGATATTTTCAAATATAATAAAAACACTCAGAGATATCAGAGGACCGATCCACCTCCTCCAATCTTTTCTGTTTTCTGTGTAACAGTCTTGGTTGTCCTGGAACTTGCTTTGAAGACCAGGCTGGCCTTGATTCTCTTGCCTCTGCTTCCCAAGTGCTGAGACTAACAGTGAGCCATAGCTTCCTCTGCCTGCTCTGTCTTTCTATGCCTGCCTTAAATACTTTCTTCGCTTAGTTAAGGTGTGGCATCACCACTGACTGCCTGGGAGCCTGGAACTCCTTCTGTAAACTAAGATGACCTCAAACTCAGATTGGATTAAGGGCATAGGTCACCACTCCTGGGATATTCCCTGTGCTGGGATTAAAGGTGTGAGTTACCACTGCCTGATCCTCCTAGACTGACTGTGGGTGGATCCCTCTGATATCTCCGAATGTTTTTATTATATTACAAAATATCCCCACAAGAAATAGGTGCCCACTTATGCTTAATCTCACTCTGAAGACTAAATAAGCAGTTACTCCCATCCAGCTGAATGTTTAGTAAGCAAACAACAAACAATAACAGACTAATGCAAGACAATGTATCTGAAATAGAAAATACTTTTTAATTTTAAGGATTAAAGTTTTAATATAAAAATTAACAAAACACAAACAGTTCAATGTTTCAAATGGAAAATAGCAGCAGGTATCTATTGTCCTTAGATAACCATTAAAAATCAACAAGCAAATGTGGCTCTTTTCTCTCACAAATTTCAGGTGTTTGCTTAGCAGTCCATGTCCCCTTGCTGTTGGAGTTTGAAGCAGGAAGGACAAAATGGTATGAGATGCAGAATTTGCCCAGAATTGACAATACAAACTGACCTAGAAGAGCCAGCAAATGTCCAAGAAAGCTTTTCTCGAAAAGATGCTGCATAGATTGTTACAGATCCAAGAAGTTTAAACAGACACTACAACTTTTGCATGCCTATCAGAATTGAACTTCTAAACTTGCCACACACAGAAAGATCTAAAGCAAAGGCATAAGAAAGACACGGTGAGTTCATGAATAAAAATTATGTTTAACCGAGAATGTGCCCCCTTGCTCTTAGCAGCTTTCTATAGAAAGAGGACAGGCAATATTTTGAGCCCATCAATCAAAAGCAATCAGTATGCACTAGTTGCATACACAACAAAGCAAACAGCATAGGACAGACTCCCAACAGACACAACCTGAGAACAAAACATGTTGTCACCTCTTTGGAGGCATTGGTATTTTTTTTCTAAAGAATAGCTTTTATTTGGTTTCCATGAATATTTGATGTACACATATTGCTGGATTTTCAATCTGTCTGCAGCAAGCAGATGGCTAATGGTATAAAAACACGGAACTTATTAAAATGTCTGAATCCCAGGCCATTTGGTTTATCCTGAATACCAAATTGAATAATGTTTTAAATTAAAGTGCACCAGTTTCACTGCCTTGATGAGATGTTTAAATTCTGTTCCCTGATTAACTAATAAAATCACAAATCATGAAAAGTTTAAAAATAAAACATGGTAGAACCTTTTAAAACAACATTTTTCCTTATGATGAAAGAATTTGAAAAAAGATATACCAACCATTTAACCATGATTATATATGTACATATACATATATGAATATATAATACAATAAAGGAATCTTATTTTTCTCTGTGGCACTAAATAGTTCCTTATTGCTCATTACATCAAAGCAAGTTTACCTGGTACTTCCAAAACTCCCTGTCAATGTATGAAACTTAATTTAGTCTACTCCATTTAGTGAAGACATTATATGTCTTCTTTCTTCTGACAGTTCCCCAGTTTGATTGACACAAATATTGGTTACTATTTTATTATACGCCATGGCTTCTTAGTGGGTAGAGCAAATATGTCTTTTAATGGGCAGCAGGGAAGCTGAGGCCACCTCTCCTTGCTCCTATTACAAAGTAGGAACTAACTACCTGATGTAGCTTACAAGTCACATACTCAAGAGCTTGATTCCCTCTGGGATTGATACTGGGAAGTACCCAGAAATGTCCTCTACCTGCTCGTGTGGGATATGAATCATTGATGCTAAAAGCACCACTAAAGAGAAAGCCCCTTCTGTGATGAGGCCCTTCCCAGCATTCAGCTCCTTGTCCCTCCTTCTTCACAGAAAGACTGATGAATGGTTGCATTCTCTGCCTTCTCTGTGTCTTGAACCTCTCAAATCAATAGAATTGTGCTCCTGACTTGCTCAAATCACAGACACAACCCTTATATTGGCCAGAGACTTCCTGGTAGCAAACAGAATTTTCTGAGCATACTTCCTCATTCCTGGACCACCTCTCTTTCTATTTGCATGGCTTGGTCATGCACTCTTGCTTCCTCTGGCTTTGATGGCCATTCTTTCTCAGGTTTCTTTGCCCTCTCTTGCCGGAACTCTGGCAATCCCGGAGTGTTCCAGAGCTTTTCTGGAGCTCGCTTTCCATATTATACTCTCTTTTGGTCTCATCATACACAAGTGGCATATAGCTTTTCCTATTCCATGCTGTTATCTCACCTCTTAAATTCATTTTCCAACATATCCTACCCCACCATATCCCCACGCAGTCTTCCCTGGGTCAGTAACTGGCATTACCTTTGTCATCAAAGTCAAAATTGTTAAAATTTATTATTCATTTATCTTGAGAAGTTCATACATGTATTCAATGAAATATGATTATATTCACCCCTGTTTTGCCCCCAACTTTCTCTCTGCAAAACTTCATGTCTGTTTTTGCGTGTGTGTGATTACTCGATATATCAAATAGTGAGTATTGTTGTCATTAAATTACTCACTAAATCAAACAGGTACATGAGTGTCAGCCATCCGTTAGAACACGGAAAGTCAGCCAGTGGCCACACTCTCATAATAGAACAATTCCCTTCTCCTAGCATCTGTCAACTGCCAATAGCTCATAAGTAAGGGGTGAGGTCTGAAAAGTCCCTTCCCTATCTAGGACCAGATTTTGGGTGTCTTCAACTTATGTAGTTCTTACACAGATAACAACAGCTATAGTGAGAGACTGCTCATTCAGTGTCCTGCCCAGCAGACAGCAATTTACAGCATGCCTCTCACAACATCCTCTGACTCTGAGATTCTCTCCACTTCTTCTCCCATACTACCTGAGCCTTTACAGATGATGGAGCTTAATAAAGATGTTCCATGTACATGAGCATTCACAGTCACTTAGGGTCAGCACAAGTCTGATTGTAAGAGTTAGCCATGCTGTTCCTTTCACTGGCTTCATTTTATATACCATGCCAATTTTTTTTTAAATTACCTTCATTCTTCACACCTACTTTCACCTTTCTCAAAAAAAAAAAAAAAAAAAAAAAGATTCCGCAAATAAGATCCTTAGACGATCAGTGTCCATGGTACCTTGAAAATTAATAGAAATTAAAACGTTGTAATACTGTGTGAGAAACCCTGTATCCAGGAACCAATCATCAATGCTTTAAGAAGCCCTTGAGGATTCTTTTGCAGGCCAAAATACTAACACCCTTCTGCTTCATTTTCATCATATATCACACTCTCCCAGAGTTTAAAATCTTCAAAAAGCTACATGTATGCTGTTTTTCATTTTCTTAAACCTTAGTATATAATACTTCAAATGTTATAGTACCTTTTACATCTCTGATAGTATTTTTTTAATGTGTTACCCATGTACCCCAGAGGCCCAGGCTAATAGGCCTTCTGTTCCATGACTATGGCAAATGCATGCCTATTTCTGTGGGTTTTGCTAACTGTTGATAATAATTCACAATGTCATTCTTTTCTGTCTTGCCAATGCTTAGAACAGAAGCTGACACACACCTACCTGTTGAATGATTATCAATTGCCTTCTGACTCTAATCACCAGTAGCTTCCAATATGGAGACTCTCCCGCGCTTACTGTCAGCCTGGTATGTGAGGTGTTTTATTCTATTTATACAAAAGGGACATCAGAGAAGGCCTTTTCTTACAGAAGGAACAACACAAAGAAGAAATAAAGGAGAAAGAAGAGGAAGAAAACCACTTAGTCCCACAAGCTGCAGAATATTTTTGTATTTAATCTTTGTGTGTGTGTGTGTGTGTGTGTGTGTGTGTGTGTGTGTGTGTGTGTGTGTCCTTTCCCTACTCCCAAAAATGAGAGTGCATAGAACTTTTAAAATACTTTCCTAATTTAAATAACTATTTTAGGTTGTCCTTAAATGTATATTAATTCTGGTTCTGGTTTTCAAGGTATTAATTCTGGTTGGAATTATGAGTAATAAAATTTACTCACGGGACAGTGAGTAACACACAAACTTACACATGGAGTGGGGGTGGAGGTGGGACACCTGGGCCAAACATTGTGGTGGGATTCAGATGTCAGCTGATAAGGTCGGAAAACACTTATCCAGGGTACCGGGCTCTTGAAGTGGGAGTGGCCAGCTCCATTCAAGAGGGGCTGCTGAGATCTTAGGGGGCCATTTGTTCTGCCTGCTGGAGAGACTGGTTTGGCATCCATCTCAGGTGCCTATATAAGCTGTTATCTATATTGTGAGTGTTGGTTTATATTCCAATAAATATTAATCTTTGATTGGTATAATTTAAAAAGAAGATTTGCGCCTTCAAAACATAGTATCCAAATGATATCACAGAGTCAAAACCTACAGACATCTTTAACAGTCACATGACTCATCAGCAAACTGGATTTGTTTCACAAATCTAATGTTCATTTGATACATGACTGATAAGCCTGTGATCTGTGTACAAACCTTCACTGAAAGCAGCTATCCAGGCTTCATAGCTTCTATAATTGAAGCTAAGTTGATGTGCATAAGATAAGGTGTTTCTCACGTATGATTCTTCATAGATGTTACCTGGTCTAAACTATTAATTTCTACCACAGTTTGACATCTCCCCTGCATCTCTGTCTCTCTCTGTCTCTCTCTGTCTCTCTCTCTGTGTCTCTGTCTCTCTCTCTTATTGTTTCATACACAGAGCAGTTAAAATACAATATATAATCCAATAACCTTCTTACAACTGAAAATATGCTCATCACTTCCAAAAATCAAGTTATATTGGCATTAGTTACTTCAGCCATTATTGTTCAAAATGTCAAAATTATTTTTATTTTTTGTCTTAAAAATCTTAGATAAAACTGCTTTAATAAATAAAATAAATAAAAATAAATAAAAATATCACACACTTAACTCAAGGAAACCATTGAAACCCTTGCCATATCCCAAACTTGACATTGTTTTTTAGTCTTATAATAATTCTGTCTTTTATTTTGAACCCTGTAGACTAAATGATAGTTAATAGTCAGTAACATGAAAACACACACATGCATATGCACAAACATACATACATACATTTCACTGAAACTCATAACAGTCTTTGTTTCTACTGGAACATCCAGTTAACCTTAGTAAGTATTTAATAAACAGTGATAGATAACTATAATTTCTTGTTTTAGCATTTTATCAAGTATGCTCTTACCTTTTGCTTCTTTATGTAAGTATTCTCCATTCATTGTACATATGTATTTGGGATATATTTGATAATTCTTTGCTTGTTTCCAAAAGTTCCCTAAGGGACTTTTGATTAAAATTCCATTATATTCAGAAATTAGTTTGGTATTTGATGAGGAATTAAAAGAAAGGGTCTGCACTTAAACATTCAAGCAGTGAAGATAATATTAGGGGAATCCCCCACTAGTGTCCTTAATGCCCAGCAACCATATGCCACAGAACAGAGCCTCACAGGAAGCATTTAGATACTGATAAATTTTGAGGCCCACCAAAGCCCTACTCTGCCTGAGTGGGTGGGAACACTCACAGTCCTGCTTGAAGCTTCAAGGCCTGCATGGGCCTTGAAGAAACCCACAGACCTGACTGGCACCTTGAGATGTCAGATGACCAGGCATCATTACAATGAGCAATTGTCTGGTGAGGAAATTGGAGAGAGAAGTAGAGCACTTCATGTGCTGTGGAGAGAGACAGAACTGAAAAAACAAAGGATGAAGCTGATGTGGGTAGCCTACTGTGCCACCCAGGGCCAGGGTGACTCCTGGGCCCAGGATACTGTCTGTGGCCTTACCACAGCTGGCTCTGTGTTGAGGTACATGGCCCAAAGACAACATGAATGTCCAGGGTCTAGGCCACTACCTGTGGCCATGTTGGTGTCTAAAATCCATGCTGAATCTAGGGTTATGTAGTTCTGTGTGATCTGTCCTGCCACTCAGGGTCATAGTGTTGTCCAGGCATGAGCTAATGCTGAGGACCATGTCTGGATCCATGGTCCTGTGGCAGATGGAGTTTATGATGATGTCTTTGACCCTTATTACCAATGGGAGTCATGAAAACCATGTATGTTGAAATCCAAAATCTGTGCTGCCCTTTTGTTGGTTCTGGGTGTTCTGGCCCTGCCTCTCAGTAGCTGCTGCAGTGAGAGAGCTGGCCCCAGCCCTCACCATGGACATGGGAGAGTTGGTCCTGATGGCTTGGGTTGCAGAAGAGCTTACTCCCCGCAGGTGAGATAATACCAGCAGAGGACCAAACTGATGAACTCAACTAACACCCAGACCTGTATCCAGTGCTTTGAGTTGACACACCCCAACATCTACCCCATCTATGACCTTCTAGAGCATGTGAAGGTGTTGTTTGGTTTTGTTCTTTACTCTTTTAGGGGGTTTGCCACTCACCTCCCAAACAAATCACACAGGGAAGCTTATTCTTAATTATAAATGCTTACCCTTAGCTTGGCTTGTTGCTAGCCAACTTTTCTTAAATTATCCCATCTACCTTTTGTCTCTTGATATTTTTCATTTTATATTACTGTTTACCTTTCTTTGTTTGTTACTCCATGCCTTGCTTGCTTTGCCTGGCTCCTGCATCCTCCTCCTTCTCTAACTGCTTCCTCTTCTCACAGATTTCTTCTTCTATATATTTTCTCTGCCTGCAAGCTTCACCTATCCTTTCTCTTGTTTTGATATTGGCATTCAGTTTTTGCTTTTCATTAGACCATGAAGTGATTTATACAGGCAAACTAACACAGCTTTACAGAGTTAAACAAATGCAAAATAAACAAAAGTAACATACCTTAAAATGATATTCTATAATATGAAGGGACTGGTCTTATGAAATGATACCTACAGAATCTCCACGACTCTGGGGCAATAGCAGGATACCTCAGAGGAGTGTCAGTGAGGGTCTAATATTAATGATGAACCAGAAGCTGGAGGCCTTGAATGAAACCAACAACTCATTACACTGAACAATTGCTAATTAGGCTGTTTGGATAAATGGGTATATTTCGGGATATACCTGCAGCTACAATGCCAGTAAGATGTGATAAAGAGATGGGAAAGATAAAGAAGTGAAGTGTTTTGTTCTTTTTTATTATTATTTAATATTATTATGTATTATTATTTTTATTTGTTTTAATTTTTCTGGGGGTTGTAAAAATGAAAGGTAGCTATGGAGGGATTGAAAAATGTGTGGGATTACAATGCATGATGTAAAATTTAAAAAAAATACAAAATTACATAAAATGATAACTTTTTAATATGTTATGAATATAAAAATCTTTTTTAATGGCTTTTTTTATGACATGTACTCATTGAGATAATTCCAAGAGTATACAGCCATAGTCTATAGTCACATAAAATGTTATCAGTTCTTCTATGTTGTTATATCTGTGACTAGAAACTATAAGCAAGTCTATGTATGTTTTTTTATCTTGGGGGAGGGGGAAGTTACTTTTCAAAATGGTTCCTTTAGAATATGCCATAAAGTTTAATAGGCTTGCTTTTATGCTATGTCAGCAGTATTGCCATGGGCTTTAGAACAACCTTTTTTGCTTAGTAACATAAATAAGGCAGACAGATTATTACCAATTATTTTTGGATGGCTATGTAGTCATGAGAATTATTTAATATGAACTATTTTTTCAGCTATAAAGTCTTTGAATAACAGAAATTAAGTTATAATTACAAAACCGGAAGCTTCTCCATTCTTTCCTTTATTTTCATGAGGAAACTTACCTTATTGGCTGAATTTACAGAATTTGTTAACTGAATTAACATATGGAATAATTAATATTACAGTGGATATGCTAGCTGCTTTTCTGTTTGATGCAGCCAAATACCCAATAAGAAGTAACTTAAGGAGGGATGGCCTATTGGCTCCCAGTTTGAAGAGAGACAGTCCATCATAGTGCAGAATACATGGTCATGTAAATAGTGGGTGAGTGGTCACAGTTTATTCACAGGGAGCAGAGAGAGATGGATACTCATGAAACTCTTTCTTGTCTGCCCCTTTATTCAGCTTAGAAACTAAATTCTTGGACTGGTACTACTCACACTCAGAGTGATTCTTCTTTCATTGATCTCTTTGGAGATACCTGTAGTGAATTTTAAGGGGCCAGAGACCAGTACAAATTGATAACAACATGTGCTCCTAAGCACCTCCACATAAGCCAATCTGACCTGGGATCTAAGCCTTGGGCCTTGAGGGTGAAGTCCACATACAACATTCCTAGACTGTGAGGAGAGATCTCCAGCAGAGGCAGATACCAACAAATCAAAGCCCTTGCCCATGGCTGAGGGAAGGATCTGGGAAAAAGTATTTAAGGTCTTCCCCTCCATAATAAAATTGAACTTGCTTGCTTCAGCTTGTCCCCAGAGGCTGAGTCACTTCTTCCATGCCATCTTGCCTCCCCCTAAGGGGAAGTCAAGGATCCTGAGCATAAGAGCAACCCCAACTCTTGACTCCAAACCAGGTTGCACCCCAACAGATGCCCTCACAGACATATCTAAAGTCTGATTTTTAGGTTATTCTAAATCAAGGAAAACTGATGAAATACACAATCATAGCATGTTTTGGGGGCTTGTTATAGTAGATATTACTGCTATTAGCCAGCAAGCTTTCTTGTACTGCCCCAAACCAATACCCCTCATCCCCAGACAGAGATTAACACTGTTTTTTGTTTGTTTGTTTGTTTTTAAAACTTCTCTCACTCTGTGTCTGCTTTACATTTTCTGAACTTTGTTTTCATGCAACCTTGCATACTTGTAGTATTTGCAGTTGGATCATTGGCGTACTTTTATTTAACATCTCATGAGGCTCATCCATGTGTTATACATTCATTTCAAAAACTGAGACAAATACTGAAGTCTTGGAAAGAGAGTTAAGATGTAGCTATAAGTGTGGTCAGTTATACATTAGGTTTAATTTCTAGACCCCCAGATGAAGAACACTGGTACAGCTTAGTTCACAGGTCTAAAGTCCTAGAGTGTGCAGAACAGATGCTCCAAATCTCAAAACTACACAGGGTGCACTCATTGCTTGCCTCATTGCTGTAGTCAAATATCTGATTAGAAGCGCTCCAGGAAGGGAAGGCATATTTTGTGACTTGAGGCGATAATAGTCCACCATGGGGGGTGGGGTGGGGAAGGGAGGTGTGGTATCAGGGGTGTAAGGTAACTAATCACATTGTGTCCCTAGTCAAGAAGTCATAAGAAGGAAACTCAAAGCCTGGATGGCCCCATTGGCCAGCTTTCTCCAGGTAAGCCTCACTTAAACACTCCCAATGGAAATCATAACTCAGCTTGCAAAGTCAGGCAAGGGGATAGGAACTAGTCTACTGGGTTAGGGCAATAAAATAGTTTACAGGATAGTTGCTGCGTGAGTGTCTTGAGGAACTTACTGAATCAAAACTAGACAGCTTCATCTTCACCAAAAACAATGGTAACAGGCTATAGTCTTGGATTTTATGAAGAATCATGTCCAGCAAAACAAAAAAAATAGAGCTTAGAAAGAGAGGAATAATGTAGAAAAAATGCACCAGTTCCATCTCATGAAGACTTTAGAAAATAGGTATATCCTATAAGCACATGAAAATGGCCAGCTTTACATAATCAAGTAAATTGATATTAAAATAAAAATTTCACCATTCAAGTTTGGAAACGTTAAAAAGATTCCAGTATTAGTGCTGCCTACAATGGTTAGTTGGAAAAAAAACAAAACTAGAACTCTGCTCTAAAAAGTTTTTTGAAAATAGATTCTTCTCTCATAGAATCCATTCTCACCACAGTTCCCCTCCCTGTGGTCCTCCCAGCCTCCCTTACTTCATCTTTTTCCTTCTCCACTGCCCTTCATTTCCTCTTCAGAAAATAGCAAGGCAAAGCAGGACAAGGGGCAGAGTTGCAAGAGGAGGCAAAAGGCAGAGACACACCACTCCTACTGTTAGGAGTTCCACAAAACACCAGGCCAGCAACCATAGCATATACACAGCTAGCCATGTAGGCCCCAGGCTTAGCACTTTACAATATAGGAGAGCAATATCTCACAGCACAGGCTGTGAGTACATATGAGCCCTGCTTAGTTGATTGCTTAGTAGACTCTCCTAGTGTCCTCCACCCCCTCTGACTACCACATTCTTTATTCCTCCTATTCATTGGTGCTCCCCAAGCTCCAAGAGGAAGAAATTGATGTAGATCTTCAATTTAGACTCTCTTCTATCTGCAGAACATCATCTGGCTGTGGGTCTCTGCACATCCTTCCATCTGCTGTCAGAAGAGGCACCTCTGATGATGATTGGACAAGGCACCTGTTGATGAGTACAGCAAAATACTGGCTACTCTTGTGTCAATGTCATGCAGGCGAGGATCATCTTGAAAGAAAGAACCTCAACTGAAAAAAAATGCCCCCACCAGACTGATCTGTGGACAAGCCTGTGGTACATCTTGTTTTATTGTAAACTGATGTGAGTGGTACCTCTCTGGGCATGTGGTCCTGGATGGTATAAAAGGGCAGTTTGGAAAAAACCACAAGGAAAAGTCCAATAAGCAGCATTTCTTCATGTCTCCCTTAGTTCCTGTCTCCAGGTTGGCACTGTGAGTTCCAGCCCTGACCTACTGCAGTGAAGTAGTAAGACCTGAGAGTTGTAAACTGAAACGAACCCTTTCCTTCCCAGAGTTGCTTTTGGTCATTGAAGTGGAATTATGTTGTTACATTGTAAATAATTGTCCCACCTATGAGTTTAATAAAATGCTGATTGGCCAAAGGCAGACAGGAAGTGTAGGAGGGACTACCAGACTAAGAAAACTCTGGGAACAGAAAGAGCAGAATAGAAATACCACAGAGGTGCCACCGAGTTGCCAGACAAGCCAGATGAGGCAGAGGACAACTACGCTGCTCTGAGAAAAGATACTGATTGAGCCGCATGGCTGAACAGGATAAGAATCATGCGTTAGTTTAAAGACAAAAGCTAGCAAGTTATATGCCTGGGCCCCAGGTTAATCAACATACAATTAATTAATCAGCATCTGTGTGTCTCTGTGAGACTGTGGGACTGTGGGTCTGTGAGTCTGTGGGTCCAAACCTTGAGGCTAGGCCTGAAAGTCAGGTCAGAAACCTCTTACTACAGGTCATAGTGTTTTAGAACCCCTAACAGACAGAAATTCAAACTTTAAACTTGTTTGTATATTATTTCAGAAATTTTGTGTCTAGAAACTTATCTTAAGTAATTAGAGATGAAAGCTGGGCTGTATGTGGAAGTTTAATATCACTATTTATTAACATAAATTTATTTTTCTTGCTAAGAGGCTTCATTATAACATCTCTATATATGTAAATATAGTATATGTTGATCATATCCAGAATCTTTACTGAACTTCTTTGACACCCCCACCATTTTCCTTTCCAAACCCATATGGCCATCATTCATTTCTTGGTACTTTATATCCCTCATAAATTCCATATGCAAAAGAAAATATAAAAGTTCAATGTTTTCTTTATTAAAACTGGCCATTTTAATTATCATGATGAGCTTCATTCCCAATCACTTGCCTTTAAATTCTTTAATTTTATTTTTCATATCTGAAAAAAACCCCACTTTGTACACATGTCCCATTTTGGGCATTCATCCATTGTCACATTTTTATAACAGCAAGTGAAAAAAGCCTATGTGTCCAGTAATTATTTAATAGTTTAAGAAATACTATAAAACAAAATGATGGAATATTATGTATGTATTTTTGCAATCATTTATGTGAGTGATGCATATACATGTGTTATGTGTTTTTGCATGTATGTGAATGTACATGTGGTGCAGCTATATGTGCAGATGTACATGTGTGCATGTAGAGGACTAAGGTTGGCACTGGATGTCTTCCTTAACCAGTCTCCACTTTATATATAGAG
This sequence comes from Phyllotis vaccarum, assembly GCA_033318265.1. NCBI lineage: Eukaryota > Metazoa > Chordata > Mammalia > Rodentia > Cricetidae > Phyllotis > Phyllotis vaccarum. The sequence continues at coordinate 101,110,553 of JARWLC010000005.1, read as the reverse complement.
AAGAGGAACCTCCTAGAGCAGATAAACTGGCTTCTGCCTGGCCACATACTGTTTCTAAAACTTCATTTTCCCAAGATGGGGAGAAATGGTTCCGTATGTAACGGCTCTTGCTGTGAAAGCAAGGGGACAAAAGTTCAAGGCCACAGCTGCCTTGTCATGTAAAGCTGGACATGACTATGTGAGACAGTCCCAGCATTCAGAGACATGCCTGGGGTCCCAGGAGCTTCCTACACAGACAGCCTAGTCAGCTCCACATTTAATGAGGGATCCTGCTTCAACAGACGAGGTGGAAAGCAATAAAGGAGAACACTTGATGTCTTCATCTGACCTGCCATGACCTCCTCCACACACTCCATGGAAACAAAAAATAACTATTAACATATACTACCTACAAGTATAATGGCAGAGATAGAATTCATGTGTTTCTGTTTCTCAAGATACATTTTATGTGATGGTCCACTCATTCTTCATTGTTTATCCTCAGATATATAAATATGTGCATATATATACATATATGTCTATAGTCTTATTTTTTTTTTAGTGTATTTTAGCTCTTGAAAGGAACTTTTCTAACAGGTGGCTATTTTGCTTATTATTGGAGATAATCTAGCTTGAGAGACTTGTGTTGCTTTCAACAACAGGCAGACAGAAAGAGTGGATTTGTGATTAGAGTCTTTGGGCTAGAGGCAGTTAGAACATCTAATTTGAGGTTTCATTTGCACAATTGTTTTTATTTGCTGTGAGGTATTATCCTAGAAAAGGATGGGAAAAGCCCAGATGTTAGTCTAATCTCATCTGATCTTCCAAATCTTGAACTACAGCTGACCCCTCCAAATGATTTAAACCCCTATTTTCAGAAAGAAAATTATTGGGAATAAGAATTATCTACCAACAAAGCTGGTTGGCACAGACCTATAATTCCAGATACCCAGGAGACAGAGGCAGGAGAATAGTAAATTCAAGGCTTGCCTGAGCTACTGAGTAAATTCAAGGACATTTTAGGCAATTTAGTGTGATTCTGAGGTGGGACGTTTGCCTAGTTCAAGAGACTCTAGATACTAGAAGAGGAAACAACACAAGTGTCATATCTGTTTCCCCCTGTTAAGTAATTATGTTCTACAATAACTCTGAAATGAGAAGAATAAAGGAAACAAGAAAGCAGCTTCGCATTTACTATTTTCAATTATTTCAAAAAGAATTTCAGTTTGCGTCTCACTTTTGTTTCAGGCTCCTCATTCAAAAGTCGGGCCCAAAGGCCTTCCTGTGATTTTTACTGTCATCTAATATAAAGGCTCTAATTCTTGAGTATTTATGTTTGGGAAATGGCTTTGTAAACAATATCCACTGTGACGCTACTAGAGGAAAAAAGGTCATGGTAGAGTCATAAAAAAGACACAAAAGATGCATAATGCAGGGTGGCTCATATATTCTAAAGTAATGACCTACATTTGGACTGTCATATATTTAATGTCACTTTATTTTAAAAACAGAAGGCATATTATTTGCAAAAAAAAAAAAAGGTCTACCTCTAAAAACAATCGATTTATATGGAAACAATAGAAAACATGATTTTTATCAACACTTAGGTGTGAACAATGATTCCCATCAGTATTTAGTTTTGTGAAAGTTTTTTTTTTTTATGGTCCTACAATAGTCATTCTTCTCATTTGTTTATTGATGAAATTCTTGGAAGGTGAGGTGAGGAGACTGAGGAAAGAGAGGATCTGTGTGGAGGTACTCTCAAAGCAGAGTACTAAGGCAGGAGAGCCCAGGACACAGAGTAGGGAAGCTGTGGGAGTGAGCACTTTCAGGAGATCTGATGCACCAGGATCAGAGGTGGCAGACACAATGCTGGGGCAAAGGCTTGTGGATGCAAATTGTTAAAGGAAACACTGAGCCTTGTCACACCGTACTAACATCATTAGGGCTAACTGAGTTTTAGAACTCAGTAGCATTCCAGACCAAAGATGATTCAGAACATACCTCCTCTTGCAATAGGGACCTATCTCTCTCAATTGCTAGGAAGACAGGGGATGGCATACAAAGTTTACCTGCTTGATAAAGTTTGGTATTGTTGTATTGAGTAACCTTTGACATGGACTTGGCAGAGGCTCAGTTGCTTAGTTACAAGGTACAGTCTTGGATTAGATTAAGTAGGTTTGTATAGAGGCCACTTAGAGCCAGATTTTATCACTCAAGTCCAGATGTGTCATGGGCCAAACTCATTTCAATTTAACAAAGATGACCTTTGCTCGTAGGCAACAAAGAGAGAGAAAGACCACTCAAAATATTTTCAAACAGGCTTTTCGCATAAACAGCAACTGGCTTGGGAGGATCACTCTAATGGATGATGGCATGCTCTTTCATCTAAAAACATTCACTGAGGTGCTATATTACTGCATCCTAAATGCTGGCAATACAAGACCTTGGGCAGTCCTTTCTCCCAGTCCAGTGATACTGTGTAGATTGGTAAGGCAGTGTGAGGAGGGCAGGAAGCAGAGAAGGAAAGGCCACAGCTGTCCAATGAATAATTCATTAAATTTTTGTTAAAGAAACATTGTGTTATGATATGTCCTGGGCAGCTTTCCAAAGACAGATAAGAGGCTCTGGGAGTTCAAAGAAGATTTTCTTTTTATAACTTTAATTCCTTTTAGAAATTTATTTGGTACTTATTTTCTCTTCTTGCTGCTATAAAGTTTTCTTTATATCAACTATGAGGTCAGAGATAGGTGCAGCCTTAGTCACAGTACCTTGGGGTAGCAGTGTGTGTGTGTGTGTGTGTGTGTGTGTGTGTGTGTGTGTGTATGTTGTGTGTGTGTGTGTGTATGTGTATGTTGTGTGTGTGTGTGTGTGTGTGTGTGTGTGAGAGAGAGAGAGAGAGAGAGAGAGAGAGAGAGAGAGAGAGAGAGAGAGTGAGAGAGCAAACATGACCACCAAGGGAGAAACTATGTTCATGAACATTATAATCAATAATAAAGTATATGAAATTGAGCATTATGTAGTTATAACAAAGAACAGAACTGTCAAATTTACAAGAACATGATAGAAGTAGACATCATCATATTAACTGAAGTAAGACAAACTCCCAATGACACCATGTTTTTTCTGATACGCAGAATCTCGACATTAAATATATATGAATACTAACACACACATATGAGTCATGAAAGCAGGAGGGACCAATTGGGTGGGAAAAGGGCCTAGAGGAGGGGAAAGGTGATGAGAAGGCATTGAGCTGGGCCCTCTGAGGTGGGCGGCTTTCGACTGCCCTGAGTGTGTGGAGTCATGAGGGGTGGGGTCAGACTGTGTTCCTGTTCCTGGCTGGCACCTTGGAGCCCGTTCCCTATAGAGGAACACCCAGCCCAGCACTGACTTTGGGATGAATGAATTGGATGTGCCTGGAGTGGATGTGCTGTGCTGGATTGGCCCACCTTGGGACTTCTACCTTTTTTGGGGAAGGAAAGGTGGATGGGGAGGAAGGAGGGTGAGGGCTGGCTGGGAGTGGTTGGGAGGGGAGAAGGAAGAGGGAGCAGGGGGATACATTGATGGAGATGACATTATATATATATTTATAAAGAGAATCTCTATGATAAAGAACAATGTTGTATATGAGTGCATACAAACAAAGCTGCCTGTTACCTTGTATGCCAATTAAAATAATAAAAGAGAGAAAGAACGTGTGTGTCCTGGAAACTATCTGTTTTCACAACGTTTCTCACTTGTCAAACATACATTAGAAGGTTTGTTAAGAACCATGAATGAAGTGCCGAATGGATTCAATAATAAGTATGTCTAGAAAGCAGTATGTAGACACAGCAGTATACACTAACTAAAGACCTTCCAAATTTCTTTAGAAATGCTTTAGAAATGAAGTGTTTCCTTTGGGAATATGCCAATTAGTTTAGCAAGCCTTTACCATAACGTACTGTATTTTGTACTATGGAAATTCACAAACATGAATTGTTAATTGCTATTCAATTTTCAGAATTTTTGAGGTATAAGAGAATAGACATTATTCAAAATTATTTAAGATATAATTATACAATATCACATAGCATATGATAATATATCAAAAGGTGTAAACACTTAAACTCAATACTTCATAATCCTATGATAGTTCGTGTACTGTATTGATCTATAGTTTAGAGCTTCTTTGCTTTACCCTTCTGTCCGTGTAGCTGTTCTCTGTGATCTGTCACATCAGGTTGAGTTTCAAATGGGCTATGATGATTTTTTACACCAAGGTTGTAGGGAAGCACTGCGACCAGGACAACCTTACCTTTCTGACCCCAGGGTGGCTATTCTTATTTACTTAGTTCTATCACTATTGGCTACTTTTCCAATTGAGTCTCAGCAAATACACATCAGGAGGAATCTACAAGAAGAAAGAGTTATTTTGACTCACAATTCACAGCTGATAATCTATCACTGCAGGGAAGAACAGCGAGACAATGATAAGGATATCTGGAGCCTGCAGAGCTTCTAGATGGCTGTAATGGAAGAAGGTAAAGAAGAAACCAGTATCAGAAGTTAATGGTTCTCTGCAAGGCCAGGTCTCAGCAGTTCATCTCTGCTAGCTAGGCCACAGTCACAGAGATTCTAAAGCCTACCAAAATAGTATTTCCAGCTGGGAACTAAGCATTTAAGCACATGAGCCTGATGGGAATATTCCAATTTGAACTATAACACACTTTATTTTCAAATTTTATAGTGATGGTAGTAGACAGATTGTTAAATTTTTCTATGGGGCTCCTTGTTAGAAATGAAGTCTTGAGAAAGATGGTTCCATGTTAGTGTTCACTGTGAAAGGCAAGGAACTGCCTGGCCATCCACTGTTACTGAAAACATTTGCTTGTAATTCCCAGCTTTCCCCACCGGGACTGTGAACATTTTAAAGTCAATATTTCTCTGTGGAAAATTCCCTTTAGCAATTACACATTAAGATTAGAAAAGAAATCTTGTTGCGGATACTACTATGTGTTAGTAGGTGTGACGATGTTTATTCTTTATTCCTGGATTCTAGGCCATAACATTTTAATTTTCTGGGAACTCACATTTTCCAGAATTAATTATGTGGCGCAGATGTACGTGGCTCTTCTAACAACTCATTTTTCATTTTACACTTAGGATTCTTTCTCTGTCACTTTCCTGAGTCTTTTTTTTCCTGATAAAAACAGAAGAAAAGCAAAATGTCTACAGAGAAGGCTCGTTTCTAAAATATAAAGCTGTGTGTTTCCAGCCAGAGTCATTTTGCCATGATGTGTACATGCGCCAAAATTATAAACAATTATTTTTTTTTTTTTCTAATGCTTGGATGTAGACTACATTGAATAGCCGTGGTCTCCAGGAGAGCAAAGCCTCGCTGGCTGCTTTCCTTCAGCCTCCAAGGAACTGCTAATAGGTTGATCTGGGTTTCACTGAGATACCTTCATTGGTCCTGATGATCTAGTGAAAGCCAGGAAAGGCGGTATCGATACTTTCTTACGACCGGCAGTAAGTGGTTCATAAGAGCTATTCATGCAGTAACCAATGCATTTTTACTGGTGAACTTCAAAAATGGCTCATGGATCAAATAAGGAGAAGAGCAAAAGGGGAAAAAATAATTTGCCAACTGTTTTTTATTTATAATTTAGTGTTGTTTATGAAAACAATATTATTTAAGATGGTATTAAATGCAGCCATTAGGAGCCGGGAGTGTAGCTCAGTGGTAGAGCACTTGCCTGGCATGCTGGCAGCCCTGATTCAATTCCTAGAACAAATGAAAATTAATTATTTGTAGTTGACCACTGTTGTAAATTTTTGGCTTGGCCTAGCCCTGAGGTTTTGAACCTGCAGCCCCACTTGGTCCCAAGTAATTACACAAAGGCTTATGTTAATTACATGCTGTTTGGCTCATGGCTGAGGTTTATTGCTCGACAGATCTTGTATCTTAACTTATTTCTATTCATCTGTCTTGCCCTGTGGCTCGTGGCTTACCTGTACTCTATTACGTATTGCTTCTTGAGTGGCTGGATTGCATCTCCCCGTGACTCTGCCCTCTTTCTTCTTTATCTATGCTTGGATATCTGGCCTGATTCTAAACTGGCCCTGCCATAGGCCAAAACAATTTTTTTTAAAGTATCTAATGATAATTTATAACATACAAAAAGGCCTCCCACATCAACCCACTCCTTTCTTACCCAGATTTTTTTGAACCTAATAAAGATATAATTGAGTTGACTTTTCAATGTTTACCACATATGCAAGTTTTCTGTTTGTTTCTCAGAAGTACTGAGGATTAAACCCAGGGTTGTAATTCTGTCTGAGTAAACATTTTATCACCGAGTTTTACTCTATCCTTTATGTGGTCACCTTTAAGAAGCTAGCCATGTGAAGAGATCCACATATAAATTCTAGAAGATCTTGCTGTATTCTTTAGTGTAAATTCTCCCTATACCTCCATGTACAATGGTGCCAGAGCCTGGTAAAACTGTGAATGTCTTTTAACACCCCCTCCCCCAGGCTTACTCACGGGATGTGAAGTTGAAGAATACAGCAAAGGTAAAACCGCAAGAACACTGTGAAGGCAGAAGAAGTGGGACAAAAATCTTTACTTTCTTTTCAAAAAAATACTGTGAGAATGAAATCTGAATAGTGTTTGGCTGTACTTTCAACCACAATATTGTCATCTGATCAGTCAATAGCTACGTGATAAAAAACCGCAAACTGTGGTGGAGAAAACAGTTTCTAGATAGTATATTCTCTGAAATCATCTTGACCATGAATAAAATTCATCAACGTTACCTGAATGCAGAGAGAAAAGCCATCATCCTGTCAACCTAAAAAGCAAGACAAATTTGATTTCCAACAGGGAAATTATAAACACATTTTCTTTCCTCTTGGATAACAATAGAACTGTAGTTCATTTCCTGTTGGGTATATGCAGGCTATCTCTGAGGCAGCATAGAAACAGCGATATTGTTCATATATCAGAACTATGAGGCCAAGTGCCCATTAAAAGATGACTTATTAGTCTGAAATATAACAGCAATTGTAGTGGCTATTTTTGGTTATCAGCTTCACTACTTAAACCCCCAAATAGCCAGATAAACCTGTGAGGGATATTTGATTAACTGGATCAATTGAAATGGGAAGACCCACTTCTGATCCAGATCTTTGAGGTGCCATTTGGGCCACACCTTCTGCTGGCAGACTAGATAAAGGGCATGGAAGAGGAAAGAAAGAAGCTTCTCTCTTTGCTGTCATCCCCCCCACCCTCACTAGTAAGTGCATACCTACACTGGCATGAAAAGCTACATAGGATGTACGTGCCGGGGGGGGGGGGGGGGGGGGAGGTATCAAGAGCAGCCACTGGGGAGCCATCGGGAAAAGGAGCTAGGCCCTCCAAGGTGGGCGACTGTCGATTGGCATGGGCAGTATGTGGAGTCTCAAGGAGTGGGATCAGAATGTGTTCCTGTGTGTGGACTGGTACCTTGGAGACCGTTCCCTGCAGAGGAACACCTAACTGAGTCTTGACTTTGGGATGAGGAAATCGGACTTGCCTGGAGTGGATGTGCAATGCTGAGTTGACCCACCTTGTGACTTCTTGCCATTTTGGTAGAAGTGATGGAGGGGGGGTGGGCAGGAAGAAGCTGAAGGCAGAACTGGGAGGGGTTGGGAGGAGGGAAGGTTGCTTGGGAAAAAAAAACCTTTTAAATTTTTTTAAAATTATAAACAAACTTTTAAATTATAAAAAGAAATAAAAGTAAAACAACAACAAGAAAAACAACCAAATGCAGGCAAAGGGTTGTAGTTCAGAAACAGAGCATTTCTGTTTTCACGCAGAAGACCCTGGGTTTGGTCCCTAGAGAGATATGATAGTTATTCTGGTCTACAGAGTGAGTTCCAGGAAGGCCAATGTTGTTACCCAGAAAAACCCTGTCTTGAAACCAATCATCCAACAAAAAACATTGCCCCCCCCCCAAAAAAAGAAAAGAAAAGCAGAAAACCAAGGTAACATAAAAAAAGAAGTTCTTTACCCTGATATCTACTTTGCTTTTGCTAACGGCTGAGAATCAAGAAACTTTAATGCATGTAAGGAGTCTCCCTGTCCTACCAGCCAGCTCCCAAGTCACCACATGGAGATTTATTAATTAGGAATGCTTGGGCTTGTTAACCCATGTCTTGTAATTTATGTTCTTATAATGGCTTGGTTACTTTTGCTTGTAATACCCAAGCCACTTGTTTTGGATCCCTGGTACCTCTACCCTTCTTCTTCCCAGCATCCTCCTTGCCTGGAAATCCTGCCTAGCTATTGGCCATCTAGCTTTTTATTAAACCAATCAGAGCAAAATATCTTTACACAATGTAATTGTTGTAATGGATTCAAGAGACCCCTGAAGACCACCAGGGGGCTGAACTCAATGCAAATGCATGAGGGTTTTTATTGATATGAACAGATTCCAAATGAAACCAGGTTGATACTCTTTGTTACCATGCAGCAGAAGGTTATCAGCCCTGAGCCCCAAGGTAAGGGGGATTTTAAAGAAAAGCCTACATAAGCAGGATGCTGTGCATCTTGGCATTTCAGGATTGGGCCAAGGAGCTTGGAGTACAGTAGCTATTGACTGAACTTTTGGTGCAAGCCTAACTTTTGAATCTATTGCCTGTCAAGCACACTCACAGACCTTGGGTCTACCCTCAGGCACCAAATACTTCTCTGAAACAAAGCTTTGTAAGGATAAATCCATACTTTCACATTTCCCCCTCTGACTGGTCCCTGAGAGGTCCAATCATAGGAGTCTCCTGTCTCTAGTTCCATCCAGGTCTGTCTCCAAGGGGTTCGTGGACTTCCTGAGGCCTCAGTCTCAGTAGGCAAAATCATCAGTAGGAGCCACACTACCACTTTGAGGGAATTGTCTGGATCTTCCCATCCTTCACTCTGGAAATCTTCCTTTAGTGTGAAGGGGTCTTCTGGCCTGGCATGGGAATGGTAAATCCATGTGGCTATGCCATCAACCTTGATGGCTGTGGGCATGGTCAGTAGAAAGGGTTCCAATGACCCTAGGTGATGTCTCTTAACGTGGCCCAGGCCCCTGGTTGAAACTTGTCAGGGGAACACCAGATTCATAGAGAGCCCTGAGCTTAGGCCACACGTCCTTGTGGTCCCACTGGGTTCCTAGTGTAGCATCAAGAAAATCTTGGTCATCTAGTTCCGCCAGCAAATCCACCTGGAGGGTGGGGATGATGGAGCAAGGGATGCCAAACATAAATTCAAGTGGGGTTAGCCTCATCTGATAAGGGGAGGTCCTGGTCCTGTATAAGGCAAAGGGAACCACCCAGTCTGCACCAGCTTCCAAAGTCAATTTAATTAGGCCCCATTTTAGAGTACAGTTTATCCTGTCTACTTGCCCTGCACTCAAGGGTCTATATGCACAATACAATTTCCAATTACTCCTCAGAAAGGTGGCTGAACTCTGACTTACCTGGGACACAAAAGGCAGCCATTGTCTGACCTATCATGGTTGGAAATCCCTACCTGCACAGGATGTCTTCAAGTAACTTCTTCGCCACCACCTGCACTGTTTCATGTTTGGTGGGAAAGGCTTCTGTCCATCCTGAAAAAGTATCTAACAAAACTAGCAGATACCTGTAACCATACTTGCCAGGTTTTATCTCAATGAAGGCCACTTCCCGTAGGCTCCAGCCTTGTCCCCTCTGAGTAGAGACCTAGGGTTTTCAGGGTTAGCAACAGCATTGGTGAGCTGATAAGCTTTGCAGTTGGTGACAATGTTTACAATAAAGTCCTGCTTTCTCCGTGTTTTCATATGAGAGGATCAATGGATCTTGGTAAGCAGTCTCTTTCCTAGATGCTCAGGTTAGATGACTTTACTGTCTGCAGCTCTCCACCACCCATCTGTGCACTGGGTCATGGGGAGGGTTTTGACCCAGGAAAGATCTTCACTAGCATACCTAGGACTCTCTGGTAGACTAGGTGCCCCAGGGACCACTAACACACATGCAAAAACTATATTAGTCTGGAGTGCCACCTGTCAGGTGGTTCTACTTGCCAGTATGTTGTTTCTGAGGACAGGCCCATCCCCTCTCTGGTGCTCTGTTCCAGTTCCTTCGGTAACCATAGAGCTTTTGGGAGGGCCAGGATCTCATTTTTAATTTTAATATATTTTTTTCTGCAGTCAGCAGTCTCTTTTCTTTGTTTATTGCCCCATGCACATGTGCTTTGGTGGGAGCGGACCTGCGATTGGCATGATGCCCTTCTGCCCTTACCCCAGTTCTAATGCCTTAGTTCGGGTTGTCAGTTCTACCCATTAGGCAGATGTTCCAGATGGCATAAGCTCTGCAGTGGCAACTGCCTCTCCCACATACCTTTGATTGTCCTGCACGAAACTGCTGCCATCAGTATACCAGGCAATGTTTGCACTGGGCAACATGATGTCCCACAAGTCCAGCCTAATGCTGCTGTGCTTTTGGGCCAGGATCCCAGAGCAGTACAGAATTGGGCAAAGGGACTTGGGGTACAGAAGCTATTTAACTATTGGATAAACTTTTAGTGGGAACCTATCTTTTGAATCTATTGGCTGTCAGGTGCACACCCAGACCTGGGCCTCGCCCTCAGGCACCAAATGCTTCTCTGATAAAAAGCTTTGCAACGAAAAATCCATGCCTTCATGGTAATCAAATATCTCACAGCAAACACAACTAATAAAGTCAAGATTGCCTATAGAGCTAATACCCAATTCTACTTTTTTCTAAATACATCAGAAACAAGGATGTTCACAAAAACAACTGATGCTTTCTTTGGGCTAGAATGTTTGTAGCCTTGAGCTTAATTGTATTAACATTCGTCTTTCATAGTGATATTGAAACAATACATTTCATAAAAGGCAGATAACAATTTCACTTATAAAAGGAAATTCTTTAAGATGTGAGAAACAAGTTAACCAACTCATATATTTTTAGTGCAGTGAGTTTTTTTTTTTGAAATTTAATTAACATTTTTCACTTATTTTACATACTGATCACAGTCCCCCTCTCCTCTCTTCTGGTTCCTCCTCTGCCTCCATTCAGAAAGGGCAGGCCTCCCAGCAGCTTGAACACATTTTTCACTCATGGTGCTCACAGTATTTGCATCAATGCCAGCACATCTTTTAGAATAATGATGAAAGAACTTCTAATAAAAGTAGAAGACCTGATAATATAATCATGAGACAAGATTTGCATGAAAAAATACCCATAGTAAAAATCACGATAATAATGACATTTGATATGTAAAGAACAAACAGACCAGTAGAAATAACTTGATCTATAGCAGCAATGGGATCTTTACACTTGTCTTTTCAGTAAACACGTCTATTCGAAACCATTTCAAATTCTCAAATGTTGTAGGCAAGTGAATTCCAGGCCAGCCAGGGCTATGACCTTGTCTCAGGAAGGGAGAGAAAGAAAGAGAACCCCAGGTGACTGATCTCACTCAAAGTTGGCTCCAAAAAGTGAAGGCTTGGGTAGATGTGTTTTAACACACATTTTTGGTTTAATTACCACCCAAATTTTTTTTTTTTTTTTTTTTTTTTTGTAACTCATTTAAAGGGCAGACCTAGATGGCTATTATAAAACTTGGTAACCAAATACCCTTGGCTGTAATTTGCTGGACCAGACATAAATTTTGGTCAAGGAAGGTTGGAAAGGAACTCATCTGTAGTCTAAGCCAAGCCAAATAAAGACCATAGCTAAGATACAAGAAGAATCTGACTCAGGTACTAAGGGAAGATTTGATGGCATCCATCTTCTAAACTCACAGGCCAAGACAAACAGGTATTGGCTGGGAGGGGTGAAGAATATTGGAGTGTGCCTGTGGTGAAATGTCTTTCAAAGAACTTTAAGCTGGAAAAAATTTTATTTGCTTCTCTTTACTATGGCTTTAATACAGTTTGTCTATATTAGGGTTTCATTTCCATTGTAGATATCCTTGGATGAGAGCTCAATATCACCATGGGGTTCAGAACTGGTGCCTTTTAAGAAGAGAGATGAATGAACTCCTTGAGGTAAGACCACCTGAATGAATATAGATGGCTTTATAAGAACAGAGAGAGAGAGAGACCACATACATTTGTACCTTCCATGTTCTGTTTTTGTTTGTTTGTTTGTTTTCTAACCATGCCATGTGTTCTGTTGCTGTGACAAAAGACCATGACCAAAAGCAAATTTGGGAGAAAAATTTAATTCCACGTATGTTTCCATACCACTGTTAATCATTAAAGGAAGTACAGGAACTCAAACACACAGAATCCTGGAGGCAAGAGCTGATGCAGAGGTCGTGGGGAGGGTGCTGCTTACTGTCTTGCTCCCCATGGTTTATTCAGCCTGCTTTCTTAAAGAATCCTGTACCACCAACTCAAGGATGGTACCATCACAATGCACTGGGCCCTCCCCCATCAATCACTAATTAAGAAAATGCCCTATAGGCTTGCCTACAGGTCTCATCACAAGAAAGCATTTTAAAAATTAATTAATTTTCAGCCCAATCAGTTTCCCCTTCCTCTTCTCCTACCAGCCCCTCCCCCAAATTTCTACCAACCCTCCCCCATCCACTCCTGAAAAGGCAGCCCTCCCATGTACAACAGCTACTCATGCATATCAAGTTTCAGTAAAACTAGGTACCTCCTCTCCAGTAAACAACCCAGTAGGAGGGAAGGGTCCTCAAAGCAGGCAACAGGGTCAGACAGCTCCTGTACTCATTGTTAGCTTTCTGTACCCAGATATTAGGTTTCTCCACTAACTCAACAAACCAGATCAAGCCGAATTAAAAAGTAAAAGATGGCAAAAAGCAGTCCCGAGTGAGTGACCCTCCAGCTCCCAGATATCGGAGTGGGAGAAGAGGTCAGGAGAAAACTCACATGGCCAGTGTAAAGGAGCTGGCATAAATGCCCTATAGTTGAGGGATGGTGATGTGTCTGCCACAGTCTGGGTTCATACCCAAGTATGGTACGATACAATTTTAGGTAGGGTCTTGAGCATCTAGCAGCTTCAGGGGAGGAGCCACTGCTTCTGCAGAACTGAACTCTTAGGGTTTTTTCCTGAGAGAGAAGAATTTGGAGAGGGAGCCATGGCTGGCTCAAGCAAGGGTGAGCTGTTTATTCCAGCCAAACAGTTAGGAGTCTCATAAGAAGACTAAGTTATACAAGGGCATGTAGGTCACCATGGAAGCTCTCTGGCCGTCATTTCAGTCTCACAATCCTTCCTCCTCCTCTTCCACAGGACTCTCAGAGCTCTACCTAATGTTTGGCTTTGAGTCAGTATCTCTTCCCGTCAGTTGCTGAATGAAGAAGCCTTACTGATGACAATTGGTCTAGGCACCCATCTATGAGTATAGTAGAATATCAACAGACATCATTACATTGAATTTTTTTTTTCTTTTTTTTTTTGCCAGTCATGTCATGACCTCTATCCTAGGTCTTAACCTCGGAGTCCTGGCCCTCCAGGCTACCTCTCATGGTACGGTTCTCAATCTGGACCGGACATTGTTTGGCTAATCCCATAATTTCTACACCACCTTCACCCCAGCACATCTTGTAGGCAAAGATGATTGTGGGTACAAGTTTATGTGGCTGGGTTGGGATCCCAATTCCTCTAGTTGACCTCTTGTAAAATCATTTTATATATCTGAGCTGTAGTTCCCCCTCTCCTCTCTCCTCCAAGTCCTTCCCCCACATCTTCTCTCTGTTCCCACCCCTTTGTTTCTGTTTATGAAAGAATATCTCCCATGAATATCAGCAAAACATGATAGATCAAGTTGCAGTAAGACTAAGTACCTTTCATGTATGAAGGCTGGATGGACAACGCAGGCTGGTAAAGGGGAAGTAGGATCCCAAACAGCCCATTCCCACTGTTAGGAGTCCCACAAGAAGATTAAGCTACATAACCATCTTATAATATGTAGAGGGCCTAGGTCAGTCCCATGAAGGCTCTCTGGTTGTCAGTTCAGTCTCTGTGAGACCCTGTGAGCCTAGCGTAGTGGATTCTGTGGTGTATTTTGTGGCTCCTACTAGAGTTCCTGAGCCCCAGTTCTCCTCTGCTGCAGGATTTGCTGAGCTCTGACAAATATTTGGCTGTGGGAGCATCTGTTTTCATAAATTGCTGGATGGTGCCTCTCTGATGCCATAGGAACCCATCTGGTCACAGAAGATGGCCAGTTCGGGCTACATATTCCCCATTGCTAGGAGCCTTAGCTGTGGTCATCCCTGTAGATTCTTGGGAGATTCCCTTCACCAGGTTGTACCTAACCTTGGGTCCCCTCCCCCCTGCAGTAGTTCCTTTCAGTACTCTCCCCCTCTGCTGCCCCAGCCCTGCCCCAACCTGATCACTCATGTTCTCATTCCCACTGGCTCTCAATCCACAAAATCTCTTCTATTTTCCCTTCCCAACAAGGTCCGGCTGCTCCTCCCATAAATCCTCCTTGTTACCTAGTTTCTCTGGGGCTGTGGATTGTAGCATAGTTATCCTTTATTTTATAGCTAATACCCACAAATAACAAAGTATATACCATGGCTGTCTTTTGGGGATTGGGTTACCTCACTCAGGATGATTCTTTTCTAGTTCCATCCATTTGCATGAAAATTCCCTCCTCTTAGATGACTTTAGCTTTATGTCAAGTTGACATAAAACTGTCTGGCATAGCCTTCTTAATCTTAGGTAGAACCATAAACCAAAAGAAAACCTACTTCCCTTGTAACCTATTCTGCTATGTTGTTATGTTCTACAGATATGGACTATTTTCTCTGTTAAGCACTTCTGTGACCAAGAACTGTGCTTTTCTGAGTGGAAAAGCCTTCACTGCTCACCAGCATAGCCTTATACCCTAGATATACCATTATCTGACCTTGGAATAGTACTTCTCTGGGGTTTGGTTTCCTTAACCTAAAACCTAAACTATAAAATGTTTGTCTCTTGGAGTCCTTGAGAATCTTGCAGCTTTAAACTGATCACTCTGAACAGTGTAGTCCAATGGTGTGTAGGCTGCTAGTTTACTGCACCTTCCATTCTTTTTGCCTTGTCTTTGGCAACAGTGGAGGTTTTTAAAAACTTTTAAAAGTTTTTTGTAAAGGTAATTTTCAAACTTCTCTTTTTATCAAGAATCACTTTATAAAAAGTCTTACTGTGAGATAATAATAAGGGAATAACAGGCCAGCAAATCAAATCTGTGGCTGAGCTGTGGAGTTTCACCCCTGCAGCTTTTCCCAGGATCCTCTGTCCCCAGTACTCCATCCCAAGCTCTCTGGGCTCCAGCTTCAAAGCCTTTGCCTTTGAAAAACAACCAAGATAAATAAGAAACAGGAGGTATGAAGTAAAGCTTAAAGCCTGCACAGACCAGCTAAGGACCAGAGGGACAGCGGAGACACATAGTCCATGAAAACTTCCTGCCTCAGCAATGAGAATTCAGAGAGGAGCTCCGGGCAGAGGCTGAGGGGACAGAAAGGCAAGGCAAGGCTGGCACTGAATGGGTGTCAGAAGGAGCCCTTGTCCCTGTTTCCCTAACAGAGACAATAAGAAGTGAAAGAAAACAGTCACTTTCAGGTGACATTTAAAAGGTTCTGTAATGAGGGAAAATAATTGAGGGGGATGTTCATGATACACTAACCAGGAAAGGTCATGTCTGCTGCTGTTTCAACCAGAATTGAAAGAATTGAGGTCACAAATAGAAATGGCCAGGTAAAGACCACTCTCACCCCATCCTTCCTCAGTAGAAGCAATGAAAACATACAAAAAAATGGACAAAAACTATTTTTTTTTCTTGAACTCTGGAAATTAACCGAACTTTACAGCAACCTGGAGAACATTTATTCAAGTAAAGCTTTGCCAAAACTATTTTCCCATGGCTCCAGAATTTCCTGCCAACACTCTGCGGAGTTCTGAAGCAATCTTAAAACTGTAACATCGGCCAGAAATGCCTAGGAAGGTCAAAAGACTCACTCCACCCAAGGGATGAAGCTGGGATAGCAAAGGGGCTACTGGAGTTTGTGAGCCCTAATCACAGTAAACTGTCTCATCTTTGCCATAGTTCCTTAGAATTTTCCATGAGAAAGGGCCTGTATTTGACATGACTCAGAGTCCCCAAGCACAAACCATCTTTTCCTAATAGACATTTGTTGAAAACAATCAAAGGCAGTTGGATATTGTGACTGCCCAAAGGACAAGACTTAGAACAAATATGATTCTGACCAAACTGATAAATAAGAAAGCTTCCGGCATGAAAATTGCACACAAAAATTTGGAAATCTCTAAAAGACTTGCGTGAAGAGAGAAAGAGAGCATGGTTCCTAAGTGCTCAGCCAGAGTTTGTCTTGTAGGACTCTGCACATGCTAGAAGAACATGTGGAGGCCAAGCTGAAGCTGGCTGGGGCTGAAGGATACCCCCAGCATTTGACAGTGAGCCTGAAAATCACTGGCTCCAGAAGCCTTGGGACTCTCTATCCAAAACTCTGAAAAGATCAACACAGGATTGATGAAACTTGAGGTCAGTTGATCAGCCCAAAATGAGAAGTCTCAAATTACAAAAGTTAAGAATGGGAAAGGGGACATTATCATTGACTGCCCATACAGAAGTCAAAAAGAATCTTACAGAAGTACTGGGAACAGTTGCCTACTTACAAGCAGGATATGTATACGAAGGCAACAAATTTCTAGAAATGTAAAGTATAAATGTTGACTCAGTCTGTCAATCAAAGTGTGTCCATAGACTTTAAGTAAGAACTTAGCTTAATATACTTTTAAAATATCTCCCTCACACATAAAATTTCATGAATTAGACAACCTTACTAGTGAATTCTACCAAATGTTTAAGAAGAATTAACAGGGGTTCTTCACAAACCCTTTGTGGTGGGATTTTGGGGTCAGTTGATGAAGTCGGAAGACATTTATTTGGGGGTCTCGGCCTCCTGAAGGGGGAGTGGCCAGCCCCATTCAAAAGAGACTGCTAAGATTTTAAAAACCCCATTTTAGTTTCTGACTACTTAAGAGACTGGTTCGGCATCCATCCATCGTCCATCACATAAATAATCCAATCTCTCAAGAGCCTATATAAACTGTTACCTATATCATAAATATTAGTTTATATTTCAATAAATATTAATCTTAGATTAATATATTAAAAAATTATGCCTTCATCTGGTGTCCCCAGGTGGGCCTTGACCCGCCAGCTTGGGGGGCTGGGGGCTCATCCAAAAACAAAAGACAGACAAAGTGTTCAGCTTTAAAAACCTACACTCCAGTGTATGGGCTAAAAGCTCCCTCCCTCAGCTCCCTCCCTCGCTCCTCCATACAGAGCTCCATCCCTCACTCCCCAGCCAACCCACAGAGCGGCTGCAGCTGAGACCACATGTCCTGGAAACTGCCCGGTTGATTCTGCCAGGCCCGTTTCTCGGCACCCGCCTAACATGCCACACTGAGCCAAGAGTCACCCCGCCACGCCACAGAAAAAGCTGCGACCCCTGGCACTACTTTCAAACAAAGTCTGCCCCACTTTTTCTCAACACTAAACAAGAGCTCCAAGCTCCTAAAAAAAAATAATAATAATCAGCCCCATTAAAAAGACTACTAAAATCTTTAAAACCCCATGTTAGTTCCTAACTACTGCAAAAATTAATTCAACATCCATCATCCATCACATAATTTAATCTCTCAAGTGCCTATATAAACTATTACCTGTATCATAAATATCAATTTATATTTCAATAAATATTAATCTTAAATTAATATATTAAAAAATTTACACCTTCAACCTTTACAAAAATAAGAACTAGAAAAGATTCCTCATCGCATTCCATAAAGATAGTATTATACTGATAGCAGAAGCTAAGGCAGACAGAACAATAAAGAAAATAGCCCATTTCATGCCCAATGACTACAAGTATCTTTAACAAAGTATTAACAAATTAATATTATACCTTAAAGTGATAATATATAATAACCAATTAATATATACCCCTGGAATGTAAGATTGAACTATTTTTTTTTTTTAGTATTTCATCTCATCAGAATATAAGAAAAACAACAAAACAAATAAAAACCATCATCTCAGTAAAATAGTGAAAAAAATACATATAACAAAACTCAGAACCTTCATGAACAAAAAATTCTGAAATTTGAAGGATCATCAATCACGTACAGCTATGACCCCTTCAAGCTATAACAATGACAGGCATGGAAAGACATAATCACTGGTTCAATGGTGGCGTAAACATCATGGGAGTGACTAACTGCTCTCTGATCAGATCCAAGTTCCACTCCTTAGGATGAAACCCATATCTGGCACCATCACTGAGCTAAGAAGCTATGGCTAAATAGGTCATAGGCTCCAGGGGAGAACCCATGCCTATTATGCTGCTAAGTGGTCACAGATCAATGCATCTCTCATCTCTCATCTGAGACTCCAGAATGTTCAACACTGTCAGGTCCCACTCATGAATAGGGGAGTGAGGAATGGGAAAGGGAGACAAGAGATAAAGACAGACAGAGACACAGACAAAACCCGGGCTTGGGAGGGCTTTTGCTGACTACTGCAGCAGCCTCCAGGTTATTTCTCATCGCTGTTTTATACAAATTGCAAGGGAGCCAAAAATACTTCTTTACCATTGGTTCAAAGAACAAAAAAAGTATAAATACCTTTTTAATTCTCAAAACATCTAATACTAACTGCTTTGGCCAAGCATCCTCTTAGTTGGCCTTGAGGAGCACAAGTTTGAACTTTCTGACCTTAAGTCAAGATGGAATCAAGTCACAAGCTGGAGTCACTGTGGGCTCCTGCATATCCCTAAAGAAATTACACATATATGAAAGAACACACATACCTCCCTTTCTAAGACTCATCCATTATTGTGGGAGAAGGGGAATAAAGAGTATAAAAATCAGAGGCAGTCAAGGATGACAATGACCTCTGAACACAGCAGAACTCACAGTGTTCAGGCCTCATGTACAAAACCTGCACAAAGCCACATCAGACTAAGGTGTAACAAAAAGTGGGTAGTTGGGCATACAAATGCATCTCAAGATGTGGAGATATCAGCAACTATTAGCTCTGGGAGAAGAGACAGTTTTCTCTGTGAAGGTCGCCCATGATGAGTCAAGTGACTACCATCCAGTAGAAGATCAAACATCAAAAAATCTTTATTGGATCTTTGTAAGCGGAGTTTACTTAGAAGGCACCAATACCAGATAGATATTTATTAAAATATAAACCAACACTCATGGTACAGGTAACAGATTACAGTAGCACCTGAACAGGGACTGGAGTCTGGAACGGTGGACGAGTGATGGACGGACGATGGATTCCAATCCTCTCTCCAACAGCCAGGAACCAGGAAGAGAGCATCTCGTGTTCCAGAAGCCCCTTTTCAATGGGCTTTCCCTGCCCCCTTCGAGGGCCCGGGGCCCTGGATAGGTGTCTTTTGACCTTATCAGCTGACACCTGAATCCCACAACAGATCTTGAAGGATATTTTTTTAAAATATGACATAGACTTGAATGGGTAGGAAATGGGGTGTGAATTAGGGAAAATGTGGCAGAGAGCTGAGGGCTAGAAATGATCAAAACACATTGCATAAAACTCTCAAAGAACTATGTTTTTTTTAAAGGGGATACTTCAACATGATAATGACCCCTGTAAACAACACAGCTAACTCCAGGCAGGGTGTCTCCACCTGACTTCTTTACAGGGCATGCTGAACTTTGTAGCTGAGTAATTCAGGCAAGAGAAAAGGGAAATAGGGTATTAGGCTCTTGAGGAAGAAGCAAAACAATTTCTATTTCCTGAAGGCTCCACTTTGTATTTAGAAAGTCCTCATGAGTCCCACATCTTTTAGCACTAATAAGAGTTGGACAGAGCACACTACAATGAGAAAAGTTATCAAGCCACATGGCTAAGCCGAGATAAGAATGATGGGCTAACTTAAGGCAAGTAGTAAGTCTGAGCCACAGGCCAAACAGTTTTTAATTAATATAATCTCTGTGTGATTATTTGGGACTAAATGGCTGTGGAGCTGGCCATGAGGGACAGAAAAGCTTCTGACTACACTTGACTTCAGGTCTACATACAAACCATACATACATGTATGTCTATATACAACAAATATAAAAAAGAACACTTTGTTTTTGCATTTATATTAGCATCAAGAAGAATAAAACAGGAATTAATTCTTTAAAAAGTAAAAATTTACAGTGAAAATAAAAACTCTTAATTGAAAGAAATTAAACATTTAAGAAACATTTTAAATTATCGCATTAATTTTTACAAAAGAATGAGTTTTATTATAAAATTTTTATATATGCTAATGTATTTTGGTCATATTCTTCCTATTATCTCCTACTCATTGGTTTTCCTAGTAATATTCCTAAGTGAAAATGTATTTGTATCCATAGATTAAAAATTAATATTTTCATAAACTCGATTGAGAAAACTAGTACATCTCCATCCAAATCTCAGAAGAATGTTTTCTTGTGTTTCTTTTCAAGACAGAAATTGACAAGCTTCTCTCAAAAGCCACATGAAAATGGAGGTGGTCTAAAGAAATGAAAAATGATCAAGACAGGGAAGGAATTGAAAGACATACTTTACATATTCAAAACTACAAAGTCATCGTCCTTGAAGTAATATGGTACTGACCCAACAACAGACAGAAAGATCAATAAACTAATACATATATACATGCAGTATTCAACCTCAACAGGAGAGTCAAAAATTCAGTGTGGGAAATTTTACTGATTACTCAAATGCAAGAGGATATAGCTGAATCTCTACCCTGTGCCAACAGAAAATGAATTTAAAATGGATCAAATATCTCAATATATAAGGTAAAAGTACCATCTATTAGAAGAAAATAGGTATGAATTTTTGAGACTTGAGAATGGTATTTTTTATAGGTCTGATCCAAATGTACCAGGAAGAGATTCAGATGATTTTTTACTTTATCAATTTTTTTCAAGTTGGTGCTTCAATTGATAGTATTAAGAAAACTCATTGAATTGGAGTAAGTGCTAGAAAATTGTATGTTAAATTAGTGATTTATATCTAGTACACATACATAACTCTTAATAATAAAAACAATGGAATTTTTAAATGTACAAAGAATCTTAACATCTCTTTTAATAATTTTTCAACAGCTAAAAAGTACATTAAAACATGCTAGTTTAAGAAAAAAACAAAGAGAAACTGTTTTATATCCATTGGAATGTAAACAATGGGGGGCTAATAAATGTTAATGACACAGCTACTCTAGAAAACAATTTTGCAGTTGCTTATCTTTAAGTATACAGAAATATTCTATCACCAACAGTTTCATTCCTAGGTGAATGCTCAAGGGAATCTATCCACTCTAGCACTTGTATATGAATTTTTCATAAGTGGCATTTTTGTAGTAACAAAACAAAAATGTCTAAGAATAAAAAAGTAACATGTCATTTTTATATGCTGTGATAGTATCCAATCATATAAAGAATAAAGGGACAGAGAGATGGCACAGCTGTTAAGAGCACTTGTTCCTTAGCGATGAGGACTAGAGTTCAGATCTCAGCAGCACGTTCTATAGCTCACAAATTTCCATAACACACATGGGCATGTACATGCAGAAATAGCTTCATGTATACACATAAGCAAATAAAATAATATAAAAAATGAAGAACTAACTGATGTTCCAGTACAAATAGCTTTGAAAGTATGCTAAGTGGAAAATGGCAGCAGAAAAAGACAACATATTTATGATTCTATTGTTATGAACTGTCCAGAATAAGCAAGTCATAAAGACAGAAGATTCCTGATTGCCATGATCTGGAGGATGAAAAGAAATGGATAGGGACTATTAACAGGAATGCATTTTATTTGGGAAACTATGACACTTTTCTGGAGTATAGATATTGGTGATGACAGGACAATAGTATAGGATGTTGATAGAAAAACGTAGACCTCATCTCAAAGCAGATGAGAGAGGCTTTGTTTTGGAGATAAACACAAATGATCCTGGCCTGGAGACACAGGTTAAGGTCACCTCAATTTTCATGTTCCAGTGAAGTAACAATTTCACAAACATTTTATAGTAACAAAACAAAATAAGTCATAAATCTAGATACTTTTCAAATAAATTGTTACAAATGTCAGAAAGATGGTTATAGCCAAATAGAAAATTTTCAGCTGTAGTCCTCAGATACTGTCTGGTAGTATTCTTAGCCTTTTGATTGGCAAGAAATACAGTTCAATTAAGTTAATGCATTCCAAATAATTTTTTATCTGTTAGTCACAGAGATAAGCAAAGGATGGCTGTTAAGGGGACAAAGGTTGCAGGCAACTACAGTTAGGCTCCAGATCTGCAAATGTTCTAACTCTCTACAGTAGTGAATCTCTAGTTAATCAGCCTGGCAAAAGGTTCAGTAGATGCAGCTGCTTTCTAGAAACTTTTGGTTACTTCTGTTGACCAAGTATCACATTTTGTTCATGCCAGGGTCAGATGTTCATTAATAAATATTATTAAATATAGTAATGTTTTTCATAGCAAGGAGAGTTTACCCTTTGGAGGTGATGTAGATGAGCTGAATAGGAGGCAAGACAGCAGTCTTCAGGAAAGAACAACTAGCAATGCCATTGAGAAACTCATGGATCATATAAAACAGACAGATCTGGATCTGACTCTCTCGCTTTTGTCTTTTTTGCCTGCATAACATTTACCTGTAACACATAATAAGACAATTATACTTACAATCAAAATAATAAGAAGGCTTTTTTGTTCTCTGAATGTAGATGACAGTCAAATGGTGTGGGCAGTTTGTGTAGCATAGGATCAGACTACGTTCCTGGTGCATGAACTGACATCTTGGAGCCCACTTCCTAACTCAGCCTTAATACTGGGGTGAGGGACTTGGACCTATCTTAATTGGATATGCTAGATGGAATTGATTTACCCTCCTTGGGGAAGAGGTGGGAGATGAGGTGAAGGGAGGCTGAAGGAGAACTTGGAGGGGCTTGAAGGAGAGAGTTAGGGGAGCAGTGGTAGATATGGAAAAAAAACTTTTTAACTAAAAATAATTATAGGTCTTTATGTTCCCTCAAAAAGAAAGAAGCATTACTACTTGATTACTAGAGAACAACTCAAAATTATTTGAACTATAAAAATAACTAAGTAATATCTCTCAAAAGATCTTAGAAGTTATTGGACCCAACGTGGTATGTTGAGCTGTTATTTAAAAAACATTGAGATAGTTGGTGAGATTCCTCAGTCAGCAAATTGTTTGCCATGCAAACATAAGCCCTGAGTTAATTCCTGCTCCCAGGTAAAAATCTGGAGGTAGTGACATGTGTTTATTATCCCAGAGCTGGAGATACAGAAACATGAATCCATAGAGATTGCTGGCCAACCAGCATGAACTTAATGTAAGTGTCTGAGTCACTTGGGGGGCCTAATCAGTGGCGGGCAGCTAAGGAGTCTGAGGCTGCAGGTCTGTGGGTCAGGACCTCTGGCTGCCCGAGGCAAAGAAACCTAATGTAACACTCTATAACTCCATTCCTGGCCTCTGGTGCTCATGAAATAATCATCTCAGCTCACAGTATTGGGCACTCTGAGTTCCCAGTTCTCCCATCTACAGCATGTTTAGACTTTTCATCTTTCCACTCTATGCATTAGCTTTCCTTAGCAGATGTCCCATATTCTGGGGTATCCAAAATATGGGGTCTCTTCAGCAACTTAGATTTCACCATCTAACTCCACACAGTGGATTTTTGAGGCTGCTTTGTTAGGAATCTGATATCCTATAAATCGCCTTGCCTACATAGCTTTCTCAAAGAGCCTCTATGGCTTCTTCCCCTTACATCATTCATGTCTGAAAACCCATACATCACAGATGGCACTGCCAAGTTTTGCTGTAGCTGGAGATATAGTCAGAATCCCTTGAGTGACTGCTGCCTAAAAACCTGGGATAACATTTTTTTATATGTCCATTTTGGAGCAAGTAACATCTTCAGTACTATTGATTATTTCTTTCAAGTATATTTACATTGTTATAAATTGGAGCCTCTAGTTTAAAAAAAATAATGCTGTGTGGCCTAATGGAGAGGAAGTAACAGGCGAAGGAATTACACGTTTTACCCAACCAAAATTTAAACAAAATAAAAACGGGCTGACTACACATTTTCCTCCACCTATATATAGTTGCTTGAACCCTATGTACTATTTTCTTTATATTTCGAGTTTTTACACAAACCTATCATCTTGCGATTTTACTTTTTCCTTTTCTAGTCTGATCTTATCAGCTATAACCTTATGCGAGGTAGTTAGCTATAATGCTAGGAAAGATTGATTCTCAATGTTCAAATCTGAGTTTTTATCTTTTGATATGTATTTGGTCTATTTTATTTCATTGACATTATACCAAATTTAGGTTGAAAAGGTAAATATAAAACCATATTATTAAAAGAACCCTAGATAACAGTGTAGCATTCCTTTAAATTTTTTTTAAAACAAGAATGCCTTTTAATATAACAATTATCAATAAAAGTGATAGAATCAAGAGCTTAGATGTGATGTAAATGGGAACTTTATATTCCTTGTAGGCATAACTTAATGTTACCTCTTAGGTAGAAATGGAAGCAGAACTAAAGGAGCTGTTGTAGTGGTGTCTGTTTTTATTACCAAAATATGAATATTGTTAAGTTAAAAATTTTTAATCTTCAATAATTTTACTCTAGGACAATTTAAATACTAATTTAATAAAGAAACACCAGTACAACGGGTATTTATATTATTGTTATAAATTTATCTTAAGACACTGTTATCTTTGTATAATTTGTATAAGAGTAACCCATTTTTAAAGAATCCCTAGATAGAGTAAATGGAATTTAAACATCTGTGTGTGTTATAAGGTAGCGATCCTCAGCCTCCCTAACACTGAGGCCCTTCAACACAGTGGTCCTCACCCTCCATAACTGAGACCCTTTAACACAGTGGTCCTCATCCTCCATAACTGAGACCCTTTAACACAGTGGTCCTCACCCTCCCTAACTGAGACCCTTTAACACAGTGGTCCTCATCCTCCATAACTGAGACCCTTTAACACAGTGGTCCTCACCCTCCCTAACACTGTGACCCTTTAACACAGTGGTCCTCACCCTCCATAACTGAGACCCTTTAACACAGTGGTCCTCATCCTCCCTAACTGAGACCCTTTAACACAGTGGTCCTCACCCTCCCTAACTGAGACCCTCTAACACAGTGGTCCTCACCCTCCCTAACTGAGACCTTTAACACAGTGGTCCTCACCCTCCCTAACTGAGACCCTTTAACACAGTTCCTCATGCTCTGGTGCTCCAATAATAAGATTATTTTGTATTGCTGCTGTAAAACTGTAATTTTGCTACTGTTGGGAATCATAGTGTAAATATCTGATATGCAGGATATCTGATATGTCAGCCCTATGAAAGGATCATTTGAACCTCAAATAGGTCATGAATCACATGATTGAGAACCTCTGTTATAGGGCCTTTTATGGTATCTAACATTGTATCTTAACATTTTAAATATCAACAAAGAAGTAATTTAAATAACTGGACTCAGTTGGTATATTTTTAATAGAAAAATGGTTGCTTAATTTGTAAAGAATTTGGATTTAAAACAATTATTTTTGTCAATTTTAAAACTGAAATTTACCTTTGGTAAATATTTGGTGAGAACCACCATTTCAATTTTAAAACTAAAATCCAAATTATACTGCATAGTGAAAAAATATTTTTATTAAGACAGTGAGAATTCTTACATTTTTTGATTATGAAAACTAGGTTTTCATAAAGAATTTTGAGTTAGAAAAGAGAACAGAAAAATATGATACATGAAAGGACCTAATGCTCTTGCTTTTAGCTCCATTAAAACAAGATTAGCATTATTTTACTACTCAGGGATATACCAAGAGGAATATTAAAAATCACAAACAATTTAAAGGTATCTGATTATTAAAGTGTTTAAGAAACAGAGTGAAAAAGTTAGTTACTGGAAACGCAAATATCAATGGAGCAGAAGATGAGCATGGTCAACACTTTTGTAGTCTACTCAGATGTGTCTCCTTGACATGAAATGTGAATCTAACAGTCCATCTTCTTGAGGTCTGTGGTGCAGCAGTTAGAGGAACCAAATGAAGGCAGTCTGACGTGGAGTTCTTACTACCCTCTTGCACGTGAAGTTACCTGCTTCCTTTTATCCTCAAGGAACAGTCTTGTACCTAATTCTAAATTTTAATTGTCATATTTAAACTTCCTTTATTAAAGTTAGTTTTATGAATATTTCTAAACTTAAGAAAATCTTACCATTGTCAAAATAATCATTTTGTCTCAAGATGTTGAATTTTGACCTTAAAATTTAATAACCTTTATATTATAAACAACTTAGTTATAAGTGTATGTACTTATAAAATTTTAATTTCTATGATCTTTCTATAACATACTCTTATTTTCTGACATTATTTTCATTCATTTCCATTTTGGAACAATCTTTACCTTACCAAAATCCTTGTTCATCCCAAAACATTTTTTTCTTTAATCTTCTTTACCAAAAATATGTCTCATGCCTATAGACTTTTATCTCATTTTGTAAAACTTGATGGGTCTGCTTGTATTATTATTGTTACTATTATTATTATATATAG
Source organism: Phyllotis vaccarum (assembly GCA_033318265.1). Taxonomy (NCBI): domain Eukaryota; kingdom Metazoa; phylum Chordata; class Mammalia; order Rodentia; family Cricetidae; genus Phyllotis; species Phyllotis vaccarum. The sequence continues at coordinate 101,083,889 of JARWLC010000005.1, read as the reverse complement.
CTTAGATATTCTTTTAATAAGATAATTTCAGTGAAAATTCAGAAAGCTATGTAAAACACAGATAAAATACACGTATATAATATATGGATCAAATATACAACTTTAAATAAAGGTAAAACGCATTAATAGTGTTATTTTAAAAGCAAATTTAAATTATTTGTCAAAGATCTAAGTCATCATAGCAGACACTTTGAAACTGTTTTTGTTTTTAAAAAGCACTCACTTCTCAACAGAATTTATGAGCATCCAAAGCAGGACGAAGTATGGCATTTCTTAATTTTATTCCTTTTGAGACACTAGTTTACCTTTGTAGTATGTTAATAACTAAACTATTTTTTATCTAAAGCATTTTTTATTTAAAATTCAAAACACAGATAAATAATAGTTCCTAATATATTAACTTTTTATAGTTTCTGTAAAAATTAAGGTATGTTTTTAAATCTTGAAGAAGCTTTTTAAAATGACAATTAAATAAATGTTTAGAATTGTATCTTCTATAGGCCTGGTGAAGATATGGACTCAGAAAACCTGTTTGATCATTTATTTATTTTCAAGAGGCAGTGCTGATAAAATATCGTTAAAACTCTTACATGTTTATATTTATATACATGTACACATGTATATACAGAATGTAACTAAGGGCACAGAGGCACATCTTCCTCTTTATTTTTGGAATAGAGGTCAACACCTCACAGAACAATTATCTACAAAAGAAAATTTAGCCTGGAGAAGGACTAATCATCTCTTAAAATGAGCACTAGCAAGTAATAGGGACCAGGTTGTAGGACCATAACTGGGAAGAATTAATGGGATAACATCTTGACAAGAGCTGTATAATTATGTCCTTTAAAATGTGTATTAATTATCCCAGAACTACAAAAATCTCTCCTTGTTTCACACTGATTAAGGATGTAATTTTCCTTCTTTGCCATTATTTTGACCCTTTAGTTGACGTTCTGGAAATGCATCAAACCTTAACTTGTTAATACAGTTGGAGCTGGGACGCTTTCCTATTAAAATTTTGGTCTTACTTGTTGTAGAATATTATTTTAAGGTGTGTTATTTTTTGTTTATTCTCTAGAATACTTGTTTAATGATTCAAAGATGTATTTAATTAAATAAAATCCACAGATTCTGAGTCAGTAAATTAACTGACACAAAGTGGAAACAGGTGGGAAAAGATTTTTAAAGAGGGGTGAGGAGAAGCACCAAGGCTTTTTGGAGGACTCTGGGAGAGGAGGTGAGCTACTTGCTATCCAGCCTCTCTTAGGAACAGAATTCCACCATAACCTTTGAATTCTGAGTTCTTTAGAAAGACAGAGATTTTGTTAAGCTCCTTTTGTAGCATTCAAAAAGTCCCTTGGGCTAAGGCTTTGTGGCCTAACCTTTCAGAGTTGCAGTTGCCAATTTGGACAATCATGGCTTAAAAGGCAGAGGGAGGGGAGGGAAGGAGGGAGGGAAAAGGGGGGGTACACACAACACTATCAGCCAAGTGACACTGGGCTAATTTACCAACTTTAATTTACATGAATACTTACATAGTAGGGAATTTGGTTCTGAGTAAAAACATAAGCCTATACAGACAGTGTGGCTCTAATGAATGTTATTTCATATAAAGAATTTTATCATTTTAAGGCTTCTAAAATGCTTGACAGATGAAAATACATAATTTTTAAATGCTTTAAGATGTTCAGAGTATCTGTTTTGAAGCTAATATGTATCTATTAAGCATGTCAATACATTACCCAAATAGTTATATTCATAAATATGCATATTCACAATTTAACTAGACTTTGTAAAAAATAAAATAATTTTAGCAAACTAAATCAACAACAATAAAAAGGGACATGGCCACATGATGCTAAGACTTTTTGGCACAAACACATGTCTATAGATGCATGTGACAGAACTGCATGAAATCTAGGTGCACCCAGTTTTGTTTTTTTTAAGGATTGAAAGTATATATACCTATCTCTTTAAGATCTAAGAAATCTAAAGCAGAAAATGGCATTTGTCATGTATACTTAAACAATAACTTTTCTACTTCTTAACAGCTAAGTAGCTAAGGGTAAATACCTTTCCCGATAAAAATGCTTAATTTTTAATGTTACTTTAGGCAAAAGTTTTGTTCTGCTTTCTTCTCTTTTGATTTATAGTTAGGTGAAATTAAATTTTCTGTGCTTGCTTTTATATTATAATAGAAAAAGAAAAGAAAGAAAAGTGTGCTTTTTGATAAGGCATCCACTGGCCCATTATCAACTAGGAATATAGTTTCCTTGGTAGAGCTGGAAGTGTTGACCTGTCTTAGGTGGGCAACAAAGGCCTTTGCACATAGTCATTTACTCAGCGTTCCCCTGCTACTACTGCATGGGTAGATACTTTGTTCTTTTAACCTTTCATAAAATGAGAACACACAAATTAAAATTGATCTATTTTGAGTTTAAAAGTTATGGAAGTCAGGCTCTTCTGAAGAATATCATAAGGAGGGAATCTGGTAGCATTCCCTTTTCTAAACAACTCAATTCACAGAAAACAGAGGAGAGGGATGAGGTGGGTGTCAAGGAATCAGAGAGCACCTAAACACCAAGTCAAAAAAGAAGCATCTATTCCTAACGTGCCGCTTGGGGTAGCAGTTCTTCACTGTGTCTCAGGTTGTTCTGTTAGAGGTAGGAAGCATGCTTTGGACATGTGGGGAAACAGCTTCTGTAAAATCATCCAAAAATAGCCATTAGACCCAAAAGCAGAGTATGGCAGAGCTCAGAGGATTTATGTTTCCATGCCAATGGTATTGAACAAAAGATAAATGGTTTTATGTACAGAAAAACATAAGCAAAAGGACCCAAGATAACATTTTAAGTCATGATTTTTTTCAGTGTAGATCAGTTAATGGAAAGGTGGGGAAAAATCACTAACAATGCCTCAGCTACCAGAGTGCTATAGCAATGCTGGGAATGAGACACAGCTCCACATGTTCATCTGAAAGAGCAGAACCAACACCATCCTAAGAACAGCCCTCCGTCTGGTGACCCAGGGCAGAACTCAAGTCCTCAAAATATGCTGTGACCGCAGAATTTAAAGCAAACATCCTAGACACAGTCGAACAGGAGGCATGGTAGTAAAATTTAACAAGAGCAAGATGTGTCTGCAGACATCCTATATCCTGCCATAAATCTGGTCTGTGTTCTATAATCAATAACAATTTTGCACCTGTAGCCTGACCAATAATTTCAAAGGCTATCTCACTCTGTGTCCCTTTACCCAATCTTAGAATGCCAAGACATACAGCTCCCTGCTTGTGGTTTTTCTCTATATAAGCCCTTTGTAGTTAGGGCTCAGAGCTTCCTCCTTCACTCACTGTAACTGGAGTGCTGGATGAAGCCTTTGCCCAGTCTTGGGGCAAAAAAAAAAACCCCAAAACTTTGTTTTTGCATTGAGAGGTCCAGTCTGTGGTTTTGTTGGGGGTCTTAAGATGTGGGCACAACACATCCTTCACAGCCTGAGTGGTTCCCCTAAACCTGAGAGACTTTTGTTCTGGGGCCATAATATTTTCCTTTGTTATAGAATTCTGTTCTCACAGGAGAAGAGAAATGAAGAAGTGAGGTCAAAGGATGGAATAAGAGTAGGGGCTTATCCTCACAATTTATCTCCAGAACGTTTAACATTCTTCAATTTTACTTATTTTTAATATCTGCTTTTAACTCACACGAAGTTTTAACAGCTCATCCTAGGTTTGTAGTTTTATAATTTCTTTTTTCTTTTCCCTTTTAGATGATTTTTACATTTCTGTTGAAACAGGCTGCCCGCTTATTATCTTTTGTTTTATTGCCCAGCACTTGTAGTTTTGCACACAAAAATAACAGTTTTGAAACAACGAATGTTCTCTATTGAAAGAATCATAAAACCAAGCTATTGGTGGTTCAATCTCATTTTTCTATATACTTGCAAATTGGATGTTCATAATTATCATGCATAAAGCTAGCCAGAGCACCTGATGTCAGTACATCTTCAAATACTTTTTCCTGTTTCAAAACCATGTTTTGTCTTTTTTTCTTCCTATTGGAAGATTTGAAACTTCTTCATGCTGGCCAGGGATATGTATTTGATGTCAGTTTTATATTGTTTGGGGGCATTTCCTTTCTTAGCTTTCACGCTGAGACCATCTTCTTCTACTGTTTCTTGGGCTTATCCTGTACATTTATGGAAACAGAGAGTGCTCAAGACACAGGATAATCAAACTCTTATGTGTGTCTTCTTGGATGATCCGTTAAAATTCTTTATGAACTAGCAACGGAGTAAATTTGGGTTGCCTTACAAGCCATTGCAGGTGTGGGAGTTCTTCTTCATACTTCTACCCTAGTAAGCTGGAGGGAATTGATAGAAAAATGCAAAATTAGGTATTTGAGGAAAAATGAAATCAAAGATCAAGTGGTAATAAACCAAAATGTTCCAAAGGCAAAGAAATCCCAAACAGAAAACCAAATAACTTCAAACTTCTAAAAGTAAAATAAGGCTGCAAATAAGCCAAATAGTCAAATTTAAAAGTGTCTACAAACTGGAAAGCAAGCAATTAAACAAACCAGAGGACTAGACCCAGATGTAGGAAACTCTCAGGCATTTGAATACTTGGTCCTCAGTAGGTAGCTATAATAAAGATTAGGGGTGTGGTCTTCTTTTGGAGAAAGTATGTCACTGGGAGCAAACTCTGGGATTTTAAAAGATTCACATTATTTCAGTTAGCTTTTTCTACATCCTACTTATAGGTTATGATGTCACCATGTCTGATTGCTGCCTGGTGTCTCTGCTCCACCATCACAGACTATAACAGTCTGCATATAAGACAAAAGCAAACTCTTCTATAATTTGATTGGTCATGTTTTTTGTTTGCTTTATTACATCACTAAAAAAGTAACTAAAACAACTTCTAAAGAATATGAAAAAAATAGAATCTTTAATACTTTAAAAGCAAACCAAAACCAAAAAGTTATCAACCAAATAAGGTTCCCGTAAATAACCAGATTAGAATAAACAAATGGCCTGTCAACTAAGCCAACAGAGGTCCAGGAGATTTCCAGAAAGAACTCACTATAATCTACTTAAGGAGAGAATGTTTGATAGGCTGGGTTCAGTGGATTCATGCTGTTATCTTGTTTCCATCTTCTCCTATGAAATAGATTGTGCTTGGGGCCCCATGTTTGGTGCCATAATTGTCAACACAAAACAGCTTCAGTGGAAAAAAGATTATCTTAGTTAATTAAGGTTTCTATTGTTTTGAAGAGACACCATGATCATGACAACTCTTATAATGAAAAAAAAACATTTAATTGGAGTAGCTTACAGTTTCGGAGGTTTATTCCATTATCATCATGGTAGGACGTGATGGCATGCAGGCAGACATGGTTCTGGATAGATCTTAATCAAAAGGAAACAGAAAGTGGACTGTCTCACTGAGCATGGCTTGAGCATATATAAAGCCTCAAAGCCTGCCTCCACAGTGACATGCTCCCTTCAACAAGACCACCTATTCCAACAAGGCCACACTTCCCATCAGTGCCACTCCTTTTGGGGGTATTTTCTTTTAAGCTACCACAGGGATTTATTCTGGGAACAAATATGATTGACCCTGGCCCAGGAACACAGATTTACATGACTCCAAATTTCATGTTCCAACATAAAAGTCATTTTATGAAGGACTTATACTAACAGAATAAAGAAAAGATACTTTTCAAATACATTGGTGGAAACATCAAAGAGGTGGATTACTACCAAGCAAAAATAAAGTTAGCCCAAGATAAATTGTACTTAGGCTCTAGACCTGCAACATTCTAACCTCTCTACATCACTGAAGTTTGGATTAGTTGATGAACCTGTGGAATATTCAATCTTACGTTACAGCTGCTTTTGGGAGACTTGAACTTTGCTAATACTAAAAAATCTTTTTGTAGGTGTCTCTATAGTGTGTTTCTAGAAGAGATTAACCTTTGAGTTAGTGGACTGAGCATTATGTTCTTCCATCAGTGTGGATAGGCTCCTCCAGTTCACCTGCTGAGAGCTCAGAGAAAAGGGGAAGGCAGGTATATTCTGTTATATACAGAAAGAATATCTTTGTTCATCTGCTCTTGTCACCTGGTCATGCAGGGCATTGTGATTTTAGATTTCAGGATCAGTAACTCCTGATGTCATAGGACTTTGACTATAGATGGAGAATTAAGCCATTGACTCTCCCAGTAGACTTGTCTGTGGATTCAGTCTGAATTAAAACACCTATTTTCCAGGATTCTCTGCATTGAGGAAGGCCTGTGGTGACAATTCTTAGCCAACATAGTCACCAGGTCCAGTCCCCAAGTAAATCTATGTTTACACTTCTATTCTGTTTCTTTAGAGGACACTGAAATGTTTGTCCATAATTCTCCTTCATTTTTCACCCAGGGTGATTGATGACAACCTGCACTACTTCTGTCTTAGAACTTTGTTGCCATTTTTGAAGTGTCTGTGAAGGAGAGTCAGTTCTTTCCTTGGCAAGATGAAGTGATACATACAGAAGAACTCATGAGAGCCTAAGACATTGAGACACATGTCATGTCCAATCAAAAGTTTTTTAAAAAGGTAAACAGAGGATTGAAGACATCTCATCAGAGATGAGGTAGACAAGGTAGGGGCTCCTTCTTAACCTTGAGTATTGGCATCCTATAATCAGACTATGAACTGTTTAATGAGGAAAAGGAGTATCATATGTAAGTCTGGTCAATCTTCCCATTGACTCAATCTTTCATTATCTGTTTATCATGATGCTGGTTATATCATAACATCAGCACAGCATCTCAGTTCCATTGGAAGCAGAACCAACATTGGAGTTAAGATCTTAAAGGAGACAGACACACCTCAAAATGACTTGATGGAAATTTAAATCCTTCTTAATTAGTTATATATTACATTTTGATGTATGGAATTAATGAACTTATTGGGGAGAGAAACAAAGTTGTCTACATGCATTAGAGATTCTATGATAATCATAACAGAAAAGTGCTTTCACAGTCTTCTTTATATCAAAGAAATAATGTTAAATAATGGTTTTAAAATAATCGATTTTACTGTACGAAAGGGGTGGCAAATAATTAAAATATGAATTACAAAATTAAATTATAATATGACATCTTAAAAGAAAAGCACTTATACAATTGCAGAATAGTTTACCTTCCTGTGTTCTTAGCTACAGGGTTGACAGTTGTTATGCCTGGGGCTGGAGAGATGGCTCAGAGATTTCCAGTGCATATTGCTCTTGCAGAGGGGCTGAATTCCTAACATTCACAACGAGTGAATCACAACTATGTGCATCTCTGACCCTAGGAGTATCTGACACCTCTGGCCTCTGAACAAACTAACACTCATGTGCACAAGCCTACGCACAGCCCCCTCCCACATGCATAATTAAAAATAATAAAGTAAATCTTAAAAACCCAGTTAACTACATTTCAGTGTTGGCCTTTCCTAATAAGAAAATAATATGATATCATCATTTAGCTTCATATTCTGACCATCGGTGATCTGAATAATGTCTGAGGAACAAATGGGGGAAGGACTGGGAAAAGGGCAATACTTTTGCCGAAACCTGAGTTTGTCAGGTTATATGAATAGCTGGCTCAGGAATGCAGATGCACCAGGTAACACAGGTGCATCATGGAAGATGGAAGGTAAACAGTGCTAGAGAAGAAGAAATGTGAAAGGGGAGCATGTTAAGTTATCCTGAGGGAGCTCGAGAGATAGAGGAAAGAAATTAAAGGATGAGGAGTACAAGTAAAAACACCTCACAACAGACTTCAGAGCACAGTGGGACCAGATGTCAGATGCTTAAATATTTAAAATATCTACATCTGGCTAAGGAATACACAAAATTAGTCCTTTTCTAGGTTCTGATTTTGATAATCATTCCTTCACAATATCTTGGAAAGCCAAAGAGATTTCTGCAATTAGATGTGCTCCTAAGTGAGAACCATGAAGCACTAGCCTGTACTTCCCTCTCCTTCTGCCTCATTTCATGTATTTCTTGATGTCTCAGACACAGTGGTTCACATTCTCCCCAAACCAAAGCCACTCAGATTGCCCCAGGTTCAGGCTATGCTCACCTTCTGAAACACAACCTCAATGAAGGGGCCAAGACCTGGGAATGGTATGATTCCAGAGCCTCTGGTACCTGAATGTGACTTAGAAAGCTATAGAAGAGGACACAGCTGAAATGTTTCCTTCTCCTCGTGGGTTTCTTGCCTGATAATAGACAAATGCAAGGTTCTCTACAGAAGGCCAACAGCAGGGACCAGTTTAGTCCAGGCTGCAGGATGATGTTAGTAAGAGCATCCCTCCTGAAGGATAAAACTCTTCTACAGTTATGGGAAAGGTTTGCAAGAATTTTTTTTTAAAGTTAAGATTAACAGAATGGTTGGGATGGTAAGATTTGGTTTGCCATTGGCTGCCTGTGGCTGTCAGAGAAATAACAGATGGCAACTGAAGTCAGGTGTCAGACCATCAGGAGAAAAATCCCTGATGGGTGAATCTCAGATAGTCAAATCCCTGAGACCACAGACTCAAGAATGTCTTTTGCTTCTGCTGTGCCTTTACACGTTGGTGCTGCCATCTTCTCTGGTATCTGGTATGGTGTGAATGGGTGTGGAGAGATTTCCCCACTGCCTGTAGTGTAGTGTGTTTATCTCATGGAAATATCCTGTTCTACTGGACATTTTTATCTGTGGGTCATTACAAAGATGATTTCTTCCTAAGCTGTAGTGTCTAGTTGATAATAATAATGTTAATTTAAATAGAGTTTTGAAGATAAAAAAATAAAACAAGGAAGTGTCATACAGATAGAACATGAGTTTCTATTGAGGAGCCACATAGATTGGACTAGGTTAATGGTTAAGAAAAACTGTTGAGTCCTAGTTAGGCAAGATAGCTTAGATTCTTTTAACCTTAATGATGTGGGAATGCCCTTCCTTATGCTGTGAATCTCAATCTTTGAATAAAGGAGCTGTTTTGGGCCATGGCGGGTACCGTAGAAATAGGTAGGAGGAGAAATCAGAGCTTATGTGGGAGAAGCAGGGTGGAGTCAGGCAGATCGAGCCAGCCACCCAAGGAACAACATGTAAGGAACACGCGTGAGCCACGGGCCGGGGCCACGTGGCCCACGGATTAATAGAAATGGGTTGATTTAAGATGTAAGAGCTAGCTAACAATGTGCCCGAGCCATAGGCCAAACAGCATGAAGTTAATAGAAGCGTCTGAGTCGTTTCTAGGGGCCTGGGCGGTGGTGCGCGGATAAGCAGTCCCAGCGGCGGGTCTGTGGGTCCCAGATCTCTGGCGCACGGGACTCGAAACCCGCTACTACAACACCTTAATATTGGGAGATTGTGGGCAGGGCTACCAGACTAGGAGAACTCTGGGAACTGGAAGAACAGGGCAGAAGGCCAGAGAGAAGCCAGAAGGAGCAGAGGACAACTATGCTACCCTGAGAAAAGGTACTGAGCCCCATGGCTGAACAGGACAAGAGTCATGGGTTAGATTAAGGGGTAAAGAGATAGCAAGTTGTATGCCTGGGCCTTAGGCCAATCAGCCTAAACCTATTGTAAGCATCTGTGTGTCTCTGTGGGTCTGTGGGTTTGCGGGCCAAAACCTGGAGGCTAGGCACAAAAGTCCGGGCCAGAAACCTCCTACTACAGGAGATGTTTCACATTCATTAGCTGAAACAAGCCTTATAATACTTAAGGTCAGATTAGATGTTTTGATAATATCATTGAGGCAAAAACTCCAAGAAGACAATGTAAAGTTTTAGAAAGGCACATAGTTGAGTGAAGAACTCTTTAAGGTCAGGGAACAAAATACAAAGCCTCCCAATTATTGCTAGCTGATGTACTTACCTTGCTAGGATTGGTTGATGATCAAAGATGATGAATCCTTATACCCATTTCTGCCTGCAATCTCCTAATATATATATATATAATAAATATATTATATATAATTTATTTTATATAATATATATTTAAAAACTATTGATAAGTGGATATGCACTGCAAAGATTTAAAATAGAGCTGACTGATTCTTTTTCTTATACAAAAGTTTATGTTTTGGATTCCTTTAAGATTCCTCATAAGATTACCTTTCAAGTTAAGTCATAAAGTAATTGATCCTTTTTTTTTTTTGTAACTGCAAAATTCAGCCTGCTAATAAAAGACCTGATTGAGTAGAATATCTTACTTACCTATACAACTGATCTATAACAAGTTGTTTGGGTTTGAATGTATGTGGGTTCTTAGGATAATTTGTCTTTCACCTGAAATACATACAATGCTTAATTACGTATGGAATATAAAAAAACATTCTGTTTTTTGATGGTACTCATTGTAATTATTCACTTGAAAAACACAGTGGAATCACACTGTAATTTCTATAATACCTGAAAGATTTTTCTGCGGTATATAAGCTATAAGGGAAAGAGCAGAAATGAAGTTAAAATGGGCTCAAAAGAAACACCAAGAGCAAAGACAGAATCTGAAGAATAAAGATAGAGTTAGAAGAAAGATATCAAGAACGAGAGAAAGAAACCACAAGGAACATAAAGAATAGAGAATACAAAAGAGGAAACCATCAAAAGAGCGTTTTTCTGAACACCGAAGTCCTCTTAAAACACACCAATCCAAGATTAATATTTATTGAAATATAAGCCAACACTCACAATACAGGTAACAGCTTATATAGGCACCTGATAGACTGGATTATCCACGCAATGGGCAATAGATCCTGAACTGGTCTCTCCAGCAGTCAGGAACCAAAAAAAACGAGGCCATAAAATCCCAGCAGACCCTTTTTAATGGGGTTGGCCACTCCTCCTTCAGGAGCCTGGGACCCTGGATAAGCGTCTTTGGACCTTATCAGCTGACACCTGAATCCCATCACGTTTCCCCCTAATTCTCTCAGATAAAAAAGTAATAATTGAGCCAAAGATGATTCTTTTTGAGTCCTATATTGCTAGAGTCTGGTCTCTGAACAATGATAATTGCGTTACTTAAGATAAAATAAAGGGGATCTAGTAAAAGCATTTTTTAAACTATAGAAGATGGTAGAAAGCAGGAAACAGTGCCAGGTTTTTAAACAAAGATGAGACCCATGCTAAAAAATATTCCAGAAAATTCAATTTGCCACACTCAAGGGTTTGACCAAAACATAGATGAAATCAAGAGCTGGGATGGGGAGATGTGATAAAAAGATTAGATAGTGTGGAATGAGTTATGTTTATTTGAAATATCACCTAGGAACTATTTAATTGTTGTAAAGTTGGTATTTGGTAGGTAGGGGCGTTGTGCCCTGAATGTTTACAGAAAGCCAATGGGTATGGACAGTGTTGGTATTTGGTAGATAGGGGTGTTCTGCCCTGCATGCCTACAGATAGCCAATGGGTATGGACAGAGGGCTTTCTGGTGGGAGTGGTGAGGACTGCAGGAGGTTAGCTAAGAAGGTTTCCCTTGTTCCCTCATCCAACAACATTTATGAAGGACGGGTCAGTGGTATGATGTGTCATAGAATCACAATAACTATTATTCAAGCACCATTGGAAGTAAATTTCTGGATTTATCCTCCTTTGCTATGACACACAGGACAGTTTTTGACACTTACCTATCATACTGAATCCTAAGGAAACTATATTGGTTCTTATAAATAATAATTGGCTATAAGATATCTAGCTGTTTATGTTCAAGATTTTCCTAAATGTCTATTTCACTCAGGCCATGGGCTTTCATATAATAGACAATTTATTTCCTAAGGAGGCAGCCAGCTTTGTTAAGAAAGTATGATAAATTACTCTTGTGTTAATTGTTACATTATAATTCTTTATTTTAAACAGTAAGCTCTGTTGTATCAAAGACACACTTGCATTTACTCAGGAAATACCATTTTAACTGGTGAGTGATTTTACTGATAACAATTGAAGTACAGAGAAAAACATATAACTTACCCACAAAAGCAGAGACTAGAAAATTTCCTCTTTTATTACAGTGGGATAGTCTACACAACAGGGAAAATTAAAATGGGATTTAGAGACTCATTCTTGTGTTGTTTAATGGGGAACTTTTATAATTTTACTTTAATTACCTTCAGATTATTATTTGTTGTTTAAATTAATCCACAAACATGTTTGTCTTCTATTTTTTAAATTGTGAGCTCATGAACAAAATTGCTTTCTTTGTGTCTCACCAAATATAAATGAAAAAGAGTTTCTAGAAAAAAGAATAATTTTCTAAATATCTGTATCATTGATATTCATAAGGTGTCTCTCTTGCTTGAATAATCTTTATAAATACATATTTAAATCATGAAAAGTACCATAGGCTAATTCTGATGCATGTTGTGTTTTTCTAAACACAGTAATATTTGTCTCCAAGGTCAACTTCATATGCCTATGAGTAGTAGCCACAAAGGATGCCATATTTGGTTAGCACTTTTTGATAGAAAAAAAGAAGACTGTGGTACCCTGGTGGCATTGCTGGCACCAAATCTTAGGGCATTTCTAAGCACCTACTGCCAGCTACACACACACAAACACACACACACACACACACACACACACACACACACACACAGAGCTATGTAAATACCTACCCTATATAATTTTGAACTTGTATATGTGTCAATGTAGATAATCTTCAAAACAATCCTATGAGGTGAGCACTGATTTATTATCATTTTAAAATGAGAAGGCTGAAGCACAGTGAGGTTACATGCATGTCAGCTAGCAAAAGGAGTTCTGGCCACAGTCATATGGATCTAGACTATTAACCATACAGCCTTGAAAACATTCTTTTATTGTTTATTCTCCCACTGTGTAAACATCGTCTATAGTTAAAAATGATAGTTCACTTTTCAAATAAATTTGCTAAGATACATAAATTTGAAGTATAGTCACAAAATTATTTTTTATTTTATTTTGCTTTTAAAGTTAAAAATAACTAATTTTGGTATTTGGGAAGAAATTAATCATGTATAATAACAAGTGCATTCACATGGGATCATTTTAATACACATTCACCCTCATGTAGATGTATATACATGCTATGAACTAAGTGCATGTAATCTTATGGTTCATACTTATTTACTACAAAAACCTTTTGAATTTTATGTATTTTCTATGAAAAATTACAATGATTCTTCATTATCTAATACTAATAGCACATAATTACTTTTGATAATTCTAGGTTCATCCTCAATTATCTCAGTGCCAGAGGAGAAGAGACCAGAAAGAGCAACCAGAAGCCGAATCTGCCCACCTTGGTTCAGAGGAAGCCCTGTGAGCCACTGGTTGAGTGTATGATTAGGGACATTCTTATGGTGCTTCCTAGTGAGGACATTCTCCTAACTGAGTCCTCTTTAGAAGGAGCTCATCAACAAAGATGGTGTGTGAGTTTCCACATCTTGGCACCATATCCATAAGGTGAGAAGACCCACAGCAACTCACAGCTCCATGGTGTTCCCAATTTTCATGAGTCATGATGTCTTATAAACCCTCCGGTGTAGGAAGGTGCTCCATCATACATATGCCATAAATATCATTCATTACAAGACACTATGTCTTGTTTGTTTAAAAATCACATTCTTTTGGTAATACTGTTTCAAATCTTTCCATGAAGTGTGTGTGCATTTGGGAACTCCAGAAAAATATTTTGCTTTGTTACTTAACTTAAAATATTCTTTTTTAAAAAAGGAACAAAACACATATGATATCAAACCAGAAAGGTGACCACTTTGAAGAATTAAAATATTTGAAGACATCAATGTATAAAAACACGTTTCCTTAGGTGATATCTAAATGCATCCTGTAAAATTTCAAGACAAAAGAGGTTTCTCAGTTACTTTCTTTCCACTGGATTAGTCTACAACAAAAGCAGAAAGCAGTTCTGTGACATAGTGGGGAGCGAAGAGGGGATTATATGTGTTACAAAAAGAAAAAAAAAAATCTCCATTTTCCCCATTGAGAATAATTAAAAGTAGAAAAAAAAATGGTCCATGAAAACTGCAAGGTGTTAATGAACACTTCTCTGAGCAGTGGAACCCCAGTAATGAAAGGGTTATGTGTTAGAGCGGAAATGCCCAGTGCAACATCTCAGGCAAGACGTAACTAATGGATTAGATTCTACTTTTCTCATCTATCAGCAAAATAATTATTTTAAGAGATATTGAAAGTCACCTAGTAATTTATTCCTTTGCATAAATTCATGGTGAGGAGTCTCTTTTGCTTTGGTTTGTTAGAACAAGCATGAATGCCTCACCCACACTAGGTATGGAGAAGAATGGAAAATAAATTGTGGAACTTGGAGAATCTGGTGCCCTAGAAGGCTGACTCAGAGTCTATAGTTGTATTTGGAACAAGATTAAATGATCTGATCAGCAATCACTGGTTTATAAGAAACCACACCATAAGATTAAAGAAACCCCATTTTCTCCCACAGCTGAGCAGACAATAAGTCAGCTACTGCTATACAGCCTATAATACGCTTTATGAGAATGCCTCTCCTGATGCCTGTGCTGAAATCTATATTAAAACCTTCCTTTGAAAATCTGTTAAAACAGATAATCTGATTTCAAAAATAAGATAAGGCAGAGGCTACAGAGAAAGGCACTGTCTGGCATCAGTGAGCAAGCTTTGCCTGTATGCTTCAGTCAAAAGATGTCTTCTTTGTGAATGAGGTTAAAACTATTTGAAAACAAAGTGACCCACTTAGCACTTAATAGAATATATCCCGCTGGTCCCCATTCCTATTTTTGAAGGGACATCAACAAGAGTATAAGATGACATCTCAATGAATTAAGTGGGATGCTTCATCTCAAATTATGCCAATCTCCCTGTTTTGAAACTGTGGAGAAGATACAGCCCGGAGATGCAGTACCTTAGCCAAAGGCTGTAAGGAGGTCACAGGGGAGTAGACTTGAGGACCCTGGGAATTAGCATGTGATCTAACGTGGTAACTCCATTTGCAGTTATTACAGATGTGGAGTTCATAGAGACGATAGTGGGAAAAATGATCAGCATGTGATCCAATATAGGAACTCTATTCCAATTACACCTGAAGTGTTTACCAGAGAGGTAAATGTTAGGAAAGTTATACAAGTCTGAACACCATATTCTCCAAAGATTAAGCAATGCAGCCTTACTATCTGATAAAGTATAGTAGCCGTCTCTTTAGCAACCATTTACAGAGAGCTTCCACTGTCTTTTAGTGCATTTGTGTTCGCTTTCATTGTTGCCATGTACGGGTGGTCCATGTGTGTATGTGTGTGTGCGTGCATGTGTGTGTGTGTGTGCATATGTGTGAGTGTCTGTGTGAGTGTGTGTGTGAGTGTATGCGTGTGTGGTATGTATGTGTGCATGTGTTTGTATGTGTTTGTGTGTGTGTGTGTGTGTGTGTGTGTGTTGTTAGACGTTCTTGATATTGAACTAAGATTTCACACAGGCTGGAAATCCTATCTGTCATTGGGTTACAGTCTCAGGTCTGTATGTATCTTTTAAACCAATGATTGGATTACAAAAGCTCTTTGAATAACTCTTCCCTGAAGCATAGTCTACTGAAACAAACCCAAGGAGAAATAATGAGGAGAATTAGTAAACAGCATATTCCATCTTTGTTTTCTAAACAGTGAATTCATAAAAGTCATCTGTCACTTTCATTTTAAATTTTCAGCTACAGGCCTTTAAAGAGGATGGGGAAAAATAAATTTCTCAGGTCTGTTTATTTTCAAAAGTTGAAGATGTTTTAAAATGCAACACAGATCAGCATAACTATGTGAAAATAAAATATGAGATATGTGTGTATTTTTACTTTCCTGATAGCTTCAGGTAAACATTTCAAAAAAGTAAAATTAATTTTTAATATGTTTTATCTATACTACTAAGTCCAAAGTATAATTTCACCTAAATAACAAATGACATTATTGTGATATTATATGTTCTTCTTGACTCACCGAGTCTTTGACATCTTGTGTCTTTTCTACTTACAGTACATGAAAAACTGACCAGGCTACATTTCTGAATTTGATTTTCTCAGTGCAGGTTTTATTTGGTCATGTAATTCTCCCATCAACAGCACAGAGTCACAGAGCACTTGGATCTGTCTCCAAGGTGAAGCAAGTCTTTGTGCCTGACTGAGAATGGCACTGCATTTAGAATCAAGGGACCACAAACAGGCAACTTCATTTCTTCTGTATAAAATAAAGAAAATAACACTGAACTCCTAGACTTTAGTCAGAACTAAAGTAAATATTCTGTGTAAAGCTCTCTTATTGTTGAGAAAAATAAATCTCAGAGTAGCTGCTATATTTGTGATAAAATTATGGCATGCACAAAGGCCTCAGCCAGACTATGCTGTTACCACCCAGGACAACATTTCATTTAAGTGAATGTGTGTCCCTTTCACTTAAAGTTTTGGGTATATACAGTCCTCCATCACATAACATTTCGATTTGTGGTGGTCTGCACATATTACAATAGTCCTACAAGACTAATCCAGTAGAAAAATTGCCATATACTTATTTTGTACATATTCTAAGCCCTGAGTTGTAACACAATGTATTCCTCATATGTTTGGAGGCAGGGGTAAGGTGGGTGAGGGAGACGTGTGGTTAGAAGAATTGCTACACTGTCATTTGTGTATAAGAAGAGAATATGCAATATGTACAATTCACAATACTTTATAACTGAGAACTAGATCACTGATTAATTTCTTTTCTCTATGCCATTCATTTTAGGATTAGTCCTTATCCTTAAAAAAATGAAGCCTCACTCTCTTGTGTTAGCAATGTTTTGACTGGATCAAAATGACATGTTAAGTGATGGACCTATGCTACCTAGACATGCATAAATGTGCTCTGCACTGTGCACACAAAGCAAACTCACCTCACACTTTTAAAAGTGAGCCTCTTTTTTTAAGCAACTTGTGATTATATCTTTGAGACTATATTTTTCTGAACTTAACCTTGGGAACTTTGAGTATTTGCCATCTAAGCACCGTATCTCCTAAATATAAAAACAAATGAACCCCTTCCACATTGCAGAGAGACTAGATCTAGGAGTCATGGAGAGCCTGGGCTCAAACAAAGTGAATGAATTCCCTAAGTATTTTGATATCATTTACTCAATTACACTGTCCAGGATTGAAGTACTAGCATTTAATGTTAGAGAAGGATTTATTGCCCTGGCTTGTTCTTGGTCCTTAATAGATACTACTAATTTCTAATGAACATAATAACTTAATCATGATTTGATGAAGATATTTCCTGGGGCTTCTCAACACATCTTGCTGCAACAAACTCTTTAATCACCTTTGTGTAAGAGCTACAGCTCTGGAGGGAAAGGTACCCTGATTGTTGGAGGTCAGGCTATACCTGTAAGTGTTACAGCTCGAGGAAAATGTACCCTGACTGTAAGAAAAGGCAAATACCTACAACTGTGAGGGAAAGGTGTCCTGGATACCTACAGCTCTGGAGAGAAAGGTATTGAGACTTTTTGGGAAGTCAGAAAATGTCTACAGTTGTGAAGGGAAGGTGTCCTGAGTACATACAGTCACGAGAAAGGTAACTAGACTCCTCGGTCAGTCAGGCTATATCTGAAGCTGGGATTCAGTGGGTATAGTCAGAAGTTTCTGTCCCACAAGAAATTGTCAAATACCCAGCAACGTCTTCTCAAATAATTGACCCTGAGTCTTAATATTATAATAACTGCTGGGCCAGTAGCTCAAGAATATTACTATCTAGCTCTTACAATTAAATCAACCCTGTATTTCTTATCTATGTTTAGTCATGCAGTTTAGTACTTTTGTTCACTCCAGCATTCTCATCTTGCTTCCTCTGTGTCTGGTTGGTGACTGCTGCTCTGCCTTTTCTCGTCCCACAGTTATCCTCGTCTTTCCCCTTAGCCCCTGCCTATACTTCCTGCTTGACCGCTGGCCAATAAGCATTCTATTATACCACTGACAAATCTTCACAGTGTACAAGAGAGAGTGTTATCCCATGAGTGCAGAATGGTCTCCACAGAGGAAGTGGCAATCCTCCTCCTGTCTGAGAGAGTCACCACAGCTGAGCTCTGCTCTACTCCCCTAAGGTAGTTGGCAAGCAGAGATGTCCATTTCTCCCTAGCTCCAGTCCAAATTGTTACTTTTCTGCTTTATTCTGCTAAGGGAGAAACCCCTGCTGAAATGTAGCCCTTTGCTCTGGCAAAAAGTTGTTACTTCTGCTCTGCTTCACTAAGGGAGTTTCCTGGCAGAGATTTTGTTCCCCTCTGGTGAGAAAAGGTCTTCACCAAAACTCTTTCAAAAGATTTATTGGAGAAGAAAGAATCCAGGAGAGTGGCTGCCTCAGCCAGGGTGGAGAAGGGCACCTGTCAGCTGAAAAGGCACAGGGCTTACACAGGGCTTCTTAGTGCAGGGAGAAGACTTTCAGGGTTTCAATCCCCTTGATCTTAAACAAGCTTATATTGGATAGATTTTATGTTCAGTGATTGGTTGGTTTCATGCTCAGTTAATCTGAAGCAGATTTGGTTCTGGTTTTAGAGCCAAAGTGTTTCTTTCACTGACTCTGGTTTCAGTGTCAGGGTGGGTTTCTTTGGCTGGATTTTTTACCCTACACTCTGACCTTGGGGAATTTATAATCAATCCACATAGCGAAGTGGATGGTTTGGTCACTGCCTTCTACCTGATCATCCGTTTTTGAATAGTCAAAAAGACACAGCCAAAGAAGTTGTATCTTTCCAGTGACAACGAGAGAGCCCTAATATAGGATTCAGTCCGCAGCAGAAAGGCAAATTTATAGACACTAGCCCTCAAAACTTCTAATAATATCACACATGTCAATCTCTAAACATTTGATGCTCCTGTATACAGAAACATGAATGCAGATCCCCATGAAGATGAAAGTCACTCTTTCTCTTTTGTTTTTCACAGATTTACAACAAATAACAAAAGCCTACAATTATAGGGAAAAGTGGCCCACCCTACCCCTGAACCCAGAGCTAGTAAAAGAAACCTGTGGGGATTCAATAAAAGCTTCAGAAGTTTCAGAGATATCAGAGGGAATCTACCCACAGTCTATGTGGGGAGTTAATAAAAGCTCCAGAAGTCCCAGAGCTCTAACCACAGTCAGTCTAGGAGAATCAGAGAATGGTGATTCAAACCTTTAATCCTAGCACAGGGAATATCCTGGGAGTGGTGACCTACGCCCTTAATCCCAACTGAGCCAAGGCCACTTTAGATTATAGAAGGAATTCCAGGCTCCCAAGCAGGCAGTGGTGGGGCCACGCCTTAATTTACCAAAAGGGTATTTAAGACAGGATAGAAAGAGAGGAGAGGAGGAAGCCAAGAGAAGCCAGGCTGAGGAAGCTGGAAGACAGCTGGGTAAGATCTGACTGTGGTGTTTATTCTCTCTAATATCTCCGACTTTCTCAGAGATCTATCACTGGTCTCATTTATTCGTGCAACAATTGGCATCCAACTTTGGGGCACCAATTCCTCCCCTCCCTACCCCAAAAACCACACTTGCCGGCCAGAACAACACGTGGCTAGAGGAATAACCTCCAGCCTTAGGCAGACCGGCAACAGGTGCTTCTGTTTCACTCTCATCTGGGTAAGTCTTCAGACAATGGCCTCTTTCTCCTAGTGGGTTGTTTCTTTTCCCTTTTTGGACCCCCTCCTTGGGCTGCTATCACACTAGGTAGCTGCCCCACTTCACAATCAATTGAATCAGCAACAGACAACAATCAGTAAGTAAATCAATTTCTTAAAAAGAGGGAATTTGTTTAAAGCAATGGAGGGTGTTTGGTCATACTGTAACCTCTCATTAGATGATTTGATATTAAAACCAGTGAAGGAAAACATAAATAAGGTAGATGGAAATATCATAATGTTTATCATAGTGTTTACTATATTTATTGTTTGATATCACAGAAAAAGTCGACTAATATAAATCCAAAAGAAAAAAGGTCTTTAAAAAGCCTGTTGAGAAGGAACACAAAGATGCTCAAATTCAAACAGAGGTATGTGAAGAACCAGTTTCAGCAAGGTCATCTAAAATTAGACAAAAACAGGCAACATTGATATACCTAGTAACCTGTAAAAAAAAAACAGAGGATGATAAAGATGAAAGAGAAGCTAGCTGGGCTCTAGTACAAATGTTAGAATTATGGAGAGTAAAGGAAGCAATTGTATCATATGGGATGCATTCACCATTTGTCAAACAAATGCTGAACTCCTGGTCATGCTGTTACAGGGTCACCCCTAAAGATTGGTCAGATATGGTTATGGCTTTGCTAGAGGCAGGACCGCTCATACAATGGAAATCATGGTGGAGGGAGGAGGCTAAAACAATAGAACAAAGAAACAGGGCCAGAGGCATAGAAGTCTCCCAAGACCAACTTCTTGGGAAAGGGAGATTATGCTGATACTGACAGGCAGTCATTATACAGTGAACATATTCTGGATTTATGTCATATGGCAGCTTTAAATGCCCGGGACCAGATTGAAAAATTGGGAAAAAAGTGAAACATTTACAAAAGTAATTCAAAGTCCCAAAGAAACTTTTACAGACTTTTTGCACAGATTAACTGCAGCAGTAAACAGAATGGTACCGGACTCAGAAGCCAGGCAAATAATCATTGAATCACTGACTTTTGAGAATGACAATGCACAATGTAGAAAAATACTTAGACCTTTAAAAGCAAGGTCAGCACCTTCAGAGGATTGGATTTGTGAGACAATTATGACAGTGATGATAACTGGGTAGGGGAGCTTATTTCTAGAGGTATAAGAAAAAATCAAAATGTCAAATGTTATAATTGTGGAAGGGAAGGTCACATAAAAAGAGATTGTAAACAAGGCATTCCCAGAAACATTGCTTTTGGTAGGAATAATCCCAAGAGAACACCCCTTCCTTCTGGAATATGCAGAAGGTATGGAAAAGAAAGACATTGGACTAAAGAGTGCAGATCAATAAGGGGCAGACAAAATAACTTTCTGCCCTTGGGACATGCCACAAGGGGGCTTTCGAAACCCCCATATCAAATCCAATCCAGGCTTAACCTGCCATTGTGGAGGAAACACCTTCCCAGAACAATTGAAAAGGTTAAAACCTATTTAAAAAGACATACTACATGGACTGATAGAAAGCTTACAGAAAAAGAAAAAAATTCAGGAAAAATTATAAAGCAAATATTTTGGCAAACTTCTATCAATGAACAAAGGCCAAAATTAAAAGTACAAATAAATGATGTTATTATTGAAGGCTTATTGGACACGGGCACAGATGTATCCATAATTTCACCTGAGTCATGGCATCCAAGTTGGCCCCTTTAGGAGGTAAATGTTCAGTTTTGGGGTATTGGGACGATGTCCCAGGTAAAACAGAGTACAAGATGGCTTGAGTGCATAGGACCAGAAGGACAGAGAGGAATATTACAGCCATATGTGGCTGATATTGCTATAAATTTATGGGGATGAGATTTACTGCAACAGTGGAACACTCAGATCCCTCCAAACACAGAAATAAGACATAAACTAGCACATGGTTCCAGAAGAAATATTAGAAGGTATTGTGAGAAATAGTCACAGACCATTCAGCTTATAGAGAAACAAGGCAGAATAGCTGCTGATCTTTCAAAAACACCCACAGCACTACCTCTAAAATGGCTAACAGAGAAGCCTATATGGATTTATCAATGGCCTGTAACAAAAGAGAAATTACAGGCCTTAGAGCAGCTGGTACAGGAGCAGTTAAATGCTCAGCACATAAAAGAATCAACCAGCCCTTGGAATTCTCCTGTATTTGTTATTAAAAAGAAATCTGAAAAGTGCAGAATGGTAACAGACCTAAGGGTGGTAAACAAGGTGATCCAGCCAATGGGATCTCTACAATCTGGGATTCCTTTGCCTTCTCTGTTACCTAAAGAATGACCTATTATAGTTATTGACTTAAAAGACTGTCTTTTTTACAATACCTTTACAAGAACAAGACAAAGAAAAATTTGCCTTTACAGTGCCCTCTTATAATAATACTCAGGCTGTTAAGAGATTCCAGTGGAAGATCCTCCCTCAAGGAATGCTGAATAGTCCTACTCTGTGCCAGTATTTTGGACAAAAGCCAATAGAATATATATACAAGAAATTCCCACAATCTATAATTTATCATTACATGGACGACATCTTGTTGGCCGATTCAAATAGCGATACCTTGGAAAAACATTTTGAAGAAATGAAAAGAATTTTGCCTGCTTGGGGATTACAGATTTCCCCAGAAAAAATACAAAGAGGGGATTCCATTGATTATTTAGGCTATAAAATAGGCCAACAAAAAATTAGACCCCAAAAGGTACAGATCAGGAGAGATAGATTGAAGACACTTAATGATTTTCAAAGACTACTAGGAGACATTGCCAACTTACGACCCACTATTGGAATTAAAAATGATGAACTAGATAATCTGTTCAAAACCTTAAATGGTGACAAGGACTTAAATAGTCCGAGAGAATTGTCACCAGAAGCTGAGAAAGAAATGGCTTTGGTGGAAAAGAAATTACAGGAGTCACATGTGGATCGTGTGGATCCAGACCTTAATTGCATTCTAGTTATCTTTCCCTCTAAGCATTCTCCTTCAGAAATTTTAATGAAAAGGTAAAATGTTATATTGGAATGGATATTTCTTTCACATAAACTGAGTAAGAAGTTAAAGACATATGTGGGAAAAATTTCTGAGCTTATTTTTAAAGGAAAATTAAGACTTTGTCAATTCACAGGAATGGACCCAGCAGAAATTTTTGTACCTTTAACTAATGAAGAAATTGACCAATTATGGATAGAAAGTGAACCTTGGTGAAGAGCCTGCAGTAATTTTTTAGGAGATATTAACAACAAATATGCTCAAAGCAAAAGAATTGAATTTCTTAGAAAAACTAGTTGGATTCTCCCTCGTATTGTATGAGATAAACCAATTTCTGGAGCCCCTAAACTTTATTTCAATGCAAACAAACCAGGAAAGGCAAGTTACAAATCAGAACATATAAGTAAAGTGGCTCAAAGCCCTTATAATTCTGTTCAAAAGTCAGAATTATATGCTATCGTGATGGTATTAATGGACTTTACTGTACCTCTTAACATACTCACTGACTCTCAGTATGCAAAAAGAGTTATTCTACACATTGAAACAGCTGATTTTATTAACAATGAATCAGAATTAACTTCATTATTTATTCAGTTACAAGAAATAATCAGGACTTGAAATCATCCCTTCTATTTAAAACACATTAGATCCCATATGGGTCTGCCAGGTTCTTTAGCACAAGGTAATGAGAAATTGATAAATTATTAATAGGAAATGTGCTTGAGGCCTCAGAATTTCATAAAAAGCATCACACCAATTGCAAAGGTATATAAAAAAAAATTTCTCTATCACTTGGCAACAAGCCAAAGAAAATGTAAAAAGGTAAACCACCTGTTCTTTCTATAACCAAACTCCATTGCCAGCAGGAAGTAATCCTAAGGGTATACATAGAAATGAAATCTGGCAGATGGGTGTATTTCATTTACAGATTTTGGGAAATTAAGATATGTCCATCATACAATAGATACGTCTTCAGGATTTTAATGGGCAACTTTCCTTGATTTCAGGAAAGGCTGATTCTGTAATCACACATATGCTAGATTTTATGGCCATCATGGGAATACCTGTAAAAATAAAGACTGACAATGTTCCGGCTCTAGTAAAATGAAACAATTTTTTTGCTTATTATAATATAAAGCATATTACAGGAATACCACACAATCCTACAGGGCAAGCAGTCATAGAGAGATCAAATCAAACTCTAAAGGATATGTTAAAGTAACTGCAAGGAGTAACAAAGACCTCCAGATAAACTATATAATGCTTTATTAACTTTAAATTTTCTCAGTGCTAGTGAGAAAGGAACAACAGTTGCTGAAAGGCATTGGACTATAGAAAAAACAGCTGAACAAAATCAGCCTGTTTACTTCAAAGATGTACTAACCTCTGAATGGAAGCCAGGGTATGTGCTATATTGGTGAAGGGGTTTTGCTTTTGTTTCCACAGGTGAAGAAAAGTTATGAATACCATCAAAATTAATAAAGACTCAATTTAAACCAGATAAACTTCATGAAACTAAGAATGGATAGCTCACCCACCCATATTACAGTTCTTTCAGTTGTAAGAAAAAACAAAGGGTTGGGGCAGGTTTCTGTTTTTGTCTTTACAGGAAACTGGAAATACCCATCTTCAAGAAGTTAAAAGGCCTTGGACATCTAGACATCTAAAGCAAAAAGGAGGCTATCCAGGAAAATTTGCAAGCAAAAGAGTATGTGATCCAGGACAAGGCCTAATTGCGAACTTGAAGTATCCAAAAGGAAGATGGGGCCCCACAACAATGTCACAACATGAACTCTGACAAAGCCACTAGGCTGACAAACACCAATCAATGATCAGATTTGGACTACAAACTGCTCAGGACAATTTTGTGGAAGCTCACTGTGATGAACCAGCTTCACAGACTACTATAGCCAGGACTTGAGACAAGATGTATGCTTTCCTATTATGCAGAGACTGGACAACAAATGACACAGCTACTTACTTCAGGACTTGACATTTAACAAAAGTTTTCTTTTCAGGATACCCAAAAGATGCCATCACCCCCAGTCATCAGGAAGTAAATTTAAGAACACGATGCCCACATTCCCAAGAGGTAGTGTAGGTTGGTTTTGGTTGTTCAGTGGGTTATGGATGATTGTCATTGTTTAGGTTAATTGGTTAAAAATTGTTAATAGTTATGGTTAGAAAAAAGTTAAACAAGAATAATTAGATTCAAGATTAATGTTTAAAAAATAGAAAGAAAAAGGGGATACAGATATATAGGATATAAGGATAGATTATGGAATCTTATTTTAAAAGGATTTACTAGCTTTAAATATTTTACACTGCATTGGTTTTCTGTATGTTGTATACAAATTTTGTATATTGAGATTAATTGTGTCACTGTACAAATATTTCTATGTTTGTTCGAGGTAGTATACTTAATCAGTTCATCTAACACTGTAATACAAGTTGCTAGTCCATGAAAGTTTCTATTACCAATTAATTAGAATATAAAACAATGCAAGTCAGTGGTTAGACATTACATTCAGACATAGTCATGTTAGATATGTTTTCAAGATCAAACAAATATATTTTGAATGAACAGGTCTTCTTCAAATACTTAAGAGATCCATAGAATATAGCATTCAAAATATTTTTAGAACTTAAAGACTTTTCTGGACAGTGAGACAAGTCTGCTCCTGGCAGCCCCAATCTACTTCAAGAGAAAAGTGGGCATTGAAGAAACTCCATGTGGGGTCTACTTTCTTTGTTGCAAAGGTTAGCCATTGGACAAGAACCTGTCCCTGTATTGACTGCTTGACAGTATGCTGTTTAAACTGGACATGCAGGTTCCCTCGGAAAGTTTGTTTGACAGAACAAGCTGAGATCAGGTTCCTGCTTTTCAGAGCAAAATGTCAGAGATGGCCCGTGGACAGTGTGAGACTGGTAGAGGCACCTGGCATGCTGGACCTGGATCTTCCCGGAGTAGGCTGCTTGGGAATGCAGCCCAAAGTGGGTGGAAAACTCCATCTAAGGCTAAATACTGGCACAAGACCGATAACCAACAAGTACCATAAGGGAAAGTTGAAAAGAACTTTGAAGAGAGAGTTCAATCTTCAGGACACAAGGAGAAGTGACTGAACAACACCAAAATGGACAGAGCAGATTTCTTGCTTCACTGAAATGAAAAGAGACTGTTATCCTATAGGCTGAAGATGGATGCCTCAACTTTATAAAGGAACTTTGGGTGACTGTCCAGGCAGATAGGTGTCATCTCTGTCATTTCTAGTTTTTGGAAGTTGTTTGCACTTCCTGGTTATTTGGGTAAATATTATTTCTTTCTTGGGTCTGTGAGGTAGTTGAAGATGAGATAGTTATAGTTACAGTTTTCTAATGACAGTTTTATAAAATAAACTTTGAAGTTAAAGTTTATAAGTTCAAGAGATCAAAATAATAGCTTTTAGTTAGAAAGGAAATGTATTAGGTATAATCCTTTGGACTCATCAAAATAGGATAATTAATGAAATATTTTCTTTGAATTGTCAATTGTTAATGGACTGGACATTACTCATTTATTGTTTGTATATATTGTATATAATTATTGTACCTATTGTATATTGCTTTTCTTATGTTAGCTATCACCTTTTTTAAAATTTGACACAAAAGGGGATTTGTGGGGATTCAATAAAAGCTTCGGAATTTTCAGAGATATCAGAGGGAATCTACCCACAGTCTATGTGGGGAGTTAATAAAAGCTCCAGAAATTTCAGAGCTCTAACCACAGTCAGTCTAGGAGAATCAGAGAGTGGTGATTCAAACCTTTAATCCCAGCACAGGGAGTATCCTGGGAGTGGTGACCTATGCCCTTAATCCCAACTGAGCCAAGGCCACTTTAGATTATAGAAGGAATTCCAGGCTCCCAAGCAGGCAGTGGTGGGGCCATGCCTTAATTTACCAAAGGGTATTTAAGACAGGATAGAAAGAGAGGAAAGGAGGAAGTCAAGGGAAGCCAGGCTGAGGAAGCTGGAAGACAGCTGGGTGAGATCTGACTGTGGTGTTTATTCTCTCTAATATATCCGACTTTCTCAGAGATCTATCCCTGAATCTCATTTATTTGTGCAACAGAAACCCACCCTGGATCTGGACCAGAGTCAGTGAAAGAAACACATTTTGGAATTGAAACTAAAAACTACATCAGGGTCAAAAGAAAGTGTAAAGGTCTGACCAATCCATATTCTGGAAGTCTCCCTAGTAAGCTCCAACCCTTAAGAAGCCCTATATAAGTCCTGAGCCCAAAGCCCCTTCCACATTGTCTTCTCCCACACCAGGTATCCAGGACCCTTTCCTCCCAATAAATCTCTTGAATTAGATTTGGATGAATATCTTCTTTTGCCAGAACAGCAACAGCGGAGCCTGGACATAGATCATCTTCGGGAGCAAAATTGTAACACTCTGCCATGCTGGGGACCTTCCCTGCCTGGGCTGACTTGGTACATTCCCTGAACAGAGAGCAGCCAACAGTGGAGAAGTGAAACCTTGAACTCTCCACTGTAGCAACATTGCCTGGGAGGCCCTCCCCTGCTTGAGCAGAGCTTTTAACACTGGGGTAGACTGTCCCTGAAGCAGCACTGTTAGCTTCTGCCTAGACTTTCTGTGGCCTGTGGTAGTCAGTGGTTCCAGAATGCCTGAATACTTTTCCATTCGAGCTGTAGTGCTAAGTATGCCTGGATTCCTGACTACCAGGATCTCTTTCCATCTGGGTTGCACTGAGCTATACAAATAGCTATAACTATTTCCCTCACAGTAACCCAACAGGTTTGCAGTAACTAAAGTGTTCTTTTTGGATCCAATGCCCCATGGTTAGAGAAACACATTCTGAACATATTAAATCATTGTGCTGAGTTGAGTAGGTGAGCTAATATCTCTTCCTAAGAAGACACTCAGCTCCAAACCAAAGGAATCACTGTCTTGACCAGTATTAGCAACTCAGCCAAGAAGTTTCAGCCTTATTTATATAATCTGGAATATTACATTATGGAATTTTATTTGACAAGGTGAGGAAAGACATTTACTGAGAACTGGTAGTAAGCACTGTTTGCATCTCCATACTGAGCAAAAATGAGTGGTAAATCATTTAAGGCTTAAGTCTGACTCAACATAAAGGAGACAGTCACTAAATCAGGAATGAGGGGAAAATCACTTCTGTCTGTCTAGAATGGATAGAAAAAAACCTTTGCTTCTCTGCACATTCTGCAACAAGGTGCTGAGTATGACCAGAGTAGACTATGAGTCTATAGGCTTGTCCAGGGCAAGAACATTTTATCACTATTCAAACTGCAGGTCTCTGTGTTTTTCTGTCTTGAAAGATACACTGCCTGAACCTAAATCAGTGTGGCAAGTCTGCCTCTTATCTGTCCACCTTGTTATCAGGAGACCACAGCCTCTCTACTGCCCATACTGCACAGCACAGCAGAAAGATACAGCCCTTCCCTGCTGTTCAGATCTTGTGGTTTTTTTGTTTGTTTGTTTGTTTAAAAAAAAAAAAAGGCACCTGAGCATAACAGCTCTCCCACGCCTCCATCCTAAGGCCCACATCTACCATGTTTCCCAGGTGAGGTATAAAGGCCACTCTCTCAAATGCTGCAGTTGGTGAGGGCCAGGGACAGCAGCTTCCCTCTTATGGTGTCAGGGCCAGCTTTCCTACATATGGTGAGGGGTGGAGAGTGGGGGTCATCTCCCTTGCTCACCACATGTGTCAGGACCAAGGGGGGCATCTTTCTCTTGCCGTCTCCACCATATGGCAGATGGCAGATGAGGGAGGTAGTGTACCTGGTTATCTCACTCTCACACACACAGGGCCACCTCACACATGCCTCTACCAACAGGGTCAATTCTATTAAAAAACTCTTTTAAGAGTCCTCAGCCTGGCTTGTTGCTTCTACAGAAAACCACACCCTCTGCCTGCATCTCCTTAAATATCTTCTTTGCCCAGTTGGTTCCCTTTGAAGTTCAACTCTGCATCATATCCTAGAGTTAGGATTAAAGGTGTGAGCTACTACTGTTTGGTTGTTAGGCCTTGAAGTCACAGAAACACGGAAAGATTTCTTTCTTGAGTTATTGGATTAAAGGCGTAGGACACCATTTGTTCTTTCCCATGCTGAGATTAAAGGGATGGGTCACCACTCTTTGACCCTCCTGGATTGACTGTGGGTGGATATGTTCTCTGATATTCCAGATTGATTTTATTAAATATAAAATGTATCACTACATATGCCCTTTTGTGTCAAAAATAAAAAAGGTTATAACTAACATAAGAAAAACCATATGCAATAGGTACAATAGTTATATACAATATACACATACAATAATTACATAAGTAATGTTCAGTTTGTTAGCAATTAACAAGTTCAAAGAAAATATTCCATTATTTATCCTATCCAAAGGATTGTACCTAATCTACCTTGTATCTAACTTGTATTACTATATTTTGTAAAATTATATTTGATGTCTCTAAAATTTATAAACTTTAACTTCAAAGTGAGTTTTTTCCTAAAACTGTCACTAGAAAACTATAACTGAAACTATCTCATCTTCAACTCCCTCGGAGACCCAAGAAGGAAATGATATTAACTAGGTAAACAGCAAGGGCAAGTAAACAACTTCAAAAAAATGTAAGAAATGAAGCAGCTTGCTGCCTGGACAGTCACTCAAATTTCTACTGTTTTGTTGAAGATCTGTCTTTGGCCTGCAGGCCTACCATGTCTGATACAGGGGATTCTCAAAGACCTTCCTACCTTGTCTTTGCAAGGTTCTGCAATTCTTTTTTGTGTCTGTGCCCTGCTTGACCATTTTGAACATCATTCTGTCAGCAGGCAAGGCAAGAATACATTTCTCACAAAGAAGGTCAACTCTATTAAAGATTTCTTTAACATCCATAATCTTCTCTGAAGTAGATTGGTACTCCCAGGAGCAGATGTCCCATTGTCATAAAAATAATAAGGACCTATATTATTAAAATATCTTAAATGTCATATTCTATGGACCTCTGAAGTGTTTGAAGAAGACCTGTTCATCTAAAATATATCTGTTTGATGTTGAAAACATATCTAATATGACTATAAGTTTGATTGTAATGTCTAACTACTAACTTGCATTTCTTTATATCCTATTTAGTTGGTAATAATAACTTTCATGGACTAGCAATTTGTATTGCATTATTAGATGAACTGTATAGGTACAATACCTTGAACAAGCATATATATATATATATATATATATATATATATAGATAGATAGATAGATAGATAGATATAGATATGTATGTATATATGCGTGTATGTGTGTATATACACATACATATATACAGTAACAAAATTAATCTCAACTTTATATCAATATACACAATTTGTATACAATATAGAAAAACCCAAATCCAATATAAAATATTTAAAGCTAGTAATTGCTCTTTAAAAGTAGATTCAGTAATATACCCTAATATCCTAACATATCTGTATCCCCTTTTTTCTTTCTTTCTTTATATTTTAAACAAGAACCCTAAATCTAATCACTTTTGTTTAGCTTTTTCTAACCACAACCAATGGCAATTTAAACAAATTACCCTAAACAATGACAATCATCCATCCACCCCACCTCTTGGGAATGTGGGTGCCATGTTCTTAAATTTACTTGCTACTGTCTGAGGGCAACAATATTTTTATGGGATCCTAAAATGAAAATTCTATTAATTGTCAAGTCCTGAAATAAGTAGCTTTATCATTTGCTGACTAGTCTCTGCACAACAGGAAAGTACAAATCTTGTTTTATGTCCTGGAAATAGTAGTCTGTGAAGTTGGTTCATCTCAGTGTGCTGCCTCAAAATTGTCTTCAGCAGTTTGTAGTCCAAATCTGATCTTTGGTTGGTGTTTGTCAGCCTAGTGGCTTTGTCATAGTCCATGTCAAATCATCATTGTGGGGCTCCAACTTCCTTTTGGATACTTCAAGTTTGCAATTAGGCATTGTCATAGGTCATGCAAAAAAACCAGATAAGAGACTAAAACCCAAAACAACGTACAGGAACCTAATAAGGCCTTTTTTTCCTAAAATTAATTAGTATTACATATGAATATCAATATCATGACAATAAGTTTAAAAAATATATATAATCTTATATAGTTTAATATAAAATTTATTCAGCATAGAATTTGTAACAATAAAACAGTCCCTTAATTTTAGTTATTCTTCTGTCCCATATCAGGTTGGATCTTCTGTTACTATACAGAGATTTACAGTTTTCCTTTAGCAAGTATGCTTGGGTTTAGAAAAGGAGAGAGCCACACTCCATCTCTAAAGCCACCTTTAAATTTTAATTAAACTGCGACTTCAACTTACAAATAAAGATATATAGAGGTTAAACAGTAAAATTTTATGCTGTAGAGTATACTAGTACCAATAGGTCTGATATTTCTTTGCTTGTAAATTTTTATGGATAGCCTCCCTTCTGCTTTAGATGTCTTTTTTTAAGATAGATATTTCTAGTTTTCTGTAAAGACAAAAGCAAAAGCCTTCCACAATCCTTTGTTTATCTTAACTTAAAGAATTGCAATATAGGTGGATGAGCAATCATTTCTTATTTTTAGGAAGTTTCTCCAGTTCAAATAGAGTCTTTATATACAGAACATATCCTAGCTTCCATTCTGTTGTCAGTACGTTTTTGAAGTAGACAGGTTGATTCAGCTCAGTTGGTTTTCTATAGTCCAATGCCTTTCAGCAGCTGTTGTTCCTTTCTCTTTAGCATTGCAAAAATTCAAAGTGAATAAAGCATTATGTAGTCTATTTCTAGGGATCTTTGTTATTCCTTTCTGTTTATTTAGCATATTCTTTAGAGTTTGATTTGAATTCTCTATGGCAGCTTGCCCTGTGTGGTATGGCTATAATATGCTTTTTATTATAATAAGCAAGAAATGTTTTATTTTACTAGAGAAATATACTAGGGCATTGTCAGTCTTAATTTGTGCAGATATTCTCATGATGACCATAACTTCTAGCAAATGTGTGATTACAGAATCAGTCTTTCCTGAACTCAAAGCAGTTGCCCATTGAAATCCTGAAAATGTATCTATTGTATGATGGACATATCTTAATTTTCCAAATTCTGTAAAATGAAATACATCCACCTTCCAAATTTTATTTCTACGTATACCTTTAAGATTATTTCCTGCTGGCAATGGAGTTTGGTTATAGAAAGAACAGGTAGGACATCTTTTTACAATTCTTTGGCTTTTTGCCAAGTGATAACAGAAATCTTTTTTTAATCCTTTGCTATTGATGTGATGCTTTTTATGAAATCCGAGGCCTCTAGCACATTTCCTATTAATAATTTATCAATTTCATCATTATCTTGTGTTTAAGGACCTGGCAGGGCCACATGAGATCAAATGTGTGTTATATGAAGGGATAATTCCTAGTCCTGATAATTTCTTGTAACAAAATAAATAATGAAGTTAATTCTGATTCATCATTCAATAAAATCAGCAGTTTCAATGTGCAAAACAACTCTTTCTGCATTTGGAAAGTCAGTGACTATGTTAAGATGTTTGATAAAATTCATTAATATCATCACGATAGCATACAATCTGACTTTTGAACAGAATTATAAAGGCTTTGATCCACTTTACTTATGTTTTCCGATTTGGAACCTGCCTTTCCTGATTTGTTTGCATTGGAATAAAATGTAGGGGCTCCAGAAATTTGCTTATCTCATACAACACAAAGAAAAGTCCAGTTAGTTTTCCTAAGAAATTCAATTCTTTTGCTTTGAGGGTATTTATTGTTAATATCTCCTAAAAAATTACTGCAGGCTCTTTGCCACGGTTCATTTTTTGCCCATAATTGGTCAACTTCTTCATTAGTTAAAGGTACAACAATTTCTTCTGGGTCCATTCCTGTCAATTGACAAAATCTTAATTTTTCTTTGTAAAAA
Organism: Phyllotis vaccarum; assembly: GCA_033318265.1. Lineage (NCBI taxonomy): Eukaryota > Metazoa > Chordata > Mammalia > Rodentia > Cricetidae > Phyllotis > Phyllotis vaccarum. The sequence continues at coordinate 101,051,260 of JARWLC010000005.1, read as the reverse complement.
CCAATTCAGAAATCTTTTCCACTTATCTCTTTAATTTCTTGCTTAGTTTATGTGGTAGAAATATCCATTCCAATATAACATTTTTTCATTTTCATTAAGTTTCTGTAGAAGAATGCTTAAAGGGTAAAGACAACTAAAATGGAACTAAAGTCTAGATCTACACGATCCACATGTGCATCCTGTAATTTATTTTCCACCAAAGCCGATTCTCTCTCACCTTCAGGTGACAATTTTTTCAGACGATTTGTTACCATTTAGGGTTTTAAACAAATTATCCAGTTTATCATTTTTTATTGTAATAGTGGGTCATAAATTGGCAATGTCTCCTACCAATATTTGAAAGTTATTAAGTGTCTTCAATCTATCTCTCCTGATTTGTAACTTTTGGAGTCTAATTTTTTGTTGGCCTATTTTGCAACCTAAATTATTAAGAAAATCTCACTTTTTGTATTTTTTTCAAGGGCAATTTGTAATCCCCAAGCAGGCATTTTTTTTCCACTTCTTCAAACATTCTTTCTAAGATATCAATATTTGAATCAGCCAACAAAAGGTCATCCATGTAACGATCAATTATAGATTGTGGGAATTTGTTCTAATGGCTTTTGTACACAATATTGGCACAAAGTGGGGCCATTCTCCTTGAGGGAGAATCCTCCATTGATATCTCTTTACAGGCTAAGACTTTTTATAAGTGGGCACTGGAAAGGTGATTTTTTTTCTTTGTCTCATTCTTGTAAAGGTATTGTAATGGAACAGAATTTTAAATCAATAGTTATAATAGGCCATTCTCTAGGTAACAGAGAAGGCAAAGGAATTTCTGACTGAATCTCTACCATTGGCTAGATCACATTGTTTATCACTCTTAGATCTGTTATGGTTCTCCACTTTCTAGATTTTTTTTTAAATAACAAATAGAGAAGAATTCCAAGGGCTTGTTGATTCTCCAACATATGAGCATTTAACTGTTCCTGTACCAGCTGCTCTAAGGTCTGTAATTTCTCTTCTGTTAAAGGCCATTGCTTAACTCATATGGGCTTATCTGTTAGCCATTTTAAAGGTAGTGATGTGGGTGCCTTTGAAAGATCAGCAGCTATTGTTTCTTGTTTCTGTACAACCTGCATGATTTGTGATTGTTTTTCATAATACTTTCTAATGTTTCTCCCAGAAACATGTGTTAGTTTATGTTTTATTTCTATGTGTGGATGAATGTCAAACTGTGCATTCTATTGTTGTAGTAAATTTCATCCTCATAAATTTATAGCAACATTAGTCAGATATAGCATTAATATTCCTTTCTGGTCCTATACACTCAAGTTATCGTGCTGAGATAATGACCCAATTCCTCAAAACTGAACCCTTACCTTTTGAATGGGCCAATTTGAATACCAAGAAATTATTGTTACATTTATCTCATGTCCACTAAATCTTCAATAATAATATTATTTATTCATATTTTTAACTTTGGCTTTTGCTCTTTTATAGATGCTTACTTAAATATTCACTTTATAATTTTTTCTGAGTGTTTTTCCTTCTAATGATTTTCTATCATTCAGTATATTATATTTTTTTAGAATAGGTTTTAATTTTCCTTATTGTTCTGGGAAGGTATTTCCTCCATTATGGCAAGTTAATATTAATATTGAGTTGGTTTTGATATGGAGTTTTTGGAAGCTCCCTTGGGGCATTTCCCAAAGGCAAGTTACCTTGTCTGTCCCTCATTAGTCCAATGCTTCCCCTTGTCACACCTTCTGCCTAGTGTTGACCTTGCTTTTAATGACTTAATTATTTCTTACATTGTGAGTTAGCATTCTCAAAAGCCAGCGATTCAATTATTATTTGCCTAGGTACTATTCTGCTCTCTACTGCAGATAATCTCTGCAAAAAAATCTGTAAAAGTTTCTTTTGGGATTTGAATTACTTTTCTGAAGGATTTAGTTTTCTTTCCTATCTCTTCAATCTGATCCCATGTATTTAATGCTTCCATGTAGCATAAATTCATCATATAGTGATTGTTATTTTATATGTGCATAATCTCCCTCTCCAAGAATTTGGTCTTGGGAGACCTCTATGCCTATGGCTCTTCTTTGTTCTATATTTTTTAGCCTCCATATTCCACCATGTTTTCCACTATAAAAGTGGCTCACCTTCCAAAACAGCAGTATCAAGTGATCAAGTTACATGATGACCAGGAATTTAACATTTGTTTTACAAATGGTGAGTGCTATCATATGTAACTCTCTTTAATTCTAACATTTATACTGGCGTCCAATTATCTTCTGTATAAATTTTTTATCATTTTGCAATTTCTTTAAAGTTACTGGATATATTAATATTGGCTATATGATAACCTTAGGCTTTTTGTGTATTATTATAAAATAGTGTTGAGATTAGCTCTTTCTTTATATTCCTCTGTTTGGGTTTGAATATTTTGTGTTCTGTCTTAACAGGCTTTTAAAAGACTTTCTTCTGCGCATTATTAACTGACTTTCAAAATCATAAAGTAGAAGTAATCAAATAAATAATGTTTATAAAAATCAATATGATAAACATTATGATGATAATCCCATCTACTTTATCTTTTTCTTTACTGGTTCCAATATCAAATCATCTAGAGTAAGATCAAAGAAAGATCAAATATCCTCTGTTGCTTTAAATAAATTCGCCCTTTTTTTAAAAAAAATCTGATTTACTCACCAAACTTGTTGTCACTGACAATTCAAATGATTGTGAAGTGGGGCAGCTACCTAGTGTGATAGTAGCCCAAGGAGGGGTCCAAGAAAAGGAAAAAACCCCACAACCCACAAGGAAAAGGAAACCACTGCCTGAAAAACTTACCCAGATGAATGTAAGGAAGAAACGTGTGGCAAGCTCTGCCTAAGCCTGAAGGCTAACTCACAATAGAAAGCCTAACCAGCTTGTAACCTGGCCATATATTGCTCTGTCCAGCAAGCAGCTTTTTGGGGAATTTGTGCCCCAGGTTGGATGACAAGTGAAACAAGAATTATAGTTGTTATTAAATGAAAACTCAAAGCCAGAAATTGGGGAAAAGGCTGGAACATCAGAAAGAGGAAACAGACCACAGTCAATTCTCACTCAGCCAACTTCTCAGAGTAAAAGCTATCTTTTGGAGTCCTCTGCCTAGCTTGTTACTTATATAGAAAATCACATCCTCTGCCCATACCTCCCTTAAATATCTTCTTTGCCCAGTTGTTTCCTCTTGGGGTTCAACTAGGCATCCTAATCCTAGAGTTAGGATTAAAAGTGTGAGCTACTACTGTTTGGTAGTTAGGCCTTAAACTCACAGAAACACAGAAAGATCTGACTCTCTGGAGTTCTGGGATTAAAGGCATAGGTCACCATTTGTTCTTTCCCATGCTGGGATTAATGGTGGGCATTATCACTCTCTGACCCTCCTGGTTTGACTGTGGGTGGACCTGTTCTCTGATATTCCAGATTAATTTTTATTAAATATAAAATATAACACCACATCTGACCTCCACACATGTTAGCATGAGCACATGCACATATTTCACATACACCTACACACACATCCCCTACACACATACATTTTAAAATGTAAAATAGTAAGTTCAAAGTTTATAAATTTTTTAAATATACAAAATATAGAAAAGCATAGTTATATATGCTTATAAGTAGTAAGATAGCTGAGGCAGGAAGATTGTGGGTTCTAAACCAGACTGGGCTGTTGAGTAAAATTTCATTGAAAAATAAACAAAAATCTCACACAGTGGTGAAATTCTCTAGACAGCATCAAGCTGCTCTTTGAGCCTTTAGAGGTAGGAATGGCTTCTGTAAGGCTCAGGCCCTCCAGGGCCTCTTAGCACTACAAGCTCTTAGTATGAGATTATCCCTAAAGAATCTAAACCATCTCTGATGCTTCATGTCCCAGGGCATCTATTAGAAGCACCAGAGGAGGGGGGATATGTCACTGAGCCCCACCATTTGTATAACTAGAATTTACTTTTGGCTTTGGCTATGCTTAGCAGCAGATCAATAATAAGCTTACAAGGAAGAAAAAGCCATATACCCCCATGCCATTTACAGTTCGTTTAGGTAGTACCCAAAAGATGGCCTCATGGTTCTCAGGTGTGATTCAGGCCCCAGGATATGATTAATTGTCCCATGCAAGGATGTGTGATGTTCTCTGAATGAATCCAGCTGCAGTCAATGGTCTTGTCTCCTCTTTTTTGTTGACTTTTTTTTTCTATGCTCCTGGATAATCCTAATTTCTTTAGAAACCTCCATTTTATTTACAAATTGGCCTATAGGTTATATAAACCAAACTGTTTAGAGAAAAAGAGTATGTGATTAAAATCAATGAACATCTCTAATGAGATTATATTTATATTATTAATGTTAACTATTTTATAATGTTAATAATCTGATTTTCTCCAAGCCACATTTAAGTTGAAGGTTGTTTTTATTGGATGTTGTATTAAACAGAAAAGCATAACAAGCCACAATGATGACAACCTGAAGAGCTTAGGAGCACATCTTATCTTCAGCTCTGTGTATGTATCACTGATTCTATTATCATATCAATTTTATAGCTGAGAGAATTAAGACACTGGAAGACCAAATGTCTTGCCTACACTGACCACAAAGTAGATGTAACAGTATTTAAGCAATGATCTGCAGCTTTTTAGATGAACTCCAGTTTTATGGAAACGTGATGCATCTATGGATAATTTTAGGAACATTCACTGAATCTCCAGGGGAGTTGAGCCAACACTACATATTTAATAATCAGCTTCTACTTGGATCCAGTGACTGCTGCTTTTACATACTGGCATTTTACATGTTTTACTAAGAAGTTGCAGGAAGCTTCAAGTTTTATTATCCCAATATTTAACCCTGTTAAATCTACTTTGTGGTCTATAAAACCTCCTAACACAGCAAGAGTTTGATGATTCTATGCACTCTTTTCATTACCTGCATACATAGCCACTTCAACAGGAGTTTACAATGTATAGTGGAGGTACAATCGAGGTCAGTGTAAAGATTCGCAGCACATAGTGGCCATGTGGTAAACCCAACATGGTGCAGTGTGAGATGAGAATTCCTGGCATGTAGCCCCCACATGGTAAACCCAACATAGCACCAGCAAAACACACCTCCTATGGAGGGCACACCCCTAGGTGTGGCTATGTAAATCTGTGCCCACCCACTTTCTTAAAAGTAGTCCCTACATAAAAGTCTCTCTCTCCACTCCCCCTTTTCTCTTTTTCTTCTGCTTCTCTCCCTCATACTGTACCCGCTCCACAACTTCCCTAAATAAACTCTAGTGTGGTATCTGGTACTGTGTGTCTGATCTCTGTGTGAAACATTTTTTGTGCCATGACTTGGATAGACTCTCTCCTGGGCTTAGGTGCACACAGGCCAGATGATCCTGATCCAGGGCTCACTATCAGGCTACCATCCATCTTCCCAGGTGCAGCTTGTTTGAACACCACCTGCTTCGATTGGTAAGTCTGCCCTTTCCAGTTGGCATAAACACAAACTATTGCCTCTGGAAAAGACCACTGATCATCTGGCTTTTCAGTAAGATTCTAGTCTAGTGAAGGACCACACCCAGCCACAACCTTCACTGGTTACAGCTGTTCCTTCTCACCTGCCACTCATTTCTGGTCTTTCCTGATTTGAAACACAACCCAGATCCTTGGATTCTGTTCTCAGACACTGTCCCCAGGGCTCTACTCAAATGCCTACTGTAGGTATTGACAAGTTCCTATCAGCAGCTTGTACTGGACACCCACTCTAGGTGCTGACAAGTGCCTGTGGTGGCTAGCATCAGGTTTGATGCCTGCCCCTGAAAGCTAAAGAGTTTTGGGGGATTGCAAGTTGTTGATTCAGGTTTTTCCCTACACCTATCATAGGTGTTGATGAGCATCTAGTGACAGTTACTATGGGTTTTATGCCCACTCTCACGGTGGCTAGTGTTGTTTTGGGCTTTGTTCTTGCACTTACTGCTAAGAGCTAATGAGTTACTAACTAATGAGCTAACATTATTCCCTGGGACCACTCATTGGATGGGTAACGACCGAGGTTTAGCAGTGGAATCCCTCCCCTCTGGATCTCAATAATAGAGAATGAATCAGCAGAAAATGTCTCTCCATCCTCACCTGTAAGATGTATTCTTGACACTTTGAACCTGCTTAGTCTTTTTGCCTTACCTAGACACCACCAAGCTTATACAGTTTTTGCACAAAGAAATGGCCTAAGTACCCCTTAGATCATAACTCAAAATAGATGCCCTAATGCCTCACTGGACCATGATATTTTGCAGGAGCTAACTTTTGCAAGTATAGAGGTAGATGGAAAGAATTTTCCCCTATCTTTTCATATCTCAACTCTAAACTTTCTCTTCTGGCTTTCTATTCTGTTATTCCACCATCTGTTTCTAGCTACATTACCAGATCCTTCTCTGGAACTCCCACCTTTCAAATCTCAACACTCACCTGCAACTCCTCCAACTTCTTTCTTTCCAGGAACTCCAAACCTGGTGCCTACATTTACCCCACTGGTCATTGGCTCTTGTGCTCCTAAAAATGCTGATCCAGTTCTCCCTCTGCAGGAAGTGGCTGGTGTAGATAGAATAATGAAAGTTTATACCCTGTTTCCTCTGTCAAAACTTTCTCAGGTAGAAAAAATTGGGCCCTGGAGCAAGGGAAAGTTTGGGAATAAGCCAGAATTCATGCAGATAAAGTTTATGAGATAAACATATCACACCTAGGGAGCAGAGACTGTCCCATTTGTAGACCCCATTAGAATTACAGTACACCAAGGTGGGTCTTAGATAGAGGCAATTTTGTGACATGCTTATTGGCAAGTCTGCCTCACAGTATACTAACTTAGATCCTGAAAGCACTGAGGGAAAGCAACTTCTCATGACTCATTTTTACCCAGAGCTACCTCAATGTCAGAATTAAACGTACACCTCTGACTCCACAGGAAGAAGTCTTAGTGCTGGCTTTTAAGGTGTATCACAGGAGAGATGAGAAAACACACCAAGAAAGATACCTCCTGCTGACCAAAGCTATCTGACCAACTCCTTCACCTTCTCACATGGCAGAGATCTAGACCTCCTGTTGTGTACTTTAAGTGTGGCCAGCTTGGCCGCTGGTCTTGCTCTTGCCTGGCCTCACAGAGGCTGTTTAGGCCTTATCCTAAGTGTCATCAAGGGAAACACTGGTCTAAGTAACTGTTCCCAAGCCCCACATGGCAGGGAGATGTTACACACAGACTACTCCCTGGCTGATCTCCTACGCCTGGCTATGGGCAGTTGGTGTTACTAGGGCTGCCCTAACCCAACCACTGCCATCACAATAAGAGAGCCTCAGGTAGTCATAACAGTATCAGGGCATTCTATCTCTTTCCTTGTGGACACCTGTGCCACAATACTCGGTCCTGCAGAGTTTGGGCTTCTATCTCTCTAGTCTCTTCATTTTTGGGTGGGAAGCAAACAATTCCAGCCTCATTAGATGCTTAATTGCATTTTCAGAGATATCCCTAATGGGAAGCCTTTTTTTTTTTTTTTTTTTTTTTTTTTTTTTTTTTTTTTTTTTAGCTAAAGTAAGAGATTTCTTTCTTTCTTTTTTTTTTTTTTTAGTCACCATATTTCACCTGAATCCACTCATCAGCCCCTCCAGCTGCTCCCTTGCTTCTCTTGCTATCTGCTTAGCCAGTCAGCACCAGATCCCCATACCCTCTTCTGGTCCCCCAGGTGGACCCCCAAGTGGGGAACACCCAGAATCTTTATGTTGTTAGACACATTTCCTTAACATTCCCTGTCTCTTGAGTTTTCCATTCTATCCCTCTTCTCAGAGCTGAAATCAAGATGGTTACCAGAAACAAAAAGCTCTGAGGTATTTCACCTTGCCCTTCCCCTCCACTACAGACTAACCCCCCAGCCACCACCACTTCTGGAGAATGAGAAAACCCAGAAGCCATCTTACCATTGGAAAATAGTTGACCGCCACCCCCTGAGGACTTAGAGAAAAGGAACCAGGAGCCATTTTTAGAGCCAATACAGGTAAAACAGACTGTTCCCTCCACCCTCAGGACCAAAGGAAAGGAACCAGAAGCCATTTTAACCTTGGCAATAGGTAAACAAAAACATGAGATATTTTAACCTATTCTCATCCCCAGACCTAGCAGAGACTCACAAACTTTATTGTGCAGATGAAGTCTACTAGAAGGGACAAACAAAAGCAGCTACCTTAAGGGTTTTTTCCCCCCCTAAAGTATAGACAAAGCCTAACTTAAGGTTACACGTGTCCCAATTTCAAATCTTCTCTCTCTTCCCTCTTTTTCCTCTTCCTTCATTCTCACCTCCAGATTCCATAGTAGCAGAGACCCTCACTATATATTTATTGCTTCCCAGGGTTCTCTTACTAACTCAGTTTTTTCCAAGCTCCAGAAAATCAGAATTCACCATGCCATGCCTTAAACTCACTTGGGCTACAGTACTCAGCCGCAAAACCCAGCAGACCAACTGCCAGAAGATACAGCTCTCAATTTATAGAAAGACAAACTTCGCCCTTAAAACAGCTCGAAGCAGCCTTAAGAGACCTGTCGACCCTGTTCTGGTCCAATCCATTTTCCCCTGTGCCCCCTCCCACACACACACTATAAACCTGGCTTTCTTTTTATAATAAAAAAGGGTGAGATATAAGGATTCTCGGCACATAGTGGCCACGTGGTAAAACCAACATAGTGCAGTATGAGATGAGAATTCCTGGCAAGTAGCCCCTATGTGGTAAACCCAGCATGGCTCAGGCAGAACATACCTCCTACGCTGGGCATGTCCCTAAGCGTGGCTACATAAATCTGTGCCCACCCACTCTCTTCAAAGGAGTCACCACATGAAAGTCTCTCTCTGTCTCCCACCATTCTCTCTTTCTCTTCTGATTCTCTCCCTAATACCCACTCAGCAACCCCCCCCCCCAAACAAATTCTCTTATGGCATCTGGTAGTGTGTGTGTGTGTCTTATTTCATGTGTGAAACCAACAGTCAGGATCCACTCCAGCAGCACTGCTTTTGAATTGCTCAACACTACAGATAAAGTTAGGGGTTATGACTGTGATGGATTGTCCAGGGGACACCAGGGTAAAAGCTTGTGTGTTGAACATTTATTAAGAATCAAGATCTGTAGACAGGACACGAAGTGAAACTGGGAGAAAGGAGAAGCCAAATCACCATTCAGGCACAGTAAAGCCTTGGCTCATGCACCAAGAGGTTCTGTAGTAAACATACCCATACCTCCATCAGTCCTTAGTATGCATGCCTTAGAAAAGGCCCTTCTGAAGCTCAGACAGCAGTGCAGAGGTTAACAGAAGAAGCTTTCTGAATGGTAAAGACATTGTCTTTCAATGTCTCCTGCAGTTTCTGCCCCACATCACTTGGGCTCACTGTTTCATAGCAGCTTGAGAAGATGCAGCTCCCTTGGGACATTGGGGAGAACTTCTTTAGCATCAACCTTGGCTTGTGCACTGCTTCTGGCCTCTGCCTCAGCTGATGCCCATTGACTCTTCTCTGAATTCTAGATTCCCCTTGTCTTCCACTATGTATAATGCACTTGATGACTGTTACAGTTTGGGTAAGAAATGTCTCCCACAGAATCATGTTTTGGATGCTTCTCCTCAGCTATTTTAGGAGCTGTGAGACTCCCAGGAGATGAGAGCTTCCTGGTAGAACTGGTAACTGAGGGATGACTTTTAAAAGTTCCAGTTGGACTCTGCTTCTTGCCTTCCTATCTCTTTCCTGGTGCATGAGGCTTTAACCACTTCTGCAACGCGCTTCCTCCATCGTGACTGAATGACTCAGCCTCCCCCAGCATGGTTAGTTACAATCCTCTGAAGCCGTGGGCCAACATGATCTCATATGCCTTGCTTTTCTCACACATGCCACAACAGTATTGAGACTAGCCAGTGACAAAGACTTTCTCAGTGACAGAACCAGGTTTTCATCCTTGAGTGGCCTACGCCCCTGGCACCCATATCTCCTTAGGCATTGCAGTGCACTTCCTCCTGAACGAGGGCATGCCCAAGACACAGACCTTGGGCTTTGAGATTCCAAGAACCTTCCCCTTCTTATTTTGCAAGAACAGGCCTCTCTCCTGAACACTTTTCCCAATTTCTCTGCATCTGCTTTTTCATCTCTTTTTTTTAAAAGGACACAATAGAAGACCTGACACTCCAAGCTGCCCTGAGTAAAAATGCCTTGTTTAGAAAAGGGTTTTACCCAGTAACACTGCTGGAGGAGAGCCCCGCTTGTTTTCTAGTGAGAAACATAGGCATTTCTGATGATTTGGAGGGGGAAATTTTCATTATTCCACAAATTTTGAAGATTTCCTATAAGACACAGTGGCAGATGTTAAGATTATTTCTCCTGGACCAGAGCTTTACTGTGATTTTTTAACTCTATTTTTAAGAGCCAAAGGGACATAACTGGAAGCCAAGGTGACATCTCAGAACAGCAAACTGATGACAACAGAGGGTGTGGTGAAGGTAGAACCACTATTTGGAGCTGCCAATCATATGTACTCTGCTTTGTGTCTCTCACATATCACATAGGCCTAACCATCCATTTCCTAACTGATAAAAGTTGCTAATATATATGCTTTTAACAAAAGAGTAAACAAATACTATAATACGGCTTTCTCCCTTCCAGCAACACAATCCTTACTGATTTTACATTTGAATATTTTGTGATGGCTAATAAATAAACATGTGATATAGTAGCTCAATATTGAAGCACTATTCTATTTGAAGTGTTTCTTATCTTAGCTTGTAGGTGCAATAGTAATCACTGCACATAGTGAAAGTATCACTGTGGCCATGCTCTCAACTTTCCCGTTGAGGCAAGGAAGAGATTGAACCAAGGGATGCATTGCCTGGAAAACAAGCCTGGGTTAAGAGCAGCACTGTGGCACACAGATATAGCTCCTTATTCCAAGGATGCTAATTTGATGCTGACAAAGTGATTTCTACCAAAGATGTTGTGCTTGCTGTTTACACAGTCCTTAGTCAGCTCATTTCCAAACACACACAGTCTATTTTCTGTGGCCTCTGATTAATGAGAATAGTAGAATGTTGATTAAGCTTTTGAAAGTTTGGCACAAGAACTTCACAGGTAACACACAGACCAATTGTACATCTTCCTAGAAATAATATTTATGTTTAAGTAAACTACAAAAAAAAATGTAAGGAATCAGGTGACTCAGGAATTAAAAATATTTACAAGAAATGTTGCTAAAGTGAACAAAATAAACATTTCAACTGCACATTAATAATTAAATAAGCCAAAGCAATTCTTTACATAGAAAGTTAGTTATAAACTTATCTTTTAAGTATGCTAAGATATAAGCAAATATATTTTTAAGGCAGAATTAATATGCTGACTGTTCTATTTCAACAGTATTCAGAATAACAATGAATCATGTCTATGATATAATCATGCAAGTAAGGAACTATTTGGTGGTTGAGCAAATTCTAGCAGCCTCCTTAAAAGAAAATCTAACATCTTTATATTTCTTGAGAAATGATCGATTACTCTTTCAGTTTTTTCCCCCAGAACAATTTAAACCTTTATATGGAAGATCTCTAAAGAATCATAAATATAAGGACCAAAGCTTCCATTTTCTTTAGAATCATTTCTCACATGGAAATATTACAGGAAGGGCAAGTCAAACTAAATAAGTCTATATTGAGGCCCCTCAGGAAGGGGAAGAAAGACAGCCACATTTTGTTAGGAAAAGGACAGTAGGGGAGGGGCTTTGATGGGTTCTGAGCTCATCACCATCAAATGACACCACAAAAGTCGCTTTTGTCTTCAGCTCTAAGCAACTGAGAATAAAATGGGCCCAAAGAGAGTAGCACTAGTAGGAGGTACAGCCTTGTTGGAGGAAGTGTGTCACTGTGGGGGTGGGCTTTGGGTCTCTTTTGCCCAAGCTTCCCTCAGTGTAACATGGAGAACCCTTCCTGTAGGACACTTGGCTACTTTGTACCATGTCTGCCTGCATGCTGCCATGTCCTACCATGATAATGAAGACCTGAACCTCTGGAACTGTAAGCAAGCCACCCTAACTAAATGTTTACCTTTATGGGAGCTCCCATGGCCATGGTGTCTCTTCACAGCAACTGAACAAAACAGCAACTCATATTCCATTTTAGGTTTTCATCACAGAATTGCTTGGTACCATGATAAATTTCCTTAAAAGTACCCCATGGCATCATGTTTGAAAATGTAATTCTCCTTCTCTGTTGATGTTATACTCTGTCTTCAGCTAATACACATGTAAGGCACATCTTGTAGCAAGATGAATCTTGGGCCCCAGCTTCTTCCTAATGACATATATCCAGTTGGCCCAAAACATCCCACAGCTACCAGTCCCAGTGGGATTATAAATTAATGAGAAAATAAGGTTCATTCATTGAGACAGGGAAAACTGGACTTGCTTGTATAGTAATTAGTCTACCCTTAATAATTTTCATGTTTCAAGTATTACTACTCATTTATTCTTTCCAAAAATAAAGTCTTCTAAAATTAAAGCTCTCTTTAGTAGAGAAATGTGTTGTGCTAAGGTTAAAATAAACAGGTTTACCAGCTCAGATATGACATCAGGATACAGGGAGCATCTCAGGTCTTCACCTAGGAGGGCCTTGGTAAGGGCAATCTCACTGAAGCAGAGATAATACTTGCTAGGAAATTATGAGCACCCCTTTAAGATAATAGGTACCTTGGTTTGGAATGTCCATGATATAATGTCCATGATAATAATTAGACCTACCTGAAATGTAAAGCTTTATTTACTCCAAAAAGAAAAGCACCTTTTGTAATTAAAATACTAGGGCAAGAGCCATTCATTGACCTAAAAGTAGTATTGGTTTTCTTGGTAATGTAAAGAAAAGATCATTTTTATACAATGTTGATAGAGATCAAAATAAAACAAATTTGGCAATACCCATCAACTTTACCACAAGAATTTCAAACTTCTTCATTTTATATCCTAATTTGCAGCTTTATATCTCAAAATGTGATGTCTTCCTTTTCCTCCAGTGACAGTGAAATATCTAGGTAAAAGCTTCTCAGTTCAGAGTGCTAGTGGATCAGTCTGAACATGAGTATATCTTCTCAGGTGTGCCTCCTCCTATACTACTCCTCCCCCACATTACCCCTCCCCATACTGCTCCTCCCCACACTGCCCTTCCCCACACTGCCCCTTCCCACAGTGTCTCCTCCCCACATTATACCCTCCCCACACTGCCTCTTCCCCACACTGCCTCTTCCCCACACTGCCCCTCCCCACACTGCCCCCTCCCCACACTGCCCCCTCCCTACACTTCTCCCTTCCTTCACTGCTCCCTCCCCACACTGGCCCCTCCCCACACTGTTTCCTCTCCCACATTGCTCCCTCCCTGCTCTGCCTCCCCCATACTGCCTCCTCCCCACACTGCCTCCTTCCCACACTGCCCCCTCACAACACTGTCCCTTCCCCACACTACCTCTTCCTCCACCCTCCCCTCTCCACACTGCCCCCTCTCTGCACTGCCTCCTCTCCACACTGCCCTCTTCCCACAGTGCCTCCTCCCCCACGCTGTCCCCTCCCCATGCTGTTTCCTCTCCCACACTGTCCCCTCCCCACACTGTTTCCTCCCCCACATTGCCCCCTCCCTGCTCTGCCTCCCCCACACTGCCTCCTCCCCACACTGCCTCCTCCCCACACTGTCTCCTCCCCACACTGTCTCCTCCCCTACACTGCCTCCTCCCCCACACTGTCCCCTCCCCACACTGCTTTTCTCCAATACTTAGTTTTCTATCTCACTGTTCTCTTAAGGGAACCAAAATTCAATATTTACTGAAAATAAAATATTAAGGTTTATTTTATGTGCATTGGCCTTTGAAGAAACAAGCACAAATTTGAATCAATTTCTTGCCCATAAGGAGCTTATGATTTATCTCCTATCTGTTTTCTTTGTAACATGCCACAATTGTTCCAGAACCTTTCATCATTAACATCCAAACCAACATAACAAACAAAGGTGGTAAATATAATATAATTATTTATAAGCCCTAAACATGTGAGCAAATATATGTACAGAAGTGGGCAGTTCTGTCAATATTCTTTTATATTCATAGTATGATATGTATTAATTAGTCAGACTAAATAGATAATAAACACAAACAAAAGGATAACAAACTGGTTGGTAGTCAAATCATTAAAATATAGTTCTAGGAATATGTGATGTCTTCTGATGAAACATTTCTGACATAGAAAGGTCTGCATTTCATTTCAGTATATATGTTCTTGTTTTTAAGATAGCACACAGAAAAGATGCATGGGAAAGCAAAGCAAAGCAGTTTGCAAGATTAAGCATGAAACACATTTTTTTCTTTAAAGAAGCCTTGTGGTGGCTGTTGTTCTGTCCTCTGATTGCATCCACTTGGCAAAGGAAGCTAGTGGGAGCATGTGCTCATGCTTTTCCATCGCCTTAATCCTTCCTATATTCATAAGTCAGGCAATATTATATTTCTCCAATAATATTCATCCACATACACATCCTATTAATTTTGCTGCTCCATTGTGACTTTGACCTTAGGTTAATGACGACACAACATAGTTTCTGTCTATAAAGAAATATCACTAATGTGCTGTCAGTACCAAGGGGATGCAGACCTGGCAGATAGTTCTATGCTGCAGGCAGCTAGACCTACTGTCTTTTCACATTATCAGGCCTTACAGGCAACTCTTTCCTCTATTGTTATATTAATCATCTTTGATTATTATGCACTGGAATGAACATCTCTAAGTTGAATGAAGATGACGAAATATTCTGTGACCCTTAAGGCGTGCTACAAAGAAAACAGATCAGTAAGGTTTTAATTCAGGACTGACTGCACAACACACCCAAACATGGACACTGGAATCTCTTTCTGCTCCGTGGGCTATAAGGGTCACATAGGCCCCAGATGAGGGCACTTCCTTCCTTACCAAGAATCTGCTGGTCCTGACTCTAGAACATAAGGAAAGAATCAGTTCCACAGGTGAACGATACAGGTAATGTTTTAAGTAGTTTCAACAATTTAATGAAGGAGGTCCAAATAGAGCCATGCCCCACCTCTCCAGAAATATTTTGAAGGCACACCAAGTAATAGCCACAAAGGTTTTTCACTACGTGGTATTAAAATAGTTCTTTAAAGGAGAGGCCAGTTTATCTTCTCTGTAATCATCATACTGAATGATGGCCTAGCTTTGTCAGTCTTTTTGGTGATAATTCATTTATTTATTCATAATGCATTGTTTACTTATACTTTTGCTATTTACAAATTGTCAAACACTGAGTGATCAAAAACAAGGTAAGTCTATTTTCTCTAAAGTTGTGGAATGCGCAAGTCCAGGATCAGCAGTTACCAGCATCATCCCCCATGGGGAGACTGGAGGGGATATGGGTTTTTTGACTCCTCCAGTGGCCAGTGCCTGGCAGGATTCCTTTACTTAACTCTACCTCTCTGTGGCTCCAGTACCCCATCCCAACACTTCTACAAGGGTACATGTATTTGCATTTGGAGCCCATTGCAGAGGCCCCAGGCCATCTCTCCATCCCCAAAGCCTTAGTGTGATCTCATTTATAAGGCATCTTTTTTTTTTTTTTTCCCAGAAGGTTGCACAGGTTTCAGGCCTGAAGAGCAGGCATCTCTTTGTGACTCACTACCAACCTACTCACTGCAGATGGCAGTGACCCACAGATGGGTAAAAATGATAGTATAAGAAAGGAAGGACTAAGAAGACCAGAAGGGATTGACTCTGATGAAAAAGAGAGACATTAGGAGCACATGTGATGTATCTATAGTGTCATTTGCAAGGTAACCCTACTCTTTTTTCTTTTCAGAGAAACTTGTTCAAAGTGCACATGCACACACACACACACACACACACACACACACACACACACACACACACTGGTCCTTACTTGTATTGGTCCCCTGTGGCTTAAAAAATACAGTTATCCAAACCACACTTGTAGGAGAGGATTTGGTCCAGGCTATCCTCGAAACCTGGACCAGCAGTCTCAAGTAATTACACAAATTCTTATATCAATTAAACGTTATTTAGTCTACAGCTTAAGCATATTGTTAGGTAGCTTTTGTATTTTAATTTTACTTACTTTTATTAATCTATTTTGTTTTGTCACATGACAGAGACAGGGAGACACACAGAGAGAAATATATATACCATCTGTATATCTTAAGTTTCTATTCAGATACTTTGTTGATTTGATAATTAGGTGACTTGCCTTTATTATATTCCAAGCTGGCCTCTGTGTAACTGAGAATGACCCGGATCTTCTGATCCCCCTCCCTCCACCTCTCCGGTTTTGACATTAGAACTGTACCCCACTAGACAGTGCTGAGGAGCAAACCTAGAGATTCAGGAGGGCTCCGTAAGCATTCCACCAACTGAGGAATTCCCTGCCCTCATATATTTTTTAAGTTTATCATCATTTACTTTAAACAGCCCAGAAATCCTATTGTTTGCATATCCTCATTTAATTTTTATCTAATCTGTGTTTTTAAAACTAATTTTAAGACTACATACTAATCTAAATTCAGCATTTTATGTTTAGCAGCTGTTAAGTTTTAAGATAGGCTTTAAATCAATATATCACACACTTCATGTTTTACAAGAGCACAGCTTAAGAATCTCATTGAGCTGAAAAGTGAAGAGAAGGTAGAATTCTTATTTAATCAGATGACAATAAATAATAGTATATTCACAGCTCCATGACCACACTCACAAATCCACCTACTTAAAAAGCTGAAATTTCATTTTGTGACTACTTTTATCACTGCATTCTTGCCAGTCTCTATAACCAACATTCTTACAACAAGTATGTTAACATGGCTTAAATGCAAGACATCAAATCACAAACCTAAGACTGGGAACAGGTTTGTATGGCTCTCAATACAAAAGAAAGATAGACAGACAAACAGATAGATGGATGGAAGGACAGATGGATGGACGGACAGATAAGTAGATAGATAGACAGACAGACAGACAGATAGATGATAGATAGATAGATAAATAGATAGATAGATGATAGATAGATAGATGATAGATAGACAGAAAGACAGATAGACAGACAGATAGATGATAGATAGATAGATAGATAGATAGATAGATAGATGATAGATAGATAGATAGATAGATAGATAGATAGATAGATAGATAGATAGATGATAGACAGATAGACATACAGATAGACAGGTAGGCAGGTGGACAGATGAACAGATAGACAGATAGATAGAGATTTGCCTCCAGAACTAGCCTTGTGTGGGCAATGCCAGTAGGGGACAGTCTCGGTCATCACAGGGCTGCACTCTACTACTGTGATAATCTGGCTGTGATTACCTCTTGTACTCTTGAAGCAAAAGGACCCTAAGGACCTCAACCCACAACACAGAAAACAGTCCCTACTTGTCCCATCCCCTACCTCAGAAATATCTCTAATTCTAGAATCTGTTGCTCCTTCTTTGGAAATCAATTCCTTGGCTGTGCAAATAAGCCCGTGGCTCTACATAACAGTTAAGAGATCTGAATGTTCTACATTACCATAACACTTCATTTTTTTATATATTATAAATGAAAAAAATGTAAGAAAACCATGTTAGGGAGAGAAGAAGGGGGAGGAAGATAGAGGAAGGAGGAGAGAGGGGAGGAGGAGAGAGGTGGGACATTGGTTTACGAAGGGAGGCTGGGCTTGCTGCTGAAGCAGTACCTAGCCATCCAAGTCATTGTAAAATAATTCTAGGGATCTTACTTGATTCTGCCAATTTTGCTACAGAAAACAAATACATCTCATACTTAATTTATAAAGCCCATTCTATTGAGCTTAGATAAAATCAGAGTTGCTCTTTATTTTTTTTTTTTTTTAAACTTTCTTCAGCTTCATAGGAATGAGATGTCCAGCTTTTATCTTGTTGCTATTCCAGACTTTCTTTTTTTTCCCCTCCTGGTGTTTTCCATCGACTTTCTCTGTGTCAGTGTCTTGGGGAATTAAACAGAAGCAACAGAGGCAAGGAAACACATTGATTACCAAGTAAAATGGTTCCCCTGGCAACCACAGCACAATGGAAGCACATGGAACTGCCTTCTTGATTCAGATGGTTTTTCCCAGTGATCTCCGGCATCACAGATAACAGAAGCAAATATGAAGCCACTGCTCCAACTGTGTCGCTACAGAAATAAAGCTGATTCAGTGAGTGGTGTTCTTCCTGTTCTGAGAGTAGGTAATTGTAGTGTGACTTTTGAAAACTCATTTTATTATTTTTATGTATGTCTATCTTTGTATGTGTGAGTGAATGTAGTTGTGTGTGCATACCTAAAGAGGCAAAAGGATGATTAGCTTGTGGTCACAACCACCCATCAGTGCTGGAATCTGAACTAGCGACCTTAAATATATCCATCCTTACATGCTTATATTGTTGGATGAACTGGCTTTCTATTGCTGTTATGATAAATCACACAAATGTTGTGGCTTACAAAAAATGTAAATGTATCATGCCATCACTTACCTATAGAAGAGAAATCTGAGACAAAAGTCCCTACTATAAAATTATGGGTCATCTTTGTAGATACTGGAGAGAGAATCTTTCTTTGCACTTTGTACTATCTAAAAGCTGCCATCATTTCTTAGCTTTTATTCTTTTCACAATTATTAATTTCACCCCACATTTTTGATCCTACACCTTGTCCCAGAATAGCCTGGGAGGGTTTCTTGTTTTAGTAACTTTCAAATTTATTGAACTCTGTTGCATGACCTTTCCTGTAATGATATAAACAAATATCTATTTACTTCAGGTATGACAATGGCAACAGACTGAACTAACTACACTAAGTAAACCAGTAAGTCTATTGAAGTTTCTTACAGTAGTATGAAAGATGGGTTATTTATAGGTGCATAGATGACTCACATACAGCTGTATTACTAAAATTCCCACTTCAGGCAAGGTGACAGACAACTCATGACAGTTATATCCCTAGATATCCCTGAATGAACTGCAGAGACCTTGAAAAGGGGCATGAATTATCTCCTCTCTTTAGTAGTCTTATGAAACCTTGGGAAGGAAACTTATGACTCTTCTAAATTTCAGGGACATACTGAGACTTGTGAGTTTACTTCCTGAGATTTTTAAGTTTTGTTTACTTAAGCCTCGAGGACCCTTGCTCAGGATGGAATGTTTCAATTCAGAGGAAATTGCTGCATAACTGATTTTATTTTCTCAATTTCATACTCACACACAACATATTGAGGTCACATAATACCACATAGTCTCTAATGCCTCATTACTGCTCATCTCCTCTTTCTCCAAACTAGTCTCCCTACACCCCCACTTTCATGTCTTGTTTTCTTGCACAGCTCTACTGCAGGTAGCCACAGCTACAGTATTTTCATGTCTACAATGACCATGTCATATTCAGAAGACACAGTTTCATAGCACTCTTCCCATCCTGTAGTTCTCTTACATTCATTCTGCCCCCCTCTTCTGTGATTCTTTTTGGTCCTTGGAGGAATGATATAAATGTCCCATTTAGGTAATTATTTATTCTCAGTACCTTAATCATTTATGTGTTTCTACCTTAACTATTCTGCAAAAAGAAGCTTTGCTGAGAATAGAAATAATCTGTGGACCTAAACATACATGTTCATAAGGCAGTTTGACTATGTGTCCACTCAGCATAATATCAGTAGTATATTTCCCAGGGCCTGTGATTTTCCCACCCACAGTCTTTGACCAGGTTTATGGTACCAGGAATGTATTTCCTCCTATGGAGTGGGCCTCAGATCTAGTCAAAATGCAGTTGGCTACCCTGAAACAGTCATAACACTGTTGTATCATTGGCCTTACAAGTCCTCAGAATGAATTTTCTCTCCCAGCAGCCAGCACCGCACTTTATGGCTCCACGAGGCTGGCTAGCTACCAGGAAAAAGCTTTGCACCTCAGTCTTAGCTTGATTTCATTGTCCTGTATCAAAAGTATTTGCTGTCTTCAGCTATCGCATAGTATCGGCTAGCTCTAGAGAGCAACCAAGAAAATGTCGGTAGTGGTTTTCCATATAGCTTTATCGTAAACCCTGAGTGTGGTTTTGCCATTCCCTCCAGCCTTACCTCCTTTCCTTCTCCTGGCCCTCTATATTTAAATCTTTCTGCCCCTGGAAATCTGATTTTGGACTCTCATATTCCCCTGTTTCATATAATTTTACACCATTTTCGTACCATTTGTGTTTGGCTATCTCCTTGGAGTATTCCGTCCCTCCATGGCATGGCTTCTCTATTGATTCCTAGCCCCTACAAATACTTATCTTAAACACAGAAATAGAAAACTTCAAAACTAGATGGTGCATATGAGAAAAGGATCCCATGGTATTTTTTATTCAGATCCTGGACTGTGCCACTTAATCTATTTTTCAGTTCCATTCATTCTCTTGAGAATTGTACAACTCCCCTTTTCTTCAATATAATTCCAATTGATGAATACCTAGGGTGATCACATTTTCTAGCTCTTGTGAATAGCAATGGACATGGATGCACAGGTGTCTCTGTCACACAATAAAGAGTCCTTAGGTGTATGGCTAGGGTTGGTATAGCTAAGTCACACCAAAGGGTTTTTTTTTGTTTTTTGTTTTGTTTTGTTTTGTTTTGTTTTGTTTTTTTTTAATAAGCTTTTACACTGATTTCCAGAGAGAGCATATCAGTGTATGCTTCTACCAACAGTAATTTTCTTTTTACTTTTTGTTTATCCTTCATCTTTCCCATCATGCATCTCAATCACATTTGTTTTACCATACCTTCATATCTATCCTCTGCTCTCGCAGTCCTCCATTCAACAGAATAAAATTTAAGGGGAAAATAAAGACAAAATAAAAGAGAAAAAATGGTAAAGTCTTGTCAGGGAAATTGTAGGAACTTACAGTTAGAGATTCAATGCATTATCACCATGTGGGGAGTATGGCAGCGTGCAGGCTGACATGGTTCTGGAAAGGCAGCTGGGAGTTCTACATTGGATTGGCAAGCAGTAGGAAGAGACTGAGACACTGGCCTGGCTTGAGCATCTGAGAACTAAAAGTCTGCCTCCAGTGATACACTTACTCCAACAAAGCCACACCTACTCCAGCAAGGCCACACCTCCTAATAGTGACCTTACCTATGGATCCATGGGGTACAATTTTATTCAAACCACTATACCTTCAAAACACTCATGTCTATAATTTTTTTTTGAAAAAAAAAAAGCTTTAAAGGAATGCTTTAGATTACAGGAGTATGCAATCAAAGCATAATTTGTAACACTGGATTATATTCTAAATAAGAAAAACAAGCTGTAAAAAGACTCTATATAGGATAACCAATGACTTAATAATGACTCTAGTTACATATCACTGTGTGGAAAATATACATATGTAATACTTTACAGGAGAATGACTTTATGAGACATTAGAAAGATATGTTGATGAGGGCGTTAGAAAACTTTAGATGCGCACATAACAAAAATGTGTATGGAAAAGCAATGTTTCTGTGTAGAAATAAGTGCATGGAGGACAGAGAAAAACTTAAGGTTTCCATTGGAAAGTCAGGAAGACCAAGACCATGTCAGCGTTTACACTTGGCATCTTTGCCAGGGGACCGAACCCAGGAACCCAGAAGTGAGGTTTCCAGCTACCAAACCTCCTTCCAACTCCACACTCCTCCTCTCTTCTTCTATTTCCTTGCTGGAAAGTCATTGGTTTTAAATTATTTTCCCCAAATGGTCTCAATGTTAAGTTCTATAAACTCCAAGAGATGAGAATCGAGTGCTTATCTAGCTAAAGAACAAGGGAGTCAACAGGGAAAATGCTTTCTCTAACTGAGTCCCTCACATCCCTGACTGGCTTTGGACAGCCTAACCCAACTCACTTTAGAATTCTCATGCCATATTAGTAAGTAGATTGTTAGAGGCTTGTTTTGTTTGTAAAGAGACACTGTAATTGGACTTTGAGAAAGGAAAAAGGGCTGATTGTATTGTTGTGTTGTTAAATTGGAGAGAGGGGGATGGACTTAAA
This sequence comes from Phyllotis vaccarum, assembly GCA_033318265.1. Classification (NCBI taxonomy): domain Eukaryota; kingdom Metazoa; phylum Chordata; class Mammalia; order Rodentia; family Cricetidae; genus Phyllotis; species Phyllotis vaccarum. The sequence goes on along the minus strand of JARWLC010000005.1, from coordinate 101,029,142 downwards.
TTTATAATGTAGGTTGACGTTTTCCCATTTACAGAGACCTCTATTGTGGAAATGAGTGGGCTGTATACAGTTTTTGTTTACTTCTTCGGGTTCTCCAATCTCAAATCATTTTTTTTTCCCAAAGCGTTAATTACTGAGATTACAAATACTGTGAAGCGTGGCAGCTGGCCCTGGCCCTGGCATCTTTCCAGCATGTAATCACCTGTTGTGCACATTAATTCCTGCTATGATTAAGCTTCTCTCATCACAGCAGGGTCTGACAGCTCTATTGTTGAAAGTGTCACCAGTGAGGAGACCAGGCATGGCTCCCCCATGCTCTAACTGGGATCCTTGTATGCTTTCTGTGTCTCCTTCAGCTCAACTGTTGTGCTGTGCATTTGACAAGTGGTCACTCTTCTTGAAGCCTAGATTGACAGTGAAAGCCCACCAGTATGTGAGACCATAGCATACTTATTTATAAACATGGATTCAAACAAAGCCTTCTGGAAAACATTGTGGGGTGGGCAGTGTGTGATGTATTCCAGATTAAAAGGAGCAAAGATATATTTGTTTCGGTTTAGTTTGTTTTAACGTAAAAGAACAGTGGATAAACTTTGTTTTCTTGTTCCGTGATTCTCCCCTCCTCCAGAAGAAAACCCTGTGATTGAGTAAAAATAAAAAAATAACATTTAAAAAAATGTGTATTATATGTTTAATAAGCTGCTGATAATGGGAATCTTATCAAAATCTTATTCTTTTTCTAAAATTCAACTCAAAATAATAAATGTGGAGGATGTTATGAAATAGGTAATAGATATGGGGTCCGCTTAACAAAAAGATAAATACTCATACCTTCTATAGGTGACCTTAATTGCTTATTTGTGGGCTATTTGAGCAGAAATTTTCTTATCATCTTTCAAAAGCTTCATTGATAAAACTTGGCACAATCCTAACTGACCCAAGAAGAGATGGCAGAAAGAATAACGAAGGCTTTGTGTCGGTGCTGAAATTCCATCTCCCAGATGCAGCTTATTCAAATCTGTGCATATTCTGCTAAAATCTGTCACCTGCTACTGTAAGCATTTTGTGATGGATGCTGTACTTCTCCACTTTTAATCAAATAGCTGCCTCCTATGTCTGGATTCCACAGTCATGCTGGCACTTATTTCTTCTGTCTGGCTTTGCCTAGAGTGTGAATGAGAACATAGGTAGTCATTATGGTTTGCAGAGTACTGGACATGGAAAGAATAGTAGCAGATGATTGACAAAAGATAGAAGTTGATAGATGATAGACATAGATGGTAGATAGATGGTAGATATATGATAGATAGATGGTAGACAGATGATAGATAGATTGATTGATAGATAGATGATAGATGGTAGATAGATGATAGATAGATGATAGATGATATATAGATAGACAGACAGATAGATGATAGATAGATATATGATAGACAGATAGATGGTAGATAGATAAACACATAGATGATAGATAGAAAGATAGATAGATAGATAGATAGATAGATAGATAGATAGATAGATGATAGACAGATGGTAGATAGATAGATGATAGATAGATAGATGATAGACAGAGAGATAGATGATAGACAGACAGATAAATAGGTAGATAGATGGTAGATAGATGATAGATAGATAGATAGATAGATAGATAGATAGATAGACAGAAAGACAGATAGGTAGATGATAGATGGTAGATAGATGATATATAGATAGATGGTAGATAGATGATAGATAGATGATAGATAGATAGATAAATAGATAGATAGATGATAGACAGACAGACAGATAGATAGGTAGATAGATGATAGCTTCTGAACTCCCAGTTTCAACACTCCCAGGTTGAACTCACAAGCAGGGTTCTTCTAATTCTTGGCCCAAGACCATCAGTGGTTGTTGTATTTTTATAGTCAAATCCTAACCCTTTCGCACAAATAGTGAAGACTATCTATAATTGATTAAAAAAAAAAAAAAACAACCTGGAAGTACAGTCAAAGTTATCAGCCCAACTAGTAAGGAGAAAAAGATACATATTTAAAAACATACTGTCTTGGTACTCTGGATCAACCTCCTTATCTGCAGAAAGAAGTGTTTTGAGAGATGGCCGAAAGCATTCTTAAGAGATATACTCTGGAAAATCAATCTTGAAGGGGAAGATTTGAAAGGTAAAGATCCCTGAGCATGGCTTCAGAACTCAGCTCTGTGACCTGTACAGGATAGAACTGTTTGATGTGTTTGCTCTTTCATTCCAAGAAACACTAGAAAAATGGGTGTGGTGTGTCAACATGAAACTGAAGGCTGTGAGAGCTCATCCTGGCCACACGCTCCTGCCATCCTCCTCATTCTGAAGCCTCAACCCTCTGCCAGTGGACAGCTACCGATAGAAATTAGGCAGATATGCAGTTACTAGAATAAATTGATAGTTAGGCTCTGCCGTGTTTCTAAAAATAACAACAGCTAGCATTTACCCCTGAAACTGCTTGTTAAAATGTCTGACACTCTTTCCAAAATAGTAGTTATGAGTGCTATTGAATCATCAATTACTTTTTGAAGCCACCTGTTAATTATCATAAAGTCTTCCCTGGTGACAAGTGTTCCATGCAAAGTTATTGTCTGTTGCAGGTGTTGCTTACCTTTCTGTATAATTTCTGAGAAAGCATACCAATCAAATTCTGTAAATTGCATAATGGTCATCGGGAGATTTTTCACTCAGAAAAAGAAAAATATTCCGTACTGTATCCTTTGAAAAGAGAACAAGATAAATATTCTGAGCAAGCATATTTACTTTATTTGCTAAATAGATTTACCATATCTCACTCCTTGGAGTTTTGTAAAGTAGTTGTCTTAGTCGTGGAGACACCATAACCATAGAAACTCTTATAAAGGAAAACATTTAATTGGGAACTTGCTTACAGTTTCAGAGAGTTAGTCCAGGCAAGGCACCTCTGGAAGGGAGGGAATGTAAGTTCTGAGTTGCAATAATTTCTGTCCCTACGGGATCATAGACATCTTTCTCTGCAGGCAGTCTCAACCATTTGTGTTATTTAACATTATGTCCCTTTGCCACATACATCAATAAACATGGTGCCACCTATCTAAGGTCAGATACTTCTCTTTTGATACCTTCCTTCTCTTACCTCAGATCCAGTATAATGGTGTCATAGCCTGGACTGGGAATTCAGAGCCCACTAGAAGCAGCACACTCTCCACATGGACTCTCGACCACTCACCAGCCCTGAGCAGAGTAGGCCTGGTGAAGCCACCAGGGTCTCTCAGGCAGCAATTTCTTTTCATTCTCTGTCCCAGTAGTACTCTCCTATAACTTCTTTTGTCTCACTCTGACACAGTCTGACCTTCTAGGCAAGATGCCGTAATGCATTTGACCAGATCAGACATGCAAGGTAGCCATAACTGCAGAGCAAGGTAATCATGTGATCTAACTCAGAGGCACCCCATCTGGTATGGAGACTGTTGAAGGCATCGAGGACTTTCAACTTGCTTTGAGAATCCCTGGAATTCTGAACTGGTCAGAAGGCCTATTTCAAGCATCCACTCACCTTGAAATTTTTTGACCCTAGAATCATAGAATTTGTATGTGTGTGGGTGGGGGGGGGGTACCCCTTAACTTTCCAGGTGCATCTGGTTACTTTGACACTCAGGGGACATTATATTCTGAGTGGTCGGATTTTAACTCATTTTTACTTTGGTCTAGAAACCACCATGGATTCCAAATTATGCATAACCTTAAGTCTGGTTGCAGGCTAATCCAAAAAAGAAAAGAGGCTTGATTTGATTTGGGGAGACTTCAGATTAGATTCACTTATTTGGCTTTTGCTCCAAGCCCGGCCTCAACACATATTGGACAGTAACTCCCAGCTTACTTTAATTTTTCTCATCCCTGTCCCCTGCACCCCCACCAGAGCCAGACAGAATGCCGGCTTTTTCTACTTACCTTCCACGTTTGCATTTTTACAGTTCCTATGCCTTTGTGCCCGCCTTTGTTTCTGCCTGGCCAGTCCTGGATATGTCTTTATGAGAGAGAGAAGAAAATTCTTGCTAAGCTTTTCACCTTATCTTCTCCTATCTACAGACACAAACTGGTTATGGAGATGCAGATAACTGGGCTCAGTCTCACAGAGATTAAATTACCATTTTGGCAACGTCAGAACAGCACAGGAAAACAATATTGAGAATACCTAAGAGTTAAACAGTTTTCAATAGAAGTTAAATTTATATATAAAGTTAAAATGGTTAAATTTAGTCACAAATGTTTAGCTCTCTGAGCACTATTCTCTCGCCTTGGTTTTGTTTTACTAAAATGTTTCCTCATTCAAGGTCATAAATAGCTTTTAATATTTTCCTGTAAACTTTCTTATCTCAAGCTCTGCGTGACCACTGGGACTGTAGTTTTAAAAATCCATAACTTTCAGGCAGGAAAATAGCTTAAAGTCTGTAACAAAGAAGGGTTAATAGTTAAACATCTATGTATAGGTAATCTTAATTTGCTAGAGCATATCATATGTAACTTAGATTCAACTCTTGTTTAGGAAAATAGATGTTTTTGAAAAGGGGAAGAAGGTTTTTAAAGACATGCCTTACCAGGATCTGGGCTCACCTTAAGTAAATGGCAATCATGTAGCTTGCTGCCTTCTTAGCTGATGACATCATCAAGATGGAAGCTACCTTGTGATTGGCCACTACCAGCTTAGTTATGATGTCATCAAGATGAAGCAACTATGTCAGCTTAGCTCATGATGTCATCAAGATGGAAGCAACTATGTCACTTGGCCATCATCTTTACTAATGTTCAAAGAAGTCATGTGACTTTATCTCCATCCTGGCATACTGGGCCTCTGAGATAGTTTGTTTATTTTGTATTCCCTAGACTCAGGATGGCAACACCAAGCTTTCAAGACTCTATAAAATGATCAGAAAAATGAGGTTCCCAATTTCTTCATGGATTGCATTGATGGTTTAAAGTTTGTTTTGATGCTAAAGTATGTTTAATTCAAAAATTACACATTTTTAGAACTTAAAAATTTTAACAGGGATACAATTATAAAATCCTAACATTACAAAACCCAACTTACTCTAAACTGTTAAAGATATTTAAAACTTACAAGTTAATCATCATCATCGTCGCCTTACAAATGATCAGAATTTTTAATATACTCAGAACCCTCTGTGGTCATTCTCAGTAGCTATGTAATTCATTTATAAAGACACGCTTGATGCCCAAGATCAATTTATATCTCCCATTATACAGTCTTCTGTATATGTTGTCAAAGTTATACCTGAAGCAAGCAACTCAAAACAAATTTAAAATAAATTTAAAGTTTGTTTAATGTGAACTAACATTCAAAATCAGATATTTTTAAAAGCAAGTTATGAAAAATTGAATGCCTGAGTAAAATGGATGAAATTTACAAATACTTTGCATGGCCCAGTACTTCCCTTGGATGGTGTACAATCCCAGCAGAGAAAGTTGCTCTCTGGCCTCATTACAGGATAGTAAGGGAGCTTGACCTGCCAGAAGACTTCTGCTTCTGCCTCCAACCATGTAGACCTGATCAGATCCGACTGTACAAGCCAAACCAGACAAAATAACCACCTCCTTTTCGACGGGAAAGATGGATTACTTCTCATGTCTCAAATTATAGGGTGATGGATTCTCTTGCCCACTGGAGGACTTTAATCTGCACACACATCCTAAATATCTCAAACTACTGGGAGGCAAATAAGAATGCTGTACTTCCTGATGGGCATGGAGTCTGCGTGTTAGCTCAGTTTGTTATGACCTTGACCCTGGTATTGACTTCTTCCTCTTAACAAAGGCTAATTCCATGTTCTATATTCTTACCACTATGTTCCTTGTTAAAGGAGATGCCAGATAATCTCACATCAATCTCAAGCTTTGGAAAGTTTTTCAGACTACCTAAGTGGTGGCTTTGAAACTTTGCTAGACGATCCCATAAAAATGATTCAATAGGGTTCTATTTCCCTTCTAAACTGTCAATTAGGTGCTGAGTTTAACAATTCCTTTTACAAAACTCCCAAGTACTAGTTCCTGATGCAGGACTCTGGTGTGAACAAACAGCTTATTATAGTTACATTATCCTTCTACAGAACTCTGGTGCAAGGTCCAGCCAGGTGTACAATTGCATTTACCCTTCTGCTAACTTTATATTTAACCTTATAGTAACATCTTAAGTTTGATGTAAAATTTTTCATTGACTTTGTTAATGTTCTCCACAAAGCCGTACAGTTATTACCTCCTAACTGATGTTCTAGGTCTTTGCCAGCTCTTAAGTTCTATCATGCCCCCTTGCATGGAATCTTTTCTGAACCACTCTGACTGCTGCCACCTCCCCTTGCCAACATTTTGTCAAGTTGAAGCTTGAAGAAGTTATACAGAGATTGGTGGCCAAGGCTCGCCAAGCCTCTGCAAGCAGTTTGGGTAACCTTTAAGAGGGGACGAATGGGTCAGCCAACTCATCACTCTTTTTGCTGCTCTGGCCATTGTGCTCAAGACTCGGAACTAAAACAGTTTGACAGGAGCCTTCTTTCCATCAGTTAACCTTACTCTCTTAGCATCCCTCAAGAAAACTTAAAAAAAAAAAAATCTCAGATTGGCTTCAGGAACAACTCAATTCTTTGCTGCAAAACTTCAAGACTGGATCTGAGAACACTAAGGATGGCTTGTAAACTGCTCCACAAGCAATGCTACTTTCCCACCATCAGATCCTAACTGGTTTGAGAGGGGGTCTTTAGACATAGAAAGCAGACAAAAATTCAACCAGAAGCCTCTTCCAGTGTCTGGACTTTGGGATTCCTTCCCTCTGGCTCCTCCTCCCTTTGATCTCTTTTTTCCTCCTTATTACCTTCATACTGATACCTTTGCTGTCTCTGATGTATTTTGCTTCCTCCTGTGTCCAAGCAAAATGTTCCAAGTAAGCTCTCCCAATGCCCTCATCCCACAAGAGGTCCATTGGTTCCATTTATTCCTGACACATCTGCAAAAAAGACCTTTTTGAAACTCTGGCTGTAAGGCAGCTTCATCCCTTTCACCCCAGACCAGCTCCAGTTCTCTACATTAGTACTCGGTTTTCTCCTGCTGCCTTCCTTCAGTGCCCTGGGGCTTTCTGCTTCTTCTGCTGGCTTATTATGGTACAACACTCCTGGCAGTAAGACCAGTCATTGTTACCCTGAATCTACTCTATACTCACACAGTCTCTCCCACCCATAATCCTTCTCATCCTTTCACCTTCCAAGGCCGTCTCTCAGTTTTACTCTCTAACTAAATAACCTGCTTCCACCCCTTTAGTGATTATTTTTCAAGTTTTCTCCAAGAATGCAGGGCATCAACCACATGATCCATTGCAGCCAATCAAGATAAAGTTCCCCTCCTGCTCAGTGACCAGAGGCCCTCCAGTTCAGGGAATCCAGAAGTACCCCCTCCAACAATGACCCTCAACAGAAAACTGCTAAGAAAGGATGTACACCCCAGGCTGTCGTTTTTGTTTTGTTTTTGTTTGTTTTTCTATATCTCCTTAGAGCATGTAATGATAGTTTTTTGTTAAAATGCATTTCCCAGCTTCTCAGGCAAGGCAACTCCAGAAGGGAGGGACTTCAGAAGGAACTGTAAGCTATGTGTCACAACCATCTTTTCCCACAGGCATTCTCAACCATTCACCTGGGGTGAGCGTATGCGCCCTTTCCTTTCCATATGTGCCAATAAATATGGCCCCACCTCTCTAAGATGAGTGCCTCTCTCTTCCTGCCTCTCTTGTCTTCTAGCCACCTCAGAAATCATGTATTAATACAAGGATAGTGGGAAACAAGGTAGAACCCTCTCTCTTTCACACTCATGGGCATTGCTGTTGTTCTTTTCATCAAAGACTGGGTTATATCGAGTGGCAGAAACATGGATGCCACCGAATCCCATGCCTCCTATTTTGTAGCTTTCTCTAATAAAATCTGACCCCCTCCTTATGTCCTCTGTTTGATTATCTACTTCCCACAAAAGGTCATCAGTTGAATTGAAAGACCCCCGGGGGTTAGGGACCCCCGAAACGGACCTTTCCTCGGAAGGAGACCCCATGACCCAAGGAGGACCGAGCCACAGATCAGCTGCAAACAGCACGAGGTTTATTGAATAACGCAGGACCTGCGGGCTACCAAGCCACTTGGGATGGCTGGCGCGCCCAGCCCTCTGTTTAGGGCCTTTTTATAGGGTTAGGGAAGCAAAATCGTGCGTACAGAAGCAGAAGCGAAGTTACAAGGTTTTCATTGGCTGGTTTGAATGAAATCACCCGTTGAGGGGTGAAGTTGAGGGGTGAGGGCCCCCAGGTTGCCATCCGGCCTGACCAAACGACCTGGTTATCACCCGCCCAGGCCTGCTGTTTGTTCTTTTGTTCCTTATCTCTTTTTGGAATTCCTTCTCTGATTCGACTGGGCCTGATCACATAGCTAAGTAACTGCTTCCCCTCCCTTCCCCCTCTGCCCAGCTGAATCCTTGGTTGGGGGCTATTTCCTGACCACGGCTCTTAACCACATTCCTTTGTCTCTACCCTAGGCACCTGGACTTAGTCTTAACTGCAGTTTTTCTTTTATCAGTGAAGTTAATCTTTATTGTCCTGTTAATATGTCTTAGGCTGTTGCTAGCTCTACTTCTTGGGTAAGAGAAATTTGCTAAAATAAGCAAAAGGGAGGGGGCCTTACAGAATCAGACAGCACACCCACTACCATGGTATCTTCCATGGGACACATAATGGAGACATAGGCCAAACAATAAGAAGTCACTGTGCAGGGACATGGTACAAGGTGCTCAAAATTTAAAAATGTTTTTAGAACTATAGGCACTTGGCTATATAAAACTGTGTTTTTAATGTGCAACAACTCTATAGAGTAAAAGTTAATACACAATTTTACATCACCAAATACTACCTCAACCTGCTGTTGGAGCTTTGTCTACAGAGGTGCCTCATGGCATCCATGTGCCTTAACTCTGTCTGCAGCACCTCTGTTGGGACTTGTGGGGATTCAGTAAAAGATTCAGAAGTTTTGGAGATATCAGAGAGAATCTACCCACAGTCTATGTGGGGATTTAATAAAAGCTCCAGAAGTTCTGGAGCTCTAAAACAGTCAATCTAGTAGAATCAGAGAGTGGTGATTCACACCTTTAATCCCAGCACAGGGAGGATCCTGGGAGTGGTGACCTACGCCCTTAATCCCAACTGAGTTGAGGTCATTTTAGATTATAGAAGGAATTCCAGGCTCCCAAGCAGGAAGTGGTGGGGCCATGCCTTAATTTACCGAAAGGGTACTTAAAGGAGGATAGAAAGAGAGGAAGGGAGGAAGCCAAGGGAAGCCAGGCTGAGGAAGCTGGAAGACAGCTGGGTGAGATCTGACTGTGGTGTTTATTCTCTCTAATATCTCTGACTTCCTCGGAGATCTCTCCCTGAGTCTTATTTATTCATGCAACAGGAACTGCTTCTCTCTCTCTCTCTCTCTCTCTCTCTCTCTCTCTCTCTCTCTCTCTCTGCCACTTGTATTTGAGTACCCTCAGAAAGCATAAGAGGGTGTCAGATCCCTTGCAATTACAGGACTGGGATCTGAACTCAGCCGAGAAGATTGTATCATATCCAGTAAGTGGGTTGGAGTAGTGATTTTGAATGAGACTACCTGATTTCAAACCCCGACATGATTGATTGTCACATGAGTTCCTATTCCTTACTTACCTGTCACTCAAAGTCCTCACTTATAAACTGTACATGCCTCTGGCACCATGACTCCTGGTTTGTGTGAAGGTGAAGCTAATGAAATGCTGGGCAGAACTTGAAACAGCAAGTTCTCAGTTCATGTCAGCTCCCTGCACACCAGCCTGGATATGCAACTGGAATAAGTATCATAAAGCATAGACTGTACATACATAAAGCACACACACACACACACACACACACACACACACACACACACACACACAGAAAGAACCATTTCCTCACAAAGGAAAGGAGCCATAAGGAAGTACTTGTGTGTACCTTGCTGCAGTCTTTCCTGAGTCACACTTCATCTTCTGGGCCAGTTGCAAACGGAACTGAAGATGCATACAGAGGGCTGTTCTGTTGTTGGTACAGATGGCCTCTCTACAGGGTACCTTCTGTGATCACCCTGAAGTATGTAAGTATCATAACTCTCTCAGGGGTGTCACAGTCTAGGGGCACCTGGGGCATCTGTCATCCCCTCTCAGGTATAACCAACTACACCACAGAGGAATGACCTCATTTACAAGACAAAGCTCACTACCCACCACTGTCACTGCTCTAAGAGGCATGGAACCTAGGAGGCTGGAACTGATAAACAAGGAAGACTAACATCTTATGCAGTAGCCAGCTTCATTCAGAGAATCAGATTCATCTTCTGAGGATTAAGAAAACTAGCATGAGTAAAGTTCTCTTCAGTACAAGCAGCATACAATCACCAGGACAAGCCACTCATGACAAAACGTATTTTTCCATAGAGGCATATAAAATAGTTTAAACATTTCATTGGATAACAACAGCAAACAATAATAAGTAATCTGAAATAAACTCTCTCCTATCCATTAAAATCTAAAAAGAGCACAAAACACATTCCAAGAACAATTCTGTTTTAGGAAAAAAAAAAAGAGGTCACAAGACTCTTGTCTTGCTTTCTTGAAGGGTTCTCACAGGCACCTAGTGTTCTCCTCACAGGGTTCCATCTCTGGACCATTCCGACACACCACTTTGTGTTTGTCTGTTAACAAACTGGCCCCAAACCTTGCCAATCCTATTTGACTCTCCTGAGTCACACACTTTGAACTGAGGGTCCTTAATTGAGATACAAAACAGAAGGAAAACACATGCAAAAGTTGAAGTTGTCAGAAAGGTGTTTTTCAATTTCTGACAACTTTTCATTTTCTAGATCAGCTCATGTTTAATGCCTTTCCCTAGGAAAAAAGACCAAGATCATTGTCCAAAGCCGCATTTGTTCTAATTTCCCAATGCTTGCATATTCACGTCACTGGATGATGTCAGTTCCTAGTCATTCTTTAGTGATTCATGGGTTAAATGCTACAGACATCAGAACAGACACATTTCCATAAACAATAAAACATACAGGGAACCTGTAACAATGTATACTAGTAAAGAAGGTAGCTTCAATGTGCTTCCGAAACAACTATAAATCTTCAAGGTCTGCTTTTTAAGTAATCTTGATTAACTGACAATTCCTAGGTTGCCCCTCCCCATATTTCTTAACTGTTTGAAACTTTTTAAATAAAATCAAAATAAGAGATTATGATAAATGCAAGACTGTCACCCTACTGTAAGAGACTCTAATACACTGGCCTTCACTTTTCTTTGATCACATGCTGATATTACCCACAACAAAAGAGAGAGTTCTTTATTATCATTTAATGTATATTTCCCCAGAAGTCTCGAAACTATCTTTTCTAGGGAGTTTATCCAAATCACAATCAAAGCAGGAATTTTAGGGTGAATGTGGTTGTTTTATCTTTTGAATGTCTCTTAAACCTTTTATTGATGTACATACAGTAAGATTCACTCTCTTACTGTGCAGTTCCATGAGTTTTGAGACATATATAAAACTGTATGATCACCAATGTAACACAACTTTATAATGACAGAAAACCAGTTCCTCCTGCTGTCTGCACACCTTATCTACCAGTGATAAGATCATCTCTGCCCTGTAACCTCAGCATACTCCAATGCTTGGTTGCACAACTTGTTTATAAGTTTACCATCTGAAAAACACTTGGGCTATTTCCATTTTGTGTAGAACTATAAATTCTACATAGGATTTTAGGTGAAGTCCTCTTTTCTCTTGGGTAAATTCTCAACAGCAAACTTACTGAGTTATAGAATGTTCAATTGTATATAAATGGCCTAAATATTTGCCCAAGTGATTATACACTGTTTCTTTCCTACCCAAAATGAACATTTTTCTAGTAGTTTTGAGTACTCACTAAGATTTTGTATTGTCATTTAATTTATATGCTATTCAGGATATTTAGGATAGTTTATATTCCATTGGATTACAGTCTCTGCTGAAATATCTTTTAAGTTTTATCACTCCTTTGAATTTTAAATTAAAAAAAAATTAGAGTAGACCAGGTTTTGTTTTGCTTCTCACATTTATGAGCCTTTAAAGCTCTCATATAATCTGGATAAATGTTGCTTAGTAAATTTATATTCATTTTCTCCTTCTTGATAACGTGTCCTTTTCATTTCCTTAAGGATATCTTGCACAGAGTCAAGGGCTTTCATTTGAACAATCATTTTGTAATGTGTTTCCTTTTTTATGCATCTTACCTTTCTCTGCCAAGGTCACAGTGATGTGTCCCACTCATCTAATAACAGCTTTACAGCTTCCTATTTATTATGTAGGTCTATGATCTATTTTGAATTGACTTTTGTATAAACTCCAGTTTGTTTAGATGATTCTAGGATAACTTTTATGTGTGTCTGAGTGTTCTGTCACAACCTGATAGAAGGCCTTTCTCCTACAATGACTACAATGAAGTGTCTTGGAGCCTTATAAAAACTAACTACCTATGTTTGTGCAGCTGTGTCTCAGGACTTAGTGTTCTGTCCATTAAGCAGAATATGCATATCATATCACCAGTCTTTACTGTGAAATTCTTGTAGCTTTGGAGTAAATCCTGGAATAGGTCAGTGGATCCCCCAACCTAGTTGTCTTTTAAAAAATTAACTAGCCTTTCTAATCTTTTGGCATTTTGTTTGAATATTAGATTGTCTATATGAATATGTGTAAGGAACCTTTTCTATATTTTATTTGATATTAAATTGAATTTGGAGATAATCTATGGGAGATTGGTATAATGTGTGATAATATCTTTGATGCATAAACACATTTGTTATCACATCTCTACATTTATTTATGTTTTCTTAAAATTCTTTTGTTACCACTTGACTGTTTCAGTGTAAGTATGGAATATATTTTGCTAGATTTGTTTCTAAGTATTTTATTTTTAGTATTACTATAAGTAATATTGTTTATATTTTAATTTTGCAGTTATTTTGCCACACACACAAATAAATAAATTCATACATACAAAGTTACAATTGATTGTACTTATATAATAGCTGTATTCTGTGGTCTGCTAAACTCAATCATTAGGTTTCAGGATCTTTAAAAATAGATTCCACATTATTTAATTTAGAAAATCATGTTCTTTGCAGACAGATGCAATTTCACTTTCATTTTGTCCTTCCCAGTCTGCTGGGCCTTTTACATTTCTTGCTTTGTTGCACTCTCACCTCAAGCTATCACTGTAGTGACAGAGAATACCCATTTAGTACTGTTATCTGGAGAATGTTTGTTTTTTTATAAGAAACCATCCTCATAGGGTCAAATTGAAATTCTGGTGATTCTGTGTGTGTGTGTGTGTGTGTGTGTGTGTGTGTGTGTGTGTGTGTGTGTGTGACCAAATTTCCATTTTCAAAGGCTTTTCTGTACAATTTGGGTGTCCCCACATGTATAGCATTAGGGTTGTTCTGGTGCTTCAATGACGGTTTCCATGGAGATCCATTCAGGAATTTTCTCAATATCAGCAGGAAAATCTTCTTCACCTTTGTGTAAATGCCTAGCACCAAGATCCAGACCAGCAGTCCCAAATAGTTACACAAAGGCTTACATTAGTTACAAGCTGATTGGTCAGGCTTATTACTTGTTAACTCCCACTCTTAAACTAACTCATGATTTTTATCTTGTTTACCCACGTGGCTTGGTACCTTTTCTTGGAGTAGCATTCTAGTCTTCTGTCCTCTTAATCTCCTGGCATCTGTCTCTGCTATTCCTCTTTGCAGAGATTTCTTAGTCTGACAGCCCCGCCCATACTTCCTGTCCGCTTTCTGGCCAATCAGTGTTCAATTAAACCAATAGTAGTTGCAAATATTTACAGCGTACAAGAGAACAATCCCACAGCGATATACAGTGGATAAAAGGGGAAAAAATTGTATTAGAAACCCATCCTCTCATAGAGGTATCATAGTATTAAGCTCTATTTATGAAAAATGGGATACTGTCTTAAATACAAGCATGCGATCACATACAAGATAGCCTTCTTCAGCTCTCCTCATGGTTTGCTCTGGAGAGGCAATTTCATAGACAGTCCTATCTGAAGAGTATATTTCAGAAGTCATTCCCTTCATATTTTATACTGTAAATTCATATCAGTTCATAGATACTTATTATAGGACATGTAATATTATCTTAGAATGACTAGATCACACAGTTACATATGTAAACAATTTGCTAAAAGTCATTAGGCAGGTTGTCTAAAACACGGTAAACTGAACAATGTAAATTTACCAATATAATGCCAGCAAATTTTAGTTAAGGTATAACTACTCAATTTAAATGTATATGTTGGTAACATGAGATGCTCTACACAACTGTGTGGCCACTGCAAAATCAAGATAAGTAATATTTCCCTAAATATTTTCCTTCCCCAGTTACAATCTATCTTCTCTCTTTGCACTCATACCAGGTAGCCTTATAGTTATGTCTTTTCTGTAAACTTTATAACATAATTTTTCACTGATAGGTAATTTCACATCATGCCCCTCAATGTCGTCTTTCCATACCTACCCTTCACCCTTGTAACCTCTCCTCTTCCCAACAAAATAAAAATAAAACGATCTCACCAAGCCCTCTGGGCACAGAACCTGCTCCTCTATCAATCACTGCTGTTCTGCCGTGAGCCTGTGAGCATTGTATTTGGTTCCTCCCTCTTTCCTGCCTCTTCATCACTTATTCGATTTTCATAGTGGCTTTGGAAGCTGTGGAGTATCATGCATTATACCCTTTTGCCCAGACAGCTTTAATTGCTCATGTTCATTGCAGTGAATCATTGGTCTTGTTCAAACTCTCTGGCCCCTGGTATACCATCACTACTGGACCCTCACCAAAGCTCCTCTCAGATATCCTGCTGTTGCCCCAGTCATGAAGATCCTACAGTCATGGTTCTGGAGGATCAGTTCCTCCACACACTCTAGCAGGTCATAGATGGGGTAGATGTTGGGGAGTGCCAAACCACAGCCCTCAATGTGTGCCTGGTTGGTTATTGTTATTTTATAAGAAATAACATATGGTTGGGCTGCCAGCTCTTCGCCACAGCCCATGTGAGGGGTGGAGTTAGCTCAAACAAGGCCCTCAGACATCAACATGGCTTTAGGTGGCAGCCCAAACCATGAATATCCCTGTGGCCTTCCATGGTAACACCAGCCATGTAACACTGGCCAAGGGCTACAGTAGGACCATGGATTGAGACATGACCCTCAGCATCAGCACAGCTGGAAATCACCATGGACTCAAGTAGCAGCACAGCCTGTCATATCAGAACTGTTCCTAACCACTATCTTGTGCCAAGTTCAGCTTCTCTTCATAACAGACAAAGCATCCTGCTTCTCTTTGCTCCCATCTCTCCTCCACATATTTGCTAATCCTAGTGCTACCCTCAACTCACCTCTGCCTGTCTTCCAGTAAAGCAGAACAAGGACCTCTGTCTTTCCTAAAATTTAGTACCTGTGAAATCCTGTATTAATTCATCATGTCTAACTTGTTTCAGCTAGAAGTATCCTTTAGAGATTCATTTATGCTTATATATTAATAACTGATTTTCCAATATTATGGACACACTATATTTTGTTATCAATAGGTGGGTTTGTGTCACTTTCAGATTTTTGTTAATATTAATAATTTTACTATTATCATTTGTATGCATGCTTTGTGTAAATGTATGTTTTCATTTTTCTTAGACAAAGCCTAGAGATGGCATTACTAGATTTTAATATCAAAATACTTTCAAATTACAAGATGGTGCCATAGTTATTTCCAAAATATCTGAACGGTTTTTGGATTTCTGGGAACAGTGCATGATTTCTCCCTACAGCTCTCCAACACTTCCCGTTGTCATGGTTTTTAATTCCTGCCATGTTAATGGACATGCAATAGTAACTCACTTGCTTCATGTGGTTTTAAGTAATATTTCTCTGATGCATTCTGTTGTTGATCAGTTTTTCATATGCTTATGTCCATTGATGCGTCATCTTTCATAAAGTATCTTCAGAGTTTTGCCTATGTTCTATTGAGTTATCTCTCATCATTAATTCTGGATTATAGCTTTTTTTACTTTGATTGCATTCTTTGTCAAATATATGTTTTTTTGTTACTTCTGAATCACTGTCCTATTTTTTCCATAATTAGATCCCAAAGGGAAAGTGATTTTAACCTTAAGATTATTTGAAAATATTTTCTTATACTTTGGGCTTTTTCTACCTTTAAGTACTCTTTGCTTAAAATAATAGCACTAAGTCTTTTCCCAAAGTTTGTTGTTGAAGTTTAATGTTTTAGCTCTTATATTAATGCATATGCTATTTGTAATTAATTGACATGCATAACTTGATTAAAGATCATTAATCTATTTTTCAAGCATATATATGCACATACATACACATATATGTTTAAAAAACTATATATACATATACACCATATACATATTCCAGTACAACTTTTGAAAAGATATTTTCTTCATTGAACTCCACCCTTTCAAGGAAAAAAGTCGAGAAAAAAATTTAATAAAAATGTTTTTATACAATGTATTTTGATCATATTTTCTCCCCCAATTCTTCCTTGATCCATCCAACATTCCTGTCCACCCTACTTTATGATTTTTCCTCTGTCTTCAAATAATAAAAGCCAAAACAAACCAGTAAAACCAAAAAACACAAAGGAAAAACTCCCACAAAAACATGCCAAAAATATAAGCAAATGACAAATAAACAAAAAAAAATGTCTAACCAAAACCAAATGAAACAGGAAGTCTACAAGATATCATTGAATTCATTTTGTGTTCAACAACTCCTGGGCATGGGAGCTACCCTAAATGTGGTTAATATACCCAGTAAGATTCCACTGGAGAAAATAATTTTTCCATTACTATCAAGTGTTAAGTGAAAATAACTTCTTAGGGCTGGGAGCCGATGTCTATTTCCTTCTCTCAGTGCTCCTACTCCATCTCAGTTGGGACCTCATCTCGCCTGAGCCCGTGTAGGCCTTGTACATGCTGCCATAGTCTTTATGAGTTCATATGAGCATCAGTCTAGAAGAATCTGGATAATAGTTTTCTTGGAGTCATCATCCTTTCTAGATCTTACAATATTTCGACTTCCTCTTCCACATAGATTCTCATTCTTTATTTGAGGAATCTGATGAAGACATTTGGAACTGAGTGTTCCAAAGTGTCTCACTCTCTACATAATTCCCAGTTGTGCATCTCTATGTTAGTTCATATCTACTGTAAAAGAAGCTTGTCAGATGATGGATAAATGAGGTGCTGATCTATAGGAATAGCAAAATGTCATTAGTAGTCATTTTATTGCTCTTCCTTTGGCAGAATAATATTTGTTTTCCCCAAAGACTACTTCAGCAATGTCAGGTATGGTTTGATCTCATAAAATTGGCCTTCAATTTAATCAGAAAATGGTCAGTTATTCCCATAATATTTTCCCCATTATTGCACAAGTAAATCTTGCTGGCAAGTCTCTGTTGTAGATCACAGGATTTTTAGCTGGGTTGAGTGCCTTCTAGTACCATAAACACTAATCAGGAAGCTTCTAATTAGCTATATTTCTCTGTGTTTGAAGAGATAAGTGAGTGTTTTCTTCAGCTATAGGACATTACCATAGTGTTAGGAGAGTGAGAGATGCGTTTTCACTAGTCTGTGAAGTTCGAGTTATCTATGGAACCCCTTTGACCAGTGCCTCAAGAAGATGTACTTCTTTTTGGCACTGGATGTTTTACCTGGTAGTTTAACATGTCTAGTTGTCTCCTGTATTATTTGTGATTCCATTTAGATTACTTTCATATGTGTATTTGTTTTAGGAAGCTTCTATGATAAGAAGTTTCCATATAATTTTTCAAGTGAGCCCTAACATCATTTGTGGTTCAATCGTTAAAATCTATGCTCATAACCAAAACAGCAAGAAAATATATTTAAGAATAAATTTAATTATGGTACTTAAGATCTATACCCTGAAAAATGGAGTCCTCTACAAAGAGAAAATAATGAAGACCGAAATAATTGGAAAGGAGTACTACTCTTATGGGTCGAAGAGTCAGCACTGATCTGAGGTCAAGCCTTCTCAATTGTGTTTAGCAGTCAATGGAACTCCATATGCAGCATTATTAGGCTGCTTTTGAAGAGATTAGCATTGCAATGCTAAGCTTACATAGATGGGGAAAACACCTTAAGTTACCAAAAAGATTTCAGAAATAAGAACTCCAGCTAGGGCCACATGTATTACTTGTTTATCTTTGCCTACTGTACACACCATTCAAATCTTAATTATGTGATTTTATAATAAGCCTTTAAAACAGGTAATAGAGATTCTCAAAGCTTGTTCTTTTTATGAGATGAATTCCGAGCACCTCTTTGATATCCCTGAAACTGTCTGGTCTGGGACCACAGGACAGGACATCCAAAGAGGTATGAGCCTGTCAGTACTGTTATACTTTGGATCTGGAATGTTCTTCAAAGAGTCATATGTTAAAGAACAATTCTTCAAGAAGATAGACACTATTAAAAGAAAACTTTAATAATGAGAGTCTAGAAAAAGACTTTAATTTTTAACAATATGCCTTCAAATGCATACCTTTCAAGGAAGCCTTGAGTCAGCCCCTTCCTTCCCTCCCCCCTTCTTCCTTTTCCTTTTCTTCATCCTTTCTCTTCTTCCTCATTTCCTGCCTCTTTTATGTCTTATTCCACCCCACCTTTCCTTCCTTTTGATTCCAGCCGTGAGATGAACAGCTTTGCTCTACCCCATGGCCCTACCACAACGTGCTACTTTCTATCAGTTACAAAAACAATGGTGTCAATGGGCCAGTGGCCTAAGACCTCAAGAAATGGTTATCCAAAACAAGTCTTTCATCTTTCTTGTTGTTTATCTGGAATATTATTATACCAACAACAAGATGGCTAACACAAGTCTACCACAGTACTAGGATGTTCATTTCAAAAGGCATTTTTACTAGATTGAGAATTATCAGGTGATATGTGTTTGTCTTGGTGTTTTCTAAGGGTTACCCTCCCTCTCTTCTATGACCTTTGTGGTTTTTGACGAGAACCCAACTGTGCATTTTTGTTTCTATGTATATAGTGATAGTATTCAAGATTTGTTTAATGTGCCTTAGCCTAGGACTATTGTATCCATTGCATTGCTACTTGTAGAACCTCATGTTTCATCAAATTGAGAAAATATCCAGCTATCATTTCTTCAAAAGAAGATTTTGTTCTCTTCCAATCTGATATTCTTATGTCCGTGAACATGTGTGTGTGTGTGTGTGTGTGTGTGTGTGTGTGTGTGTGTGTGCACGCATACATGTGCACTCTTTTATGACTATTTAACAATTGTGATATATTTTATATTTAATAAAATCAGTCTGGAATATCAGAAGACAAAGCCACCTCTTTTAGCCTCTTTTGTTTGTTATGTTTGTTTTTTTGAGACAGAGTTTTCTTTGTAACAGTCCTGGCTATCCTGCAATGTGCTTTGTAGACCAGACTGGCCTTGAACTCATAGAGATCCTCCTGTCTCTGCCCCCCAAGTGCTGGGACTAATGGCACACACCACCACTTCCTGGCTGGTTGCTCCAACAGAATGCCATAATGTCTGCCTATGCCTATCTTGTCTACCCATTTGTTTCACTTTCAGGTTCAACTCTGCATTACAACCCTAGAGTTAGGGTTAAAGGTTTGAGCTACTACTCTTTGGTTGTTAGGCCTTGAACTCACAAAAACACAAAAATCTCTGTCTCCTGAGTGATGGGATTAAAGGCATGAGTTACCACTCTCTAAGCCTCATGGCTTGACTATGGGTGATTCTGTTCTCTGATATTCCTGATTGACTTTATTAAATATAAAATATATCACCACAAACAATTGAGTTTTTCCAACAAGTATTTTAAACTTCTGACTTTCAGTTCTGTAGATCTGTTTCTTTTTCTTTCTTTTGTAAGCATGTCCTGTTGCTTTTCATTGAATTGCTCTAATTACTATCTGACTATCCAACAACTGATAGATTTTGAGTTTGGACACAATTGATTTTCTTTTCTCTTGAGAATGCATGCTATTTTCCTGTATCAGTGTGAGTGGGATAATCTTGGATTGCATCTTAGTTACTACAGGTGTCCATAGATCCTGGATAATGTAATTTATCTCCCCAAGGGTTTCCCTTTCTTTGTTAACAGGTGGTTCTTTTGGCTGCTGTTGAACTGTGATTGTTTGGTTCCAGTACCGACATTTAGTTGAGGTGCCTTAACCTTTTTAATGTATGTACATTTTAGAGTCTGTCAGAGATCTTCAGAGACTTGGGTCCTCTCCGTTTCCCCTTCCAGTATCCCCCACCCCTCTCTCTAGCCTTCATAGCTCCTAACTTTCCTTTATTTTCTGTACCAGAAAACCTAATTTTTTCCATTTGAACTCAAGGCCCTGATGTCTCAGCCCAGACCTATGGAATCACTCCTCCCTTGGAAAAGCATGCCCTCTCCACTAGTCTGCATGTTTTCACATTCAGATTTTATCAGTGAGATGTCTGTAGTGTGTCCAATTCTTTGTTATTTTCTGCATAAAGAAAGAAATGTCTAGGTTATGTAATTCTTATAAGTAGATGTCTACTTAAGATTATTTTTAAAAATAATTGTGTAACCCAATATAAAATCTTTATTGAGAACATTTTAAGATCACTTTTTAAGTCTACATGCAATAGTAAAAAGGTAAGTGAAAACTGGAGCATTGACTTACCATAGTAAATTAATAAGATAGTGAGTTCATCAGTATGTGCCTTCATCCGGATGCTTCTCTACACCATAATTGTGCCTCAAGGCACATGCAGTGTAGATCAATTTAACAATCAATAATAAAGTAGAACATACTTACTGAATGTTAACATTTAAAACCATGATAATCCAGGCACCTTTCATCTGTGTACGAAAATTTCCTGAGAAATAGTGAGCAAATGTCTATTTATGCCCAGATAGGACACAGATGGCAGACAGAAGGAATGACTTCACTCAAGTGTATCTCGGGGTACCAATGAGTTTCTTGTGCTCATTTACAGAGCACAGGTGAGGGGACACTTACAGAAGTGTTGGTGATCCCCAAACAGTTGCATCACTGGAAAACTTTACCCCTAGGTGGATGATGATTTTCCCACAGCTGCACAGATGGAAAGCTAGCTTCAGTTAAACTACATATGACTCTATAGACCACAAACACTCCCCAAATCACAAGATTATGGAAGCTTGGGCTAAACTGCATACAGCTGGAAGAAAGGTATAAGAATCGTGCCTGAAATATAAGACAGGGCCTATAAAGTCCTGCTTCTATGGGGCAACATCAACAGATCCCATCTGAGGATCTCTACTGAGTCACCACAGATGCTCTGATTGAAATAGCAATGACTGTTATGCTCAAAGATCAATGTTCCACAACATCATCGGCTTTGTATCTGAATAGCTCAAGACATACAAAGTTAATTTGACTAAGGTCACAGAGGAAAGATCATGACACTTTAGGGCCATCCAAGACACCCATCTCTGATTCTTATGCTTCTGCACTTAGCTTTGAGAGTTCCAGAATGATGCTGTGTACAACAAGTACATTAAATGAGGAAAATTCACCAAGGCTTTTGTGGTTCCTGAGAGCACACTCAAAGCTCAGGGGATGAGGGGGAACACAAAACAATCCAGAATCCAGCCATCTACCCTAGGAGGGAGATATAGGACTCATAGACTGGGTCTGGCCACTATCGGAACATGGTCATGGCAGTCTCCATTGCAAGGTTGATACTGAGCAACCCTACAGAGAGCCCCTCTGCCACAGCCACAGAGCTCCCATAAGCTCAGACGCTATCTGATAGACAGGAAGGGTAGTTGGAGACCATAAGCAGCTCTGAAGAAAATGGGGGCTTTACATAACAGACTTTTAAAACTTAAAAGTGACATTAGGTAGCAATTGTAAAGTTCCTCTTCCCCATTCACAAATAATATGGACATTTAAAAGCAAAAGAAGATCAGCAGCAGAAAAATCATAGTTTTTTTTTTTTTTTTTTTTTTTTTTTTTTTTTTTTTTTTTTTTTTTTTTTTTTGCATGTTTACGTCTTACTTTTGCCATGTGCAAGCAGACCATTGTAATAGTATGTGCATAGTGGTCCTTGAAGAATGGCCAACCCTTCTGAAAAGAAACCATGTCATTAAGCTGAAGGGCAAAGTAAGTAGTCCAGACATCTGGAAAGAACTGGAAATGAGGGAATTGATTCATGGTCCTGCTTTCAAAGTTCAGATGCTCTGGTACTGTTGATCGAGGTACCATATTCACTGTGAATCCCGGGAAGAGGAAAACAAAAATAAGCAGATATTAGTAAGATGTGGACCATATAAGGAACCATGTGATGTTCTAATTCAATAAATTCAACACAATCCTCCACAGACACTTAAAGAGATTTTAGCATTAGAAGAGTGACTCCAAGGTATATAATAGAAAAATTAGAGCAAGGAACCCCTAACGTTTATGAAAATAAAGAGTATTTATGTAGTATGAGGTTTCTGGCCCGCACTTTCGGGCCTAGCTTCTAGATTTAGGCCTGCAGACCCACAGACCCACAGAGACACACAGATGCTTACATTAATTTTAGGCTGATTGGCCTAAGGCCCAGGTATACAACTTGCTAGCTCTTTACCCTTAAACTAACCCATGTCTCTTATCTTGTTCAGCCATGGGGCTCGGTACCTTTTCTTAGAGCAGCATAGTTGTCCTCTGCTTCTTCCAGCTTCTCTCTGGCATTCATTCCCTCTGGCATTCTGTTCTCAAGAGTTTTCTTAGTCTGATAGTCCCACCCATACTTCCTGCCTGCCTTTGGCCAATCAGCGCTTTCTATTAAACCAGTAGGTGGGACAATTATTTACAATGTAACTACACAATCTCCTACATATTTATAGATCACTCACCAAAATGTGTTACAAATCTTCACCACAAATTTACAATATAATGAACAGCACTAGACTGGTATATGAATCAGCTACAAGTCACAATATCAAAATACTTCAAAGAAATCAACTTAAAAGAGGAAATTTTTATTTTGGCTCCCACCCGTACAGGCTGCAGACATCTGATAAGACTATATATTACGGCACGAAGTGTAAGACAAAGGGTCCTGCTTGCCTCATAGACTCTAAAACAAAGATAAACTACTGTGGTCCAGGTACCAGATTCAAGGCCATGCTTCAGTAATCTGTTTCCCACTGAGCTCTGTCTCCTAAATGTTTTCCCCTCCCAACAGTGCCCTTGGCTGAAGAACAAGCCTTCAGCACATAGGCTGCTAGAGAACACTGCAGACCTAAATTGCAGCTATTGGCACCTGAGTAAACTGACCAAAAGAAGAAAATGGGAAGTTAAGATTCCCTCAAATCTGCGTTTTTCTCAAAAGTCTAGTTACTTTCCCCACTGCTCTGGTAAACTACCTGACCCAAACTTCAATCTTGGGTTCAGAGGGTTTAGTCTACCGTGGCACGGTAGGACGGGAAGCATGGAGAAAATGAACTTCAGCAAGCAGCAGCCTGCTTCCCTCTTCTCCCATTACCTTAGAGGGCCCAGGTCAGGGGTTGGCGCCACCCACATTTAAGGCAAGCTGCTCCCCCTCAGCTGAGCCTAAGACCCTCACAGGTGTGCCTTGGTCTCCTGGGTAATTTTAAATCCAGTCACACTGACAATGAACCCTCACAGGTGGCAGCTTGGCATTTGATATGGGGATCGTGAAATCAGCGGAGGAATTAACTATTTAGTCTAGGATACTTGAACATCTTGCTAAATAATAAAATTAGTGTGTCACACAGCATATATCACAGTAATGCTAGGACAAACATTTTAACTGTCAAAATAAAACCAATAAACTCTAAAAGTTTTTTTTTATTGTTGTTGATAAAATAATTTCAGAATGAAGAAAACTTTGTCAGGATGATACACACTCAGAGGTCAAACTTTTTGCTAATTTTATGGTATAAAACTATTGCTCACGGGGGTGGGATTCCCTGAGAGAGTCAGGTCAACAAACCAAAATGCACCAAACCAAAATCTCCTTTTCATAGATCTGGGGCTAATTAACAACTTATATAGAGAGATGCTAACAACAAAATCAGTGATAGGCATAAGGAGACATAAATGATTTGTAAGAAAAGGAAATATAAACTTTGTATCCATGAGATGTTCATTGTGCCTCTGTGGGAAGGGAGATGAAGTTGAAATTCTTACAAGGATTTTCATTTCTCATTAAGACAAAACTCTGTAGCTCCCAGGCTGGATGGGAATGTCGGAGAAGAACTCCATGTTTTGACCTTTCCTGTCAGACAGGGCTCAAAGCCCATGAGTCCCAATCCATAGCACAAATGGGAGATTTTAAATTGTCCAACACCCAGGAAACAGCCCAAGTCTTTGAAGTCAGGCCTCAGCATCAGCATCTCTAAGAGATGAGTGGGTTTTAATGACCATTCTAGTTAGGAGCTAACACTTAAAGAAACTGAAGAACTTGTTCTACACATCAGCTCACACCTAAGTAAAATTGTGTCCAAAATTTTAACATATTTTGCAATGCCAAAGACAAAACCTGCAAAGAAATGGAAACTATTGTTCTCAAATAAAAATTTCCTGAATGATGGACTTCTCTTCTGAAAGACTGTCTTTATGACTGGTATAGTTTCCAGAGAACCTCATTTGCAATCTGGTCAGTATGCACTTATGAGCTAATACATCCATTCCTCTTGCAAACATAAGAAGTGACCTATCATGCAACATGCAGTTCAGAGGATGGAAAATACCATAGGAACAAATTACAGCTCACAAAGAAAATTTTCTGTTATTTTGATGAATCTGTGTTTTCCCAGCATTTCTGTTATTCCCATTGGAAATTGCAGAAAACACTCCAGAGTGGAGACAATTGTTAGGTTTGCTATATATTTCTACTCTAAGTCATAAGGAAACAATGTTCCTGGCAAATATTTTGGGCTCCATCTGGAGAGAAGGGATGGTAAGCTGTATGCTTTCAGTGTTCCATCTTAAAGTGTTTGCTAAGTCAAAAACAAATATGAAAGGCATGAAACTCAGATCATTCCACCAGCTCTTGCAGGTTTTTTCTCTCTCTTCTCTATTTGGAGAAGAGAAGCACGTAGAAAAGCTGGGAGATTATGACTGTTGGTTTGTTAGATACAGTTTGGGATCAACTGCAGAGGTCTCTGCAGAGCCAGCTGTTTCTTTATAGAGGGCAATAGGGAGAGTCTGTAGCAGGCTGCATTTTGAATTAAATTTCAAACCTATCCTAGGGTATCACATAGTTCCTGATCTTACTGCTTTCCCAGCTGTTGGAATCATAATGGGGTCCTAGGAACATAAGAATGAAGAATCAATAAACAAAAGAGAGATCTACTTTAAATGCCATGGACGGGCCAGCATTTTATTGATTTATAACCATCCATTTCCCAATCAGTTTCACAATTTATTCTGTAACGAGTTGAAAAATGGCATGCATTTCAAATCTAAAACACATTTTCCCACTCCAGGAGTGTGACAAAGATGTTTGGGGTCTTCTAGGAGCCTTAACCCTCAACCATTTGTGAAAATAGTGTCTGTTTTAAAACAAACATCTGACAAGACAAGAAAAGCTAAATGCGTATTTGAAATAAAGTAATATTTATCTTAGAACCGGTTCTTGAAACAATAATAAGTTAACTAGAGATAATTAAACAGCCTTCAGACAATACGCTTGATTCAGCTGATTGCATGATTTTAGTCTTTCTGAAAGTTCAGCACTCTGGCTCCATGTGCTGGTCCTTAGGAATGTGATTCTAGCTTTGGGCTGTTCAAGCTCCTCTATTCATCTCCTTTCTTTCCTTTGGGGTCTTCAGATATTTTCTGAGGGCTAGTCTTGTCCTTAAGACAGAGGCACAGGACAGTTGAGACACGTCTCCAAGAGGACCCTACAAGAACTTATATACGTAAGCTGTGAAGCAGGACTGAGCTATGGTCAGTTTTAGAAAGAACTGTCTTCTCATGTAACTTTTTTTTTAAACGTGTTCTTGATGATACACAGTTGAATATTGTTTTTTGTTTGTGTATGGGGTTTTGTTCTTTGTTTTATTGTTGCCGTTTATTTGTTTGTTTGCTGAGACTTTGTATCTCAAGCTGACCTCAAATTCACTATCCCAAGCCATGGGACTGTTGGTGCACACCATCTCACCAAGTTTAGCTATTATTCTCATTAGCAATGAGAACATACACACATTTTTCAAAGAGCATCTTGATTGGAACTGGGACTCCAATGTAGCGGAGCCACTTGGGATCAGAACATGACAGAAGCAGGCTTAGGAGCTAAAGTATCAAGTCACATTTCAGCACTCCGATCACATGGATAATTACTGCAGCTCATCTACCTAGATTATTTTTTGCATTACAGGCAACAAAAGGGTCACAATCTTGATCGTAGCTCCTGCATGTAAACTTGTCTCTGCCTGAAGCATGTCACTGCCCTGGGCCTTGTACTAGGTTCCTCTACAGCTGGAGTTCCAGGCATTTCTAGAGCAGTGACTCCTGGCTAAGCCTTAAGTAGATCACTTGGGGGCTCTGTCCAGGGACTCATCTCCTGCCTTTCCTGTAAACTGCTTTCTTCCTAATCTACACCTAATATTAGTGCCATTTCTTCAGTAACTATTGAACCTTGCTGTATACAGGCACATATGTATAAATGTTTAGCAACAAGTAATTAAGTGTGGGAGATTGTGTTGTTTCATCGTAAATAATTGTCTCACACACTGGTTTAATAAAAAGTGCTGATTGGCCAAAGGTAGGCAGGAAGTATGGGCGGGGCTACCAGACTAAGAAAACTCTGAGAACAGGAAGCACAGAGCAGAATGCCAGAGAGAAGCCAGAAGAAGCAGAGGACAACTATGCTGCTCTAAGAAAAGGTACCGAGCCCCATGGCTGAACAAGATAAGAGACATGGGTTAGTTTAAGGGTAGAGGGCTAACAAGTTGTATGCCTGGGCCTTAGGCCGATCAGATGAAAACTATTATAAGCATCTGTATGTCTCTGTGGAACTGCGGGACTGCGGGTCTGTGGGTCCTAAACCTTGAGGCTAGGCCTGAAAGTCAGGGCCAGAAACCTCTTACAACAAATAAGAGTCAAACTTTCATACGATGTGTTATTCCCAGGCATGAGTGGCCCTGGGCAGGTAAGATGAAGATCATGGAGTTCTAATAACTGAACTAGACTAGGGCTGATGAATTACAATCACTTTTGCATAGCCCCTTGAAGCTATCATTACTCCAGCCAGCATAGTTTTCCTTCATTTTCCTTCTCATGGTCTCAGGTCCTCTTTGTTGATCCCTTCCCTTATAATTAATAGTAAATCAAAAACCACTTTCACATAAAGATGAGACAAAAAGATTGTCATAAGTGTCATAAATAGACTTTCTGTCTGTTGCATACTATTCATCTAAACTGAATTTTTTTCAGTGTTTTTCCTTTAATTAACACAAAGAATATCTACATTGTATAAACCAACTACTAGAGACAGATATTGTATGAGCATATCACTCAAACAACTAAGTGGCATGTAAAACTTAACCAAACATAAAGGAAATGACCATTTCAAGAGAGTGATTTTCATTGACTCTATCAACTTTTAAAATTTGGGCCAGTGAGATGATTTAACAGGTAAGGGTGTGTAATGCCTGTTCTTGGTTGTCAACATGACTGTATCTAGAATTAATTAAAATCCCAAAATGGCCGGGCACATCTGTGATGGATTTTTGCAAATCATCTCAGTAGGAAGATCCACCTTTAATCTGGATCTTTTGAGGAAGGAAGAACCACTTTTAATGTAGGCCATACCTTTTGCTGGATACCTAGATAAAGGACATGGAAGAGGGAAAGCTGTTTTTTTTTTTTCCCTGCTTGCTCTTGTCCTCATTAGCAAGGTCATTCCTTCACTGGCCTTGGAGTCTACTTCTTTGGGATTCCAGCACATACTGAAAATCAACTGAGACCTCCAGCCTCATGGACTGAGCAACTGTTGGATTCTCTGACTCTTATAGGCAGCAATTGTTGGATATAATATATGTGCATATATATTCATTCTATAAGTTCTGTTAATCTAGAGAATCCTGACTTATTAACACAGGCTGTTTGCCACGTAGCATGATGATTTAAGTTTGATTCCCAGTACCAGCATGAGGAAAGAAGAAAACTGACTCTTGAAAGTTGTCCTTTGAGCTGGAATTGGGAGGCATTTAGGGAGTTGTGTGGAAATTTAGTACATGAAAACTTCCTGGAATCTATGAAGGTGATTCTACTAAGGACTCCTAGTAATAGGGGATATAGAGTCTCACTTGGTCATCTATTGTAGTCAGGGAAGGCTTCCAATGGAGGAACTGGGTTGCATTCAATTGAGTTATTGGTCAAGGGGAGTCCTATGAAAAATCCAAAACAAAGCAAGGGGATCCTAAGACAAAGGGCAGCTCTCTGCAAACTGACAGCAGAGCCCCATTGCTAAGGACAACATCCACACAATTCATTGACGATAAAGAACTCAAGCCAGTGCCTACATGGAGTCTTCACTTTTACTTTTAGTCTCTTTGGGGCAGAAAGGTACTCTGAAGGCTACCAAAAGAGAAATGTAAACACCAACTCAGCCACAAAATCTTCGGCCTACAACCTTTCCTTAAAAACATGGTAGGGCAATGGTAGCGCAGAACTCAAAAGAATAGCCACTGGATGTCTGATTTGACTTAAGAACCACACCACAAAAGGAAATCCATACTTAACACTGGATAACGAAGAAACAGAGACTAGATAGCCCAGAGACCTAGGATATAATCAAACATGACTGGTCAATAAAAAGTGCCAATAAAATCATTTCTAATAACAGTTTGCTATACTCATAATTTAGTGCCTTATTCAGTCATCATTAGACAGGCTTCTTCCAGCAGCAGACGGCAACAGATGCAGAAACCCACATCCAGGCATTACATGGAGAAGGAGTCTAAATTAGATGTCTCTATCAAATCCCTCCCCTCAGAGTTCAAGTAATTCCATGGGAGAAGAGGCAGAAAGATTGTAAGGGTCAGAGAGGATGGAGGACACCAGGAGAATATGGCTCTCTGAATCAATTTAGCAAGGTACATACGAGCTGACAGAGACTGAAACAGCAAGCACAAGGCCTACACGGGTCTACACCGGGTCCTCTGTGTATATGTTATAGCTATTAGCTTCATATTTTTATGTGACTCCTGACTATGACAGCAAGCAGGCCTCTAATTCTTTTGCCTGCGTTTGAGACTCTTTTTCCTCCTATTGGGTTGCTGTGTCCAACTCCTATGTAAAATTTTTCACTTCATTTTATCATATTTTATTTTGGGGGGGTCCTTTTCTAATGAGTGACAGAAAGGGATTGGATACAGAGAGGATGGAAGGTGGAGAGGAACTTGGAGAAGTAGAAGGAAAGAAAACTGTAATCATGATAAATTGTTTGAGAAAAAAAATCTATTTTCAATAAAAAAAAAAAAAAAAACTAAAAAAGTCCTCTGACCTTTCCTCCTGACCATGGCACACACTCATCTAAAAATGTATTTGGGTCGGCAAAATGGCTTCATGGTAAGGTTTGGCACCAAGCCTGAGTTTGATCCTTAGGAGCCATATGGTTAAAGGAAAGAACCAACTCATTCAAGTTGTCTCTCCCTGACCTCTGCAAGCATGACACGGCATACATATTCCTACCCACAAGTGCTACACACACAGACGAGTGAAGAAATAAATGTAATTTAAAACCTAAAATGTGTTTGGATTCTCTGACATGTGTTCATCTGGAGCCAATTTATCATTTCTCATGAAACACTTAAGAATCCCAAGTCCCTCCTCTGGAGAGTGAAGAGAGAGTAGGCCTCTGTGATGTGAAAATCAGTAGATCTGTGGTCATCATGGAAAGATATGATGATAGAGTGTCCCCAAAGGTATCACACACTCTGTCAAGTGAAGAGTAATCCCCAGGAAGCAGGCTTAGGTCTGGAGAAAACAGTGGATTATAGGCAAATCCAATATGGCATGAAACTGTACTTTTGGTTTCCAGCCAAAAAGAGAAGGTGTCATATTGCATATTTCCATATCCCCTTTCCATTCCACTAAATACCGAGGAGACAAAAGGTCTCTCTCTGTCACAGAAATCCATTTCTTAGCTGCCATTTCTGCTTAGCACAATGTTTTTCAGTGACATACTTTGAAATACCACTTGTTAGTATAACTGCTGAATGAATTCACATCCACATTTAATTCTTTAAAAATCATTTCCTTTTAAAGGTTTAAGCGGCACATGGAGGAGCAAGCACACTCATCAAGGCTACTTCTGGAGGCTTCCTGAGAAGTATTTATGCTTAAATGCATGGCTGAGCTTGTAAGTCTTAAACTATTTCTGCTTGACAAATGTGTCTCTTCTGTGACAGGAGCATAATGGAGACAATAAAGTATCCTACAGCACACTTTTCAAGTTGCATTTTTCTGTTGCTTCTTGAATCAAGGTTGCAGAATGTATATCACCCATCCTAACACCTAGGCTTTGATTCAGTCAGCACGGTTAGCCGTATTCTCTGAATTGATTTAGAAATCTCCAAATGCATCTCACTGGACTCCATGGAGAATCAATCCCTGTAACATTTTTATGTTTCAGCAGCAAAACCATTACAATCAGTTTCTTAGTGGGAATCAGCACAGGGATGCTACAGGTATAATTCAGTGGCAGAGGACTTGGAAACATTGATGAGACCCTATTTTTAATCCATAGGCCACAATGAAAGAGAGAAGGAAGAAAGTGATGGTTGTGGTGGGAAATGCAGCAAATCCCATCAGAAATGAGCAGGGAGACAGCTGTTTCTCATCCTCAGTGTCCTGAGTTCTTCAAAGGCCAGCCAGAGAAAAAGTGGTGGGCAGAGGGGAGTCTTGGAAGTGATAAGCTAGTCAGTGCCAAGAGCTAGACATACCTGGAACAGCACCAAACTAATCATCTGTTTGATTGTGTATTTTTAGTGAGTCAGTGCTTAATGGATCAAGGTGAGCTACTTAGCTTTCTTGTTCACAGCATAGAAGCCAATGGTTCATGGCCTTTTATCATGCAGAGTTCAAAACAGTTGCCTATGGCAGAGGATTTGGGGCTTGAAAAGTATGATCTAGCTTGGATTTTATACTCAGGAGCCTTTGGGCTTCCTGGGGGATAGCTTTTTAAATCCTAGTCCATTCTAGGGAACAGAGGAATCCTAAGGTACTCCTTATCTCTATAGAAATGAAAAGGGGGTAAGCTAGGTCAGCCATGAAATTGGGAGACTGAACAATAGTCATTACTTCTTCAACGTAGCAAGACATCCAGATGTTGCTTAACGGTGGTTTCTGTAGTGAAAAGGTTTGTTGAGAGTTCAAAAGTCATTGTGCCCACAAATATCTAGGAAACACAGGGATGTTAAGCAAACAGAATTGTCCTCTCAAAGAGTATATGTCTAATGTGTTCTTCCACCCTGAAAACTGGGAATCAGAGGTGATTAATAGCGTGATAATCTGTGATCACTGTTAGACCAGGCTATATTAAGCTTCCAGGACCAGGACCAGAGGTGGTTAATAACCCAAATGATCTCTATGTTATGATATGACTGACAATATACCAGATCCTTCCCTAGGCCCTTAAGCTATTACAGGCAGCTTACTCTAGAACCCATGTTCTTAGAAAAAAAAATGACATGTACCTTGAGTTAAGTTTTAATGTAATTATATTCCCTTGTGCACAAAGGATTACATTACAACAGCAAATTTTTTTTCCTAAATTATAGTGGGTTTAAATATTCTGGCAATAAACTACCTGGCATCAAACTCTCTGAAGATGGAAAAGTTAACAAAGTCTTTGCAGATCACTACCTTCTTGACACCCACACACACTCCCTCAAAGCTTCTCATGTCTGATGAGGGATTGGCACTGTCCTGGGCACCAGGGACTTGCTGTGAGCTATTCTATACTTAGTCATAGGTTCTCCAAAAAGAGATTAAATCTACAGGTATGAGAGCTTGGTAGAAAAGTGGGTTTGAGTAAAGGGAGGGAAGGAACTATGAGAGATTGACTGCTCTGGATAAAATAGGTAGGAGCGGGTAGGATCTTCGCATATAATACAGCTTCATGAAAATCTGCAGAGGAATTCCTTAGCTGGGGTTACACACTAAACACATCTCATCAACCAAGAAGCAGCCTACCCTAGTGTTCCTATGTTCTCCATCATGGTCTGAAAGCACCCAAAGGAAGAATGTTTGGGCATGAATGCTGGGACTTGACATCACAGCAGCTACCTAAGGTCTTTAATCAATGATATCTCCTTCAGAGAGAGATATAGGAAAAACACACTCCTGTGACTCACCTACCAGTCATGAGAAGAATATCAGAGAACCTTAGAATAGATAATAATTAACATGAAATGTATAAGATGCTAAAATATATGAATACAACCTCCTAGAGCTTAGGAGTACCAAGGGGAGATAAAATCACAGAAAAGCATAGGGTTTGCAGATGCATGACTGCACCACTGACACTGACATTTTCTGGCTTGCTGGAGTGTGGGCTGGTATGCTGACCACAAGTGATCAGTCTTGTGGGATGCACTAGACAGCAGTGTGAGATTGTGCAGAGGAGCAGCAGATGAAAGGAATCCTCACAGGGATCTATAGAGGGATCTGAGGTATCCTGGCCAAGGGGGTGCTGATTTCTGAGGCATTACAGAAAGGATACCAGGCTGGACTGGAGTTCCAAACATAAGACTATGTCAAAGCTTTACCTTATTCCACAAGTCCAGGGAGGCCTTTATCCTGCTGTGTGACTGCTGTGCAGTGAAGAGTACAAGGGTGTGTCCACTGTGTAAAAAAAAAAAAAAAAAGATGTGAGGGAAACCACCCATTACATCAGAGCCAGAGAGAAAGATGACCTTAGAGCCAACAGGAAACACTAATCACTAGGACATATGGTCACCTCAGAAACCCTTTCAAGTTAGTACTTTCCTTTTGTACTTTGTCTTAGCAAACAAACAAACAAACCATTAACTCTACTCAATTCCATTAATTTTAACAAATGGATAAAGCTACAAATGTATAGAATTAAAATCCACAATCATGCAACTGTAATTACTGTATACTCCCTGAAAAGAGAACTCCCTTTTCTTATAAGTATACCTCACAATGATTTAACAAAACCATAAACCTAAATCATATGGACCTTGAGTGGGCAACTTTGAGATGGATTACTTTTGGAAAAAAGTCAATTTAATAAAAATTATTTTCAAGATATACACTAAAAATTTAAATATGCAATCTGTCATAGAAGCAAAAAAGAGACAATTGATTCTTTAACAGAGAAAACTGAGGCTAGGGACTGTGAGGAGCTTGCCATTCACATGTTTAAAGAAGTGGAGTTACAAACGGAAGCCTCTATAACTCCACAGCTTCCCTTGACAAACATTCTCTATCGCCATGTCCCACTGGCCTTTCTCAATGGCTGAAAGGTTTATCCAGAGAAGCCCTGCAGTTTGTTAGCGTATCATCAAAGTCATCTTTGGTTTTGTTTCTCAGTATGGAGCAGGCCTGAGATGTCTCTCCCTCATATCCTGTAATAGTTCAGCTTCTACCATGAAGACAGCAGAGGGCTTTTAACTGGATGTGAGGAAAGTAAGTCTGCTTTCCTGAATCAAGGATGAAGTCATTGGAATGGATGTCCACGAAGAGTGCAAGGGCCCTGGCTGGCAGTCCTTTCTTAGGGATCCTCACAGCTCTGCGCCTTTTTCTTCTCTGGACCAGTCATGAGAAAACCAGCTGCCAGCCATACCAGACTTCTGCTGACTGCAGGAAGAATGGCATCACCACAATGGTGATGAGACACTGAATAAAGGTCCGTGTGAAGTGTTGAGTACCCTTCCCTGAGATACTAAAACAGAAAATCAAAACTTAGATCATGAGCAGTTTAGTCCTCTCAGGGTGGAAATGGTCTCTGAAGGTCCTTGGTTCCCTCAAAATCTAATGTGTCCTTGTCATTTTAATTCTTTCTTGCCAACAGCGGTAACTGCCATCCAAGGACAATGGGATCACAAGGAAACTATTAATAGCTTCTGTGTATTAAGAACTGACATTCAGCAATACTTCACAGAATGTATCTCATTTTTACACAATAAGCTAAGTGCCATTGTTCAATT
This sequence comes from Phyllotis vaccarum, assembly GCA_033318265.1. NCBI lineage: Eukaryota > Metazoa > Chordata > Mammalia > Rodentia > Cricetidae > Phyllotis > Phyllotis vaccarum. Next base: position 100,994,777 of record JARWLC010000005.1, on the reverse strand, counting down.
TTACAGATCATGAGGCTCAGAGAAGTAAGTACATGTCAGAGATCACACAGCAAACAACCCTCTGGCTAAGCTGGTTGTGAGCCAGAGGACAAAGCGTGTCTTTTACATTTTTTCAGAAGACTCTTTGGCTATAACCTCATACTTGGCAGCTAATTGGAAGTTAAGACCCTGAGGATCTTCCTCCATAGTCAGCTTTGGGCTTCCTTCCTGTGTCCTTGATGGCACACTAATTTTAAGGAAGAGTTTGAAATACCATGTAAAAGAAGCAGACATTGCCAAATTGCCCCCCCCCATCCCACAGAGCATTTAAAATGCCATTGAGGAGTACAGCAATACACATGACATATCTGTGTCTCTCTCCACATTGTCAGACTTTATTGAATAATAATAAATTCAGAAGCTCTGCCAGGTTCCTTGGTTGCAGTCTGCCAGCCGAGTAATCCTGTTTGCTTTCCTTGATGGCTGCCAGGGGCAAACACAGCTTATTTCAGTCCAATCTTAATTACTAATATTAATTCTCAGCTCACACACTACATATCCCATAGTAATTATATCTCTCTGTATGTGCATACCTGCATGTTCAAGTGTGTGTGTGTGTGTGTGTGTGTGTGTGTGTGTGTGTGTGTGTGTGTGTGTGTGTGTGTGTGTTATGTGATAGCCACATTTTAAAGAGGCCACAGTATAATTTCAGCAGGTAAAAGAAGATTTTCCAAGGCCAAAGAAGGAAGCTCATACAACGTCAAAGAGATAAATAAGTGCTAATAAGGAACTCAAATGAACAGAAGGTCACTGAGTTGATCCCTGCCTCAAAACTCAGGTATGAGTATAGTTGCTAAGGTGAGAAAGCCCTAAAGGAGAAACACCATGGAGGCAAACTGCTATACTGTGTTTTGTTGGACAAATGGATGATGGATAGATGGATGGATGGATAGATGGATGGATGGATGGATTGATGGATCGATGGATAAATGAATATTGCCCAAATTCTAATTGAAAACCCAGAGCCAGATATTGGGGAAAGGCTGGAATATCAAAGAGAGGAAACAGACCACAGTCAACTCTCACCCAGCAAACTTCTTAGGCAAAACAGGGTAAAAGCTATCTTCAAGAGTCCTTCTGGCTAGTGGCTTCTACAGAATGCCTGAATGTCTGCCTATACCTGCCTTAAATATCTTCTCTGCCCAGTTGTTTCACTTCTGGGTTTAGTTCTGCATCATAATCCTAGAGTTAGGATTAAAGGTTTGAGCTACTACTGTTTGGTTGTTAGGCCTTGAACTCAGAGAAATATAAAAAGATCTGTCTCCTGAGTGATGGGAATAATGGCGTGAGTTACCACTCTCTGACCCTGATGGCTTGAGTGTGAATGATTCTGTTTTCTGACATTCCAGGCTAAGTTTATTAAGTATACAATATATCACCACAAATGAAAGGATGACAATTTTAGTATCAAGTTGTGACAGTAGTGGGGACTAAGCTGAGTTTAAGCTCTATTTCAGTCAGGGATTCTCTCCTTCTTTCCTTTCACTCAAATATAAGCAGTCATATGACAGGTCAGTGGGGCTGTGGCCACCCCAGCATTGCGTGGTCTTGTCTTACCACATCCAGGGGAGGGATTGACATCTGTTTCTTGGTCTAGTTCATTCAGTAAGTATTCAGGCCTTCCTTTTCTGACACTTGTATGATTCCATGTCTCACATGGTCTGTTTAGATTGATAATCATATAGGGTAATGCCTTTTATCTGGAGATTCATTGTCAGGCTGTAGGTCATGGTTGGTACTGGATCTGGTGATAGTGTCTCCATGCACAGCAAGGTACAGAGTTTTTGTGCCTCTGCATCTGCACTCAAGATGAAGTCCAATGTGGCTTGTGAAATAACCTCTCAGAGAAACATTCAGTCTGAGAGCCCACTGCTTTATACGGTAAAGAACAGCTCTAAGCAGAAACTACAGCCTGACCCCATGGGGGAAAGCCACAGTTTAAAAAAAATAATGAGGGAGACGGCTTCATGGAGGCCTTTCGGCTTCATGGAGGCCTACTAAGAAAAGGCTGTTTCTTCCTAATAACCACGGCTACTTTCTCAGACCCATGGGATTAATTTGTCTTCATTTTTATATACTCTGTTATATAATTTTTAATCAAAAGAATAAGCTCTGAGCTATATCCCAGCCCTACTTGTGAGAACCCCAAAGAGACCACCAGAGACTCAAACTCTCTGAAATGCAAAAGAAGATTTATTAAAAAGTACAAGCCAAGGTCGGGACCATGTCACAAGCACACTGTCATAACAGAGGCTGGAGGAGGTACCCACCCCTCTGAAAGCTAAGTTTTTAAAGGCAAAAATCATAAAGTTACACATCAGTTAGGGGGGTCTCAGTATGGATACAATTTTGATTCATTCGTCTTTAGGGACTTTCCAGAATTCCTCTGTTATCTTAGCCTTCAGTTTCTCTGGTTGTTTGTCAAACCCTTTTTGTATAGACTATCTCCTATACTGGGACATTCTGTGGTTAATCAGATGCTGTCAGACTTCCCTAGGCTATCTCCTCTATCTTCTGTGCTAGGACATTTTGACTTTGTACTTTCAAAGTCCCCAGAAACTATGTCAGCAAAACTCATGCCTGTTTCAAGCTGGGGTCAGGGACCTGCTCAAGATGGAGTCACTTCCTTGGTTCTTCATTTCCCCCTTCTCATGTGCCTAATGGAACCCAATCATGGGTTTCAGACAGCTCATAAGTATCTCTCTCTATGTCCCTTTTGGTTACTCTGAGTTCTCTGCACCATAAGTTTGATTGTACTTAATCACTCTCTCATATATTGGAGAAGTATTTTTTTATGATACAGGACCCAAAAGTGATAGCCAGGAAAAAGAGTTTCAAAGGTCCCATAAGGGATAAGATCTGAGTAATGAACCAGGGAGACATGGAGTACTAATTTTCGAACTACCTCTGGCTGGCTTCCTTTACAACTCCTGAGTGGTGCACATAGAAACAGCACTCTTCACCCAGTGCAGCACATAGGGCTTTGTCTCCGATGCCAGAAACTTTCCTTTAAACTCAGCATTTCAGCCTGTTATGGCCAGGGAATAGAGGATGACATGTTCTCTTTCATAACTGCTTCAAGCTGACACTGGGGCATTGTTGTCAGGGCCCAAAAAGGCTGAAAGGCTAGTAAATGGCTGGGCGATGGGGAATCTGTAAGAGGCATGTAGTTATATGACCCAGTTGTGGAGATAGGAAGCAACCCATGTTGGTTGGACAGTCCATATGAGCTTTCAGCAAGCTCATATTCCTTTGGAACAAGTTGAATATGACAGTCAAATGGAAATCTATTGAGGCACATTAAAACTAACAACAAAAGTTAGAATTTATGGATGTATTTGCAAATTTGGGGCCCAGATTTAGTAATTGGGAAGCCAGGAGTCCCCAAACCAGGAGAAAAAAATATCATCCTCAGGAATAGACAGGTGGGGAAAACTTAGGCTGTACTTATCTGGAATCCTTTTGAACTCTGTGAAGTGGCAATACTTACAGAGATCTGAAAATGATAAATTACACCTGAGTGCAGACTGAGCAGCTTCTGAATCTACTAAAAATGTCCATACCCAGTTAGCCATACCTAGATCTCTACATAGAAAGTATCCAAACAGCATCAATCTTTGCCAGACTTACAAAGTGGGAGTTTTTCCCCACAACAGAGGGACATGGTGCACCATATGGTGAAATTCAGGCCAGGATTGTATCCAGAGTGGTACAGACACAACCCCTAGATCTTACTGGTAGGCCATTCTGCTTTCATTTTTTGGTACTGACCAAAGATATGATATGACCATAAAGTTACAGGACCCTCCTGGGGTGGCCTCGGGTTGTTAGAGTAAAATTCCCTGAGACCCCGAGTCTCTGTCTTGGCCTCCTCATTGCCAATAAGCCATGTCTGGTTCCAGGGTATGTGCGGGTTGTTCAGGTGGCTTATGCTGACAGGGGCTTGAAAGCAGTGGAGGTGGCCAGGCTGATGACATAGAGTCCTTTCCAACTCAGTTGTCTATGGATCAGGACCCAGTCTCTTGGTTTGAACCTATGGGGGTTTTGGTAGGGGCAGCCTCATAAATGACATGAAAATTTGGCCATATGTCCTGGTGGGTGAGTTGGAGCCTCCAAAAAGCATCATCCAGGGTGGCAATCAGCTTTGTCTGCAAGCTTGGTGTCATAGGTGGGGGGTTCTCATACATGATTTCAAAGGGAGAAAGTCTCACCTGATAGGGTGAATTACATAGTCTAAAGGCAAAAGGGAGAAGAGTCACCCAGTCTTCACCAGATTCCAAGGCTAATTTTAACAACTGTCTCATTTAAAGTTCTAGCCATCCTTTCTACCTGTCCTGAGCTCTGGGGTCTATAAGCACAATGAAGCTTCCAATTGGTCCCCAATGCAGTGGCTACTCCCTGGTTTACCTGAGAGATGAAAAGCAGGGCTGTTGTCTAATCCTGTCATGGTTGGAAAATTGTACCTGGGTAGGATCTCCTCTATAAGTTTCTTTGTCACCACATTTGCAGTCTCATGCTTAGACAGGTATTCCTAAGTCCATCCAGAGAAGCTGTCTATAAACACTAACAGGTATTTAGATCCAAATTTTCCTGACTTGACTTCAGTAAAAACCCTGTTCGAGTCCCCCTTTGTTTAGAACCAGGGTTGGAAGGGGTTGGCAAAGCATTAAGTCATCTAGCATTTGGATACTGCTCCTTAAATAGCTTTCTTACCATTTGGTATTTTTATGCTGACCTGTCTTAGTAGATTTTGAATCCTTCAGATGCCCAGTTGGAATGATCAGTGAATCTTCCCGAGTATCGCCAGTCCTGTCTCTCTTGGCAGGATGATCTGTCCAACTGCTGTTCTCCATGAGCCTTCTATTTTGTGAACCATTGACAGGTAAAGATCCAGGCTAAGTCAGCTGGAGTGTATTGAGGGGTCTGTGACAGACTTCTAGCTCCAGGATCCAAGACTGGGGATACCTTCAGAGTGGATGCCACCCCTCTGGCTGTCTGATCTGCCAGGTTATTACCTGTCTGAATCAGCCGGGTCCCTTTTTTTTGTGCCCCAATGGATAGTAACCTGGGTTCCCATTTAGCCTTCAGGAGCACCAGAACTCCTGTTTATTTTTAATCATCCCCCCTTCTGCTCTCAGCAAGCCTCTTTCTGTAGATGGCCCCATGGATATGGGCAGTGGCAAAGGCATATCTGCTGTCTGTACAGATACTCAGTTTCTTCTCCTTCCCCAGTCTCAAAGCCTTGATTAGGGAGATCAATTCTGCTTTTGGGGCAATGGTCCCTGCTGGTAGAGGTTCTGTCCAAATGACACCTGAAGTGGTGATTACTAATGCCCCTGTATAACCCAGTCCATCACTTTCATAACTGTTGCCATCCATAATCCATGTTTCGACTGCATCTGGCAACAGTGAATTTAACAGGTCTGAGTGGATGCAGTGGGCTTGAGCCAGTATCTCTTGCACAATCATGAAGTGGTGCCTTGAGGTCAGGGTCTGGCAGCAGTGCAGTTGTGTTAAGGGCCATGGGCTCCTGGAATGATATTATGGTGGGGTTGGGAAGTAGAGCTTGACAATGAGTCATTCTGTCATTGCTGAGCCAGCGGTCAGGTGGCTGTTAAGGACTGCATTCAGGGCATGTGGCATGGCAATGGTTAAGTTTTTCCCAAAGTTAATTTATCATTGTCCTTGACCAGCATTGCCACTGCAGATATGATACGCATGCGGGGGTGTGTGGGGGGAATCCTGCAGCCATGAGATCCAATTTCTTGGATAGATATGCCACAGGTCTCTTCCAGGGCCCTATGGTCTAGGTGAATACTCCTTTTGCTGTCCCTTTATTCTCGCCTATAAACAGGGAAAAGGGTTTGTTTATATTAGGCAGTCCAATATCCAGGGCCTCTAAGAGTTTCTGCTTCAGGGCATCGAACACTCTCTATCTTCCTTCCATCCATGTGAAGTCAGATGTGTTTTTGGTGTCCTCATATAAAAGCTTAGCCATCCCAGTATATCTTGTGATCCATAGGCATCAGAACCCTGCTATGCCCACGAGTTCCGTCACCGGCTTGACAGTCCTAGGAGTGGGTATTTTTAACACCATTTCCTTGCAGGCATCTGAGAGCCATCTCTGGCCCCCTTCAAAAATATATCCCTGGTACATTACCCGTGATCTGCAGACCTGGGCTTTCTTGGCAGAGGTTCAATAACCCAAGCGAGTCTCTCAGGGCCCATAGCAAGTTCTCAGTTCCGTTCCTGCAGATTTCTCTGTCAATAGCTGCAACAAAAAAGTCACCCACATATTACAACAAGCTCATATCAGAGTTTTGAGTTCTATACTCACTCAGATCTCCGTGGAGGACCTCATCAAAGATGGTGCGAGAGTTCTTAAACCCTTGGGGTAATCTAGTCCGAGTCAACTGGCAACTGATTCCGATCTCTGGATCATGCCACTGGAAGGCAAAATATTGCTGGCTCTTAGGGGCCAGGGGCAGGCTGAAGAAGGCATCTTTTAGGTCCAGGACTGAATAACATTGCCGTTCCAGAGACAATGTACTCAGTAGGGCATAAGGGTTTGGCACAGTAGGTCGCATGTCTATCACCCCCTTATTTACCTCTCTCAGGTCTTGCACATGGGGATTTTTGACCAGTAACAATGGGGTGTTCCAGGTGAACTGAACTTGCTTCAGTACTCCAAGGCTTAATAACCTCCATATGTGGAGGGTTATTTCCTTTTTTGCTTCTTGAGATACAGGGTATTGTTGGACTTTGACTGAGTCTGCATCTGCTTGTATTTCCACATTTATCAGAGGTCCATGCTTTGTTAGTCCCATGCTCTCAGTCTCAGCCCATGCTAGGGGAAACCTCTGCAACCATTTCTCAATGTCTGGCTCAGGGGACACTGGCTTCTGATGTAGTTTATATTCCTCAGTCAGGCTAGCAGTCATCAACACCTGTACTGGTTTCCCATTTTGATGTGAAACTGTGCCCCTTCGCCCAAGAAAAGAATCTTGGCTTTCATTTTGACAAATGGTGCTGGCCTAATATTGGGCAGGGGCACTCTGGAATAACTAGAAATTATGGGATTACCCATCCCATTCCCAAGTCCACCATTCTTCAGGTAGCCCGTGAATAAGATTTGGTGCCTGTGGCCCCATGTCCCCAGGTTTTCCTGGTGGACATGGGTTCATCTGATGTCAGAAGGATGGAATTCTCTGTCCCTGTGTCTACCACGAGTCTTCCTGGTTTCCCCTCCACTCTCAATGTTTGAGCCCCATCCTCCCAACTCATTATCTTCCTCCAGGGTTGTAGAGAGCACATGGGTATCCAGGGGTGTCCCCCCTTTTCCTTAGGACAGTTTCCCAATGCCCTTCTGCCTTCCAGCATACACACTGGTTCTTCTATACTTTAGGCTTGGGTCAAGGTCACTGGTTACCACGTTGATGTGGTGTGGCTGGTTCAACTCCTGCCGCCAGGAGGATCTCTTTTAATTCCTTCCTATGTTGAGCCCACTGTTGCTCCCATATCCGGGCTAACCTTTTTCTTGCCTCTCTGTTTTCTGTTCATCTGTCTCTCTCTTATGATAAACATTTTCCACTACCACCACTAGATCCCTAAGGCTCTTAGCATCATGTGGTGTGTACTGACAGAAGACCTCTAGCTGGTACTCCAAACAGGCAGCCGACTCTCATTCATCTCTTGCCCAACATAAACCTTAGCATATTGGTTGGCTTTTGGGTAGCCACCTTGAGACCAGTCAAAAGAGCCTGGCAATAGACCTGGAGCGTCTCCTTACCTTGTGACATGTTATAGTCCCAATCAGGATGGGTATTAGGGAAGTAGTCACTGGTGGTCACAGGATAGTGGTGGGGGCTCCTGTGGGGCCTAGAACCAACTTCTGGGCAGCCTCCAGGATCCTATTCCACTCCTCTGTGGTTAACAGAATGCTCAAGTGCTGGCCACAATCATCTCAGGTGGGCGGATGGGTAAAAAGAACAGTTTCTAATAGGTTAATTAAATCTTGGAGTTTCTTAGAAAATGGTACGTTCTACACATGCCAATTGTACAGGTCATGGGTCATAAATAGACAGTAATGTAGGGGTTTATTCCCATCCTCATCAACTGGTCTGGCAGGTTGGAGGGGTATCTGACTGTGGGGTGGCTTTCCTGTGGCTCCAGGTTGCCTGGGCTGGCCCCTGTAATAGTGCTTCTAGTTGGGGCTGAAGGTTAGATAGAGAATTAGTTGCCTGAGAGGGAGCTTAGGGCAGAGGGAAAAGTTCAGACTCTTCTATTCCCCCTTGGATGACTTGGGGCTTTGAGTCTCCCTTGGGCCTAATGGAAAGCACCTGTGAGGAGGAAGACATTAATGGGGGCAGGTGTCAGGTGGCTTTGGGTCAGGACCTATGAGACCCTGGGGTAGGAATGGGTCTTACCCAGTCAGCAGTGTAAACCTTCAGGCTTCAGGGTCTGGGGGTATCTCGGATGAGCCCTCAAATGTTGTGCCCTGGTTGCAAGAACCCCAAAGAGACCACCAGAGATGTAAACTCTCTGAAATGCTAAAGAAGATTTATTAAAAAGTACAAGCCAGGCAGGGGCCTTGTCACAAGCACACTGTCATAACAAAGACTGGAGGAGGTACCTGCCTCTCTGCAAGCTGTTCTTAAAGGCAAAAAGCATCAAATTACACATCAATAAGGGGTCTCAGTATGGATACAATTTTGATTCATTCTTCTTTATGGACTTTCCAGAATCCCTCTGTTATCTTAGCCTTCAGTTTGTCTGGTTGTTTGTCAAACCCTTTTTGTATAGACTATCTCCTATATTGGGACATTGTGTGGTTAATCAGATACTATAAGATTTCCCTAGGCTATCTCTTTTATCTCCTGTGCTAGAACATTTTGACTTTGTACTTTCAAAGTCCCCAGAACCTATGTCAGGGAAACTCAGGCTTGTTTCAAACTGGGGTCAGGGACCTGCTCAAAATGGAAACATTTCCCTGGTTCTTCAATATGACTTTCTGAAGTGCTGTAATGATTATAACATAAGTAACTTTCTGGCAAGCAGTGAGGTCATACCACTGGTCCTACCTTAGAAGTTTATCTAAGGTTATGAATAGATGGCTCAGCAGTTAAAAACGCTTGCTTTTCTTGCCGAGGTCCCAGGTTTGGCTCAGAGCACCCACATAATCTCTGAAAACTATAATTTCCACACCCTGTTCTTGTCTCTGTAGGCAACAGGCATGCGTGTGGTGCATAGGCATTTATGATTGCATATCAACCACTTATGCACATAAAACATTTTTGAAGAAGTAATCTAGTTGAGATATCATTCACCAATACAGGGAACACTCTTGGGGAATACATCTGTTCAGAGTCTTTAGAAAGTAGCGTAAAGCCTACCTAAACACATAAACCAGAAAGGTAACCCCATTAGAATAGTTCATATGATGCTCTACAATGAACCTTGCCTGTCTTCTACACTATATACTGTTGCACGAATAAATGAGACTCAGGGATAGATCTCTGAGAAAGTCAGAGATATTAGAGAGAATAAACACCACAGTCAGATCTTACCCAGCTGTCTTCCAGCTTCCTCGGCCTGGCTTCCCTTGGCTTCCTCTCCTCAGCTCTCTATCCCCTCCTTAAATATTCTATTGGTAAATTAAGGTGTGGCCCCACCACTGCCTGCTTGGGAGCCTGGAATTCCTTCTATAACCTATCCGCTCAGTTGGGATTAAGGGCACAGGTCACCACTCCCAGAATACTCCCTGTGCTGGGATTAAAGGTGTTAATCACCACTCTCTGATTCTCCTAGACTGTGGTTAGAGCTCCGGAACTTCTGGAGCTTTTATTAACTCCCGACATAGACTGTGGGTAGATTCCCTCTGATATCTCTGAAACTTCTGAAGCTTTTATTGAATCCCCACAATACACTATATGCCCCATCTGAATTCTTTGTGTGATATCCACAAGGATAGAAAGCAGAAGGGAGACCAGAAAGAGATTCTAGTAACATTTGGATGCTTCTCCATTGAAATTTGCCTAATTTTATTTCTAATGACAGCTTTGCATTGTTTCTGGGACACTAGCAACTGTGGAGGCCATAAGTGGGAGTACAAAGATGACTAATAAGGATGAGAAGACCCCCTCATTTCACGTGTAGGTTTCCTGGGAACTCTTTAAATGGCAAAGAGCTGATTCAATTCACAAAATTAGTCAGAAGGAGGCATGAATGATACAGCTCTGGTTAGGACCATGGAAAGTGACAAGTGGGGGATTTGCTATGGGCCAGAGTGAGAAGTAAACAGCAGTAGTGGTACATTCAAAAATGGAGCTCCATAAACAAGCACCTTCCCTTCTATGTCTCTGGAGAATCCCACTCTACTTTAACTGCTTACTATCCCCTACTGCCTTGCCATTAGTCTTTTGCACCTAAGACCCCAGGATGAATCACAAAATATCTTTGATTTTTGCTAAATCTCACATTGAGAGCATTTACTGTAAGATGCCTGTGGCTTTTCCAGTAAACAAGGCTCACCAAGACCTCCGTGTTGCACCACTTGCCACCTCAGGATTCACACTAGTGCCAACGTTCATGTGATTTTATGTTGGAAGCTACTCATGAGAACACTTCAGTAACACATCTTTCAAAATTGCATATGACTTGGGATCTTCCAACAAAACAACCATATGCTCAATCATGAAAACATAGCCTCTGTCCTTGGATGCCTCCAACATTAAACAAAATAATCATTGTGGCCTTTGACATAAAAATGAATAAGAGGTTTTCCATGCTATGAAGAAATTAAAACAATAGTATAAATTATAAAATTACAGTATAAGTGTGCCAAACCCACACTATGATGAGTGAAAATGTTTATGGCCAAATGTAACTAGTAGGGTGCTCTAGCCTCAAATATCAGAGCATGCAGAGATTGGGAGCAAGGCTTTTTGTTATATAGTTCAGGCTCCTACAATGAAATACTGGACTGTGTTACTTAAAAGAGTGGGCATTTTTGTTTTCTCACAGTTATAGAGGCTGAGAGTGTAAGATCACATGGCACTCACACAGCTTCATTTAACTCCAATTGCCTTCTAAAGATACTATTTCCAAATTGTTGCACTGGGAGTCATAACTTCAATACATGAACTAGAATGAGGTACAGTTTGGTCTGTTATATCTCCAGAATGTGAAGACTTGGCCAAATCAATAGCCACTAAGGAGGGTGCAGTGCATTTTGAACAATTTCAAAGGCTCCAGCAGATCCAGTAAATTGGGGCAGCACAAAATATCAAACACAGAGTGGCAGACTAAAGGAGGTCTAGAATCCTAAGCACAGTATACTTTGTCAGGATGCTAGTGGAATGTTAAATAAAAGACTTAAGCAAATTCTCATTAAACAAACTAGCTGATATTCATTTTTAAGATGGCAGAAGGCAAAGAGAATTAGAATTTGGAACCCATGGACATTATAGCAAGATTAGTAAAAAGGGTCTCATCAGGACAATAGCAAGGAGTGTGTCTTAATTAGGGTTACTATTGCTGTGATGAAACACCATGACCAAAACAACTTTGGGAGGAAGAAATCTATTTGTCTTACATCACTGCTCATCATGGAAAGAAGTCATAGAAGGAACGCAAATGGAGGCAGTTGAGGCCACAAAGGAGTGCTGCTTCCTAGGCTATTCCTCATACCTTGCTCAGACGTTTTTCTTATAGAACCCAGGACCACCTCCCAGGGGTGGCCCCACCAACAATGACCTAAGCTCTTCTACATCAATGACTAAGAGCTCGCAGGATTACCTGTAACCTAGGGGTATTTCTTCAGTTGGGGTTGCCTTTTCTCAGAAGAATCTAGGTTGTATCTAGCTTACATAAAACTAGCTATCATAGGTGTGTGGGTGATAAAAAAAAAAAGACCCCAAAGCTATTAGAAGGCAGAAGAGGAGGATCAGTTTGCTGCAGTGAATACATAGGTATAAAAATCAGAGGAGAATCTCAGGTCACTGAATGGGTACTTGAGTGATACTAGTGTTTCTATGTTATGGCTACAGGAGAATTAGCATCCACTCTGTGCTCATCTGTGCCCATCGGCTATTCCTGCTCCTGTATGCTGACTACTCTTCTCTTTCCAGAAACTTGGCTTGCCACACTGCAACATGAACAAACACAAACACAAGCCATGATCATAGAAATCTGAGTAAATATTTAATGGCAGGAAATTTGGTATATAACAGTACCACAGTAAGTCCTATCTGTGCAGAAATCTTGTCATTATACAGTCTTTTGTTATAAACACCACCAATAATTAACACAAGAGCTGATAGACTCTCTGAGCTCTTATATGGTTCTGGTGATACAAACATACACATTTTGAGTTTATAGAACCTAAGACTATGTAATTCAACTCTATCCACTACTGTTATTTCAAAGAATAATTCTTATGTTTAGACACCTTGACCATCTTTCTACTTTTATTGCTACTGGTCAGTTCTGCCCCAATGGAAATGCACCTAGAGTAACAGGTATGAGTTATGATCATAATTTTTAAATATTAGTAGACATATTTTAAAATAAAAAAGAAATTTGCAGTTTGGTGTAAAAATTGTAAGGCATTGGTCTTAGAATGAATGAAATTAAATTTCACAATGCCTTAAAATAAATAAAATGTTAGCACCTCATCTTTCATGAATATAAAAAGCTATTTTACATTTTAATAATACTGTTATTGAGCCCCAGTATGTATTTTATACTTTACAGAACAGTTGGAACCAGTCAAGATAACTGCCAATTTCTCAGTGTCATGTGGCTTTGCAACTTGAGAGTACTGCCTTGGATAGTGGAAGCCTAAACTAAGAAACACTGATGCAAGCATTAAATATTTGGAACCATTGCTCAATGATGTAAGTTAAGCTATTGATTGACTTATAACAATATCAATAATGACATTATATTAACATAATAATATAAAGCAATGAACATTTTTTCAAAGAACATTTGATCACATAATTCACTTTGTTTTCTACTATGGATTCTAGTTTCCAAGACCTATGTAGTAAGTCAACATTTAGTGTGCCAATCTCATAAAAATATTTCTGATGCATTTTTAAAAATCAATGCATAAGCAAAGATGTAGTCTGTGATTGCCAAGAGGAGTGTTTGATTAGACTATATACCTTTTCACAGAAATAAACACAACAGTTTCCACCTCTGGAAACACAGCAGGATAACAATAAAACATACTTTTGTTACATGCATAATTTTCTTATTAAAGATACCATGGAAGATTCAAAAGCAGTAGAAGGACATTGGCTTAGCTTACCACTATTTGTCACAATGATAATATGGTGTTTTAGTCTTCTTTCTATTGTTATGATGACCACAAAGAACTGTGGGGGGAGGGTGGATAGAGGGAGGATTCTCTTCATTTTTCTACTCCTAGGTCCCGCCCATCACAGAGGAACTCAAGGCAGGAATGTGGAGACAGGAACTGAAGCAGAGGCCATGAAGGCTGCCCATCACAGAGGAACTCAAGGCAGGAATGTGGAGACAGGAACTGAAGCAGAGGCCATGAAGGCTGCCCATCACAGAGGAACTCAAGGCAGGAATGTGGAGACAGGAACTGAAGCAGAGGCCATGAAGGCTGCCCATCACAGAGGAACTCAAGGCAGGAATGTGGAGACAGGAACTGAAGCAGAGGCCATGAAGGAGTACTGTTTCTGGCTTGTTCCACATGGCTGGATCAGCTACTTTTATATACAACCCAGAGCCATCTGTCAAGTGTGGCGTCACCCTCAGTGAGCTAGACCCTCCCACATCAATCATTAACCAAGAAAATGTCCCTAACGGACTTGCTCACAAGTCAATCTGATGGAAGCAGTACCTTGGTTGATGTTCCCTCTTCCTATATGGCTTAGTTTGTGACATGTTGGCAAAAACTAGTCAGTATATACATATGGCTAAAGGCAAATTTGGCACTGGTCATTCTATGGTGGTTATTACAAGAATAATTCTGAAGTCTTTTTCCAACCAAAGCTATGTTAGATAGGAGGCCTTCAGTATGTTGATTCCACAGTGAAACAATTAAATAAAGGCTTAATCTTCTACTGAAGGGGACACAAAAGAGAATAATTGTCAAATGAATATGATCAGAGTATAGATCTGCACATGTATGAAAATGTTGAAAGCAATCCATCATTTTTATAATCTATATTTATGTTGAAATTTTCTAGTAGAATAAAGAAAGCAAAATGAGTTGAAGATTTATCTCTTCTTCTCTTACTCCTGGGCCATCTTTGCCAAGCTGTTGGCCACTGCTCTTCAATCTATTGTGCCTATGACAACTTTCTCAGAAAATGCAGGTAATCGGGTACCCTGCTGGACATCCCACCTGTGGAAAGAGTTTGATGCCTTATCCCTTTCAATACTATCTCTAAGTGCTAGTCCATACGTTGGCCATGACTTTTGTTTTCACAAACATTATGAGTTAGTCCACGCAGAAACCAACGTGAGGCTTCTTTCTTCTTCTTCATCTGTCACATATGGTTCCTCATTAGGTGACAGGGGTGAGCTGTGACAACAAGTTAGTAGCTGTTCATAGCACAGGGTCAGGACTGCCTCTTTATTCAGCTTTTGGGAACATAGCCAAATGCTTCTGCTGATCAAGTACCTCATCTCAACCAAGACCTGGTGACAGGCCTAGAACTATTTATAAAATATCTGTCCCTCTGCCGAATATTAATGGTTTCCCTCTAGATCTCTCAGCCTCTATCTGCTAACCCCAAAGCGGGACTGCCATAAATGCCATACGACATGTTTCCCACCCTGATAGATTTACTCTCCTGAGACAAGTTTACTGGCTCAAATGGACCAAGGATGGGGCTGTGTCCTGTAGTCTGACTCTGCTGCTCTTCCTTTTACTGCCTGATCCCTCTCAGAGCACATAGCTTCTTTTCCCCCCAGTCTCACATATAGAATATGCTTCCTATAGACTCTGTGGGTCTGGCAGGCACTGTGCTCTCTTCATAGATGAGAGCTGCAGAATAGATGATAAAAGTGCCACTGAGCTGGGAGCCCAATGCCAACATTGTGCGTGGTTGATGCATGCTCTGAGGTCTAAATTCTGCTCTGGTCTATGTATATGTCTCTGACCCACATAGCTGTAACTATAATGGCCCAGTTATTCTTATTCATAGTAAGCCAGGCCCATTCATTCATTCTTTTGCAATCATGCTTAGACCATTTTTGGCCCTTTACATTTTCATGTAAGGCATAGGACAATTGTCTCAGGATATACATGTTCACACATACAAACGCATATTATTGTTATTTGGATTGTATTGCTTTGACTATATAGATCAACTTGGCACTAATCAGGGCCATTAAATAGTGAGTCTTTTACACAAGTGAAATGCTAAAAATATTGGACATTGTGGCAGTTAATCTTCATTGTGAGCTTGGTTTCTTCTAAAATCAACTAAAATATAGATACATCATAGATTAGGTGTGGGGGGTGTTGTGAGGGTCTTTTCTGAAAGATTTCTCGTGAGCAGTACAGTGGTCAGAGACAGAATAAAGGAAAAGGAAGAAAACCTTCTGACTTTCAGCATTCTCTCTGGGCTCCCTGTCTGCCATGACCAATTAATGGCTATGCTCTGGCAGTTGTATGATTTTTGCTGGGTAGATGTGAACAAATATCAAACCAGATATGATAGGCCAAAATCCAACCTGGATAACCAATGAGTTTATTCATTACTTACAGGAGTGTAAAAGATGGCGGTACCAGAAATGATGTAGCAAAAACAAGGCCTGCATGGATCTACACTGCACATATACTACTTCTTTCAGTTTGGGACTTTTATGGGATGCCTTAATATCTAAATGAGTGGGTCTCTGATTATTGTACCTTCTCTTGGAGATTTTTTTCTTTCCTGATGACTTGTCTTGAACAACTTTGATGTGCTGGGTTTTGTTTTACCTTATTTTTTTGGTTTGTTTTCTTTTGATGGTATCTTTTAGAAGGCAGCTCTTTTATAATGAGAGAGGAAAGGAGTGAATCTGCATAGGAGAGAAGATGGGGAACTGGGAGGAGGAGTCAAGGGAGGGGTAACCATACTCAGATTATAGAAAACAGCTACATCACACACACACACACACACACACACACACACACACACACACAAACAAACAAAATATATCTTAGTCCAGATGATGTATGTGAAAGGCATATCCTAGGAGTTCCATTATGCCTTTCAGGCAGCTTGATGGGCTGGAAATTCTCCTTTCCTAGCTTTTGTTTCGGCTTGTGCAATGTCCCTTGGAGGCCTTGTAAATCTGGTGGTTTCCCAGACTTGGGACAAGTTTACCTTTTTAGCATCATGAACCTTGTTTCCTTCTGTGAAAAATGTTTCCATTTGAAGGCATTTCCCACACAAGAATCCTGCCCACGGGCTGCTCCTGAACCATGTTTTATGTGGTTTGATTGTTTTTGTCCACAGATGGCTGAGAATTAGGCCGCTATCTCACACTAATAATTGCTTGTTCTCAGAAGTTTGATCAGTAATGAGTTTCTGTGTAGACAATTCATTGAAAAAAAAAAGAAAGATGTTTCCATCGATGGCTAACCAAGGTTGTAAACAGCAGTGATTTAAATATGTTTGGAAGACAGTTTGATTGGTATATCACATCCACTTGACAAAACAGTAGTGGCATTGCCACTGAGGACTGTGACTTCACCAGCCACTAGTGTTTGCCCTGGCATATGCATATATATATATATATATATATATATATATATATATATATATATATATGCATTTCCTTATTTGGAGTAGGTCTTAAATACCATCATAAAGCTGACTAAATCTACAATTTGCCACCATTTCACTCATGGTCACATTTGCCTGTCATATTGGTATCAAAGTAAAAAAAGACCAGGTAACTGTATTTTGTCAAGAATTCTCTCCCACCAGCCAACCTACCACTTTTCAACACTCCAAAGGCAACCTAGAAGAGAGAGAAAGACAGACAGACAGACAGACAGACACACACACACACACACACACACACACACACACAGAGAGAGAGAGAGAGAGAGAGAGAGAGAGAGAGAGAGAGCGCTTTTAGTTCAGACCCAACCTTGAATCTCCATCTTTTGCAACCAGCACATATGTTGTATTTGATAATGAAGTCTTGCCATATAGTTGTGGCATGTAACCAATATCAGTGACAATTGACTTTATGGTTGTGGGGCCTCAGGGACCTCCTTACTTAACAACTCCTAGAAAGCTAGACTACCCCTGCTTAAAAGTCTTATGGCTCCTAATATCTTTGTCCATTTACATTAGTTATAAGATTTGCCTTATAACTAATCAGTTTTTTTTTATTACTATTTAGAGGGGAGCAGGATCTCTAAAGGCCCATGCCATTCTGTCATGGTGGCAGAGATTGTGGCTTTGCATGGGCTGGACAACATGGACTTCCACTCTCCCAGGCTGACCTGGTGATGCCTGCTGTTGAGTGCCAAATCTGCCAACAGCAGAGACCAACACTGAGACCCAGATATGGCACCATTCTCAGGGTTACCAGCCAGAGACCTGATGGCAGGTTGACTACACTGGACCATTTCCTTCTTGGAAAGGTTAATACTTTGTCCTTACAGTAATAGATACTGATTCTAGCTAGGGATTTCTCTTTCCTGATGCAATGCTTCCACCAAAACCACCATCCATGGACTTATAGAATACCTTATACACGGTCATGGTATTCCAGGCAGTGTTGATTTTGACTGAGGAATCACTTCACAGCCAGAGGAGATTAACAGTGAACCATAGTCATGGAATCCACTGGTCTTACCATGTTCTCCACCATCATGAAGCATCTAACTTGATAAAAGAAGAAATGGCCTTTTGAAGACAGAATGACAATGCCAACTAGGTGACAGCACCCTAGAGGGCTTGGACAGGGATCTCCATAAGGCAGTATATGCTTTATATTGGTGCACATGCAAAGAATCAGCTTTGTCTTTCTATATGCTGTGACATAAAGGAACTGTTTTGGTACTATACCGGGCACCGTAGGTGGGGAAATCAGAGCATAGGTAGGAGAATGAGGGTGGAATAAGACAGAGACATGATCCAACTACCCATGATGCAAGATGTAACAAAATAGGTAAGCCTTGGGCCACATAGCAGGACAGATGAATGGAAATGGGTTGAATTAAGATGGAAGAGGTTAGGCCAAACAGTATGAATTAATATGTGTCTAAGTCATTTGGGGGTACTAAGCAGCGGTGGGCAGCTAGGCACCTGGGATTGCAGATCTGTGTGGATCTGGACCTCTGGCCAGACAAGGCCAGAAACCTCTTGTTACAGGATAGTATGATTTCTTCCATATCCAGAATCCACAGGCCAAGGAATCAAGGAGCAGAAAAGAGAACAGTTCCATTTACCATCACCCCCAGTGACCACTAAGAAAAGTTCTGCTTCCTGGTCCTGCAATCTTAATTTCTGCTGACCTAGAAGTTTCAGCGAGAGTTTATACCTTCCAGGAGCCACAACAAGCCTTCCATTTAATTGGAAACTCATAATTCTCCTTGGCTACTTTGGACTTTTGATGCCCTTAAACAAACAGGTAAGAAAGGAATATCTGTGGTTTAGCTTGTTTAAGTTTTGAGATACCAAAAGAATGTTCTTCTTGGTACATTGCCACCTATCTAAATATCTAATTTAGCTGTGATAAACATCGAATACTTATGTTAGGTATAATTATGACCTAGTTACTGTTTTTATTTGGAAATTAAACATGACTTAAGAAGATATGATTATGTGTCAACTTGGTTACATCTTAAATTAACTAAAACCCTTGTTTCTGGGTAACCTGTGAGGGATATTTTTCTTAAATACATCATTTGAAGTAGGAAGACACACTTTTAATCTGGATCTTTTGAGGTGGCAATATCCACCTTTAATCTGGTCCATACCTTTATCCTGGCCTCCCATATAACGAACATGGGCTAAGGAAGCATTCCCTTTTTGCCTACTTGATTTTTTCTCTCACTGCGGAGTCCATTTCTTCTCTTGTATTAAAATCAACTTCTTTGATATTTTCGCATATACTAAAGACCAGCTGAGACACCCAGCCTCATGGACTGAACAACTATTGGATTCTTACACCTTCTATTGATTGGTAGACAGCTATTGTTGGAGTAGCCGGATAACCTGTTAAGCCATTCTAATGAATCCCGTATACATATTATTAATTATCCCATATATATATATACTCTTTTAGTTCTGTTCCTCTAGAAAACCCTGACTAATATACAAACAAATGTCTGTTAACCCAAGATAGGCACCTACCAGAGACAAAACTACCACTAGTATACAATTTGCTGAACCAATGAGTATGCTGGAATTACTTACAGGAGTGTCAGTGAGAGGCATGGATCACTCAGAGGCAACTCTATCACTAAAAGCTCAGATTTGTTTCCATTTGGAGGAAGTTGTTATACAGCAAATACCCTCCTCCCATTGTGACAGATTGATGCTTTGAAGAATAAACCCTGCTTCCTCTATGTTGTTTTGTCGGGATCTTGTCACAGTGACAAGAAAAATAACTAGGCATTTTCTTAATAGTGTGGTTTTTAGATGAAGGATTTGTATGTGTAGTTCTTTCCACTCTTATTGTGTACTTTATGCCATTACTAGTGATATCTTCTGACAATTACCATTAAACAAGAATTATGTCAAGAGTCTTGTTAACACTGATTGTTGGTTCCAGGGGCTAATTTCCACTTCAGACTTCTCTTTGATTCTTTTTACTTCTCTAAGATTCTTATTTGTGAATAAATGAAACCCATTTTCTTTGCAGTTACATTAATTTACTTCATTACTCAATTGTTTCCCTGATGAATAAGTCAGTAGCTCTTACACTTTTTATAACATGCTCATACTGAGTGCTTCTCCTCTAGTAGGATCCTGAAGAGAAAGCCTTGTCATACCTTGAATATATTGGCCCTACTTTATATTCTCTTTTTACCTTTTCCTGGTTTGCTGAGGAGCAATCACTTCTAGTGACATTATTTTTTAAGAGTTTCTCTGCATTTACTAAAATGATCATATGTTTTCCCTCTAATGAAGTAACCAATACAAATTTTAAATAAGAAATTAATCTTACATTTAAAAAAATTAATTCAACTCAATTTAAGTGTATTCTTGTCTACATATATATATATATATATATATATATATATATATATATATATATATGGTTGGATTCTGTTTTGATTCTATTTATATTTTTTTCAATTTTATTTTCATTAAAAAATGTCATCTCCATAAATGTATCCCCCTAGTGCCCTTCCCTTCCCCCTCCCAATCTCTCCCAGTTAGTCCTCAACCTCGCCCCTCCCCATCCATCCATCTCCTCCCCCAAAAGGGCGAGAAGTCCCAAGGTGGGCCAGCCCAGCGCTGCATATCCACTCCAGGTATATTTTTAAGAATTTTAAGGCAATAATCTTTGATTTCAGTTGTAATGAGTTGTTTGGTTTCAAAAATCTACTGGCAAGTAATTGGATCATTGAAATATATTTCTATATTTTTTAATTCTTTAAGAAATACATGTGCTTCTTTTGATGATATTCACCACTCTCTTGAACTTTTCCCAGATCCATGCCTGTTTCATATTCACAAAACTTTGTGTACTCATTTAAAAATAAGAAATCAAATCTAATTTGGGATGTTCCTCTGTAGGATGTTAGACCTATCAAGACTACACCATTAAAGTAAACTAACTAACCATTCCTCGTCTGGCAACTGTCAATTACCTCTAAGTTCCCAGCTAGTGGTGGAACATCACAATGACATTCTCCTCTACACTGGGAATTTTGTCTGACTTGAACTTGTGCAAATCATGTGCACGTTGTCATAATTCCTGGGAGTTCTGTGGGTTCTGTGACTGCCCTGTTGTGTCCAGAAGACATTGTTTCATTGTAGCCAGTTGCCTTCTCTGGCGCTTCCAGTCTTTCCACCCCTTCTCCCACAATGATCCATGTGCCTTTGAAATGAAGGGAGCAGGGAAATCACATTGTCCTAAGTACTGCCATTTTTACTTCAGACATCCATTTTACCTGTAGGATAAAAACAAAGTTCAAGTTCCCATGGAATTCCCATGGGAACTGTTCAGAAGCTAATCCACTTCCTCTCCAAGAAACAATTCCCAAAACATAATGCCCTTTACTAAAAAAACAAAACAAAAAAAACAAAACAAAACAAAACAAAAAAACACAAATGAATCTAACTGATTGGACATTCTGTGACATTTGACAGTCATGGAACATAAAGGAAAAGCCCCAACCCATGAATCCTGATTGGTGAAAATGTAACTGTAATTTCCCACGGGTATGTTTATGGTTTTTTGTTTATAAACCCCACTTCTGCCCTGGTTTCAGGTTGCAAGGAAAGCAAAGGCTCCTGAGTCCTTGTTCCGCAGCCCTGATCAATCAGCGTGGTAACTTGTTAAAGACTTAGGAACCCGTAAGTGTCTCTCTTCTTCATGACATACAACCAACATGGGTTTAACAGAAAGAGTAGGTATAATGTATAGATTAAAGCACTTTGCAAAGCTCATCAGAGAAGCTGTTTTTTCCCCCAATAGATTGCATTTAATTGGTCATGATGAAGAGAATAAAACACCGCAGTACAATGGTTCTCAACCTGTGGGTCATGACAATATTCTGTTGACATGAGTATAAAAGAGATGGCCAGGGCAAAACTGAATTCATAAATAAACACACATAATTGGAGTAAGTTGTTCCTTAACAAAGGCACTGATGATGCTCAACAGTCAAACAGAAGTATTTTCAACAAATGGCAATGAATACCAAGAACCCATATGGACATGAGTCATGACCCTTACCTTAATGCAAAATAGAATTGTACACAGAAACAGAAATTAAAAATTTAAAGAACATAAATAAATTCATGAGAATAAAGTAGACAAAGATTTGATTTGATTATGAAAAGTCATATTAATATTAAATATTACTTCTTAGGCTCTGTGTGTGTACAATGTTGTATATATATATATATATATATATATATATATATATATATATATATATATATATATATATATATATATATATATGTACATGTCCTAGTGTGCTAACTTGTATGTGAACATATGGGGGTGAGAGGTTGACTTTGGGCATCTTTTCCTCTATTGTTCTCTACTTATTTCCTGAGTCTTGGTTTCTCATTGAAACTAGAGTCATTGTTTTGGCTAGTTTAAATAGCCAGTGAGCCCCTTGATAATTTTCCTGATTTTCATACATGACAGCAATACAAAAGTTAGCTCTTCAAAGAGAGTAAGAGGTCAAAGCCCATGACAAGTTGCTCAAACATGTTACAGTGAGAGGATATGTTAGAGTTAAATGGATTGCTTTGGTTAAAATAGTGAGTCAAGGAACGCTGGGAATGAAAAACAAAGAACATGCAACTGGATAGTAGATGTCAAAATGGACCTTATAAGAGACAGATAAACTCAGAGAAGCAAAGCGTTTATTGGTGGGCCAGCTAGCTGATGTACTATTAGACCTCCTCATCAGAAGCGTATACGAACCACTAACATATTCTTGCTTCTAATGCAGATACTTATAACTTTCTAGAGACGGATCTTAAGAAAATCTCCATATATTTATAAAAGGAGACCCCAAGACCAACAGTCTTCTGTCTGTTGGTGTAGCAGGAAGTTTCTTAGTCCCTCCTAGCTTAGCTGTCTGTATGAATCTCTCCCAACCATTGTTCCACAGGCACTTTTAAAATAATTACTCAAAAGCTTATCTTAATTACCAAATGTTTGGTACATGGTTAAGGCTTATTAATAACTAGCTCTTTTATTTTAAATTAACCCATTTCTATTAATCTATGTATCACTATGAATCTTGTGGCTTACCTGTGTTCCATTATACCTTGTCCCCCAGTGGCTCATAGCATTTATTCCAACTCCACCTTTCTCCTCCTTCTATCTCTCTTAGATTACTTGCCTAGTTTTCTCCTGTCTTGCCATAGGTCAGAACATCTTCTTTATTAACCAATGGTATGATGTGGGAATGTCTTTCTATATACTGTGAATATCAATCTTTAAATAAAGGACTGTTTGGGCCTATGGCAGGCATCATAGAAAAAGTGGGCAGAGAAATCAGAATAGGTAATAGGAAGGTAGAGACACCGGCAGATGAAGCCAGATGCCTAAAGAAGAAACATGTAAGGAACACAGGTGAGCCATGGCCACATGGCAGGACAGATTAATGAAAATGGGTTGAGTTAAGATAAAAGAATTAGCTAGCAATGTGCCTTAGCCATGGGCCAAACATCATGAACTTAATATAAGTGCCTGAGTCATTTTAGGGGCCCTAATCCATGGCAGGCGGCTAGGCACTCTGGGATGGCAGGTTTGTGGGTTTGGACCTCTGACCAGACAGGACCAGAAACCTCTTTGCAACAGATGGCATCCTAATGTGGACCGATTACCCACATAAAGCTTGAAAAATATTAGAAAGGGTTCTAGAGCACAGAAACTGAGCCAAAGCAGCTTCCAAATTATTGTGTATCTGAAGTGGATCATTGTACAGAGATAGCATAGTGTCCGGTCCACATTCAAAATGGCCATGGACTGATGGCAGGGAGCATAAGCTGCAACCAGGCCAGTTCCTGAAGTCTCAGAACAGAAGACTCAGTAACATGTGATTGATTTAAGGTTTCTGTTTATTTTGAACAAAAAGGAAACAGAGTCAAAGATGGTTTCTTAGTAGCAGCACTTCTTGGGTCTGCTCTGTTTCCTGGCAGTGAAGAGAGACAGGGCTCCTTTAAGAGAACTTCCTGACTCAGCTTTATCTGCAAAAACTGTATGGCTCTTTAAGAGTGCAAGTATTGGTTGGAAAATGATTAAGGATTCACAATAAAACAGATTCAGATGAAAAAAAAAACCTGTAAACAGGTTACAATGTGTGTAAAATGTACATAGGCTTCAGAGAGAAAAGAAAGGGTAGAGAAAGTCTTTAAAAAAGGAAAATAGAGTAATAAAAATATAAGCCACATAAAGATTAAAAGTAGGCACAGAAACTGGATTATGGTTATTATTGTGTTTCATTTTAATTTCTTAACTGTTAATGAGCTAATTACAGAAAGACATTGATTGCAAAGGCTGCTAAGTTAAACAAGAATATACATTTTAAAGGTATCTTGACTTTGAAGTTTGTGTCTAAGGATTTATTGCTTTGAAAGAGTTATGCTTTTGTTTCCACAGAAGATGAGAACCTATGGATTGTTTCCAGGCTCTTATGGTTTCATCAACCAAGACCACCTGAAAATTCTCTGATAGGAAGAGACAGTCACATCAGCTTCAAGGCTGAAGGCTAAGATAATCCAATCTCAAGAACGTGTAAGATTATCAGCATCCCTCAATCATCAGGAAGTAGTAATAAAAAGCTATGCCCAAATTCCCAAAGTATTGTTCATAAATGTTTGTTTTCATTATAAATAGTTAATGGTGATAGTTAATCTCTTTCTAAGAAGAAAAATGGGATATAGCATATGAATAATTTTTAAAAAATAGATTATTGAATTTACTTTAAAAACCAGCTGTTAATCTCAAAATATTTTATAGTAGTATGGACTTTGGTTTATTGATACAAATTTAAGATCGATTTTTGTTATGTTGTGTGTATTTTTCTATTCTTATTTAAGGTATGATGCTTATGTAACTCATTTAAAATTGTAATGTATAATTAAGAAATTCAGATTAATAGTCACCTATGATAACCAAACTTATAGTCATATTATTTAGTTTTTAGGTATGCAAGGATATATTTCAATTAAATAGATAATATTCAGACACTTGTAAGACCTACAGAATATGACATTTATAATATTTTAAGAATTTAGACTTTTCTGGACAGTGAAACAGGTCTGCTCCTGGCAGCAACAATCTACTTCAAGAGAAAAATGTATATAAAAGAAACTTCATATGGAGTTTACTTTCTTTGTGGCAACAGTTAGCCACTGGACAAGAACCTGTTCTTGTACTGACTGCTTGACAGTATGCTGTCTAAACTGGACATGCAGGTTCCATAGGAAAATGACCTCTGAACTTTGACAGAACAAGCTGAGATGGTACTTCAGGTTCCTACTTTTCAGAGAAAACTGTCAGACATTCTTCTTCCGGACCAAGGAGAAGCGAATGATGAACTATACTAGAATGGGCAGTGCAGTCCTTCAAATTTCCTACTTCACTGAACTGAAAAGAGACTCTGAGCCATAGGCTGAAGATGAATGCCACAACTTTATAAAGAAACTCTGAGTGACTGTCCAGGTAGATAGGTGTCATCTCTATCATTTCTAGATTTTGGAAGTTGCTTGTACTTCCTGTTTACTTGGGTTAATATTATATCCTTCTGTGGTCTTTGATGTAGTTGAAGATTATATAGCTATAGGTATAGTTTTTCCTAGTTATTTTAAAAGGTATATTGGATATGAAACTTTAGATTCACAAGGATAAGGTAGAAGATAGAGTATTTTCTTTAATTTTGCTAAATATAAATAGATATTGTAACTGTAATTCTTGCTTGATAGCTATTTTGTTATATGTAATTTTTCTATGTTAAAATTGAAACCTACTTTTTGATTAGACAGAATTGGGGAGGTGATGTGGGAATGTCTTTCTGTATGCTGTGAATATCAATCTTTAAATAAAGGAGCTGTTTTGGCCCATGACAGGCACCGCAGAAAAAGTAGGCAGGGAAATCAGAATAGGTAGTAGGAGGGCAGAGACACAGGCAGATCAAACCAGCCACCAAAGAAGAAACATGCAAGGTACCACAGGTGAGCCATTTTCACATGGCAGGACAGATTAATGAAAATAGGTTGAGTTAAGATGAAGGCGCTAGCTAGCAATGTGCTTTAGCCATGGGCCAAACAACACGAATTTAATATAAGTGTCTGAGTCATTTGTGGGGGGGGGGGGGTCCTAATCAGCGGTGGGTGGCTAGGCACTCTGGGACAGTAGGACTATGGTCTTGGACCTCTGACCAGACGGGGCCAGAAACCTCTTTGTAATAATGGTAGCAACACATATTCATAACATACAGAAAGACTATCCCAGAGCATGTGTGTTGTTAACCTTTGAGGATCAAACAATCCTTCTACAGTGATGGCATTGCAAATATATTTATATTATAGTTTATAACAGTAGTAAAATTATAGTTACAAAATAGCAATAAAATAATTTCATGGATTGCAGATCACCACAACATAAGAATCTATATTAAGAGGTCATAGCATTAGAAAGGTTAAGAGCCATTGCCCCAGACTATCCAACAGGCAAGGAATTAACAAAGAATAATTACAATTACTTCTTGGTAGCTGTGAAAACAAAGGAAGCTGAAAATAATTGACAGCACCTAGGGTACCTGTCTGGAGGCATCAGACAGTCACTACCATCTAGCAGACAGTCAAAGTAAACAAGTTACAAAGCCAGCCTGAGAGATGGGCAAATGGGGCTGTAACCATCTACAATTGAGGTCGAAGCATGTAAAGAGAGCATGGAAAGTCCCTGGTAGGGTCATGCAAGCATGAAGATAGCATACAGGCCCTCCATTGACTCAGCTAATAACAGCCCAAAA
Organism: Phyllotis vaccarum; assembly: GCA_033318265.1. Taxonomy (NCBI): domain Eukaryota; kingdom Metazoa; phylum Chordata; class Mammalia; order Rodentia; family Cricetidae; genus Phyllotis; species Phyllotis vaccarum. The sequence continues at coordinate 100,968,067 of JARWLC010000005.1, read as the reverse complement.
ACTATCCAATCACATAAGAATGATCTCAGCCTGTACTCATTTCTGCCTTTAAAAATATTTCCATAGTCCTATAAAAATCCTTAGACAAGGTCATTCAGTGGCTTTTCTTTTCTTGGGAACCAATTATAGGTTTGGGAGTTCTATTATGACATTTAGGGTGGTTATTCATTTGATTATAGGGGAAGTCCTGTTTAGGCACCCCCCTCCACGATTGGTCAGAGACTTAGCCTGGGACATCCTGTGGGTTCTTGGAGGTTTCTCTAACACCCGGCCCCTTTCCAACCCCACACTGGCTTCTTCTATCAAGATATCCATCTCTTTTTTCTCCCTTTGTTTTTTCTCTCATTCAACCATCTCTTCTCATGATTTTTTTCCATCTCTCCTTGGTCACTACCCATTATGATCCCAATTTACTCAGAAAATCTCTATTTTCTTTTCCAAGGTGATCTCTGGAGGTCTCTCTGAAGTTCCTTCCATTCCCAAGCAGCTCAGGGATTGTGGATTCCCACTTAGGTATTCTTTGATTTTTGTCTAAGATCTACTTATGAGTGAGTACATCCCATGCCTATCTTTCTGGACCTGTGTTATCTCACTCAAGATGACACTCTCCAAATCTACCCATTTGCCTGCAAATTTTAGGATGTCATTTTTTTTTCTTACTGCTGAGTAGTACTCCATTGTTTAGATGTACCACATGTTAATCCATTCTTCAGCTGAGGGGCTTCTAGGTTGTTTTCTGGTTCTGGCTATTATGAATAATGTTGCTATGGAATTAGTTGAGCTAATGCCTTTGGGGTAAAAACGTGCATCCTTTGGGTATATGCCCAATAGTAATATTGCTTTCCAAAGTGGCTGTACAAGTTTATACTCTCACCAGCAATCTTCCTCTGCTCTGCATCCTCCCCTGCATAGGCTGTCATCGGTGTTTTTGATCTTAGCCATTCTAACAGGTGTAAAATGGCATCTCAAAGTTGTTTTGATTTGCATCTATCTGATGGCTAAAGATGTTTAGCAATTCTTTAAGTGCCTTTCAGCCACTTGTAATTCTTCTGTTGAGAATTCCCTTTTTAAGCTCTGAACCCCATTTTTAATTGAATTATTGGGATTTCAAGGCTCTAGTTTCTTGAGTTCTCTATATATATCTTAGAGATCAGTTCTCTGAGAATGGACAACTTTCAAATGGATTACTTTCTGGAAAGAAAACTTACTAAAATTGGTGTCAGGGTGTATTCCAGAATTCCAAACACATGATTTTTCATAAGAAACACAAAGCTGTCCAAGTCTGTCCCAGCTAGGAGCCCTGGGCAAAGATATATTCCTAGAGAGTTCTTAAAGTTTTACCAACAATGTAACTTGAACTATTCCTTCATATGACTAAATAGAGGTTTCCTAGGTTGTCTTAAAGGAAAGCATTTCCTTAATCTTGATGCCTGGCCCCAAATAAACAACACTTGAAAGTAAATGTAGAGAGAAATCTAGCTATAAAAATGGAAAGGTCATACTAACATACAGTTAATGAGCCTGATCATACTTAGAATAAAAAAACATATCTCTTATTAAGTGATATTTATGTTCTAACATAAGAGCTGTTTCAATTAGTAAACTGCTTGACTGATCTTTGCTATGAAATATTTATAAAATTTAACATGCATTTCAAGATTTTTAAAATTTTTATGGAATAAGTGTTAAAGAGATTGTTCAACAGTTAAAAGCACTGGCTATTCTTCCAGAGAAATCCAGTTCTAGAGGAAACAATACCTCCATGAGTGCCAAGTATATACATGCTATACTAACATACATGCAAGCAAAACACCAATGCACCTAAACTTAAATTTAAATTTATTGATAAAATATAAATAGATATTCACTTAAAATAATTATGACACAATTTATATTAGGAAATAGTAGGTTTAGTTCATTAAAATTAGAAATATAGATATCATTTCTACTACCTACTATGAAGAAATATTTGACATGTGCCTTTTACCAAGCAAAGTAATCAAAATATAAAAATAAATACAAATAAATAAGACGGTAACAATATAGAAGAATGAGAAAAATGATTGATAATTGTAGATTATATGACTATCTAAATGGATAATTTTTAAGGAATAATTTAAGGGTTTATATTTTTAGATTTTTAAATAACAACAGAGACAACATTTAAACTAGAACATAAAAGTTGAATGTCTCAATTAAAATCAATTAGCAAAGGAGCAATCAATGCACAAAGAAGAAATCCCAAATAGTCAATCATAGCCAAGATGTTTAACATCACCACTAATTGAGAAAATAAATGAAACCAGCCAGCCATGATTTTCATCTACCTTTTGTACCAACAACACTCAGGAAGCCAAGCCAAGAGTTCCAGGCAGCCTAAGTTATAAAGTGAGACATTGTTTCTAGAAGGAAAAACAAACAAGCAATGAGCTACTCTCTAAGGGAGCAAGATACATCTTTATATCAGTCTCATTGCCCCTATGTGGCCAGTGTACTCTGCATTCTCCGCTTGGTCAGAGGCTGCTAGGGTCTTGACCCAGTGTTGGTAGTAAAGAAATCTTCAGGGATAGACTTTCTCCAGTGTATAAAACAAGGGTTGCCCTATGTGAGTTATTATTGTTCTGAGGTAGGCTTTACAGTAGAAGCCCTTTCCAAATTTCTGATACTCAAAAGGCCTCTATCGTATGTCAATTCATTAAGAATCAGTGAGGTAAACTTTCACATAGACATCATTTCCATACTCACTACATTCTTATGGCCTCTTCTCGGTGTGAGTTATCCTGCATTTAGGAAGGAATTTCTTTATGCTAACAATCTTCCTATAGGCACTATAGTGGTAGAGTTTCTCTCCTGAATACATACACTAAGGTTCAATGAAGTAAGCTTTCACAGAGAAAGTATTTCCACGTTCATTATATTCACAGGGTATCTCTCCAGTAAGGATTCTCAGATAGATCTCCAGGAATGACTGTACCTGAAAGCTTTCCTATATTGGTAGGACTTTTTACCTGTATAGGTTATCCAATGATTATTAAGAGCCATTTTCATTCGGGATTTCCCACGCCTTCCAAACTCACAGGGCTTCTCTTCTCTGTGGATTCTTTGATGATGTTTTGAAGAATTTTTTAAATGAACTGTTTTCAGTATCTTAAATGCATAGAGTTCTTCTCCCATATAAATTCTCAGGTGCTGAGTGAAGAAATCTTGACACAAAATGTCTTGCTACATTCACTACATTTATGTTTCTCCTCAGTGTGGTTTCTCTGGTAAAGTGTGAGAGTAACTTTCTCAGAAAAGGTTTCCCCACATTCAGAACATTTATAGAATCTCTCTTCTATGTGTATTCTGTAAGAGAATGAGTTGTGACTTCCAGTAAAATATTTCCCCTATTAATGACAAGGCTTCTCATCTATGTGAGTTTTCCTATGAGTAATAAGACCTGGGACTAAAAGTCTTTGCACATTCACCATACATTTGGGGCTCTCCCATATACATTCCAAGATATTAAAAAAAGTTTGATTTCCTGCAATATGCTTTTCCACATTCATAGCATTCAAAGTTTTTATCTCTACTTCAGATCTCCCTTTATGTCAAGCTAAATCCATTTCTTCATGAAAGTCTCTCCCACATCTATTACAATCAACAATTTTACTGAAAGTTTGAAAATTCTGATGCTGAAAATAATGTTATCTACCATAGGAGTTGAATACAGCATGGAAGCATTACCCCCGCACCTGAGCTGCTGTCACATGGCAGGCCCAGAAATTCTTAGTATCGATGGCCTAGGGATGCCTCTTCTAACATGCAGACCTCCTTGAAGATAATGTCTGGTTTAATCACAAAACCAATCATATGCAAGTGTCAGACCACTGGGGGTCCCCAGGACAATGTTTTTTTGTTGTTTTTGTTTTGTTTTGTTTGTTTGTTTGTTTGGTTTTTTTTTTTTTTTTTTTTTTTGGCAAGGTCCTCTAGGCATAGTCCAATTTGTACCACTCCTGTGGGATAAAATTCACAACCACATTCTCAAGTAAGATAAATCCCTTCCTTCATCCTTGTGATTTTAGAATTCAAGAATAACTTCTGAATAATTGCAAATGTTACAAATGTTTTAAAAAGTGTCATAGTATAAAATTAGTAGGCAAAACCAACAACTGTCAGAAAAAATACATAATTTGAAGATATCAGCTAATTTCACAAGAGAATCAGCATAATTACTTCATTAACAGCCAATACAGGGAATACTATCAGCAGTAATTATACAAAATCTATATGAAAATACAGTGAATGAAGGGTGTGCCGTGGGCTTGAAAAGAAGGAATTGAAATTAAAATGTAAGTTATCTCCGTGGAAAGTAAAAATGTAATGTGATATTAAAAATTACTAGTGACTTTTTTATCTATATAAACTTCTTTAGAAGTTCACACAAACAGAAGCAAATGAGCAAAATTATCAATATTGAGGGAAATGATGAAGAAGAAAAGCAGTGAAGGATGACAGATGCAGAGAGAGATTAGAGTCACAAGAAAGAAGAAACACAACCCAGTAAACATGACAAGAGTTATACCTCACATTCGTAATAAATAGTTAAGTTAGTCAGCAAAAGATAGTGAGACAATTAGGTCCATACCCAGACACTTAGAACTCGATATAATTTCACATTTTATGCCTTGTAAAAATTGTCACACTTGTTAAAAACAAAGTAATTCACGAGTCAGTGAGCTGCCTCAGGGTGTAAAGGTGCTCACTGATGAAGTTCAGTCACCAGCAAGCACATGGTGAGAGAAGAGATCACATTCCTGTAATCTGTCCTTTGACCTGGACATGGACACAAGCACACATGTGTGTTGCAATTAGGTTTCTTGGTTCCGGGTGGCCAGAGGCCCAGACCCACAGACCTGCAGCCCCAGACTCCTTAGCCTCCCACTGCTGCTCAGGCCCCAAAAATGACTCAGACGCTTATATTAAGTTCATGCTGTTTGGCCTATGGCTCAGGCACATTGCTAGCTTGCTCTTACATCTTAACTCAACCCATTTCCATTAATCTGTCTGCCATGTGGCCCGTGGCTCACCTGTGTTCCTTACATGTTGCTCCTTTGGGCTTCAGGCTTGGTCGGTCTGACTCTGCCCTACTTCTCCTACCTATGCTTTGATTTTCCCTCCTACTTTTTCTATGGTGCCTGTCATGGGCCAAAACAGCTCCTTTATTTAAAGATTGATATTCACAGCGTACAGAAAGACATTCCCACATCACCTGTGGCCCAAAATAACCATGCAAATTAAGAAAATTCTAAAGAAAATTGTTGATTAAAATAGCAGGTAAATATTTTAAATGTGTATGTTTCTACTTGTTTTTTTTATTTCTGATAACTGTAGATTTAGAAATTCCTATAAATGTAATACAAAACTGTCTTAGAAAACAAAAAATCAAAATGGTTTAAGTCAGTTTCATAAAATTTAAGTTATCACAATTAAAACATTATCAGAAAGCCAAAGAATACAAATGAGGAACATATTACATGTAATATAACAACTACAATTTCATGACAAGATAAAAATCTTAGAAGTTAAAAAAAAAATACTTGAGGAAATTGGAGATAACCATAATGGTTTCAAATAGCTTTGGTAATTATGTGCAGAGAACAGGCATTCTCACCCTCTGCTCACAGAAATGGAGCATGATATAACTTTCTTCCTTGGAAATATAAAAGTAGCTACTAGATTCAGAAATAATGTTTGACTCAGAAGTTTTACTTTTGAAAATGTTTTTTCTATATGTGTAAAGTTAATTAGCAAACAATTATTTGTGACAAACTTTGAAAATTGCCTAAAAACCCAATAGTGGTGATTGCTGACGTCATCTTTTTATACTAAGGTCTGCTAGTAAATGACTGAAGAAGTGGCATGGTTGCATATATTTTGTAGTTTATCTCCCCAAATTTTACTGTTAAGTGAAAAGTAAATGCAGAATAAAACCTATGCATTTGTCAATAATTTGAAAGCACTGAGAGTCTCTGTGTATCATAAAAGAAGGTGATAACTGAATTATCAATAGACTTGGGTTGGGGGTCAGCTGAGGCCATGAGAAAACTTTCTTTCCACACTGTGAATTTTTTACATTTATATCATGAACATGTTGGTAACTGCGTCAACATTAAAAACACACACACACCTATTTATCTCAGTTGTAAGAAACCACAGTTGTTATGGCAACCACTTCTCATTCATCCAACTAGAAAACAGCTTTAAAAACTCATTTAAACAGTAGAAGATAAAATTAAATCTTCCTTGAGATGAATTTTATGCAAATTTATACTAATTTTTGCTTTTGGAGTATAATTTTTAAAAAATTATTCCACCAAAGCACAAAGAGATATTAAGAAAATGAAAATATTCCTACTATCCAGAACTATCATTATGGTAGTATTCCTAGGCAATTAACATAATCAAATGATTTTTAAAGTGCTCTGTGTGTGTGTGTGTGTGTGTGTGTGTGTGTGTGTGTGTGTGTGTGTGTGTGTACGTGTACATTTTCATCTGAGTACATTTGGATATGAACATGCCACAGTGCCAGTGTGAAGACTGAAAGGCATAACTTTCATTGTTATTTCTCACCTTCCACCTTGTTTTGAGACAAGTCCTTATTTATCCCGCATATGCCAGGGTAGCTGGCCTGTGAGCTTCCAGTACATCCCTCCACATCCTATCTCACTGTTGAGAAATGCTAGGGTTATAGACTCCTGCGACCAGGCCAGACTTTATATTTGTTCTAGGACACAGGCTCTTACACTTGGTGGGAATTGATTTACCCCAGCCTGTAAACTGATAAAAATAATTTTTAGGAAACTATTCAATATTTAACAAAATGTCTTTACTGCTAATTACCACTAGGTCATAACCTATGTATTCATATACATTGTTCACAATTGTAAGAATGTCACATTTCTCACAAACAGATGATGCCATCCAGATGGCAAGAGAAGATACACATTCAAATGTTCGGCATTCAGTGCTTTCAGGTAAATAACTATTCTTATGTGTCTTATTGATCAATTTTGGAATGGATTGTTGAGTTGGAAATGCTATTGGATACTCAAAGCTTCATGAGCTGTTGCTGCGACTTGGGAGATAAAACTGTTGAGACTAATGTAGATGATGGATTGCAAAGCTTTAGGGGGAGGCAAAGACTCTACCAGGGCTACTTGTAGGACATTTTGTATTAAGAATCTGTGGTTTCCAGTCAGCTAGAGATGAGGAAGCAGCTGTAATAACGTGAGGCGAGCACCACTAAAGGTGGAACATTGGCTTTACCAGAGTAACTGCTTTGACCTAAGATAAGTGGGTACTGCTTTTCAATAATTATAGGTTTTGCCTCATTCTTGTGTTCTTGCCACAGAGTCAAGATTTTCAAGGTATTCAGGGACAGATTTACCCCTGCTTCCAGATAGCTTCCAAAACAATAATCTTCCTATTTCTTCAAATTATTGGCCATCATCTTTCTGAGTTGCCCACTGAAGCCCCTCACTTGTAGCCTCCTGCATTTTAGGGTAAGTAAGCCCAGTTTGCTAGACTCTGGTGCTTTTAGACAGTGTGTTAACACCTGATGATGTGCATTGCTCTCCTTTAATTCTCTTAAGTGTACATACCTAGGCTTTCATTCATTCTCTCTCCCACTGAAACTATTCCTGTCACTGTAACCAGTGACATGCATATACCGGGGAATTTCCAGGTCTCACATTTATGGGCAGACAGTGATATTTGATGCAGATATCAGCCACATGGTGACTTCTTCATTCACCAGCCACTCCTCTTCAATCTCTTTTTGGATACTCCCACAAAGCTGTGCTCTCTGACTTCTGTCTATATTTAATTCCTTTGTGATTCAAGTGGCATGCTTCTAGATGTCAGTGATGCTGATGGTGAGTGCATACATATTCATTCCACCTTGAAATAGACTTGCATACTCTTTTTATCCTGTAGGATGTAACTGAGATTGTGTGAATTACTTCACTATGTATTTCACTCAACTAGAAAACATAAATTCAATTTGGTCAGATTTCTATCCTAAAATCTGAAGTCATATATCCAATTATTTTCTCAAAGTCTCCAATGGGCTTCCACTCTCAATTCTACAAAGTCCTACAAGGACTTTCATACCTGAACTGCAGACACATGTGCACACATATGCAAGCACACACAAACACACACATACACATACAGACACACACATACACATATACATACATAAACACACATTCACACACACACATATACATACATACACATATGCACACACATACACACACACCCCTACAAACTTAGCTCCAGGACCCAGAGTTTTTAAGGCTCAGACTTTGATAAAGAATTCAGTTATTCAGAAGATTATAAATCAAACAGAACCTCATTGAGAAAAATTTTAAAAATGAAACTTTTATTTTTAATTTCATCTGTGACCATGCATGTGTATGGATATGTGCACCTGAGTACAGTTTTCCATAGAAGCCAAAAGAGTGTTAAGTGCCCCTGAAGATAGAGTTACAGGTAGTTGTGAGCATTCCAGTGTGGGTACGGGGAACTAAGCTCTGATCCTCTACAAAAGCAGTATATGCTTTTAATGCTAAACTGTCTCTCCATCCTCAAAAACTCATTCTTTAAAACTCCTGTCAATAAGTACTACATGAAGTTTACCATCAACATAGTCTCCTGAGAGGCTGAGTTTGGTGGATGAACAATAAGTCTTCTTGTAGCCCTAGGACTCATCAAGTCCATGGTCAGCTATCAGTGATGTCACCTTTCTCCAGGAGCTTTCTCCTTTCTCTGTGTCACACCCCGCTCTACTATCTGTAGTCAGAAGTTTCTCTGTCCCACCTGGCCAGTCATGCAGCCATTTAGTCCCAAATAATCATATAAAGGCTTCTACTAATTATAAACTGCTTGGCCTATGGTTCAGACTTATTGCTTGATAACTCTTACTCTTAAGCTAACCCATGATTCTTATCTATGTTTAGCCATGTGGCTCGGTACCTTTTCTCAGTGCAGCATTCTCATCCTGCTTCCTCTGTGTCTGGATGGCTCTTCCTCTTCCCAGCATTCTCCTTATCTGGTGGCCCCTTACTGCCTGCCTTCTAGGCAATCAGTGTTTTATTAAACAAATATTTATAGTGACAAATATTTACAATGTACAAAAGTATAGTCCCATAGTAACTATCTATCTACTGCTTCCCTTACCTGCTATATTGCAAGCTCTGCCTTAGCTTTCTAGGAAGAAAGCAGCAAGTCCTCACCACGAGAACTTTCCAAGCTTGCAAGTCACAGTTTTTTGTTCTAACATTTAATCTTTCTGGGAAATTCCTCAACATGGCCATTTCTTAACCCAATAATCATGTGAGTAAATGCAACAAAAATAAAGAGTCATAAACTGTTAAAGAGTTTCAGGTATGTGTCCATGTCATCTAGTTCCTAGACAGGAAAGCTTCCTATGATGGACCCTAGTTTAGGTTTTGGTGACCATATAATTCATATTATAATAATACAGTTTTGATGATGTAAAAAGAGTTGTAAACAATATGTTAACAAAAAGACACAGCTATGGCTCTAGTAACAAAAATTTTGTAAAATCATGTAATCTTTCTCGATAATTTTGTAGGTTGCTATTTGTAGGACACTGAACTAATAATAAAGATCAATTATCATATTCATGCAAAGTAATTTGAGCATGAAGAATGAACAGGGACTTTCCTCAGATGGGACAAGAAGATTTTAGTATGCGTCTGTTGTCTCAGTGTATTGCCAATATGTTCCTCTTCATTCTCATAAGCATTAGGTTTGAATAACAAATTAAATTGCCATCCTTTTCCCAAGTCCCTTGACTTCTGTAAAACCCCATGTATTAAGAGCACCCAATACACCACTCCAAATTGAGTGCACATGCATCCAAAAAATATTTAATCACTATTACTCTGCCTTTGTTTAATTGTGTTAAGATGTGATGCTGTTTTCCTTGCATGCCTAATGCATCTTATTAATCTAATTAACAGCTGAATGGCTAATAGCTAGTTAGGAGAGGGATAGGTGGGGCTGGTAGGAAGAGAAAATAAGTAGGAGGAATCTAGGCCAGAGGAAGAAGAGAGAAAGAGAGAGAGAGAGAGAGAGAGAGAGAGAGAGAGAGAGAGAGAGAGAGAGAGAGAGAGAGAGAGAGAGAGAGAGAGAGAGATGCCTCTGGGGCCAGGCAGACAGACATGGAGTAGGACATAAAGAATTAAAAAAAGGCTAAAATCCTGGAGAAAAAAATTAGATGAAGAGAAACAGATTAATTTAAGTTTTAAGACCTAGTGAGACAAGCATAAAATAAAAATAAGCATTCATTACTAATAAGAAGTCCCCATGTCTTCATTATTATTTTTTGAATGCTAATCAGTGAAAGACATCTTTTGAGAGACATGGGATTGTAACAGGTAATATTGATTTAAAGCAACCTAGATACTTTTAAAATGCCTTAACTTGAAAATGAAATTTATACAATGTATGTTAGGGGAGATGGTTATGCAAGAAACCAAAGGCTGTAGATTTTTTTCAAAGTTAATAGAGATTGTATTTGATCAAGAGAGATCTCCTGAAATTCTTGGCTATAGACATAAAGAAATAAGCCAAGGAAAACTACCAGACAGGTGACATATATACAGATCCCTCTGTGTGGAAAGAGTTTGGAGACTGTGCAAGAAATGTTATAGCTAATTTTCCCAGGATGTGACCATTATCTTAGTTTTCTCAGGGTTCCCTAAAGATGCTGTCACCCTTAGACAACAGGACACAGACTAGAGAACACAATGCCCACATTCCCAAAGGTGTGTGGGTGGTTTTTGGTCATTCAGTGAGTTATAGATGTTTTCATTGTTGTGGGGGATATAGGAATATAGGATAAAAAGACAACTATTCAAATATTTTATATTGGAATGAATTTTTTATATTAAAACAAATTTTAAATTATTTTTGTTATACTATATGTATGTTTCTACTCTTTTTTGGGGTATTGTATTTATGCAGCTCATTTTAAAATTTATAATTAATAAATGCAGGTTAGTAGTTAGTCATCTATAATGATCAAATAATAGTCAACGTTAGGTATGTTTTCAAGATCTTACAGTGATATATTTTATAAAGAAAGATGGTCTTCAAATACTTTGAAAACCAACAGAATATATCACTTAAAATGTTTTGTTAATATAAGACTTTTCACTGACAATGAGGCATATTTGCTCCTGGAAGCAATAATCCACTTCATAAAAGAACGATGGGCGTAGAAGAATCTCCATATGGAGTTTGCTTTCTATGTGGCAAAACTGGCCATTTGGGCAAGACACACTATCCTTGCCTCAACTACCAAAAGCATACCATTCAAACTGAGTATGCAGGACACAAAGGGGAGTGACTGCCAAACTTTGCTGAGATAAGGTAGGACAGCCCTTCAAAATTCTTGCTTTATAGAAAAGTTTGCCAGATATTCTAGGTCTGTAAGCCAAAACTGGATGCTCCAATACTGCTGAGGAACTTTGGATGATTGTCCAGGCAGAAGGACATCTCTGTCATTTCTAGAGTTTTGGAAGTTGTTTGCACTGCACTTCCTGTTTTCTCAGGTAATATTATATCCTTCTTGTATCTTTGATGGAGCTGAAGTCTAGATAGTTATTGTTTTCCTTAGTTTGGATAAAAGGTAAATTAACTACAAAACTTTGGACTCACCAAGATCGGATGAATAATGAAGTACTTTCTCTGGACTTGCTAAATAGAAATAGACTGGATATTGTAAATATAACTTTTACTTGGCAACTATTTTTTTTGTATATAGTTTTACTGTGTTAAAATTAAAACCCTTCCTTTTTATTTAGATAAAAAGAAGGGGGAAATGTATTAGGCTTTCTTTGGGGCCACCAACTAGCTCCCAAATAAAGACAGGCAGATTTCTTCTTAGTTATGAAAGCTTGGTCTTATCTTATGCTCATGTAAATTAACCCATTTTTCTTTATCTATGTGTTGTCTTGGGACTTTTTACCTTTGTTTCATTCTGTATATACTACTCTGTGTCTGTCTGTCTAGCCCCGGCCTCATCTCTCTCTCTCTCTCTCTCTCTCTCTCTCTCTCTCTCTCTCTCTCTCTCTCTCTCTCTCTCTCTCTCTCTCTCTCTCTCTCTCTCTCTCTCTCCCCCCCCCGTCTCTCTCTCCCTCTAACCTAGATTCCTCCTTCTATTTTTTTCTCTGCTCATCAGCCCTGCCTATCCCTCCTCTGTCTAGCTATTTGCCATTTATCTTTTTATTAGATAAATTAGGTGCCTTAAGCAGGCAAGGTGCAACAGCAACACATCTTTACATAATTAAACAAATGTTTAATGGAGCACATCTTTGCCTAGTTAAACAAATGCAACATAAACAAATGTAATGTATCTCTACTAAATATTAAAGAAGAATAAAATAATACTTGAATTTTTGCTACCCCAATAGTAATTCATTTTCCAAAGTTAAATAAATGATCCTGGGAAACGAACTAAAAGATTTAATAATGTGCTGGTTGGGTTTTCTCTCCTTGACACTGACCTAGATATATCTGGGAAAATAAAATCTCAATTTAAGGAAACTCTCCATCAAATTGGTATACAGGCCTATCTGTGGGCAATTTTCTTAATTAATGGCTGATGTGGGAGGACCAAGCTCCCTGGTGGGTGATGCCATGCCTGGGCATGTTGTTCTGAGTTGTATACAAATGCAACCTGAACAAGCTATGAGGTCAGTAAGCAGCACTCCTCCATGGCCTCTGTTTCAGCTGTTGCTTCTTGCTCCTGCCTTGAGTTTCTGCTAGACGTCTCTCAATAAAGAATTGTGATTAGGAGTCATAAGACAAAGTAATCCCTTTCCTCCATGAGTTATTTTCAGTGAGAGTTTTACAAAGCAAGAAAAAACAAACTAGATAAGATTGTGCCACATTATTACATGTAAGCATCACACAGCTGAATTTCTCAAGAAAAATAATAAATCATTTGCATGTAAGTTATCTGTGAAACATAAACAGCATTAACTATAGAAACATGTAGGTAAGGTATTAATTATATATGACTAGTCTGTCATCTGAGATAACTCAAGGGTTTACTTTCTTCCATTGTATACCTTCCTGAATTATGCAGTGGTCTTAAAAGGCAAGGAAGATTGCAGACAGCTACTGTCAGAGTGACTGGTTGCTCTTGAGTTTACAGCAAGCAAAGGGTTAATGACAAATCAACTCAAGAGTTCTTGACTCAAGCCTGTTGCATTTTTAGATTTCTTCCAGAGTCAAAATGGGGAGAGGAGAGAAGAGAGACTCCTTGAATTTGTTCCCCAGTGGTGATGAGCCTTCCTTTCACTATAGCACATAGCTGAGTCAATGGATAAGAAAAACAAGTTTTAGAACTCACAGTTTTGATATTTCAATTAGCGATTGATTGCCCCACTTAGGACAAGACAAGAAAGCATACTGGAACAAATGACCAAGATGTAAAAGAGAGAAACAGAAAATCCCAGTCTACCTCATAAGCATGCCCTCTATGAGCCAACATCCCTTCCTAAGCCTCACTTCTTAAAGGTCCCACTTCTTCCAACAGTGACCTCAAGGAACCTTTGGAAAACATTGACAATCCAAACTCTAGCATTACCACACTCATTCTTTTGTTAAAATACAAATGTTCTGACCTCATAAGTGAAACATGAGGTTTTATTTGAGATAGCCAGTAAGATCACACCTATGGCACTTTTATACTTTAAGGAATTACAATTTTTAAATCACATTGGGGAGCATACTGAGTGTTAGGTTTATGTTTATAAAGGAGAGTATACTTGAGAATCAATTTTACTCATAGGCAGAGGATATTTCTTACATTAAGGAATATTTTGGGTTAGTTTGGGGACTGTTGCAAATGAAATGACCAAACATTGTTTTCCAGTTTTCTGCTGCAATTATTTTGACTATGAAGATGTCCCTGAGTCCTAGCACTCAGCTGGCATCTGTCCAAACACAATCTTATCTTTGGAAACATCTTTATCAGCAGTTTAAATGTGTAGGGACCACAGTTATTTGTGGCTGTTTCAGTTTTTATAATGGCTAAATAGTTTTATCTAAGATTTATACATGTAGAGACAGAGTAGTTACTGTATAATGTATAAAAACAGGATAATTTTTTTCTTTTCCACAAGGCACCTTTTGTAATTATATTTTAATCTATTTGAAAGCAAGGACCTAAGTTCTGTCTAAACATTCCCTAAGTATTCCCTACATTTGCCAAGGATTTTGGGTAGAAGTGACTGCCTGGAAAGAGCTGTTGATACAGTCTCAGCAACCAAAGGTTTCATGTACCAATTACAGGTGCCAATCTTAGAGTGCACTACAAAGTCAATGAACATACATCTGCTCCCCTTGAATTCTAACAGCTAGGACATGTGCCACAGATCAACTGTGGGGCCTGACTCAAGGCAATGTGTATTTCTAGACCATACATATGTTGATTAATACATAGAAAAACTAACAAAAAGAGTAGCAGGTCTTTTGAGTGTACCTTCACCTTCCAGTCCTAGTAGCTAAGTAGCAGTCATAATTAAGGTAACAAGCCAATAACATAATCTAGTTGGTATCATTCCAACCTTGAACCAGCCTTGGGGCTGTAATAAGACTCAAGTGGAGAGAGAGTTTCTTTCCTCTCCATATAATCCCACCTAGTAGACAGGATTTACTGCTTGGAGATTCAAATGGATAAGTTGACACTGTAAGAAAAAGAATGGGACCAGTTTATTATAAAGGAGATAGATAAGTGTCTTGTCTTTAAGTACATAACTAAGGCACATTATATAGATTCCTTCATTGCTACTGTGGCCATAGAAATAAGTTCTCAACAGTTCTGCTATTTCTATAGACCTTGGCCTTGAGACAGCACCTCCCTAGAAACAAGAAGCATGAAAATTAGTGACATAGTTAGGGTTTCTTTTTTTGTGAAGACTCACCATGACTATGCAAATTGTTATTAAGACACACACACACACACACACAAACACACACACACACACACACACACACACACACACACTTAATGATTGGCTTTTAGTTCAGAGTTTTAGTCCATTATCATCATGATGGGGCATGATTACATGCAGGCAGACATAGTGCTAGAGAAGGAGCAAAGAGTTCTGCATCTTGATCCACAGGCAACAGGAAGTAAACTGAGTGCCACACTGAGCCTGATCAAAGGAAATCTCAAAGCCCACCCAACAGATCCAATAAGGCCATACCTACTCCAACCAAGCCACTACTCCCAATACTGCCACTCTCTTTGAGCTTATGGGGATCAATTACATTCAAACTACCAAAATTAGTATGGGAAGAATAGAAAACAACTCCAGTTTCACACAAAGTGATTGAAAATTTCACTTCACCATTAAGTGGCAGAGGAGTGCCCAATATATTCAAAGGATCCTGAAACTAGAGAAAGTACAAGAAGTTATACTGTAGAGGTTGGGAAAGAAAACTTCCAGTGGCCAAAAGAAAGACATACAATTGTGTTCATTGAGCAGTGCCCCCAGAAGAGACAGTGTATGACTGGGAAATCTACATGTTCATCTTACCATTTACAATGAGTTTTAATCTGCTTAAATGGGGACTTATAGTAACAAAGCTATGTCTTCCCAGTAGGCTCTCAAATAAATTGCTTAACAATAATTCTGTACATCTCATAACTAAATGAAAAGATAAAAACATGTCTGAATTATCAAAACCTGGCACAAGATTCTTTCCTGTCTGGTAGGATGTGCTGACTCTTACTCTGGTTACACCTGAGATTCAAGGTGTTTGCCTTTTGGTTACTTACTACTGCTCCATATATATATATACTAAGTTTGAATGGAAGCTGGCCAACAAGGAAAAAACCTGAGAGCTCCTATCTTCTGTGTGCCTGAACTTGGTATATCATTGGCTGACACCTTCCACAGCCATGCAGGTAACTGTTATACATACCCTGCCATGTGGAAATAATCTACTCTGGAGCAGTGTTTCAGGCCAAAGCGGAACAGGGATGTTTAGGAGAAGACACTTGAAAGCATTCTTCCAACTCCAAGCCCAAACAGCCTCTGTTCAATTCTCTGCATTTCCATATTATGAACACTACCTTCTGTTTTTTTAATTTAGTCAAGAACCTTAAAACAAAGAAGAATGTGACTGTTTGTACCTTGACATTCCAAAAAGTGTGCAATCCATCAAAACATTAAAATATCCTGTAAATATTTAACTAAAATGCCAAGCCTTTGTTCATAAATATAAACTCTGACTCATTGTGTTGCTACATGGATAAGTCATGATGGTTGACTGACATGGTCTAACAAAAGTATGAAAAGTTTTCTGTGACTGAGGCACTAAAGGTTCCAAAAATGATTCATCCTTCTCCTAACATCAGTTAGAGTTGTTAAGTTAGCCAAGGTCGTTTACCAGTTCCCTTAGAATCTGAACAAGGCCATGTGACTGACCTCTATCAGTAGAATGACAATGGATATGAGGAGCATATTTCTTATGCCAAGGGTCATAGAGATGTGCCTTTCTAGTCTCTCCACTGGACTGAGGGACATTACTGTGGCAAACCTTAGGTTGCAACCTGGAAATACAGCTTTGTTTCTGCTTACATGAGGAAAAATCAACAATACTCATCACATTTGATACGTTCCTCATTCCTATGAAAAAAATACCTGGCAAGAGCCAACTTAAATGGCAAAGTACTTATGTGTCCTCATGGTTTGAGGGAATATGGCCTATCACAGAGGGGAAAGTTCTGTGGCTGTGGCAGCAGGAACATGCAGCCCAGCCTGTCTAGCTTATTCTGTAAACAGCACATTATGGAATAACTTCACAAGTATTACCTCTGCTGAAGAGTTAGCTCATCTAAGGTTGCTGCTATTCCATCCTGTATCAGTGGAAGCAGGGCTATAATCTACCATGAGTGACCCTGAAGTCACATTTTGCCTATCATCCCATAACCTCCAAAAATAGTACTGCCATCTAAGAACCAACAGTTCAGGCACATAAGCCTCTGGGGTCAGTTTATGATGCCCAATTTTGATACACATTGTGAAATCCAAATAAACTTTTCCCATGTTATAGTTATAATTTTCATTCTTCTCATTACAGCAGCTAGCTTACCCTAAGTAATCAAACTGTACACTATTATAATTAAGTCACAGGTGTTTGAGTGGAAGTCTATGGTGCTGCTTAGTTGATGAGGCAAGAAAAAAAAATTCTGGGAAACACAGAGAAAAGTAAAGTACTAGCTTTATTGAAGCAACCAAACAACTCCCTTTAGAAATAAAGGATGACAGAGCAAGGAGTCCAGTCCACCAAAGAGATTCTGGGTTAGGAGACTACTGTTAAAAAAGAATTTGTGCAAAAGAAAGTTTGTTACTGATCACTTCCTTTTCTGATAAACAAAAAAGAAAAAAATGTGCCCAAAGTTCCAGGAAAAGCCATGACCACCCTGCTGTTGGAAATGTTATGACTACACCGTTCCTAAAAATGTCATGACCACCCTGTTCTTGGAAAAACCACAAAGTTGCTATGACCACCCTGTTCTCAGCAAAACCTTACCTGCTTCTTACACAAGGCTACTCCTGTGACTTATGCTTAAACTTCTTATAAAAAGCCTGCTCAATTTCAGCTCAGGGCTCTCTGTTCCTTTGTGACAGTGAGCCCCATGCTGCATGGTAAATAAACCAAACCCTTTGCTTTTTGCATGAGAGAGTGTCTCTTGGAGTCTTCCTTCATGCGGTGAGTTTCTCAACCCTAACATTTGGAGGTCCTACTGAGATATGATCCCACAAGGAAAGCTCCAACAGCTCTTTCTTGGGGTGAGTAAGGCCTGGCCTTAGTTCAGTATCCTGATATAGATGAGGCATATTTCTCAGGTTGTCAGGCTGATAGTGGCTGTCAGTGAGAAGTGAGAGCTCTCTCTGACTACAGCTGACAGATGTGTCTGAGAGCTGCAGATCACAACTCTGAGGGATGCCTTGGAGTAGGAACTCTGGGGATGCCCAGATGTGTCCTATTTGACTAATTCTGATTCAGTAATTCTGCTGCCAGCTGACAAAAGGATTAGGGAAATAGAGCCATCAGAGATTTTGTATGTCACTCTGTGCAAGTCTTGGAGATGTTTTGTGTCTTTGTTTATTGCTTTGCTGTGTGCGCTTCTGCTTTGTGTTGTGATTTATCTTGATCACCCAAAAATGGATCATACAACTTCAACTCCTCTCTCTCTGACTCTGGATCATTGGTCCAAGGTCTGCAACAGAGCTCAAAACCTCTCACTAAGTGTGAAAAAAGGGAAATGGCAAACCCTCTGTGCATCTGAATGGCCCACCTTTAAGGCTGGATGGCCCCCTGAGAGGTTCTTTCACCTTCCACTCATACGGGAAGTCAGGGATGTTGTCTTTCATCCCAGACAACATGGACACCCTGACCAACAGTCCTACATAATGGTTTGGCAAGGCCTGTGTGAAGAGGACCCTCTGGCATGGGTAAAGCCCTTCCTCCTCCCTGACTCTGGACTGCTGAAAGTCATGCCTGCCGGCCCAAGTACCAACCACCCCCTCAGCCCCCAATCCCTACCTGCCTCTTCCCCCTCTGGTCTTGCCTGAATCCCAGTCCGACTTGGTTCTTTTGAATTCTGATGCTCCTCCTCCTCCTCCTTACCACAGCCTGCCTCTCCTTCCTTTTCCCCTCCTCCCATCCTTTCTGCCTCCCTCCTTGATTCCCCACTGCAGGAACCTCTGGCCAAGCTCCCTGGGTCTGGACCAGCTCAAGGGACTCACAGCAAGAAAGTCCAGAATCCTCAGGAAGTGACAATCACACTCCCCCTCCACCTGTTTGGCCCTCCCATTGATGATGGGCATGGAGGAGAAATGCCTGCCTTACAGTATTGGCCTTTTTTCTCCTCTGATTTGTATACTTGGAAAAACAATAACCCTCCTTTCTCTGAAGACCCTTCTAGGTTAACTGGCCTGGTAGAATCCCTTATGTTCTCTCACCAGCCCACCTGGGATGACTGCCAACAGCTACTAGGAACTCTGAAGATAGGGAGCATCTGTCCATCTACTGCCAGACTCTAGTAGTGGGTCTCCAAGTGGCCGTGCGATGACCCACCAATTTGGCTAAGGTGAGAGAGGTTGTCCAGGGCTCCCATGAGTCACCCTCAGTATTTTTAGAAAGACTAATGGAGGCCTACCATAGGTTTACCCCCTTTGATCCTCAAGCAGAGGAACAGAGGGCCTCAGTTGCTATGGCTTTCATTGTTGCAGTGCCTAGATGGGTTGCAGGATTTGACTTTGAGGGGATCTAGAAAAGAAAGCAGAGAAAGTCTTTTGTAAGAGAGAGATGAAGGAAGAGAAGGAACAGAGAAGAAAAAGAGAAAGAGAGGAGAGAGAGAGAGAATTAGGGGAAAGCAGAAGACAAAGGAATTGACAAAGATCCTGGCCAAAGTAGTTGGGGGTACTATTGAAGGGAAGGGAAATTCAGGTAAGACAGGGTGTGGCCAGGGTACTAGGGATTGATTGGAAGTTACATTGTGCATACAGACTCCAAAGCTCAGGACAGGTAGAAAGAATGAATAGAACAATAAAAGAGACTCTAACCAAATTAGCTATAGAGACTGGCTTAAAAGATTGGACCATGCTCCTGCCTTATGCTCTATTTAGGGCCAGGAATACCCCCTCCAAGGAGAGACTTGTCCCCTATTCTAGAAGTTAATGACTCCTTTCACACACCCTTGCTTGACAGGCTGCAGGCCCTAGAAAAAGCCGAGCAGTTCTTGTGGCGACAACTCTCCATCACCTATCAACCAGGAGATGAAGGGACTCCGCACCAATACCAGGTGGGCGACTTCATCTACGTCCATCACTCCAGGTACAGTCCCTTGAACCTCGTTGGAAGGGGCCATACCAGGTATTCTTACAACCCCCACTGCAGTCAAAGTAGATGGCATTGCATCCTAGATCCACACATCTCACCTTAAGCCGGCACCTGCACCCCTGAGTTCCAATGGAAACTGGAAAAGACTGATAATCCTCTCAAGTTATGGGTTCATCATGTGGCTGGGGATTTCCCTTCCCCTGGGGGAAAGTAATCCCCACCAGCCATTTGATTGCACCTGGACAATCTCTAACCCAAAAACAGGAACAACCCTCATTCTAGCCTCACAAACTGGACCTAAGACACCCTGGTTCCCAAATCTTACTTTTGACTTGTGCAAACTAGCTGAAGGGACTCAAACCAGCTGTGAGACAGATCACCATAAACACGTATTGTATCGCTATGAAACCTTATATTCAATTGGTAATTTGTGTGTGTGTGTGTGTGTGTGTGTGTGTGTGTGTGTGTGTGTGTGTGTGTGTGTATGCCCTGAAGGAAGATAATCTTTCAAATGTGGGGGAATAGAAAACTATTTCTGTGCCAAATGGAGCTGTGAGACCTCTGCCACAGGGTGGACAGTGAATGGGCCTCCAGATTTTATTAAATTTAGGAAGCAAAGATGGCCTCCAACCACTATAGGCAACATAAGTTTTACTGATTTAGGCAAAAAAAGCCTCTGGTTTGGAGTTGGGTAAGAGATGGGGCCTGAGAATATATTGTTCAGGAACAATGACTGGCCATTGTGGAATTGGCCGGAATGCTGTTCACTTTAAGATTGTGAGAACAGTTCACCAAGTCCGCTGTAGCAGTGGGCCCAAACCCTGTGCTTAGACTCAACAAACCCCTACCTCCCATTAAATATCGGCCCCCTACTCAGCCCCCAGAGATCACCCTAGCACCTTCCATTCACACAAGTGGCCCCAACTTATTGTCTACCTTAGTTCCCCAGACTCCCAATGCAGATACTTTATACAACCTGGTCTTAGGAGCATATGCAGCCCTTAATTACACCTAGAGTACTTTGACTCAACTTGTTGACTATGCTTAGTGGCTTCCCCACCCTATTATGAAGGAGTTGCAGTTAATGAAACCTATATTATAACCACTGGCCCTTCCTGTGACTGGAATGAAAATCATAAACTTACACTCCCTGAGGTTTCTGGACAAGGGACGTGTCTAGGGCACCCCCCGGACTTGGAAAAACAGGTTCTGTGTTTGCAAATCTTCCCTGTAACTTCTACAGGAGGCACCCAGTACCTGATCCCACCTCAAGGGACTCGATGGGCATGCAATACTGGACTTACCCCTTGTGTCTCTGCTCAGATATTCAATAACTCAGCTCACTTTTGTGTCATGGTAAGAATATTTCCCCAAGTGGTATATCACCCAGATGAAGAATTTGAAAATAGAATAGAAGGTAAAACCAAATTCCAGAGAGAGCCTGTATCATTGACCTTAGCCATACTTTTAGGAGTAGGTGTCACCACTGGAATAGGAACTGTAGCTGTGGCAAGGATCACAACAGGTAGCTCAGCTACAGGATGCTATAGATCATGACTTAAAGGCTATAGAAACTTCAGTAACAGCCTTACAGGACTCTTTGAAGTCCTTATCAGAAGTGCTGCTACAAAACAGGTGTGGGCTAGATTTATTATTCATGAAAGAAGGTGGTCTATGTGCCGCCTTGAGAGAAGAATGTTGCTTTTATGCAGACCATTCAGGAATAGTTAAAGAATCAATGACCAAACTTATAGAACACCTCCATGAAAAACAGAAAGAATGGGAGACACAATAAGGATGGTTTAAATCTTGGTTTACTAAGTTTCCGTGGCTTACTACACTGCTGTCTGCTTTAGCTGGGCCATCGATTGTGTTGCTTTTAGTAATAACTATAGGACCGTGTATTTTAAACAGAATAGTAAACTTTTTACAGAGACAAATTGGAAATGTCAAGCTAATGCATGTTAGGCAGCGATACACAGTCCTAAATGACCTAGAAAAGATTAGAGATTTGCATAAAGAGAAGGGGGGAATGTTAAAAAAGAATTTGTGCACAAGAAAATTTGTTACTGATCACTCTCTTTTCTGATAAGCAAAAAAAAAAAAAAAAAAAAAAAAAAAAAAAAAAAAAAAAAAAAAAATGTGCCCAAAGTTCCAGGAAAAGCCATGACCAGCCAGCTGTTAGAAATGTTATGACTATGCCATTCCTACCTTTTTGCATGAGAGAGCGTCTCTTGGAGTCTCCCTTCATGCATCGAGTTTCTCACTACATCCTCCTTTTCTTCATGATTAGTCTTGCTTGAATGTCTGAGCATGTGGTCCTAAGACCTCCCTTCAGAACAGAAATCTGTCATCTTAGAGCATTTGTTCACTTTCCCTTTCTTCTCCCTCCCTCACTACAGTTGTCCTTATAAGCAATGATGTAAGAATCTAAGTACAAACAAATATGCAAAAAGAAAAAAAAACAACTGACACACACATCTAAGGATGGTATAGCAACATTATTTTTATTCACCGAAAAACTTGGACACAACCTATAGTCATAACAAAAGTAGTCTAGACAGTAAAGATATTTAGTAGAATTTTGATGCTTTTAAGTATTATTCAAATTTCAAGTTAAATGACATTAATTTTTGAACAGTTAATGCTAATAAAGTAATTGTCACATTTCAGGCACAAAAATGCTTTTACCATCACCGTTGCAATCAACATTTTATAGATAAGGAAAATAAAGCTGAAAAATTGTTATTACATCTGACCTCACAACCAATTAGTAGCAGGCTGTGCACTGATGTTTAGAAATGTCTGTTGGGCATGAAGAAATCTCAGTGGGTATACATTCGTATCTGTAGTAGATTGTGAGTTTGGTTTGGACCAATTGGACCATTCATACCTTCATCCATCCCTCACTCAGAAATGTTTGAGAGCTTACTTTATATCAGGTATTGATCTTGAGCCAGACACATGACTAACTCCATAAGTTCTACCTTCAAGGGAGACATAAAAATAAATAAATATATCATAAAATCTTAAGTGTGATAACACTTTGCGGACAAGAGAAACCAGGTAAGATGATAGAGGCAGATTGGAGTAGACACTTTTGGGGGGGATATGTTTCAAATATAATAAAAAAAAAACAGTCAGATATTTCAGAGGGATCTACCCACAGTCAGTCTAAGAGGATCAGACAGTGGTAACTCTCACCTTTAATCCCAGAACAGGGAATATCCAAGGAGTGGTGACTACACCCTTAATCCAAACTGAGTTTGAGGTCGTCTTAGTTTACAGAAGGAGTTCCAGGCTCCCAGGCAGGTAGTGGTGGTGCTATGCCTTAAGTGAGCAAAGAAAGTATTTAAGGCAAGCATAGAAAGTCAGAGTAGGTAGAAGAAGCCATGGTTCACACTCTTAGTCCCAGCACTTGGGAAGCAGAGGCAAGACAATCTCTATGAGTTTAAAGCCAAACTGGTCTTCAAAGCAAATTCCAGGACAGTTACACAAAAAACTCTGTCTGGAAAAAGAAAATAATAATAATAATAATAAAAGACTGGAGGGGTTGAATCTGTCCTCTGATATCTCTGACTGTTTTTATTATATTTGAAAATATCCCCCATACACTTTGTGGATGGCAGAGGATCATTAGGAAGGTAGAAGAGATCTGTGTTGTTTCCTTGCTTGTTACATGAAAATTGCAAGAACAATTTTCAAGGAACAAACCACAGCCAACACTCACCCAGCCAAATTGTTCAGCCTGACTTCCTGAATTCTCTGGCTCCAACTTCTCCATACTCAGCCAAAAAGGGAAGTTGTAGTAGTGGGTTTCTTTGGTCCCGGGTGGCCAGAGATCCGAGACCCACAGACCTGCCGCCCGAGACCGCTTAGCCGCCCAGCCGCCCAGGCCCCCAGAAATGACTCAGACGCTTATATTAACTTCATGCTGTTTGGTCTATGGCTCAGGCACATTGCTAGCTAGCTCTTATATCTTAAATCAACCCATTTCTATTAATCTGTTGGCCACGTGGCGGCCCGTAGCTCACCCGTGCTCCTTACATGTTGCTCCTTGGGCGGCTGGCTCGATCTGCCTGACTCCACCCTGCTTCTCCTACCTAAGCTCTGATTTCTCCTCCTACTTTTTCTATGGTGCTTGCCATGGCCCAAAACAGCTCCTTTACTTAAAGATTGAGATTCACAGCATACATAAACGCATTCCCACATCAGGAAGTGGCAGGCAAAGCTTAATTCCTCCCTCCCCTGTCTAGCTATCTCACTTCCTGGCTTGACATTCTAGAGCTAGGATTAAAGGTGTGTGCCACCACTTCCTGGCTTTGTTAGGCCTTGAACTCACAGAGATCCAGAAGGCTCTCTACCTCCCAAGTGATGGGAATAAAGATGTGGGACACCTCTTCCTGACCTTCATGGCTTGGCTCTGTGGGAGGCTCTGTTCTCGGTTATTACAGACTATTTCTGGTAAAAATATAATATACCACCACATATACCCTTTTGTGTTATTGTGCCCTGGCCATGAGACCCCCCCCAAAAAAAAACCACCAGAGATGCAAACTCTACAAAATGCAAAAGCAAGGTTTATTAAAAAACACAAATGCACAGGCGTGACAGTGGCTGGAGGAGGTACCCATCCCTCTGCAAGCTGGGTTTTAAAGGCAAAATCCACAACATTATACATCAATTATAGATCTTAGTATGGATATAATTTTGATTAGCTTATTTTGGAGGACTTCCTATAGTTCATCTGTTATATTAGCCAGCTTTTTGTCAAACCTTCTTCCCTAGACTATCTCCTGGGTTGGGACATTTTGTGGCTATCAAATGTCCCAAGGCTATCTCCCTTCCTGGAACATTCCATGGTTAATTAGCTGTTATCAGATATCCCCTAGGCTATCTCCTCTTTGTACTTTGTACCTCCACAGAACTCAGGCCTGTCTCAAAAGTTCCTGGGGTTTAGGAACTTTTGCTCAAAAATGGAGGTGCTTCTCTGGTTCCTCATTGTCAAAAATAAAAACTTTTGTAACTAATACAGAAAAACTTACACAATTGGTATAATAACTATACGTAATATATAAGCAATAATTACATCAATAATGTTCAATCCATTAACAATTGACAAATTCAAAAAAATTTACATCATTTATCCTATTTTGATGAGTCCAATAGATTTTAACTAATTTATTATTTTTATCCAACTTGTATTATGAACTCAAAACTATCTTTTGATGTCTTTCAAACTTATGCACTTTAAACCTCTTGCTAAGTTTCTTTTCTGAAACTGTAACTAGGAAAACTATAAATATAACTATATAATTTTCAACCCCCTCAGAGACCCAAGAAGGAAATAATATTAACTGAGGAAGCAGGAAGTGCAAGCAAGCAACTTCCAAAAATGTGAAAAACAACAGAAATAGCTGGCTGCCTGGACAGTCACTCAAGGCTCCATTGCAGTTTATTCATTTTAGCCTATAGATCTAACATATATGACAGACTTATCTGTGAAACAGAATATTCTTTTTTTATTACTTAAAAGTTCTTTTAAACATGCCCACCACTGTTCTCCCTCCCCTCTTCCCAGTCATTCCCCAGTTTCCCCTACCTCATTCCCTTAACCATTCCTCAGAAAATGTAAGGACTCACAGGCTAAGTCAGTGCAGTCTGACATATCCAGTTGAGGTAGAACCAAACACCTCCCCCTGGTATCAAGCTGAGCAAGGTGTTCCTTTGTAGGGAATGGGCTCAAAGAAGCCAGTTAATAATGCACTGGAAATAAATTCTGGTCCCACTGCCAGAGGCCCCACAAACTGCCTATACCATTTGATTGTCATTCATATTCAGAGGGCCCATTTCAATCTCATGCAGATTCCCTAGCTGTCAGTTCAGAGTCAGTGAGCTCCCAATAGCTCAGGTCAGCTGTCTCTGTGGGTCTCCTCCTCATGAACTTTACCCCTTTGCTCATATAATCTCTCCTCTCTCTCTTTGACCCACAGTGCTTAGCTGTGGATCTCTACATCTGCTTCCATCAGTTGCTGGATAAGCATTCTATAATGACAATTAGGGTGGTCTTCAGTTTGATTATAGGGCACCCTCTCCACTGTTGCTTAGAATGTTAGCTGGAGTCATCTTTGTGTGGTCATGAGTGTTTCTCCAGCACTGAGTTTCTCTTTAACCCCACAATGGCTCCTCCATCAAGGTATCTATTTCATTGCTCTCTCTATGTCCCTCCCCCGACTCAACCATCTCATTCTCTCATGTTCTCTTTCCATCTCCACTTATCTCCTCCCCACTAAAGTCCCAATTTACTCAGGAGATCTTATCTACTTCCCCTTCACAGAGGGACACATGGATTTCTCTCTTAGGTTCCTCCTTGTTACCTGGCTGCTCAGGAGTTGTAAATTGTAGCCTGGTTATCCTTTGCCTTACATCTAAAATCCACTTAGAAGTGAGTACATACCATGCTTATCTTTCTGGATATATTACCTCACTCAGACTGATTTTTTTCAGTTCCATCCATTCACCTGAAAATTTCAGGATGTCATTCTTTTTAACTGCTGAGTAATATGCCATTGTGTAAATTTTTTTTTAAAAAAAAAAAAAAAATCTGTTCTTTGGTTGAGGGGCTTCTAGGTTATTTCCATGTTCTGGCTATTATAAATAATGCTACTATAAACATAGAATGATCATCCTTTATATAGATGCCCAAGAGTGGTACTGCTGGATCATTAGGTCTACTGAGTCTCATTTTCCAGAAAATTGCCACACTGATTTCCAAAGTGGCTATACAAGTTTACACTCCCACCAGCAATGGAGGAGTGTTGCCCTTAACCCACATCCCCTCCAGTAGGCTGTCATCAGTGTTTTTGGTATTAGTCATTCTGACAGGGATAAATGGCATCCCACAGTTGTTTTGATTTGCATTTTCCTGCTGACTGAGAACCTTTAACAATTCTTTTATTGTCTTTCTGTCATGTGAGATTCTGCTGTTGAGAATACTCCCTCTATTTAGCTGTGTACTCCATATTTTAAATTGGATTTTTTGGGAGGTTGACCTGTAGTTTCTTGAGTTCTTTATATATTTTAAAGATCAGTCTTTGGTCAGATATAAGGTTGGTGAAGATCTTTTGCCATTCTGTAGGCTGTTGTTTTGTCTTATTGACTGTGTCCTTTGCCTTACAGAAGTTTCTCATGAGATCCCATTTATTAGTTATTTCTCTCAATTTTTGTGCTACTGCTGTTATATTTAGGAAGGAAGTGGTCTCCTATACCAATGCATTCTAGGTTGTTTTCCACGTTATTTTCTATCAGGTTCAGAAACTGAGTTTATGTTGAGGTCTTTGGTCCACTTGGACTCGAATTCTTTTCAGGGTAATAGACAGGGATCAATTTGCATTCCTCTACATGTCACCATCCAGTTATGCCAACACCATTTGTTGAAGATGCTTTCTTTTTTCCATTGTATGCTTTTGGCTTTTTTAAGAAATCAAAAATCAACTGTTGATAGGTGTGTGGATTATATTCAGGGTCTTCAATTCCATTGATCCACATGTCAGTTTTTTGGGGTTTTTTTTTTTTTTTTTGCCAATACCAACCTCTTTTGGTCTAGAAGATGAGTCATCATGAAATTAAGCACTTAGATGGAAAGGGAAGTGACGGAAAGACCTGGGATAAATTTGAGGAGTGGAAAAAGCATGATCAAAATGTATTGTATGAAAAAAATTCTTCAATGAAAAGCCAGTTAAGATTATAAAATATCTCCCTCTAGAAACTACCTGTTCTAACTGCACAGACATTCATGATTTATAGACTTTGGGTCTGGTTCATTTCATTTGGGTGATTCCTTTATTTGAAAGTTCTTCATTCATTGATTAAAAATGTGAAAACAGTACGGCTTCTTGAGCTTGTAGAAGTGTGTGACATATTGGGTGTTTCTCACACTTTGTGCAGTGAATTCTCAAGGCTACACCCTACAGCCTTGGTATATCTCTGAGTGTGGAACCGATGCTCCAGAGGACTCCAAAAGATGCATGTGATGGACAATCTTTAATAAACATCACCTAGGGGAGGAAATGTTTGCCAAAAAGTTGGAGGTGATGTGCAATCAGATGTGTCGACTGATTATCTCAGCAAGTAAAACAGTGGTCAGAAAGTGGGAATATATATGGGATAATCTTCACCATAATAGCCTTTGTCCAATAAGTCTAAATGTCACCCTTCCATGTGCCTGCATGTAACTCTATTTCTCAGCAACAAAATCCAACCAACTGATAGTTATAAAGCTAATATTAGAAACTAACTCAGTTCAAGGTGATCAGCCAAAGGAAGTGCCAGAGGCACTTTGATTTTATATCCAAAGTGAAGCAAGTTCAAATCCAATAAATAAGACACCCAAGGAAAAAGTTCTTTGAATGCTGTATCCAGAGAGGCTGTGCTAAGATGAAAGGCTCCATCCTGTGTTAATCTAGCTGGAAGAGAAAGCAGGCAGTGAGGCAAGGCTATAATTTACCCAAAAGTGTATAAGAGAATGTGGAGTAGAAAGCCTTGTACACAGAAAACAATAAGCTAAATATGCAACATATCTGCAATTTAAGTAATAGGAAAACGAATTTGATCTAGTATATTGATGTTCTGAATTTTACAGAGTTCTACATTTTTACTGCAGTGAATAGAAAGGTGCAACATAAATTTGAATTCAGTCTTCAGCATCCCGTCTCTCCTTGTGCTACCTTGTTTTCATGTTAACCTGACAAAGCTAGGATCTTAAATCAACCCAGAACATGCATCCAAAGAATTGGTCTACATCTTTATTTAAAGATTGAGATTCACAGCATACAGAAAGGCATTCCCACATTGAGTATGTTCCAATACCAGGAAAGAAGATAGTTTAAAATAAATATTAACCCAACTATCTAAGCTGCTTACTAGTAATTCTTTACAGAGACACTGATCTCATTGTAGAAAATGCAACAAGCATTTCAACATTGTCTGATATCATGCGAACATATATTTAAAAGTCTATAAATGAATACTTATCACTAAATAGTAAATAAGGGAGGATACTAGTCTGATTAAAAAGTCTTCTAGGGAATGTTAAATTTAAATTAAGTAGTCAATTCTCAATTATCTGCAAAAGTCATAAACAAAAACTATCTTTGCTCTTAGAAAAATATATCACGTAAGATCTGCTTTTTACTCTTTTATTTTGAATACAGACATATGTATAATACATAGGACCAAAGGAAAATGTATCAAGGTAAATATTACCAGATGTGTGTGTGTGTGTGTTCATATATATGCATTCATGTTAGAGACCAGAGGTTGAGGCCAAGTGTACTCTTTAATTATTCTCATTTATTGAGACAAGGTATCTTACCTTGTTGCTAACAGAATCATCTAGATTGGCTGTCCAACAAACCCCAGGAATCCTCCTTACTCCACTGCCACAGAGCTCCCATGGCCAACTTGGTGTGTGTGTAGAGACATAACTTGGGGCACATGCTGGTGGAGCAAGTTCTTTCCCAGCTGAGCCCAATCTTAGCCCCTTGTTCAGATTTAAATTTCACCATTTATTATCCGGAATCAAATCAAAATCTGAAAATTAAATATTGTGCTGTTTCATCTCAATTTTCAATTTGGCGTATTTTAGAATCACCATGGAAATAAATCTCTGAGCATGTCTGTGAGGGATTTTCTAGATTAGACTAAGGGATGAAAATCCACCTTTTCTGTAGATGGCATCATTCCATAGAATGGAGTCCCAGCCTCAATAAAAAGAAAAGGGAGACTGAGAAAAAGTATGCATCTCCCTCTCCCTCCTAAGTGTAGATGCAAAGTGGCCATCTGCCTCAAGGCCTACCTTTATGACTTCCTCATCAGAGCTGTCCTGGAACCATAAACGATCATAGATTTATCCTTCATTTCACTGATTTTTAAAAGATTGTTTTATGTAAGAATGAGAAACTTACCTTATTAGGTACCAAAATAGGTACCAAAAAGTGGGGCCATGTCATGATAAGCCTGACTTTTACCATTGAAACTGGTTTGCAGGAGGAATGTGGAAGAGACTGGAGTTTGGGATTACACAAGCCTTGGAATGCCAAATGGAGTTTAATGTGCTTTCTGGAGACAGAAATACTGGTAATGGAGGCTGGACTCAGGAAGCCTCAGAATAAAACTTATTAAGAACTGGTATGTAGTCATTCATATAATACTTATAGAATCTGGATGTATTCCACCCATGTCTAGAGAGAGGCTAGATTTATTAGTAGTAAAATAATGTGTTTGGCAGTGGAAATTTAAGACAGAATGGCATGACTATATAATAGTTACTGCTCACTGCTTACTACTCTTTTCCAGGATGACCCCATATGGGATCTGATATATGGTATATAGAAAGGATGATTTCTATTTCTGATTACTTGTTGTAGTTAAATAAATAACAAAGTTAATTCTGAATCATCTGAAATAAGTTTAACAGTTTAAATATGTAAAACAACTCTTTCTGCATACCAAGAGTCAGTAACTATATTAAGAGGCTCTGTAGAACCACTATACTAATTTTTCCTGACTGATAATATGACTTTACTGACTAATTTGCATTAGTATAGAATATAGTGGCTCCAAAATTAAGATCCCCTCTACAATGCAAGGAAGCATCCAATTAGGTTTTGTTTTTTGTTTATATATATATATATATGTATATATATATATGTATGTATGTATATATATATATACATATATATATATATAAAGTCTCTTGCTAATCTCTCCCAAGAAATTACTGGAAGTACTTTCTGAATGTTCATTTTTTTATTTACAATGAAGCAATTTCAGCATTAATAAAAAGCACCACAACTTCGGTTGGGTATATTCCTGATAATTGATGAATTCTTAATTTTCCTTTCAGAATCAATTTAGAAAACCATTCTACATGGGTCTTTGATTTTTTAACTCTGATTGTGTGGCAAAAACAAATATCCATTCTAGGATATTATCTTCTCTCTGCCTAGGAATTACTATGTGAGAATGAGTACAAAGTAAAATAATCAGAATACTGATGTGGGAATGCCTTTCTGTATGCTGTGAATATCAATTTCTAAATAAAGGAGCTGTTTTGGGCCATGATGGACACCATAAAAGAAGTAGGAGGAGAAATCAGAGCATAGGTAAGAGAAACAGGACGGAGTCAGAAAGATTGAGCAAGCTGCACAAGGAGCAACATGTAAGGAACACAGGTGAGTCATGGGCCACATGGCAGACAGATTAATAGAAATGGGTTGATTTAAGATATAAGAACTAGCTAAAAATATTCCTGAGCCATAGGTCAAACAGCAGGAAGTTAATATAAGTATCTGAGTCATTTCTAAGGGCCTGAGCAACATCGGCCAGTGGCTGGGCAGCTAAGGGGTCTGGCGCGACAGGATCTGGGCCTCAGGCCACTCAGGACCTAGAAACCCCTCTGCAATAGAATATAATCAAGCACTGGATCCAAGTGATCCACAAGCACATTCTGTATATTCTTTTCAACAAAATCAATTTTTTTAGGCTAAGCTGTTTTTTTCTTGGACTATTTAAGTCCTTATAACCTTGTAAGATTTGAAATAAATTGTTTAATTTTTGACTTGTTAATTTAAGTGTGGGCTATAGCCAGTTAGTATCTCCTAGCAGTTTTTGAAAATCATTAAGAAATTGTAATTTATCTCTGCTGATTTTTATGGTTGAATGTTTTGTAAACCTGTCTTATGCCTTAGATAATTAACAAAATCTTCTGTTTATATTTTTTAAGGAGAAACAAGGAAAAATTTTCTCTACTTCTTCAAACATTTTTTCTAAGATATCTGAGTTTGACTCAACTAGTAAAATATGGGGATATTTTCAAATATAATAAAAAACATTCGGAGATATCAGAGGAGTCTACCCACAGAAAGTCTAGGAGGATCAGACTATGGTAACTCACACCTTTATTCCCACCACAGGGAATATCCCAGGAGTGGTGACCTATGCCCTTAATCCAATCTGAGTTCAAGGTCATTTTAGTTTACAGAAGGAGTTCCAGGCACCCAGGCAGGCAGTGTCATGCTTTAACTGAGAGAAGAAAATATTTAAGCCAGGCATGGAAAGGCAGAGGGAGGGAGAAGAAGCCAGGAGAAGCAAGGCTGAGGAAGCTGAAAGACAGTTGGGTGAGATCTGACTGCTGTATTTACTCTCTCTGATATCTCTGCCTTCCCCAGGATCTGGCCCTGAGTTTCCTTTATTCATGCAACATTTGGCACCCAACTTTGGGCCATGAATTCCTCTTCTCCATACCCAAAACAGCACTTGCTGGCCAGAACAACACATGGCCAGAGGAGTAATAACTGGCTGGCTAGGCATTCTGTTCTGAGTTAGCCTCCAATCTTAGGCAGACTGGCCACACGTGTTTCCATTTCATTTTCATCTGGGTAAGTTCTTCAGACAGTGGCCTCTTTCTTCTGGTGGGTTGTTTCTCTTTTCTTTTGTACCCCTCCTTGGGCTGCTATCACACTAGGTAGCTACCCCACTTCACAATCACTTGAATCATCATCAGACAACAATTGATGAGTAGACAAATTTTTTTAAAAAGGAACTTGTTTAAAGCAATGGAGGGTGCTTGGTAATTCTGTGATCTTTTACTAGATGATCTTGTATTAAAACTAATGAATGAAAACATACATAAGGTAGATGGGACTATCATGATGTCTATTGCACTCTTTATTATGAATACTTTTTGTTTGATTTCTATTTTATCACTTAAAAAGTCGATTAATATAAACCTAAAGAAAAAGGTCTTAAAAAAGGCTGTCAAGAGAGAAGAAAAAGATGCTCAAATTCAAACAGAGGAATATGAAGAACCAATTTCAGCAAGGTCATCTAAAATTAGACAAAAAGAGGCAACATTAATATACCCAGTAACCTTTTAAAAAAAAATGAAGAATGATAAAGATGATACAGAAGCTAGCTGGCCTCCAGTACAAATGCTGGAATTACAGAGAGCAAAAGAAGCAATTGTATCATACAGGATGCATTCACCATTTGTCAAACAAATGCTGAACTCCTGGTCATGCTGTAACTAGGTCACCCCTAAAGATTGGTTAGATATGGTTACAGCTGTATAAGAGGCAGGACCACTTATACAATGGAAATCATGGTGGGAGGAAAGGCTAAAACAATAGAACAAAGAAGCAGGGCCAGAGGCATAGAAGTCTCCCAAGACCAACTTCTTGGGGAGGGAGATTATGCTGATATTGACAGGCAGTCATTATACAGTGACCATATTCTGGATTTATGTCGCACGGCAGCTTTAAATGTCTGAGACCAGATTGAAGAAATAGGGGGGAAAAGAGAAACATTCACAAAAGTAATTCAAAGTCCCAAAGAAATTTTTACACACTTTTTGCAGAGATTAACTGCAACAGTTAACAGAATGGTACTGGACTCAGAAGCCAGGAGAATAATAACTGAATCACTGGCTTTTGAGAATGCTAATGCACAATGTAGAAAAATACTTAGACCTTTAAATGCAAGGTCAGCACCTTTGGAGGATTGGATTCATGAGACAATTAATCTAGAGTCTTATGACAGTGATGATAACTGAGTAGGAGAGCTTATTTCTAGAGGTATAAGAAAAAGTCAAAATATTAAATGTTACAATTGTGGAAGGCAAGGTCACACAAAAAGAGACTGTAAACAAGGCATTCCAAGAAACAGTGCTTATGTTAAGAATAATCCCAAGAGAACACCCCTCCCTTCTGGAATATGCAGAAGGTGTGGAAAAGGAAGACATTGGGCTAATGAGTGAAGATCAGCAAGGGACAGACAAGGTAACTTTCTGCCTTCAGGAAACACCACAAGGGGCTTTCAAAAGCCCTCATATCAAATCCAGTCCAATCTTACCTTGCCATTGTGGAGGAAATACCTTCCCAGAACAATTTAAAAAAGTAAAACCTATTTGAAAAGGACATACTACATTAAATGATAAAAATCTAGAGAAAAAGAAAAAAAATCTAGAAATAAATTAAAAAGCAAATATTTTGGCAAGCTTCTATCAATGAACAAAGACCAAATTTAGTAATATTCAAATTCAAACAAATGATGTTATTATTGAAGGCTTATTGGATACAGGGGTGGATCTATAAATAATTTCACCAGAGTTGTGGCATCCAAGTTGGTCCCTTCAGGAGGTAAATGTTCAGTTTTGGGGCATTGGGTCGATATCCCAGGTAAACAGAGTGAAAAATGGCTTGAGTGTATAAGACCAGAAGGACAGAGAGGAATATTACAGCCATATGTGTCTGATGTTGCTATAAATTTATGGGGATTAGATTTACTACAACCGTGAAAAACACAGATTAATATTACTCCAAACCCAGAAATAAGCCATAAAATAGCACATGGTTCTGGAAAAAAACATTAGAGGGTATTATGAGAAACAGTCAAAGACCATTCAGGTTATACAGAAACAAGGCAAAACAGCTGCTCATCTTTCAAAAACACCCACAGCACTACCTATAAAATGGCTAACAGAGAAGCCTATATGGGTTCATCAATGGCCTCTAACAAAAGAGAAATTGCAGGCCTTAGAGCAGCTGGTACAGGGACAGTTAAATGCTCAGCATATAGAAGAATCAACCAGCCCTTAGAATTCTCCTGTATTTGTTCTTAAAAAGAAATATGGAAAGTGGAGAATGCTAACAGACCTAAGAGTGATAAACAAGGTGATCCAGCCAATGGGCTCTCTACAGTCTGGGATTCCTTTGCCTTCTCTGTTACCTACAGAATGGCCTATTATAGTTATTTTAAAAAAAAAAAAAAAACTTTCTTTACAATACCCTTACAAAAACAAGACAAAGAAAAATTTGCCTTTATAGTGCCCACTTATAATAATTCTCAGCCTGTAAAAAGATTCCATTGGAGGGTCCTCCCTAAGGAATGCTGAATAGCCCTACTCCATGCCAGTATTTTGCGCAAAAGCCAATAGAACAAATATGTAACAAATTCCCACAGTTTATAATTTATCATTACATGGATGACATCTTGTTGGCTGATTCAAATATCGATACCTTAGAAATTTTTTGAAGAAGTAAAAAGAATTTTCCTTCTTGGGGATTACAGATTGCCCCAGAAAAAAATACAAAGAGGAGATTTCATTAATTATTTAGGCTACAAAATAGGCCAACAAAAAATTAGGACCCAAAAGGTACAAATAAGGAGAGATAAGATTGAAGATACTTGATAATTTTCAAAGACTACTAGGTGACATTGCCAATTTACAACCCACTATTGGAATTAAAAATGATGAACTAGATAATCTGTTCAAAACCTTAAATGGTGACAAGGACTTACATAGTCTGAGAGAATTGTCACCTGAAGCTGAGAAAAAATTGGCTAAGAAAGAAAAGAAATTACAGGATGCACATGTGGATCGTGTGGATCCAGACCTTAATTGCATTCTAGTTATCTTGCCCTCTAAGCATTCACCTACAGAAATTTTAATGAAAAGGGAAAATGTTAGATTGGAATGGATATTTCTTTTACATAAACCGAGTAAGAATTTAAAGACATATGTGGGGAAGATCTATGAACTTATTTTTAAAGTAAAATTACGACTTCATCAATTGACAGGAATGGACCCAGTAGAAATTTTTGTACCTTTAGCTAATGAAGAAATTGACCAATTATGGGTAGAAAGTGAACCTTGGTGAAGAGCCCACATTAATTCTTATGGAGATATTAACAACAAATATCCTCAAAGCTAAAGAATTGAATTTCTAAAGAAAACTAAATGGATTCTCCCTCGTATTGTACAAGATAAACCAATTTCTGGAGCCCCTTCACTTTATACTGATGCAAACAAATCAGGAAAGGCAAGTTACAAACCAAAACATATAAGTAAAGTGGCTCAAAGCCCTTATAATTCTGTTCAAAAGTCAGAATTATATGCTATCGTGATGGCATTAAAGGAATTTACTGAACCTCTTAACATAGTCACTGACTCTCAGTATGCAGAAAGATTTGTTCTACATATTGAAACAGCTGATTTTATTAATGATGAGTCAAAATTAACTTCATTACTTATTCAGTCAGGACTGGGAATCATCTGTTTTATAAAACACACATTTGATCCCATATGGGTCTGCCAGGTCCTTTAGCACAAGGTAATGATGAAATTGATAAATTATTAATAGGAAATGTACTAGAGGCCTCAGAATTTCATAAAAAGCATCACACCAATAGGAAAGGATTTAAACAATATTTCTCTATCACTTGGCAACAAGCCAAAGAAATTGTAAAAAGGTTTCCCACCTGTTCTTTCTATAACCAAACTCCATTGCCAGCAGGAAGTAATCCTAAAGGTATACATAGAAATGAAATCTGGCAGATGGATGTATTTCATTTTATAGAATTTGGGAAATTAAGATATGTCCATCATACAATAGATACATTTTCAGGATTTCAATGGGCAACTGCTTTGAGTTCAGAGAAGGCTGATTCTGTAATCACACATTGGCTAGAAGTTATGGCCATCATGGGAGTACCTGTACAAATTAAGACTGACAATGTTCTGACTCTAATACAATGAAACTATTTTTTGCTTATTATAATATAAAGCATATTACAGGAATACCATACAATCCTACAGGGCAAACAGTCATAGAGATATCAAATTGAACTCTAAAGAATATGCTAAATAAACAGAAAGGAATAACAAAGACCCCCAGAGATGCGATGGGATTCAGGTTTCAGCTGATGAGGTCCAAAGATGCTTATCCAGGATCCTGGGCTCCTGAAGGGGGAGTGGCCAACCCCATTCAAAAGGGGCAAATATTAATCTTTAAATAAAAGAGCTGTTTTGGCCCATGACAGGCACCATTAAAAAAAATAGATAAAAAATAAAATAAATAAAACAAAGTCAAAAACAAATCAACCCACCAAAAATATATAAAAAACACAAATAAGTCACAGCCCACATAGACAAATTAATAAAAATAAGTTAAATTAAAATAAAAACCCAAACTAACAATATGCCTAAGCCATAGATCAAACAACATAAAGTTAATATAAATGTCCAAATCATTTCTAAAGGCCTAAACAGTGACAAACAAGGCTACAAGTCTATAAGTCTAGACCTCTGGCTGCCCAAAACCAAAAAGCCTTTTACAACAACACAAAGATACACGACATAATGCTTTATTAACTTTGAATTTTCTCAACGCTAATGAGAAAGGAACAACAGCTGCTGAAAGGCATTGGACCATAGAAAAAACAGCTGAGCTAAATCAGCCTGTTTACTTCAAAGATGTACTAACCTCTGAATGGAAGCCAGGGTATGTGCTATGTTGGGGAAGGGGGGTTGCTTTTGTTTCCACAGGTGAAGAGAAGTTATGGATACCATCAAAATTAATAAAGACTTGATTTCAACCAGAGAAACTTCATGAAAATAAGAATTGATAGCCCATCCACCCATATTACAATTCTTTCAGTTGTAAGAAAAAACAAAGGGTTGGGCAGGTTTCTGTTTTTGTCTTTACAGGAAACTGGAAATACCCATCTTCAAGAACTGAAAAGACCTTGGACATCTAGACATCTAAAGCAAATGGGAGGCTATCCATAAAAATTTGCAAGCAAAAGAATATCGTAACTATTGATAACAGTATATTTCAAAGGGTAAAATCTCACTGCTTAACTTCTACAAATGTTTTTAAGTTGATGCTCCAGTTTAATTATAATTTAAAGCTGGCTTTAGAGTTGGAGTGTGGCTCTCTCCTTCTCTAAACTCAAGAATACTTGTTAAAGGAAAATAAAAAAAGAATCTCTGCATCATATCAGAAGAGCCACCTGATATGGGACAGAAGAATAACAAAAAATAAGGGACTATTCTATTGTTACTAATCCTATGCTGAATAAATTGTTATATGTTTAGTTTCCTGTACAGTGTGTTGGTTTTAGTCTGTTATCAGTTTCCTGCAGAGATCCAGGACAAGGCCTAATCGCAACCTTTAAGTATCC
The DNA here is from genome assembly GCA_033318265.1 of Phyllotis vaccarum. NCBI lineage: Eukaryota > Metazoa > Chordata > Mammalia > Rodentia > Cricetidae > Phyllotis > Phyllotis vaccarum. The sequence continues at coordinate 100,930,096 of JARWLC010000005.1, read as the reverse complement.
AAAAGGAAGATGGGGCACCACAACAATATTTTCACATAGATTCTGAAAAAACCACTAAGCTGGCAAACACCAACCAAAGACCAGATTTGGACCACAAACTGCTCAGTACAATTTTGAGGCAGCTCACTGAGATGAACCAGCTTCACAGACTACTATGGCCAGGACTTGAGACAAGGCATGTACCTTCCTGTTATACAGAGACCGGACAACAAATGACACAGCTACTTATTTCAGGACTTGACATTTAACAAAACTTTTCTTTTCAGGATCCCCAAAACATGTTGTTGCCCCCAGTAAGCAGGAAAGAAGTTTAAGAACATGGTGCCTGTTGGGAGCCGCTGGCCCCAGCCCCTCAAGATGGTGCCAATATCCAGTGCTGGCCAACCCACCTGAGTCAGTAATCAAGACAAGGGCCTGAGTCAGTAATCAAGGCAAGGGCCTGAGTCAGTAATCAAGGCAAGGGCGCATGCCTTTGCTAATTTTCCGAGACTGGTCTCTCCGCCTCTCCCGTGACGTCATGTGGGATGATGAGCTGCAGCCTATAGAGAGGTGACACGTCCAAGGCGGAGGTCTTTGGCCTATATAAGGGCTGGGCTTTTCCTACCTCACTGTCTCCATTTTATGTGGGCTAGTGCTCTCCCTCAAGGAGCATTAAAACATTGCTGCAGAAGGATCCTACGTGTGCCGTGCCTTTTCTTGCGGGCGAGAAGTGGGCGCGGGACAGGTGCCCACAATCTCAAGAGGTGAGTGGGTTGGTTTTTTGTCCTTCAGTGGGTTATGGATGATTGTCATTGTTTAGGTTAATTGGTTAAAAATTGCTAATGGTCATGGTTAGAAAAATGTTAAACAAAAACGATTAGAATCAAGATTTGTGTTTAAAAAAATAGAAAAAAATGGGATACAGATATATAGGCTATAAGGATAGATTATTGAATCTTCTTTTAAAATGATTTACTAGCTTTAAATATTTTTACACTTGTGGGTATTCAATAAAAGCTTCAGAAGTTCCAGAGATATCAGAGGGAATCTACCCACAGTCTACGTGGGGATTTAATAAAAGCTCCAGAAGTCCCAGAGCTCTAACCACAGTCAGTCTAGGAGAATCAGACAGTGGTGATTCACACGTTTAATCCCAGCACAGGGAGTATCCTGGGAGTGGTGACCTATGCCCTTAATCCCAACTGAGTCAGGTCATTTTAGATTATAGAAGGAATTCCAGGCTCCAAAGTAGGCAGTGATGGAGCCATGCCTTAATTTACCATAAGAGTATTTAAGGTTGGATAGAAAGCCCAGGAAAAGAAGCCAAGGGAAGCCAGGCTGAGGAAGCTGAAAGACAGCTGGGTAAGATCTGACTGTGGTGTTTACTCTCTCTAATATCTCCAACTTGCTCAAAGATCTATCCCTGAGTCTCATTTATTGGTACAACATACATTGGACTGGAGTTTTGTATATTATATACAAATTTTATGTATTGAGATTAATTGTGCTACTGTACAAATACCTCTGTGCTTGTTCAAGGTATTATACTTATTCAGTTCATCTAACAATGTAATACAAGTTGCTAGTCCATGGAAGTTTTTAATTACTAACTAATTAGAATATAAAGTAATGCAAGGTGGTAGTTAGACATTACATTCAGACATAGTCATGTTAGATATATTTTCAAGATCAAACATAGTCATATTAGATATCTTTTCAAGATCAAACAAATATATTAGATGACAGGTCTTCTTCAAACACTTCAGAGATCCATAGAATTTGGCATTTAAAATATTTTAAGAATGTATACATTTCTGGACAGTGAGACAGGTCTGCTCTGGGCAGCACCAATCTACTTCAAGAGAAAAATGGGCATTGGAAAAATTCCATATGGAGTCTATTTTCTTTGTGGCAATGGTTAGCCACTGGTCAAGAACCTGTTCTTGTACTGACTGTTTGACAATATGCTGTTTAAACTGGACATGAAGGTTCCCTCAAAAGGTGACCTCTGAACTTTGACAGAACAAGCTGAGATGGTCCTTCAGGTTCCGACTTTTCAGAGAAAATTGTCAGATATTCTTCAGGACACAAGGAGAAGTGACTAATGAACTATACCAGAATGGGCAGAGCAGATTTCCTGCTTCACTGAAATCAAAAGACTCTGGGCCTGTAGGCTGAAGATGGATGCCCCAACTTTATAAAGGAACTTTGGGTCACTGTCCAGGCAGATAGGTGTCATCTCTGTTATTTCTAGATTTTGGAAATTGCTTGCACTTCCTGTTTACTTGGGTAAATATTATTTCCTCCTTAAGTCTTTGAGGTAGTTGAAGAGGGAATAGTTATAGTTATAGTTTTCTAGTGACAGTGTTAGAAAAGAAACTTTAAAGTGTGTAAGTTTAAGAGACATCAAAATAATAGTTTTTATTTAGTAATATAAGTTAGAAAAAGTAAATTAGGTATAATCCTTTGGACTCATCAAAATAGGATAATTCCTGAAATATTTTCTTTGAATTATCAGTTGTTAATGGGCTAGACATTATTTATTATTTGTATATATTGTATATAATTATTGCACCTATTGTATATGGTTTTTCTTATGTTAGCTATAACTTTTTTAAAAGTTGACATAAAAGGGGATATGTGGGGATATTTTTAAATATAATAGTAAAATACCATCCATATAATGTTTAATTATTATAGATTGAGAAAACTATGAATTATTTCTAACAGCTGTTGTACGAAATATTGACACAAGATAAAGCTGTTTAACATCCTTTGGGAAAAAATTTTCTACTGCTATCTTTTAACAGGATAATAATTATTTCAAGTAGGAACTGTGAAGGTAAATTTTTCTTTATGCTGTTTTTTTAAAGGTACAGTAAAAATAAAATGTCTTTTAAATTCACTATAATAGGTAACAGAGAAAGCAAGGCAATTCCAGATTGTAAAGAGTCTATTGGCTCTTACATATGTTAACACTCTCCATTTTCTTTTTAGTGACAAATATAGATGAATTCCAGGGATTAGTTCATTCTTTGATATGTTGATCATTTATCTGCTCCTGTACCTGCTGTTTAATTTCTGTAATTTTTCTGATGTCAAAAACCATTTTTCTATCAGCATAGGCTTGTCAGTTAACCAATTTAAAGATAGGGTTTTTGATACCTTTGAAAGACCAACAGCTGTTATATCCAGTTTAAGCCCAATTTTAATGTTCTATAACTATTCTTGATATCTTTTTATTTTTCTCAGACGCGTATGTATATTTTTTTCTTGATTCTGAAACTGTAGGAATGTTAATCTGTGTTTTCCATTGCTGCAACAAGTTATGTCTGGTAAATTCATTGCTGTAAGCCATATGTGGTTTTGATTTTCCTATCTGTCCTTCTGGCCCTATACACTAGACCCATTTTTCACTTTTTTCTTTTTTCTTTTTTTTTTTAACCAAAGATAAAGTTTCAATCTGTAAAACCTGAACATTTACCACCTGAAGAAACCAATCTGGATGCCAAGAATTTGGTGAAGTGATCATTGTTACATCATTACCCATACCCTTGATTTTGATGCCATTTATTTGTATTTTTAGTTTGATCTCTGATCATTTATAAAAATTTCCAAAATACCTTTTCTATGAGCTCTCTGGAAAATTTTGATTTGTCTAATGAAGCTGTTATATAAGCACAAGCAGTATAGCTTTTAACAACCAGCATTAAGACATTTAATTGCTTTATAAAGGGTTTTCCCCAGTGCTGACAGGACTTGGCATTGGGGCCTGTGAGAGGCCCCTAAGGCATTTCTTGATGGCAAATGATTACCTTGGCTGTCCATATTGATCTGCATTCATAGTCCAATGCCAGCCTTTTCCACATCTTCTGCATATTCCAGAAGGATGGGGGGTTTTGTTTTGTTATCTCCAGAAAAAAATATTGTTTCTAGGAAAACCTCCTTACAATCCCTTTTTATGCGCCTTGTTTACCACAATTAAAACACCAGACTTTTGATTTCTCTTAAATTTTTTGGAAATCACTTCTCCTAACTATATATCATCATAACTGTGAGATCCAGTATCCTCTATATTTTGGATCCATTTATCTATGGGTGCTGATCTTACCTTTAAAGGCCTAACAACTCTTTTACATTCTAAGTTAACATTTAAAAAAAAAACAAAAAAAAAACAAAGATTCAATTAACATTCATCGGTAATCTAGATTTCATATCATTCTATTTACAGCCGAGGTCAATCTCTTTTTAAAATTTCAGTAAAGGTAGGAGGAGCAGGGCAGAGCCAGACAGACCAATCCAGAAACCCAAAGGAACAACATGTAAGGAACACAGGTGAGCCATGGGCCACATGGCAGACAGATTAATGAAAATGGGTTGAGTTAAGATGTAAGAGCAAGCTAGCAATGTGCCTGAGCCATAGGCCAAACAGCATGAAGTTAATATAAGTGTCTGAGTCATTTCTGGGGCCTGAGCAGTGGCCAGTGGCTAAGGGGTCTGGGGCTGCAGGTCTCTGGCCACCAGGGACCGAGAAACTACATTGTAACAGACCTCTATCCCCACCCTGTTGTTCTAGGATCCTGGCTTCCTTGCTCTACCTTGTTCTTCATTGTACTTGAGGACAAGCTTTCCATGTTGCTATAACCTAATCTTTCCAGTTATGGAATAATTCTATTCTTAGTTTCCCATAAATTTAACATCTGCCTCACAAATAGTATACCATATTAAATAATTGCCTTCTTATATCCTTTCAAATCTAATTTTTCTTCAGGATCCCAATTAACTTCTGCATAGCCTTGGTGGTATCATCTGGTGGTCATCTTGTATGGTTTCTTTTCTAATAACCTTGAGTGGCTTCTCTGATTTAAACTCCTCTGTGCGTGTGAATGTTTTTCTTAGTTTTGCTAGTAGGTCTTTAACTACTAATACTAGATTGTACCTTACCAGTCAATATTTCATATTTGGCATGGATATTAAATCACAGACATTTAAATCAACATTATGTAAATCCCAGCTAAGTTGACTACATCTTCATTTTATTTTTTCCATTTTCAAACCATTGTGGAACCATACACAGACCTCACTCTCTGAATCATAATGTTGCTCCCATTCTTACCATGGATAAAATTTTCTTTAAAAAAAAAAACAACTTAGTCCCCCTTAAGTGTTCCCAGGTGTCTCACCAGATATTCTGACGATGACAATCAAATATGAGCCTAGTTGTCATTGCATATCACAGCTGGACAGAGAACATGGGCAGTGTAAAACTTAGCCAAAGGTGGCTGCAGCTAGGGGAAGAGAGTATTTGGCAGCAGCAGCAGCAAAACCCAAGAAGGCATTGAGGTACTCCACAGGACATGACAGCATCCCAAGAAACAGGTCGGGGAAAAGAAAACCTGAAACCCATGAGAAGAGGGAACAAGCAGCCTGAAAGCAGACACAGGGTAGCATGCAGAGGAGCCCTCATGGTGGGAAGCAGGGACATAGGGCTGCCTGAAGGACAGAGCTGGCCGGTGGTAGGTGGCTAACTCTGGTAGCATTTGGGCCCAAGTAACCTGTGGCATTTGGGACCAGGGACTAGCAACCACTGGAGTAAGTAACACTGCAATGGGAATAAGCCAGACTCAGGCATTGAGCATGAGAGAAAGGAGGGAAAGACAGCCCCAGGAGTGACTCCTAAAGTTGCAAAGTTTGAGGTGATTGACTTGTGATCTTGTTCCTAATGTTGAGTCCCAGATAAGGCATTTATCCAAATACTCTTTACCAGTAAACAAACAAAGAAAAAAAATATCTTGGAGGTCAGATGTGGTGATATGTTATATATTTAATAAAAACCAGTATGAGTATCAGAGAACAGATCCACCCACAGTCAGTCCGGGGGGATTAGAGAGTGGTGACTCATGCCTTTAATCCCAGCATGGGAAAGAGCAGTGGTGACCTACGCCTGCTGGGAGTGATGATCTACACTTTTTATCCCATAAATCCAGAGACAGAGATCTTTCTATGTTCCTATGAGCTCAAGGCTAACTACCAAATAGTAGTATCTCACACCTTATTCTTAACCTCGATGTGAAACAACTGGGTGAAGAAGGTATATAGGTATATAAGGCAGGTGTAGGAAGACAGATTATTCTGTAGAAGCAACAAGGAAGGAGGCTGAGGAAGCTGGAAGGTAGCTTTTACCCTGATATGGGAATGTCTTTCTGTATGCTGTGAGTATCCATCTTTAAATAAAGGAACTGTTTTGGACCATGACAGGCACCATAGAAAAAGTAGGCAGGGAATCTGAATAGGTAGGAAAAGAAGGGCAGAGTCAGACAGATCAGAGCCAGCCACCCAAGAAGAAACATTTAAGGAATGCTCTGCCCTAGGCACTAACCCCAGAGAGACCACTGAAGACCAAGACCTGTGCATGGCTGCTTTGAAACCTGACAATAGAGCCTAACAATAGACCTTGAGACTCTCAGTCCTGATTGGAGCAGGTAGAAGGGAAGGCTCCTGCAATCAGAGTTGGATCTGTCAGCCGGGTGCCTGTGGGACCAGGGACTAATTTCCTGGCATTCTCTAATACTCAGTTTCTCTGCTCCATTGTCAAGAGGACTTCTAGAAGTAGCTGACAGTCATCCCATGTGGGCTAGTGGGTAAACAAAACAGTCTCTAACAGGTTAATCAAGTCTTTGGGATCTCTTGAAAAAGGGGCATTTGGGGCTTTCCGATTATACAAATCACTGGTAACAAATGTCCAATAGTGGAAGGGTTGATTCCCTAAATCATCTGGGTCCCTGAAGGTCTAAATGGGAGTGCTACTGTGGTGTCAGGGTGAGGGGTTCCACCCCTTCTGCTGTGAGTGGAATGGGCTGGTCTCCCCTAATCTCTCTCTGCCCCCCCCCCATCCTGGGGAGCAGGGTCTGTCTCCATCTGCACAGTTGGTTGTACCCTGAGGGCATAAGGAGGTGAGAAAAAATCAGCTTCAGAGGTCCCCCACTGTAGGACAGGAGGGGGCTCTTCTCTTTCAACTTGTTTCAGCTTTGGGGGGTTTCCAGTTCGAGCAGCCAGTACTCATGTATCTCATCAGGGTGGCCAGTGTAGGGTCGGAACACAATCTCCTCCGCTTGGTGGATAGTCTTCACATCAAAGGTGCCACCCGTTGGCCAGTTGACATTATATGTCGGCCACTTGGCTGAACAGAAAGTGACCAATCTTCGTTTCTTGACAACCACGCTATTGTTACTGGCAGTAGCCTGAACATTCTGCCAATGAGCAAAGGTTAGTCCCCATAGAAGGCTGAAGATGAGGCTAAAAAGAAAAGTTGATCAAGACAAAAAGCACAACACACAAATCTTAACAATGTCCCGTGACAGAATATGAGACGGTACTCCTTCCTATGGAGGGGGAGGGTTCCCCCAAACACCCCAAACTGGCTGTCTCACAACCAGGACATGTTCTTGGTCGCCTTCCACTGAAGGTCAATGAAACCAAACAAGTGCCTCGGGGCTGGGTGCCCCCTTGCCCAAATCAGTGTTCAAGATATCTCTCTCCCCCTCCAATGAGAGCCTGCAAATTACAAAAACCAATCAATCAGTGCAAAACGAAACCAACACAAAGACGCAGACAAATACAAGCACGCTTACCAGTTATGCAATGCCCGGACTCTTGGGGGTCCTGGTGGGGTCTCTGGGGATCCTGGGAAGAGCCCCAAATGTTCTGCCCAAGGCATGACCCCCAGAGAGACCACTGAAGACCAAGGCTGTCCAAATGCAAAGGCAAGGATTATTGCGGGAGCTCAATATAAGTCGACAGGGAACTCGTCACACATGCACTTGGCAGTGAGAGGGTGGAGGAGTTGTAAGGGTTGGGTGACTGCTAGTTTTTATTGGCAAAAACCATAAGCCAGGTGACTGGGTAAGGGTCGCTTTTGGATTGGTGGGCTGCAGGTGTTACTGAGAAGAGTGGGGAACTTGGCAAGGGAAGTAGGGTGGGGTGGTTTTTCTGTTCTTGTCATTGGTTGGCTTATTTTCAGGGACTTTCACAGTAACAAGGACATCGGGCTGTTCTCAGGGATTTTTCAGATCACAGACCACCGGGACTTTCTGCCCTCTGGCCTTAGAGACTTTCCATGGTCAGCCACAAGGTCAAGATATCTTGTTTATGTGACTAAGGGTGAACGGTGGAATTTTCCACTACTATTCTAAAGTTAGGAACTTTACTGAAGTCTGTTTTTTTACTAAAATCTGCTCTTTTATTTCTTTCAAGGAACATGGATGAGCCACAAGCCATGTGGCAGACAGATTAATGGAAATGGGTTGAGTTAAGATGAAAAAACTAGCTAGCAAGGTGCCTAAGTTAATGTAAGCATCTGAGTCATTTTGGGAGCCAAAGCAGCAGCATGAGGCAAGGTGCCTGGGACTGTAGGACTATGGGTCTGGATCTCTGACGGGATGGAGCCAAGAAACCTGGTGTAACATTACCCTGAGAAGTTTTCTGGGTGAGATTTGACTGTTGTCTGTTTCCTCTCTCTGATAGTCCAGCTTTTCCCTGGTATCTGGATCTGAGTTTCATTTATTGCAACCAGTATTTGTACAATAGTCAGATATCTTGGTTAGTTTGAGAGCAAGAGTTAGCAAGTTATATGCCTGGGCCTCAGGTCAATCAGCATACAATTAATACAAGCATCTGTGTGTTTCAGTGGGACTATGGGACTGTGGGTCTTAAAGTCTGGGCTACCAAGCTAGGCCGGAAAGTCTGGGCCACGAGACAAGGCCAGAAAGTCCAGGCCAGGAAGCTAAGCTGGGAAGACAGGGTCAGAAACCTGGCAAGATGTTTTATTTCATGTGAGAAAGATATTAGGACATCAAAGCTCTTGTATTGCTTAGTGTCTTTCCAACCCACTGTCTGAACAGCTGTTTCTGTTCTGTGGTGAAGTACAGGGAGGAAAAAGGACTGTGCCTAGGTGTATAGCTCAGTGGAAGACTCTGACTGAATCCCCTACATTACACACACACACACACACACACACACACACACACACACACACACACACACAAACACACACACGTGTGACTATTTGCTTCTGTGATGGGTGATGTAACAAGTACTCAGCTTTTTCCAGAAGTCATACTCAGTGTTAAAAGGCTAAAAAAAATGAATACAAGAGCTTTAGAAAGTAAAATAAATAAAGAAAACTTTCAATTTTAGATGGACAAATTGTATGTGAAAAATCTATTAGACTTTATCACCACCCCAAGCTACTAGAACTAATAGTGTCTGTAGTGAGGTAAATGGATATGAATATAACTCACAAAACAACCAGTTATATTCATATATTCCAGAAAACAAGTAGGAAATAAAATTTGCTTAAAATATTCTATGTAGTAGCCTAAAAAGGTAAACTTCTTTGTCTATTTACTTATTTATTTATTTCCTTTACTTTACATCCTGATTGCAAGTTTCACTACTTCCTCTCCTGTTCCCTCCCCCTGCCTCCTCTCTCTCCCAATCCATTTCTCTTCCACCTCAGTTCAGAAAGAGGCAAGACTCCCATGGATATAAAGAAAGCATGGCAGTATCATGTTGAGGTAAGACTAAGCTTCTCCATTTGTGTTAAAACCGGGCAAGGCAAACCAATATGGGAAATGAGTTCCCAAAACCCAGCTCAGGTGTTTGTGACAGCCCCTGCTCTCATTGTTAAAAGTCTTGTAAGCAGACCAAGCTATATAACATATGTAGAAGGCCTAGGTTGGCATGCAGGGTCCCAAGCTCTTGGTGCAAACTTCTTAAAGATATAGAAAATATCTGTGTAAAACATTGAAAGCTTCAAACTTTGCTGAGAGACACAAGAGCCAGATTATCAAAGATCATTAGTTTGGGAGTTACAGTATTTGCTAATTACAGATGTAAAATGATTCCTAGATGGTAAAGTAGGTTCTGAGACTGAAACCACCTCAAATATAAATAAGGATAGCATAGACATTAATTAGCTTATTCTACAATATATAACCAATGATCTAGAATAGATAAAATAATGGAGAAAAACATCCCAAATTGTGGGATTCTGTATAGTTTTAATGTTATATAGCTAAAAGAAATCAAGACAGTTCAATGTTAACACAAAGACTGTGTGTGTGAATTTGTGTGCTTATGGTATTAAAAAGTAACAAATATATTTATCATCAATAGTGCTTTACTAAAACCAAAAAATATGGAAAAATAAACTATACATGAAATTAAATAAAATGGATCAGAGACTTAAATGTAAAAACTATATTTTCATTTACTCTAGAGAAAAAATAATGTGAACTATTTCTCCATACAGACACTTCAAATAACATTAGCCATTAAAATAACAATTATCAATTAGATGTCATTAAAATTACAAAGTTACTGTTCAAAAGACATCTTTATAAAAATGAAAAGCATGTTTACAAATAGAAGAAAATGTTTGTAATCTAGAAGGCACACTAAGAATTAAAAGGCATACAAGCTTACAAGGAAAAGACTTGGCAAAATATCATCAAGAAATTGTGTTCAGCATGAAATGTGTACCATTGTCAGTCATCAGGAAAATGTAATCCCAATAGCAGATTAATATCACTACACACAAGAAATGCTAAAATTGGAAATACAAAGTGAAGAGGAAGAAAACAGAGTAAGTAGAGTCTCCTCCTTTGCCAGTGGGAGTAGATAAAAGTATAATTGCTTTGCAAAGCAATTTGGTGATGATTTACACATCTAAATTTAAAGCCACACTATGAGATGATAGTTCCACTCACAATATCAAGAAAATATGTGTCCACCAGTATCAATAATTATTAGTATAAATTTAAAGATGCAACCACTTTATGACCAAATAGTTCTACTTAAGATAAATGAGAAGATTTGTTTATAAAACCTTATAGCATATTGTTAAATGGCTCACAACAGGGAGCATCACAAACATTTATCAGAGTAAAATAGATTAGTAGCTCATTCAGTGTTCACGGAATACTCAACAATAAAAGGGGCCATTACTTGCACAATAGCAAAGAAAGACATCAGGAACAAAAAGGCACACATTATGATAGCATTTCTGTGATGTTCAAGAGCAGACCAACCTAACTGATGACAGAAATCAGGACCCTGGTATCCCTGAGTGACAAAAGAATTGGAAACTAGTATGAGGACTCTATTTTGTGTGTGATAATGCAAGAGGGTGATATTGCACAAATTCTATTTATTGCTATAATAAAACACGGAGCTAGATATTGGGGAAAAGCTAAAATATCAGAGAGACAGAGAACAAACCAATTCTCACCCAGCACACTTCTCAGGACTAACAGAATAGGTCTTGTCTCGAGTCCTGGAGTCCTCACACTGGCTGGGCACTTAGGCAAAGGAAGAGAACTTCTGCCTTCTCCTCCTTATATTTCTTTCCCTGCTCAGCTATCTTACTTCCTGGTTCAATACGCCTACAACTGTGATTAAAGGTGTGCCATCACCATCTGGCTCTGCTTGGCCATGAACTCACAGAGATCCAGAAGAGCTCTGCTTCCCAAGTGCTGAGAGTGAAGGCACTAGTCACCACTCCCTGAATTTCATAGCCTGGCTCTGTCCTCTCATATTTCAGGCTATTTTTATTAAATATACCACCACATATCTCCATTGTATCAAAAGTTAAAAGGCTATAACTAATATAAGAAAAAATATATACAATCAGCAAAATAACTACATAAAATATATACAAACAAATTATATCAATAATGTCCAATCCATTAATAATTGACAAATTCAAAGAAAATATTCCATCATTTATCCTATTTTGGTGAGTCCCAAGAATGATACCTCATTCACTTTCTATCTAACTTGTATTACTAACTGAAAACTAGCTTTTGATGTCTCTCAAATGTATATACTTTATATCTCTGAGTAAGTTTCTTTCCTGAATCTGTAACTAGGAAAACTACAAATATAAGTATCTAATCTTCCACTCCTTCAGAGACTTGAGAAGACAATAATATTAACTAAGTAAACAAAAAGTGTAAATAAGCAACTTTCAAAAAAAATGTAAAAGAAAAAAAAAGGACAGAAATGTCTGGCTGCCTGCACAATCACCCAAAGTCTTCTCCAGCATTAGGGCATCCATCTTTGGCCTACAGGCCTAGCATATCTGACAGATATATCTGTGAATCAGGATATTCTTAAAGACCTTTTTACCTTGTCCTGGCAAGGTTTTCTGGTTCTTTTTGGTGTGTCCAGCTTGTCTATTATAGACATCGTACTATCAGCAATTGAAGAAAGAACACTTTCTTGCCCATTGGCTAACTTTTGCCACAAAGAAAGTCAACTTCATATAGAGTTTCTTCGATACCCATCATCTTCTCTGAGGTAGATTGGTGGTTCCAGGAACAGACATGTCTCATTGTCATAAAAATAAAAAACCTATATTATTAAAATATCATAAAGCCATATTCTATATCTATGAAGCACTTGAAGATGAACCACCTATTTAAAATATATCTCTATTTGACCTTGAAAATCAATATGACTATAGGTTATATTGTAATAACTACTAAATTGAATTTCTTTATATCTTAATTAGTTGATAATAATAAGTTTCAAGAACTAGTAATTTGTATTAATTGTTAAATAAGCTACAATGGTATAGTACTTTGAACAAGAGTAGAAATATATACACAGTAAGAAAATTAAACTCGTTTGTATCAATATACACAATTTGTATATAATATACAAAATCTAATCCAATGTAAATTATTTAAAACTAGTAGTTGCATGTAAAATTAGATTAAACAATCTATCTTTATGTCTTATCATATATGTATCCCCTCTTTTTCTTTTTGTTCAAACAAAAACCCTGAATCTAATCTCCTTTTTAAGTTTTCTTTCTAACTGCTACCAGTAGCAACATATAACCAGTCATTCTAAATAATTACAATTACTTATAACCCATTAGAAGACCAAAAACCATGTATCCTAATTCTTTGGAATGTGGGTGTTGTGTTCTTAAATTTACTTCCTGTTGTCCGAGGGCAATGGCATCTTTAGGGGAGCCTGAAAAGAAAATTTGGATTAATGGCAAGATCTAGAATAGCTGTATCATTTGTTGTCCAGTCTGTAAATAATAACCAAGTGCAAAGTTTGTCTCATATCCTGACTAGAATAGTCTGTGAGGCTGAGTCATCTCAGCCAGCCACCTCAAAATTATCCTGAGCAGTTTGGAGTTCAAAGCCAATCTCTGGTTGGTTTTTGTCAACATAGTGGCACTGTCATAGCCCACAAGAAATCATCATTGTAGAGCCCTATCTTCCTTTGGGAGACTTGCAATTAGGCATTGTCATGGTTCACTGAGGGAAACTGGTAAGACACTTAAACCCCAAACAATGTACAGGAAGCTAGATAAAGCCTTTTTCTAGAATTAATTAGTACTCTCTATAAACATTAATATTGCAACAAAATGTTTCATATATATACATATTATTCTTATAAATTGTGATATAAATGTTATATGCTATAAGATTAGTAGCAATAGAATAGTCCAGTAATTTTGGTTTTTTTCTGAACCATATCAGGTGGTTCTTCTGATATGATATAGAGATTTTTACATTATCCTTTAACAAGCATGCTTGGTTTAGAGGAGAGAGCCACACTGTAACTCCAAAGCCAGCCTTAATTTATAATTAAACTGAGACTCCAACTTTTCTTAGAAGTAAAGAGATATAAATGTTAGGCAGTGAAATTTGACCCTATAGAGTTTATTGGTATCAACAGGTTCAATTTTTCATTGTTTATAGTTTTTTTTCTGGATATCCTTCCCTTCTGCTTTAGACATCTAGATGTCCAAAATTTTTTGACTTCTTAAAAATGAGTATTTCTAGTTTTCTGTAAAGATAAAAAGAAAACCCTGCTCTGAATCCTTGTTTACTAAGGTGTTTCTTGCAATTCAATGAATCAACAATCACTGTATGAGCCATTATTTCTCCTTATCAAGAAATTTCTCCAAGAATCCAGTCTTTATTAATTTTGATGGTATCCATAGGCTTCTCTTTAACTGTGGAAACAAATGCAATACCCCTTCCCCAATGTAGCACATATTTTGGTTTGCATTTTGAGGTCAATACATCTTTAAACAGGCTGATTTAGCTTAGTAACTTTTCTCTATAAGCCCAATGCCTTTCTACAGCTGTTGTTCCTTTTTGATTAGAATGGAGAAAATTCAAAGTTAATAAAACATTATGTAGTATATTTGGGGGGTCTTTATTACTCCTTTCTGTTTATTTAGCATATCCTTTAGAGTTTGATTTGATAATTTTATAACTGCTTGCCCTGTAGAATTGTAATGTGTTTTATATTATAATAAGAAAAAACTCTTTCATTTTACTAGAGACATATACTGGAGAATTGTCAGTCTTAATTTGTACAGGTATTTCCATGATGGCCATAACTTCTAGCAAATGTGTGACTATAGAATCATTCTTTTTTGATCTCAAAGCAGTTGCCCACTAAAATCCTGAAAATATATCTATTGTATGGTATATATATTTTAATTTTCCAAATTCTGTAAAATAAAACACATCTATCTTCCAAATTTCATTTCTATGTATACCTTTAGGATTATTTCCTGCTGGTAATGGAGTTTGGTTATAGAAGGAAGAGGTGAACATCTTTTTCCAATTTCTTTGGTTTGTTTCTAGGTGATGAAGAAATTATTTATTAAACCTTTGCTACTGACTTGATGCTTTTTATAAAACTCTAAGGCCTCTAGCACATTAATAATTTATCAATTTTATTATTACCTTGTGCTAAAGGGCCTGGCAGTATTGTATGGGATCAGATATGTGTTATATAGAAGGGATGAATCCTATTCCTGATTATTTCTTGTAACAGAATAAATAATCAAGTTAGTTCAGATTCATAAGGAATAAGGTCAGCAGTTTCAATGTATAAAACAACTCTTTTTGCATACTGAGGGTCAGTGACTGTGTTGTCATGTAACATCATGATGGTATGCATACAATTATGCATCATGATAGCATATAATTCTCACTTTTCAACAGAATTATAAGGGTTATGAGCCACTTTACATAAATATTCTGATTTGTGACATGCCTTTTTCTGATTTTTTGCATCTGTATAAAATGTAGAGGCTCCAGAAATTGGTCTTCCTCCTACAACATGAAGCAGAATTCAGTTAGTTCCTTTTTTAAGTTAAACTCTTTTGCTTTGGGATATCTACTGTTAATCTCTCCCCCCAAAATTACTGGAAGTTCTTCTCTGAGGTCCACTTTCTACCCATCATTGGTCAATTTCTTCATTAGTTAAAGGTTCGATTTCTGCTGTGTCATTCCTGTCAATTGACAAAGTTTGATTTTCCTTTAAAAATAAAATCAGAGTTCCTTTTCACATATGTCTTTAATTTCTTATTCAGTTTATGTGGTAGAAATATTCATTCTAATATAATATTTTCTTTTTACATTAATATTTCTATAGGAGAATGCTTAGAAGATAAAATTACCAGAATGCAATTAAGGTCTGGCTCCACATTTGCATCCTGTAATTTCTTTTCTACCAAAGCCAATTATCTCTCAGCTTCAGCTGACAATTCTCTTGGACTATTTAAGTCCTTGTCACCATGTAAGGTTTTGAATAAATTATCCAGTTCATGGGTTTTTTTTTTTTTTAATCCCAGCAGTGGGCCATATGTTGAAAATGTCTCCTAGCAATCTTTGGAAACCATTAAAAATTTATAATCAGTCCTTTCTAATTTGCACCTTTTGGGGTCTATTTTTTTGTAGACCTACTTTATACCCTAAATAATTAAAAGAATCTCTTCTTTGGATTTTTTCAGAAGCAGTTTGTAAACCCCAAACAGGCATTTTTTTTTCACTTCTTCAAACATTCTTTCTAAGGTATTTATATTTGAGTCAGCCAATAAGATATCATCTATGTAGTGGTAAATGATAGATTGTGAAAATTACTTATATATCACTTCAATGGCTAGTATAAAATATTAACACAAAGTGAGCTATTTAATATTTCCTGTTGAGCCATTCATTTATATTTCTTTCTGGAGAATTATAATAACTGGGCACTATAAAGGCAATTTTTTCTTTGTCTTTTTCCTTATAGTGGTATAGTGAAAAACATCTTTTAAGTCAATAACTAGGATAGGCTAGTCTTTAGGTAACAGAGAAGGCAAAGGAATTTTAGATTGTAGAGTGCCTGAATCACCTTGTTTACTGCTATTAGATCTGTTACCATTTTCCATTTCCAATATTTTTGGATAACAAATACAGAAGAATTCCAAGTATTGGTTGATTCTTCAATATGCTAAGCATTTAACTGTTTCTGTACAAGCTGTTATATTTCTCCTTTGTTAAAGGGAATTGATTAATCCATTTAGGCTTACCTCTTAACCATTTTAAAGGTAGAGCTGCTGGTGGTTTTGAAAGATCAGTAGCTGTTGTGCCTTGTTTTTTTACAACCTGAATGGTTGGTGATGTTTCTCACAATACTTTCTAGTATTTTTTTCATAGACATATGTAAGTTTATACTTCGTTTATAAGATTGGAGAAATGCTAACCTTATTATTCCATTGTAATAAATCTCATCTTCATAAATGCATGGCAATGTTCACCACATCTGGCTTTAATTATCCTCCCTGTCCTTCTAGTCCTATACAGTCTAGCCAGCCCATGCTCTGTTTTACATGGGATAAAGTTCCAATTCCCAGAAGCTAAACATTCACCTCCTTAACAACCAATTTAGATGCCAAGATTCTGACGAAATTATTGATATATCTATACCTTTGTCTACCAGGACCATCAATGATGACATCATTTATTTATATTTTTATTTTTGTCTTAATTCATTCATAGAAGTTGCCAAAATATTTGCTTTATGGTTTTTCCTAATTTTTTCTTCTCTTTTCTATGGCTGTTCTGTTATCCAGAGCAGTGTGATTTTTTTTTTTAGAATAGGCTTTAGGTCCTTTAATTCCTCTGGGATGATGTTTCCTTCAGAATGATAGAATAAGACTGAAGTGGACTTGATATGGGGGCCTGAAAATGCCCCCTCAGGGCATTTCCCAAAGATAAAAAGTTACCTTGTCTGTTTCTTGTTGACTGAACTCAGTGGTTCACTGCCTGCCTTTGTCACAACTTCTGCATATTCCAGAAGGGAGTTGCATGCTTTTGGGGTTATTCTTAGCAAAGACATTGTTTATGGGAACACATTGTTTATAATCCATTTTTAGGTGACCTTGCTTCTCACAGCTGTAATATTTGATATTTTAATTTTTCTTCAAAGTTCTAGAAATAACCTCACCTATCCAATTGTCATAGTTATGATTCTTATATTAATAGTATCCTGGATCCAATCCTCCAAGGGTGCTAATTTTGCCTTTAATGCTCTAATTTTGCTTTTGTACCATGAGTTAGCATTTTCAAAAGCCAGACATTCAATTATTATTCTCATAGCCTCTGAATCTAGTATCATTCTATTTTCTGATGAAATCAATCTTTGTTAAAAAAAAAAAAAATTATAAAGGTTTCTTTTGGCCCTTAGATCACTTTTATAAAAAAAAAAAAAAAATCAATGTTCCTTTCTACTTCTTCAATTCTAGTATTCAAGGCTGCTATTCTGCATAAATCCAGGGTATGGTTTTCCTATAAAGATTATCTGTCTACATTAGCATAATCTCCCTCCTCAAGAAGTTGGTCTTGGAATATTTATATTCCTTTAATTCTTCTGAATTGTTCTCTGATTTTGGCTTCACCCTTCTACCAGGTACTCCACTGTAATTGAGGTTCAGCTTCTAGAACTTTTCTAACCATATCTGTCTAGTCTTTAGGTATAATTCTATTGTAAGTTGAATAGGAATTTAACATTTGCTTTACAGATGGTGAGTACATGCTATATATGGTGATTGCTTCCTTAAATCTCCTTAAATATAACATTTGCACAGGAGATGATCAGTTCTTGGATGGTTTCTATCATTTGGAAATTTCTGTAAGTTTACTGGATATATTAAGGTTGACTGTTTTAAAGCCTGAGGCTGTTTGTCTGTAACTTTATAAGGCAATGCTGAGATTGATGCTCCTTTAAATTCCTCTGTCTAGGTCTGACTATCTGTGATATGTTTTGACAAGGTTTTCTAATACTTGTATCTTACCACTCATATCAACCAACTTGATTCATATCAGCCAACTTGGCACTCATAGAAACCATTTTTTAAGACTAAAACAAGAATGATTAAACAAACAATATTTATGATAGTCATTATGTTAATCTATATTAATTATCCTCTCCTTTAATGGTTCCATATTTATATTGTCTAGAGTCATATTAAACAAAGACCAAATTCCAGCCATGTTAATATTTCCTGTTTTTAATGTGAAAAAACCCTTTCTCTATGTCTTAAACTAAATTCCCATTTTTAATAAATCCTAATTGACTTATTAAATTTTCTGTCAATTAGTATTTAGATGACTGTGAGGTAGGGCAGCTACCTAGTGAAGTAGCAGCTCAAAGAGAGGTTTCAGAAAAAAAAATCCACCAGGAGAGGGAAACCTCTATCTGAAAAACTCACCCACATGATCATGGAGAAGAAACAGTATGATGAGAATTGCATAACAGGCAGAGCAAGCTAAAGGTTAACTCTGAATGGAAAACCTAGGTAGCTGGATGTGATTCCAGCCACATGTAGCTCCAGCTAACAGGCAGCTTTTTTGTGAATTTGTTCCCCAAAAGTTGGGCACCTGATATTGCACAAATTCTAATTAGTATTACAATAAAACCTGAACCCAGATATTGGGGATATCAGAGAATCAGGGAGCAAACCGTAGCCAATTCTCACTCAGCAAACTCCTCAGAACCAACAGGGTAAGTCCTGTCTCCATGAGTCCTCAGACTGACTGGGTGCACAAGCAAAAGGCAGAACTTCTGCCTTCTCTTCCCTATATTTCTTTTCTGCGTAGCTATCTTACTTTTTCATTTAACATGCCTAGTGCTAGGATTAAAGGTTGGTCCCATCACTGTCTGGCTCTGTTAGGCCTTGAACTCACAGAGAATCTCTGGCCCCAAGTACTAGAATTAAAGGCATGGGTTACCAGTTCCTGACCTTCATGGCTTGTATCTGTCCTCTGATATGTTTTTTTTATTAAATATACCAAAGCAGGTTGTATGGTGTATGCATTTGCCAAGATGTGGAACATTTCACATTGAAGATACAACCACTTTATTGTATGTAATTTTATATAAATTTGAAAGTATATTAAAAGCTAAAGTCATGCAAAAATCTTTTATTTCTTTGTTGTAAATGTAATGGTTTCATAATCAGTATAGCATTCTGTAAGTTATGGTTCCAAGTATTATAAAAACTATTTTCTAGCAATTGATTATATAGAAGAATTAATATTTAGTGAGGGGTTTATATGAAATATTCACTGATACGAGATTGAACCTTAGGGCAATTCTTGGATGGTTGAAATGTCCCATACAGCAGCAGTGGCAACCTTCCCTCTGAGAACCTAGGGAACAAACAAGATGGACAGGCAGCATGCAACTGGTCTTCAAAAGGGGGGTGGCTATGCCCCACCCAGGGTCCTCCAGACCTCAAAGCCACACCTATAGGTCTCCCTCAGTAATGCCTGAACCCACCACAATAAGTTAAATTATAATAAGTAAAATACTGGTAAACTGACTTTCTAGGATGGGAGGATAGTAAGTTAGCAGATATATTCTGTCCTGCCTACAAGATAATGCTAGTATAATTGAGGCACAAAGCTTGTAGTAGCAATCAACCAATATCTGATTTGAATGAGAACCATTCCACAAGCTGGAACTCATGCCTGACAACTGCTTGAGTGAACAAGAACGTGAGACTTGATAACCAAGGGACTATATTAGGGTAAAACCAAATACTACTGTTACTAAAAATCAACAACAAAATCATAACAATAAAATGATTCCTAATGCCATTCAACTACGCTCATAGGTTGGTGACTTACTCAGTCATCACCAGAGAAACTTCATCACGCAACAGATGGAACAAACATAAAAACCCATAGTTATACAGTATGTAGACAGAGAGAAATCTTGGGACACTCAGTCCGAGATAGGATGTCTTCATCAAATCCCTCCACTCAGGGCTCAGGAAACTCCAAAGAAAAGGAGGCAGAAAAATTATAGGAGTCAAAGGAGATGGAGGACATCGAGAAAATTGGCCCTATAAAAGCATGATCAATATACATATGAATTCACAGAGAATGCAGTAGCATGCACAGGGCCCACAGGGATCTGTACCAGGTCCTGTGTTAATATTATGGCTTCCAGATTAGTTTGTTTTGTTTTTTTTTATGGGATTCCTGAATGTGAGAAGAAGTTGAGTTCTGATTATTGTTTCTTCTCGTAGGCTCTTTTCCTTCTGTTTGTTTTGTGCAATTCCAATATGTTAGTTATTATTTTATCATGTCATAATTATACCTTAGAAACCTGATGTTTTCAAATTAGAGACAGAAAGAGAGTCAGTCTAGATGAGAGGGTAGATGGGAAATAATTGATAAGAGTTAATGGGGGGAACCATAATCAGGATATATTATGTGAGAAAAATCTATTTTCAATTAAAAGGAAAAATGTTTTATCATGTACATGCTATTTTATACATCATATGCAGAAAATACCCTTAGTGAAGTTCTAAAGAATGCTAAATTGAATTAATTTTTTTTTCATTCTCTTAAAAAATAAGAAAGCGAGAATTTACAATTTGGTCTCTCATTGGGTTATCCATTAAATGACTAGTCAATCAACCCTGAAAGCCCACAAAAATCTCTCACTTTGATTTCCCTACTTATAGAAACAAGCCATTACTACTGCCCTTATTGTTGTTTTGTGAAAACTTAGAGATTGTTGCTATTGTTTGCCATAGTTTGAATATGGCATATTCCACACACACACATGTGTATGTGTGGAAGGCTTGATAGTTATTCTTTAGGAAAACTGTGAACTTCAGGAGATGAGGCCCTGAAGAAAGTAGGTCTATAGGAACTTGTCCTTGGAGATGTATCTTGTCTGTTTCCTTTTTGCCATGGGGTGAACGGTTTCTGCCACATGCTCCCATGGCCATGGTAGTTCATCACCACAAGCCCATAATAAGTAGAAGCAAAGGTACTGTGAAGCAAAGAAATGCTTCCTGTTTCCCTTAAGTTGTCTGTGTAAAGGATCTGTCATAATGATTAAAAATCTTCCTGATAGAATGGTTCCTGGAAAATCATCTGTAGAAAGACACAGGAAATGGCATAGTGAGCCACATGAAGTATGCATAATAGAAAGTGTTTTTTATTTCTCTACCAGGAAGCATTAGAAGAGATGATGTCCCATTGGCTCTTCCTTCCCAGGGAGACACGTTGGCCAGAGAAACTGTGGGCAGCTCAGTCCCAGAAACCAGAATATAAAAGAAAGGAAGGAAGGAAGGAAGGAAGGAAGGAAGGAAGGAAGGAAGGAAGGAAGGAAGGAAGGAAGGAAGGAAGGAAGGAAGGAAGGAAGGAAGGCACTAGCCACACAGCTCAGCCCCACGTTCCCAGGAAGCACTCTGGGTCTGCTGCCAGACTCAGAGAAAACAGTAACTGTAAACCTTTTTTCCTTGGGAGAAAGAATGCAGTGGGACATCACCTCTTCTAACACTCCTCTTTCATCTTAATCCTGGAAGCACCCTCACACACATACACAGACAAAAAAGTGTACACCCCTGAGCCCCATATTTACCCATACACAGTTATATGGGTACCTATCCACATCAGAAGTTAGCCAATGTAGAAGCAATGGCTATTATGTTTAAATCTGATTTAAAAAGTGATAGAACCATGGTGTTTATTTTAGCTGTATTGTCTACATAACCTCTAGGTCTCAAGACACTATTTTTTACAGCATTTCTTGATATACTCCCATGACAGGTACTACTAATCAAACATTAAGGATTAAAAAAAAAACCATGAAACTTAAAATTAATTTACTTGAGGGGCTAGAATGGGTTAAGGACACCAGGAGAACACAGCCCACAGAGTCAGCATAGAGGCTTACGGGGACTGAAGCAGCATGCATTGAGCCTACATTGGTCTGCTCTAGGTAGGTTCTCTGTATACATGCTGTGGTTGTTTAGCTTGGGGTTCTTATGGGACTCCTAACATGGGAGTGGCAGTGTCTCCAATTCTCTTGCCTGCTCTTGGGAACCTTTTTCTTCTATTGTGTTGCCTCGCCCAGCCTTGATGTGAGAGATTGTGTCTATTCTTACTGCAGTTTGATATGTGGTGTTCAGTTGATATCATTGGGAGGCCTGTTCTTTTCTTAAGGGAAACTGAGGAGTGGACGGGGTGGGGGTGGTGGATAGGGAAGCATAAAGGAGGGGAGGCATTGTTTCATTCTGACTATAAGGAGGCTGCTTTCTGATATATTGTATGAAAGAAAAATTTAAAAAGGAAAAAGAAAATAATTTATTTTGCACTTTTACAACTCTGTTAAATCAGTTATCCAAATCTGTTGAAACAGCTATATTAGATTTAAATCCATGCAAGCAATATATTAATCTAATTCCAGGACATTGAAATTTCATTGCCTCTAGGTACATCTTAAATAATGTATAAAATAGAATTTCCTACTCAATGCCTTTTATACAAATATTAGGCATATTTTTTTTTGTTGCTGGTCTTATAAATTCAAGTTTTACTAAGTAAAATAATGTGGCCTGCAGATGTTTATATACACACACATCACGGACACATACACACATATGCATATTATGAAAATGCTCAATGTAGCTTATATTTACTGAAAATTTGTGACATGTAAGGCCTTATGCTACATACACTACATAACATGTCTTTTTCACACTAAATGGGAGGGAAAGAAACAGAAAAGCAATTTCTATTTATAGCTGAGACAATGAGAGAGATTGATTTGGTTTTGATAGTCTAACTATTGAAAAGGAAACTGAGCAGCTCTGAAGACAAATATCTGACACAAAGCCTTTCAGGCTACAGCTTTGCCATCACCCTTGCATTTCCTTGTGTATCTCCTACCTCCTTGAAAGGGTCGTTAAGAATATGGCCACACTAAGTAGGCAGACAGTCAATTCAGTATGCCAGGTTTCAACAAAAAGAGAGAAATGTCAGTTGAAAATTAAATTTTTGCTAAAAGCTCAAATATGTCACTCAAATATGGTCGCTTATGCCAAACTCAGATATCGGTGACCTCCCAGAACACTATGGAAGGAAACAGCCTGGGGCACAGAAACACAAGCTATGCTACAAGATGTGTTCCCAACTGAGTCTCTAACTTGAGCTCTGTGTATCAAATAAGTAAGCTCACTGTGACAGGCATGTTTGTGTCACTTGTGAGCCAGCCAAGACTCCATCAACCTTGTTTGCCAAATTAAATGCTCTGACAAGGTCACCAGCAAAGTCGCCTTTGGTGATTGCATGCAGATGGTTGCTCGGTAAGGGCTTGCAGCTCTGTGCACAGATGCCAGAGACTGGTGTACAGGGAACCATCCTAGAGTTGGGAGCTGCCTTATTATCTACCACAGACATCCTAGGAGCAATCACTTTATTACTAATGGAGGCCAATTTATCAAGAACAGAATGAAGAATGTGCTTGCAGCAGACAGGAGTCACATTCTAATCTCTAGCTGAACCTAATGATTCTGATTCAGAAACTCAAATTAATGCTCACATAACTGGGCTCTAAATTAATGCCAGTAATAAATAAGTAAATAGCACATTTTCTTTCTTCCAGAATCACATGACAGCCCTGTGAACAAGGGAATAAACATGCTTGGTAATTAATTTGTGAGTGATTGTGTTTCCAATCTAAGAATATTATTTAATCATCATAATGAGAAATAACTTAAGAGCTCATATTCTATCACTGTACATGTCACAAGCTGGGAGGGTTCAATATGGCAGTGTCTCAGCATTTCATCACACACCTAGAACACTCAGCAAATGCTTGGATGTAGAGAAAAAAATTCAGACTTTGAAAGTTCATTTTAAGGAAGAGAAATGGTCTTTTGCTATCTATCTGGCTCCATCTATTTTTCTAGATCACTAACTTCTTCTGCTACACAAGGGAATCTTTAAAAATAGAATCCATTTATCCCCAAACAGAAATAGAAGCACCTGAACCTAAATAGCTGTTTCCTCTCTTATTCCTTGAGCCTGAATTACCTAAAAGCAAGGTAGAAAGACAATGATGACTTACAAACTATTGCTTTAAGAGAGTATGTAGTAAAAGGAGTTGCCATGGCTTTTCATGCACAATTTATGTTCCCAGCAACTTCACTGGGGAAGAATTTACACTGTATTCATCCATTACAAATATATGTCAGTGATTTTCAGAAAACTTGAAGAGTTGAACATTATCCCTCAAAAGCTAATTTCTGAGCTTCATTTACTCTGGCTTAATTACTGTTCTATTGTTGTGATGGAAGAAATTACCAAGGCAACTTATAAAAGAAAGCATTTAACTGTGGGCTTCCTTTCAGTTTTGAAGGATTAGTCCATGATCATCATAGTAGGCAACATGGTAGCAGCAGGCATGGCTCTGGAACAGTAGCTAACAGCTTATAGCTGATCTACAAGCAGCAGGCAGAAAGAGAGAGAATGGGCTTAGTATGGGCTTTGTAAACCTCAAAGACCACCCCTAATGACACACCTTTTCCAGGAAGGCCACACCTACCAGTACTTTCCATACAATTGAACTGGGAAACAAGCATTCAAATATATAACTCTGTGGAAGCAATTTTTACTCAGGTCACCCCATATCACAAATGGCTTCCTTTCCATTTTATACTACTCCTCTGCAATCACTGTTCTGTTTTTTCTATGTAGAGAACTACCTTTCCTGAGAAAGTCATGTAAAGAAAAGTGTAGGCTTTTGCAGATTATTTAATGTAAGGGTTTTAAGGCTTGTCCTCATTAAAGCAAATAAAAACAGCTCTGTTTTTCTTATGAGTTAAATAGTACCCTCGCTGTACAGATATAATGCACTTTGCTTATCTAGTTGTTAGAAATAAACATGGGGTCACAAAGAAAGAGACCATGATTCCAACCGCAGTGTCTTGACGAGGAAAATTATACTCTTGATCAAGAGTATACACTCAGGAAGTTGTCGCACAAAGAGACAGGAAGTGCACTGATTTTTATTCTAAGGAAGGTTTTGCCTGTGTCTTTTCCCCATTGGCAGGGGTCTGACCTCACATACTCAGTTGGCTAGTCTGAAAAGAATTAGTACATAGAAATGAAATAGGGGAAAGAAATCATTGCTTCAAAAGATCACTGCTCTAGGCCGTCAAATTTCTAGAACAGAGTGGTGGGCCTTTGGGTAACAAAAGTTTTTCTGAGTGAGGCGATGTTGTTTTAACTTTGGCTCAGTGAATTATTCTCATTCTGCTTTTTTGAGCCACCAAAGTCACCATTTGTTTCTCTGACAGTGGCCCAACCACTCAGGGTGAAATCTGGTGGGAATTCTGTTCCAGCAGGCACTGGCTCTGTTACTGCCGCTAAAAATTGTGTCAACTAAATCTCTATTGTTGTGTTTATAAATAAGACTTGAGGTTCAAAAGCTGGTATAAAAGCCTGCTAGCTTCAAGAGAGGCTGAGTAGCACCTAGCTAATCTTCTCTCCTTGCTGGCATCTCCCAAAGAAAGTGGTCTTCCACCAAACAAAAAAGTCACCAGTCCAAATCCCTCCCTACTACTTCCTGTGTCATCTGTCTTTCCCAGATGCCCTCTGATGCACTATCATCACTTCCTGTCAAGGAGCTGCTAACTCAGCCTCCTGATGCAAATTTAGGGTTTACGGTGTGATGAAACATTTCTCAACAGGGAGGATTAAAACTTTTAAAATTCTTACAAGGTGGAGGAGACAAAAAAATCTGAATTCTTTGTTCTAAACACAAGTTTTATAATATTTGATAGAAAAGACTCATTGTGATAATTTATTGCATATTTAATAAAAATAGCCTGAAATACCAAAGGACACGGCCTCCCAGAGTGCCAAGCCATAAAAGTCAGAGAGTGTTTACCTATGCCTTTAATCCCAGCACCCCAGAGGCAGAGATGCCCTGGATCTCTGTGAGTTCAAGGCCAGGCAATGGTGGCCCACACATTTAATTCTAGCCCTAGGAAAGTTAAACCAGGAATGAGATAGCTGGGTGGGGAGAGGAAGTTAAAGATAAAGAGGGCAAAAGCCCTTCCCTATGCCTTTGTTCCCTGTCAGCAAAAGACTCAGGGGCATTTTGTCAGAGGATTAATGCAGACAGGACCTACCCTTTTCAGCTTGGGGATTTGGCTTGGTGAAAAGTGGCTGTGGCTTGTTTCTCTGTCTCTTGATATTTCAGCTTTCCCCCCAATATCTGGCTTTGGGTATTTATTATAATACTAAATAGAATTCATGCAATAACTCATATTTGATATTTCTTATGCTAGTAAACAACTGATAGATATTCAAGTTGTATGATTTCTAGTGTGAAATAACTATAGATACCACCACCCAAAACATCAGTATACAGCTTTATGTAGACATTTGGGGTTGGTTCACTTGGGTAGACATACACACACAAAGTAATTACTGAGTTGTATGGGTTTTTTGCTAAATTTTTAAGAAATAATACAAAATGTTTTCCAATGTAGTCATTAAAAGTCTCCCAACAACAACAACAAATCCCAGAGCCAAATGATTTTAACACAGCAATCTACTAAACTTTTAGAGAAGAGTTAATACTAGTACTCCCCAAATGATTTCACAAAATAGAATAAAAAGAAACATCACCAAATTCATTTTATGAGATCATAGTTACCCTGATATGAAAACCACATATGACCCCACAAAGAAAGAATGTCTTTTGGACATAGTTGCAAATATTTTTAATAAAATTTTAGCAGACAAAATCAAAGAATAAATAAAAAAAATCATCCATCATGATCAAGTAGGTTTTATCCCAGAGATGTAGGGATGGTTCAATATAAAGAATTAATAAATATAATTCATCATATTAAAAAACCACATGATCATCTCATTAGATGTAGAAAAGTTCTTTGACAAAAATTCAACACTCCTTTGTGATTAAATTTCTGGAGAGCTTAGGGAACATTCATGTGGAACATTCATGAACATAAAGGTAGTTTACAGAAAACCCATAGCCAGCATCAACTTAAATGGAGAGAAACTCAAAACAATTCCACTAAAATCAAAACAGAACAAGAATCCATACTTGAAGTCTTAGCTAGAGCAATGACCAACTAAGGGAGATCAAGGGGACACAAATTGAAAAAGAAGGAATCAAAGTATCTTTATTTGCAGATGATATGATAGTATACATAAGTGACCCTTAAAATTGCACCAAAAAAACTTCTACAGCTGACAAACACTTTCAGCAAAGCATGTGGATATAAAATTAACTCATTAACTCAAAATGTAGT
The DNA here is from genome assembly GCA_033318265.1 of Phyllotis vaccarum. Lineage (NCBI taxonomy): Eukaryota > Metazoa > Chordata > Mammalia > Rodentia > Cricetidae > Phyllotis > Phyllotis vaccarum. Next base: position 100,902,654 of record JARWLC010000005.1, on the reverse strand, counting down.
ATCCCTCCTATATACAAATGACACCTTTTACAACATAAAACATCATGGATGTCATTTTTAGCCAAGCAAAAGACTTGCATGATAAACATTTTATAAGATTGAGACTCAAGTAGCTGAGAAACACGTAAAGAAATGTTAAATATCCTTAGCCATCAGAAAAAAATGAAAATCAAACCTACTTTGATATTCCTTCTACCTGTCTGAGTGGGTAAGATCAATAAAACAGCTCACGCTGCTAAAGATGTAGGGTAAGGGAAACATGCATCCATTTCTGGTGGACTATAAATTTGTACAGTTACTATGAAAATCATTGTGGTGATTACTCAGGCAAATGGGAATTAATCTACCTCAGTATCTATACCACCCTGGGGCATATGCTCAAATTATGTTCCATCCTACCACAAGGACGCTTATACAACATAATAGCCATAAATTGGAAAAAGAAACAAAAACAAAAACAACCTTGATGTTCCTTGACAGGTGAGTGGATAAAAAAAATGTGGTACATTTACAAAATAGAATATTACTCAGCTGTTGAAAAAATGATTTTTGTAGGTAAATAGATGGAACTAGAAAAAAAACATCTGGAGTGTGGTAATTTAGGCCTAGAAAGACAAATATGATATGTATTTGCTTATATGTGGATATTAGCTGTTAAATCAATGATAAACAAGCTACCATCTATAAAACTGCAGAGGTTTTGTATAAATTAAGGGACTAAAATAGGCAGGTAAATCTCCCTAAAAAAGGGAGTAGATAATTACGGATGGGGAGGGCTGAAATGGTAGGATTCACTGGAGAAGGAATAGGAGAGAAGACTGAGGGAAGGATTATGGGAAGGGACATCTAAAACAGAACAGTTTGATGGGTGGTATGGAAACCCAATACAGTAGAAGCTTCCTAAAAAATAGACATATATGAAGGAGAGCTAAATAAAATTGCCAAATAATGGGGGAGACAGAGCCCCAAATGGCATCTCCTGTCACCAAATGAAGTGTCCAGTACCAGGGATCGGCCACAACTAATTCAGTTGTTGGCCAAAGGAATCCCCTGGGAACTCCTAAACAACCCAGGCTGTTGCCAAGATGATAGGTTGCTTTCCACAAAGTGACAACATGAACCCAGTGCTGAAGACAAAACCTACACAACTCATTGAACATAACATAAGTCAAGCTGATCTATGTTCTAGTATAATAAGGTGCTTTGTGTGCTACTAAAAAAAAAAAAAATGTAAATAACAACCTAGCCACAAAACCCTTGGATCAACAATGTTGACCGACCTGTAAAATAACCATTATGACTTTCCCAAAGTTAAATTGTTACATGTGTAAACTCCTCTGGCATGATACAAGTAAACAAATATTTTTCAGGCAGGAAAATGGTAAGTCAGTGAATATATGTCACCCTGCCTACAAGATATGCTAGTGCAAAGGGTAAAAACTTGTGGGAGTAACCAGCCAATATCTAATTTTGCTTAAGGATTACTCCATGAGATGGCACCCATGCCTGACATTGCTTGGGTGACCAAAAACATGAGAATAAACAGTCCAGGGACACTGGGTAAAACCAAATACTACCATTCTACTAAAGTAATAAAATGACTCTAATGACATTATGCTATATTCTAGATCAGTGCCTTGCTCTTCCATCATCATAGATGCTTCCTCCTATAGCAGATAGGAATACATACAAAAACCACAGCCGGACATTATCTAGAATGTAAGAGACCTTTGAACACTCTACCATACAAATTTCTCTTTTCAGCCTCGGGGACCCTGTAGCAGAAAAGGCAGAAAGAGTATTAGAGGCAGAGGAGCCAGAGAATATCAAGGAGCCAAGATCCTCTAAATCAGCAGGATCAGTGCGCATAGAACTAACGGAGATTTAGGCGGCATGCACTTGTCTGTACCAGAGGGGTTCCTAGAACTGAGAGAAGTGGACACACATTCCCACTAACCTAGAAGCTAGCTCCCATTTATAACCACTTGAAAATAAAAATTTATTTAGTTTTCTCCAAGGCAGTCTCACTGGGGAAACAAGTTACTCTTAAGGGAAGACTACATGCCCAGCAGTAGATGGGCAACAGAAAATAAACTCAAAGGCATCTTTGAAGGTTCCCTGTCTCATAATGTCGTGTCAAAACACTTTTCAAGTTTATTTATTTTTATTTTATTTGTATATGTTCTCCTTTTGCCCACGGGTCCTTTGATATATATTATGGCTTCCATTTTAGTGTTTCTATGGGATTCCTGCGTGGATCTCTGCAGCTATATCTTTCTCTTGTGCCTTTTCTTGAAGTCCTTTTCTTGTTTGTTTTGTCCTATTCCAAGTGGCCATGTCCGGGGACAGCAGATGAACAGCTGAAGTTCAGGAAGTCAGTCAACCAGGAAGCTAAGCGCTGATGGGCAGGCTCAAATAGGCAAGGCTCTGAGTGTAGGCCCAGAATGTCTATTGCTACTGCTGTGTCTTCACATGTTTGCTGCTGCCATTTTTCTCTGTTATCTGGCATAGTGTGAATGGATGGGGAGATCCCCACTGCCTATAATGCAGTGTGATTATCTCATGGGAACATCCCATTCTACCGGGCATTTTTTAATTTGTGAATTATTATGAAGATGATTTCCTCCTTACCTGTGCTGTTTAACTGAAACAATGATTTTTATACAATAGTATTATTAGCTTAAATAGGATTTTGATGATTGAGGGGTCTTTAATAAGTATAGTAAAGGATTATAAATACAGTAAGGTTAGGCTAACTTAGTAGAAAAACTAGTATAAGTAGGCAAGATATGGTGTTGTCCCCATCCCTGATAAACTAGGGGCTGCGGAGGATAGAAAATAGAACAAGGAAATATACTGCTAGTGTCTCTTGAGGAGCTATATAGACTGTGGCTTAAGATAATGACTAAGGAAAACAATGAGTCCCAGAAGGTAGGCTAGCTCAAGTTCTTTTAGTCTTCATGTTGAGAGACGTGTCCACAGATTTTGGTGTGCATCATAGCTGAAACAAAGCTTTAAAACATGACTTAAAGTTTGATTAAAATGTTTTGTTGTTGTTGTTGTTAGCTTTGAGGCATATTGTTGAGTGGGGGACTTACTGAGGTCAGGAAACAAAACAACGGCAGCCTGGCTATTGCTGGCTGTTCTACTTTTCTTGCTAAAATGGGTTGGTGATTAATTTCTTGTACCCATTTCTGCCCTCAGCTTCCTGATGTACAAATCTCTTGATGAATGAATGGGTAGGCACCCTAAAGATTAAAGTAGAGATAAATGATTTTTTATATATATATAAATGTTTAGGTTTGTGATTCCTTTAAGATTCCTCATAAGATTACCTTTTTGAGATAAGTAATAAAATGATTGGTCTTTTCTTTGTAATCCCAAAAGGCAGTCTTCCAGGAAAGAAGTGGTTAAGAAAAGTACCTTTCTTGTTTACACTCTTAATGTACAGCAAGTTGCTTGGACATGAATGTATGCAGGTTCTTGGAAAACTTGTTTCTCACTTGTAATGAGTAAAATGTTTAATCATGTAAGGGTTATGGAAAACATGCTGCTTTTTATTTGTATTCCTTGTAGCCATTCACTTGAAAGATAAAATGTAACCATATTCAAATGTTTATATTGCTTAAAAGATTCTCCTGCTGTAAGGGGAAACATACAATGCATGAGAAAAGAAAACACCAGAAGGGATGTAAAAGGAAAGCTAGAAGGAAGACAAAAGGACAGACATTAGGGAACAAGAAAAACAGAACAGAAAAGAAATCGAGTAGAACAAGCAACAAAAAGCATATTGGCCCTCAGAGAAACCCTCATGTGTCTGTCTGTCCAGTAGTTCACCTGCTCTGCATTTCCTCTTCAGTTTCTCTGACCTGCTGAAGGCTTGCCATAGGTGATCCTGACATGCTAAAAGTATATGCATGTCTGTGTGCATGTGTGTGTGTGTGTGTGTGTGTGTGTGTGTGTGTGTGTGTGTGTGTGTGTTTCACCTGTGTATGTCTTGATTAGATGTATATCAGCATTTTGGCTTACTTGGAAACCTTGTCCCTTCTATCTGGCTTTCACAGAGCTGGAAGGTGCTATGCATGCCACTGGGTAAGAAAAGTAATAATTAGCCTTGCCTACCTATGAATCCTGTAAGCTAAAATAATAACTGGGCTAACAAGATATGTCCACTGGTGCAAGTAGCATAAACATCATGGGAATAACTAAGTACTTCCTTATTGGATTTAAATATAACACTGCATACATCCAGCATGGTGGTTAATGCCTTTTATGAATTAAAGAAAGAAGAAACATAAGTTCAAAAGAATTTTCAAATACATAATGTGTTCAAGGTCAATGTAATCTACAGAAGACCTCCCCCTCCCCTCCCCCTCCCCCTCCCTCTCCCCCTCCCCCCCCCTCTCTTTCTCTCTCTCTCATGTGCGCACACACACAAACACACACAGAAGAAGGAATGGAGTGAGGAGTGATGGAGGGAAAATAAAGCAGACATAGTTCTTTTCCAAATCTTTATGCTCACTTCTTCCTCCTTTTCTCTTTTCTCTTCTGCACGGTGATGTGGGAATGTCTTTCTGTATGCTGTGAATCTCAGTCTTTAAATAAAGGAGCTGTTTTGGCCCATGACAGGCACCATAGAAGAAGTAGGAGGAGAAATCAGAGCATAGGTAGAAGAAGCAGGGCAGAGTCAGGGAGACCAAGCTGGATGCCCAAGAAGAAGCATGTAAGAAACACAGGTGAGCCATAGGCCACGTGGCAGACAGATTAATGAGAATGGGTTAACTTAAGATGTAAGAGCAAGCTAGCAATGTGCCTGGGCCACAGGCTAAACAGCATAAAGTTAATATAAGTGTCTGAGTCATTTTGGGGCCTGAGCAGTGGCGGGCAGCTAAGGGTCTGGGGCTGCAGGTCTGTGGGTCTGGGCCTCTGGCTGCCCTGGACTGAGAAACCTCATTGCTACAGCACTGGTTTGCTTTTCTATTGCCACAAGAAACATCATGACCAAAAGTAATTTGAGGAGGAAAAGGGTTGTTTCAGCTTATAGATTACAGCTTACAAATCCTTCATGAAGGGAAGTCTGCATAGAAACCCAAGGAATAAATTTGGGGAAAAGAATTGAAGAAGAGGCCATGGGGAAATGCTGCTCACAGGCTTGTTCCCAGTGGCTTGCCTAGCCTGTTTTTGATACTCCCCAGGACCATCTGTCTAGACCAGGCCATCCAGCCTTAACAATTAAGCCAGAAAAGGCCTTACAGATTTGAGGAAAATCTAATGGAGGTGTTCTCTCAGTCCAAGTACTAGTTCCCAAATGACTCTGAACTAACCAGGACAACTTCTTCACAATTATTTTGTTTCTGTAGTCTCCAGTGACATCCTCTGGGCTGTTCCTCATCTAATTATTGTCTTCTTTTTTTCACAATCAACTTAGCTCAAGGTTTATTATCCCCAGCATTAATAGAAACTTCCACTCAGCTAGATGTGTAATAAAAGGTTTCTGGCCCAGACTTTTGGGCCAAGCCTCAAGGTTTAGACCCACAGACCCACAGACCCACAGAGACACACAGATACTTACAATAGTTTTAGGCTGATTGGCCTAAGGCCCAGGCATATAACTTGCTAACCCTTCATCTAACCCATGATTCTTATCCTGTTCAGCCATGGGGCTCAGTACCTTTTCTCAGAGCAGCATAGTTGTCCTCTGCTTCTTCTGGCTTGTATGGCAACTCTGAAGTCTTTGTGGCATTTCTGCTCTGTTCTTCCTGTTCCCAGAGTTTTCTTAATCTGTCTTAATCCTGTCTTAATCCTGTCTGCCTTTGGCCAATCAGCGTTTTTTATTAAATCAGTGGTTGGGACAATTATTTACAATATAACATTATAAATCCCCTACATAGATGAGTGTGGATAACTAGTCAGTCACATACCACAGGCTTCCAGTGTCTCCACTACACCATCTGTCAGGCTTCCCTTCAGTGGTTTTATGATCCCTAACTCCACCTCATTCCTTTTCTACCGAGTTTATCATTTTACCCACTGACTACCTGAGTGAAGGTTTCCCTCTCCACTTTATATAAAATCCCCCCAGCCCTAGAGGAGAAGCTGCTGCCTGTTCTGGGAGAGCTGCACTATCAACCCAGCTAGTTACAGAGAAGTCAGAAGAAGCCCTAAATGGGAATGTTGCATCCTTGCTATTCACTCATCAGGTTCCATATTCTTTAGCAATGAGTAATTCTCAATTAATCAGTTACTTTGTGCTGACTTCTTGAGCTCTGAAAGGGTTTTAGAAATTTTATCTAATTTCCCAATTTGTTTTTGAGGAAAATATGTACCAATTTCTTCGACTGAACCTTTGTGTACAATTCATATATAATTCTCTATCACCTCTTCATTGTACACGCCATATTGACCCTCCTGCTTCTCCAGTTTTGCCTTTTCAATGTTTCCTGCCTTCAGTTGCTATTTTCAGCTTGGTGCTGCATTTCCCTGTAAATGTTGAAATGAAGAAAATAGCACTATAGAAGGATAGAATACTGTAATTACAATGGCATGAAAAGCATCTGAAAGCAGACAGTGTGGACACATTAATGGAGATCCAGCTGGGTGTGAGTGTGAGTGACTGTTTTCCAATGAATCTGCTATAGTTAGATGATCATTATTGATAAATGATGGATACAGGGCTTCTTCCACCAAGAACTTGGAGATAAGGAGAATAAGATGCTAAGCCAGAAAGTAAATGTATAATTGTATAATTGGTCAAAACAAGAACACATAGAGAGGGAGAATACATGAAAGAATGGCTCACAAGTCAGTTAGTTCAATGGTAACTCAACACCTGTTGATATCACTAAGGATAAAACTCATGAGAGGCCAATCAAGCAGGCATGAAAAAGTGAGAATCAGAGACAGTGATAGCAGAATCCATTAAGCACAGCCTGGGAGAATGCAGTGGGATTATGTTACATTGTAAATAATTGTCCCATTTACTAGTTTAATTAAAATGCTGATTGGCTGAAGGAAGACAGAAAGTATGGGCAGGGCGGCCAGACTGGTAAAACTCTAAGAACTAGAACAACTGAGCACAGAAGCCAGAGAGACACCACAGAGAAAGCACGATGTGATGCCATCAGATGCAGAGGGAAAGAAGCTGAAATGCTGCTCTGAGAAAAGGTACTGAGCCGCATGGCTGAACAGGATGAGAATTATGGGTTAGTTTAAGAGTAAAGAGTTAGCAAGTTATATGCTTGAGCCCTGGGCCAATCGGCATAAAATTAATATAAGTGTCTGTGTTTCTGCAGGACAGCAGGTCAGAACCTCAGGGTTGGGCCTGAAAGGCTGGGCCAGAAACATAGTACTTCAGGAGGAGGCTATCACACTCCAGGTTAAGATATAGTTAGCCCTTCCTTGCAGGGTTAGCTGTGTCCTGTTGCTGGCTTTTCAGAGTCCAGTGTTACAATCAACTATCTCTAAGACTTAGCACATTCATCATCCCCATTACAGTTTGACTTCTAGGGAGCTTGCTTTGAGAGTCAAATTAACTGGTCACAGAACACCATTAGTCTATCTGTGTCCTGGTAAAATCCAACACAAGGACAATAGGAAACAAATGAGACTCTTTGCAAGTTCTGAATTCTGTGATCAGGCAGGCAGATATACCTGTAACTGACAGAGAGAGCGCCTCGGTGATTGAAATAATAGTGAAATAGAAAGAGAAGAACCACTTCATGGAGGCCAGCAAGATGGTTCAGGGGAAAAGGCACTGGCTGACAAGCCTGAGGACCTGAGTTCAATCCCCAGATCCTACATGGTAGAGAGAACTACTGACTCCTCAAGGTTGTCTTCTGACCTCCACATACATTCTTCCATGAAACTACTCCAGATAGATAGATAGATAGATAGTTAGATAGATAGATAGATAGATGATAGATAGATGATAGATAGATATAGATAGATAGGTAGATAGATGATAGATAGATAGATAGATAGATAGATAGATAGATAAATAGATAGATAGATGATAGATGGATGGATGGATAGATGATGGATAGATAGATGATGGATAGATTATAAATAGATAGATTATAGATGGATAGATAGACATAGATGATATTGTTTAATTAAAGAGTCATCAAATGGAGAGAATTGGCTGGCGGGATGATGTGTCAGACATGAGATGGAGGAAAGCTGGGAATCAGGAATGATGCTAGAGTTTTATGCCAGGTGTATGAGAAGATAATAGTTATAAATAGAAGACAGAAACAAAGAGGGATGTCTCCAGCTGGGGAATGACATAACTGATTTAGACAGGCTGGGTTGGAGTGAAGGTGGAACACATGTTAGAAATATCCAGAGCTGATGAAGAGGTGGAAGCCAATTCTCAGGAAGTAAGATGGTTAAAGAGATTTTGGTTCTGGATTTTGACCAGTAGTGGGGTGAGGACTTTGGCCTCTGGGAGAAAGAAGAACTTCACAAGAGTGTGGTCTACGAGTGCCCACATCTGGGAAGTGAGACATCTGGGGTAGAGGTCATGGAGCCTTATCTTCCTAAACAAAAGCACATTTGGATTCTTGTGTGGAGCTTCCTAAAATTGCAGGTGATTCGACTCCAACCCAGGCATGTGTTACCAGAAATTTCCAAAGATATAATCAGGAATCACTATTACAGTAAATTCCTTTTTTTGTAAAATTACATTTACTGATTTTGGGGGTGGGCGGGCTCAGGTTTAAATATCAGAAATTTGTTCTCTCTTTCTACCACATGGGTCCTAGGGATTGAACTTAGGTCCTCAATTTTGGGAGCAAATGCCTTTACCTTCTGAGTCACCTCATCAGTCTCTGGTTGGCTTTGGGTTGGGTGAGTTTGGTTTGTACGTGATTTGTTTTTTGAAACAAGGTCTTAAGACAAGCCAGCCTCAAACAGAGTTGAGGTTGCCCTGGAATTCCTGGGCCTCCTACATCATCTGTCTTAGGAGTGCCATCCTAGGAGGCAGATTTGAGTATGGCCTGCCATGTGTGCTTGTTGATGTTTTATTTCATTTTTATTTTATTTATTATTATCATTGTGTGTGCATAGTGTGTACATGTATATGTGTGAGTGTGTGTATGTGACTATGTGTGTGTATTTGTGCATAAGTGTGTGTGCACAATGTGTGAGTGTGTGTGTACATGATGTGTGTATATATGTGCCAGGATGTGCATGTGAAAGTCAGAGAACAAAATTCAGGAGTCAGTCTCTCCTTCCATAGTGGGATTCAGTGTCCTGGTTTGGTTTTTATTGCTGTGATAATGATTAAAGCCATTTGAGGAGGAAAGGGTTTATTTTGCTTTGAGTTGTAGTTTATCTGAAGGGAAGCCAAGACAGACTGAAGCAGAGACTTGAGAGGTGCAGATAATTGCCTTGCTCTTCATGATTTGTTCAGCCTGTTTACTTAAACAACCTGCCCAGAGGTGGTGCCAGAGAAAGTCACCCGACCCATAACCATTAATCAGAAAAATACCCCCACACGACTGCCTACAGGGCAGTCCAAGGCAGGTATTTTCTTAATTGAGGGTCCCTCTTCCCGTTATAATTTTAGCTTGTGTCAAGCTTCCAAAAACCCAAACCAGGACATCTGGGGATCAAATTCCACCAAATTTGCAAACAAGTGCTTTACCCTGCTGACCCATCTTGTGGGAATGAGTTCTCTTTTGATCCTTGTCATCCAACAAGCTTCCTCAGGAAAAATCTAATGCTTAAGCAACAATCTATAACAACCTCAGAAAAAAAACAGGAGAGTAGGTGGGAAGGGAAAGCATTGGAAATAAGCAAAAGATCTCTCATTTTGGAATAGAGAGATATGTAAGAAGCACAGAGTCAAAGAAAGTAGAACTCTTTGTGAATGATGGTAGGGATTGGTGACTGGAGATGAACTTTCTGAGTGGATAGAGCATTACAGAGCAGAAACAAAGGCTTAGAAATGACAAAGCTTGACTGAATGATCTGAGCTATGAGACATGGGCACAGCAAAATGGAGAAATAAAACATGCCTTCCAAGGCAGATATCTGAAAAGAAAGCCCTCCCTCCCACAACAACATTAGTTCTGGGTTGTGGTGTCATGTCTCAAGGTAGTCAAAGATCAATTCACAGAGGCTGCACATCTTCCTACTGGAAAAACCTTGGCAAACAAATTACATTTTGACAAGAAATTAAAATTATCCCCCCTCAGTTCACAGTTACATTCATTTTTACAATTATTTTACTGCCTATACTGTTCGGTGAAAGTAGGAATTAGCTCTGTATGTTTCTTCTTCAAGCACCGTATGGACTTGAAAGAAGAAAGTTTTGCTTGGCTTGATATGCCAGGATGCAGCCTGTCATTGTAGGGAATTTAAGACAGGTAAGTGTTCAGATTTTGGGTATTGGGTCGATATCCCAGGTAAAACAGAATGCAAGATAGCTTGAGTGTATAGGACCAGAAGGACAGAGAGGAATATTAAAACCATATGTGGCTGATATTGCTATAAATTTATGGGGATTAGATTTACTGTAACAGTGGAACACACAAATTAATATTCCTACATACACAGAAATAAACCATAAACTAGCACATGGTTCCAGAAGAGATATTAGAAGGTATTATGAGAAACAGTCACAGACCATTCAGGTTATAGAGAAACAAGGCAGAACAGCTGTTGATCTTTCAAAAACACCCACAGCACTACCTCTAAAATGACTAACAGAGAAGCCTATATGGGTTCATCAATGGTCTCTAACAAAAGAGAAATTGCAGGCCTTAGAGCAGCTGGTACAGGAGCAGTTAAATGCTCAGCATATAGAAGAATCAACCATACCTTAGAATTCTCCTGTATTTGTTCTTAAAAAGAAATATGGAAAGTGGAGAATGCTAACAGACCTAAGAGTGATAAACAAGGTGATCCAGCCAATGGGCTCTCTACAGTCTGGGATTCCTTTGCCTTCTCTGTTACCTACAGAATGGCCTATTATAGTTATTTTTTTTAAAAAAAAAAAAACTGTTTCTTTACAATACCCTTACAAAAACAAGACAAAGAAAAATTTGCCTTTACAGTGCCCACTTATAATAATTCTCAGCCTGTAAAAAAATTCCAGTGGAGGGTCCTCCCTCAAGGAATGCTGAATAGTCCTACTCTGTGCCAGTATTTTATACAAAAGCCAATAGAACAAATATGCAAGAAATTCCCACAATCTATAATTTATCATTACACGGATGACATCTTGTTGGCTGACTCAAATAACGATACCTTGGAAAAACTTTTTGAAGAAGTAAAAAGAATTTTGCCTGATTAGGGATTACAAATTGCCCCAGAAAAAATACAAAGAGGGGATTCCATTGATTATTTAGGCTATAAAATAGGCCAACAAAAAATTAAACCCCAAAAGGTACAGATCAGGAGAGACAGATTGAAGACACTTAATGATTTTCAAAGACTTCTAGGAGACATTGCCGACTTATGACCCACTATTGGAATGAAAAATGATGAATTGGATAATCTGTTCAAAACCTTAAATGGTGACAAGGACTTAAATAGTCTGAGAGAATTGTCACCCAAAGCAGAGAAAAAATTGGCTTTGGTGGAAAAAAAATTACAGGAGGCATATGTGGATCATGTAGATCCAGACCTTAATTGATTCTAGTTATCTTGCCCTCTAAGCATTCTCCTACAAGAATTTTAATGCAAAAGGAAAATGTTATATTGGAATGGATATTTCTTCCAAATAAACTGAGTAAGAAGTTAAAGACATATGTGGAAAAGATTTCTGAACTTATTTTTAAGGGAAAATTAAGACTTCATCAGTTGACAGAGATGGACCCAGCAGAAATTTTTGTAACTTTAACTAATGAAGAAATTGACCAATTTTGGGTAGAAAGTGAACCTTGGCAAAGAGCCTGCAGTAATTTTTTGGAAGATATTAACAAAAAATATCCTCAAAGCAAAAGTATTGAATTTCTAAAGAAAACTAATTGGATTCTTCCTCATATTGTATGATAAACCAATTTCCAGAGCCCCTACATTTTATACTGATGCAAAGAAATGAGGAAAGACAAGTTACAAATCAAAACATATAAGTAAAGTGGCTAAAAGCCCTTATAATTCTGTTCAAAAGTCAGAATTACATGTTATCATATGGTATTAATGGACTTTACTGAACCTCTTAACATAGTCACTGACTCTCAGTATGCAGAAAGAGTTGTTATACACATTGAAATGGCTGATTTTATTCATGATGAATCAGAATTAACTTCATTATTTATTCAAGTACAAGAAATAATCAGGACTAGAAATCATCTCTTCTATATAACACACATTTGATCCCATATGGGTCTGCCAGGTCTTTAGCACAAGGTAATGATGAAATTGATAAATTATTAATAGGGAATGTACTAGAGGCCTCAGAATTTCATAAAAAGCATCACACCAATAGGAAAGGATTAAAAAAAGATTTTTCTATCACTTGGCAACAAGCCAAAGAAATTGTAAAAAGGTGTCCCACCTGTTCTTTCTATAACCAAACTCCATTGCCAGCAGGAAGTAATCCTAAAGGTATACATAGAAATGAAATCTGGCAGATGGATGTATTTCATTTTACAGTATTTGGGAAATTAAGATATGTCTATCATACAATAGATATGTTTTCAGGATTTCAATGGGCAACTGCTTTGAGTTCAGAAAAGGCTGATTCTGTAATCACACATTTGCTAGAAGTTATGGTCATCGTGGAATGGCCTATATAAATTCAGACTGACAATGCTCTGGTATATTTCTCTAGTAAAATAAAACATTTTTTGCTTATTATAATATAAAGTATATTACAGGAATACCACACAATCCTACAGGGCAAGCAGTCATAGAGAGATCAAATTGAACTGTAAAGGATATGCTAAATTAACATAAAGGAATAACAAAGACCCCCAGAGATAGACTACATAATGCTTTATTAACTTTGAATTTTCTCAATGTTAATGAGAAAGGAACAACAGCTGCTGAAAGGCATTGGACTATACAAAAAAACAGCTGAACTAGATCAGCCTGTCTACTTCAAAGATGTACTAACCCCTGAATGGAATCCAGGGTATGTGCTATGTTGGGGAAGGGGTTTTCCCTGTGTTTTCACAGGTGAAGAGAAGTTATGGATACCATTAAAATTAATAAAGACTCGATTCGAACCAGAGAAACTTCATGAAACTAAGAATTGATAGCTCATCCACCCATATTACAATTCTTTCAGTTGTAAGAAAAAACAAAGGGTTGGGCAGGTTTCTGTTTTTGTCTTTACAGAAAACTGGAAATACCCATCTTCAAGAACTGAAAAGACCTTGGACATCTAGATATCTAAAGCAAAGGGGAGGCTATCCAGCAAAATTTGCAAGCAAAAGAATATGCTATCTATTGGTACCAGTATACTTCATAGAGTAAAATCTCATTGCTTAACCTCTACAATTTTTTTTGTTAGTTGAAGTCCCAATTTAATTATAATTTAAAGCTGGCTTTAGAGTTGGAGTGTGGCTCTCTCCTTCTCTAAACTCAAGCATACTTGTTAAAGGAAAATACAAGATCTCTGCATCATATCAGAAGAGCCACCTGATATGGGATAGAAGAATAACTAAAAATAAGGGACTATTCTATTGTTACTAATCCTATGCTGAATAAATTGTTATATGTTTAGTTTCCTGTACATTGTGTTGGTTTTTAGTCTCATCAGTTTTCTGCAGTGATCCAGGACAAGGCCTAATTGAGAACTGAAGTGTCCAAAAGGAAGATGGGGCCCCACAATGATGATTTCACATGAACTCTGACAAAGCCACTAGGCTAACAAACACCAATCAATGATCAGATTTGGACTACAAACTGCTCAGAACAATTTTGTGGCAGCTCGCTGAGATGAACCAGCTTCACAGACTACTATGGCCAGGACTTGAGACAAGCTGTGTGATTTCCTGTTATGCAGAGACTGGACAACAAATGACACAGCTACTTATTTCAGGAATTGACATTTAACAAAACTTTTCTTTTCAGGATCCCCAAAAGATGCCGTCGCCCCCAATCAGCAGGAAGTAAATTTAAGAACACAGCACTCACATTCTCAGGTGGTAAGGTAGGTTGGTTTTGGTTGTTCAATGGGATATTGTTGTAATATGATTTCTTGGTCCTCAGTGGCGAGAAGTCCAGACCCACAGACCTGCAGCCCCAGACGTCTTAGCCACGCGCCACTGCTCAGGCCCCAAAAATGATTCAGACGCTTATATTAAGTTCATGGTGTTTAGCCTATGGCTCAGGCACATTGCTAGCTAGCTCTTACATCTTAACTCAACCCATTCTCATTAATCTGTCTGCCACATGGCCCATGGCTCATCTGTGCTCCTTACGTGTTGCTCCTTTGTGCTTCAGCTTGGTCTGCCCCTGACTCCGCCCTGCTTCTCCTACCTATGTTCTGATTTTTCCTCCTACTTCTTCTATGGTGCCTGTCATGGCCCAAAACAGCTCCTTTATTTAAAGATTGATATTCACAGCATACAGAAAGGCATTCCCACATCAGTTTTCTGTATGTTGTATACAAATTGTGTATATTGAGATTAATCATGTCACTGTACAAATATTTCTATGCTTGTTTGAGGTAGTATAATTAATCAGTTCTTCTAACAATGTAATACAAGTTGCTAGTCCATGAAAGTTTTTATTACCAATTAATTAGAATATAAATCAATGCAAGTCAGTAGTTAGACATTACATTCAGACATAGTCATGTCAGATATGTTTTCAAGATCAAACAAATATATTTTAGATGAACAGGTCTTCTTCAAACACTTCAGAGATCCATAGAATATGGCATTCAAAATATTTTTAGAACTTAGACTTTTCTGGACAGTGAGACAGATCTGCTCCTGGCAGCACCAATCTACTTCAAGAGAAAAATGGGCATTGAATAAACTCCATGTGTGGTCTACTTTCTTTGTGGCAACGGTTAGCCACTGGACAAGAACCTGTCCCTGTATTGACTGCTTGACAGTATACTGTTTAAACTGGACATGCAGTTTCCCTCAAAAAGTGTCCTTTGAACTTTGACAGAACAAGCTGAGATGGTACTTCAGGTTCCTGCTTTTCAGAGAAAAATGTCAGAGATGGCCCATGAACAGTGTGAGACTAGTAGTGGCACCTGGCATGCTGGGCCCAGATCTTCCCAGAGTTGGGTTGTTTGGGAATGCAGCCCACAGTGGGTGGTAAACTCCATCTAAGGCTAAATACTGGCATGAGACTGATAGCCGACAAGTACTGTAAGGAAAAGTTGAAAAGAACTTTGAAGAGAGACTTCAATCTTCAGGACACAAGGAGAAGTGACTGAACTACAGCAAAATGGGCAGAGCAGATTTCCTGCTTCACTGAGATGAAAAGAGACTCTGGGCCTATAGGCTGAAGATAGACGCCCCAACTTTATAAAGGAACTTTGGGTGACTTTAGGCAGATAGGTGTCACCTCTGTCATTTCTAGTTTTTGGAAGTTGCTTGAACTTCCTAGTTACTTATTATTTCCTTCTTGGGTCTCTGAGGTAGTTGAAGATGAGATATAGTTATATTTTCTAATGACAGTTTTGGAAAAGAATCTTTGAAGTTAAAGTTTATAAGTTTAAGAGACATCAAAATAATAGCTTTTAGTTAGAAAGGAAATGTATTAGGTATAATCCTTTGGACTCATCAAAATAGGATAATTAATGAAATATTTTCTTTTAATTGTCAATTGTTAATGAACTGGACATTACTCATTTATTGTTTGCATATATTGTATATAATTATTGTACCTATTGTATATTTTCTTATGTTAGCTATCACCTTCTTTTTTTTAATTTTACACAAAAGGGGTATGTGGGGATTCAATAAAAGCTTCAGAAGTTTCAGAGATATCAGAGGGAATCTACCCACAGTCTGTGTGGGGAGTTAATAAAAGCTCTAGAAGTTCCGGAGCTCTAACCACAGTCAGATTAGGAGAATCAGAGACTGGTGATTCTCGGCACAGGGAGTATCCTGTGAGTGGTGACCTATGCCCTTAATTCCAACTGAGTCAGGTCATTTTAGATTATAGAAGGAATTCCAGGCTCCCAAGCAGGCAGTGGTGGGGCCATGCCTTAATTTACCATAAGAGTATTTAAGATGAGATAGAAAACTCAGGAAAAGAAGCCACAGGAAGCCAGGCTGAGGAAGCTGGAAGACAGCTGGGTAAGATCTGACTGTGGTGTTTATTCTCTCTAATATCACCGATTTTTTCAGAGATCTATCCCTGAGTCTCATTTATACATGCAACAAGACTCCTTTACTGTTTCCAAAAAAGTTTGTGCACAGCAACAGCCCAGTCATAATAAACTGTATTTGAATTGTGTGTCTCACCACCCCCCTACCTACAATAGGCCACAGTCTGTGTTGGTATTAGCTGATACTAAATAATACTTATTCATATAATAAAATTATAAATCCTTTTTCCCCACTGCTGTCCCAGGCTGAAAAGGTAAATTCGAAATGGTGAACTGTATCACTTCCATCCTCATCCTCTGAAACAGACTAATGTGTCTTTCCTCTGAACCATAATAAAATTCTGTGAATGAGCTTGTGCACTCATCAGTAAGTCATGACTGAACCAAAGGAAGTTTCAAAAGAGGCAGTACAGGAGGCACCATCACTGCTGGCCCCATTTCTTACCTAAAGAGGGTGAACCCAGTCAGAAAAACCCAGCTACCACCCAGGCACACATCCAGGGCACAGCCAAGCATTTACCCCCTCTGCTGCAGCACAGTAAAGGGACTTAGGGTGGTTATTCATTTGATTATAGGGGAAGTCCTAAGGAAGTGTAGCCTTAATCTCCATGACTCAGGACAACTACGGGATATCCAAGAGGAGTTCGGGTGAGGGTCCAGTATTGATGGTGTTCCATAAGCCAGAGGCCTTGAACCTGACCAACAACACATTACACTATAAACATTCATAAGTAAAGCTGTGTGGACAAAAAGGTATACTATAAGGATTCCCCTTTTTAAATTAAGAAATACTTATTCATTTTTACAGACCAATCATAGATCCCCCTTTCTTTGTTCCTTTTCTTTTCCTTTCTATTTATTTTTTAAAAGGTCTTTTTTCCTTGTATCCTCCTGTTTGCCCTCCCCTTTCTCCCTTCAATCCCTGCCAGTTCCCCTTCAGTCTCCCTCTATCCCATCTCATGATCACCACCCCCAAAAGGGGAAGGAGTCCCAAGGTGGGTCAGCTGAGCATTGTGCATCCACTCCAGGCAGGACCGATTTCCTCATCCCAATATCAAGACTGGGTTAGGTGCCCCTCTTCAGGGACTGGGCTCCAAGGTGCACACCCATGCTCAGTAACAGAGTCTGATCCCACACCTTGAGGCTCCACATACTACCCCTGCCATTCGACAGTTGCCGAACCTTGGAGGGCCTAGCTCCTTTTCCCATGATTCCCCAGAGGGTGTTCTTGATTCAGTGAGCTCCCCAGAGCACCAGACAGCATCCCTGTGGGAATTTTTTTCATAATCCCTATCCTTTTACTCATACAGACTCTCTTCCCCTGCTCTCAGCTGGACCAGGAGTTCGGCCCAGTGCTCAGCCATGGATCTCTGCCTCCACCTTTATTCATTGTTGGATTAGGTTCTGTGATGACACTTAGGGTGGTTATTCATTTGATTATAGGGGAAGTCCTGTTGAGGCACCCCCTCCTCTATTAGTTGGGGGCCTAAGCAAGGACATCCTGTGAGTTCTTGGAGTTTTACGTACAACCTGGTCTCTTTCCAGCCTTATATTGGCTTCCTCTATCAAAATATTACATCCCCTTTTTCTCCCTTTGTTGCTCCTCTCACTCAACCATCTCCTTCTCTCATGATTAGTTCCCAACTCTTCTTGGTTGCAACCCGTTATGATCCCAATTTGCTAAAGAGATCTTCTCTATTTTCTATTCTAGGGGGAATCTCTGGATGTCTCTCTTAAGTTTTTTCTGATCCAAGGCTGTTCAGGAGTTATGGTTTGCAGCTGAGTATTCTTTGCTTTTTGTCTAAAATCTACATATGAGTGAGTACACTTCATGCCTGTTTTTCTGGGCTTGTGATACATAGCTCAGGAGGATAGTCTCCAAATCCATCCATTTGCCTCCAAATTTTTGGATGTCTTTTTTTTTTTTCTTAACTGCTGAGTAGTACTCAATTGTGTAGATGTACCACAGTTTGTTAACCCATTTTCAGTTGATGGGCACCTAGGTTGTTTCCAGGCTCTTGCTATTATGAATAATAGCGCTATGAACATAGTCGAGCTAATGCCTTTGGTGTAAGAATATGCATACTTTGAGAATATGCCCAATAGTGCTTGATCATTGGGGCAATTGATTCCCAGTTTTCTGAGGAACCACCATATTGCATTCCAGAGTGGCTGTACAAGTTTACACTCCCACCAACAATGGAAGAATATTCCCCTTGCTCCACATCATATCCAGAATAGGCTCATATGTGTTTTTGATCTTAGCCATTCTTTCAGGTGTAAGGTGGCATCTCAAAGTTGTCTTGACTTGCATTTCTCTGATGGCTAAAGATGTTGAGCAATTTTTACAGTAATTTATAATTATTCTGTTGAGAATTTCCTTTTTAGCTCTGAACCCCATTTTTAATTGGGTTACTTAGGTTTGGGGGCTCTAGTTTTTTTAGTTCTCTATATATTTTAGAGATCAGTTTTCTGTGGGATGTAGGATTGGTGAAGATCTTTTCCCATTCTGTAGGCTGTCATTTTGTCTTATTGACTGTGTCCTTTGCCTTACAGAAGCTTCTGGGTTTCAGGAATTCCCACTTATTGATTGTTGTTCTTAATGTCTGTACTCCTGGTGTTATATTTAGGAAGTGATCACCTGTGCCAATACTTTGGAGGATATTTCCCACTTTCTTTTCTATCAAAGTACAGTGTAGCTGGGTTTCTGTTGAGGTCTTTGATCCACTTGTAATTGAGTTTTGTGCAGGGTGATAGGTATTTTGCCATTTGCATTCTTTATGCTAACACCATTTGTTGAAAATACTATCTTTTTCCATTGAATATTTTTGATCTCTTGTCAAAAATCAAGTGTTCATATGTGTGTGCGTTAATGTCAGCATTTTTTTTTACTCAATTTCATTGATCCACAAGTCTGTTTTTAATCCCAGTACCAAGCTGTTTTTATTACTGTAATTCTATAGGATAGCTTGAAGTCAGAGGTGGTGATTTCTCCTGAAGTTCTCTGAGTGAACAGGATTGTTTTGGCAATCCTGGGTTTCTTGTTATTCCATATGAAGTTGAGTATTGTTCTTTCATGGTCTGTAAAAATTGTGTTGGGATTTTGATGGAGTTTGTATTGAATCTGTAGTTTGCTTTTGGTAAAATTTCCATTTTTACTATGTTGATCCTACCTACCAGGAGCATGGAAGATCTTTCTATTTTCTGATAACCTCTTCAATTTCTTTCTTCAGTGACTCAAAGTTTTTGTCAAATAGGTCTGCTACTTCTTTGATTAAAGTTATACACTAAGATATTTAATGCTATTTGTAGCTATTATAAAGGGTGATGTTTCCTGTTTTCAGCCCTTTTAGCATTATGTATAGGAGGGCTCTTGATTTCCTTGAGTTAATCTTGTCCCTTGCTACATTGCTGAAGGTGTTTATCAGCTGTAAGAGTTCCCCGGTAGAATTTTGGGGGTCACTTATGTATACAATCATATCATCTCAAATATAGTTTGACTTCTTCCTTTCCAATTTGTATCCCCTTAATCTCCTTTTGTTCTCTTATTGCTTTAACTAAAACTACTTCGAGAAATATATTGAATAGATAAGGAGAAAGAGGACAGCCTTGTCTTGTTCATGACTTTAGTGGGATTGCTTCAAGTTTTTCTCCATTTAGTTTGATGTTGGCTATTGGTTTGCTGTATATCACCTTTATTATATTTAGGCATTTTCCCTGTGTTCCTGATCTCTTCTGAACTTTTATCATGAAGGAGTGTTGGATTTTGTCAAAGGCTTTTTCAGCATCTAATGAGATGATCTTTTTTTTTTTCTTTTAGTTTGTTTATATGATGAATGACATTCATAGCTTTTCATATGTTGAATCATCCCTGCATCTCTGGGATGAAGCCTACCTGATGGTCATAGATTTTTTTTTTTTTTTGATATGTTATTGAGTTCAATTTGCCAGAATTTTATTGAGTATTTTTGCATCAATGTTCATCAGATTGGTCTGAAATTCTCTTTCTTTGTTGCATCTTTGAGTGGCTTAGGTATCAGGGTGATTGTAGTCTTATAAAAAGAGTTCTACAATGTTCCTTCAGTGATTGTAGTCTTATAAAAAGAGTTCTACAATGTTCCTTCAGTTTCTACTGCATGGAACACTTTGAGGAGTATTGGGATTAGTTCTTCTTTGAATGTCTGGAAGAATTCTGCACTGAATCTGTTTAGTTCTGGGCTCCTCCCCACTTCGGAGACTTTTAATAACAGTTTCAATTTCCTTTGGGGTTATAGGTCTGTTTAGGTCATTTATCTGATCTTGATTTAATATTGGTAGGTGACATCTGTCCAGAAAGCTGTCCATTTCATTTCTTTTATATTTTCCATTTGAGTGGAGTATATATTTTCAAAGTAGGACCTGATAATTCTTTGGATTTCCTGGGTGTCTGTTGTTACATCACCTTTTCATTTCTGATTCTGTTAATTTGGAATCTCTCTCTCTCTCTCTCTCTCTCTCTCTCTCTCTCTCTCTCTCTCTCTCTCTCTCTCTCTCTCTCTCTCCTTTTTGTTAGTTTGGATAATGGTTTATCTATCTTGTTGACTTTCTCAAAGAACCAACTCTTTTTTTGTATTGTTCTCTTTGTTTCTATTGTATTTATTTCAGCCCTAAGTTTGATTATTGCCTGCCTTCTACTCCTTCTGGTGAGTTTGCTTCTAATTGTTCTAAGGCCTTCAGCTGTGCTGTTAGATCTTTTGTGTGAGATTTCTCTATATTTTTTATATAGGTCTCTAGTGTAAGTTTTCCTCTTAACACTACTTTTATTATATCCCATAGGTTTGTTGTGCATTCATTTTCATTAAATTTAAGGAAATCTTTGATTTCTTTCTTAATTTTTTTCTTGACCCAGAGGTGGTTCAATTGAGAGATGCTCAATTTTCATGAATTGGTAGGCTTTCTCTGTTTTTTTGTATCACAAGCCCAGAAAGATAGGCAGGGGGTGTACTCATTCATAAGTAGATTTTAGACAAAAAGCAAAGAATACCCAACCTACAAACCACAACTCCTGAACACCTTGGGTTCAGAAGGAACTTGAAAGATACATCCAAAGATTCCCCTAAGAAGAGAAACTAGAGAACACTACCTTAGCAAATTGGAGTCATAATAGGTTGCATCCAAGAAGATTTGGGAACAAATCTTGAAAGAAGGAGATGGTTGAGTGAGAGGAGCAAAGAGGGAGATAGAAAGAGATAGTTATCTCAATAAAGGAAGCCAATATTGCGTTGGAAAGAGACTGGGTACTAGGAAAACCTCCAAGAACTCACAGGAAGTCCGTGGCTAGGTCTCCAAACAGTAGTGGAGGGGGTGCCTAAACAGGACTTCCCCTATAATCAAATGCACAACCACCCTAAGTGTGATCACAGAGCCTACATCCAGTAAAGAAATAGAGATGGAGGCAGAGATCCATGACTAGGCACTGGCCTGAGCTCCTGGTCCAGTTAAGAGCAGGGGATGAAAGTCTATATGAGCAAAGGAATTATGAGGAAAATTCCCACAGTGATGGCTGGTTGGGTCTCTGGGGAACTCACTGTCAAGAATAGCCACTGGAGATCCATCAGGAAAAGGAGCTAGGCTCTCCAAGGATCGGCAACTGTGGATTGGCATGGGCAGTAAGTGGAGCCTCTCCAGAGGGTGGGATCCAACTGTGTTCCTGTGCATGGGTTGGCACCTTAGATCCCATCCCTTATAAAGGAGTGCCTAACCCAGTCTTGACTTTGGGGTGAGTAAATCAGCCTTGCCTGGAGTGGATGTGCCATCCTGAGCTGACCCACCTTGGGACTTTTTCATGCCCTTTTAGGGTAGGGGAGGGGTGGATGGAAATGGGGAGGATGAAGGCTGACTAGCAGGGATTGGGAGGAGAGAAGAAAGGGGTAGCAGGAGGATACATGGATAAAAAGACATTTTTGTGAAGAATAATAATAATAAAATGGGAAAAAAAGAAGTGTTTGTAAGCACTTCTGAATAAGCCAACCTGGGGTCTGTGCCTGGGGGCCTTGACAACTGTGGAGTTTGGATACAACATTCCTGAAGCAGCAAGAGACCATCAGCTGTAGCTGCAAATATCAACCTCTCAAAGTCCTTCCCCCTGGCAGCAGGGGAGTCTGGGGAAAAAGTATTTAAGATCTTTCCCTCCATAATAAAATTGGACTAATTTGTTTCAACTTGTCCCCAGATGCTGTGTGCTTCCATGCCATCTTTGCCCCCTCCCCCAAGACCTGAGCAAGACCCTGAGCATAGAGGTAACCCTAGTTCCTGATCCCAAACCAGGAGCACCACCAGCATTCATCTACTGTGCTGAAGAGATGAGAATCCGTGTCATTGTTATTCTGTCTTGCTCCCCTGAATTGTTATATGGAACAATCCCCATGCAGTAGCAAGTCTGTGCAGAGGACAAACATTTGCATTCCATCATCCTTCTGTTCCTCTTTATCTCACAGACACACATGCATTTGTCCCTTCCATTTTTAATTAAACTGCTTTCTTTGAAATCAACTGTATTCTCATTCCTGAGCCTATTTGTCTTTTACTAGTTTCTGGTGACAAAAGTAATTTGATTTTGTATTTGTCTTAATCCTGAATAAATAATTTTTTAATAATTTAATAGATGCATTTCAGATTAAATAAGCACCCAGGTTGGATCCTCACAGAGCCATAAAATATGGGCTTGCCTTGTGCATTTCTACTCCCACATACTAGATAGTTCCCCCAGAAGGCATAATGGGAGGGTCTTAAAAGCACTGAAAGTACAAAGTCAAGTAAATGCCTGGGGTCACTGTTTCAGTTGTATAGAAAGTCCCTATGGTGTGCTAACTGAAAAATTCTGGACTTTACCATTATATAATTAATCACAAGATTTTGCATATATTTAGTAGGAGGTTTATGGCCCAGACTTTCAGACCTAACCTCAAGGTTTAGGCCCACAGACCCGCAGACCTGCAGACCTGCAGACCTGCAGACCCATAGACCCGCAGTCCCACAGTCCCACAGTCCCACATTCCCACAGTCCCACAGGGACACACAGATGCTTTCAATAGTTTTAGGCTGATCAACCTCAGGCCCAGGCATATAACTTGCTAACTCTATACCCTTCATCTAACCCATGACTCTTATCCTGTTCAGCCATGTGGCTCGGTACCTTTTCTTAGAGCAGCATAGTTGTCCTCTGCTTCTTCTGGCTTCTCTCTGGCATTCTGCTCTGTGCTTCCTGTTCTCAGAGTTTTTAGTCTGGTAGCCCCACCCACACTTCCTACCTGCCTTTGGCCCATCAGTGCTTTTTATTAAACCAGTAGGTGAGACAATTATTTACCATGAAACAACACAATAACGCTACATATCCCCTTTCCTCCTTTTAAAACAAAAAGAACTCCAAATCTAATATTCTTTCCCCCCTTATCTATAACAACTTATAAACAACACTGTAAATAAACACAAACATCCATAATCCATGTTTTGGGAATGTGGGCGTTGTTCTCTAGGCTACTTCCTGCTGAATGGGGGTGTTGGCAATCCCATAGGAAACCAAAGAAAAATGTAGGATTATGGACAAGTCTTTAGTGGAGTAATCTGTAAGGCTGTGTCATCACAGCCAGTCTCCTTGAAATTGCTCTGGATAAAGAGCTCTGGAAACTTCAACAGAGGTGCTCTGAAATGCTGAATCATTTAGGCCATCCATTTCCATTGGAGATTTTTCAGGGGGTCTTCCTCTATCAAACTTTATGTTCTTTATCCAGGAATAAATCCACAGCCTCTCATTTTCTGTGGAAATAAAAAGAAAAACTCTTCTCCAAAGTAGCATATCTCATGGGTTCTTGAGACTGGATCATAGTCTGCAGCCCTGAAGCTGATATGGCCATCTCTTCCCATCAGAAATTTTTTTCAGGGGGTCTTGGTTGATGAAATCATATTTGCCTGGAAGCAATCCACATCTTCTGTGGAAACAAAAGCAGAACTCTTCCAAAGTAATAAATCCTTAGACACAAATTTCAAAATCAAAATACCTTTAAGATATATATTCTTATTTAACTTAGTAGCCTTTGGTTTTTCAATCCATTGTCTTTCTGCAGTTAGCTCATTAACAGTTAAAAAATTAAAAGAAAGCACAATAACAACCAAAATCCAGATTTTGTGTCTATTTTCCATCTTTATGTGGCTTATTATATTTTTATTACTCTATTTGTCTTTTTTAAAGACTTTCTCTATCCTCTTTCTTTTCTCTCTGAAGCCTATGTACCTTTTACATACATTGTAACCTGTTTACAGGTTTTTCTTTTCATCTGAATCTGTTTTATTGTGAATCCTTAATTATCTTCCAACCATAAGAGCTTTTAAAATACTCACACTCTCATAAAGAGCCACATAAGGTTTTGCAGATAGTGCTGAATCAGCATATTCTCTTAAAGGGACATCTCTGTTTGTGGCCAGCAAACAGAGCAGACCCAAGAAAATGCTGCTACTAAGAAATCGTCTTTGTTTCCTTTTGGTTCAAAATAAACAGAAACCTTAAATCAATAACATGCTACCGAGTCTTCTCTGAGCCTTCAGGAACTGGCCTGGTTACAGCTTACACTGAGTGCCACCAGTCTGCTGGCACCATTTTGAATGTTGCCCAGACCTGTGCTTTCTTTGTACAATGACCCGCTTCAGATTCACAATTTGGAAGCCACTCAAAGACAGTTTTGCTGCATTATTTCCCTGTTACACTGTCAATGATTGATATTTAAAATTTCTCAAAGAATTATTGAATAACCATGTTATCCACAAGCTCTGTTTTCATAGAACACATTTAATGGTCATTAATACATGTTTAATACCAAATGATTAAGAACCCTCCACTTGAGAATTGTGTTTTGTTTTTTAAGTTATGAGTCTATTACAAAGTAATGGTATTTGATGGTGACAGTCAAACTGCCACAGAAATGGAGCCACTTCCCTTCCTTTTGAGCAGCCCTGAGCAGACATTTGAATGTCTTATCCTTGCTCTACTTGCTTACTGTGATGGCGTTTCATTGACTCCAGATTAACTGGAATAAATTATGCATCATCAATTGACAAGTCCTTGGTTTAAATAGAAAGGAATTCACTATAATTTTCCTCTTCCTGTCATGCAAAACTGGCATAATAATAGCAGGGGCTTCAGTGGTTTGTATAAAGTAAATCCCCTGATATGTATAAATGACTGCCTGCCAGTTATTTTTATTGTCATTTTATCCCTCTATGGAACTTTGTCCAGGCATCTTTGTCCCACATAGTTGTCTGTTGAAGGGGTACTTCCTGAGTCTAGGAGGTGGGAAGATAAACTGTTTTATCTTTTTCTTATAGTTTTATACTTTTTGTGTGTAGATTATTTATACATTATTTGTTACATTTTTTACCCCAACCACTTCAGGATTCCTGGATCCTGTGGGTGCTCATAAATGCTTACAGGAAGAAGGGGACAGGATCTGCTGTAATTTCTTAGAAGTGGTCTTGCCCAGAAGCTCAAATAAAGAATGAAAAACAGACCAGTGAATAATTTACTACCAGTGTCCTAGTGACCAATTAAAGTACAAATCCCTCATTTCCTTTTCATAGTCATGTCAAATTCAAGCCAAAATCAAGAAGCCTTGAGATGTTTGAGCTACAGAAACTAATTTTATTCTCAATCCGAAGAACAAATGTTTACCTCTCACACCCTAAACTATTTCTTCTTCAGGAATGCTGAGTGACTTATCTTTGAGATTTTTGGGAGATAATCCAATTCCATTTTACCACTCACAAAGGATAAAAGGAGAATATGGTGATTCTCAGGCCTCTTCTCACCCTCTGGCAGATCTCTGTATAAGACTCACAACTTATGTGAGCAGGCCACAGAATTACTACTGAAACTCTCAATCTTTACAGCATCCAAGTGGAGCCCCTCCACCAAGAGGTTACCTCAAAAAGGTTGGGAACTACAAAATAAATAAATAAGTAAATTTAGAAATATTTTCTTCAGACTGCAGGAATGGCTCAATGGTTCAGAACACTGGCTCCTCTGAGGACCTGGACTTGATTCCCATCCTCCACATTGTAGCTTACAATCAGCCACAACTCTGGTTCCAGAGGATCTGATGCCTTCTGTGGGTACTAGACATGTGCATGGTGTCCTGACATACCTGCAGGCATAGCACCCATACACATAAAACTTTTTCCTTTAGAAAAAAAAACAAAAAACAAAAACTTTCTAAATGTTTGACCAAAGTCTTAAATTTCAAATTGATGCCAAGTTGAAATGTTGAAAAGCTGAGTAGGATCTAATGATACTTTCTGTTTTTATTATATTCCTCAACAAATTGAGCTACTAAGTAGTTAATATTCATATGTTAAATTTCTTTAGAGCTTTATTAACTTTTTAATAAATTTTGCCACTCACATGAGTTAGACAATGCACAATTCTGTTGTCTAACTTACCTCATTGAATCAAACTAAAATATTATGGTGTACGAATTGCTTTTGTTTTCAAATTATTTGCCTTTCCATCCAAAAATTTTGCATTAGCTGTTTTGTTCCCAAAGCATGTTCTTTGCATCTCTTAGGATGAAGCGAAGATGCACTGCTGGCTCCCTCAGACACCATTTGAACTTCCCCATAGTCAATCTCATCAATTAGCAATCTAAACACTGTCATGAGAATTGTGCGTGCATCTTATAAAAGTGCATGGAGATGAAGAACATAAAAGTGTCAGTATTAAGGGAAAGGTCATTTGGATGAAAGGAAAATAATTTATAAGCAAATATTATACACATGTAGTTTTACATATAAATATATTTTAAAACTATAGAAAACCTAAAGTAAATGCTCATCCATTGTGTGTGTGTGTGTGTGTGTGTGTGTGTGTGTGTGTGTGTATGTCTCACTGTGAGGTGTGCTTTTTTTTTTTTCACAATGTACCAGTTAGCTTTTGTCAACTTGACACAAACTAGAAACACATAGGAAAAGAGGACATGAATCAAGGAATTGGCTCATCAGACTGGCCTGTGGGGAAATGTGAAAGACATTTTCTCACTGTTGGTAGGCTGTGTAAGAAAGGTAGCTCAATGTGGAAGCAAGCTATTAAGCATCATATATCTAGGATCTCTGCTTCATTTCCTGCCCCAAGGTTTCTGCCCTGACTCCCTGCAGTGATAAACAAACCCATCCTCCAAGTCACTTTTGATCTGAGTGAAGCAGATATGTGGATTCTGGGGATCTGAAATCAGGCCCTCACACTTTCAAGCCACTTTACCCCGATAAAACTGTCTTCCCAAACCTCATTAAAGTGTCCATTTACATACTCAATTTTGAATGTAGGAAAATATAAACAAATATTTGTAAAATACTAGAAATACATAATGAGAAGTGCACTGGAATGGCAATGTTACTGTGTGACTAACAGCCTCTAATAATCATCAGATCCCATATACCATTGCTTCACACCCCAAAAGTAGTGCAGCTTTGCTATGTAAACTTTGGTTCATTCTCCTATTTTTAATGATTTTTGTTTCAGAAATATAACTTAAATTATGTTGTTACAGTGCAAGCATTATATGTCAATTTATGCCTATACTATAAAAAAAATTAATTTGTTTCTGGTTTTATTTGTATTTTCTACTAGTTAATGAGGCTGAGCATATACCTTTTGTTGGTTTTCTTTTCATGTGTTTTGTTCTTTGTTTGATTTGGTTTGGGTTGATTTGGTTTTTTTTTTGTTTTTTGGGGGTTTGTTTTGTTTTGTTTTGTTTTTTCCAAGACATGGTTTCTCTGTGTATCCCTGACTGTCCTTGTACTTGCTCTGTAGACCAGGCCAGTCTTGAACTCAGAGATCCCCCTACCTCTGCCTTTCAAGTGCTGGAACTAAAGATGTGCCACCATGCTTTTGAGCATATTCTTTTAAGCATAATAGATATTTAATTTTCCAAATTGTGTATCTACATATATACATTACATGGTATGTATATCTGCATATTTATAAATATCTATCTTTAATTGTATACTCATTAAATTGTTTCTTTGCACATTCAATTTTGGGTGAATAAACAGAAGGTCCTGATTATAGCTCCCTTATAGAGTACCTGTTTAGCATATGAGGAACCCTCAGTTCAATACCCAGAACCACATTTTTTAAATTTAAATTTACTATCAGTTTTACAAAGAAGAGCTCTATAAGATGAAATCCAAACAAGAGTGTTATACCCTCCTTTATGAGACGATGTTCTTTTTCAGCTTCCCTTGCTGCTCTGGAGGAGAGGATCCCCGCTTACTGATTACCCCAACACCTGGAACAGGGCTCTACTAGCCAGTGGTCACTGTTGTCTAATATTATTTTAAGAAGTGTTACATTCATTTATGCTGTGAAGTGTTTGTTTAATGATTCCAAGATATGCTGCATTTGATTAACTTTGTGAAGCTGCAATACTTTGCCTGTCTAAAACATCTGATTGATAATTTAATGAAGAGTTCAATGGCCAATAATAAGGCAGGAGAAAGGATAGGCAGGGCTGACAGAGAAAATAAATAGAAGGAAAAATCTGGGAGGTGCAAGGAGAAAGAAAAGAAAAAGGAAGAGAGGATGAGGATGCCAGGGGCCACCTACCCAACCAACCAACCACCCAGCCACACAGCTACACAGCCACACAGCCACACAGCCACACAGCCACACAGCCACACAGCCACACAGCCACCCAGCCACACAGCTACCCAGCCACACAGCCACCCACCCACCCACCCAACCAACCAACCAACCAACCACCCAGCCACACAGCCACACAGCTACCCAGCCACACAGCCACCCACCACCCAGCCACCCAGCCATCCAGCCACCCACCCACACAGCCACCCAGCCAGCCCACAGAGTAGAAGTAAAACTAAGATATACAAAAGTAAAAAAAGAAAAACACCCAGGAACAAATGGTAAATGAGATAATTTAAATTAAGAAAAGCTGGCAAGAAACAAGGCAAGCTAAGGCCAGGTATTTATAAGAAATAATAAGCCTCTGTGTGTGATTTACTTGGGCTCCCAAAGAGTAATAATAGTAAAAATCAAACAACAGGCCACTGTCAAACCAACTTGCCTAATTGTGACAGTATCTAACTTTATTTTATCAGAAGACACTCTAGCCACTGACATTGTACAGAGATTTTCATCCCTCTTAGAAGCTGGAGTTTGCTGTGTTTCTGTGCCTCATCCCACCCTCCTGAGGAAGTACTCATTTCCAGATATCATGAATAACCATGACTAAGCTGGGCCGGCCCACTCAGATGATCTGCACAGACGCCAAAGCTCTTGGAGGAAACAGAATTTAGCCCTATGTGACTCTTACTCTTTACATCTCTCCTATTTTACCAGCCACCAAAGTGACAGAATCAAACTGGTGTACAAAAACAAATACACTTCAGTGAATCCCAGCCCTTCTGCCTCTTATGTGTGAATGAAAGCTTGGCTGAGAATACCCTGAGGGATTGGCCCTGAGCTGCAGAGGAAAAGGAAGTAGAGAATTTGGGCCACAGGATGATTATAATATTCCCCACTAAAGCATTCCTGTGCTTACAGCCCAGGCTCAGAATCATCAAAGTAAGCTGGCACAGCTGCAGACCCAAGACCCAGTATGCTGTCCAGTGCTTCCTGAGGCTGCTGAAACAGAAAGGGAAGCTGGTCTCTCTTCTCTGATGATCATCAAAAGAATAAATTACTAAACAATACATGATCCTGCTTAATTTTCGGCATACAAAAGCTTCACTTGGAACACATAAGCACAATCATATGCCAAACAGAACAGCTTTTTTTTAAAAAAAAAAAAAAAAGAAAAAAAAAGCCTGGCAGTAGATCTCAAAAAAACTAATGTAATTTACAATAATTTAATTCACACTTCATATGAAGAACAAGCTGTCAATTTCAATGAAGTTGCAAAATTGCCTAAGAAAACAGTCTTAGAAAAATTTGTAACAAAGCTGTGACAATTTTGTTGTTGTCATTAAAATATCAATGACCATGCTAAATAATCATATCCATCCTTTTTCTGGCAAATAGATTTTCATATTGTCAATAACAATGAACAGAGTCTCTCCAGCATTATAAACCTTGGACTGTTCCTGGGCTGTGGTCTGATCCTATGAAGTTTTCACCTACTGGGAAGTTACATGTTCCAGCATCCTTTGTATTTCATGTTTCCTACTGATGTATTCTCACTAATACCACTGTGCTGAGCAATTTCTATCGGTCAGTGCTACATGGGCTAATTTTTTCTTTGGTTTTCTGATCTTCCATTTATCCAGCAACCTTAGAAAACAAATGACGAATGTTAATAGTTTCCAACAATATGAAAACATCATTTGGAGCCAATGGTTTCAAATTCAGACTAATATATGGCTGTTTAAGCCACACAGAAAATAGAGACATCTAATCAGGATGTGCTTGAAGTCCTTAGAGCCTCCTGATTCTAATCAGTAATCCTATACACCAAAACATTTTCTGAGAAATTCATTTATCGATATATTTTTTAACTTCCTCTGCCTTGCTATGAGAAGAAAAACATCCCTAATGGCATGGCAAAGCACTATGAAGCAAATACATGCTCTTTATGACTTTCTCAAACTTACTTCCAGATGCCAATTAGCATTATATGTGATCTGGCAAAAGAGGAGTAACAAATTTGTATTCCAAAAAAGATACCACAGACGAATGCAAAAGAAAGTTGTATATGTTCATATGTGCTCAATGATAAAAGAAGCTGTATTTCGACTATAAAATTCTACGCTAGGGACTTCTATGATCAAAAGCTATAGACTAAGTTTTGATTAACATTATTGGACACCAGCTTTATATAATGATTTGGTGTGGACATCTTAAGACAGAAGAGAAGACATTTTGTAAGGAACAATAAATAATTAAGGGTTTAGCTCTTGAGCCCCAAAGATTATGTCACAGAAGGAGAATCACTCTAAAGACAGAAGGGCAAATGACCAAGAAGAAGAGAGACAATAAATGCTCTGTGCTTAAAGATCACATACCTGTAAGGACTTCTGGGAATGGCTAAAGGTATCTAAAGGTTGTTATCCATAAGCACATCCTTTCCATTTTTGTATTTCCCCTGAGAAAATTCCCTGACTATAGAAGATATGATCACTTTAAAAAAAAATCCATTGTAGGCTACTATGTTATACGGCTTCAGCCTCTTCCTCTTCTTCTTGCAGTCACCCCTAAAAAAAAGCAAATCAGTAATTCTTAGGAGATGGTATAATAATGGCCAACGATGCCTGGTCAGAGCTATCGTAAATGTAATAAGAACAGCAAAATATGAATGTTTTTTAAAACTATTGGGATTATCTTAAGTGCAGCACCCAAGAGTCCATGAACAAGCTGTCCTCTCTGATAAAGCTCAGAGGCAAGAGAGGATATGAAAAGGGACTGTCCTTGGAAGAATAGCTGACTTCCAGCTAAAAGACACAGGCTGGAGATGAGACACCAAAAGAACTGGAAAGAGCTAACATTACCACAAAACTCAAGAAAATAAAATTCAATTGGATAGGAAGAGAATCCCAGCCTAGACATCATATAAAAGCCACCCTAGTGTATAAGATTAATTCAGGCATTGAGAGAAAAATGACTTGAACAATTAGCTACACCTGGTACAAAGCAAGGCCAGGAGTGGAAGAAATGGCTCAGCAATTGCAAGTCTATCTGCTTTTGTAGAGGACCTAGATTTGGTTCCCAGCATCCACAGCAGCAACTCACAGTCATTGATAACTCCAGCCCCAGCAAGCCTGAAAGAGGAAAATCATTGGCAGTGAAACATTTAAACTAGGACACTGTTTTTTAAAAAATTAGTTTCAGCTGTCATATGGTAACTCCTATTAAATTTTAAATGACTACTGGAAAATTTGAATTTTTTTCTATTTAATGTAGTGAGGAAGAAAAATGGACAGATATGTAAATATGCATATAGACATATGTAATAGAATATGTATACATATATATGTATTTATATTCTGTTCCAAAAAGAGATAGAAAAGGCATCAGAAGAAATTCACATGGAGTGCTAGTACAGCCTGAAAATGTGAAGAAATGGAAGTAACCAAGAAGTAACAAGTAACCAATCAGAACATAGCACCCAGCCATATGCCTACATTATAGTGGGGTGGAGCAGAGGTCTCATACAGAAGACAAGACAGCCAGCCCTAGTAAGAAGAGACCAGAGGTCCTGCCCACACCCTCACAAGCCTCAAACCCAGATAGAGGCCTTGCTGAGACGGTGGCTCCCGGGTAGGACAGGTCAGTAGCACACAGGATAACTATTTTGTCACTTTCTTCTGCTCAGGTGGCTGTAGCTAGACCATCTTGTGGATAATTTATTGTGTAAATCTGAGACTATGCGTGGTCCCTAAGAACAAGGAACAGTTAGAAGTTAGGGTACTTTTAAGTCAATTTTCCACAACCCCAGGCTAAGAGGCTGCTCAGGGTACATCCCTGAAGAAGAGACAAGCCAGGCAGTGACAGTCAAAGGTGCAGGCTAGAGGAGGCTGGTCTTAGACAGGTAAGCCTCATAGCCCTAAACATCAAAGTGAAGACCAACCTCTACAGCCACATTTATCAAAATATTAAAGGCTGTAGACAGCAACTCAAAATATTCAAGGTAAGATCCAAAGTTGGAGGAAAGCATTTTAAGCTTTAAGCTTGGGTAATAACTCTTACAGTGATTCCAGTGGCAGGAAATAATCAAAAGATCTGGTGAATGAGATTCATAAAATTAAAAAGCTTTTCAATAGCAAGGAAAACCATCAGCAGAATGGGGTGACAGTCTCCTGAAGAGGGAACAAGCCACTATCCCTGTCCATTAGCTAGAGATTAGTGTTAGGATGTGCGATAAAATTAAATAAAAATTAAACACCAAAGAAAAGTCCATTCAACAAATGGACAAATGAACTGAAGAGTCAGTTCTCATCAAAGGATAAAGAGAAGAAAAATAAATGAACACCAACTATATGAAAGTGTTTGTCTTAGTTGGGGTTTCTATTGCTGTGAAGAGACACCATGACCACAGAAACTCTTATAAGGGAAAACATTTAATTGGGGATGGCTTATAGTTTCAGAGGTTTAGTCCATTGTTGTCAGTGAAGGATGCTTGACAGCATGCAGATAGACATGGTGCTGGAGAAGAAGCTGAGAGTTCTATACCTCGATCCACAGGCAGCAAAAGGAGACTACATACCTCACTGAGCATAGTCTGAATATACAAGACCTCAAAGCCTGCCCGCACAGTGGCACACTTCCTCCAACAAGACCACACCTACTCTAACAAGGCCTTACCTTCCAAATAAGGTCATTCCTTACGGGCTAAGCATGCAAACATATGAGTCTATGAGGGCATAACTATTTAAACCACCACAGTTTATTCCTAAAGAAGCTAAGTCATCATATTCTAGAGATAATTGCATTCCAACCCTTATGCTGGTATAATTCATAGGAGTCAAAAAATAGAGCCACCTAGATTAGATGTTCACCAGTATTTGAATGGATAAAAAAATATGGCATACATGCATAATTGTTTCATTCAGCAGTGAAAACAGAAAATATATAATTTGTGAGGAAATGGATAGGACTAAAGATTATCAAGTTAAACAAAAATAAGCTAGGTTTAGAAAGAAAACTACCATGTTTTCTCTCATACACAGAGCATAGATGAGTGCACATGCACACGCGTGCGCACACACACACACACACACACACACACACACACACACACACACATCATGGCAATAGAAGGGGGATTATCTGTAAGGAAAATATGAAAAAGTAAATGACTAGGACATCCGAGAGGTATGAGGATATATTATATATTCAATAAAATCAGCCTGGAATATCAGAGAACAGAATCACCCACAGTAGTCAAGCCTTGAGGGTCAGAGAATGGTTACTCAAACCTTTAATCCCATCACTCAAGAAAGAGAGATCTTTGTGGGAGATTGTGTTGTTTCATTGCAAGTAATTATCCCACCCACTGGTTTAATAAAAAGTGCTGATTGGCCAAAGGCAGGCAGGAAGTGTGGGCGTGGCTACCAGACTAAGAAAACTCTTGAGAACAGGAAGCTCAGAGAGAATGCCACAGAGAAGCCGGAAGAAGCAGAGGAAAACTATGCTGCTCTAAGGAAAGTTACCGAGCTGCATGGCTGAACAGGAAGAATCATGGGTTAGAAACCTCATACTATAGATCTTTCTGTATTTTTGTGAGTTCAAGGCCTAACAACCAAACAATAGTAGCTCACCCCTTTAACCCTAACTCTAGGATTATGATGCAGAGTTGAACCCAGAAGTGAAACAACTGGGCAGGGAAGATATTTCAAGCAGGTGTAGGCAGACATTCAGGCATTCTTCAGGAGTGACCAGCCAGGCAGAGGACTCTTGAAGACAGCATTTACCCTGTTTGGCCTGAGAAGTAGGCTGGGTGAGAATCACCTGTGGTCTGTTTCCTCTCTCTGATATTCCAGCTTTTCCCCAATATCTGGCTCTGAGTTTTCATTAAACACCAACTAGAATTCATGCAACAGACAGGGGGAAGAGGGGACAGGCTACAGTGATGTATGTTATAAAAAATATTATAATGAGGATCTTGAGGGATAGCTCATCAGGTAAAAGCATTTATTGCACAAACATAAAGACCTGACTTCAGATCACCAGCATCCATATAAAAAATTAGATTTGGCACATAAACCCATAATCCTGTGTTGGAGGGGACAGGAAGCAATAGGAGACTGCTTAGAACTTAGTCTCTAGCCAGCTAGCCTAGCCACAATACAATGAGCTCCAGATTCAATGAGAAACTGTCTCAAGGAAACAAGGAGGAAGACGATTAAGAGGTATCCAATCCTCTTCTCTCCATACACATACTCATCACAAACAATTCAGGTGTATACCACATGCACAAAGGAAATGTCATAATTAAATCCATTGGTTTGTATTCTAATGTAAAAATTATTTTAAAATAAAAAATAGATTTGCTAAATAAATAAAATTACATTGTTGTGGTGATATATTATATATTTAATAAGTATTTCTAAAATTCAAAGGACAGAGCCTAGCCATGAATGTCAGGTAGTGGTGACCCACACCCAACACTCGGGAGGCTGAGATCCATTAGATCTCTGTGAGTTCAAGGCCAAACAAAGCCAAGTGTGTAATGGTACACACCTTTAACGGTAGCTCTAGGAAAGTTGAAGAAGGAAGTGAGATAGCTGGGCAGAAAAAGAAGAGGCAGAAATTCAGCCCTTCACCTGCTCTGTCTTTCCACTGAGGGCTCAGGGATATTCAGTCTGAGGATTCATGGAAACAGGATCTATGCTTTTTGGCCTGAGGAGTTGGCTAGGTGAGAAGTGGCTATGCTTGTTTCTCTGTCTCTCTGCTGTTTCAGCTTTTTCCCAATATCTGGCTCCAGGATTTTATTATAATACCAAGTAGAATCCATGAAATACATAATATATGCCCAGGACCTATTTCTTTCATGACAGGCCTGGGTGTCATTAAATTAAAATACATCTGATAGTGTGGGATTTTAGAGCAGCATAGTAAGTAATTCTAGAAATACTGTTTTATTATAACAGAAAAATACATATGATAAACAGAGTAAATTCTAAATGCATTAAGATGTAAAACAGACTATTCTACATTGCCAGAAAAACACATCTTTAAAAATCAGAAAGCTGATATGTTTTTTAATGAACATAATAAAAATTCAAATTTGGTAACAAAGGGAATAGAAGTTTTCTGTTTTGGATATACTAAGAATTGACACAAATAATACCAAGACACAAGTTAGAGGAGATAATATTGCCACATATCTAAAATGCAACCAAAAAATATGTAAATAATGTCTCAATTTTTAAGACAAAAATTATACAGAAAAGGAAAAATGTTCAGAATGAGTTACTTGTCTTGATACAAAAGAATATCTCCAAAGCTGTGTGGAAAATGTTGGCTGATTGTGTGGCAGGCATTAAAGGAGCTCAGATGCTGAGCATCTGCACTTATCTTCCAAAATGTCTATCTACAGAAATGGGAACTGGAGCATTTGCGGAGTAGAAATGCAGAGCAGAAGGGCACTGTTGTTTTTAGTTTGTCTTTTAATGTTACAGCTAGTTTTGTAAGGCTGCTATCTTTGAAAATTACATTTGCTCAAGAACAATTAATTAACATATTTACTCAGAAACAATTTGACCAGTAAAAAAAAATAGGTTTTATTTTATGCCTGATTATGTCTGCAAAAAATTATTATGAATCTGGAGCTATACCCATAGTAGAGTGCTTAATTTATATGCTCAAGGCCTTAAAGAAAGAACAGATATAAAAAGGTTTAGTAGGAATGGACCCATAGACTCATGTGTATGACTGCTTGGTCTATGGGGACTGACATTATTAGGAGGTATGGCCTTGTTGGAGTAGGTGTGGCCTTATTTGGAGGTGGGGCTTTATTTGTGCTCAAGCTAGGCCTAGTGTGGTACAAATCTCCTTATGTTGCCCACAGGTCTAGATGCAGAACTCTCAGCTCCTTCTCCAGCATCATGTGTACCTGTATGTCACCATGCTTCCTATCATGCATAATGGACTAAAACCTCTGAACTATGAGCCAGCCTCAGTTAAAAGTTGTTATGATCATGATCTCTTTTCACAGCAATGAAAACTCTAACTAAGATAGATGGCTCAGTGGTTAAGAGCACTTATTGCTCTTGGGGTGCCCACAGATTTGGTTGCTAGCATTCACATGGCAGCTCACAACTCCCTGTAATTATAGTCCCAGTGGATGCGATACCCACTCCTGACCTCTGGGGTTACCAGGCATACACATGGTGGTCAAACACACATGTAGACAAAACACTCATACATATACAATTAGATAAATCTAATAAAAAGAAAAATATTTTAAAAAGAAACACTAAGAATATCCCTCCCAGTGAACTGAGTAGAAATGTTCATCTTGCCTTCAGATGCCTGCTGACTACCCCAGCCAACACATATATGCTTCACACACATACCTCTCCTTTCTGACAAGACATCATGACTCCTCAAGATGAATAGAAATAAATAAATACAGATAGATGTCTGTCATTTATCACACCAACATTGAAACTTTCTGTGGTTGGGGGTGTTTTATAACTTGGAGGTGTTATAAAGCTCTATTTCTTTTCTAATCATTGTGAATCAGATCACTCATGTCACTTACGAAGTATCTGAATGTAGCTTTTGCTACCTAAACAATGATTATGATATTCCTGCTCATCTTTCTCTACCTCCATTTCCTGGGAACCATTGATTTTTTTTTAATTATATCATACTTTCATATTTTCCAGAAAGCCATATAATTAGAATCATTGATAATGTAGAATTATTGATAGAGTTTTCCAAATTGATCTTCCCATTTAGAAATATAAATGGAGATTGTGTCATGTTTGTCCAAACTTGGAAGCTAATTTCTTTTTATTGCTAAATATTATTCAATGTGTGTATTATCTCAGTTTATCTGTTATCTACTTAAGGACACTTGCCTTCTCCCCACATTTGAACACCTAGAATAAAGCTACTTGCAATGAGTTAAAATGAAATATCCTCCACATAGGTGCATGTATGTTTAGAGGGTTGTCTCTTGATACCACGTTTAGAGCTGGGGCTTTGGGGATTGGACTGTAAGGCCTACAATGTAACCAACAGATCATCAGATCAGTTAATAAATGGATTCATAAGATGATTTGATTATTGGGAAGTGTAGGAAGTTAGAACGTGACGCCCATTTGGAGGAGATGAGTCAGAAGGCATGCCTTTGGAGGATCACTTTGTTCCTGGCCCCTTCATCTTGTACTGATACTCCCTGGCTACCGAAATGAGTAGGTTTCTTCTGTCAGTCATTCTCCCAAGATGTATCCACCTTGTCAAAGACCTGAAATCAATGGAGCTCAATGAAATCAGTGACCAGGACACTCTAGAAACTATGGGCTACAACATATTTTTCTCTCTTGCTTGTTGACTTATTTGTCACTGAGATTACAGATATTCTATTATACATATATAATATATATTATTCTATATCTATTATAGATATAGTCTATTCTAAATCCTTCCTTATTTGAATAGTCTCCATCAATTAAAGCATTCAATATGGCTTTGTGAATGGCTGTAAGCTTTTAACTGAGTGGCTAAGTAACATGGAATAAGACAGATGAATCATACAGTAAGTATGTTAAAGAGAGAGAACCGTATTGTATTGAAAAGTGGCTGAGCCACTTGCTTCAGCAATGAATGAGTGTTCTGGGATTTGGGGGTAATTAGTGTTCTTGTTTCTTGCAACGTGAGTAGATGTGTTTGGTTTTATTGCTGTTTAAAGTGCCATCTCTGGGTGGCATATGATGTAGACACCTGTCCATGAGATTAGTTACCATCTGAGTGTCTTCATAGGTGAGAGGCCATTGTGATTTTTAAAATTGGGACATTTGTTGTCTTAATGTTAAATTTTTAAAGTTCTTGTGTAATCCTTACACAGCCTTGATACTGAGGGGAGGGACTCAGACCTACCTCAGCTGGATATGCCAGACCCAACTGGCTAATCTTATTGCCCTACCTGGGGACTGGATGGGTGCATGGGGAGGAGGGGGAGGTTGAGGGAGGACAGGGAGGAGGGGAGAGGGGGAACAGTGGTGGGCATGGTAAAAAAACTTTTTAAATAAAAAAAATTACCTAAAAAAAAAGTTCTTGTGTAACTTAGGTCATCCCATTGCCAGTAATGTGTTTTGCAAAGATTATTTTCTAAATTTTGTTAGAGTTATCATTCCCTGTACCACTCATAAAGGAAAAAATTTAAATTCTAACAAAATTCAGCTGTAGTTTTCTTTTGCAGATAATCTTACACAACTCACTGTGTTTTAAGAAGTCATGTTATATATAATGGATGCTGGTCACATTTATCTTTTTTCCCACTGGAAATTCCCATTTCCATACTTCCCAAATAACACACATAAAGATTCTAAGTAGCTCATTAGGCTGAAAAGTTGGAAACCTAGTACAAACATGGTAAGAAACCCAAGACAGTATTTCATATAATATGAGATACTAACATGGCTTTTAAAAACTGTTAACATGTTAACATTCTTTAAAATGAATGTATGCTAGGGAAGGACAGGAGCATTATTAATACGGTAATAGGGTACTTGCCTAGCACACACAAGGCCCAAAGTTCAATCTCCAGATTCCCCCACACACATACACACTACACACACATACACACACACCACAAACAATGAAAAGTTTAAGTAAATAAACAGTAATGAAATAGCATTTATGCATTAATTTTAACTAGGTAAAACTTAATTTTGGTAAGTAGAAAGGAAAACCTAGCACATTTATTTGAAGTTACACTAGTGGCCTTCAGACAAATCTTGGAATACTGGGGGCGAGAAGACTCATGAAGTGTCTAAGGCAGCTCAGAGGAGCAGAGTCACATGGCCATGCGCAGGCATGCTGTGAACACCAGACAAAAGGAATGCTTTTGCGCACAAATCACTTTACTCTTGACTAAAGCAGACTGGTTTTCTTGCGCCCCTTTCACCTCTCAATTTTGCTTGAGTCAGTCATAATTATACGAATATCCCTTATTATCTAAACAATTCCACTTCTGAGACCGGATTACAAGTCTTCTGATATCACTTTATTCAAGCCTCTTTGGCTTTGTTCTTTAGAGAGTGAATGTTTTGATAGGATGGATTTATTCCTTCCTTCTTTGGAAGGGGAATGAGATTGTGAAAGTTCTCTTAGCTCATCCCCCATCTCTACTTTATATAATACCTCTTAAGTCAACTCAGATTACTGCCTGTCCTATTTAAAACTTTCACAGACAGATCCCATGTCTTGTGAAAGAAATGATACAGAGCCCTATCTGTAAGAGACTTCTCCTTTCTAAGTGAAAAAAAATAGACTAAAGCATAATTTTGAAGAATTTTTTTTCTAAGTATAACTATTTAGCTTGAGGCTATTAGTGTTAATTGCATAAAACAATTAGTATTTGGTTGTGCAGTTCCCCAGGGAGGGTCAGTTTCTATAGAATGGCTTATGTTAGCATTAGTATTTTATATGACATAA
Source organism: Phyllotis vaccarum (assembly GCA_033318265.1). NCBI lineage: Eukaryota > Metazoa > Chordata > Mammalia > Rodentia > Cricetidae > Phyllotis > Phyllotis vaccarum. The sequence goes on along the minus strand of JARWLC010000005.1, from coordinate 100,862,257 downwards.
GCATCACTAGACATTGTCCACATGGGGGTGAATCTTCATTACAATAATAATTTATTTCTTGTTATTTCCATGATGACCTTCAACACTGATCACCAACTACCACCTAACTTGAAGAAAAGTTTGTAAAGTATTTGGGAAATAATAACATATGTAGCTATAACAGCTCTTTTTGCTTGCTGTGTGGCTTTTACAAATTTCCAGTATTAATTTATAAGTTGTATAAAATGATGATCTTAGCAGTTCTTATCAAGTATGCATACTTAATCTACACCTAACTTATATATTATTTTCATTTTTATTATATTAAATATCTATACTTAGAGTGTCTTTATTATCTTTATTATTCCTTTATACTTTTTTATCATATTTTAATTTCTCAAAATAAACTATATCCATTCAAATGAGGCTTTTTTTCACTTATATGCAGTATTTAGTTGCTTGTCAGACTTCAAAACTTTAAACTGCCACTGATGTGTAATTGATTTTTAAGAGGATTTTAAACTTTTTAGAGTGATGTCTCTTTTTGTGCACGCTTTCACACCTTTTATTACATAATTATACATTTAGTAAGGGTGATTTTCCGGCACGTTGGCTCTCCTTTAGTCCTACTTTAGGTCTCAGTTTTAAGTTTCAGTAGGATGAAGTTGGACTGGATAGGGCAGTAGCAGAGCACTTGCCTCGCACGTGTAAGGCCCAAGGTTTGGTTCCCGGACTGGAAAAAAGAATAGATAAAATCAACAAACTGAGTATATCTTTCCTGCTCAACCATATAAGTCACTCACCTAAAACCAAAGTGTTTACAAAACTGAGTTAGGGGAACTGTGACAGATCGGAAGTCACATCACCCGAGGCCCTTCACTAGATTAGAATTACAGTTTAAGACAGTGAAAAAAGAAATTAAGACTTGATATCTCAAGCGAGTGTAAGAAATGCAATGAAATCAATTTTATGAGAGTGTATTCTATAGCATAGTTTTTACTACTATGGGAAAGAATGTTTCTAAACTGAATCTCGAGAGGAAATTCTGTCCAAGTTTCAGAGCCAGTAAGTTTTGGGTGTTGGGATGTCACCACCTGCTGGAGGGTCAAAACCAGGAGGCTTTAATTTAAGAACTCCTCAACAATAGCAAGCTCATTTACACCAAGCACCCCTAGATCCCCAGTCTTCCAAGGTGCTGATGGCATCACCACTTTCTGTCTGGACCTAAGAAAACAGACCCACAATGCTTAGGTAGAGGTCAATTATTCCCCCAAATCATATTGCTAATTATGCACACTGATGTCTGACTAATTTCATAGAAGATTCATCAAGGCCCCCAGTTCTCCAGGTCAGGACTTTTGTGTATCAGTGTGCCCTTCAAGTGTGTAGAGACTATGTTGGACGTCAATGCTAATGGATACAGGTTCGAATCACAGCACTTCTCATGTTGACAGTTTTTCTTGCTTCTCTGGTCCTCTGATTTTGTCTTGGGAAAGTTAAGAGCTGAGTTTCGCGGGACTTCTCCTGTTTTCTCCTAAGGATAACATTGACTGAATCATTTAGTAAGAGCAGTCTATGCTTTTCATCATCTCCTTCTTATCTTCTCACCCATAATAAAAGAAGCATCTGAGGTAACATTTTCAGCTCTGACTGACAATTTAAAAACTGGTGGAGATGATGTGAAAATTAACGCCTTTATAAACTGTGAGATGGTAAATTGGTGCTAAAGTTTGCTAGTAATTTGAAAACATCTATCACAAGAAACACCACATAGCCTTTGACACAGCAATCCTACTTTGAGAATTTGTTCTACCCATTTTTCACACATATTCAGATGCAGAACTGTTTGCAATAACATAAGTGTATATGGAAGCAATATGCTATTAATAGTTGGGCAAAATATATTGTAGGAAAAACATGAAACAATATTGTAAAGAACATTACTCAGCCTTTATTTATTTGTTTTCCTTTACTTTTTATTTTGCTTTGCTTTGCTGGGGAGTTTTGAGAGCTGAGCCCCAAGGCATGTGGATGGTAGGCAAATATTCTACCACTGAGTTGCATCTATAGTAATCAATACAATTTTTAATATGTGATGTTGTTATAGATGAAATCAAGTGTAGAATGGCTCCATATAACTACCAATTGAGACTTCTGAAAAAATGATTTGATTTATTTAATTTTTTAAAAACCAACTTGACTTTTAGTAGTATGTAGAGTTTTTGGCTTGGTTTTTAAGACAGGGTTTGGCTGTTCTGAAACTTGATTCTGTAAACCAGGCTGGCCTTGAACTCACAGAGATCTACCTGCCTCAGCCTCCCAAAAGCTGGGATCAAAGGTGTGCACCACCACTGCCCAGCTAAATATGTAGGGTTTTTTAATTAAATACTTTAAAACTTAAAAAATATATTTAAAAGACTATTTTTATTATCTTTTCCTTTTTCTCTCATTGACAATATAAATTAATTTTTTGGATGATATAAATATGTTCCAATACAATCAAGCATTTTTATATCAAGCATGTCATAATGTAACAATTCCTCATTCTGTCCTATCCTCTCTAGACATGTTCTTCTGGGGCTGTTGGAGCAGAGTGTGGGGATTGAACAAAGTTCTGAGTCAATACGGTCTGTTAAAATGTGTATGACCATGAAGAACCCCAGCACCTCAAGTCTATGTACGCTGGCTGGTTTTAAGCCAACTTGACTCAAGCTAGAGTTATCAAAGAGGAAAGAGATTCACTTGATTAAATCCCTTCATAAGGTCAGGCAGAGCAATCCTGTAGAGCGTTTTCTTAATTTGTGATGATATGGAAGGGCCCTGCCTGTTGTAGGTGAGACCCTACCTGGACTGGTGGTACTAGGTTCCATAACAATGCAGGCTGAGCAAGCCGTGTGGACAGAGTGTTACTGGTGTATACCAAAACTTCTCCATGGCCTCTGCCTCCAGGTTCCTGCCCTATATAAGTTCCTATCTTGACTGATGTCAGTGATGAACAATGATGTGGGAGTGTAAGCCAAATAAACCCCTTCCTCCACAACTTGCTTTAGCCATGGTTTCACCAAAGCAGTAACAATCCTAACTAAGACACCATGAAAGGGCAAAGTCAGGCTCAAGGGGCAGGGATCCAACGCTGACAAGGTATACAAAAAGTATATACTACAGCCTTCTCTTACACGAATGCAGCCTGGCACTACTCCCCTACAAAGACCTCCTATCAAGTTTAGATGACCTGCAGCTGCCCAATCCTGCTGTGGATAATAAATGTATTGACTTTCCAGGCTGCTGCTAGCATAGCTCTATCAATCAGAGCACATGGTCCACTCCATTCCTGCATATCTCCTAACCCCCAAGCCATCTCTCCAGCCCCCACCTGTGATGGGATTCAGGTGTCAGCTGACAAAGTCCGAAGACGCTTATCCAGGGTCCCGGGCTCCTGAAGGGGAAGTGGCCAACCTCATTCATAAAAGGCTGTTGTGATCTTGGGGCCCCGTTCACCCACCCCTACATATCTCTCTGTGTGTGTTTTCTTCATTCCTTTTGAGCCAGTCACAGTATGGTGTGCAATATCTGTACATTTTTTGAAGATAACTTGGTGAGACTGGTTTAATAAGAAGCTGAAAATCCAATAGACAGGCAGGAGGAATAGGTGGGACTTTGGAGCAGAGAGACGGGAAATAGGAAGAGGAACCTAGGCATGCAGGAGAAAAGTCAGGAGGCAGCGGCACGTAGGTTAATAGGAGTGGGTTAATATGATGTATAAGAACTAGTTAGGAACTAGCTGAAGCTGTAGGCTGTGCTTTCATAATTAATAAGAAGTCTCCATTACATTTTGTGGGAGCTGGTTGGCAGGACAGAGAAAGACTCATTACAAGGGCAATCCTGGTGCCTGTCCTGGAAGCCGAGACAAGTAGAGAAACACAGTGGTTTAGGATGTTGAGAAATTATCATGGGACTTTAAATCAAAATGGCTTCTTCCACATATAGCTGGACAACCTTGGCTATGTATTATCTGCTCTGGGTATCTTTTCTAAGGTGGGGGTTTGTAAGTCAAGAGGTCCTGAGGGGGGAAAATAAAAGTAAAGAATGTAACCATTCCTGACACTAAGAAGTCCTGAGATGTTACCGCACAGCTGTGAGGCAGGCAAGGATGTGAACTCTAAATCTGACTGAAACCCGAGGATCCTCTTGTTTCACTTCTTTCTCTATCTCCAGGTTTCTGGGTCTGTTCCCTTTCTTTCTACCTGAAGCTTCTCTGAAGTTCCTTGACTAGAAAACGGCTGCCTTATGTTTTATATGTTTCCACACGCGTTTTCTATCTGATACATTTGATTCTAACTCCATCTTCTTAAAGAAAGGAAACCAGAGTAACTACACTTGGTCACAATTTCCCTGGACTGACACTGTTCAAACTCCATAAAAGGTACAAATCTTAGCTAGGAGAGGTGGTGTGTAGACTAGGAAATGCCAAAGCTGAGCTGGCAGGTGTTAGGATTTCTAGTGCATGGTAAATGCAGTATCCAACATGGTGCTAGACATGCTGCGTGCATATGCATGAGCAGGTATGACTATGTCAACTCCCAATGCCTTTATAAAACCAAGACCCTGCCCTGTTCCTTCTCTCCTTCTCTTTCTATACATTTCCACAGACGTGGTAGTCACAATCCTTCCTGTTAAGTAAACTCTAGTGTGGGTTACTGGAATTTGTGATCTATTCCCTGTGTCAATTAACAACAGCAGGGACTTGTCATAATCTGTCAATATGAATTGCTGGCTTTTCTCTGAATTGTAAAATCCCATGTTCCAACAATTTAAGTAGAATTTTGGAAAGTATAGCTGATTTTAGGGGCAGAGAATTGGACAACAAAAATGCACACCTGATTCACAGCTGCCTTAGACTGCATGGACGTAAAAGGCTGCCTCCAAGGAACACACCAAAGTGTATCCGTTTAAAGTTTCACAGAATTTCACAACACAGGCAGATGGATACACATCAGAAAGGTCTTGCTTCTGTGGCTAGGGATAAGAATCAACTAAGCTAAGAGTATGTGATAATGCCCCATGTGGTGTGCCTTGACATGGATTCAGAAGCAAGCTGGAAAGCAGTGATGAGCAGGAATGTGGGTGCTACTGACCTAACTAGGGTGAATGCCTCAAGGCATCCCACATGCTGAGCAAACACATCAGAAACAAGAAAAGCTTGGTGCACAGAAGCAGAAAGAGACTCCTCTCTGTGTGTGACAAAACACCATGGAACGGGAGAAATTACTACCGGCTTGATCTCACAAGCTGGTCCTCGGGGATGTATCTAGAGCTCATGTGCTGTTGATTGACAAATGCACTATCAGGGAATTTTTAAGGACCCAGGCCAGTTTCAGCATTTTAACTGTTTTGATGAAAAATCAGAGTTACAATGTGGAGTTATTCCTGGATCTCCCAGGCCTATTCTCTTTCTCCTGAGTTCAAGATTAAATCATAGCAACTTCTTGCATAGAACGAGGCTCAATGTATTCATATGGCCACTTGTCCTCTAGAAAATGGGCCTGCCACGTCAGATATGTTTGTCTTTTTCAGTAGTGGTCGCTGGGAGAAACTCTCAAGATTGTTTTGAAAGCCATTTTTTACTTCTCATTTCAGATTCTTAGACACATGCTGAATTTTAAAATCCACTGTTATCAAGTGTTGACGAATGGTATTCAGATGATGTAGTGGTTGAATGAGATCATCTGTAGTGGGGAGCAGGTGCATCAGCTTGACCTAGAGGCGAGGCCTCTTGTCCACTGTTGGTTTGGGATTCACCTATGACCATTGAAACTGCAGCATTGAGGTGTGTCTCTTCAGTTTCCTGTTTGTCCTTGGAAGGAGGGCCCATTCTGCTGAGTGGAGTGGCCCAGCTTTCCTGTCTAATCCTTTGTAAGTTTCTCTATAACTCTTAATAAATATTAACCTTTTAATAAATTGCAGGTGATTATTTACCAGCCACAATCATCCCCCATAGGCTCAGATGTCTGGATAGTTTTGGTCCCCAGCTGTTGGAGCTGTTTGGATAGGTTTGTGAGGTGAGGTCTGTTGGAGAAAGTGTGTAACTGAGAGCAGGCCTTGGGGATCTGAAAGCCTCACACCACTCCAGTGCTCTCTTTGCTCTCTGCTTGGCTCAGCAGCTCCTGCAAACCACATGCCCTGCCATGTGGGACACTTGCCCTCTGAGACCATAAACCCAAATAAATTCTTTCTCCTCAAGTTGCTTTTGATTTTTATCTTTAGTCTCTGACTAAGAGCAGTCAGGACAGGAACTCAAGTTGGGAACCTGGAGTTAGAAACTGAAGCAGAGGCCATGGAGGAATGATATTTGCTGGCTTACTACTCATTGCTTGTGTAGCCAGCTTTCTTATAGCCCCCGGGGTGACGGACTCAGAGGTGGCACTAGCCATGGTGAGCTGAGCCCTCCCACATCAATAATTAATCAAGAAAATGCCTTTTTAGACTTGCTCAAGAAAATGATAAAGGCATTTTCTTAGCTGAGGTTCCTCTTTCCAGAAAACTCAGCTTATTTGTGTCAAGTTGGAAAAAAAAAAAAAAAAAAAAAAAAAAACCTAACCCAGACTAACTATTAAGAAAGTTCTGTAGTCCATCCAGTTGTTACACAGTGTCAGTCACTCCTCCAAGCAGCTTTCCGGTGCCTAGGCCTGTGCAGTTGGACCACTCAAGGCAGCTGCTAGCCAACATCATCAGCACCTCACTGAAGTTCTCTGTTAGCTGGAGGGCTATGGATTGATTGATAGACCCTCTTCAGTACTTGGTAAATTGGGGAAAGAGGAGTCTCTCTCACGCTTAGGAAATAGCTCTTCTCTGTATCTACTGTTTAGAATCCTTTTAAACCTTTGTGGTATGAATTCTATGATATATGTTAATTACTTACTCTGATTTTTTTTCCATAGTATGTGAAGTACATGGTTACAATCTTAGAATTTTGAAAAAAGATGTAAGAGGCTAAATTACTATCTAGTGTGAGCCACACAGTAATTCCTAAGCGGGGCTACTGAGTAAGACCCCTTTCTCCAAAAATTTCAGGGGCCAGTGATTTCATTTAGAAGTAGACTGCTTGTCTAATATTTGCAGGGTATTGGACTTGATCTCTAGAATAGGAAAAAAATCTATCTTCAAACTTGAATACACAGAGAGTCACTCACTTAGGTAAAGCGTAAGAGTTATGAAGATAAAAAAAGATAACAATGTAGAATGCTAGTGGTGACGTACTATTAATAGACAAAATTACAAGAATACTGGGGGTATAACTTCACAGTACAGCACATGCTTTTCACATGGTATGTGCAGGCTCTGGACTATCCACAGCACAAAAAAATAAAGAAATGAAACAGATGTGATGCTAATAATTCAAAATATTTACAATAATATTTCTTATATACTAGTTGTAATCCTTAAAATATATGTATATCAATTATTTTAAGTATATATAAACATTATGTAGAATTTTACTTATAAGACTCATGGAAAATAGTCTTTTAAAAAGTAGAATTTTTTTTAAATAAAACAATAATTTTCTTATTTATCTCACGTGTTTGGCGGCCAAAGTGCCAAAGAACTCTGTTGGTTTCCAGAGATGAACTATTTATTTTAGCCCCTGATTTCCCTAGAGAATGTCTTATAGTAATCGAAGATATTTGAAAATTGATTCTCAATAGTGCCAGCCCATGTCCAGTACTCCCCAAAACATCTACCTATTGACCCTAAGCCCTCAGGTAAAAGCCACACTCCTATCACTTGATTGTTAGAGGCCATCACTCTCAAGGGTTATACCTAGTGAAGGCACTCTCCAGAGGCTTTGCTGATGACTGGAGAAGATGTGCTGTTTGCTTTTTGTTTGTTTTATGCTTATTTGTTTTGTTTGGGGGGGTTGTTTTGTGTTTTGTTTTGGTCAACTTGATTCAAGCTAGAATCATCCATAAAACTCAATATAGATATAGTGATACAGTAGGCTTTTTATTTTGGGTCACCAACCAGCTCTCAATGAAGACACAGAGACTTAATAGTTATTGATGCTTGGCTTTAGCTTAGGCTCCTCTCTCTCTCTCTCTCTCTCTCTCTCTCTCTCTCTCTCTCTCTCTCTCTCTCTCTCTCTCTCTCTCTCTCTCTCTCCTTTCTTTTTTTGTTTTAATGAAATTTATTTTTCATTTTATATACCAACCACATTTCCCTCTCCCTCTCCTTCTCCCACTCCCCCCATACCTCCCCTCCATCCATCCCTCATCACTTCCTCCATCAACTCAGGGAGGGTAAAGCCTCTCACGGGGAGTCAACAACATCTGACATACCAAGCTGAGGCAGGACCAAGACTCTCCCCCTACGTCAAGGCTGAGCAAGTTATCCCATTATAGGGAATGGGCTCCAAAAAGCCAGTTCATGTAGCAGTAGGGTTTCTTGTTCCAGGGTGGCCAGAGGTCCAGACCCACAGACCTGCAGCCCCAGACCGCTTAGCTGCCGACCGCTGCTCAGGCCCCCAAAATGACTCAGACGCTTATATTAACTTCATGCTGTTTGGTCTATGGCTCAGGCACATTGCTAGCTTGCTCTTTCATCTTAACTCAACCCATTTCCATTATTCTGTCTGCCATGTGGCCCGTGGCTCACCTGTGTTCCTTACATGTTTCTTATTTGGGCTGCTGGCTCTGTCTGTCTGACTCCACCCTGCTTCTCATACCTATGCTCTGATTTCTATGGTGACTGTCATGGGCCAAAACAGCTCCTTTATTTAAAGATTGATATTCACAGCATACAGAAAGACATTCCCACATCAAGTTCATGCACTAGGGATAAATCCTGATCTCATTGCCACAGGCCCCACAGGCAGGCCAAGTCACACAACTGTCACTCACGTTCAGAAAGTCTAGTTGCATCCAGGCTTCCCAGATGCCAGTCCAGAGCCCATGAGCTCCCACTAGCTTGAGTTAACTGTTTCTGTGGTTTTCCCCACCATAATCTTGACCACCCCTTGATCATATAATCCCTCCTCCCTGTCTTCAACTGGACTCTAGGAGCTGAGCCCAGTGCTTAGCTGTGGATCTCTATATCTGCTTCCATCAGTTACTGGATGAAGGTTCTACGGTGACTATTAAGGTAGTCACCAATCTGACAGGAAGGCACCCTCTCTGCTATTGCTAGGAGTCTTAGCAGAGAGCCTCCTGGGATCCTCCTTGTAGATTCCTGGGAATTTCCCTAGCACCAAGCTAGGCTCCCTCTATCAAAATATCTCTTTTATTGCTCTCCCTCTCCATCCCTCCCCAAACTCAGCCTTCTTCATTTCCTCTGTGCTCACTTCTTGATATAACTTAAACCTGTTTCTTTTCATCTATGCTTTGCCTCAGGCCTTTTTACCTTTCTTTCATCCTGTATGTCCCACTCTATCTAGCCAGATGTCTCCCTCTCTTTCTCCTTCATTCTCTCTTCTTTTCTCAAGCCTAGACTCTTCCTCCTATTTATTCTCTCTGCATGCCAGGTCTGCTTATCCCTCTCCTGCCTAGCTATTAGCTGTTCAGCTCTTTAGTAGACCAATACAATGTCGTAGGCCGGCAAGGTAAAACAAATGCAGCCCATCTCTACATAATTAAACAAAGGCAGCAGAAACAAATGTAACAATCTCTACATAATTAAGCAAAGGCAGCAGAAACAAGTGTTACAATCTTTACATCATTAACAAAGGCAGCAGAAACAAGTGTTACAATCTTTACATCATTAACAAAGATAGCATTTTTAAATTAGTGACTGACTTAAGAGGGGCCCAGCCCACTTTGGTGGTGCCATTCCTGAGCAGGTGCAGACTGACCAAGCTAGCAAGCAGCCCTCCTCTATGGCTTTTACAGGAAAAGTGGTGGAATAGTAGCAGAGAGTCTTACATCTTACAGGTAACAGGAAGTTGACTGAGACATTGAGCATATCCTAAGCATAGGAAACCTCAAAGCCCACCCCCATAGTGACACACTTCCTCCAACAAAGATACACCAACTTTGACAAAACCACGTTGGTGCTACTCTCTATGAGATTCAAACTACCACATTCCACTCCTTGACTCCAATAAGTTTGTACCAATATCATAATGAAAAATTCATTTTGTCCATCTTCAAAAGTTCCCATAGTCTATCACAATCTCAAAAATGTTCAAATAGTTCAAAGTATCTTCTGAGATTCATAAAATCTCTTAACTGTAATACCCAGTACAATTGAAATCAAGAGGCAGACCACATACTTTCAAGATGTAATGATACAGGGTATGTATTACCATACCAAACTATAGGGATGAAAACATAGTGAGAAAATACTGGACCAAAGCAAGACAAAACACTAACTGAGCAAACTCCAAATTCTACATCTCCATGTCTGGTGTCAAGACACTTTCCAGATCTTCAACTCCTTTCAGCTTTGTTAACTATAACATACTTCTCTCTTTGGGGCTGGATTCACTCCCTAATAGCAGCTTTCCTCCATAGGTATCCCACAACTCTGGCATCTCTAACATCTTGGGTTCTCAAGGCCATCCAGGCTTCAACCTCACAGCTTCATGCAATGGCCTCTCTACTAGACTTTTACTCAGGGACACCACCACCACATTCCTGGCCTCAGCAATTTTCTTTAGGCATGAATGTAACTTTTATAACCTGTTTCTTTTATTCTTAACTCTAAAGCCAGAATCATGTAGCTGAAGCTGCCAAGTTCTGCTGCTTACTGGGGATGGAACATGATCCCCTCTTTCAATTACATCTTCATCTGCTTTCTGTCCTTCATGGCCTAAGTTTGGCTATCCTAAAACTTGTTCTGTAGACAAAGCTGGCCTCAGACTTAGAGATTCTCCAGTTCTGTCTTCCCAGTGCTAGGATTAAAGGTGTGCTCCACCACATCTAGCTCTAAGCCTTTTACAGTTCCTTTTCATAAACTGGAAACTTAGCTGTATGGGATATTTCTCTGAGGTTACCACTCCCTATATCATATTTCTTCTCCATTTATGTCCTTGAACACAGAACATAGCTCCTTTCACTTCCTGGTACTCTTTTTCTCCTGGAAATTTACATTTTGTAATTTACCTTGCTCATCTTTCTCCTTTTCATTATAAATCTTTATAAGTATGAACTCTAGTAACCACATGACAGAGTCTACACTAGGCTATTTTAAAATTTCTTCTGCCAATAGAATTAATGCAAAGCTCTTTATTTTAGACTTAGACAGACTCTTCAGATTAGGGCAAAGGCAGCCACTTTCTTCACAAAAATATAGTAAGAACAATTTCTAGGCAGCATACTAAAATTCTTTTCTGAAGCCTCTTCAGTAAGCTCCCAGCAATTCAAATAACTCTTAGCACCTCTGTCTTCCATGCTCTGTGTTGGGTGCTGGCATACCCAGACCCATATACTCTGTGTCAGGCTAAAAAAGCCTGGGCAAGGTCAGTGCCCTTTTGTTTACTTCCCTGATCTTTGTTGATATACCTGTGTGCATCAACACCCTGTTTTACAATCAGTGGTTTTCCTGTTATGATGAGGAGTCTTGCATCCGTTGCCAGAGAACACATTGACAGGTACAGGAACCCAGGGCAGGGGAACTTAAGGGGTATATAAGCTTGCTAAATAAAGGCTGAGGGAGCAGCAGAAGCATCTGATCTCCCTGGATGATGGAACTGACTATCTCTCGAGTGCTGATTTAACCCTGATGACCCTCTCCAGGCTCAGCTACACTAGGCCGGACGCGGCAGCTCTGCTCCTACTAAAATGCCCCATTATGCATTGCTTAAAGCATTCTACTGCTTTCATAACTCAAAGCGCCAAAGTCAAACTTCCTTTGAACAAAATCTAGTACAATAATACTCCAGTCCCTTTTTATCAATTTCTGTCTTAGTTATGGTTTCTATTGCTGTGAAAAGACACCAGGACCATAGGAATTCTTATAAGGAAAATATTGAATTGGGAAATGGAAGAGTTAGAAGCCAAGAGACTAGACACAGCCAAGAGGTAAAGAGGCCAAGAGACCTGTGTAGTCAAATGGCTGGCTTATATAGAAATCAGAGTGATAGGTATTTTGAATCCCTGGTACTAGATTTCTTCACTGAGATGGTAAACCAAACTGATCCAAATTAAAAGGTAAAGAACCAGGCGTAATCTGAAAAGGGCATTCCCAGGTGATCTCAAGGGAAGGGAAGAAATCTTGGGGGATCAAGTTTAAAGACATGCCTAGAGGCATGTCTTAAGCAGCTCTGGGGGAGGAGCTGCTACTTGGTGGGTTTCTGAAAAGGCAGAGTTTGGAGAGGGAGGAGGAGCTGAGACAGAACTTCCAAGGGAACAAAGAGAAGCTGGTGGAAGGGAAACTTAGCCTAGTTCCTGGACTGGAGAGTTTGGGATAGGGGCATGGGATGCCAGCCAGGTAACTATAACAGATAGTAGATAGAAGCTATGGACAGCATCCATTGTGATATGCTAATAGATACCTCAGTTAGCCTTTTGTCCTCTGTTTGAGATCTAATATCCTAGGCCTTTTGTTGATCGTAAAAGGTGATAACTGCTTCTGTCTGAAATAGGGGTCTTGATATTTGTTGTGGGGAGTGAAAATTCAGGGAAGCACCTCCATTTTGAGCAAGTCCCTAACCCCAGCCTGAAACAGGCCTGAGTTTCTGACATAGGTTCCAAGTACAAAGTCAGAATTCTCAACACAGGAGATAGCCTAGGTCCATCTGATAGCATCTGATTAACCACAGAATGTCCCAGCACAGGAGACAGTCTATACAAAAAGGCATGAAAAGTAGTCTGCTAAGATAACAGAGGAATTCTGGAAAGTCCCTAAAAACAAGCTAGTCAGAGTTGTATTCATACTGGAACCTCTAATTGACGTGTAACTTTGTGGGTTTTGCCTTTAAAAACTCAGCTTGCAGAGGGCAGGCACCTCCTCTGGCCTTCACAACAATGGTGCACACAATGCGGTCCTTGCCACAGTTTGTTTTTCTTTTCAATAAACCTTGCATTTGCATTTTGGAGAGTTCGCATCTCTGATGGTCTCTTCAGGGGGTCTGGTGAACAGCACACAAGGAGGAAAGCAGGAAGGTTGGAAAGCTGGCCAAGGCTGGGAAGAGGGAGAGGTATGCAGGCTGTTTTGCTCAATGCAAAACAGGACTACTTGGGGCTAGGGAAGTACAGTCTGCTTTGGAGCAATCTGTGAGGCCCGCCTGGGGCTAGTCACATTGGACCATTTAGGGATGCAAAATCTTAAACTGGAAATTCAGTCAGGAGCACCTAAGGGCTAGCATGTTTGGAGAAGTTTGCAGTCTTCAGTTGATTGGAAATCTACTGGGACAGATATAGACTTGGGACAGAAGGCAAAGTTAAGAAGCTTAGGGGAACATTTCTATCTTGGGCATATACTTGAAACTTCCAAGTTCATGGTGCTGGTAGATTGGGGAGGGGAGTCCCAAGACCAGTGGAAATGATGAGAGATCCCACCCTCAGGAATAGGCAGTAGGCAGGGACACTTAGGCCACTGATTGACAGGAATTACTAATTTGGAATTCATGCCCTGAGAGAATTGGGTTCAAGTCTCATGACTTCCAGAAGCTTACAAGATTTTTTTTAACGTTTAGAGATGTTTTAGCATAATGAGAAGCATTCTTAAGTCTATACTTAGAAGACAACCAAAGATTTTTAAATTTAATGTAGTCTTATAAGGGTTGAGAAATCCGCTGCAAAAAGGAGGATTCCAAGAGACGTTCTCTCATGCAACACACAAGGGGATTTTTTATTTACCAAGTATACCTGGGGCTCACTGAACACGCAGGAACAGAGATCCCCAAGCTGAAATTGAACAAAACTTTTATAGGTCATGGGGGTTGCTATGTGCAGGAATGCAGGTATAGGTCATGGGGGTGTTATTCCATGCAGGAATGCAGGAGGCAGATAATGTATAACTCTAAAGCCCCTACTTGGTGATTCATCAGTTATGCAGAGTTTAACAAAATTTTCTCTAACAGTCTGTACTTCACCAGGGCTAGATTAATAGTTTATCAGTGTTGTGCCCTGGTTGATAAACCTCTGAAGAGACCACCAGAAACACAAACTCTCCAAAACGCAAGAGCAAGATTTATTGAAAAAAATTTCAAGCTGCAGCAGAGACCCTGTCCATGGACATGGTCTTAGTGATGGCAGGAGAAAATATCCATCCCTCTGCAAGCTGAATTTTTAAAGGTAAAAAACATAAAGTTATAATCAATTAGGAGTCTCAGTACAGATACAATTCTGATTAGCTCGTCTTTAGGGACTTTCCAGAATTCCTCTGTTATCTTAGCCTTCAGTTTCTCTGGTTGTTTGTCAAACCCTTTTTGTATAGACTATCTCCTGTACTGGGACATTCTGTGGTTAATCAGATGCTGTCAGATGGCCCTAAGCTTCTCCACTATCTCCTATGTAAGCAAAACTTGGGCCCATTTCAAGCTGGGGTCAGGGACCTGCTCAAAATGGAGGCACTTCCCTGGTTCTTCCATCAGAGCTGCAATGGACTAATGTTAAAATTCATAGTATAACAATAGCATAATGTGGGAAAGAAATTTGAAACTTTTTTATTTTTTATATACCTTAAAACACCTTCTTAGACCCTCACAGCTTACTTAAGCTTTCACATCCTCAGACCTTTACAATCTACATTTATATGCCTTAAATATTTTTTAAACCCTCAGAAATTAAACTTTAAACATATTTCTCAATCATTCACCATGAGATATAGGCGTTAGGTCTCAAACCCAGGACAAACTGGCTAATTGAGGTGCCTATTAAACATATCAAAATGACATTGTCTGCCAGTCCCCCTCAGCTTTACTAGTACCTGTGACAGAGGCATCCTGACTGGCATATTCTACCCTCTCACCCAAACTCTCCAGCCTAGGGACTTGGCTGGGCTTCCCTTCCCCCGGCTTCTGATTTCTATATAACCTCAGCCATTTTGCTTACCAGTTTTTCCAACTCTTGGTCTCCTGGTCCCTCCTTCTTTCTTTCTAACTCTCTCTCCACCCCCCTCCTTTTATGGTCTGGTTCAGTTTAGACCCTTCCAGATGCCTCTGCCTGTGTTCTCTTTGTATGTATAATAAAAACCTCAACCCCTTAGGGGGAGACCACCATGCTCGCCTTTTATTCATCTGGTGCTGAAACCTGGGAGTGGCATAAATGAGTTCCTTCTAAAGCAAGCCGCTGCTGACCTAATTCTCCTAAAATATGGACAGATCATTTGTTTCTGCTGGCTTCTGTCACCCATCAAATTTGAATCCAAATCTAACCACCACCTCTCCTCCGCTCACAATCTTTCTGACTCAGGGAGCCTATGATGGCCTCATGAGCATCTCTCTCTACTGAATAAATGTCACCTTTACAAAACCCACAACTGTGTGATAGGAAGCTCCTCTGGTTCTGAGCCCCAGGTCGCATGGGAAGGAATTCCTCTTGTCTGTGATTTGAAATAGTATAGGGCAGAGCAGGTACTATTGTCTTGGCCTAGAGGCAAGGCCTCTTGGCCACCATAGATCTGGGAATCATGTATGGCCTGGAGGCACCAATGTTCAAGGTGTGGCTTTAGGGCCAGTTTAAGATCATGGAACACACATGAAAAGCCTTTCTCTCTCTTGCCCTTGGATGGAGGACTTAACTGGCTGAGTGAAGCTGTGTGGAACCAGTCCAGTCTTTCCAGGAACTGCATGTCTGCTTAATCCCTCTTATATCAGTGAATGCTCTCCTCTGAACACTTTAATAACTAATAATATTTCTTTATCAAATGTTCATGATCATTATAATAATAAAATGTTTTTGTCTGACAGGTTTTCTATTCCATTTGGGGATGCCCCAAGTAAAAGTTCTTGACACAGTGACACTTTAGCTACCTCAGCTTGACATCTTCCTGGAGCTTTCTCTTGCCTCCCCACAGAAGCAGCCATACTGCCTGCAGTCCTACCTGTCTCCTTCTGTGGCCTGTCCTTTGTCTACTCCCCCAGGAGCTGCTGATAGTGGGCAGTTACACTATCTCTAGGGTTCCACCTGCAGCTCCACAGTTTCTGCTCTCAATTCCCTCCTCAAGTTTCCTCTCTTCCCCTTCAGAGCTTCTGTGAGAGCCCATAAGTTACTCCATGGTGGCCAGATTCCATCTTGATTTAAGGTCAGAGAGTCCTAGTTTGTTTTGCATTGAAAGGCTGTATGGCAGAATGTCTTGGTCAAAGGCACGGTCACCAGGTGCCTTGTTCCCCAAGCCTATATAATGGAATGCTTTGCCATAAAGCATGCTTAATAGATGTTTTGAGAATTAAGGAAGGTGTTTACACTTGTCTGTCCTTTGAACCATAGTGTCCTTGAGAGGGGCAGGTCTTTTTGCCTCCTTTGCTTTGGGTATAAAAAGAACCTGGGAAATGAACTTGGGGCTACTACTGTACTGACTGAGAGCTCTTCTGATTCTAATTTTTCTATCTCTGTTAATTCTGCTATTTGTCCATCCCCTCATGTCAAGGTTGTCCAAAGGCTCACTCAGGACCCAACAGGCCACCTGTTAGGTATCTTCCTTAAGCCTTCCTCTCAGCTTCCTCCTCGGTCCAGAACTTCTTTAAGCCCACCTGAGCCATCTGCACTCTCTCAGCTCCCTCCTGAAGCTTATAGAAAGCCTCTCCCTGGAGATATTCCATTCTGCAACCCTTTTTACCCTTTCTCCACAAGTTCCAATCTTATTAAAGCCTCACTATGTTACTACAAACAACTTGCCCTCAGTGCAGATCAACGGCCAAAGACTGGCATACTTGATTTTTAAATTCTCTCAGATGGTAGCAATTTCCACCACTGCACAAACAAGTAGTCCCAAATCTCTTACCTCTAAACTTATAATATCTATACTTCAAAAAGTTTCTTGTAAGGTTTTCTAAGTACTGCTCTTAATTTTTTTTTAATCTCTATAATTTCTCTCTGCTCTGCTCTCAAAACATCTCTTAAGGCTATACTATAAACTCAGTCTCAATCTCAGGATTTGGAAGTTCATTGAATATGGTTAAAAAATTGTGTGTATTTCATATATGTGTGTATATATATATCAACCCTTTTTTAAAATATACTGTATATGTAACTTAGATTTAACTCTTGTTTTTAAAAAGATTCACCAAAAAGAACAATTGTTTTAAATACTACCACTTGGTTGACAGCCATCTTTACTAAGGTTAAAGGGTACATGCCATGTGACTTCACCACAATTTTAAGATGACTAGATTGTATTAAATAACTAAGACAGCACCTATAAAACTTCTCAGTCCCACTGAGCCCTTGGTTTATCATAGTATCTTCTTTTCAGATTAAGGAGACATCAACAAGTCTCCAAAATACTTTAAATTGGTATGAATTTTTATAAGGTTCATAAGTTCCTAAGGTTACAAAGAGACTCAGGTTAACAAAACTGACCACTGATGTATAGCCTTTTTTGTCTTTGCCAACTCTGTAAAGCTTTAACTATTTGGGTAAACTAGGTCATTAAAAATTGTAATATTCTTTAATGGTGTATTATATAAGAATAAAGTTCCCAGTCTATCTGTGGATAATATTATGGTTTTGTAAAGCTCCCAGTCTCTCTATGGGCTGTATTTATGGTTTAAAGTTTTATTTTGGTGCTAGAAGATCTTCAGTTAAGTCTTGAACTCAAATTTTTAAGGCCCAAACTTAACAGAAATAGAGATCTAAAGTTCCTAATCTTAAAAAAAAAGCTACTAATTTGTAAACTGTTATATTAGTCACTTAATGGCAGCTTTTATTTAGCTTCTTGTATATGTTTTCAAGGTTAAGCCTAAAGCAAGTAAAGTTTATTTAAAATAAGGTAGACTACATGGTCCTCAAACTCTTCAGAGACCTACTCAATATGATATTTAAAATGTTTAATAACTGGGGTGATGGTGGCACATGCCTTTAATCCTATTATTCTGGAGGCAGAGGCAAATGGATTTCTGAGTTCAAGGAGAGTCTTCTCTACAAATGGAGTTCTAGGACAGCCAGAACTACAAAAACATCTTTCAAAAAATAAAATAAAATAAAGACAAGAACAACAAAAATTCTTAATAAAAAAATCTTTATAGAATAGACAAAAATACCAGATCCTTGAAGCAACCTTAAAGTCTTGGAAGAAGTCAATGGGGCACAACCATGTCACCGGGATTTGTGGTAACATTAATCACTGGGGGAAACTGCCCCATGCCTCTACTGCTGCTGTGTTCACTGTTGGGTTGACTGCCCTATTCTGCCTAATCAAAGTGAAATCCATTTTCCCAGGTTCTTTCTCCAAAGAAAAGTCTCTCAGACCTTCTGGATCTGACAGTCACAGGCTGGTACTTCTCTGGTAGCTGAAGACCAAATGCTGTCCTGCAAGGGAGCTGAAGGCCGACTGCTTCTGCCTTTAAGGGGACATCAAGATGGTGGGAGCCCATGGTAACCACCCAAGGATAGTAAATCACTGACATTTTAACTAATCCATAGGCCATTTGAATTACACTTCCTGCTATAATATGTCTGTCTCAGATTTCTGATGATATTGACTGATTACCAGCTCCTTCCCCAAGGCTGCAGCTGACTTGTTATTTCTTTTAAATCAGGCTTCATGTCTCACTTTTCTAGAACCGCTGGGATTCCTTCTGAGAAAAGCAGACATAGACAGTTTCCTTGCTGGTAGATTTCACACTGATTTAGATAAACTCACAAAACTGTTTCAATGTAACTTTTTACTATTGATTCATTTTTTAAAACTTGCTTTAAATAACTGCTCTCAGTAATCAACCAACTATTGAATGAAAAAAAAAAGAAGTAAAAGGAAGACATGGCTGTTCCTAAGGACTGAGGTTTTTATTACAGCTGTAAGGACAGAGACCTCACTGGCCTGAATGCACTGAAGGCATCACTTGTCTTAGGCAGAGGGGAGGAGAGAGGCGGGGGGCCTGGAGGGAAAAGTGGAAGAAAACAAAGGAACAGTCAAAGGCTTGAGGAATTCCTGATTCGTATTTTTCATTTAAGCAATAATACACTGGGCGTTTTAAAAATTTTTTTTTAAGCCTTAAGGTATTATGAGATGAATAAACACCTGCAAATTTCACAATAGCAGTTCATTTTGTTAATCCAATTTAACTTTACAATTCTGTATAAAACACTGATCTTAGTAAGACAGTTGATTCTCTTCCTATATATCTTATATAACACTATCCCTGGAGAATTTATGTGTAATAAAAGGTTAGTTCAGCGCTGAGGCTGGAGTCTCAGGTTAGAGCTGAAGGCTGTGTGCTGATGCTGGTGGGCCCTCTTGTGGAAGTCTGTCACACTGCACAAGCTTTTACTTCTATTTGTGTGAGCACAACCACAAACCAAGAAATTCTTTTAACGATTAAGAAGTAATCTTACAAGATCTTTTCATACACACACACACACACACACAGAGAGAGAGAGAGAGAGAGAGAGAGAGAGAGAGAGAGAGAGAGAGAGAGAGAGAGAGAGAGAGAGAGAGAGAGAGAGAGAGCTGACTATACTTGTATTCACCAAAAACTCTTCTGCAGGATTTGTTAAAGAGAAATACCCAAGCCAGCTGTAAACAGACATGGGAAGCCAGCTGTTCAAGGTTTTTCTAAGCAACATAGTGAGAACCCACTTCAAAAGATGATGATGAAGATGATGATAGTTAACTAGAAACCACCTGCAGTAGAAAAGGAATCCCCAAAATAACTCATTAATTATTGGCCTTAAATGTTTATTCTAATTAACAACACACAGTGGGTGTAACAAGAAATGGTGTATTAATGAAGTTTCTGGTCCTGAAAAAAACAAACAAAACCCAATAGAAGCAACTTGGGAAAGATTTGGTCCATGGGGTTGGGGATGGCCGGGTAGCATGAAGGCAGGCCTTGTAGTGAGAGTGGGAGATATGGATTATTCACATTTTAGCAAATAAGGAAACGGAGAAAAGGACCGCTCAGGACCCAGCCTACTGGCCTATGTCTGCTAACTAGGCTGGATAATTCAGACACTCTAACTCTCAGAATAATGATCAGTTGGAGACCAAGTGTTCAAATGCATGAACTTGTAGAACACATTTTAGATTCAACATTAACAGATGAGGAACTCGAATTTGAGAGTTAGGGAGAGATTAACCCCATCCTCACCTTGGGACAGCCTATCATGGTAGATACTAAGAAGAAAATAAATGTTTGATGGAGGTATTCCAGTGCCCACTGTGAGACCACATGCACATAAATTTTTAAGGTGCATTAATATATTTAATACCTTCAGTACCAAGGGTATAAACTGAGACATACCCCATCTTCAGTTATGGAAATTGGCTAGTGTCTTGGAGTGCACAACTCCATTGAGAAGGGCAAAGGGCTTTATTTATTAACCAATAAAATCATTGACTTGGCCAACTCTGAAAGTATCCTATCCATGGAGGTGTGCTAAACCATAAAATTTCTAAAATCCTAGTTGAGGTAGTTGTAATCTTGTACTATTTTATGTCAATAATGAAAATTTAGATCCAGCATTCATAAAAGATTGTTCATGCTTATTGGAGATCCTCTTAGAAGAAAATATTTGATACAGGGAATAGAACCAGGAAGCAACTCAAATGACATGAAAATAGATATTTCAAAATAAACTTTTGGACAAGTAACAGACCAGCGTAAGAGCTTAGTTATGTGCTTCTGTAACATTTGGAAGAGGTAAAGAATTTTCACATTTTTACAGAGTTGAGGCTCTATTGCAAGAATTCTGTTTAGTATTATAATAAAACCTGGAGCCAGATATGGGAGAACAGCTGAAATATCAGAGTGACGGGGAACAAATCACAACCAATTCTCACCCAGCCAACTTCTTGGGCATAAAAAGTTAGGTCCTTTCTCCATGAGTCCTCAGACGGACTGGGCATGCGGGCAAAGGTAAGAACTTCTGCCCTCTCCTGACTTATCTTTCTTTCCTCACCCAACTATTTCAATTCCTGGATCAATATTTCTAGTGCTAGGATTAAATACATACTCCAGACAGCCTGGTTCTGTTTGGCCTTAAGAGGCTTTCTACCTCCCAAGTGATGGGATTAAAGGCATGGGTCACCACTTCCTGACCTTCATGGCTTGGCTCCGTGGGTGGCTCTATCCTCTGACACTCCAGACTATTTTTTATTAAATATACAATATATTACTGCAAGGCTCCCTGAATGAATTTTTACAAATATTTTGAATTCTGCTACTTAAGGTTGCAGTCCACCGTGTTTGGACAGCTCTCTGAGCTCTGAGCAAAATGGAGGATTCTCTTCTCCCAGATGAAGGGCTTTTTGTAAAAAACAGCAAACAATACTCACATAGAAGATTGTATTTGGGAGCACAGAAAGAGAGGAAGAGACCTCTCAGCAGGCAGGAGCTGAAGAGAAAAGAACAGAAAAGAGAGAAGGGGGAAAAGGAGGAGGTGCAGATGTGGCCTCCTTGTCTTTAATAAGGGAATGCATTTCAAGAGTTTTCCAGAAAATAATCTTCTACACTGTTCATGCAAGGATACAGTCCAAGCTCATTTTATGACATATCTTTCCATCAACAACCTGACAGACCTGGATGGGCTGGACCCACCTTGAGGTAGGTGACTGGAGTGAGCTGCCCTTGCTTCCGTCATGTTCCGTGGAGGCAACAGAGCTATGAGGCTACTTCAAGGAGAAAAATGCCATGAGAGATAGGGCAGTGAGCAGGTCTGACTGCGCACTTACTAAACCTTCCCTGAGACAGAAAAGACTGGCCCACCATGAGCCGGTGTCTTCTCGTGGAACACGATGCAGCTGAAACCTGTACTTAAAGAGGAAAACAGAAACACATGCCACAGTTTGTATTTATGATTAACAAGCAAGCCACCTGCTTCCTAGGGTGACAAGAGAGTAGAATCACTGGCTGAATTTTCAAGAAAATTCAACGTAAGTAAGTAAAAGTAAATCCTGTTATCAATAACTGGCAGCGATTTTTGGCAAAAGATCAAATTATGGCAAACCAATCTTTCATTAGTGAAACTTCCCTGTTTACATGCAGTCTATTGGTGTGTAAACAATCTTGTAACTTGGACAATGAATAGTGAGAGATTCTTAAAGCCTCTAAATATGAAAAAAAAAAAAAAACAGACACAAGCAATAGAGAAGATAATGTCAAATGATACTTTCTTTGAAAACAAACAGGATGTTTAACACCCTGGCCCAGTCAGGCATGGTGGCACACATATAATACAAGAACTAAACTTGAGGCCAGGCTTGTCTATAGTCTCGCCCTGGCAAAATTAATAGAGGAGAGAAGCTTAACCAGATTCAGCAACGAAAGGGGAGGGAGAAGTGTCAATGTCATTTTTATCTGTAATACCTATCATAAGGCAGGCTGTCCACTTACTGTAGTTTGGATCTGAAATGTATGGTGATATATTTTATATTTAATAAAACCAGCCTGGAATATCAGAGAACAGATCCACCCACAGTCAAGCCATGAGGGTCAGAGAATCATGCCTTTAATTCCAGCACAGAAATGACAAAGTGGTAACTGTGCTTTTAAACATTATAAATAATTGTCCCTCCAACTAGTTTAATAAAACACTAATGGCTCCCCCCAAAAAGACCCCAAAGAATCTAGACAAAACTACCAAACTAAAAAAAAAAAAAAAAAACCTCTAAAAAACCCCCCAAACAGAAAAACACTATAAACTACTACCAAAAGCACAAAATATGAAAAACACAAATAAGCCACAAGCCACATGACAAAACAAATTAGTATAAAACCTAACAAAAATTATACCTAAACCATAAGTCAAACAACATATAATTAATATAAAAATTCATATAGTTATTTAAAACTAAACGACAATAAAACTACAAGTCCAAATCTTAAGACTAGTCCAAGCCAAAAATTCATAGTCCAGAAACGGCCCACAAGGCCCATGTGTTAAAAGTTCTGGTGCTCTAGGCCATGCTGGCCAGAGGTGGGTGTGGAACAGGTAATTGGAATGGAATCAAAAGAAGCCCCTCTGCCTTTCCTCTCATTTGCCTCCTGGCCACAACACAAATGATTTTGTTCAGCATGTTCATATAATGTGCTGCCACAGCCCCAAACAACAGGGCCAAATAGTCATAAATTGTATATCATCAAAATTTTGAAATCATTTGTATTCATTTATTTGTACGGAAGTGGGGCACCTGTCACCAAGCCCCTGTGGGTGACAGAGGACAGCTGACAGAAGCTGATTCTATCCTTCTGACATGTGGGTCCACAGCATAAAACTCAGCTCATCGGGGTTAGCAGGAAATGGTTTTACCCACCGTTAAGCTATCTCACCCACACAAATCTTTTTTTTTTTTTTTTTATTTATTTATTTATTTATTTATTTATTTATTTATTTATTTATTTATTCTTGCCTTTATCTTTGGTATTTATTATGATAATAGAGACCTCATTAATATATGATGTTACACCAACAAATTATAAATTTTAAAAAAGAATAAAACTTACCTAAAACCAGATACTCCAAATAAATTTATAACTATTAACTAAACTATAATTTCAATTTCCTTCCCCCACAGGGAAAAAAAAATCTAGACCTGAACACCTTTTCCAACAAATTCTATTCCTACATTAAAAAGAAGATGACAAGGTCCCTTTCACATATCTAACAAGCCAGAAAAAGCCTGAGGCAAAAACTAACAAGAAATTCATAAGAAAGTATAAAAACGAGCTTCTACCATTCATTAATATAAACGCAAAACCAAAAAGTAGTACCAAATTTGAAACTAAAGATCCAGTGACTTCAGAACAGGTTACAAAACACCAACCTTCTAACAACAGTTATAAACTCAGGACCAAAGAACAGTCACATGCAGACAAGTGTTGTACCCATGTCGAGGGACCCCCAAAGACAACCAAGGAGCTGGATTTGATGCAAACACATGAGAGTCAGCTTATTCTTTTGAACAGGTTTGAATCCAGGGGGTGGGGAGTAGGGGGAATGACACTCTTTGTTCCAACTCAGAGGAGGAACTCAGCCCCACGGTCAGAGGTGAGAGGGTTTTTAAAGAAAAGCATATGTAAGCGGTGTACTACACGTCTTGGCATTTCATGATTGGACAAAGGGTATAGGGTACAGTAACTATTGGCTAAACTTTTGGTGTGAACCTAAGCTTTGAATCTATTGGCTGAACTTTTGGAGCAAAACCAAGTTTTGAATCCATTGACTGTCAAGTGCATTCCTGAGACCTTCCCCAGACTCTTCTCAGACTTGGGCCCTGCCCTCAGACTCTAAACAGTCCTCCCCTGAAAGCAAGCTCTGCAAAGAAAAATCTATGCATTCACACAGGCACCTGGAGGAACATAAGCCCAAAAAGAAGGAAACGGGCTGGGAGGATCTAAATTCCTCACTCAGACTGGAGACAGAGAGAGAGAGAGAGAGAGAGAGAGAGAGAGAGAGAGAGAGAGAGAGAGAGAGCGCACCTGGGGAGGAAGCAGCATTCTTGCTGTACTCAGGATTCATGTATAAAGTCTGGGGCTGAAAGTGACTGGAACTTAAGAAAAATCCTAGTGGAAAGAGGTTCCAAATCCTGTAGGTCAGAGTGACTACTGTACAAACCCTCAACTGTTTCCTAGCATTCAAAAAACAAACAAACCCACAACTGAAACCAACAAAAGGTAAAATCAGAGATCAGCGTCTTCTCCCCTGGAGGCAGAGCTAGAGTTTAATCCATGAAAATCAGAGGTGCTTGATTACCACTCTTGAATTTCTATAGAAACCCACAAAGAGCTACAGAACCACATTTAAGACAAGTATATATGTCTTAGAACTAACTAGAGGAAAATGGCAGCCCCTTTCCACGAAAGATGACAGAATCCAGAGGCCCAATAATATCCTTTAAAGAAATGTTCGATATACAGCAAAGAAAACCCCAAAGCTTAACAAACTTTAGAGTGGCTAGCATGAACAGATTGTCATATAACTCATATGTTAAAATCACCCGTCAAGAGTTGTGACATAGAATTCAGGCATCGTGATAGGTACCTGTAATTCCATCTTGGAACTAGCTTAGATACTTCAAGCCCAAACTATGCAATTTAGTGAGACTGTGTCAAAGTTACATGAGTCAGGGTCAAATAAGCATTCAGTCAGGCTTAATTGTTATAAAAAGAAGACATTAAAGATTAAGACTTAAATGGTCATAATGCCAAAGACACATACCATTGTGAAATATTATTTTAAACTGTGTTACTTTTGTTTATGTTGGATTTGTTTAACTCTATGAAGCTGTGTTGCAGGGAAGGGAGTGGGGGAGAGGGAGAGATAGGTAGGGCTGGCAGACAAAGAGAATATATAGTAGGAGAAATCTGGGAGGAAAGAGAAAGGAGCAAGAGACCAAGGAGAGGAGGATGCTAGGAGTCAGCCACCCAGCCACACAGCCACACAGACACACAGACACACAGACACCCAGCCACACAGACACACGGACACCCAGCCACACAGACACACAGACACACAGACACACAGACACCCAGCCACACAGACACACGGACACCCAGCCACACAGACACACAGCCACCCAGCCACATAGACACACAGACACACAGACACACAGACACACGGACACCCAGCCACACAGACACACAGCCACCCAGCCACACAGACACACGGACACCCAGCCATATAGACACACAGACACACAGACACACAGCCACACGGACACCCAGCCACACAGCCACACAGCCACCCAGCCACATAGACACACAGACACACAGACACACAGACACACGGACACCCAGCCACACAGACACACAGCCACCCAGCCAGTCACCAAGTAAGAGTGAAAATAAGATACACAGGAAGTAAAAAAAAAAAAAAAGAAAAAAGAAAAAGAAAAAGCGTAGAGGCAAAAGGTCAATGGGATAACTTAAGAAAAGCTACCAGGTACCAAGAAACAAGCCAAACTATGGTTAGGCATTTATAAGTAATAAGTCTCTCTGTGTGTTTTTATTTGGGAGCTGAGTGGTGAGCCCCCAAAAGAGCAAAGAATAAAGATGGCTAATAGCAATACACTATCATCACAAACAAAATATCAGGAATAAACGCAGTCCAACTGTGCTGAAGCCCTGAATCCATGTCTTGCCTCCATCTCATCACAAGTCAACTTGGTTCAAGGCCTCATTGCCTCCATCCAAAAGGTGTATCAAAATGCTTCTGGCACTACTCAGACTTCTGGTCTTACCCTCTGCTGATCTGGTCAATACACCAACTATTACTGTTAAAATGCAGAGAGATCAGCTTTTATCTATCAAAACTGTTGGCTCTTCTAAATATTCTTTTTGTAGAAATAAGAACTAAACTCCTTAGTGTTGCATTTATAGTCTTTCTTGCTCATTTTCAACCCGTTTCTCCACTCCTTGGGTCCCCTATTCAAGCCACACATCACCATTCTCCAAGCAAGTCCTATATATTATTAAAACCTCATCTTCTGACTGACTGTCAATCTTTTTCATGGTACCTAGATACTTTGGTTGAAAAGCTATCAACTACTTACCCTTCCCACTGACAACTCCACTGCTTGGAACACTTTGCCTGGAGCTATACTTCAGCTAAAAAAAGCACGAAAACTTCTGCTATTGGCTGCAACATCTGTAGGGAAAAGTGGCCAGCCAAAGAAATCCACCCTGGCTTTGAGACCTGAGCCAGTGAAAGAAAACCCACCCTGGATCTAAGACCCGTGCCAGTGAAATACTTTATCTCTGAACCCAAACCAAAAAGAAATGTGCCCTGGCCCTGAAATTAGAGCCCAAAAGCCCAAAAGAGCCAGTGAAAGAAACACACTTTGGCCCTGAAACCAAAAACCAAATCGGGTTTAAAACAAAAAAAAAATCTACCAATCCCCACCCTGGAAGTCTCCCTAAATAGTTTCGCCCTCAAGAAGCCCTAAAGCCCTCCACTCCCACCCCAGCTGTCTTTTCCCACCCCAGGCTGAGGCAGCCACCCTCTCCTGGATCCTTTCCTCCCAATAAATCTCTTGAACGAGGTTTGGATGATGATCTTTTGCGGGAGCAGCAACAGAGGAGCCTGAACAGAGATCAACTGGGAGCGAAGACCTTCCCTGGCTGGGCTGAGCTGTTACATTCCCTGAACAGAAAACAGCCAGCAGGAGAGAAGTAAACAAAGCCTTCTACTGGCCACTATAGCAACTTCACCCAAGAGGCCCTCCCTTGCTGAAGCAAAACAGTTAACACTGGGGAAGCCTTTCCTTGTAGCAGTGCTGAAAGACACTACCTAGGCTTACTGTGGCCTAGATACTATCCATCGAGCCGTAACATTAAGTATTCATTTGGCTCCCATCTGCCTAAATACTTTTCTATTAGATCTGCAGTGCTCAGTAAGCCTGGGCTCCTGACTGCCAGGATCTCTTTCCATCTGGGCTTCACTGGGCTGTACAAATACCTACAACATCTACTTCAAGAGCCTTTGTTCTAGTCCTAACTGCTCCAACCTACATCAATAACTGGAAAATTTTACCTCACCCATGAAAAGCTTCAGTGACCTCCAGGTGACTGGTATCTAATACAAGTTAGATGATTCTGTAAGAAACAGAATAAAAAAGCAGCAGTTTGGAAGGAAAAGGGGGGGGGGGGACTTTAAGGTTGACACAGCAATGCTTTTGAGACACCCAAATGGAAATATAATTTGAAAAAAAAAAACAATTAGAAATGTAGGACTGGGGTAATACAAAGAATTAGAAAAATAGACTGGGAAATTCTAGGTACAGTCAGTTCATATTATTTGCAAAGTACATGTATGCAGAATTACATACTTATTAGAAGTTGTTGCCCACCACAAAACACAGACACACACAGGGAAGCAAACATATGAGCCACTGCATGAACTTATGTGAAGGTCAAACAAGGTGATGCTATGCCTTTTTCAGCTCTGACATGGTAAACAAGTACCCCTTTTTTTGCAGTCTACTCAATGCTACATCCTTCCTATTCTGTGCTTCTCCTTTGGGATCTATTTAAAGCTGTCTGCTATCTGCAGTGCTGAAGTGCTATCTAGTGTTCCCAAGCAGATGTACCTAAAAGAGAAAACATGTTAGGCAAGCTTCCTTCAAGAAAAAAAATTATAGTGCTGAGGATATGAGTTGAATGTTAATAAGCCATAGTATGAATTAAATAAGGTGTCTTTTCACAGAAACAGACATAGAGCAAGGTTGTGCACCAATTAGCTGATAGATGTAAACAGAGCCTACAAGGACATAACCTTACATCTCTCTCAACAGCAATACTTTAGTATTCAATAATTTAGTCTTCTTGGCAAGTTCATGAAATACAACTGTGGATAATGAGAATCAGCTGTATTATATGTGATAGGTATAAGAATGGATAATGTTAAATAGTAAAAGCATATATAGCAAAAGAATAGGAAATGTCAAAGCAGAATCTATTGTTTAGGGTCTGGATGTTTTTGAGGGATGGCCAAAAGAATGGGAAGGAAGGTAGGAAGAGCCCCCTGAGAAGTAACATGATACAACTTTGCCAGGAGCTACAGAACAGCTCCAGGTGGTGGTGGTATCTAAAGAAAAGCATGAACTTTTAAGAATAATGCACCTGAATTTAAAACTTAGTTCCGGTGCTTATTAATTGAGTGACATAAAAATTCAATTTATTTCTCAGCTCCCCACTTGCTTCTATAATATGAAGACAATACCTAGTCCAAACAGCTACTGTAGCAGATATAAATGAAGTCTGCAAGCCATGAAAATTATCAAGGGTAAATATTCTTTATTCTGTAAAATGGTTTAGAAACAAGATCAAAACCTTTCAATGAATGAAATAAAGCCATTTCTGATCCTGACCTTGGCGATGTTCAGCATAAGCAAAATTAGACACATAATGAATTTTATTTAAGTTATTAAGATGGAGTTGTCTGTACTTGATAAATGTGAAATATTAGTAAAAGATGTGTCTCATTCTTTTATGTTGCAGTTATGTATATTGCAGGGATTATTTGCTAACAACTGATTATATAAAGGACTAATATTTATTAATGAGTTTATATGAAACACTCACTGATACAAGATTGAACTGTAAGGCAAATCTTAGAAAGTAGGACTGGTCCACAACGAGGCGGTGACAGGGGATCCTCTTTCCAAGAGTGTAAAGGAACAAACAGGAAGGGAATACAGCATGTCCCTGGGATTTAGACTGGCCTGGCCACACCCTGTGTATAGGTTCCTCAGGACCTAAAAGCCACACATCTAGATGAAGGTAAATAGCACCTGAACCCACCACATACTTATCTTTGTAAAGCTCTTTTCTTTTGCCTGTCTAAAACACCTGATTGGTCTAATAAAGAGCTGAACAGCCAGAAGGGAGGAAGGAGACAGAAATAGGAGGGGCTGATGAGCATAGTGATAAGAGAAGAGGAGGAAGAGCTAGGAGCAGGGGTGGGGGTAGAAGGGGGAAGGAGAGGAGGAAACCAGGGGGAGAGAAGGAAAGAAACCTAAAGAGAAAGATAAAATCCCAGAGGCAAAAGATAGACAGGTCAATTTAAGAAAAGTTGGATAGAAATGAACCAAGCAAGATAAGGCATTCATAGGTAAGAGTAAGACTGTGTGTCTCTTGGGAAGCATGGTGGCAGGCTCCCAAAGAGAAAGGGAAAAATCAAACAAAAACTACAGAGGAGAGTCTTACTGTCATGTTATTTGACTCACCAAGAATGAAAAGATGCTATGAAGACAATCAGATCTCTGTCCTAGTTATGGGTCTCCACTTCCATTTATAGATTCCCTCATATAGACCCTAAAAATACATTCCTTTAGAACCTACCTATGCCTTCATCTCTAATGTAGGTCTCTCCTGATCACCTCATGACCATGTTTTGCCATTTCTTAACAACCACGTACTATTTTGCTGACATGTTATTTCCAACATCTATGCCTTAGGACACACCTGTGCCTTTCTTTACTTCTTGGTCCTTCCTGGTGCAAGGTATGTGGGAATTACTTCTTCAAGGTCCCACATAGAACCGTTCTGGATCATTTGTTCTCAAAGAAGTAATGGGAGCGTTTAAGGCAGAACATGTATTAAGAATATCAGGACAGCCATGCAAGTTTGGTAGTCTGTATTGCTACTTACTACAAGGTGAATTTTACTATCATTGGCCTTGCTCAAGCACATCTATGCACACTCAGAAATCCATGTGGAATACTTTACAAAGGGGAGGGAAGGTCTTCCTTTACCCTCAGTGTCTCAATCAAACTAAAAATAGATTCACAGGCGAAAAGGGCACGAATTTTATTAATTTAAAAAAAAAATCTGTGTTATTAGTGTCTTCATAGGAACCTGAAGGCCTATCTGACTGTATTTATAAACCAGTGGCAATCATGAAAAAGTGGGCCTAGGATGTGGGTTTAATTCTAAAAGGTCTGTTATAGACCTCTTAGTTTTAATTTCTCTAGCTGGTTAGATTTGCTACTATTTAAAAAAACAGCAGCACACCGCAGGCTGGCACCCAGTATGGTGCACACAGCATGTACCAATGGAGTATTCTCCTTTCATATATTAGAATTCCCATAATACTCTTTGCAAAGCCTATTTACAAATTTATTCTGTTATCGGTTTATGTCTTTCTTTCTCTTATTAGCTTTTAAGTTTCATAAAGGCCCGGACTTATTTTTTCTACCTTGGCAATCCTTGGGAGGTGTAAGTGCCTGGAGTAAGACAGGAAAGAGTTAAAGCAATCCCTGTGGGGGATGGGAGATAGTTTACCAGTCTCCATTTTCATTGCCAAAGCTTTGTTCCACATCCTCCTTAAAGATCTACTTGGAGGGACGGGGATAAGGGGAAATGGGAGATTCGACCAAAGCTTGCAACATTCATCAGTTGAGTTAAATAAACCTGCCAAGTCAACACTGCGCTCTAGAACAATCTACAGTATCTCCCAGCGAGTAGCCCACCGCTGCTCAGAAGGTAAAAAAGGCTGGAGGGTCATGAGAGAGGGAACTTCACAGCAGGGAGTCGGGGTTGATGGCCGAAAGGAATGGGGACTAATTTAATGCGACAGGCTCCACCCCCTCCCGAAGGGGCGGTCACCGAGAGACCCCGCCCCTCCCGCGGTCGCTAAGCAACCAGCCCCGGAAGTCGCGAGACGGGGCGGGCGCCACGAGCGGGCGAAAGATGGCGGAGGGTGGCGGCGGTGAGCCCGAGGAGGCAGAGAGGAGGTCCTCGCGGCCACGGCCCCCGAGTGCAAGGGACTTACAGGTGCGGAGGCTCGGAGCGCGGCGGCGGCCGGGAGGGCGTGGGCATGCTGGGCGCGGCTCGCGGGAGGAGAAAAATGACTAGGGTCTCTCCCGGCTGTGCATTGAAGGGTGGTGGGCGTGGAAACCGGTGCCGGAGCCTCAGGCGACAGGCCCCCTTCGCGGCACTACGTGCACGGAGCAGCTGTTTGGAATGTCATTTTGCAGAGCCGTCTGGGTGGCTCCCGATTGATGCTGCCTACCTTCTGCAGAGTTACTATGGCCAGTGATAAGTCGCCATCTCTTAAAAAGTAACTTAAAATTGGTTTGCTCTCTTGGATGTTCAGATTTAAAGACTTAAAGCAGTTTCTTTTTCCTATCAAAAAGCTTGCGTTTTTACAGGAAAGAGCTTAAAACAGTCCAGTCTGTTATTACAGCCTACCTGTAAGAAGTACTCCAGAAATAAATAACAGAAATAAATCTCGGTAATGTTATGAAGCTGACATTAGTCTGCTGAACACTTGCCCACTAAATGCGATTTTATCGAATGCTAACACTACTTGCTCATTTTAGGTATTTTTCTATTAAGTCATGAGATTATTGATCAAAATCCAACAATTAAACATATGTTAGAAGTTATAGTTAAGAATAAATGAGCCAAAATTTTCAAACCTTGACAGAACATTTTTAATAGCTGGTCTTCATTCGCTAACCAAGCATACTGACCACTTGCTATTAGAACTTTCTGCTGAAGCTTTGGAAATTTGAAGACAAATAGGACATCAAATCCATAAGTAGTAGTGGATACTGTTGTAAGATCTTTAATTTTGTGAAAGATTAAAGCAGGCTTGTAAACTAGACTTTAATAGACCAAAGCAATGTAAAGTTATTGTAAGGATTCCTGCTCAGAGGGAAAGGGATTCTGGTAGTTGGAAGCCAAGGAATACCACAAAGTCACTGTAAGTGCAGCAGGGATTGTTCCCCAATATAACAGCACTGCCTCCTCAAGAGAGGGTTTCCCTAGCAAAGTTGTTACAGTTCTGCTCAGGTCCTCAAGAGTCAACAATTCTATCCTTAGAAAAAGTGTTACAGACTTTCTCCACTGTGCCCAGGCTCCTTCTCTTCTCATGGGAAAGGTCTCACCTTTCATTCAAGAGATTTATTGGGAAGGAAGAATCCAGGAGAGTGGCTGCTTCTGCCAGGATAGAAAAAGGCAGCAGCAGCCTGAACAAGCACAGGGCTTATATAGAGGTTATTAGGGGCAGAATTTTTTCACTGGAGATTTTCAGGGAGATAATTGGTCAGATTTCAATCCCCTCAAGCTCAGAGTTGCTTGAGATTGGTTGGTTTCATGCTCAGTTGGTCGGGGCAGATTTGGCTGTGGTTTCAGGGTCACGGTGGGTTTCTTTGGGTGGCCCTTAATTAAGCATTGGTTGGTTACAGGTGAACCAACGTAACTACTGAAGCCACTTAACTAGTTGTCTAGTTGGGGTTACTATTGCTATGATGAAACACCATGACCAGAGCAGCTTGGGGAGAAAAGGGTTTTATTTGGCGTAGGCTTCCACATCCCAGCTCATCATCAAAGGAAGTCAGGATAAAACCTCAAGCAAGGCAGGGACCTGGAGACAGAGGCCTTGGAGGAGTGCTGCTTACTGGCTTGCTCCCTATGGCTTGCTCAGAGAACCCCGAAGCACCACTCATCACACTCTGAGCCCTCCCCCCAGCAATCAGTATTTAAGCATTTTCTCAATTGAGGGTCCCTCCTCTCTAGTGACTCTAGCTTTGTTAGTAGAGGTAGTCAAGGATGACTGCTGGAAGAGAGTGAAGACTGGGACACAAACAGTGTCACTCCAAAAGTAAGGTCTTTTAGTGATGGAACAGACCTGCCAGTGCTTTATGTACATTAATCTTTCAACTGATCTTAGCAAGAATTTTGACGTAAAAACTAAATTCAACGATGCGCAGTAATCCACCAAACTTACACAGTAAGTGCCTAAGTTAAGGTTTGGATCCAGCTGAGAAAGAACAAGGGGTGTATAAACATGGGAGGGAGAGGTGATAGTACTGTAATGTCAAAAGAAATGATCTATGTAAAAAAAAAATTAATTTAGTTTTTAAGAGCACAGGGCCATTGATTTGCATTTTCAGGGAAATTGACATTCCAGAAAATCACAAGATGATGCATCTGTGAGGAACAGGATGAAGGAGGAATAAATCAATTAGGAAAAGAAAAATATAGCTTCTTTGTGTCTTGAGTGTGTATCTGAAATGTGTTTGTTTAAAGGTCTCTCTACTCTTCATTGGCCAGGGGATGTAGCTGGATGTTAATGCTTGTCTAACGTGTACCAGGCTATGCCTGGGTTCAGTTCCCAGCCCTGGAAAAACACTGGCTGGTTTGCCTCACTTATTTATTCTTCTTTTCCTTCTGAGGAAAGAGTACACAGGTAGTTGCTTGGTGGGAGAAAGGTTTTGTTGGATTGTAAAGTGGATGGGGGCTCAAAGATTATAATCGTACCCATTGAAGAGCCTCTAGGAGTGGTAAGGAAATTTGTTTTGTACAGCCCTGACTGTCCTGCATCTCAGTACATAGACCAGGATGGCCTCAAAATCATAGACATCCTCCTGCTTCTACCTTCCAGTTACAGGCGTGTACCACTATGCCTGGCTGAAAAATTAATTACTGCTCAAAATAGCAAAAGGGGGGGGGCTGTAATATTAGACTAATATTTCAAGTTCTATTTCAAGGACAAGTATATTTTTACTTTATTTAGAAGGTATCCAACTATATACCTACAATATGTAATTTGGAGGTATTGCTTTATAAATGGTTAAGACTTATATTTAATTCATTGTCTTATTTTTTTAGCTTTTTTCCCTGAACTTGATGAAATTTATGTTTGATAGACTTTTAAGCAATACTTTTGAACTTGTTTTATGTACTTGGGTTTTGATAATGGCTAAGTAAAATTATATTTTGAGATTGATGTGGAGAAATTGGCAATAGCATGAACTTTCTTCAAAATTTCTTTAAAACCTGGAAGAAAGTTACACAGGTCAGATGTGAAATAGTGTGTTGCCAAACTTAGTTTTTGAAACTGTTGAATAACTGAGAGAATTAGTATAACAATTTTTTTTTCTGACCTAAAGCATTTTGATTAATTGAATACTGTGAGATCTCATGAGTTAGTTTTGAAAAGATATCTTTTGAGACAACAGTCTTCATTTTTTTTAACATAGGAAATTGTTACTGCTCAGTTTAAGCTAATCCTTGTTCCTTAGCTGTCTAGAGGTCTATTTCCATTGCTAACTGGGTAACAAGCCTGTGTTCTGTGTAGTTGGCCTTGGCAGAATTATACAAAGATGAAGTGAAATGCAAGTCTTCCAAGCCTGACAGACCTACAAGTGCAGCCTTCAAGAGCCCACGGACACTGCCACATCGGTGAGTGTTGGCTCCAGACATCTATCTACCTGTTCAGCACACTGAGCCTAAATTATTTTAAGTGAGCTTAAGAATGTTTTAAAATAAGAAATTTTAAATAGACACGGAAGTACTATTCTAAAATTTTCATAGTCAGTGAAAAAAGCTTCTGAAGAATTACTGTGTTATCTGATATTATCATAGGCACCATATGAAATTATATTTTGAATCCTGCTTTATTGGGCATGATGACTCTTTGATAATTTTTGTCATAGGGCTCTTTGAGCTCCGTTGAAATGTTCAGGCCCTCCCTCTCCTTCCAAAACAGCATCCATGTGCAGTCTTGTCAGCTGAGAGCCAGAAGCTTCCTCACTAGCATCCATGAGTCTTTGGTCCCCATGGAAGAATCTGTAAATTCTGAAGTTTCTCTGGGTGCTTCTGTACTGTGATGCCTCATCTAACAGATGATTTCCTGGAATCATTAAATGTTCTCATTAAAATCTGGGAGCTATAAAAAGAACAGACTAGAGGTTTACAAGATAATATAGATGTGTATATATATATATATATATATATATATATATATATATATGTATGTATATTATGTTGTGAATATTTTTATTGATTTTTTTCTAGCTAATTATTAGAGAGCAAGAATAACATTGTATTATGTATAGTTTTGTTGATTTTTCTAGTATTACATTAGAGAGCAAACGTAAATTTTCTTATCTCTCATTCTCAGAAAATATAGTTGTATCAGAAGTAAAAATATTCACTAAGCATTATTAAGGTTTTGTCACTTCACATACTTTTGTAGAATACACAAAAATGATATATCTCTTCCTGTACTTGAATTGTAAGAACAATTCTTATAATTTCTCCCCATATTTCCTTCTACAAATTTTAAAGCCCATAGAAAATGTAAAGGTTAGTAAAATGAATAAACGCTAAACGCTTCACTTTTCTTCACCAGATGCCAATCATCATGTAGCATCGCCTTCCCTCATGCAAGCTTGCACTTTGTTTTTCCTTAACTATATGAAAGCAGGTTATTGCATCATAACCCTCACCTCTAGAAAGTTCAGCGTTGATCCCCTAAGAGTAAAGTATATGACCCAAAGATCAGCATTAACAGCAGTGCCATGATGTCACTTCTTCCAGGCACCTTTGGGGATTTGGGAACCCAGATCATTGCATTTGATTTTTCCTGTGTTGAGATTTGAATGCAGGGCATGCTGTATCTCTCTCTTTTTTAAAATCTGTTTTTAGCTCACCTACATAATCTAAAATTTATATTACACTTACTCTTTTAAAAAGTATACACCAGATGTGTCAAAATGTCCCACATTCTAGATCACTGTTTCCTCATTAGATTCTTGTTAAACATTTTTCTTAAGAGTACTAGATAAGTGATACTGTCTGCTTTTTATTATATCATATCAGGAGCCATATAATTCCAAGTTTTCCCACTCTTGGTGATATGCTCACTTGGTTAAGGTGCTGACCACCACATCACTCCATTGTCAGGTACAGTTTGTCTTTGTGATCAGCAGGTTGGTATCTCGGCATGGTTTGAATATACTATCCTTTGACTTAATCTTCTTTCTTAGATATATGAGTATATGTAGATATGTGTAGTATTTTAACTGCCTCCTTAATGTATATACCTCCCCCCATTTTTTTAATAAGTATTTAATGTGTTTCTATACTTAAGTTTTACTCATTCGATATTGCAGTGGTTAGCCTTTGGCTTTCTTGCTTGAGAATGACTTAATTTTTCTCTTAGTGCAGTGAATCTAATATTTGAAATCTTACAAGGTTGACATATAAATATTTTCCTTGCACTTCACGAGTTAATTCTGTGACCTTGTGTTCAAGGTTGTCCTAGGCTGCCAAGGAGGTTCAAGCTGGTTTAAGCTGTGGCTAAGTGGTGGAGTTTTGCCCACCATATGCAAGGCTTTGGGTTCAGTTTCTAGAACCCTCCCCACACCACCAACCCAAGGATGACTTTACATATGCAGTCTGAACAATCTGGTTGTTAGTAGTTTAATTTGATAATGTTCT
Source organism: Phyllotis vaccarum (assembly GCA_033318265.1). Lineage (NCBI taxonomy): Eukaryota > Metazoa > Chordata > Mammalia > Rodentia > Cricetidae > Phyllotis > Phyllotis vaccarum. Next base: position 100,825,509 of record JARWLC010000005.1, on the reverse strand, counting down.
TTTGTTTGTTTTGTTTGGGGGTGTCCCAGATTAAACTTAGTACCCCACACACATACCATATACTTCTACTACTTAGATTTACCACTCCAACCAGTAACGTAGTTACTACAGGAATCATTTACCACTCAAAAGGATGAGTTTCTTTAAAAGATGCTAAGACTGTTTAATCACTTAAGATACGGTTCATACTCCCCCGCTTTACATTCAGTGAGAACATTTGCCCGGTTCAGGCAACTGCCGATTGTCGTGTCCTCTTCCTAGAGCCATATTAGAAATCAAAACAGTTCTGTGTTCTTGTCCTTTTGTTCTGGTGATTTTCAGGGTATCCTAGGCAGGGCTGGAACTCACTGTCAATCAAGCTACCTTCCTGCCTCAGCCTCCCATGTTGAGATTTCCAGAGACTGCTAACCCCACCACACCTGGCACAGAGGTTTTTTAAAGCCAGTTGCACTGGTTAGTTTTTGTCAGCTTGACACACACGAGCTAGAGTCTCCGGGAAGAAGACTCTGAATTAAGAGACTGTCTCCATTTTCTTGATGAATGAACTCTGTGGATAGTGCAGCCCCTGTGGAGGTGCCATCCCTGTCAGAGTGGTCTTAGGGTGTATAAGGAAGTATGCTGAAGAGGCCACAGAGAACAAACTGAGTAATTTCTCCACATCTCTGATTCTCAGTCACTTCCCTCAGTAACGGATGACCAGTATAATGTAATAAACCCTTTCCTCCCCCAGTTTGTTTTGGTCAGTAGAAGCTAAATAAAACACCAACATATTTTCATTATCGAAAGTATTAAACATTTTGGTGTAAGTAGTCTGTAGAAAGCATTGAGGACGTCTGACAGTTTCTTTAACAGATTCACTTGTGAGAGGCAAAACTTAGGACATGTTCTCAACAGATCACTATTTATGTAGCATTGTTTTGAGAATTCAATGAGGTGGACTATATTTTCTGCCTAGCATGGACCTTGACCAATTGCTAAAATCAAAATAAGCCCAAGGGTCGGGAAGAAAGGCCAAGACAGCACAGGAGAAGCTGCACAGTATTACAGTGGTGGGGAAGTGGAAGTGCAGCCAGCTGGAGCCTCGTGTTACCTGTGCTGTCACACAAGTCTGCATGCTGATGAGTTCCCTGTGCCAGATTAAATGTTTGGCTCTATAGTATAGTTTGAGTGCAGGACTTAGGCGCTCATTTTGTATTTTGAGTGAGGGGACTTAGATGTTCCTTTTTTAGTTGGCTTCCATTATTACATTGTATTCATTTAAAAGTCACTGAAATGCTACTGTGTGTTAATTAAAATTCATTCAGTGAAAAGGAGCTATAGAGATAAAATTTCTCATCTAAAAATAGATGCCTCTCACCCTCCCCCCCATGTGTATGTCGGGTATGTGTGTGTGCTTTTCATTAACCTTCCCTAGTCTGTTTCTCAGTGGAAAACGTGCATCATTTCATGAGTTGAATGAAAGTATTTGCCCCTTGATAATTTTAACTATTGAGCTCTTTAGGAAAACAGGAAAAAGTATATCCTTTTAGAAAAGTGTAGTAGGGGTTTCTGGCCCAGACTCTTGGGCCTAGCCTCTGGGTTTAGGCCTGCAGACCCACAGACTCGCAGAAACACACAGATGCTTACAATAGTTTTAGGCTGATTGGCCTAAGGCCCAGGCATGGAACCAGCTAACTCTCTACCCTTAAACTAACCCATGACTCTTATCCTGTTCAGCCATGAGGCTCGGTACCTTTTCTCAGAGCAACATAGTTGTCCTCTGTTTCTTCTGGCTTCTCTCAGGCATTCTGCTCTGTTCTGCCTGTTCCAAGAGTCTTCTTTGGTAGTCCCGCCCACACTTCCTGTCTGCCTTTGGCCAATCAACACTTTTTATTAAACTCATAGGCGGAGACAATTATTTACAATGGAACAACATAATACCCCTACATATCCCTTTTTCTCCTTTTAAAACAAAAATAATTCCAAATCTAATATTCTTCCCCCCCCCATCTATAACAACTTATAAACAACACTGTAAATAAATACAAACATCCATAATCCATGTTTTGGGAATGTGGGCATCATTCTCTAGGCCACTTCCTGCTGAATGGGGGCGTTGGCAATCTCATGGGAACTCAAAGAAAAATGTAGGATTATGCACAAGTCTTTAGTGGAGTAGTTTGTAGGGTTGGGTCATCTCTGCCAGTCTCCTTGAAATTTTTCTGGATACAGAGACCTGGAAACTTCAACAGAGGTGCTCTGAAATGCTGAATCATCTGGTCCATCCATTTCCATTGGAGATTTTTCAGGTGGTCTTCCTCTATCAAACTTTGTTTTTTATCCAGAAATAAATCCACAGTTTTTCATTTTCTGTGGAAATAAAAAGAAAAACTCTTCTCCAAAGTAGCATATCTTTGGATTTCAATTTTAAAGTCAACTCATTTACAAAATATATAGGTTGAATTAATCCAACAGCATTTATAATCAACTGTCTTTTAGCAGCTTTTACTAAGTAATTTTCAGTCAAGAAGCTTAAAGATAAGACAATAACATACAGTATCCAGACATTCTTTGTATTTTCCATCTTTACGTGGCTTATTTTTTATTTATTTCTTTATCTTACTCTATTTCTTTTTTAAGGGCTTTCTCTACCTTTTCTATCTCTACCTTTTCTATCTCTAAGCCTATGGTATCTCGGTACCTTTTCTCAGAGCAGCATAGTTGTCCTCTGTTTCTTCTGGCTTCTCTCTGGCATTCTGCTCTGTTTCACCTGTTCCTAGAGTCTTCTTTGTCTGGTAGCCCTGCCCACACTTCCTGTCTGCCTTTGGCCAATCAACGCTTTTTATTAAACTCATAGGCAGAGACAATTATTTACAATGGAACAACATAATCCCCCTACAGAAAAGTAAGTCTAAAATTACACAATGGGAGAAAAGGAAGAGACAACTCTGGGGTAATCTAAGGGACGAGACATCGGAATTAGGTGATTACACTGGAATGGAGGAGAGAGGGTGGGATTGCTGGAGCACGTTCTAAAATCGGTTATAGGAACCTTATGACAAGGAGTACAAGGCAGAGTAGGAAAGAGATCTTTGGGACCTGTGTTAGACCTGTGCTTGTTGATGAGAGGGATTTGACATGGAATTTATTGGCGTTAGAGATAATGGGCTTCATTCATACAGAATTACTCAATAGGTGCTTTATTTTTTAAGGTCTTTACAAACTTTTAAATGTCAATAACTTAGGGCCAGGCATGGTGACACATGTCTGTACTCCCCACTGGGAAGGTAAATGCACTATCAGGACCTAAAGGTCAGTTTCAGCCAGCCTCTACAGAAGACCATCTCCTGCCCCAACCAACAGGTCAAAGTAGGAAGAGCCTAGGCATGATGGTGGAACTTACCTCAGTCATGACTGAGGCAGGAGGACCTAGCTTTGACGTGTGCTTGGACTGCATGTTGAGAGAATGAAAGAAAAGATGTGTTTAAAGGGGGTAGAATCATGCATTCGAGTTGTTTTAGCAGAAGTTGCAATGGGAATAGATAAATACTTAACTGATGAGAGTTCCAAATAAGAGAACAGAAGGCAAGGGCATGAGCATCTTACTGTGGAAAAAGGAAGAAAGGAAATTTAGTAAAGCCAAAGCATGGTTGGAGCCCCACTGCACAGAGGAACAGTTTTGCTCTTGGAAAGTCAGGAAAAGACAAATTTCAGATGTGAAGAAAGGAAACGGAAGTGGGAAATGTTACTGCACCCATTGTAGATACCCTTGGTCTCTGTCTCCACAAAGAACAACTAGAGAATTCATGAGTCACCCATCAAGCTTAGGAGGTGAAGTACCTGAAGACTTAGTGGCAATGCTGCAGAGGCCTAAGTGACCGACCAGGACTGGAACACCAAGTCTTGCACCTTGGAGATGGCGTACTGGTCTGACAAGGATGTCACACAGAGCGTGAAGACAGGGAATTCCATGGCATAGTCTAGAAGTCAGTGTGGGCCTCTCCCTTAGGCAACATGCAGTCATCAGTTCCAGTGGATTGTGGCTCTGAATATAAAAGTTCAGGCTCAAGACAGCCTGAAGAAAATAGAGCTGCGTGGTCTTAGGGGAGGAAATATAGAGCTGCGTGGTCTTAGGGGAGGCCGTACACACTGGTAAATCTTTTCCAATGACTAGTTTTCTCAGTTCTTTGTCACCAAGTTGGGGGTGCAAGGGAGAAACTACTGGGGGGCAACCATGGCAGGAAATTTTGCTCTGCTTTTCTGTTTGTCACAATTACCTGAGGCCATGTGCTGTCCAGTTCCTGCTCTCCAATACTGTACTTATCTCAGAGACTTACAGGCTGCTTCTTCCCTCTTGCCGCCCCTTCACCCCTAGCAGGGTATGCATGGAAGAAGGCTTTGTGGGTTCTAGTATATGCTGACGCTGTGCCTCCCCCGACACCCCAGCTGTAGTGGGTTTGTGCTGCTGGGCACACTTGTGTCCAGGTCAATTTTGTTTCACTTGCAGGAGATGAGAACTGCCCGTTCCTCTGCACCTCATGTGCTAGTTTAGGAGAAAACCTTGAAGGAAACGTCTGTTCCTCCTCCAGGACTGCTGGGGTTTCCACTGTTGATTTGTGAGTTAGTGTGAACTGGGAACAGAGAAGAGTATGTGAGGAAATAAAAAGTGAACTCTGCCACATGTGCTGGAAGTCTCTTTGTGTTACTTCATTGACTAATTTTTCTGATATCCCGGGCAGAAATAGCCGTTATGGGTTAGAATCAGGGCAGATCTTAGTTACTACATGGGGAATATGTGAAGTTATTTACACTGGGAATTGTAATGCAGTAGGTCTTTCTCTCAGAAGAATAAATCTTCATTGTGCCAGACGGGGCAAGAGTAACCTCTAGTTGACAGTGCTTCTCCAACACAGGAGAAGAGCGTGGTTCGTGAAGTAGGAATCCATAAGCAGTCACCCAGGGCTGAGGGAGGAAACAAGGCCTCTAGTCACCATGTCGGTTGCTGAAATTGCCATAATCTCCACAATCTCAGAAGGGATACAAACTATCCCCTATTTTATATTTGCTTGAGTTCCATTTTAAAGTTAAATGTCTTCAAAGAACTTAGGGGTGCTTCTTTATAAATAAAAGTTATTTCATATGACTGTGTAGATTCTTATTTTAGAGTAGTTTATGTCTATTCTGGGTTTTTATTTATGAGCTGTGATCTTTAAAGGCTTTATTCAGGTGATCAGGAATATGGTGGATTACATATAGTTCAACCTCCAACTGGGAAAATTGTGAATGAACTTTTCAAAGAGGCAAGGGAGCATGGGGCCGTCCCTCTAAGCGAAGCCACAAGATCTTCCAGTGATGACAAAACTAAGGTCAGTGCTGTCTTAAAACTGTGGTTTGGGGAGTTGAGAGGCACCAGGACATGTGTGATCTTTTTGGCACTGTTGGCATTGTTGGGAATGGCTGTTCTCCATGAACCTTGAGTTTTAAAGATTTGGCAGCAGCTGGAAAAATTCCTTCTGTCAAACCTTGAGGTCATTTTAACACTTCCATATTCTCCAGTTCTGTAAGAAAAGTATGGAATTGATTTAGTGTGTGAACAAAGTAAGGTTGTAATTTAAAGCACATTTGTGGCCCAGATGGTAATAAGAAGAGTAGCTAAGAAGACAACTTAAAATGGAAGCCATCCCAGGAAACCGCATATGGACACAGTGCAGAGATAAACAGGTCATGGGGAAGGTCAACCCCACAGATACATCTGTGGCTCAGGGAATCTCTTGGAAGAGGAGGTGAAAGACTTTAAGAGCCATAATGCCAGGAAGTCTGCTGTGAAACAGTCTCCTAGAAATGGCTTCATAAACAGGCTGGAACGATGGCAGTTTCAGTGGACATGTTAACATGGAAGGGGGAAAGGTGAATGTGGTCATGCCCCTAAAATCTACAGGCAACTGTTGATGCTGGGAGAAGGAGAATTAACTTCTCCCAGGGATGAACCTCTTACTGGTTATCCAAAGAGAGTGATCAGCTTTGCAACCACATACACGCCACAAACAAAAACATTCAGAATGTGATACGTGTTTACATACATGTATATATGTCACAAAAAGACACCATCAACTTGAGAGCAGGAAGTGTGTTAGGGACTGGAGGAGGAAAAGTGATGTAATTTCTATTTCAGTTAAAAAAAAAAAAAAAAGTAAAGCCTATAATATACATTCAGAATTCTTAATTGTAACAGTTTTGTTTGTGTGCTTGCATACACATCTACAACCCACATGTGGCAGTCAGGACAGCTTGTGGGAGTCTATGCTCCTTCTACTACATGGTTTCTGGGGATCAAACTGAGTTATTGCACATTTGGAGTTATTAACGTTTATATGAAAAGACATTTAACGTCTCGCATACACTTACTTAAAATTTAAGGTCTTTATTCCAATATATTTGTCTAGCCACTATGAATTTGGCCAATAATGATTTGTCTAGTTTTGAGATATCAAGTATACAAATAACATTTTCCTGTAAGCCATGGTGAGCTCTTAACCCATTTATCATGTACTTCAGTCATTTACAGGCGGAGGATACAGATTGGGCAGTTCCTTCTGTAAGCGGTCAGAGTATATCTATGGAGAAAATCAGCTGCAAGATGTAGGTACAGTCATCAGAATGCTTAAGTAGTCACCTTTAGTTGATGCTGTTTTTCCCCTTTCTAAATTCATAATGACACTGTCAGTGCAGTCTTTCTTGTTAGTTTCTGGAGCATGAGCTAAAGAGCTTGTGTGCTTTCAGCTCAGGATTTCTATTGCTGTATTGGAATGTATAATTCTTTTGTCTGTTGGTTTGTTTTGTTTTTTGAGACAGGATTTCTCTGTGTAGTTCTGGCTGTCCTGGAATTCACACTGCAGATCAGAGTTGCCTCAAACTTGAGGTCCACCTGCCCCTGCCTCCTGCGTGCTGTGATTAAAGGCACCACCACCAGGCAGAATGTATAATTCTTCATTTTTTTTCTTAAAAATTGTATACTTTCATAATACAACATGAATTAAATTATGAAAAACATTTGAAATCATTATTTCTGTTGCCTTCGGAAATATTAAAATTATAAGTTTATTTTAAATATCAACAGTTTCTTGGTCTCCCTTGCCACTTGGTTTGAGTGTTTAAGCTGTTTAACTAAATGAGATTTCGGGTGTGGGTGACGTGTCTGTCTTCTCGCTGCTTCTGTTTCCTCGGTGAACTGAGTGATTGTTCAGAGGCCAGGCTCCACCCGTGGGACTTTGATATTAGTGTTTTGAGCTAAAAATAAACCTGCTAAGTAAACACATGGACACACATGTTTAGCTTTGACTAAAATATTTTATTAATTTTTAATAAAAATTAATAAGATAAAGAGTTGAGAGATACAACATTGAAACTTAAAATTGTTTGGAGATGAATTCTTATTTTTTTTTCCCCTGTCTCCTAAAGGTTCAGATTCTACTGAAGCTGTGGAGCAATGGTTTCAGCTTAGATGATGGAGAGTTGAGACCTTACCATGACCCAACAAATGCTCAGTTTCTGGAATCTGTTAAAAGAGGGTAAGATGAATTATTTGTGTTCTCTCCATTACGTTGAATGGAACTATTTTCAGTATGTGCATGCATGTTCTTGTGACTGCATATATGTACACATGTATGTGGAAGTCATAGGTCAATGTTAATGGTATTCTCTCACTTGCCTAGAACTTGCCAGTAGGCTAGGCTGGCCAGTCACGGAGCCCCAGGGATCTGTGGCCCTGTACTTGGATACCAGAGCATATGACCACATCCAATTTTCCACCCAGCTTCTCTGGAGATTGAGCTCAGGTTGTCATACTTTTGTGACAACTATTTGACCAAGTAGCTGTCTCCTCAAGCCTGTTTCTTTGAACTGTTCTGTCTATAATACTAGCTTTCAAGAATTAGTTACTGTGACATATTACATAAGTGACTTTGGGAAGATAAATCTTTGTGGAGAAAGGACATGGGCTTTGCTCCAAGAAGAAATATCTTAATAAACAGAATAGCATCAATCTACCTATCCAGTAAGCCTCTGTCCTACATATGTTGACAAGGTGCCATGCCAAAACACCATGACTGAGGTAACTCACAAAAGGAAGCATTTAATGGGTTGTACTCTTTCAGAGGGTGAGTCCATGGCTGTAGGCAGACATAGCACTCAAACAATAGTGGAGATCTTGCATCTGACCCAACAAGCATGAAGCAGAGTGCCAACTGGAGATGGTGTGAACTTTCAAACTTCAAAGCCCACCCCAGTGGCACACCTGCTCAAAAGCCACACATCCTGATCCTTCCCAAAAGTTCTACTAACTGGGAACCAAGTATTCACATTTGGATACCTCCAGCTTTATGGACTACAACACACTTCTCTCCCTTGGGCTCATTCCTCTCCCTGTGTGCAACTCTATCCAGCAGGTATCCCATGGCTTTGGCATCTCCAAAATAATCCAAGCTTTGCTTTCACAGCTTCACCCTCAGCTTCTCTGAGTCTCCTTGCAGGGACACCCTGCCACACTCAAGTCCTCAACAGCTCCCCTTAAACCCTGTTCACCTATATCCTTTACAACTGAATAGCTAGAACTCTGTGGCCAAAGCTCTGAGGATCTGCTACCTGCTTGGGATGGAATCTGGCTCCCTTCTTGAATTACATCTTCATAAACTCTGATTTGAAATTGTTGCTCCTTAGAAACAGGTGATTCTTTAGGCCTTAAATTGCAGAATTATGTGGGCAGGGTTCCTCTGAGGGCACCACCCCCTTTATTCCCTCTCTCTTCATCACAAACCATGGCTCCTGCATTTGACTTCCTGCTGTTCTTTGTCTTCACACACTCTTTTATGTTTCTGTTTGCCCTGCTTGTCCTTTTTTCTTGTAGACCACTAGTAGCCACTGGACAGTCAGTACTGAGCTATCGTGAAATCTCTGCCAACAAAATTAGTCCAAAATTCTTAAATCTGTCCTCAGGCAGATACTTAGGACAAGGGCAAAAACCAGCCACATCCTTTGCCAGGTTATCACAAGACAGGTGTCCCGTACTATTATTGCTCCCCTCTGAAATCTATTGAGCTGGGCTTCTCATAGTCCACTTTGTGCTCAGTTTTATTGTCAACCATGCTTCTGGGATGGGCCACAAAGTCCCACTACAGCACTCAGCAAAACTGCATGGTCAACCAGTACCCCACTCCTGCCATGGCATTTTTCCCAAGTAGAAATGCAACTAAAGGCATAAGATTAGTGATGAATTCTGAGGTTGAGTAGCAGGAAAAGTCTATAGAGAAACTGAAGGAAGGGTCCATTAATGAAACATGACCAGGAAACTGGATGATTGTGCTGGGGATAAAATTATTTGAAAGAACAAAGGAACTCTGAAGGAAAGATACTGTAGAAAGTGAGTTTGTGTGTGTGTGAGTGTTTGTGTTTATTTTGCATAGATACTACAAGAATACCTAACAAAAGCAAAAAATGCTATCAGGATAGTGGGGAAGTCATGGTAGATAGTACTTGGATATAACAATTAAGACAGTGTTGTGCAGTTGGAAACTAAGAGCAGCTAGGTAGTAGAAATCTCCAAGTACTATGTGAAAACCAACATTGTTCTTCAAGTTCATGCTCTAACTTCCAGCTGACAGAATAAAACATTATTTTCTAAAGGTAATTTTTGGGCAACGGGCTATTCAGTGGGCTTTAAAATCTGAGTTACATCATATCATCAAATACAAATAATGAGCAAAGTCTTATTTCTGAGAATATCAGTTAGAGGTTCCATTAGCTAAGATCCATTAGGTCTTCCTTAAAGTATTTGTTAATACTGTCTTCATTGTCCTACAAGGACAACTGTTAGATAGTATAATCTGCTGATACACAGCTCTTCTCCAAAAATTAATATATCTTACATTATATTAAATATAGAAAAGTAATTTTTCAGAAGTCAAAAATGCCTATCAGTGATAATTATGTTATTTCTTTAATATTAGTCTATATTTCTGTTTATCTATGCCTAATTCATCAATCTACCACTTGCTATGTAAATGTAACAGCTATAAATGTCAGCTTAATTACTAGAAGTGGTATTTCATTCAAGGACTTGGTAAAGTTCCAAACAAAACAAAGTATAGTTTAAATGGTAAGTACATTCTTGGAAATGTAAGGGATCTTAAAAAATAAAAATATAAAACCCCCTGAAAGTACCTAGTGATTTTTGTTTATTTATAGGATAGAAGTAGGCCCAGATATTATAAACAGAGCTGTTACCATCCATCTCCGGCACTCTTTGATTCTGTGTGACCTTTATACTGTCTTCAGTGTGGAAGAGTCGTGAGTTCTACAACCTCTGCCCTGGACATTGAAACATGGTGCTACGCTCTAGTTACCTGATAATCAGAAATACTTTATTAGTTTCTGACTCCCTCCAGGATGGAGGTAAAAGCAGATAGTTGCAGCTAGGAACAGCGATCCTGTGTGCCTAAGACAGGTCCTTGTATAAGATAAAACCTTTTTGCAGTATAGAGCCTTTTCATTTCATAAAGTGCAAAGATGTGAAGAATTAAGAGCTTTACTCACTGTTGGTGGAAATGTAACCCTATACAGCCACCAAGGAGCTCTGTATAGATGTTTTTCCAAAGACAGAAAACTACCTTCCATATGACAAAGATGATATTTTCTTAAAGAACTCTAAGAAAACATACCATGGAGATACTTGTAATCGATATTTATGAAGTACTGTTAACAATAGCTCAGAGGTTGGACCAGCCTAGATGTTCGTGAACAGATAAATGGATTTTTTAAAATGTGGTAAATATACATAATGCATGTCTATGAACTGGAAATAATATTAGGCAATACCAGCCAGGCTCAAATGCCATGTATTTTTTCTCAGATGTGTGATCTAGATCTAAGATTTTATATGAGTAGATATATAAATGTTTGTATTTTTTATATGAGTACATAGATCATGAACTAGAAAGAGGAAGAAGAGATGTTAACGTAGGCAGAAAGAGGTGAAAGTAGAAGGGGGGACTGCGTCCTCTGTTTCCAGTAGAGAGGAGAAGGACACAGAGGGTAGTAAGGCAGAGAAACCAGTAAGAGCAAAATACAGTGACGCGTATGTGTGCAGATGTCATGATGAATCTGTTACTTTCTATACTAACCGAAGCATTTTATTTTATTATTATTATTCTCTTATATATTACATCCAAAACAACAGTTTCCCCTCCTTCCTTCCCCCTACTCTCCTCCCTCCATCTCCCCTCTTCCCAGATCCATGCCCCCCCCCCCACATGTACTATCACATCAAGGCCAGACAAGGCAATCCAGGCGGAGGAAAAGGGTCCCATAAGTAGGCAAAAGAGTCAGCGACTGCCCTGCTCTCACTGTTAAGAGTCTCATAAGAGCACCAAGCTACTCAGTCATGACATACATGCAGGGGAACTAGGTCAGACCCCTATAGGCTCCCTGAGCTCAGTGAGACACCATGAGTTCTGGTCAGTTGATTCTGTGGTTCTCCAACCCCTCTAGTTCCTCTTATTCTCCTCCCTCCAATGGACCCCCAAACTATGCCTAGTGTTGACTCTGGAACTTTACATCTGCCCCCATTTGGTTGCTGGGTAATGTCTGTCTGAACACTATAGGCAGGACAAGCTGTAGGTTGGTTTTGTGCCTGGCTTGGTGTCCCAATCCCTCTACTTGAGGCCTTGCCTGCTTACAGAAGGTGGCTGGTTCAGGCTCCGTGTCCCCATTACTAGGAGTCTTTACTAGGGTTAATCTCACAGGGTCCATGGAGTTTTCATTCTACTAGGCTTTCACCTCACTGCCAAAATGTTACCCAATTCCAGTCATTTCTCCCAGGACCCCTCCCCCCTGTAGGTCCCTCCAATTCCAGTCATTTCTCCCAGGACCCCTCCCCCCTGTAGGTCCCTCCAATTCCAGTCATTTCTCCCAGGACCCCTCCCCCCTGTAGGTCCCTCCAATTCCAGTCATTTCTCCCAGGACCCCTCCCCCCTGTAGGTCCCTCCAATTCCAGTCATTTCTCCCAGGACCCCTCCCCCATGTAGGTCCCTCCAATTCCAGTCATTTCCCCCAGGAACCCTTCCCCATGTAGGTCCCTCCAATTCCAGTCATTTCCCCCAGGAACCCTTCCCCATGTAGGTCCCTCCAATTCCAGTCATTTCCCCCAGGAACCCTTCCCCCCGCAATGGGTCCCTCGTGTTCTGAATTCCCACTGTCCCTAGTTTATCCTTGTGTTCCCTATTGATTCCTCCTTATTACTTGGACTCTCTGGGTCTATAGATTGTAGCATGGTTATCCTTTATCCTTTACAGCTAATATCCACTTGTAAGTGAGTACATACCATGTTTATGTTTCTAGTTCCATCCATTTGTTTGCAAATTTTATAATTCTATTGTTTATAAGAGATGAGTAGTACACTATTGTGTAAATGTATCAAATTTCCTTATTCATTTGTTGCAAGAATAAAGGAAACTCAGAACAAGATATCAAGGAAAGGCTGAGATATCAGAGAGTAAACACCACAGTCAGATCTCACCCAGCTGTCTTCCAGCTTCCTCAGCCTTATTCCTTGTGGCTTCTACCGCCTGAATCTGTCTTTCTATGCCTGCCTTAAATACCTTCTTCACCCAGTTGTTTCACATCCAGGTTAGGATTAAAGGCATGGGCTACTACTATTTGGTAGTTAGCCTTGAACTCACAGAAACACAGAAAGACCTCTATCTGTGGAGTTATGGGATTAAAGGCCTGGCACCACCACTGCCTGCCTGGGAGCCTGGAACTCCCTCTGTAAACTAAGCTGACTTCAAATTCTTATCTGCTGGGATTAAGGGTCACCACTCCTGGATATTCCCTGTGCTGGGGTTAAAGGTGTAAATCATCACTTTCTGATGTTCCTGGATTGACTGTGGGTAGATCCCTCTGATATTTCAGTCTGTTTTTTATTAAATATGAAACATATCACCACATTCATTCTTCGGTCAGAAGACATATAGGTTGTTTCCAGTTTCTGGCTATTATGAGTAAAGTAAACAAGTGTCCTTGTGATAGGATGGGGTGTCCTGGATATATGCCCAAGAGTGGTATGGCTGGATCTTGAGGTAGATCAAATCCCATTCTGAGAAACCACCATATTGATTTCCAAGTGGTTGTACAATTTTGCACTCTCCCAGCAGTGGAGGAGGGCCCCTTGCTCCAGATCATCAACAATATGAACTGTTGCTTGTGATTTCGTCTTAGCCATCCTAACAGGTGTGAGGTAATCTCAAAGTCATTTTGATTTGTGTTTCTCTGATAGCTAAGGATGTTGAACATTTCTTTAAATGTTTCTTGGCCATTTTAATTAAGATTCTCTGTTTTGATCTGTACCCTATTTTTAATTGGATTAATTTTAGTTGCTATCTAGTTGATGTTGAGTTCTCTATATATTTTGGATGTTAGCCTCTGTCAGATGTGAAATTAGTGAAAATTTCTAGTAAGATGAAGCCTACTTGATCGTGATGGATGATCTTGATGTGCTCTTGAACAGTGTTTATAAGAATTTTTGCATCAGTATTCATGAGGAAAATTGGTCTATTGCAATAAATCTCACTTGCAATATACCAAATACAGGATTAATATTTATTGGAGGGTATTTTAACACTCATGAACACAAATTAAACCTTAGGACAACTCCTGAAGATAGGAGGATCCAGATGATGGATGCTGATCCAATCTCCAAGAAGGCAGGAACAAAATGGGGCGCTCAAGATCCCAGCAGCCCCTTTTTAATGGGGCTGACCACACCCCATTCGGGCTCCCAGGACTCTAGAGAAACACACCTTCCAACCTTATCAGCTGACACCTGAATCCCACCACATCTCCCCTTTGTCTAACTAAGAAGGTTCTAAACTAAGACTATATACAATAGGAGTTATTATAAGGTAATGTCTGGGGGAGGAAAAGGCCAAGCATAAGCATGATCAAACTACCTAAAACCCAACACATATAAGGTACATCATACATTTCTAGAATATTGGTAGATGGTGGGATGTATAAATTACTTCAAAACTGTTCATCTGGGATAGTGAGAATCCGGCATCTGAATGTTCCTTGCTAAGGGATGATCGGATAGTAGCCTTAAATGCCTATTCTTCAACTTCATCGAAACCTGAGAAGGAAAATACATCACCTGAAAGTCAGAAGCACATGAGAGTAGTAGCTTCCAAAATTTGGGAGAGGACAGTGACATTCAGCTACCTGGACAATCACCTATGGTTTTCTGCACCATTGGAGCATCCATCATTTTGGCTACAGGCCTATGATATCTGACAGATCTTTTCAGAAACGGCATTTTTGGAGGGACTGTCTTATCCTGTCCAGGCAGGTTTGGTCAGTCTCCATCCATCATTCTGTTCATCCATTTTGGACATGGTGCATACCATCAGCAGTCGAGGTAAGGACAGTTCTTTACCCAACCGGCCATTCTCTGCCCAAAGGACAAACTCCAAACGAGTGTCCTTGATGCTCAACACCATCTCGGGAAAGGAACAGTGACACCAGGAGTCATCGCGTCTCTCATGGCCAAATTCTGAATAACAAAGTGTTAAATGCCATGTTCTCCAGGTCTATGAAATGGTTGAAAACTCTTTTCTATTTATGGTATTTTTAGCCTGTATTTGGGAAGCCTAGGCCACATGACTGTGACATGGCAAACTTAAGTAATGTTGACTGTAGTTCTTATCATCCTAAGGATTGAAACTTGTATTGTAAAATTAGTCTACCTATGATGGGGCATCTAATCTCTGAATAATGACTTTTAGTATGACTATCAAACATTAGCCATGCAAAATGGTAAAAAGTATTCTAGACATAGATATCATCTACAAATTATCTAAACAGAGGTATACAAAACATCTTGTATACATATCATGACTAACACAATCATACATTATGTCTAGTATAGTTAAATGGAGGTAGCAATTGCATAGTGGAAATGACAATAATGTGCAAATATTTTAAACAGAGGTAGAAGAATATGTAAAATATAGCAGTTACAGATTTAATTTTGTACAACAGTTACAGATTCAATTTTTTTTAAAATTAATGTACAAGTTGCTTTGGACTTACAAAACAATTTCAGATTTAAATTTGTACTAATATATAAATTTATCTCAATCAAACATATAAAACGATTTCACATTTGTATCAATATACAAATATCTATACCAGTGCAAACAGTTTCAGATTTAAATTTGTACCAATATACAAATTATCTCAATCAAACATATAAAATGATTTCACATTTGTATCAATATATAAATATCTATACCAGTGCAAATTGTCTTTGGCTTATCCCATATATTTGGCTAATAATTGTTTATATGTAGGTAGAACAATCTACCTTTATCTATCCTATCTATTCCCCTTTCCCTTCTTTAAAAGAGATCCCTGAATCTATATTATTATTCCATCCTCAACCCAATTTTAACTTATAACTATCCTGCCAGAATAATAATTATCCATAACCCTCAGAGGACAAAACTTATCGGGAGAGGGGTGTAGTTTTTCACAAGGTTGCTTCCTGCTGATTTGAAGGTGATGGCATCTCTTCGGGATCCTGTAAAAGCCAAAACAATGGTTAGATCCTAATGTACTGACTATAAACATCTATAACCATTCTCAGAATACTGGATAAATCCACCTGGAATTCTTATTAGAGATGTGACCTGAAGGATAATCCTAGAGAGCTATCTTGCATAGTCTTATTTTTTAAAAGCAATCACTGAGTGGTGTATACCAGGTTCTTTATTTCTCTATTTCTATCTCTGTCTCTTTCTCTCTCTCTCTCACTTGTTCTTTCTCCTTTTTTACCAATAGGAATCATTGCGGTGGGGGCCCCATCTTAGTTCCAGATGCTTTGTGGATAGCAGATAGGAGAAAAATGTTGTTTACAATGGAAAACTTAAGCATTATTGATACCCAGTGAAGATATTTACATCCTTTGTGACTTCAGGAGAAGATCGTATACAGAGAGGGCAGTTGGGAGGTGTAGATACAGAGAGAAATAAGATTAAAGATGAAGTTATGATAATATTGGCCCCTAAACATTATAACTGTCTTCTGTCCCACACCAGGTGGCTTTTCTGATATCTCTCCATTTTCTTTACCAATATGCTTGGGTTTTGTGTGTGCCCTAATATGTGTTATGTACATGGGATGTATTCTATTTCTGATGATATCCTGTAGTTGTATGAATAGTAAAGTTAAGTCTGTATCATCAGGAATGAAATCATCAGTTTCAATATGTAAAAGAACTCCTTCTGCATACTGAGAGTCAGTTATTACGTTAAGAGGCTCTGTAAAATCCATCAACCCCATAATAATTGCTTATAGTTCTAACTTCTGAACAGAATTATAAGGACTTTGAGCCACCTTAATTAAGTTTTCGCATTTGTAACCAGCCTTTCCTAATTTGCTTGCTTCAGTATAAAATGTAGGAGCTCCAGAAATGGGTTTATCCTGTACCACATGAGGAAAGATCCAATTAGTTTCCTTTATAAATTGAATTCTCTTCAAGGATGTTTGTTATTAATCTCTTTAAAAAATTACTACAGGCTAAATAGAATACAGAAATAGAACCTGTATTAATAATAAATACAGGTCTCCTGGGCCCTCTAATGCAAGGTAATGATGAAATTGATCGGTTATTAATAGGAAATGTGCTGGAGGCCACAGAATTTCATGAGAAACATCATGTTAATAGTATAGGACTAAAGATTTTTTTTTTTTTTCCATCACTTGGCATCAGGCGAAAGAAATTCTACAGAATTGTAACACTTGCTCCTTCTATAACCAGCCATCTTTACCTGCTGGAAATAATCCTAAGGGTACACAGAGAAATGAGATCTGGCAAAAGCCAAGGTTCATTGTCTTCCCATAATCGATCAATTTCTTGATTAGTCAAAGATACAATAATTTCTGCAGGGTCCTTTCTAGTCAGTTGGCAAAGTCTGAATTTACCTTTAAAAATCAGATCAGAAATTTCTTCGATTTATTTTTCAGCTTCTTGCTTTGCCTATGCTGCAGAAATATCCATTCTAACATAATATTTTCTCTTTGCATCAAGACTCCTATAGGAGATTGTCTAGAGGGTAAAATAACCAGTATGAAATTTAGGTATGGATCCAAATGATTCACATGTGCTTCTTGTAGTTTCTTTTCCACCAATGCTAATTCCTTCTCAGCTTCATCGGAGAATTCTCTGGGACTATTTAAGTCCTTTTCACTGTCTAAAGTCTTGAATAAATTAACTACTTCGTAGTTTTTTTGTGCCAATAATTATATCCTAAATAATTGATGGAATCTCCTCTCTGTATTTTCTCTGGGGCAATTTATAATCCCCAGTCAGGCAATATTTTCTTTAGTTCTTCAAACAATGTTTCAAATGTATCTATGTTTGAGTCTGCCAACAATATATCATCCATATAATGGTAAATGATAGATTATGGGAATTGTTTGTGTATCACTTCTAGTGGCTGTTGTACAAAATATTAATAAGGTGGGACGATTCAACATTCCTTATGGAAGGACCCTCCATTAGTATACCTCTTAACTGGACATGAATTATTAAGAGTATTCAATGTGAAAGCAAATTTTTCTTTTTCCTGTTCTTGTAGATGTATGGTTAAAAAAAAAAAATCCTTCAAACCAATGACTATAATATGCCATCCCTTAGGTAACAGGGAAGGCAGGGGAATACCAGATTGTAAAGAGCTCATAGGTTGAATCACTTTATTAATCGCTCTCAGATCCATCACTATCCTCCACTTTCCAGATTTCTTCTTGACAACGAATACAGAAGAATTCCATGGACTGGTTGATTCTTCAATATGTTGAGTTTGTAACTGCTTCTGTACTAGCTGTTCCAAAGCCTGAAGTTTCTGCTTTGTCAAGGACCATTGCTGAACCCAAATAAGCTTTTCTGTCAACCATCTCAAAGGCAGTGCTGTGAGTGTCTTTTTAGGTTCAGCGGCTATTGGGCAATTCTTTTGCACAATCTGAATGGGTGAATTTTTTTCATAGCTCCTTAAAACATCGATTTTAGAAACATAATTGAGTCTCTGGTTGATATCTGAACCTGGAGGAATTTTAATCTGGGTAGTCCATTGCTGTAGGGGGTCACAACCTCATAGACTCACCGCTATGTCAGCCATATATGGCCTCAACCATCTTTTCTGACCTTCTGGTCCTATGCATTCGAGCCATCTTACACTCTGTTTCACCTGAGATATTGTTCCAATACCCAGAAATTGGATAGCCACCATCTGTAAAGGCCATCTTAGATGCCATGATTGTGGGGTTATGATCAAAACATCAGCTCTTGTGTCGACTAAACCTTGGATATAGATATTATCTACCCATACTTTCAATTTTGGTCTTTGTGCATTTATGGAAGTCTGCCAAAATACTCGTTTTTGTATTTTTTCTTGGAACTTTCAATTTCTCTCTTGAATATATTCTACCATCCAATGCCATATGGTCTTCTAGATTAGGCACTGGATTTCCTACTAGTCCTGAGAATGCTGTTCCTTCATTCTGACTGGATATGATCAGACCTTCCTTAGCTTTGAAATCTGATTTCTGGGGGCTTCCCCTGAGAGGCGTTTCTTGATGGTAGAGGATTGCCTTCTTTGTCCCTGGTAGATCTACATTCGTTGGTCCAATGTCAGCCTTTACCACACCTTCTGCATAACCCAGAAGGCAATGGCCTTCTGTTTGAATCATACCTAAGATGGGTATTATTTCCAAAAGTACCTTGTACAATTCCACTTTTTATGGTCTGGTTTACCACAGTTAAAGCAAGTGATGCCTTGGTTCCTCACCCTAACATTGGCAATGACTTGGCCTACCCAGTTCTCTTCATTGCAATGGAGAGATTTAGCATTGATTGTGTACTGAATCCATTCCTCTATTGGTACAGATCTGATCTTTAAAGGCATAAACAATTTATTACATTCTAGATTAGCATGGTCAAAAGCCAGAGAAAGTATTAACTTCTTCCTAACTTCTGTATCTCGTACTGCTCTGTGTACAGCCTTGGTAAGCTTCTGCAGAGAATCAGTATAAGGTTTTTTTAAGCCTTGTTTGACTTTTGTATAATACTCAATTTTCTGACCAGGGTCTAAAATTGTTTCCCAAGCATTCAATGCAGCAGTATGGCACAGCAACAACCTGTGTTCATTATATGTAGTCTGAGCCTTCACATCAGCAAACACGCCTTCACCAAGGATTTGGTCCTGAGAAATACAAAAGCCCCTAATCTTTCCTTGGAGCTCTAAGACCCTAGCCTCCTCCTTAAACTAATTTCTCCATTGCAAATGTTGGCTATTGTCCAATACAGCAGCAGTGAGCTACATCCAATCACTAAGAATTATCCGATTTTTTGTTGACCATACATTTAGCATTTGTTTTGCATAAGTGGAGTGTACCCCATGGAGCAATATGGCTTTCTTGAAATCCTTAATATCTTTCATATGTATCAGCTCATAATTATACTCTACAAATTCTGGGGGCTCCCCATACACTTTCTTTGACTGAACAGTAACTGAAAACAGTACTGGTGGGAAGGGAGGTAGCCCTGTCATGTTTACCACCTTAGGTAGAGTGTCTTCATTACCATAATATCTCATTGGGGGTTGACCTGAATTGTTCTGAGCAGAAAATGCATTAATGCCCTTTTCCAGTACTGCAATGCAGTCCTCCCATTCCTGAAGCTTGAATACTACTGATTTTTCTAGAACTTGATTTTCCTGATGAAACAGTCCTTCCAATGACCTCATAGAATTAGCAATTTTATGATCCACATCATTAACATAAGTAACAAGTGTCTCATAATTAACAAGTTTCTTGTTCTCATTAACATAATAAGTTTCTGTTCTTGTCATTAATGTAATTAACAAGTTTTTTTGTTCTCATCATTAATGTAATTAATGAGTTTCTTATTCCCATTAATGTAAAGCCTGCATTTTTCTTGCACAGCTCTATCCAAATGCTTGTTGTAACCAATTTCCAGAAAGCTAACTTTATCTGCCATTTTAGTGATTGAAAATTCCATATCATATATCCTAGACAGCAATTGTTGGTTTCCAGATTTCACCTCTTCCATCATGCTCACCATGATCTTATCAGGTCGTTTAATTTCAAACATAAAATATAGAAGTAAACTAAAAAATAGTAGGACTTAGGGATTAAATCCCTCAATATATTCATTCAAGAATTCTCAATCACCACAGATAAGTATGACCTGAAGTCATGAATATAATACCTCAATTCAGTTGCAGTAATGATGTTTGGTCAGCAGGTGTCACAGTAGCATTCAACGCTCCATTCATGGCAATATGGCGGATGCAGGGAATCTCAGTGGCACGAGCCCACCTATCAGCCCTGTTCCATCTTAAGAAGCCCCAGCAGGTGCACAGACTGAATAAGAACCTTAGGAAAGGCAAAGTCTCACATGATTAGGACAGGATGATATGACAAAATCCTCACCTGCCTTGTAGATAATGTGGTTTCCATTGGCAAATCACAGGGTTGCGCATGCACAGTGCACAGAAGCCGGAATGCAGACCTGACTCAGAGGTGGCTGCCAGAGTTAGGGGCGTGTGAAGGCTCAGGGTGGCTGCGGGGCAGGGGTCACGTAAGCACCGTCGGGGAGGTGGAGGTCTAGTGGTTAGGATTTGGCCCTCTCACCACCGTGGCCCGGGGAGGTGGAACATAAGCCGCAGGTGACAGATTGCTATGGACCAAGGGCCCTGTAGTGACTTCCAGAGGCCCTGAAACAGGGGCAGGATCATAGGTCAGTGTTCAGCCCACACATGGGAGCACAGACTCCCAGGGCTGAATACTGTCCTCTGCTTTTTGGCAGTGTTTAAGGCATGGAATGAGTTTGCCAGTCCAATATGCCGGCGGGCTAGGTGCCCACCCAGGGATGCCAGCTATTGCAATAAATCTCACTTGCAATATGCCAAATACAGGATTAATATTTATTGGAGGGTATTTTAACACTCATGAACACAAGTTAAACCTTAGGATGACTCCTGAAGATAGGAGGATCCAGATGATGGATGCTGATCCAATCTCCAAGAAGGCAGGAGCAAAGCAGGGCACTCAAGATCCCAACAGCCCCTTTTCAATGGGGCTGACCACACCCCATTCGGGCTCCCAGGACTCTAGAGACATGCCTTCCAACCTTATCAGCTAACACCTGAATCCCACCACATTGGTCTATAATTCTTTTTCTTTGTTAAATCTTTATGTGATTATGGTATTGGTGACTGGCCTCATAAATTGAATGTCAGTGTTCCATCTGTTTCTATTTGGAGTAGTAATTTGAAGAGTATTGGTATTAGCTCTTCTTTAAAAGTCTGGTACAATTCTGTGCTAAAACTATTTGGTCCTGGGCCTTTTTTGATTGGGAGAATTTTAGTGACTGCTTCTTTTCCTTAGGAGTTATATAGGTCTATTTAAATTGTTTATCTGCCCTTCATTTAACTTTGCTAAGTGGTATCTATTGAGAATTGTCCATTTTTTAATAATTTTTCCAATTTTGGGGAGTCCAGGTTTTTAAAGTCTGACCTAATAATTGTCTAGATTTCCTCTGTGTCCATATTATGTCCACCTTTTCATTTCTGGTTCTGTCAGTGTGGATACTCTCTCTTTGTCTCTAGTTAGTTTACATAAGGGTTGCCTATCTTACTGGTTTTCTCAAAGACTGACTTTTTGTTTCATTGATTCGTGTATGTTCTCTTTGCTTCTGTTGTATTGATTATCTCCTACAGTCTACTCCTCTTGCTTCTTTTTGTTCTACAGCTTTCGAATCTGCCCTTAAGTTGCTAGCTTGAGATCTCTCCAGTTTCTTTGTGAGGGCTGTAAACTTTTCTCCTACCACCATCTTCGTTCTATTCCATACTTTGGGTGTGTTTTGGATTTATTTTTACTGAATTTAGGAAGTTCTTCATTTTTCTTTAGTTCTGCCTTGACCCAGAGATTGTTCAGTTTCCACGAGATTGTGAGCTTTCTGTTGTTTCTGTTGTTGATATACAGCTTTAATCCTTGATAGGCTGACAGAGAAACAACGGGGAGTATTTTCATTTCCTTTCATCTTTTGACTCTTGCTATTTTGGAGGATGTTCTGTGAGGTGCTGAGAAGAAGGTACATCTTTTGTGTTGAGTGAAATGCTTTCTGGATGTCTGTTGGGTCCATTTGAGTCATGAGGTCTTTTGGCTCCATTCTTTCCCCTTTTCCCCACTTTCTTTTTATTTATGAAGTTAAAAAATTACAGCTGTTGATCCAGTCGGAGCTAGTGGAGTCTCCCAGTATTTTTTGGTTTCTGTCTAGATGCCCTGTCCATTAGGGTGAGAGTGTGTGAGAATCAATGTATGATTTAAGCTTTAGTAATATTTCTTTTGCAAATATGGATGGCCTCGCATTGGAGGCATAGATATTAAGAATTGAAATATTATCTTGATGGAATTTTTTTGATGAGTATAAAATATCCTTCATTTTTTTTTGATTAATTTTGGTTGAAATTTGCTTTATTAGATATCAGGAGAGCTATACCATCTTGCTTCTCTGGTCCATTTGCATGGAAGATCTTTTTCCAAAACCTTTACTTTGATGTTGAGGTGTGTTTTCTTCTATACAGCCACAAGATGGATCATGTTTTTATATCCATTCTGTTAGCCAGTAGTGGTGGTGGTAGTACTATGCATGATTGAGTGTGTGCATGTGTCTATGTCTATGTGTGTGTCTCTGTGTGTCTGTTTTTTCCCTGTTTGGGGTTTTGCTAGTGTGAGATTCTTTATTGCCTGTGCTGTCATTAACTTCCTTATATCCTTACACTGACATTTCGGCATCTGAGTTTGAGATGATTATAAGTCTAGGTGCTTATTTCTTTGTTTGATTTGTTAGATGGGTGTTTTGTTCTCTGGCTTCTGTTTCCTCTTTGGACTTATGGCCTTTGTGGCCTGGATTTCTTATGGCTGGCATGACCTGTGATCTAATAGGGAATTTCTGTCAAAGTTGAAGAAGTCTTCTGTTAAACTTGGGGGCTGGCTTTCTGGTGGCTAGCTTGGCTTTTGTTGCAGCAGGGAATCTCTGTTCTTCCAAATGGTGTGGCCTGTGCCTGAGCAGAGAAAGTCTGCTAAGTTTAGGTACAGGGCCTGGAAGCAGGACAGGCAATGAGCTGGGAGGGCATGGGCTGTGGGATGTCTTTGAAAACAAAATCTAGGGAGTGGGGAAGTTCATCTGGTGGCCAGATCACTCACCTGTTCTGTGACCTAAAACAATTTTTAATTTAAAAAAGAAAAAAAGATGACTCCTCCATGACCTTCTCACAGCCCTGCCACTCATGTTAAAACATGGCCGTGCTCCCAGTCACCTGTCACTTAGAAACACGTCATCATCAGTTTCCACAACTTCCCTCAGGGACATTAGAAATAAGTATGTGCATACTCCCAATTCTTGAGACTATAAGACAGAAGGATTTCTGTGAGTTTGCTACTGAATTCCAGCTTATCCTCAGCCACAGTGAGACCCTATTTCAAAGAACAAACAAAAATATTTGAATTAGCTTTTTAAAAATATATAAAAATTTTCTTATGCTAATTTAACTAACAATTGCTGTCTTATAATTTGACTTTCTAATGTACTCTAAAGTTGTTGTGACTCCCAAAGCACTTCTATGTTAAGAGTTAATAAAGAACAGTGTAACTAGCTAGAAGAAATGGCTCAGCTCTGACTGCTTTTCCAGGGGCCCAGCATTCACATGGTGCTTTACAGCCATCTGGAACTCCAGGCCCAGAGGCTTTATCCTCCAAGGGCATCAGGCATGCACATGGTACATAGACATACATAGAGACAAAACACTTATACATTTAAAAGTCTGGGGTAACTTGAAGAAAAAGTAATCTGCATGGGTCCCCGGATCACCATGGAAATTTTTGTTAGCATGTAGCTCATGATTTAATTACAGTCACCTTAATGGAGTAGCATACTTTTTTAGCTATCGTAACTAAAACCTTCTCTCCCTCTTTTTAAGAGAGATTCCCCTGGAGCTTCAGCACCTGGTCCATGGCAGCCAGGTGAATCTGGGTATGGAGGATCACCAAGACCAAGAGTATATAAAGCCCAGACTGCGATTCAAGGCTTTCAGTGGAGAAGGGCAAAAACTTGGAAGGTAAAATTCCTTTAGTGAGGAACCCCCCTTCCCCCCCCCCTTTTTTTTTTTGCTTGAAATGACATTTCTTTTAAGAATAAGAAATAAAAATGACTTGCAAAGTAAAAACTGAAATATGACTTAGGTGTGCAACTTGGATAATATTAGTTGCAAGTACCCAGAGAACAGTCCTCCTTACACTCATTTGGTATAGCTCTTTAAACACACACTCCTCTTGAAGAGGACCCAAGTTTGGCTCCCCAAAACCATCCCATGCAGTTTGCACCTACCTGGAAGTTCAGCTCCAGGCATCCATGGGCACTTGCACTTATGCACACATAGCCACACAGATACACATACATATAGTTAGAAATGAAAATAAACCTTAAAAAGTAATCCTTTAATATATGGATATTTATTACTCCCTTTTGAAATACTAGTAACTTGTCTTTGATATGACTGAACTAGAGAGTGACTAGAAACACTCTGGGTGTGCACTTTTCACTACTGTGCCAGTACAAGAGCTTGACCTTGCCTCAAAATGGAAAAAGGCATTTGTTCAGTTTTAATAAACAAGAATTTAACACTACCATGTTAACGTGATATGACTCAGTACATATAACTCACATTTAATCAAATATTACATTTCCTAAAGTGAAGAATTGTTTGTAACATTTTACATTACACATTTACATTAAGAACTGTATTAAGGTTTGATCCTTGGCACCAAAACTTAAAAAAAAAAAAAAAAACCAGAAGAAAAGAAAATTTAAACAAAATACTGTCTCCTTTTCCAAGAGCTCTGGTCACCTTAGGGCAAATAAAGAAGAAAAGAGTCCATTTTGTCCATAGGCAGAAGTCTAATTACAAAGAGCGTACAGGCAGAAGGTAGCCAAGTTTTCTTGTGCTGTACAAGTAACTAGAAACAAGGAAGTCATGGTGACAGCTGTGCGTTTACAAATGGGAGCCCAGCTTGAGTTGAGCCCCAAAATAAAAGGCCTAAACACGTCAGTTTTCTGCTGGCAGTAAAGACCAGAGGTGACATTTGCCAGGAGTTTTGAAGTCTATAATGATAAATAACTGAACTCAAATAGATCATTTCTTTGGCTCTGTTTACATGTCATTTAGTCGAGAAGATTCTGCTTGCCACTAGGTCATCTGGCACTGAGTCGGGCTTTTCAGTTGGTCCCTAGTCCTCAGAGAGGCTCTTGTCTGATACCTAGCAGCCTCTCTGGCAACCTTCTATCTCCTGGTCCTTACTCATTCAGCCCTCCCCTCCCTACAGCCACTGGATCTTCTGTCTCACGCAGCTGCTTATAGTGTCAGCCCTTCAAGCAGGCAGTGCTGGACCCCAGCTTTCATACAGCTGATCACAGATGCTCCCTGTGGGCTTCCCTCAGCCCTCATTCTCTTTCTGCATCACATGCTTGTGCACATTTCTTTACTCTGGCTACAAAGAATTTCTCAAGCTGATGATAATTGTTTCCATGTTACTTTCAGATCCCTGGTTCATCCTTCTGAAAGTTTCCAACTTTGTCAGAGAATCTCAGCTCAAATCCTTTCTTCCTGCCTTCTTAAACATCTTTTCATATCTCTTAATTTCTCCCTTTAAGAATAAATTGTTTTTAATTAACTTTAAAAACGGTTTATGAAAATGTCACTGTAGAGGGCTGCAGAGATGGCTCAGTGGTTAAGAGGATGTGCTGCTCTTGCAGAAGACCTGATTTGGTTCCCAGGATACGGCAGAGCACTATCACCTATAACTAGATTCAAAGGAACCAATGCCTTCCCTGGCCTCCACAGGCACAAGGCATGTTCTAGTGCACATACTAAATATAGGCAAAACACTAATACACAAAAAATAAATCTTTTAAAAACTGTCACTGTGTTATTGATTACGGGGAAGTTTGCTATGCACTGCTACAGTCTCAGTAGTCATGAGGCTGAAGCTGGAGAGCCAGTGTGAGCTACAGTGAGGAAGCTTTAAACAGCAAAGAAAGTGACTTTGAAAGTAAACAATGAATTTAGTCATAAAACCACAATGCCTGCTCACTAGTATTGAACTTGGCTTGGGACAGGATTCTGGTCCACCTCTGATTCAGCTTTTCCACTGATAAGGCTGCTGCACCGATCCTGAAAATCCATCCATTCCAGTTTGTAAATAATTCATTTCTACACACATGCTTCTTACAAGAGAACATATCCTGGTGCTTTCTACTGAGATTCACTTCCTCTTTGTACTTCATTCTTGTTTCAAAAGAAGCTTGCCTATCTACTCAGAATTTTTCTTAGAAGATATTAGATGATGAAAACACCATTGTGCAGTAGCTTTATGTCATAGAAAAGAGCTAAGCTCTCTCGTTTCTCAGAAGCTAACTCCTTAAGGTAGCATAGAAATCTAATTTTAGTGCTTTTGTGCCTAATGGGGTTAATCTGTACAACAGAGCAGTTCTCTCCCACCAGACAAGGACTCAGGCCAGTGGGGATGGCTGATGCAGGGTCCCTGGACAAGTGAGTGAGGTGAACACGCTGTTGATCAGGTATCATGTGCGCCAGGTCACTGATGGGAGAAAACATCCCATGTCTTCTTACCTCTTACTCTGGTTTTCCTCCCTCCGCCCTTTGCATTAGCTAGACAGTGCAACTGCTTAAGGCTTCAGTTTAGAACTTGAGGAAGAATTTCTTTCGGTATCTAGTAATTTACCATGTTTTCCCCCATTTTCCTATTTTTATCATAGGTTTTCTTAGATTGGTTCCAAATCTGGAAGTAGGATCTGATCATTTTGATATTAGAAGCTGTTAAACCAATCAAGTCACTAGTGATCGAGATCAAATAGTAAGGTGTTTTGTCTAGTACAGTATGAAGTTTCTGGCCTGCACTAGCCCCAAGATCCAGACCAACTGTCTCAAATAGACCACCCACAGCTGCTTGGTCCCAAATAATCACACAAAGTATGATATTAATTTCATGCTGTTTAGTCTATGGATCAGACATTTCTTGGATTTCAACCCATTTCTATTCATCTATGTCTTGCCACATGGCTCATGGCTTACTTGAGCTATTACTGCTCTCTCAGTGGCAGCTCACAGCCTCTCTGTCTGACTCCACCCCTTTCCCCCTTTATCTATGCTCAAATTTCCTGCTTGCCTACTTCTAAGATGCCTTGCCAGAGTCCAAAACATTTCCTTTATAATCCAATGATAATTCACAGCATACAGAAAGACGTCTGTCGTTGATGTGAATCTTTGTGAGAAATGAATTCATTTCTCACTAATAGCTTGGAGCTATTTCTCTTTTGCCAAACCGTATCTTTTTATATCAGATGCTTTTAAAATGGTATTAACAGTGTTCTAAAGTAACAGTTTAGTTCTGCTTATATAAGAAACAGTAGCTTTTGAGTTCTTTATTCCAGACTTTATCCTGAAGGACTTCATGGAATAATAAATGCATTATGGTATACGATCTTACAGAATTAGATGGGGTTGATTCTCTTCCTCAAGTATATCCAGTTAGAGCATAGTTGGGATTTGAAGTCTGTTTTCTTTATACTCTTGGGTATGCTGACATTAAGTCTCTGGTTTCTCATTTCTTTCTGAATTGTGATAAACAGTATGAGGAAAGTTCAGAGATGAATTAGAAAAAAAATGCAACTGGGCTTCGAGAAATGTGGGATTAAGAAGTAGGAATCATAGGCACAGACTAATTTTCATCTAACTAAGGAGGCCAAAAGAAGTAGAGAAAACTAGAAGGAAGCCGTAGTCTTGCTAGGAAAGCCCTCTGAGGGATCACGGCACAACTGACTGAGAACTGCCTTCAGTGTGTCCTGTGCCCTCCGTGCTCAGTTTGTGTTCTGACTTCAATTCTTCTTTCAGCCTTACACCCGAAATCGTCAGTACTCCCTCCTCCCCGGAAGAAGAGGACAGATCAGTACTCAATGCAGCTGTTCTCATTGACGATTCAGTGCCCACTACAAAGATTCAGATCAGATTGGCGGATGGAAGTCGTCTGATACAGAGATTCAACAGCACACACCGGTGAGCCGCTCCACCAGCCAAGGGTCTTGGTGTTCATCTACTGTTGCTCATCCACAGAAAACTGCCCAGAGCATAAGGAATAGATGTGAAGTTTTTTACATTTTCAGAGAAGAAAACTTAAAAGGGCGATAAATACCTACAATCAATTTAATAGATAGTAAGAGTAGTTGTAAATGATCTTACTAGTCCATGTGTGAGCTGCAGTTGTGCATTGTCACTAAAACTATACCAAGTGGGTGTCAATTCAGGATAGTACGATCCTATTGGCAATTTCTCAGTTACAATACTGATCACTGTGAACTAGGATGGTGTATATACCTGTCATTCCGTCATGTGGAGCTCAAAACAAGTGCAGGTTTGAAGTAAATCTGAACTGTATAACAAGATATCTCAAATAAACAAAAAGTTATAAAATTCTAATCAGTCTCTGTTAAGCAGCTTCATAATGTAAATGGATGGTTTAAGTAGTTCATGTTGTTAGTACAGTATCTCTGTGGTAGACTGCTTTATTCTCTTTAATACTCATTTGAATATAAATATTTCAGTGCACATAGCAGTGCTTTTATTTTTCACTGGTTATAAGACCCTGGTGTGCATTCATGGTCTTAGTTAAATTACTAGGTGTATGTGAAAATAATTTTTAAAAAAATTTTGTTATTATTTTTAATGATAGGATTTTACTGTGTGACTATGTAGTCTAGGCTAGCCTCAAAGTCAGTGATCTTGACTTAGCCTTTCAGGAGGTGGAATTACAGGCTTGTACCACCACACCTAGCCTCTGTGTGTGTGTGTGTGTGTGTGTGTGTGTGTGTGTGTGTGTGTGTGTGTGTGTGAGTGTGTGTGTGTGAGTGTGTGTGTGAGTGAGTGTGTGTGTGAGTGTGTGTGTGTGTGTGTGAGTGTGTGTGTGTGAGTGTGTGTGTGTGTGTATTAGGCTCATCCTGCCCAGTCTTAACACAGATGGCTTAGAGGCTTAGACTGCCAACAGTTTTTACTTTGGAAACAGTCAGACTTGTACTTTTAATATAACAATATTGTTAATACTTATTTTATACGTAATTCACTTAAGAGTTATTTTTTTATTACAAATAAACACTCCAAAAAATTTTTTCTTTCAAAATCTTATGAACTTTTTCATCAAAATAATATAAATTAAAGAAAGTTATAGCACCTTTAAACAAAAGTTGGGATTATATAATCTTTATTATGAGGATGATTTTAGCTAAAAGTTTGCATGGAAATATTCCTTTTCTACAATAAACTATTTTTATTTATTTCTTCAGGGTCCTGGATGTCCGAGACTTTATAATACAGTCACGTCCGGAATTTGCAACAACTGACTTTATTCTTGTGACTTCATTTCCAAGTAAAGAGCTAACAGATGAAAGTCTGACCCTACAAGAAGCAAATATTCTTAATACCGTGATACTCCAACAGCTAAAATAGTATTGTTCCAACCCATGTAGAAATAGGTAATGTTGTGCATATTAGTAAAATATTTCCAGCATAAAAGCAACCAAATTATTTTTATTATTTAGATAAGTTCTGTTTTTGCTGTTTATCTACCTATTGTTATTTGTCTAGATAAATTGAGACTATGGATATATCTTAATGTTTGAAATTTTAGTTGCAGGGCTGGCTTATAGCTGTAAACATCTAGGTCAACCAGTGTACTGCATGCTCAGTGTTAACGAAATAACATTTTCAAATGAAATGAAAAGAACCCCTTTTGGTAAATGCATTTGGAAAAATTTGCATTCAAGTTTTTTAATGCAGCAATGAACAGTAGCCAGTAAGGATCCCTTTTCTATAATATATACCAGAGTATCTGCTCTGCCTTTGAAATCGTTGATCATACAATAATTAAGATTTTGCACTTTCTGTTTACATATTGTTTGAACTTTGTTAGTATCACAGAATATACTTTGGCCTTCTTTTGATAAAGTTACAACTATCATCAACTAAATCTTAGTAGGTGTAAAAGTACAGCTCTTGAAAAGACATGATAAACAGCACTTTAAAAATCAAGAAATTATAGTTCCTGCCAGAGCCTGCCTGACCACTTTTATTTGTTCACTCAGCATCTTAGTAGGGGATCTGTTGCACAGACACAGTATTGTAGGTGTGCAACACAGAATGTGTTCTTCAGTGTGTAAACTCAGTCTGAGAGACTGAGCAGAAATTACCAGCAGGATGTTTCCTTCCGTTTCTCTTATCCAAGCATGTCTTGCATGGTGTAGGCAGTGTCAGGGACAACAGAAAAGCATGCTTTATCTCAGATACCATTCTATCCTTAGACATCATTTCCATGTAATTTTCTGTGTTGACATAAGAAAACACAAAATTTGTGACTGAAGTAGTACAGATTTATCTTAAAAGTATGTAGGTCAAAAATTGAAAATGAGTTTCTTTTTGCTATAATCACAGTGTTAGTGGGACGGCATAGAGGCTCTAGAGAATCATTCCCTGGCTGTTTAGCCTCCGAAGGCCACCTGTGTCCCTTACCCATGGTGCTCTCCCTCATCTAACAGCCAGCACTTGCATCTCCCTGAGCCTTCTGTAATTAAAGTGTTCTCTGCTTCTGAGGGCATATGAGATGGGAGAGGGCGCACAGTTGGGCCCATGATCATAGCCAAATGTTAATGTTATAGAACCCTAGTCATCCTTTTGAGTTGCTCTTTTCCAGTTCAGTTACAACTTCATGGAATTGGAGGCATTGATATGGTTGCTTACCACAGCCCACACTGTCTCAGAGAGTCACCCACCAAGTAATTCACCCCATTTATCCACAGAGGTGCTCGGAAATCTCAGTGCATTACAACAACTCAAAGTCCAAACCTTATCTGCATTTCATTGGTTAAGAAGTCCCAAATCTCATTAAGAATCTAAATTAAGTGATTTCCTTTTTGCCTATGACACTAAAAATTAATTATCTACTCATAGTAAATATCGGGACAGCTATAGAATAAGCTGTAAACATTGATGTGTGAAAGGCAGGAAACAGTGAAAAGTGGAGCCGGTATTATTGGGGAGCGTACAAATCCAACCAGATATCCCATCAGCATCCAAGGCCCAACATTGATGTGTGGCTTTCATAACTCAGTCCCCGAGTTTTGACTGTCTCTATCATCTTCCTTTCACAGAAGCCGCACAACTTGATTCTCATATTGTGCTGTGTACCTTTCACTTTGCAGTAGCAACAATCTGTCAAGGATTTCCTATGTGTCGTGGGGATTGGCTCCTTCAGTAGGACATTCTTCCAAGCATCTTTCTACTAACAAAAATAACCCCATCTCTAATTTTTAGATTTTTAGAGAAAACAGAACTCTGTCATACCCATAATCTCTTCAAGAGCCTTTTATGTGACTGAATATACAAAGCATTTGATTACATGTGTGGTGTGCATGTTTGCATGTGTGTTTGGAGAAGTATGAAGTTGATGTTAGGACTCTTTTCAATTCAATCTCTTTCCACCTTATTCATTCAGGTGGGGTCTCAGTTAGACCCAGAACTGACCTGGCTAGCCTGCTCCACCTTCTGAGTGCTGGAATTCCAGGCAACTGCCTTACCCGCCCAGCGTGGCAAGCACTTTAGTGATGGGCCATCCCAGCCCTTCAGACCTTGTTCTCTGCCTTGTGTTATCTAAGAGTTGTACACCCACACCCTTGATTTTATATTTCAGACTTTCTAAAGAGTGTTGTCATTTTTAAAATACCTTTTTTAAGTGTTTGTCATTTAGGTAGACTGAGAATTTCACTAAGCCCTGGTTTTTATATATCACCTTTTCACATGGTGTTTCTATTTACTATCAAACTTCACTACAACCAGGAAGAAGAAAACAGGTTAAAGTTTACCTGAAAATTTCAACTCAGTCTTAAGCTTATCACATACAAATTCTGCTTTGCACATAAATGTACAACTCAGCTGAGCTTCAGTTTTCCATTATTGGCTTGCTCATTCTCTGAGCCCTCAGCCTGAACTCCCTTCAGACCCTCTCCAGCACTAGCCTGCTCTGCTAACAGTCTGAATAAGGCAGCCTGGGCTCTTCTGTCACTGTCCTCAAAACTGCTAAGCCTCTCACTAAGACTGTATGTCATCCCAAGCTGGAATTGCCCCAGAAGCAGAACCAGACCCTACTCCCTCCTGGTTGGCTAGAATGTGCTGTAGGGGACCTAGAGATCTCTTGTTATTACAAGGAAATGAGCTGGAATTTTGGGTTGTTTTTATTGTTGTTTGTTTGTGTTTTAGAGGCAAAGTCTGGCAGTATATTCTTGGATGGTCTGGTACTCATAACTTAGACTATACTAGCCTTAAACTCATGGAGCTCTGCCTGCCTCTGCCTCCTGAGTGTTAGTATTAAAGGCCAGAGTTACTTGAGAGCTAAGATTTTGAATACTGGACGTGTTACTACATTATCTCTATGGACAATTTTGCTCAGTCATATAGAAAAAAAGACTTCAGAATCTTTTACTTCACAATACAGGCCCAACCCTGCTCCTTTTCTGTTGTTAAACACAATGTGGGTAATAGTTGCAGTTCAAAGAAATGAACAAAGCCAGCTGTAGGTACACATGCCTGATACCACACTTTGGACCTAAGAAAAGACCACTAACCTTGAGACGAGCCTGGACTACAGTATAAGACTGCCTTAAAACAAAGGAGCAAAAACATGTAAACTACCTTTCAGATAGAGCAAAATCAGGGCTGGAGGGGTAAAATCAGCAGATGAGCAGAGATGAGGAAATCACCCACCCAGATTCACAGAAAGTCTAGCAGGCATGGTAGCCTTCTCTGGTCTCAGCATGTGGCCAGCAGAGATGATCTCTGCAACACAAGGCTAGCTAGACTAAATGGGATAGCTCCAGGTAAAGTAAGAGTGTCCTCCCCCACCCCATAATGAAAAACGGAGACTTCAGACCCAAGGCACACACATGGGCTCTGTGTGTGTGTGTGTGTGTGTGTGTGTGTGTGTGTGTGTGTGTGTGTGTGTGTGTGTGTGTGTGTGTGTGTGTTAGGGACACACAGAATTAAGTAAATAAGTGGACTAGTAATACCTTAATTACTGTAAATAAAAGGGCATTCTCTGTTTTAAAAATGAGGGCAGGGGTATCCAAACCTGAAAAATAATTTGAATTTTTCTTGTGGCTTTTTTAATCTGTTGTATTAAGTACCTACAAATGCAAATGCTAAAAAAAATGATTGTCATTTCTGTGTATTTTCTGTCCAGAAGGACAATAATTCAATAGTCTGTGACCAAGTCCTTTCTCAGATATTAAAGTACAGGCTCTGTTGAGAACCTGTTTGTCCTGAAGCACTATGACTTTTCCAATGCACCAGCACAAAGCTAGGTGGTACAATGAGTAGTCACACGAGTGTCTCAGGACAGTTGTTCTCAATAATTATGTAATAAAAAAGCTTGTAGCATCTGCCTGCAAATAGTGTTTTCATTGAAACTTGTTGAATATGTTTTTAAAATTATCCTTGATGTGCAATGTGATTTCAGTGCTTGACTGTGTTACTTTGAACTTCAGTTTTTTATATGGCTTAATTGCCCCTTGTTTAGGGACAGAGAAGGCTGAGCTAAGGCAGTGTTGCCTGGGTTTCCCATGCTTGTTTCTGTTTTTATTCTACTACACACCTTCTGGTTGTTTCTCCTGTGTATTTCTGAAAACATTGGCATAATGTATATTATAATAAGGTGCAATCAATTTTCCTCATAAGAGTTTGTATCCATATTGCTATGTTTTTAACCAATAGTGCATAAAGCAGAAGAAATTTTATAAATCTGTAAAATATTTGATATCCTCTAATTAATGAACTTATAGAAGAGGCTCTGATGCATCTGTGTGTGTGTGTGTGTGTGTGTGTGTGTGTTTATAGCCCAGACAATGACTTCTGTGGCTTTCAGCTAATAACATCACAGTTTTGCCTCTTAAGAACATAAAGCTGTGACCTCGGAGCCATGAGAGAGTACTCTTTAGACAGTTTGAAGTTAATGACCTTTTTTTCTTTAGATAAATGTTTACATAGGAGCAGAAAGACCAGAATCACCTTACTCTGGGCTACCTTAAGACTTCATTTGTGTGCTGCAGCTATTTCATAGGGAGCTCCTAAAAGGAAGTCAAAAAAGAAAGCTAGTGAATCTGCACTGATTGTCTCATAGCACCCCCTTTATTGCAAGACCAAGTAAATTCAATAGGGTGGACTTAAAGACCTCACACAGAATTAACAACACAAACAGGGCCAAGTGATTTAAAGGTGGCATCTGGCCCTGTGTGAAACAACCTGTGCCATCTTCTTGGCTTGTAGTGTGTCTGGATTCTGGAGCATTCAGAAAGAATACCCAGTGCCCTTTGGATCTTGTGACTCCACCCTACTCTACATAGTGTACTTTGGATGCATCTTTCAGAACACTTAATACAAAGGTTCTTTGGTGCAGTTTTCATATTTAACATTGTTCCCATTTTATTTTGGATTTTTACCTCTATGACAAGTCTTATTTTCTTGCTAACTTTGCCACTTTTATTTTTGAGTCAAGAATAACAGCTCATTTTTAATGTTATATCACAATCCGTGTTCAGTAAAAAGTGGCAAATATAAACAGTACAGATTTTCAGGAGATGGTCGGCTTGAACAACATAGTGTAAGCATAGTTGAAAGCCACTGGTGGCAGTTGAGAGCAACCTGCTTCCAGTGGCCTGAAATTTTTACTGAAGTTGAAAGTTATAAAAAGAACTTAATCCTTAAGTTCATATGTTTTCTGTAGATTAATGTTAGGCTCAACATTCCATGGCATGAGGTATTTTTATTCATATAATAAAATTGTATGCAAATACTGTGTTTTCATATGTTTATAAAAATCCATAATAATGAGACTAGGAATACCCCTTTAAAACATGTAGATACTGATAAATAGATAGTAATATTTGAAATATTGTGTACATAGGTTCTATATAGCAATTCAAACTAATCTGATACTGTATTCTTTAACATTAAGCAGGAATGCCATTCATTTTCAGTGAGGAATATGCATCCTACAGATATATGGGTTTTTCACACATTGAGGGCTTCTGAAATCAGAGTTCTCTACAAGCATGTTAGAGTTAATGTCATTGTATTGTATGGCTTATCCTGGCCTCAGCTTACTTAATAAATGCAGTTTCCTCAGAGAAGCCACCTTTTATGCCTCAGCCTGACATCCCTGTCTCCAAAGCCCCCTTTACCTGTTTACAAGAGCTGTTAGCAATGGTCTTAGTAACTTACCTTCTGTTCTCATCTGTTAGTACTGCTGTCTTTTGTCCTCAGCATTTCAGACAATGCAAAGACTGATCCACTAGATCACTAGTTCCTATGGCAACACCTTTCATAAGAATGCCTCTGGATGGCTAAATATAAGGTGGTGAGTCTCTGGACACTGGAAGAATGCCTGCTTCTAACAGATTTGGAATGCTACCAAGAATTTATACCAGTAATAGCAAATGTTTGTAGTTTTACTAAGTTTAGAAAGGAGAAAAGATTGTGGAAATGCCATATTGGTTCATTTCCAGGACTAGCTGCATATGTACAATAGCTAAAGTAAAGTACCCAATGGTTCCTCCATGGTAATGGGTACAAAGCCCAGTGAATGCCCTCATGGGCAACTCACAGCATGAAATGCCTGGGTATTTCTGTGTCCCTGTCAATATGTGCTGTGATTCAGAAATAGGGAGATAAGGAAGATCCTACCAACAACCTAGTCTGGAAAAGGCCTTTGTCTAAGAGTAGCCTTGACCTGAGATTTACTAAGGACAGAGGGAAATGATCTGTATCGGAATGTGCTACTTGTGAGATCCCCATGGATTTTTCTATCTATATTTCCTTATCTTTGTTCTCCCTGGTGATCTGTTATATAAAACCTTCTGTCCATAAACTGAGCTCTGCTCTCTGCAGCCAGATCCAATGGAACGTCCTCAACCTGTTTAATAGCTTGTATTTGTTTACTCAAAAGCTACCAGAGGAACACTAGTCACTGTCATATAGTCTGATACTTATAAGTTCATATCTTTATACAGACCTCAGTGCCAAGTTATTGCCTGTTAGGGTCAAGAAACACACCACGTGAAAGAAGCCTTCAAGAGACACTCATGCAATCAAGCAAGGGGATTTTATGCCACGTGCGTGGGACTCACAATCTTGGAAGAACAGAGAGCCGGGAGCTGAATTTGAACAAAGCTTTTATAGGATATTTAGACAAGGAAGTTCAGGCATAGGTTAAGGGAGGGTTGCTATGTGCAAAATGTGGCTATGTGAAAGAATGCAGTAGGCAGGTAACTTATGTCCTGTGGGCTAATGTTTCCAGGGGCTAGGCCATGGGGGCTGCTACGTGCAGGAATGCAGGTAGCAGATAACATATACCTCTAAGGTCCCTACTCAGTGATTCATCAGTTAACAAGATTCTAATATTCCCCACTTCCTTCTGCACAAATCTCTAATCTTAGAGAATTTCTTGGCTATTTAAGACTGAATATTGTTGCCTAATAAGCATTAATCTGACATTTCCAATTTGTTCTTTCAGAAAGCTTACTACTCTATTTAGAACACATGGTCCCATAGTGACTGTTAAAAGCAACAGAATTAATGGCCCAGCTAGGGCAGACCAAGATTCAAACCACCCCTGTTGCGCCCCACGCTCTCTCTGTCTCTCTCTGAGGCGCTCTCTTAAGTTTGGTCATAGATTCTTTAACTATTCCCAAATGGTCTATGTAAAAACAACATTCTTCTTTTAGGGCAGCACATAGACCTCCCTCTGTCATGAATAGTAGGTCTAGCCCACTTCTGTTCTGTAGTACTACCTCTGATAAGGAAGTTAAAGAATCTTGTAGAGCTGTTACCAAGGTTTCTAGGGCTCTTAAGTCTTGGTCGACAGCAGCCTGCAGCTGAGCTACTTGTTGTGGCCCTTGTACCAATGCCACGGCCCCAGTTCCTACTCCAGCCACGACACCCATTCCTCGAAGTATGGCAAACGTCAATGATACAGATTCTCCCTGAAATCTAGTTCTGCCTATTATCTTGTTCTCATATTCTTCACCCTGATGATATACCACACAGGGAAACACTTTCACCATAACACAAAAATAGGCCGAGTTATTAAACACCTGGGTGGAAACACAAGGGGTAAGCCTGGTTGTCACACGAGTAAATGAAACTCAGGGATAGATCTCTGAAGAAGTCAGAGATATTAGAGAGAGTAAACACCACAGTCAGATCTTACCCGGCTGTCTTCCGGCTTCCTCAGCCTCAGTTTTTTTGGCTTGGCTTCCCTCACTCTATGCCTGTTTTAAGCTTAAATACAGAGATGACATCTATCTGCCTGAACTGTCACCCTAAGTTCCTTTATAAAGTTGGGGCATCCATCTTCAGCCTACAGGCCTAGAGTCTCTTCATTTCAGTGAAGCAGGAAATCTGCTCTGCCCATTTTGGTGTAGTTCAGTCACTTCTCCTTGTGTCCTGAAGATTGAACTCTCCAAAGTGTTTTTCAACTTTCCCTTGCGATACTTGTTGGTTATCAGTCTTGGGCCAATATTTAGCCTTAGATGGAGTTTACCACCGCTTTGGACTGCATTCCCAAGCAACCCAACTCCGGGAAGATCCAGGCCCAGCGTGCTAGGAGCCGCTACCAGCCTCACACAGTCCACGGGCCATTTCTGACAGTTTTCTCTGAAAAGCAGGAACCTGAAGGACCATCTCAGCTTGTTCTGTCAAAGTTCAAAGGTCACTTTCTGAGGGAACCTGCATGTCCAGTTTAAACAGCATACTGTCTAGCAGTCAATACAGGGGCAGGTTCTTGTCTACTGGCTAACCGTTGCCACAAAGAAAGTAAACTCCATATGGAATTTCTTCAATGCCCTTTTTTCTCTTAAAGAAGATTGGGGCTGCCAGGAGCAGATCTGTCTCACTGTCCAGAAAAGTCTTTAAGTTCTAAAAATATTTTGAATGCCATATTCTATGGATCTCTGAAGTGTTTGAAGAAGACCTGTTCATCTAAAATATATTTGTTTGATCTTGAAAACATATCTAACATGACTATATCTGAATGTAATGTCTAACTACTACTGAATTGCATTGTTTTATATTCTAATTAATTGGTAATAAAAAATTTCACAGACTAGCAACTTGGATTACAATGTTAGATAAACTGATTAAGTATACTGCCTCAAACAAGCATAGAAATATTTGTACAGTGACATGATTAATCTCAATATACACAATTTGTATACAGAAAACTAATGCAATGTAAAATATTTAAAGCTAGTAAATCCTTTTAAAAGAAGATTCCATAATCTATCCTTATATCCTATATATCTGTATCCCCTTTTTCTTTCTACTTTTTAACACAAATCTTGAATCTAACCGTTCTTGTTTAACTTTTTTCTAACCATAACTATGAACAATTTTTAACCAATTAACCTAAACAATGACAATCATCCATAACCCACTGAACAACCAAAACCAACTTGGGAATGTGGGCGCCATGTTCTTAAATTTACTTCCTGCTGACTGGTGGCAACGGCATCTTTAGGGGATCCTGAAAAGAAAAGTTTTGTTGATTGTCAAGTCCTGAAATAAGTAGCTTTGTCATTTGTTGTCCAGTCTCTGCATAACAGGAAAGCGCATAGCTTGTCTCAAGTCCTGGCTATAGTAGTCTGTGAAACTGGTTCATCTCAGCAAGCTGCCACAAAATTGTCCTGAGCAGTTTGTAGTCCAAATCTGATCTTTGATTGGTATTTGTCAGCCTAGTGACTTTGTCAGAGTTCATGTGAAACCATCATTGTGGGGCTCCATCTTCCTTTTGGATACTTCAAGTTTGCAATTAGGCCTTGTCCTGGATCACTGCAGAAAGCTGATAAGAGACTAAAAACCAACACAATGTACAGGAAACTAAACATATAACAATGTATTGAGCATAGGATTAGTAACAATAGAATAGTCCCTTATTTTTTGTTATTCTTCTGTCCCATATCAGGTGGCTCTTCTGATATGATACAGAGATTATTTTATTTTCCTTTAACAAGAATGCTTGAGTTTAGAGAAGGAGAGAGCCACAATCCAACTCTAAAACCAGCTTTAATTTATAATTAAACTAGGACTTCAACTAACAAAAAAAAAAAAAAAAAAAAACTGTAGAGGTTAAGCAATGAGATTTTTACCCTATGAAGTATACTGGCCCCAATAGTTACCATATTCTTTTGTTTGCAAATTTTCCTGGATAGCCTCCCTTTTGCTTTAGATGTTTAGATGCCCAAGGTCTTTCAACTTCTTGAGGATGGGTATTTCCAGTTTTCTGTAAAGACAAAAACAGAAACCTGCCCCAACCCTTTGTTTTTTCTTACAACTGAAAGAATTGTAGTATGTGTAGATGAGCTATCAATTCTTAGTTTCATGAAGTTTCTCTGGTTCGGTTCGAGTCTTTATTAATTTTGATGATATCCATAACTTTTCTTCTCCTGTGGAAACAAAAGCAAAACCCCTTCCCCAACGTAGCACATACCCTGGCTTCCATTCAAGGGTAGTACATCTTTGAAGTAAACAGGCTGATTTAGTTCAGCTGGTTTTTTTTCTATAGTCCAATGCCTTTCCGCAGCTGTTGTTCCTTTCTCATTAGCATTGAGAAAATTCAAAGTTAACAAAGCACTATGTACTCTATCTCTGGGGGTCTTTGTTATTCCTTTCTGTTTATTTATCATATCCTTTAGAGTTCGATTTGATCTCTCTATGACTGCTTGCCCTGTAGCATTGTGTGGTATTCCTGTAATATGCTTTATATTATAATAAGCAAAAAATAGTTTCATTTTACTAGAGACATATGCTGGAGCATTGTCAGTCTTAATTTGTACAGGTATTCCCATGATGGCCATAACTTCTAGCAAATGTGTGATTACAGAATCACCTTTTCTGAACTCAATGCAGTTGCCCATCGAAATTCTGAAAATGTATCTATTGTATGATGGACATATCTTAATTTCCCAAATTTTATAAAATGTAATACATCCATCTGCCATATTTCATTTCTATGTATACCTTTGGGATTACTTCCTGCTGGCAATGGAGTTTGGTTATAGAAAGAACAGGTGGGACACTTTTTTACAATCTCTTTGGCTTGTTGCCAAGTGATAGAGAAATCTTTTTTTAATCCCTTCCTATTGATGTGATGCTTTTTATGAAATTCTGAGGCCTCTAGTACATTTCCTATTAATAATTTATCAATTTCATCATTACCTTGTGCTAAAGACCTGGCAGACCAGTATGGGATTGAATGTGTGTTATATAGAAGAGATGATTTCTAGTCCTGATTATTTCTGGTAACTGAATAAATAATGAAGTTAATTCTGAGTCATCATTAATAAAATCAGTTGTTTCAATGTGTAGAACAACTCTGCATACTGAGAGTCAGTGACTATGTTAAGAGGTCCATTAATACCATCATGATAACAAATAATTCTGACTTTTGAACAGAATTATAAGGGCTTTGAGCCACTTTACTTATATGTTCTGATTTGTAACTTGTCTTTCCTCATTTCTTTGCATCAGTATAAAACGTAGGGGCTCTGGAAATTGGTTTATCATACAATACGAGGAAGAATCCAATTAGTTTTCTTTAGAAATTCAATTCTTTTGCTTTGAGGATATTTGTTGTTAATATCTCCCAAAAAATTACTTCAGGCTCTCTGCCAATGTTCACTTTCTACCCATAATTGGTCAATTTCTTCATTAGTTAAAGGTACAACAATTTCTGCTGGGTCCATTCCTGTCAATTGACAGAGTCCTAATTTTCCTTTAAAAATAAGCTCAGAAATCTTTTCCACATATGTCTTTAACTTCTTACTCAGTTTATGTGGAAGAAATATCCATTCCAATATAACATTTTCCCTTTGCATTAAAATTCCTGTAGGAGAATGCTTAAAGGGCAAGATAACTAGAATGCAATTGAGGTCTGGATCCACACGATTCACATGTGCATCCTGTAATTTCTTTTCCACCAAAGCCAATTCTTTCTCAGTAATTTTTCTATCATTCTGGATAGTATGTCTTTTTAAAATAGGTTTTAACCTTTTTAATTGTTCTGGGAAGGTGTTTCCTCCACAATGGCAGGGTAAGACTGGATTGGATTTGATATGGGGGCTTTTGAAAGCCCCCTTAGGGTGTTTCCCAAGGTCAGAAAGTTACCTTGTCTGTCCCTTGTTGATCTGCATTCATTAGTCCAATGTCTTCCTTTTACACACCTTCTGCATATTCCAGAAGGTAGGGGTGTTCTCTTGGGATTATTCCTACCAAAAGCATTGTTTCTGGGAATGCCTTGTTTACAGTCTCTTTTTATGTGACCTTCCCTTCCACAATTATAACATTTGACATTTTGATATTTTCTTATACCTCTTGAAATAAGCTCTCCTACCCAGTTATCATCACTCTCATGAGACTCCATATTAATTATCCCATGAATCCAATCCTCCAAAGGTGCTGACCTTGCCTTTAAAGGTCTAAGTATTTTTCTACATTGTGCATTGGCATTCTCAAAAGCCAGTGATTCAATGATTATTTGCCTGGCTTCTGAGTCCAGTACCATTCTGTTTACTGCTGCAGTTAATCTGTGCAAAAAGTGTGTCAAAGTTTCTTTGGGACTTTGAATTACTTTTGTAAATGTTTCACTTTTTTTCCCTATTTCTTCAATCCAGTCCCAGGCATTTAAAGCTGCCATGCGACATAAATCCAGAATATGGTCACTGTATAATGACTGCCTGTCAATTTCAGCATAATCTCCCTCCCCAAGAAGTTGGTCTTGGGAGACTTCTATGCCTCT
This sequence comes from Phyllotis vaccarum, assembly GCA_033318265.1. Lineage (NCBI taxonomy): Eukaryota > Metazoa > Chordata > Mammalia > Rodentia > Cricetidae > Phyllotis > Phyllotis vaccarum. The sequence goes on along the minus strand of JARWLC010000005.1, from coordinate 100,783,437 downwards.
GGCCCTGCTTCTTTGTTATATTGTTTTAGCCTCCTCCCTCCACCATGATTTCCATTGCATGAGCGGTCCTGCCTCTAGCACAGCTGCCACCATGTCTAACCAATCTTTAGGGATGACCCGGTTACAGCATGACCAGGAGTTCAGCATTTGTTTGGCAAATGGTGAATGTATCCTATATTATACAATTGCTTCCTTTACTCTCCATAATTCTAACATTTGTACTGGAGCCCAGCTAGCTTCTCTTTCATCTTTATCATCCTTCGTTTTTTTAAAGGTTACTGGGTATATTAATGTTGCCTGTTTTTGTCTAATTTTAGATGACCTTGCTGAAATTGGTTCTTCATATTCCTCTGTTTGAATTTGAGCATCTTTGTGTTCTTTCTCAACAGGCTTTTTAAAAGACCTTTTTCTTTGGATTTATATTAGTCTTTTTCTGTGATATCAAACAATAAATATTCATAGTAAACAGTGTGATAAACATTATATTTCTATCTACCTTATCTATGTTTTCCTTCACTAGTTTTAATATCAAATAGTCTAACGAGAGGTTACAGTATGACCAATCACCCTTCATTGCTTTAAACAAATTCCCTCTTTAAAAAAAAAAAAATTGATTTACTTACCGGTTGCTGTCTGTTGATGATTCAATCGATTGTGAAGTGGGGCAGCTACCTAGTGTGACAGCAACCCAAGGAGGGGTCTAAAAAGAAAAAAGAAACAACCCACCAGGAGAAAGAGGCCACTGTCTGAAAGACTTACCCAGATGAGAGTGAAACAGAAACACGTGTGTCCAGTCTGCCTAAGGCTGGAGGCTAACCCAGAACAGAACACCTAGCTGCTAATAATTACTCCTCTGGCCACGTGTTGTTCTAGCCAGCAAGTGTGATTTTTTGGGTAGGGAGGAGAGGAATTTGTGCCCCAAAGTTGGACGCCAATTGTTGCACAAATAAATGAGACTCAGAGATAGATCTCTGAAGAAGTTGGAGATATTAGAAAGAATAAACACCACAGTCAGATCTTACCCAGCTGTCTTCCAGCTTCCTCAGCCTCGGTTTCCTTGGCTTGGCTTCCCTCACTCTATGCCTGTCTTGAGTTTAAATACTCTCTAGGTAAATTAAGGCATGGCCCCACCACTGCCTGCTTGGGAGCCTGGAATTCCTTCTGTAATCTAAAGTGACTTCGACTCAGTTGGGATTAAGGGCGTAGGTCACCACTCCCAGGATACTCCCTGTGCTGGGATTAAAGGTTTGAATCACCACTCTCTGATTCTCCTAGACTGACTGTGGTTAGAGCTCTGGAACTTCTGGAGCTTCTATTAACTCCCCACATAGACTGTGGGTAGATTCCCTCTGATATCTCTGAAACTTCTGAAGCTTTTATTAAATCACCACACCCGGTATTGCATGCCCATCGAGTTCCTTGGGGTGGGACTAGGTACTGGCTATCTGTTGTAAAGTTTACAGGAAAAGTCTGTGAACGTATGGCCTGCCTGACCGGGTCTGGTGGAGTTCCTAGGCATGTCCCTTGCCCGGAAACCTCAGGGAGGGTAAGCTTGTGATTCCCACCTCAATCGCAGGAAGAGCTCATAGTTACATTTTAAGTCTCATTAACTGCTATCCCTTCATAATGTGGTTGGGAAGCTGTCAAACAAAGCCAGCAAGATTGGGTTAAAGCACTCTGGGTATTGTTAAGAGCTGCATATGCTCCTAAGACAAGGTTATATAAGTTATTCGTATCAGGAGTCTGAGGACCCAGGACAGGTGTTAAGTTGGGGCCATCTGTTTGGACAGAAGGCACCAGGGTAGTCCCCGAAACCTAAGTAGGGGGCTGGGGCTTAGCGGGAGGAAGTTAGGGATTACTTGGCGTAAGTACAGAGTTTGGCCCTATTGCTATGGCTGATTTTGCAAACTGTTCCTGTAGTTTCAGGACAAACAATATACCTGGGTCACTACCACCTGAAAAATGATATAATCTTAAGCCCCAGCTCTTACCTAATTCCCATCCTGAGGCCCACTTGCCCTGGTCAGTGCAACTTATCCTGCCTGTCTGGTTTTCTGATTTCTTGGAGACCCTAATCAAGTCTGGGGGTCCAGTGGCCACCCATTGGTTCCTGAATAGGAGGTCTCACATCCCCACTTGGCGCAATAATAGCTTATCTGGTTCCCCGCACCTGGTGGTCCGTGCTCCCCCTGGGCATATGTACCAATTGCGGTACCTGCATCCTGGCCAGGGACACTGCCTAGTCTTAGTTGTCTGGGCCCAGGACCCTTCAGCTAATTTGCATAAATCAAAAGTTAATTCAGGGAACCAGGACACTTTAGGTCCAGTCTGGGAGGCTAGAACAAGAGTTGTTCCTGTCTCTGGGTTGGAAATTGTCTAAGTACGGTCAAGTGGCACATGGGGGTTACTCTCCCCAATGGGAGGAGGGTTCCCAGCCACACGACGAACCCATAGCTTGAGAGAATTATCAACCTTTTCCAGTTTCCATTGGGGCTCTGGTGGTGAGGTGCTGGCTTGAGGTGAGATGCATGGATCCAGAATGTGATGCCATCAACCTTGACTGCAGTGGGGGTGATTAAGAGTACCTGATATGGTCCTTTCCAACGAGGTTCAAGAGTCTGTACCTGGCAACGGATGTAAATAAAGTCTCCCACCTGGTATCGATGGGTGGTTCCTCCGTCTCCCATAGGAGGTGGAGAGTTGTCACCACAAGAACCTCTGGGCTTTTTCTAAAGCCCGCAGTCTGTCAAGCAAGGGGGTGTGAAAGGAGTCATTAGCTTCTAGTATAGGGGACAGGTTTCTCACTGGAGGGGGTGCCGCATACAGAATTTCATAAGGAGTCAGGTTACACGTAAAAGAGGAGGGGGTATTCCTGGCCCTGAATAGGGAATAAGGCAGGAGCTTGGTCCAATCTTTTAAGCCAGTCTCTATAGTCAATTTGATTAGAGTCTCCTTGATTGTTCTATTCATTCTTTCTACCTGTCCTGAACTTTGGGGTCTGTATGCACAGTGCAACTTCCAATCAATCCCCAGTACCCTGGCCACACCCTGGCTTACCTGGGCCACAAATGCTGGTCCGTTATCAGACCCTATTACCTTTGGCGGACCAAACCGAGGAAAAATTTCTTCTATGATCTTTCTGACTACTACTTGAGCTGTTTCTCTCTTGGTGGGGAAGGCTTCTACCCAACCTGAAAAGGTCCCTACTCAGTAATTCATTAGTTATACAGAGTTTAACAAGATACCAGTAAAAGCAAATGTTTGTAGTTTTATTAAATTTTGAAAGGAGAAAAGATTGTGGAAATGCCATATTGGTTCATTTCCAGGACTAGCTGCATATGTACAATAGCTAAAGTAAAGTACCCAATGGTTCCTCCATGGTAATGGGTACAAAGCCCAGTGAATGCCCTCATGGGCAACTCACAGCATGAAATGCCTGGGTATTTCTGTGTCCCTGTCAATATGTGCTGTGATTCAGAAATGTGAAGGTAAGGAAGATCCTACCAACAACCTAGTCTGAAAAAGGCCTTTGTCTAAGAATAGCCTTGACCTGAGATTTACTAAGGACAGAGGGAAATGATCTGTATCGGAATGTGCTACTTGTGAGATCCCCATGGATTTTTCTATCTATATTTCCTTATCTTTGTTCTCCCTGGTGATCTGTTATATAAAACCTTCTGTCCATAAACTGAGCTCTGCTCTCTGCAGCCAGATCCAATGGAACGTCCTCAACCTGTTTAATAGCTTGTATTTGTTTACTCAAAAGCTACCAGAGGAACACTAGTCACTGTCATATAGTCTGATACTTATAAGTTCATATCTTTATACAGACCTCGGTGCCAAGTTATTGCCTATTCATTTTATTTTATTAATTTCACATAACTATTGATTCCCTTGAAATTTGAAGGTGTTAAGAAAATTTAAGCATAATAAATTGAGTGTGCACTAAAATATATTTAATAATGTTTTAAATTAAAAAGCTGCAGAAAATGAGATGGTAGTGGAGGCTTAGTCATGTGGCACTGAGACCTTTTAGATATCCGGCTTGAGGCTGTTGACTCTGGCCACCACAAATGGCTGCACTTTAAAGAAACTTCTCCTCACTTTCATTATATATTATTTTTGTTCTCTGCGCTAGCACTATTGCATAATCTCCCACACAAGCAGAGGCAGGAGAAATGACCCGGAGTTACCTGATTTCCAAATAACCTTCATAATCAGATAAAGAAGTCGGCGAACATGCATGCACTTCGATGTTCTTAGAATTATTCTGAGAAGGATGATGTGGCAAAAGTCTGTTTTGATATCCCAACATAGATTAATAATCTCCCTAGATTCCTTTCTACTACAAACATGCACTTTAGCTATATTTGATTTAAAAAAAAAAAAACAAAACTAGTACTAAATCTCCTAATTACAAGAAATATTCTCTCTATAGTATTTGAAATAAACTAGTTTTACCATAGCTATCTCCACAGGCATCTGGATCTCATTTGTTTTTATGTTTGCTTTAATCTGGTTTTAGTGTAATGAACATGGCACTGTGCTGACACAGTTCCTGGGAGGGCCTGGACCCCTCAGTAAGCACTTGCTCTGAGACCGCTGAACTTGCACTCAGTTGTAAGGGACCACCGTACAAGCCACAAATTATTTTTGCTTCTCCTAAATTAATGTTTGAATTAAGAGAATCCATCGTAATTTATTAGTAAAAATTATAAGAGGTCTACATTCCTGAAAGTTTACTAGTTGATGCATTTTATTTCATGTGTGCAGATAAGTCCCAATTTCACTTTTGTGAATGATTCATCAAAGCAAAGAAAATTTTACTTAATGACTTTTAAATATATGGAGAAGTATGTTTATCCATTCTTTACACTGCATATAATATCAGATGCCTGCCTTTACTCTACATGCCTAAACACCCAACCCCCACTGATGTGTTTTGAAGTTGGAGTGCTTTGTTTTGATCATATAACTCTAAATCTCTTAGAAACTTTCCCTTCCGTTCATTCTTCTGCCTATTTAAAGCATTTTGTGTGCCCGGTTCTTTGTTTTTAGAACTGAGAAAGTCGTGCATGCTGGGCATGCGCTGTCACCCAGCTATATCACAAGCCCTTCATATGCTTCTAAATATGGCTTTCTTGGGCTTTTAGATTCCAGGAAACTTTGCTTGGAATAGTTGTCCATCCTAAAATGTATAAGGAGAGAAGGAGTGGGCAGAGCTGTACCAACAACAAGCAAGGCAGAGGGCATAGTTAGCTCTGATAAGCCACTCACTGAGGATTACAAAGCTGTTAAGAATAGTTTCACATAGAAAATTAGACTCACAGTGGAGCCACTCCACCTATCAAATAAGTGTTAACTTGGTGACTTCTAGAGATTACCATAAGCATATTCTCAGTGGCTCAATTATGCAAATCAATTTATGCTAAAAGCACAAAACATACCTAATTTTTAAATTGAGATATAGCTTTAAATAATAGTAACTAAAATCTTTTCCCCAGAAATTATTATTTCATATATCCTTCCTGGGAACCCTGAAAGGTAAGGGGAGTAAATACCACTGAGATTTTCATGGCAGAAAAGCTAAATGACTTCCATAAACACGAAGAAAGGTATCAGCAGTTGCCCCATCCTGGGTGCGACTCCCATTTCTCTACAACTTGGGGTACCTGGAGGTGGAAAGAGGAGTTATCCCCAACACAAGGCTCACTGCCGACTCCTAAAGCAAAAGACAGACCATGCTTCCGGAGTTTCCTATGACAGGAGCTTGTGAATACAAAGACCCAACCTTTATGCTTGGATTTGGTGAGGAATGGACAGCCGTGGTAACAGGACTGGACAGATGGTCATAACAGAAGCAGAAAGGTCATTCAGCAAGGCCTGGGTATTTGGATGGCTCCCTGTGTAAGCTAGTACCCCTCTGGAACCAGATCTGAGGGGGAAAGCAGAGACTGCTTTCTGTCTGGCTTCTGAGAAGACTTCAAGTTTTACTCCTACCTTGAGGAAGAGGAATTCCAGTTTTAATGGCACATCTGTAGGACAGGTGAGTCTAGTACCAGAGACTTGGCCTGAGCATGCTTCTTGGATCTTCCAGCTTCCTCTGAAGTTCTTTGCAAACCAAAGTGCGGTGCCTTTGTTCAGAGCTGTTTTCTCTGCTTTCTTTTAGGTGTTAATGAAGCCCGGTCTAGCCTTGAACTCACAGTGTGGCTCAAGTTGACTTTGAATTTGAAGTCCTTTCCTCTGCTTCTGGAGTACTGGCATTACAGGTGTGTGCCACCGTGCTTAGCTTTCATTTCTTATTGTCTACAGTGTACCTAATAGAAATGCCAGACATTTATTTTGTCTATTACTGTTTGAGCAAATATAGTAACTGCTAGATTTGTTGTAATTTGGTTCTGTTAATTAATGTGTGCATTTTAAGTTTTTCTTATATTTTTCCTCAATGTTTATTAGTTTTGGTTTTATCCAACTTAGCAATTTTTTTTATATCAAAAAAAGGTGTGGTTAAAGAGTTGAAAAGAAGATTTCGGTGGTAAAGATAGCTTAGTTTGCCAAGTGCTTGCCACACAAATATGAGGAGTTCAAGTCGCTATAACCCACCAAAAGCTGGGCAAGGTCTGTCTGTCGTCAGTGGTTTCTCTGTCCCGCTCAGCCAGTTCCACAGCTGTTTAGTCCCAAATAACCACACAAAGGCTTATATTAATTACAAACTGTTTAGCCTATGGCTCGGGCTTATTACTTGCTAACTTTTAAACTAACCCATGATTTTTATCCATGTTTAGCCACGTGGCTGGGTACCTTTGCTCAGAGCAGCGTTCTCAACCTCCTTCCTCTGTGTCTGGTAGACTTCTCCTGCTACACCTTTCCTCTCAAAATTCTCCTAGTTTGGTTGCCCTGCCTCTACGTCCTGCCTGCCCTCTGGTGAGTCAGCATTTTAGTAAACCAGTATTTGCAGTAACAGATATTTACTGTTATTAGTAAATAATATTACAAATATTAGTCCGACAGCAAAGGTCTCTTGTATCTGATTTTGTAACACCTCTGATGAGCTTGGAGGACCAACGTGGAGAATTCCTGAAGCTCATGGGCCAGCTAGTCTGGACAACATAACCTTGCACAACAAAGAGAGCCAGTCTCACCTGTAAAACTAACACTGATTGTCCTATGATCTCTACATTGGAGCGTGCCAGCGCACACATGCACATATCATATGCACATCATACGCACATACATTTTTTTTAAACTACTGTTTACTAGGTTTTACTTCTTTTACAGAATGACAGCGTAGACCATGGAACAAAGACTGCATCCCACTGCCAGTATGTGTAGGGGAAGCATTACTTGAGGTGACAGTGACAAAAGCAGGGATGCAGTGCTCACAGTTTCCAACATTATCTGGCAGTGAATCCTTAGGACCCGGGTCCTGTAGTCTAGGCCCTTCTTTGTTCAGGCACTTATAGTAGAGCATTTGGGTATGTAGTTACTTATTTTCTCCACCAGGGGGTGTGTAGACACTAGGAAAGAATTTCATCAGTATCATTGCCTTAGTGCTGTATTAGACAGATGGGATCAAAAGGACTTCTTAGTTACTAGGATTGACCCAGTCGCAAATAATCATTTAGCAATGCTGTTTGTGACCTGCATTGTCTTCGTCCTCCATAGTGATGTGATAAACATTTCAGTAATGTAATGATAGCTTATAAAAACATTACTGCTGTCACTGCAGTGTGCTTTGGGTTTTTTTCAGTGCAAACATCACTTGAGTAAATTGCTTACAGATCTTTCTCCCTATAAATCATGTTATTTGCCTCAGTGTGTTCAGTTTCCTTGATATATTATCCAGTTAAATGAACCACCATAAAATTTAGTATTATTTCTTTTTTAAAAATTATAGTATACCCCATCCTGTTTGTTTGCCTGTATTCTATTTCTGTATCTCTTGAGAGATACAGATCAAAGTAACTATGCTGAGAATTGATGGCTACAAAAGTGTAAAAGAACCAAGAACTGAAATGTCTCTTATATTTCTCAAAACTAAATAATGATGTAAAGTAATTATTAAAACTATGATCAGCAAGCCTCCAGTAACAGAGTCTTGAGTGGGAGAATTGCAAAGTCATTGGGGATCGTAAGTTCTTCATATCACCAATGTGTTAGGGTCCTTCCGAGAAACAGGACTAATGTGAGTATGTACATACATTTAGATTTATTGAATTGGCTTATAAAATCATAAGCTGAATAGTTATTACTAGGGCTTGAAAAGTCATTGAACCTTGGAGGTGCTCATTCATGGAAGCAGAAATTCTCAGAGCAAGAGAAACCATCGGAAGCCTCCTGAGGAGTTAGCATAGGTCCACATTCTAAGGATGACCCTAGACTCTGATGTCTGTGGGCAGTAGCAGTAGAGAAAATATGCCCACTCCAGAAGTATTATGTGACTTTTTATTATATCCAGCCTTCTAGGAACTTATTAACCCACATGCCAGTTGTTTCTGTAAATTCCCTCACAGACATACTCAGGAATATGCTTTATCAGTTTCCCAGACATCTCATCCTGGTGAAGTTAATAACCAAGATTAATCATTACCATCAACAAGAAAAGTTCCATTTTTCTTACCTTCAGAACTGCTCTACAGAACAGTAGAACACTATTGTTTTATATAGCCATCATTAAAAAGAGTACTGTGGCTCTTCAGCTGTCATTACCTGGTATATGGCCAAAGGAAATAGAACACTGCCTTCAAATATAGTCATCCCTGTATTTAATGCAGCATGTTTCCAATAGACACGATAAATTATCAACCTAAGTGTCCTACAAGAAACTAGCAAATAAGATGATGTATAGACGTGACAGACTATGAACCTTTAGAAAGAAGGAACCGTGTCATTTGTGATAACATGTAAAATGCTCTAATGAGGGAAATACGGGAAAGACAAATACTTCATGATGTCATATGTGTGGGAATGGAGAACATGAGCTCATTGAACAAACAGAACAATTATTGCAACTCAGGATATGAAAGAAAGGTTGACTTATCTGCACAGACTGAGTTAGATTAATGAGCTCTGGAGAACAGTATAATACTAAATGTGTGCTTGAAAACTTCTGAGTGGATCTGGGTGTTTTCACCACAAAGTCTGTACAAGGTGGTATACTAATTTCCTTGACTGTGGCAATCATTTCAGTCACGTGTGTCTGTCAGAGTGTCACATGTGCACCTTAAATACATGCAATTTTAGTAGACTGCGTGATAAAAGCATAGTCCTTCAGTTCTGCTTCTGTTTCATAAACTTAAACACAATATGCCTAAAGATAGATAAATGAAGTGTTGAGAACTAATAAGCAAATTTAGGAAAATGCAGCTTGTGCAGCTCTCTTCCCTGTAAGCTAGTTTTCCAGTAAGAAAATTTGACAAATCTTATGGAAAACATCTTAACGGGGAGATATACCATAATGGTAAAGTGCTGTCTAGCCCAGAACACACGGGGCGGTGGGTGGGGGGAGACTAGTTACATCTGTGGGATATCTAGTAAACAGTAGTACTCACATATATAGTTAATGAAAATTTTTCAGAATCACTACAATTTTTCCGAACCCCAATGTCTAATGCTTTCCAAGCCTCAATGGCATAAAATGTTAGAAGTCACAGGTAGCTGTGTGTGAATATGATATCCTTAGGGCACATTGTTCAGTGATTCTGCAGTGTCGTATGGAATATAATGTTGTTAGAGGTCCATGATAAAAAGCAAATAAAGTAAACTTGACTTAGAAATACACTTTAGTTTGGTGATTCTTTTTTATGTTTACTGCTTTGAACTAAATTTTGATCTCAGTTACCATTCTTCAGAAAAACTGAGCCAAGAACTTTTGAATAAATGATTGATTCCAGACTTGAGACAGAAAATCACAGTGTAATCTCAGATTATCTTGTCACCAAAAGCATGGAAACATTCCAAGACCAATGGAGTCATATCTAACGGGCACAAAATCAGGCTGATATATTTTCTACCACTTACTTTAGTGCCCATTAAGAACATCGAAAAACATATAACTAAACACACTGGCTCATGAAATATGTAAGTCCATCCTGACTCTCAAGTCATTAAGACCTCTGTCAGCATTTGAATTGGCTATTAAGCCAACTCTGTGTTGACAATAGATATATAGAAATATTCATTATGCCATTATTTTTCCTTTCCAGTCAGCTGTTTGTGTGAGTAACATGTCAACCTATTCACCAGGTTGTACTTTACAGGAGAAATATAAATGTACTTCAACATTTATAGAATGCCAGCTATAGATAAAAGATAAAATTATTTAAAAAATCACCATTGTGAAGCCCCTAAAGGAAACTGAGGCGATAATTATCAGTATTAAAGTTATTAGGTGATGGGTTGATGGGGAGATAAACTTTGTGTAATTTGCCCAATTAGTATCAAAATTATTATATTTTTATACTAGACAATGGGAAGAGAAAATTGTACAGTAGAAAATAGGTCATTATTATCATTATAATTCACTGACCAAATCCAATGGTTTGACAAGCAAGTGTTGCCCACCACCTACTGTACTGCACAGCCTATAGTATATATACATCACCTGCTTCTTTGCTTGCTTGCTTTTGCAAAGTCTTACTGTATAGCCCTGAGATTGCAGCTGTGTGTCTCCACATCCAGTTCATCTTTGAGCTCAACCTAAAATCTAACAAGTCTTCACTTGAAACTTCTAGCCGTAAAGAGAAATGAAATGACATCATCTGTAAAAAAATGATGGAACTGATGGATAGCATGTTATAGAACATTAGATACACTCAGAAAGACAAATGTCATGTATTCTTTCTAATATGCAGAATGTAAATTGTAAAAATATATATGTAGAGAGAGAGGGTGTACACATATAGATATATATGTATAGATGTAGATAAATATCCAAATACAAAACCAAAATTATCTTTCTCATATGACTTATATATGTACACTAATGTACAAAATAACATGCATATTTTTGTTAAAAACTTTTTCTGGGGAAATGCAGCACACATGTGTAGACTCCAAATTAGGACCCCATGACAGACCAAGGTATAGGTACCACCAAAGTCCATCTTGGTGAACCAATGAGTTTTATTGGGATTACTTATATAAATTTGGGTGAGGAGTTATTTGTGGGAGCAGAAATGATTCAAAGACAGAAGCATCAGAAGGCCCACCCTAACATAGATGACAGCTCACAAAAGCTGGAATCCTAACGCATATGACATGGCCTGCAGGCAGCTCAACAGATAGGAGCCTGTCCATTCCAGATAACTCAGTTTGTTTAACCCTCTTCCAGGCAGCTGATCCAGTCTCAGAATCTTCTTTGCATATTGTCTTGTCTCAGAGTGACTCAGCAGCTTTTGCTCTTTACTCCTGGGAGGAAGGGGCCTGGTGAATCTACTCAGTTTCGGGGACTTCCTGGAGGTATTTGAGCTTAAGAAGCTTTTTCTGCAATTTGAATATGGACAAAGTATGTTGAAAACCATAAATAATTTTGTGAAATGATATTTTGGCTATAAAGATTTGTAAATTTGTAAATTTTGTTTGTGTGTGTGTCTGTCACGTGTGTGTGTGCACATGTGTTCAAAGCCCACAGGGGCCAGAAAAAAATGTTGGATCCCCTAGAGCAGCAGTTAAAGGCCGTTCTGAGTTATTTTCTGTGAATGCTGGAATGAAGCAACATCTTCTTAACTGCTGAGACATCTCTCTAACACCCCAAAATTTGTTTCTTTTAACTGCACAGTAAAAATTTCAGACTAGTGAGGGTTAAAAAAAAAAAAAAGCCCCTACCACCAAGCCTGACAAACTAAGTTTGATGGGACACATGTGTAGAAGAAGAGAATTGACTCTAGGAGTTGTCCTCTGCCACATGCACATCCTTCCAAGAGCACATTCTGTCTCAATATACACAAATAAATAAATAAATGTGACAAAAATTGATTTTGTTAAAAAATTAACTAAAATGTTCTTTTAAATGTAAACTGTTGCTGGGCTGTGGTGATACACAGCACTTAGGAGGTGGAGGGAGGTATTAGTGTTCTGATCCACTGCCTGGAGTCTTGGCCAATGAGCAATAACCTGGCCCACCCAATGTCCTGACTCCAAATTTCCTATATGAAAAAGATTCTTCCCCTTTACCTGCCATCTTCAGGCTGCAGGCACATGAGCTGCCTGCTTCTCTTTTTCTCTTTCTCTCTCTCCCCCACCCCTCCCCTTTATTCTAATAAAGGCTCTACATGATCACAGCCTGTGTGTCTCTGTGACTCCCACCCACACTGACCAGTGCTGGGTGCCTGCATGGGTCTAGGGCCCCATCTACCAGATACTCTCCAGATTATTTCAACAGTAGGCAGATCTCTGAGTTCAATGCTGGCCTGGTCTATAGAGTTTCAGAATAGCCAGGGCTACACAGAAAACCCTATCTCAAAACAAAAGCAACAATGAAAAAAAAAAAAAGAAGTTAACTTTTATTAGTGCAAAATGGTGATTGTAGAGTCTAAGCTTTGGATACAGGCATGGACCAATACCTTAGCTCATTTACTAGCTAGTGACCTCTGTAGGGCATGCTAACACTTTGTAACATCTTACTGTCCTATCCTGTAGAAAGTTGGGCCTTCTAAGAAATAAGAACTAACAACTACTGACCTTTTCCATTAACACCCTGCCCGGTAGCTCATGTACTGTCTCCTGTTCTTACTTCTAATTTCTTCCTTGATATTTTAAAGTTTCAGTTTATTTCATTTTGTTTTTACTTTTGGTTCTTGTGTTCTTTCTCCCTCTCCCCCTCTCTGAAAACTGACAAAATTATCTTTTATCTATTTTGTGATATTAAATATTTATATTACATAATTTCTACTATATAATTATACACTTCCCATAGGTATTAAAATTTTTAATGATCCCCAATACTTTCTCACTTTGTAACTCTTTAAGACAGTGTACTTTTTCACAAACCCCCAGCTTTTGACTTCTTAATCCTAAGGGACAAATATGCCCTTGCACATTCCTAAATCTCTGGTGCCTTTGAATTTTCTTTATCTTGCTTCTCAGTAGCTTCTGGGTCCAAATTTCCCCTGGAGGTATCCTGTGTAAACACATGAATTGCCTCAGCTATCCAGTCCAGGCCCTAGGAGTCCACTCCTGTTGTCCACTGTCAGAACAGCAACATCTTTAAAACATTATTATAACCAAATTATTATGATCTTTAATCTTCAAATATTTTAGTAATGTGTAGTGTAGTTAAGATCTGACCTTCTCAGCTGGGTGGTAGTGGTACATGTCTTTAATCTCAGCAGTTGGGTGGCAGAGGCAGGCCAAAATCTCTGTGAGTTCAAGGTCAGACTGGTCTACAGAGCAGGTTCTGGGACAGCCAGAGCTACACAGAGAAACCCTGTCTTGAAAGATAAAATAGACAACAAAGACAGTTTATCTCTGGGCCGAGAACACCCAGAACACCATGAGAACACAGTGCACAGATTCAATTGATCAGGATTCATGGGACTCACAAAAATCAGGGAGCCTGTAGGGGTCTGACCTGTGTCCTTTCCATATATGTTATGGCTGAGTATCTTGGTGTTCTTGTGAGAGCCAGAGCTCTCTCTGACTCTTTTGTGTACTTGTGCAACACTTCTACTGGGTTGCCTTGTCCAGCCTTGATGTGATGGTATGTGCCTGTTATGCCATGTTTGGTAGATGTCTCCCTGAGGCCTGTGCTTTTCTGAAGGGAGGCAGGAGGGTGGGTCCGGAGGGGAAGAGAGGTGGGGGAAGACACTGGGGGAGTGGAAACTGCAGCTGGAGTATTATAATATATAAGAGAATAATATTTTTTAATCTATCTTCTTTCCTGCTACCGTGTCTTCCTCTTGCCACTTCGCCTCCCTGTCATATGGACTCTTATCCCTCTGTAACCATAGCCCAAAAGACCTCTTCCTTCTGTAGAGAAATTAGTCCTCCTTAGTAACTAGCTTTGTTTCCAGATAACTCAGCTCTGGAAATTGCATAGTTTGGTTTTTTTTTTTTTCCTGCCTCACCACTCACTTGTTAATAATGGATATTTCTCTGTGTTCTGATGCAATTTATTTTATATTCCTCCAATTTCTGCTGAAAAAATGCAAAAACATTCTGTCTTGTTTAGCCAATTTATGGTTTGAGTAAGAAATGCTCTCTATAGGATTATGTATTTGAGCACTTGGTCCCTTGATTGTGCTGTTTGGGGAGGTTATGGAACCTTGTTGAAGATGTCACTACCTGTGACGGGATTTAAGGTTGTATAGCCATACACCACATACTTCTCTCATTCTGCTTCCTGTGTGTCGTTAAGTTGTGATCTCTCAGTCTTGCTCCAGCCACCCTTCTCTCTCTCTCTCTCTCTCTCTCTCTCTCTCTCTCTCTCTCTCTCTCTCTCTCTCTCTCTCTCTCTCTCTCTCTCTTTCTCTCTCTCTCACACACACACACCCTGCCTTACCATTTTGGACTCTCTGTCTGAAACCATAATCCAAATAAATTTTTCTTCTGTAAGTTGCTTTGGGTCATATTTTACCATAGCAATAAAAAAGTAATTAATTTCCAAACTCATCCAAGAAAATTAATTCTGATGAAGAACAAATTGTGAGAGAAAATAAAATGATACTGGAAAAGTAATTCTACTTATTTCTTTAGCAATCTGAAAGTAAAGATCAATATTTACAGTCACTAAATATTGTCCATCAGCTTTTTAGATAAGTTAACCAGGGGTCTCCCTCACTCCTCTTGAAAATGTTCATCTCAGTTCTGGGTAGCCTGGTAGAATATACATTGTCCAAATTAAGAAATACCTACAATTCCTCTTGTTGGTACTTATTCTGTGTGTTTCTGGAAAAAAGTGATTCAGAACTCTGTCTTCACTTGCAAGATGAGCAGCAGCTAATAGTATGTTCTGAGAGTAAGAAATAAGTGATGCAGAGACAGGTATGCATTTATTAACCACATCCAGTGTCCAGGGTACATGGTGATAGGAAGGAGGCAGAGAGAGAGAGAGAGAGAGAGAGAGAGAGAGAGAGAGAGAGAGAGAGAGAGAGAGAGAGAGAGAGAGAGAGAGAGAGAGATGTGTTCCAGCTGCTGAAGAAGAAGCATGTTAAAAAAATAGGTAAGCCACGGGCCATGTGATATGACAGATTAACAAAAATGGATTGACTTAAGATGAAGGAGATAGCTAGCAATGTGCCTAAGCCATAGGCTGAACAATATGAAAATAATATGTGTCTTGTGTTTCTTTGGGATTTGGGGAGTGCTGTTCCAGATAAGCAGTGGCATGTGGGTCCAAAAAGTGTGCTAGTTGGGCCAGAAACCTCATTGTTACAGGAAACCATAGTAGCTCTTGGAAATCAGGACCATTACTGGGTGTGGCAAGAATCTACTGGGACCCAGGGCACATGGAATTCTGGCTGTTTTATTCTTGCATTCTGGGGGAGTGGATCAGCAGCCAGCATGAGCCAGTTCCTCTCTCCAGGAATCATCTTAAGGTTCACTTTGAATCATGAGTGTCTGTATACCCCTCAGTTGATATTAATCATTTATACAATAGATTGCAAGAGTCTGTCTGCCTGTGTCTGTAGGCCTGCGTGTGTCTGTCTGCCTGTGTGTGTGTGTGTCTGCCTGCGTGTGTCTGTCTGCCTGCATGTGTGTGTCTGCCTGTGTTTGTGTGTCTGCTTGTGTGTGTGTCTGCCTGTGTGTTTATCTACCTGTGTGTTTGTGTGTCTGCCTGTGTGTGTCTGCCTGTGCATGTGTGTCTGCCTCTGTGTGTTTGTGTGTGTGTGTCTGCCTGTGTGTGTGTGTCTGCCAGTATGTATGTGTGTGTCTACATGTGTATGTCTGCCTGTGTGTGTATCTACCTATGTGTGTGTCTCCCTGTGTGTGTGAGTCTGCCTGAGTGTGTGTGTCTGCCTGTGTGTGAATATCTGCCTGTGTCTGTCTGGCTCTGTGTGTGTCTGCCTTTGTGTGGAACCAATAAAATCTTAATAAAACAAAACCAAACAAAAGCAGTGTGAAGAGCTCATGGGAATCTGCATGTAGATGAATACATTGGAGTCCTAACATTTGGGAGGCTCAAATATGAGGACCGGAACTTGGAGAACAGCCTAGGTGACATAGCAAGAGCTCTCTTAAAAAATCTGGAAAGAAAAGAGAGAAGGAAGGAAGGAAGGAAGGAAGGAAGGAAGGAAGGAAGGAAGGAAGGAAGGAAGGAAGGAAGGAACAAACGAACGAACGAACGAACGAACGAACGAACGAGAGAGAGAGGGAGGGAGAGAGGGAGGGAGAAGAGAGGGGGCAAAGTCAACCATACAATGATGAAAGTGACTTTGAGCCTGGAGAGCTGCTGTCGATAAAGAACATAAAGTGGAAGCTTGAGAGCCTGACTGTGGACCCTGGAGCCTCCCTGACTGTGGAGGAAGCCAGATGCCTTTGCATACACCTATAATCTCTGTACTGAGGAAGCAGAGGGCAAAGATTCCCGAGAGTTAGTAGCCAGCCAGTCCAACTGAGGTGGTCAGGACTAGGTTCAGTGGAGCTCAAAGTATAAGGTGGTGGGCTCGGGAGATTGCTCAGTGGGGAGATCAGGAGCAATAGCTGCTCTTCCCGAGGACCTGGGTTCTAATCCCAGCACCTACACGCAGCTCACACCATCCATCCAGATCTAGGGGTTCTGATGCCCTCTTCTGGTGTAGGAGAGCACCAGACATATGCACGTGTGTACGGTATAGTACATACATACATACATGTAGGGAAAACACTAATACAAATTAAATAAAAATTTTAAAAATTAATTTGCTGTGTGGTATAAACAATAAAAAACAAGGTTGAAAGTAAATTGAGGAAGGTGACAATACATGTGCATCCCCTTAATGAATGAGTGAGTACACAAACACACACACATTCTCTTTCCCTCCCTCTTTCCCTCTCTCTAATCTGAATCTAGGTTGAAAAGTCATGACATATATTGAATAGTGCTATTTTTATATCCTTTGAAAATTCATTTTATCAACCTGATATCCAACATGAAAGTGTAGGTGGCAGGGCCTTTTGAGAGAGGGCTAAGTGATAGAGACTCTGCTATCATGGTTAAGATTATCTGCCTTACAGTGTTGTTCAAAGGGGCTGTTTTGCTCCCCGTAAGAGAAAGTAGGCACAACCAAGAGGCCGAGAATAAGATTTTCCCAGACACTGCTTCTCCTTGTATATTGACCTTATACTTTCCAACTTCCAGAGCGATATATACATTTCTGTTGTTTATACCAAGTTATTCAGTCAAAGGTATTTTGCTATAGCATCTTGAACCAGCCAATACATAAGTCTCTTTTACTCTTAGGAATTCCTTAAATTTGGCTAGGGATGTGGATCACTGATAAAGTACTTCCACAGTTTGTGAAAAGCCTTAGGTTCAACTACCTAATTCCTAAATTAATCAATAAATCAATCAATAGTCCATAGCTGGAAATGTTGCTCAATAATGGCTTGCCCATAATCCCCCACTGGACTCCCCTGCTTCTTTTTGTGCAAGGATTTTAGTCCCTCCACACCTGATTTCTTACCCGTAAAGCAGGATAATCCCCCAGGTTGCTGTAAGAATTACTCAGGTCTGGGCTGTCCTTACCTCTCATGGAGGGTTCACAGAGTAATATTGTTAAGAAAGCGCCAGGCTTAATGAAAAGCCAGAAGCAACATGCTTTGAGTGTCCTTGGTCACACAGACAAGAAGTTCAGAAACCATTTGTCAAATGCCTCTGCTTTTGTTCTGGCCATCTCATTAGGTTTACTATGTAATTGAAAATGTTTTATTTGATAAATTCATTAAAAGGTGATCATTATGATGGAGTTTCAGTTGAGTCCTTGAGGCAATATTTGCTAGTATAAAAATATTGGGTAATTTAAAAGAATTATCAGGAAGATTAAAATATTAATATATTCCCCATTTCAAAATTATATCTTCCTAATTATAATTATCCATCTTTTTTAAGTTAGCTTTAATTTTAAATAAATTATACCACATTTTATAAAATCTTTTTAGAAATTTGATTGGGAGATTTTAGGTCAATAACTTTATTATGCTCTTAAGATTTATGTGAATGACTGGAATTGATATCAGAAAGATGACTGCCATTCAAACGTACTGGGAAGGTCATGCTGTTTCTCAGAGATCCAGTGCCTGGTCTAGGATTAATGTCTGAATTACAATTTATGGGCGTGGTGGGAACACCTGTATCCTGTCATGTGATATACTTGGGAAGATAAGTAATAAGTCTCAGGCCAGCCTGGGCTACATAGTGAGATCCAGGCCAGCCTGGGCATCTTAGAAAGTAAGATCTTGTCCACAAAAGTTGAAAATGAGCTAACAAATATTGCCACAATGAGTGAAGTGGTTCATCTGTTGTACAACTTCTTAGTCACCAATAATATTTAATTAATATCTTAATTTTTTTTCTCTCCACTTAAGTTTTTTTGATAATTTGTTATTGGTTCTTCGCATTACTTCTAGCACTTAGATATCATTTTGAGGTTTTGTCCTGAAAACATTACAGTACGGCTGTGATCCCTCGTGGCTGCACACTTACCTCTTTCCTTCTTTCACTGAGCATGCCTTCTAGAGGTTTACACAAAATTAAATAGACGTAAAATAAAAGAGAATCCTACCACTATCATCTTATCTCTGTAGGTGAAAAACATAAAAAGATGGAAAAATTCTCACAACCCAAAAATGTGAAAACATTTGAATAAATTCCTCCAAATTTTGAAAGTTTAGATTGTTTAATCGAATGCTTGATTGGGTGGTATATTCAAACATTTCCTTGGGAAAGATCACATGTGGGAGACGTTGCAAAGTCACACTATTGCCACTGAGGTTTTGCTAGTGTCCTCGGTGACTCCTCTATTAAATTACCCAAGTCACTAGTTTTCTCTTCATGAACCCCTATTTCATGTGGCTATCTACCCTTCTCATATGTAACCAAGGAAATGTGAATTCTTCCCTAGAATCTCCGGAGCCTTTGTGGCCAAAGTCAGCTACTCAACTTCAGACAATACAGGCACCATCTTGAGTAGACAGGAGCATTCTCTTCCCACAGTTTCTCTGAACACTTCCATAGTAATCCCTTTAGTCATTCAGCCTTTGTACCCTTGTCACTATAGGAGCTGAGCCACTTGGTATTCTTGTCATTTATTTTATTTTTTTAAGAGTTTACAAGGCAGATTTCTGTGTCTTCCAGCAAGCCTAGTCCTACTCACTCTAGTAACCCATAGTATCTTCTGGTTCTACCTTAATGTTAAGCCCTGACTCTGCTGTTCCACTGGTAGTCAGTTTTCCCTAGCATCTCTGATCTGCCCAGCTTCACTACCCCCACCAAAGAGAAACACCACCTAGTGAAAAATGTGTTCTCAGTTTCATAAAAAAAGAAAAAAAAGCAGGTTTACATAATGATCTGAACTTGTCTCTGTATGCTTCAAATGTTTTTGGTTTTATTCTGTCACACTAGTTGGTAACCAGTGGTGAACTGGTACAGGAGTAGAGTGAATGTCAGAGCTTCAAGCTTAGACCTGTGAAACTGACTGTGGATTTCTGACCTACAGAACTGGAGGATAGTAACTGCGTGGTTTTAAGTCATTAAATTCATGATAACTCATTTCAGCAGCAATCAGAAGCTAACAAAGATCTTCTGAAATGTAAATTAGTGAGTACTGGAGGCAGTCTCACACAGACCTGATGACTGTGTTCTAATGTTCCTCACTTTCTGTCAAATGGCCAGGAAGCCAGTAATAGAGGTCATGACCCTTCTGATGAGGTTCATATTTTGAGACAAGGCTCAGAGGACCTGGGACTTTGAAAAGCCTGTTATGGCCTGCTTCTCTATTTGCTTTAATGTTGTGTTTGGTTGTTCCTAGAATGCACATTTTGTGAGAGTCTATTTAAAGCAACCTGCATGTTGCTAGCTTCAAAACAGAAAACCACTGAAAAAGTCCATGGACTCTGGGTGTAAATGGTGAGGAACAGAGAAATCTCATGAGCAGAGGAGTGCCAACTCACCACATGGCAAGGTTTGCCTCATCTTCATGTTTGCATTTTTGATAATTTATCAATTATAAAAAATTACAAGCAACATTTCAGGGGATGCAGAATACTCAGAAGAGTATATTTATAGATTCATTTGTTGTGGGGATTGAGTTTTGAAAGTCCTTAATTAGATTTTGTTTTGTGGGTATTTATATAAACTTAAAAAGATAAGATTAATGTGAATTGGTACAAAATAGTTGATATTTTAAAAACTTTTTTATGCTACATTTTAAGAAACATTGCTATTTATAATATACATAATGATGAACATTATTTTAAGTTGTAATTATAGTCCTTTCATAAAACAGCACATTAGAAACAAAGACTGTCTTATCAAACCTGAGCTATGGCAGACTTTCTGTAAAAGGTGCTGTTTTGAGTGTATCTTTGACTATTGTAACTTCCTGGATTCCACTCACATTAATACACACACACACACACACACACACACACACACACACACACACACACACACACACACGACTGTGATGCATTTAACTCATTGAGAAATACTGTATGCTGTTGATGACTTGATCTGCATATATTTGAGATTTAGTAGCTTGCAAGTTTTGCTTAATCAGTAGACCTAAAAGCTTAATGAATAGGCTATAAGACTTTAATTTTCAGCCAATCCTTAGTTTATCACCAAAGTTTATCAAGTAATAAATACACCATTGTATTTAGACTGTCATGGTTTTTTATAAAGCAGTTTATAAAAGGTGGCATCTGGCAAAGAGGCAGATGATAAAAATCATGCTGGTGGATGCAGTGCCATTCTTTTTTCCAAGCATTCAGAAAGGCTAATATTATTTTCACACACACACACACACACACACACACACACACACACACGCACACATGCACGCGCACACACACTGTCAAGTTTTTATTTTTATAGTTAGCTTACTCCACATATCCTTAAACTATACAAAACCTTTTGGTTAATGAAAAAAGTGACATTTCTGCATATTTATTACAATGCTGTTTTAGGGGTGACTTTGCTGTTAGGATTTTCCCAAGAACAATGTCATGCTGGTGACAGCAGACATTATTAAAGACGATATGTTGCATTTTTAGCCAGGAAAGGTCAATATAGAAGGACAAAATAAAAACAGCATTAAATGGCTTGATTAGTCCTCAGTATTTGCCTGATTCCGGGAAGAGAGAACTACGCCATAACTCTGGTGAGTAGTTTCATAAGTCATCAGAATCTGAGTTAATGGTTTATATATATGTGTGTGTGTGTGTGTGTGTGTGTGTGTGTGTGTGTGTGTGTGTGTGTGTGTGTGTGTATGTATGCCCTGCCCTGTAATCCAGCAACTTCACACTGAGGATTATATCTAAGAAAAATGGTGACACTTAGTTAGGAAAGAATGCATAAAAATATTCTTAACAGCTTGAGTCATAAAATAGAATGGATAGTTATAGATTGACACTTTACGGCAATGAACATGTACTATCTCCCGCTCTTTCTCCAACTTTAGGAACCACCAAAGCAGAGTCTGAGTGGAAGAGACTGGACTTGGAGGAGGACATTTAAGTGCTAACCTAATTAGCAATGATAAAAGTTGAGATTGTAGTTACCAGTGTGTGAGGATATTTTTGTTTGTTTGTTTGTTTGTTTGTTTTGAGACAGGGTTTCTTGTAGTGGATTTATGATTTTACATTGTAAATAATTGTTCCACCTACTAGTTTAATAAAAAAGGCTGATTGGCCAAAGGCAGACAGGAAGTGTGGGCAGGTCTACCAGACTAAGAAAACTCTGGGAACAGGAAGAACGGAGCAGAAGTGCCACAGAGACTCCAGAGTTTCCAGGCAAGCCAGAAGAAGCAGAGGACAACTATGCTGCTCTAAGAAAAGGTACCGAGCCCCATGGCTGAACAGGGCAAGAATCATGGGTTAGTTTAAGGGTAAAGAGTTAGTAAGTTATATGCCTGGGCCCCAGATCAATCAGCATACAATTAATACAAGCATCTGTGTGTCTCTGTGGATCTGCAGGTCTGCGGGTCCATACCTTGAGGTTGGGCCCAAAAGTCTGGGCCAGAAACCTCTTATACAGTTTCTCTTTGGAGCCTGTCCTAGAAATAGACTATGCTGGCCACTAACTCACAGAAATCTGCCTGCCTCTGCCTCCTCAGTACAGGGACTAAAGGTGTGCGCCACCCCAACCTGGCTACTCAACGTATGTTATCTAGGAATGAGCCATGGAGGTTTCCAGAGATGATAGAAACATGATGCATTGTGCACTCACTTTTTGGTTGCATGTGAATATATACATGCAAAATACACAGGAATATCCTTCCTCATATGTCTATCACTTAACAAATGACTCCAAAACAGAACCACTGAACATTACTTATTATTGCATCTAACAAAGTCATGGACAAGGGGTTGTGACAGAATATTGTATAATGTGAAGCTGACCCTAGTTCCCATGTCTCTGTTGGATGACACAAGTAAATTAGTCAGTTTGTTGCCCCCCCCCCGTGTGTGTGTGTGTGTGTGTGTGTGTGTGTGTGTGTGTGTGTGTCCTCTCTTTCCGATTTTATTGTCTTTGACTTCCTCATCTTCCTTTGTCTTCCAGAGATGAGATTTATTACCTCAGAACATTGTGGGTTTTAAGCAGTTTGTGAAGACAGTAAGTAAAAAAACACATGACCTTCTTAAAATATGGGGACAGTTAGTTCTACGTGAACTCTGTTAAGAGACTTTGCCATTTCATTTCCAAAGACAGATAGAAAGAGGAATGTGTTCAAGAAAACCTGAGCTATGTAACACTCACTGGATCCACCATTCTCAAGAAGGAACACACCCTCAGCTGCACTTCTCGGGGACAAGAATGTGAACATTTTTCTTTGGCCACATCAGGTTTATCATTAGCTCAGTGAAAAATGGCTACCTCTTTATTCTCAGAACTTTCTTCTCTATTGGAGACTCATAAGAAAGTTCAGTCAAGTTCTGACAGACACTAACAGTTCATGGAAGCTTCACTTGAAATCACACTCTCCAGAATACAGCCCTCGTCCATTTCCTTTAGAGTTTGAAAGTCCTATGAATTTTTCTCATTTCATTTGATGTTTCTCTGCTTTGAGTATTATCTTATCCAGGCTTGGGTGAGCTTGGACTTTTATTTAATCATTTACAACCCAAAGTTAACTGTCAGGTTGAAGCCAAATTGGGATTCTGATCCTGTGGAAACTTTTGGCTCCTTTGATTCATGGGTAATGAATTTGCCCTCTGTAATCAAAGTATAATGTTTTCAAAAAGAAACTATTTCTTATTAATCAACCATTAGATATCTCTTTCCAATAGACTTCGTTTTGAGGGTCCTTAGCCAGAGACAAGAGCAGCCCAGCCATGTGTATGAAGCAGGATGGATAGGAAATCTGCTAGAAATGTTTATTCAAGCTAAATAAAGCTAGAGTGAATGTCTCCAGCTAGCTCTCTTTGAACATGACACTGATGTTGACAGCTTTCGAAAGCAGTGTGTGCGCACAAAAAAGCTGCATTATTAAACATATCAAAAAGACTTCAACACCAGTGCAGGAGACATCGCTAGCTTGCACCCTTCCTTCCCTGGCATTATTTGGACTCATAGTGGTTCTTTAAATAAGATTGTATGTCTCATTGGAAGAATTCTGTAAGGTCACATCTCAATTTTGTGCCAGTAACTTCGAAGCTGATTTTACCAAGTAAATTTGAAAAAGATCTAACCTCAATGTCTCAGACTTTCTTTTTAATTAATTGCAAGACCCATCTTTTTGCTGCCTCTAGGAAATCAAGAAGGGCTTATGCAGGCATTCCATATCACTGTATGTTTCAAGGCCCGGCTTTCATTTGTCACTTGATGAGCTTTGCGATGTAAAAAGCCATCAAGTTGTTTGTGTGGGAGATTGTGTTGTTTCATTGTAAATAATTGTCCCACTCACTGGTTTAATAAAAAGCGCTGATTGGCCAAAAGCAGGCAGGAAGTGTGGGTGTGGCTACCTGACTAAAAAATCTCTTGAGAACAGGAAGCACAGGGCGGAATGCCAGAGAGAAACCAGAAGAAGCAGAGGACAACTATGCTGCTCTAAGAAAAGGTACCGAGCCACATGGCTGAACAGGAAGAATCATGGGTTAGATGAAGGGTTAGCAAGTTATGTGCCTGGGCCTGAGGTCGATCAACCTAAAAACTATTAAGAGCATCTGTGTGTCTCTGTGGGACTGCGGGCCTAAACTTTGAGGCTAGGCCAAAAAGTCTGAGCCAGAAACCTCTTACTACATGTTTGCACTTTATTTAACAACTTATTTGTGTAAAGTGCCTGGGCCTGATCTAAATATACCACATGTGGTGGAAGTTATAGGTGATGGAATCTGCACGGAGTTCTTGTAGTCTGTTCCTCTTCTCTCTCCTCCCACTCCAGCCTGGAAGGCAGCCCATGTTCCACACAAGCAACTGTTTTGTTGTATGTTTTGTTTTTTTAAGAAGATTCCTGTTCCTATAATTTAGATGTATGGATGTTTTATGAGGTACTTTAGAAACATGATTTTAGGAAAGTGGGCTTTGACTATAATGCTACTAACCATGTATGTGCTGACACACATCTGCACAAGTATTTACCCCATAGGAAGTTGCTAGCTTGTATGTGTGACTCACATTACCTGTGAACTGATGACCATGTGAGGATCCAGACCTCCGAAGCTTGCTGGGTTCTAATCCACACACCTCCAGTCTCAACGCCCATGACCTTGAGGGCTGTAAACTGATTTCGTTTCTTGTCCCTAGCGTTGGGAAGTCATACCAATCTGTACTGAGTGACTGCTACCTTAGGTCTCATATATATATTCTGTCATAATATCATAAAAGTGCAATATTCTTATTTGTTACAATTAGCAAAATGTCTTGCAATGAGTTGGGCTGAAATTCTATGGAAGATTATTATTTTTAAGCATTTTTCAAGCACTGTTTACACTCAAGGTGCTGTGTATTTAAATATGTATCAGTCTATCCATTTATCCTGATTTTATATTCCTGTTGTTCAGAAGCAGCCAGGTCCCAACTCAGAGGCCATATGCTTATCTTTCTTCTCAAAGGTGATCTGTATGACAGGCTAGTACACCCAGGCTACATCTCACCTGCGTTCTCAGGTACTGCTGAATCAAAAAAATAGATTCCAGCCTTTATTTGTACATAGGCTAAAGTTTACAGAATGCTAGTTGGGGAGGATGCTCAGTTTAGGGAGAATTGGTTCTAAGAATCAATTCTAGAATTAATTCTATCATTTAAATATTTTTAACATGACATTCAGTGAGAAATGCATTTTATATAGTTACCCAGCATAGGAGACAATATACATTCAAAAACATATATAATTAAAAAAAATTTTTTTTCAACTAGGACTTATGCCATGCTGTATGATAAGTATCCAGGTCTTCAGAAAAAAATTGTATTTAGATTTAAAACATGATGGCCATGGGCTACTAAATGGATCTTATAAAAGAATTGGTAAGATTAGTTTACTGTGTGACCTTAGGAAAATCGCATTTTCCTCCTTCCGACTTGATTTGCTTAACTGTGCAAATGTTAGAGTTGGACCCATTGCTTTGTTGGTGTGCATATGAGTGAGTGTCTTTGCTGTATGGCGGTGTGCATGCTTGTGGTCAGAGGCTGACATTGGGTATATTCCTTGTCCCTGTCCACCTAATTTTTGCCAAAACTTTCAGCTTTTTGCATGGGCTGATATTCCAAACTCAGGTCTTCATCTTTCACAGCAAGTGTTTGATACATTAAGTCATTTCCCAATCCCCAAATACTTTAAAATGCCAACCATCCTTAAGATGTTTACTCATTATTTTGTGTGCTGTTTGTCGGAGAAGGGCCTGAAGGAGTGGGGACAACATGCCTCACAGGCCACAGTTTCTGCCTAATGGCAACTTACAGCTCACAGTGGTTGACTGCAGGAGTGAGCAATTATGAGAGCCTTAAACATGTGTCATTACTTTAAAAAACAAACAAACACCCATGTAAGCTTTTTTTAAATATGCGGTTTGTTAGCATATAACTAAAACATAATGAGTCAAATCCATTTCCTGCCTAATACACCGTTAGAATATTAAACTGTCTTAAGTGTAACAAATAATGGTTCTCCAACTTCATTGGAGAAATCAGATGACACCTTGACCTACAGATAGCATGATCACCAATAACAAACAAATAGTGGCTTCTGTCTTTTCTGTATGATCTATTGAAGGGAGCACAGCATGACCCAGATGGTTTCAGACAAAGAGTTCATAGCATGAGTTTATAAGTCTAACCTCAAAGGTATGTCAGAAGATGAGGGCGGCATCAAAGGCTGTTATCCCAGCACTGGGGAGGTTGAGGTAGGGTTTTAAAGCCAGCCTAGATTACAGTGAGACCTATGTCCAAAAGCGAAGCAAAGCTGGAGAGATGGCTCTGTGGGAAAAGGATTGGATGCACCCCTAACTACCAGAGCCCTCTACCTAGGGTCCATATGGCAGAAGGGGAGAACCAATCCTCACAAGTTGTCTGCTGCCTTCTACCTGCATACCATATCAGTGTGTGTGCTCCTCACACGCCTGATCAATAAATGTGATAAAAAGTTTAAAAAGACCCTCAGCATGCATGAGTTAAATACCCACAGTAGTGCAGGACTATAAGCCCTGCACTTGTGTGTGGCGTGGGGAGGGGGAGGCATCAGGAGAATCAGTTTTAGCTACATAGGGAATTCAAAGCCAGGGTGGATGACATGAGACACAATCTTAAATGAACAATGATGCACGAGTGACATCCAGATGGTCCACAGACATGAGTGTGGTGGCCTGCCTCTCCAGCAATGAGTAATTCTAAGTTGCACTGTACGAAATGAACAAGTCCATCATTATCATGAACCAAAGTTGCCTCAAACATGGGAAATTTAAAATGCCCTATTCTTTACTCTGTGGTTCCCTTGGGGAAAAAAAAAATAAAAGTTTTCCATATAACAAAAACAACAACAAAAAATCACATGAAAAATAATGCAAGAACCCACCTCTCCATATACCTCAGAGAAACTCTAAATGAAAAAATAGTTCTATTTGTAAAAATGTGTGTGAGGGAGAAGATGGGTTGTGCTGAGGATCTAGGAAGGTGAAGGAGCACAAAGACTAATAAAGTATCACAGTAGACTTTGATTGTGACAGGGGATGACACGGGATCATTAGATTTACAAAGCTGAGAAACATAGTAGACTGATGTGGGAATGCCTTTCTGTATGCTGTGAATCTCAATCTTTAAATAAAGGAGCTGTTTTGGCCCTTGACAGGCACTGTAGAAAAGGTAGGCAGAGAAATCAGAATAGGTAGGAAAGGAAGGGCAGAGTCAGGTGCAGATCGAGCAAGCTGCCCAAGAAGAAGCATGTAAGGAACACAGGTGAGCCACGGGCCACGTGGCAGACAGATTAATAGAAATGGGTTGATTTAAGATGAAAGAGCAAGCTAGCAATGTGCCTGAGCCATAGGCCAAACAGCATGAACTTAATATAAGCGTCTGAGTCATTTCTGGGGGCAGCAGCGGCTGGCAGCTAAGGTGTCTTACGTGGCAGGTCTGTGGGTCTGGGCCTCTGGCCACCCGGGACCAAGAAACCCCATTGCAACAGTGGACGAATAGATAAAATATTGTAAAAGTGGTTATGCTTTAGTAAAGTCATAACTATGCTGTAGAGATAAGAGAGAATAACATCCCTGTTCTTGAGAAATATGATCTGGGTGCAACTTATTTTTCACTGGGGCAGAAGAAAGGTAAAAACAAGTAGAAAATTTTGAGATAAGGGAGCATGAAGGTAAGCTAAAAGGTAAAATATGAGGTGATGACTCAGGCCACTCCCAGGCTTTGTCAGGACAGGTAGATGTGTTTGAACTTATTTTCAAGATAAAATTATAAAAGGTGAGTCCTCTGCTTTCTCTCTCTTCTCTCATTGGTATCCAGGTGTCCCCCAGCCCCTGAGGTGTGATGCCTTGAGGTTTTACTTCTACCAATATGACAGTGTGTGGCAGTCCTTAGTATTGTCGTCTCTCTCCAGTCGCTGAGCAGCCTCAGCTGTTGACCTGTGTCTCCTGCTTCTGTCTGCGGTGATATATATTTAATACAAATTAGCCAGAAATACCAGAGGACAGATCCACTCCACAGGGTTGTTTGTCAGTTTTTTGTTTTATTTTATTTTTTTTTATTTTTCAAGCCTCAAACTCACAGAGATCCTCCCGCCTCTGACACCTAAGTGCTGGGACTAACAGTGTGCCATCACCACCTGGCCTTTTCCTCCTCTCTTGGTACCTGTCCCTGGGCCAAGTCCTAAGCTAGGTTAGCTGACTGGGCCATAGGCTTGCCTCGGCCTCCATTTAGTACTGTCCTGCTTCTTGCCCAACTAAATAAACCTTCCCACTTTTCAAGAAAGTGATCTGTGAGAGGAGGCCATGTGCTTTCACCTTGAATATGCTGAAACCATCAGAGAACAACATCGGGCAGGCTCCATATTTTTGTTCAGTGCTGTTTTTTTTTTTTTTTTTTTTTTTAGAATGTTTACCTAAAGCTTTAAAACTTAATCACACTTTGAGACTAGAGGTATAGAGAGTCACAAATGGTCCATAAAGTGAAAACAAAACGCCACACATCAAAGCCACCAATCCAGAACTGGGTATATGAGCATGAACAGCTACAGGGTGAGTTCTGAAACAGTTGTCCATATGTCCAGCAGTGGCAGAGGACCTGAACAAGTTGTGAGCATGGTCCACCACCCTGGCAGTTTTTTACAGGCTGTTTTAATCTCTATCAGAGAGTCTAGAAGCAGCTTCATGTTGTATCTGCCTTGTCCACCATGCTGTCAACCTGGCAAGAGAAGTCAAACTCTTTTATTCACTATCACATCTCACTCATACGGTATGAAAATGCCATTTGTAGGAAGAATTGAAATGTCATTATTACTGATTATCTTAGGAATGAGCAGGAATACTTTCTTTTGCTATAGGATTATCATAGGTGCATGCACATACACACACACACACACATACACACACACACACACACACACACACACACACACGAGGCACACATCATTGAATACCCACAATATATTTGACTTACAGTGGCCTTTAGTTAATTTCTATTGGAACCTCTTGATCCTTCTTTTAAAAAGCAATTAAAATAGATGTGAAACATATTAGTGTGACATTGGATCATAACCACATTATATACATTTGGCCAAGATGAGCTTTTAATCTCCTGAAAGCCATCATCTGTTCTCAGTTATAAACTTCTTACTTGAAGTCTTTAATTGGTAGGACTTATAGTTAGCATTTAGTTTTTTAAATATAGTTTTTTACTATTTGTGAATTTCACATAATGCGTGCCTATTATACATGCTTTCGAGTATGTTATTTTTTTTAAATCATAGAGACAATGTATGTGTGTGTTGTTTAGTTTCCAGGAATTACAGAAAAGTAGAATAATGTGCCCCTTACTCCAGTCCTCTAACTAGTGGCAGTTGCTAGGTTTGCTTTGAATCCTTTTGAAACATGAGTTCTAGTTGTTACTAAATGAAAACTCAGAGCCAGATATTGAGGAAAACAATGGAATATCAGAGAGAGGAAACAGACCACAGTCAAATTATCACCCAGCTGTCTTCCAAAGTCCTCAGCCTGGCTTGTCACTTCTACAGAATCCCCCAATGTCTGCCTATGCCTCCTTAAATATTTTCTTCACCCAGTTCTTTCATTTCCGGGTTCAACTCTGCATAATCTTTCTAGAGTTAGATTAAAGGTGTGGGCTACTACCATTTTGTAGTTAGGCCTTAAACTCACAGAAACACAGAAAGTCTGTCTCTAGAGTTATGGGATTAAAGCCACAGGCCACCACTGGGTCTTTTCCCTGGTGGGATCAAAAGTGTGAGTTACTTCTCTCTGAACTTCCCGGCTTGACTATGGGTGGATCTGTTCTATGATATTCAAGAAATGATTTTATTAAATATAAAATATATCACCCCATCTTTTCTCTATTTTTTATGTGTTTGTTTATTTGCATGTATAAACCCGCCTAAGGAGAACTATGGGATACCTAAAAAGGAAGAGCTAGAGAAGACACAGAGACTCTGGGAAGCCAGAGTGAGGAGTGAGCTAGGTCTTGGATTCTGGTGGGATCTTACTGAGTCTAGAGCAGACTTGTGTGTCTGGAGTAGAACGCATGGTGTTGACTGAAGTGTGGAGCTTGGCAGACAACACACATAGTTAGGTCCAACCTATCTGCTTGGAGACTCAGGGCAGACCTGTAGTTAAGAGTTGGTAATTCCACTCACATGTCACACTCTTGGTAAAATCTACATTTCTAGTTTCAGTTTTTCTTCTTCATCTGATGTAATAATATTGCTTACCACAAAAGTATTTTGCTGTTTAAAAATGTTGGTGTTCTTTTGTTGATTCTAAGACTTTTGAAGAGAGTATTATAATAATGTTTCAAATAAGATTTTGGTTTTTGAAGAAATCCTTTAACATTTTGAATGGATGAGTGATAGTTTTATTTACATAGCTGTGGCCAAATACGTGGGAGAACAATTTAAAGGAAGAAATACTTTGCCTAAGACAATTGCGTCAACGGTCACTTGGCACCATGTGCTTGGACAGAACATTATAATGGTGACAGCAGCATTTAGTATAGGATTTTTGTACCAACATGGTGGACAGGAAACAGAGGGCATGGAGGGGGTGGGCATGGCTTCAGTGTCCCACTTTCTCCATGCAGACCCCATTTCCCAAAGTTTTAATTACCTTCCTAAACAGCACACTGAGTAGGGATCAATCATGAATGTAAGTTCCTGTAGGAAACATTTCATACTCAATTCTTAACAATGCTATTCCCAATATAAGGAACACAAAGACATCTGCAGCTCTAGGGGAACCTAGAGTAAGTTTAGAAGGTAATAATCAGGTTTGGGGGAGATTATTTAACTGCTCTTGAGTCAAGTGCTTAAAATCAGGAACAGTTGCAAAGTTACTGATAGACTAGAAATGGCAGGACCACCCTGAACGTAGGGCTCCCAGTGCGCTTGTTAGAAACAATTCCAAAAGCCTAGCAGTTGAGGTGGTAGATCAGAGAAGTCGGGCCTTTCAAAAGCTCCATATCAATTGTTTATGCAAGTAGATCTATGGTTACGGAATCAGTGAAGAAAACCAGGAGGAACTGCAGAGGACCGAGCTCTGTTGGAGGAGGAGGTAGGCAGGACTCATCTTCTGAACTAAGTGCTACACATTTTACCTTTACGTGGATAAGGAATTACAAAACTCCATCCCATCTGTTACCTACTACCCTAACTGCATAGAATCATCTAAGTAAGAGTCATTTTTATTACAGAAAAGAAAACCAAGGAGAAATGTCTTATGGTTGGCAGATTAGAAGGCAACCCGTCAGTGAACTTTTTGACTCCTGCCCTCTGTACTTTCTATCTTGTGTTTGTTATGAAAATACTTACTTTTGCAGTTGTTATTTTAGTAGCAGTCTTCAGTTGTGTTTGTTTGACGATGCATTTCTGCTTGTTGGTGTTTAGAAACTAAAAATGTGTAATAACGAAATTAAATGCACACTGCAGCCCAAGCTCTGTAGCCAGCTGTCCTGTGACCTTGGTCAAATTCTTGAAACTTCTTGAAGCTTGGACTGCTCTGAGAGAATTCAGAATGATTCATCTGGTAAGTCCCTTCCAGATATAGAATTTGATGGCTTTCTATTTTACTATTTCAGATGCATTTCAAGGTCTCCAAAGTATACTTGGTCATGGAAGATCAGGTCTGTTATTTATCTTATTTAGTCAAATATGTTTTGCATGTGATATTTTAATGTATAAAACCAACAAGCATTTCTTTGCAACAGTGTCAGTGGTGAATGACCCTCCTCAAGACCCCTTGTGCTTCTTTGTGTAAAATAGACTTCCTCTTGGGCTCTTGAAGACATGGTATTGTGTTCCTCATAGGCAGATGTTGAAAGTGTTTGTAATGAACATTGTTTCAAAGGGAATTGGTGGTTTCAGAGTAGAACATATGGCTGAAATTGCTTTTTAAAATGTAATATACTATGGTTTTACCTTCTAGTGAATTCCACGGTACCACATGAGGTAGACTTTACCTGCTCAACTAATATAATTGAAAAGATTTAGATTTGCTGCCTCTGGTGGTAAATCCCATCCAGGGTGGGATTTAATTCATGCAAAACACAATCAGTGTGATTTGAAAGCTCGGTTTTTGAGCTTATAAGCACATTTGAGACCCTTATCTTCAATCCTTCATATTCTTCATCTCAATTCGTTCATTCTTGTGAGCGCTGTTGACTTCTTCTAAAATCTGGAAGGGCAGAAGATTGAGACATCTTCTCAGGATGAATTTTGTGGCTTTAAACATTTTCAACTGTAGCTATCAGGCATGTTTCAGCCTCCTCCCTCTGTCCTAATAAGAGGAAAGCATCCAGCTAGATGACCTTCAGTCTATACTTGACCTTCTTTCCATTAATGCTTACGCTTATTAGGCAATGTCTGGAGGCAGGAGAGGTCCCTGAATAGATGATTTTCCTTCCACTGTGGGAACAGTAACTTTGCAGCGTTAACTAGGACGACCTGGTTACGCCTCTTCCTGATTTTCTTCAACTTCTGTTGTTTATAAACTTTGTGGTCTTTCAGTCTGGATTTTTCAAACTACACAAAAGCAGTTTATTATCATAGATGTGGAAATCTCAGCAGTCAGAATTTGGAAAGTCAAAATTTCACTCTCCACCATTAGAATTAACGAACCCATGTCATTTTTAGAATGCTAGTTCTCTCACAGAAATGTAATCCGAGGGAAAAAATAATAACCATAAACTGAGGTGTATAGTATACTGAATATGTTAATAATCTCTAAATTTTCTATATTTACAGAGGTGTTTTTAATATCTTAAATGCATTATGTGTTCAACGAACTATATACATTGGCATTAGGGGGACCTTAAAAAAGTCTCAGTTCAATTAAAGTTGCTGTGGAGAATCTTTTAATGCTTTCAATTATATACTTCATCTTTATACACACATACACACAGAAGATATCTAGTTTGGTATATATGTCTTAATCTACTATCAAGATTTAATAATCAGCGTTTGAAAACAAAACCAATAACCAAATAATAGACATTCCATTTTATTTTATGACGGTGTAGGTTTTATCACAGAAGCATTCTCTATTTATTCTTCACAGGAAGGCTTTCCCCTTGCCCTCTGATATTGGCCCTTTGTATTTTGACCTTCCTGTGTTTGCTAGTCAGTATTTATATTTGAGTTGGGGGGAATTCTGACCCACCATTTAAATGCACTGTCTATTGTCAACCCAGAGAATAATCTTGGTGATTCTGCTTTGTCTTGTGTATGTTACACTAGTTCATCTGGCTTCCTCAGAGAAGAACCTACTATATAGGTTTGGTTTTACAGTTTAAATATACATAAGAAAACAGCTAACTTCTAAGTTAGGCTGATAGCACCTGTGTTTCCTAGGCTCTTCAATTAAAAGATGTGTGCATGTTGTTACTGTGTGTATAGGGTGTGGGCATGTGGGTGCTGTGACACTCATGTGAACGTTAGAGGACAGCTGTCAGGAGTCAGTTCTATTCTTCTGAGGTGCAAGGGATTGAACAGGGGCTGTCTAGATTGCCTGGCAAGCAATTGGAGCTGCTGAGCCATATTGCTGGCCTGACTTTTATTCTTGAATTGAAAAGAAACCCCTCTTTTTGTGTCTCTATTTGTGCCTGGCAGCATCTTAATCTACATATGATATTTATAACTGTAATATAATGTACATCTTGATTTATAATTACTATTTTAAAATGCATTGTTTACCATATTATAGGACAAATAATTTTCGCACACCCCTCTCTCCGCTGGTTTTGGTTTGCAGTGAAGATAATCTTCAGCAATCACTGTACTGCTGTTTGCTATGCTTGTGGTCTTCACTCCATCCTTGTTGACCTAGAGCAACTGATCCTGGCAAGGGGGCATGACAAGCATAGGTAGTCTTCCCTGTCCGCTGTTGGATGTCAGTGTCACTGGGTGCTTTGAAACGCTCTAGCAAACAAGACTCCTCTTTACCTCTTCTGGCTTTTAGTGGCTTTGACATCCCTCAGCTCATAATGTTCCAGCTCTTGCCTTGGTCTCTGTCTTCACATAATCTCATAATGTCTTTGTGTTCAATATCCTCTTCATTTGTGGAGGGAAAAGGGAGTCCCGTGTGTATGTGCATCCATATAAAGGCCAGAAGCCAACCTCAGGTGTCATACCTTAGACCTGTGACACTTTTATTTTTCAGATGTTGTCCTGGAACTTGCTAAGTAGACTGGACAAGCTTGCCAGGGAACAAAAGGGATCTGCCTGTCTCTATCTCCCCTTGACCAGGATTATAAATATGTGTCATCATACCTAGGTGTTTGTTTTTTTTTTTTTTTTTTTTTTGTAGGTATTGAGAATTGAACTCAGGTCCTCATGCTTTCAGCAGCCAGAAAATTCTGGACTAAACTCTTTCCCAAGTTCCTCCCCTTCTTTTGTAGAAACATTAGTTTCTAAATTTAAGGTCCCACTTTAGTGAGGAATGATTTCATTTTGAAATCATTTTTTATGTCTGCAAAGTTGTAGGGCCAAGTATGAGCTGTCTCAGTTGAAGAGATGTGAGAAGGGTCCACCTCTGGAGCTTCAGCCCTTGCACTTTATTTAAGCAGCCCTCATCAGCCCAATAGAGCAGTGGAGATTTCAGTGCAAGCACCTTGGTGAGTGTTGAGCCCTGTGTCCTCTTGCCTCCCATTCTCCACTATGCTGGACCTCCTTCTTTCAGCCAGGGCTTCTGATCTCCAGGCAAACACATCCTGGTTGCCAAATGGCAAAGTGTTTGGGAAAGAATTCATCTGTGGATACAATGCGAGGCAAGCATTAAAGGCAAGAAGGGGCTGGTTTCTGATTTCCTTGCCTTGTTGGGTCTAGAACTCGGGCCAGTCACTCAACGTCTCTCAGATCAGCCTCTGCATATTACTATTTTACTGATCAGTACTCTATATTACTTTTCCCCACACTCATGTGATTGTTGCCAGGATTCAGCTCCTCTGGGGTTGCTCTCTGGTTCCTTGTCATTTGGGATCATCCACAGGACCACTAGATTCATGTGGCACAGCAAGCATGCAGAGCCAGAGGCAATGAAGAAAGGTTGGAGCTGCAGTCTTTCTATAAACTAATCAGAGCTGTTTTTTTCATATGTGCTCATTGAACATAGCCCAAACCCTAAAGCAGAGGTACTTACATGTGGGTGTGACTGGCAGGAGGAAAAATAATTAGAAACCCCTTTAGAAGCCATAAAGCACAGTCCTTATTCTAAATATATCATCATTATCATCAACATCCTCACCACCATCATCATTATCATCATCATTTGGAGCACCTCCTAGCATTTATAGCTTGGAGTTTATACTGACTCTTCTGAACACAGCCTTATGTCAAGTTGTAATGCAACCTCCCTTGCCTGTCTCTCTAAATGAACTCCTTTCAACCTCTCTTTCATTACTTATTCCAAATGTATATTTTTACATTGAACTTTTTCTAGGCTGGAATGGCCATCTTTTTGTGGTGAAACTGTTACAAAGTCTTGGGCTACCTGATGCCTGGAAAGAAAAGGAGCCTTGCTTTTGACAGCTGTAGCCTGACTGACTTGCTGCAAAGTTAGTGATCATTTCTTAAAGCCAAGAATCCTTTTGTGTAGGCCTCAGCCTTGCTGACCATTCCCTCCGTGTTTTTTGAATGTGAGGACTATATTGACAGCAAGAGTTGTGGGGCTGGAGTGGAACTTATGATCAAGAACTTGTCCTGTTCTTACAAAGACCAGAGTTTAGTTTCTAGCACATGTATCAGTGTGCTTACCAACACCTATACCTCGAGATCCAGAAAGTCCAGCAGACTCTTCTGGCCACAGTAGGGACACAGAGAGAGAGGGAGAGGGAGAGGGAGAGGGAGAGGGAGAGAGAGGGAGGGAGATGGGGGGATAAAATATTAGAAGTAAAATAAGAGTTGGATCTAGAAATATAAAATAGTGAAGGATATATTTCTTTTGTAAATATACTAAGAAGTATTCAATTTCATGCTTTATAAGAGGGTAAGGCTTATAGTATGAGATTAAAACATTTTATATATATATATAAAGCTGAGTGGGTAAAGATGAAAAAGATTACTATTTTTAAGGAAAAAATAAAAACGGTAATTAAAAATTAGTATCTTTTTAGGAACACACCATGCGTATGTGTATGCTCGTACTTATTTTTATGCCCACTAAATAATAACTTCTTTTGATAGTTGTAGGGAAAGGAATTTTAGCTCAGTCTGAAAGCACTCTAATCTGTACATTTCTCTCTTGCTGTTAAACCCCTAAAGCCTGGCTTCATTCAGAAGGCTTGGTCTCTAGGGGATCTATTCCTTCAGAGTCAGGCCCTGTTCTTGAAAGTTCAGCTACATCCAAGTGGTCTTTGAAGCCACTATTAAGTGCTGAGTCCTTCAGGCACTAAATGTATATGTTAGTAGCAGAACCTCCCTGAGTAATTGAAATGGTGATTTCTGGTTTCTGACCCTTCCCCTTCTCTAACCTGAGACCTTCCCAAGTAATTTTTTTAAAAATATTTGATTTTAATATAAAATTTTATTTTGTAGAAGCTTAAATTTTTTAGAAAAGGGGACAGAAAGTACAAATTTCTCTCCTTCATTTTCTTTATTTTAAATCTGTTACTTAAATTAATGAGTCAATATTGCTGTTTATTAACTTAAGTCTGTATTTTCTTGGGTTTCTGTGACTGCATACCATCATCTGTTTATCCTTCGGTTTCACACATAGAGAGAAATTCTATACCTTCCTCAAAATTCCTCTCATTGAATCTCTCTTCTCCATCTCTGGTTTTGCTTCTTTTGGAGTACTGTATTATTGATGTAGGAGAGTGGGCATGCACTTCACGCTGACTTCTTTCATTAAGCAATGTACATTTGAGATTGTGTTTTCATCAGCTGGTAGTTCTTTTTTCTGATTTTGGGGACAGGCCCTCATTTTATACATCTAACTGTCTGGCTCAGAACCTACAATCCTGTCTTAGCTTTCCAAGTGCTGGGATAGCAGGCATGCACCAACATGCTAAGTCCGGCTTATGGGATTTAAATTTTCAGCTGATCTGAGAACAGGATTATGGGATTCTTAGGTGGTTATTAAAAAGCTACAAAATAATTTTATAGAATATCTACATGATGTTGCCTTCCCACTGACAGTGAATAGATGCTACCATTACTCGTATTTGTCAGTGTATACAGGTTTAGATATGTTGGTAAGTGTGTTGTGGTATCTTATTTAAGCTCATGATGTCCTAGTGGCTTCTGATATGTGTCTTTTCTTTGTTTAATGTACACACACACACACACACACACACACACACACACGCACACGCACACGCACACGCACATGCACACACACATATCTTCTTTACTAAGGAGACTGTAACTTCCCCATATTTAAAATTAGATTGTTTTAATTATTTATTTGTTTGTTAACTGCTCGTTTAATGTGTCTGGAGGTAACATACCCATGTGTGGAGATCAGAAGACACCTTGCAAGAGTTAAGTATTTCCATCTAATGCGTGATTCCCAGGGATGAATCAAATCATCAGGCTGCCAGCAAGTACTCTTACCCACCTAGCTATCCCTCTTGTCTGAATCTGTTATCTTATGGCTGAGTTGTGAGAGTTCTTAATGTATTTTAGATTGTTAGGTTTTTGTCATACATACATACATAATTTCTACTACTTTGGGGCTAGACTTTTTATTCTTTTAATATCCTTTACTTTTTATTTTTAAATATTTATTTATTATCTTCATTTATTATTATTTTTAAATGCATATAAAGTAATTTGATTTCATTAAGGCTTTCTTGTAATACTTGATTTTCGTCCATTTCTTTCCCCCCTTTCCTGCTCTATCTGCCTGTCCCTTCCTGCTAGACTTGTTCCGTTTTTTCTTATCCTTACTAACTCTTTCAGCCCTCTTTTCTCTCTTCAGAAAGTTTAGTTTTCTATTTTCATGGTCTATACTATCCCATATATGCACACAAATGAAAATTAAAATCTACGTCTACTTATGAGATAAAATCATAACACTTATCTTTCTGGATCTGAAACAATTTGCTTAAAAATAATGAATTTCATTTGTATCTATTTCTTGAAATTGTCATGATTTCAGCCCCCCCCCACACATTCATAATTGTGATGTGCTTGTTAAAGTGTAACCAGTCACACATTCTCAGATTAGATTTGAATCCCACTTTACAGAAGAACATACATACCCAGTATTGTAAACATGCTCAAAAACACATGGTTGGGAGGTCATAGACCCCAAGGAGGACCTGATACTGTGGTTTAGCAAAGATTAATTGGCATCAAATTGCCTTAGTATTTATGTTTATCCCATAGGCAGATGCTCCTCTCATCTTTAATCACAGAAATTTCTCTTTGTAGGGAATGCAAAGACAACTCAAGGAAATTAGAACAAACGATCCTCTATTGCTCAGTCCCAGACAGGACAGTTATGCCTCCTCCTTTAGGGTCCAGGTAACATCTCAAAGCGAGAGTGGGAAGGGCATGGGAGGTGGAAGACAAGGAGCAGAGATGAAAAGTGGTCTTCAGGACATGGCATGATCTCACAAAATCTCTGAGAGCCTGCACTGGGCTTGCACAATACTAGGGCTTGCAT
This sequence comes from Phyllotis vaccarum, assembly GCA_033318265.1. Lineage (NCBI taxonomy): Eukaryota > Metazoa > Chordata > Mammalia > Rodentia > Cricetidae > Phyllotis > Phyllotis vaccarum. The sequence continues at coordinate 100,744,533 of JARWLC010000005.1, read as the reverse complement.
TAGGTCATGGAGTTTCTCCTGCTGAGCAGTTGGTAACTGATGGATGCTGGGAGAGGACAGTCATTTCCTTCGTTATATATCAAATGGTGAGTCCATCAGTCTTCAGAGGACAGTTCCAAACCTACGGCCACACAAAGCCCTAGTTAAAATCAGTCACAAGACAAAGCAAAAAGGCATGAATGTGGGAAAGGGACCTAGAAAGGAGGCAGGCAGGACAAGGTGGGAGAAGATAAGAGCAAACAGAATGTACTATAGACATTTATGAAATTATAAAAATTAGATTAAGTTAATTAAATAAAATAATAAAAGTTAACATCTTTTATAAAACCAAGTTTTAACTTTAATGAAGTCTGTTTTTCTACTTTTTCACATATCATTTTTTTGGTGCTCTCTCTATAAATTTCTTACCATACCAAAATCAAATTATAGCACTGTGGTATTTTTTAGTTTACATGTTTGCGCTTTATACTTAGCTATGTGATCTGCTTTGAGTTAACTTTCTCAAAGTCCGGGTCTTGACTCCTTTACTTTCCCTTCAGGGCATGTAAATATTCTCACATTCCTCCCATTTGTGGAAAACACTCCTTCATCTAGTCAATCACCATGGCTGTTATGAAGACTGCCATGTCTGCATACGTATGGGCTTTTCCTGCCCTCACTTCTCTTCCATTTATGTATTTATTATGACTTGGAGTGGTGACAAGTTCATTCTTTGATACCGTGTTGGTGGCAACTCTGGACCATACATTTCAAAGTGAACATTAGACTCTGATTATTGATATTCACAGAAAAAAATTCTAGAATTTAGATTAGGACTACAATAAACATACAAATAAAGTTGAGGATAAATGACATTTTGGCCAATACTAGATCTCTCTGTCTATAAATGTGAACTCACATACATTTACTTGGATCTTTTGTTTCTTTGTCCAGAATTTTGTATATGAGTTATGTGGTCATGTAAATACTTAGATTTACATATAGACATAAATTTCATTGTCCATGCTAGATTGGCATTGTACCATTAATTTTAAATTCTACTTGTTTTTACTCGTATACTGGGAAGTGATTGCCTTATAAAATCAAATTTTGTTCCACACCATTGTTGTAATTGCTGATTGTTTCTAGAAATATTTCTGTCAGTTTTTGGAATTTTTCTTATAGTCATCCATGTCATTTGAAAACAGTTTTATCTTCTTCCAAATCTATATACCTTTTCTCCCTTCTATCTCTTAATGCTTAGATATAATTCTAATGTTGAACACTAATATTTAAAGAAGATGAGGTGGTCTTGTTCCCAGAGGTATCAGTTCCTTTTGATAATATGACAGATTACCACAAACTGGTGGCTTATAACACAAGAAATTTATTTTGTTACAGTTTTGGAAGCCAGAATTCTAAAGAGCAAGGTACTCACAGAGTTGAATGCCCTTCATTCCATTTCTTCTCCAGCAAAGACTTTCTAATAAAGTCTTTGTGTGATAATTGTCACACTTCACGATGAGTCGATGACTCTGGTTCTGCTGGCTACTGTTTTGGGAACATGGGCTATTTCTGCTTGCCTGTCTCTTTTAAGAACCTTCAAGACGTTGGCAGGGCCCTTTCATAGAATTCATGGTAATTCCATTGCAAAGTCTTTCATTTAGTGAAAGTTGCAAGTCATTTTGTCAGATTGACATTTACTTCTCTCAAAAACTGTTTCTGAGTTAGTCGGCCGCCTACAGTGACTGAGTCCCTTCTTTCCCCATCTTCTCCCTCTCCCCCCCAAATCTCTTTCCTTCCATTTCCCTTTTCTTCCCACTAGCTTCTCTTTGCTTTGGTGGTGCTGGGAATGTAACTCTGGCCTCAGTGTTCCCTCTGGCTCTGCTCCTGTACTGAACAACATGAGTGACCAAGCTACAGATCTGAAGGACAGAGCATTTAAGCTCTTGTTAGATTGAAGCTCTGTTAGCTGTAGGTTGTTAATAGAGTTTTCTCTGTCAGGTTAAGGAAGTTGCTTTTGTTTTAGTTTGACAGAAATGTTTAATCATGAGGAAAAACAGAACCTCATTAAACACTTTCTCCATTCATATAACGTACTTTTTTTTTCTCTAGCCTTGTGCCTTATGTCAGTTTCACACAAACTAGACTTGTCTGTAAGGAGGGAACCTTAACTGAGAAAACACCTCCATGAAAACTGGCTGTAAGGCATTTTTGAGAGCCCAGCCCATTGCAGGTGGAGAGAGTGGTTCCTGAGTTCATTAAGAAAGCAGGCTGAGGAAGCCATGGTAAACAAGCCAGTAAACATCACCCTCCCTCTGCATTAGCTTTTGCTCCAGATTTCTGCCCTGTTTGAGTTCCCGTCCTGACTTTCTTTAATGGTATACAGTGATACGGAAGTGTAAGCTGAATAAATACTTTCCTCCCCAACTTGCTTTTTGATCATGTTTCACCCTAACCAAGACGAGTCTATTGGTACAATATATTACAATTATTTATTTTTGATGCGTAGTGTGTTTGTTCTATGTAGTCAGTTTTACAGATCTGCTCTAGTTTTTGCATGAGGTCATGACCTGGGAAGTATTCTTTCTGTCTCCCCCTCCTCAACCCCCTAAACACACATACAAAAAAAAGTCTGTGTAGACAGTTGGTATTATTTCTTTCACTAAAGGCTTAAGAACATGATTCAGGTTGTCAGCTTCTCTTTCTGTGACTTCTGATTGCTTCAATCAAAGAATTGGTTAAATTTACATAATTTATTTTCTCTTACTTTTGAGATACTATCTTACTACATGATCAGGTCAAGGACCTTGAGCTAGTGTTTGCCACAATGATAGACTTGATTCAATTTATTCAAGTTTTAAATATTAGATTTCAGAAGTTTTTGTTTGCTTATTATATTTCTGTATGTCTATAGTATCTGTAGTAATGACTCATCTTTTGTAACTAATATTAGTAGCATGGATTATCTCTTGTTTTTTCTTAGCTCGTCTAAAGAGTTAGTTTTATTAGTTTTTAAAATTGAACAACTTTCAGTTTTGTTAATTTTCTCTAATCAACTTACAGTTGGTTTTGTTGTGACTTTTATTTCTTCTTTCTGATTGCTTTTGGATTCAATCATACATAATTCTTGGGGTTTTATAAGATGAGGAAGCTCAGACTGTTGATTGATTGATTGATTCATTCATTCATTCATTCATACATCCATTCATTCATTCATTCTTCTTCTCCTTCTCCTCCCCCTTCTTTTTTGACTTAGGATCTCATGTGACCAAAGTTGGCCCCGAACTTGCTGTGAAGAAGAGAATGGCCTTAAACCTCTTACCCTCCTACCTCTAAGACCGGAATTACTGCTACTACCTTCTGATGTGGGAATGCATTTGTGTGTGCTGTATCTTTAAATAAAGGAGCTGGTTTGGGCCATGGCAGGTACCGTAGAATAGGTAGGAGGAGAAATCAGAACTTAGGTGGGAGAAGCAGGGTGGAGTCAGGCAGACCGAGCTGAAGCCCCCGAAAGAACAGCATGTAAGGAGCACGGGTGAGCTACGGGCCGCCACGTGGCCCACAGATTAATAGAAATGGGTTGATTTAAGATATAAGAGCTAGCTAGCAATGTGCCTGAGCCATAGGCCAAACAGCATAAAGTTAATAAAGCGTCTGAGTCGTTTCTGGGGACCCGGGCGGCGGCGGGCGGCAAAGCAGTCCCGGGCGGCAGTTCTGTGGGTCCGACACCTCTGGCGTCCGGGACCCGAGAACCCACTACAACAACCTTCAGCAAGACTATTAACTTTTAATATTTTATCTTATTATTTCTTATATATGCGTAGAATCCTTTAGATTTTCTACTAAACATTGTATCTGTATTAGACTCTCTTTTCTAGTTTAGTTCAAACTATTAAAAATTATTTCTAAGAAATTTTCATTAGAAAGCTGTCATGACAAAGAAGATAGATACGTATAATTACTATAATAAAAGTTATGTTTTATTTTATTATCTTGTATAAAGAGAGTCTTTATACAAAGTTCAAATCACAAGTCCTAAGCCTATCTCCCCAAGGCTGCTCATTTGTGTGACGTACCTTAGCTGAAGGTCAAGTCTAGTCTCTACAGAAGGGTCAGGATTCAAGGGTCAGGATCCTGGGGGAGACTTTCCATCTACCATCAAAGAGGTGTTTTTCCAGATGAACAGAGAAAGTATGACACATAGTCTTTGCTTCTATACTGTCTAGTGAGAGTCATGGAGTTCTAGACCTGTGTCTGTTTATCTTGAGTGAATGATGTCACTGAATTCTGATTATCTGGGAGTGCCTTGGGTTTAGTGGGGATTCTAAGCTACTTTTACATGTCTAAAAAGATTTTGTTTTACTATGTTCATCATAGAATGCTTATTATTTTTAAAATAAAAAACCTGAAATATTTCCTTAAGATCATAGCAATTGAGACATTAGGATTTTCATATGGTGTTTAATGTTTGTCTAGGTAGGACAGGGCTGTTTTTGATGTTGGTGGTTACTGTATAAGCTGGAGCTCAACTTCCTTGTGTTTTTCCCTATCCTTGTCTCTAGATTTCCTTAGAAACTGCTTCAGAAATAACATGTGTCTTTCTGCTTCATTTTGACAAACTCCTGAGGCTGTGGTTAGGGTCTAGGGAGAGGACATGTTCTATGGTAGCATGCACACAGCTCAGGTTTTTGGTGATCCTGGGTCCTTGACTTTGATTTTCTACACTGATTCTCAATCTTTTTCTGTATCTACTTTCATGCTGGAAGACATAAATTGGCTAGAAGCAACTGGTAGCCTTTGCTGGTGTCAGCTGAAGCTTGAGAAGTCTCCCAAAGAGAAAAGGGGTGCTTTAGAGATCAGCCTGAGAGGCTTACAGAGTGGTTACCTTTTCCATTTCATCAGAAGATTTTCCCCTGACCTTCCCTGGGAGAATGTGGGTGACAGTAGAATATTTTTTTAAGCACGTAAATGCTCTATGTGTTCTTATGCCTTTTGTGTCTTTGAAGATGAATGCTGCATGGTTTTCTGTGTTCCACTTTATTCAGTTGCTTTATAAGCTCTCCCAATACATTTTTATTAATATGATAAGTTCCCACTAGTTTATATGTCAGGACTCTCAGAAAAGAATGAGCTTGAAGTGGTACTCTGCTGTCCTTCATACTTTGTTTTCCTATTTTCGGCTGTGAGCCGAAATACTTTGTGAATGTCTGCTTTTCACACACTGATTATGATGTTTTAGGTTATATCTTTGGGGCTTTAACAATCTCTCTAAGGAGATGCCGAAATACTGTTTTTTAAATCCACAAACTCTGTCATCATGTCCTTCCATCAGGTCGTCTAGGGATGAACAGTATTGCTGCATTGTTGTATTGTGGAGGGAGTACCTTAATTCATGCATACAAAGAAAATCATCTCATTTCAAAGCTATTGATTTTAAGAAGTTTTCCCATTTTGGGGTCTTATGCGTTAGTGTTCTGACCCTTCCTGGAGTTCTGGCCAATAAGAAATAACCTGGCTGCCTTGTCTCTTACCCTTGTCCCCAGAGGTCATGTGTCCTTAAGCTCCCTCTTTTTTTTCTTTCTCTTCTTTTCTCTTTCTCTTTCCTCTTCTAAATTCTTATTCTAATTAAGTTTCCACTGTGAGCACAGCCTCAGTGTCTCTTTCTGAGGCCCACATGGATGCTGACCACTGAGCTGCCAGTATGCGTGGGGCCTTATCCACCAGGTGAAAGAGAGAAAGAGAAGGACTAAGAGGAGGAGCAAAGGGAAGCTTTCTTGATGACTGCTTGACATCAGGATGCTGGGCGGGCCAGGTTATTTCTCATTGGCTAGGACTCCTGGAAGTGGGTCAGAATCCCAACATTATGGCTGGTCCTGTTATGAGTGTTCATCTACGTGGGATCTGTTTTCATTTTCTTTCATATCTACATAGAGATGGAAATGCTGATTCATAAGATACATAGATGCTTACCCTTACCCTTCAAGACACTACCAGAGTGTTTCCCGAAGAGGAGTCTCTAGTTCACATTGTCACCAATCATACATACATTCGTATATGTGTACATATATACATATGCATGTGTATGTGTATATTTTTTCCTTGAAAATTTCTTAAGTGACCAAAGCTATGATAATTAACTTTTGGTATGTTGATTTGCACTCAAATATAAGAGAAGCATATAAATAAAGAAGAACCGCAGCAAAGGAGAACTTTGGAATTTATAGCCAACAGCATTAGAAGCTCTGCAGGAACTTGTAAATGTGTTATCTGCAGTTCATGTTATTGTGATTTTGTAGTGACTTAACTTGGTGTCTGTTGCTGCATATTACTGTAGTAAAATATAGTGTGTATTGAAAGGTTTTCAAATTTATCCTTAAGTGTACTATCTCACCCAACAACCTCTTACTATAATATTTTTTTTAGCTATATCTTTTCTGCCTGCTTTTTTTTTAAAATGTGTAATGTGTACTGGCTTGTTGGTGGAAAGGTTTTTTTTCCTCTGAGCTCTGTCTCTTCACTGCCCACCAGTTTTGATCCTGCTGCATTGCCATATAAACAGGACTTGCCCATCAGGATATCACTCCCTGCAGAGAAGTCCTGTGAGTGCATTTTCTTCATAAATTTAAAGATTGCAAAGCAAGACCAGGTAGACCCCTAGATGGCTGGCATGCTCTTTGGATGAGTCTATAATATGATGTTTACTATGGAAGGTTGTGACACTTATTATTATAGTGATGATATTCTTAGCTAAACACCTAGGAACATACATTTAGTTTCACAGATCAAATGATTCGAAAAAATATGTAGGAAAATTGGAAAAGTTTACATAATAAATTTAAAGCATCTCTAATATTAAAACAAAACATAAACACCACCACCAAAACAAAAGATATACAAAAGCACCCTGTCTCTGTTTTTATTTCTCTCTCTCTCTCTCTCTCTCTCTCTCTCTCTCTCTCTCTCTCTCTCTCTCTCTCTCTCTCTCTCTCTCCCTCTCTCTCTCTCTTACTTTTTCTCTCTTTCGCTTTCTCTAACATCAGTTTTCTGGGTGCCCACACATTATTCTAATCCAACTGTCTAGATTGTGAATGAGCATCAAGCTGTGAAGGGTACATTTACACTAAGCACTTTATTCACATTGTATTTTCAAATGTAATTAACATAGAACAAAGGAAATTTTAAGTACATCATGAACTATATTTTGTTAAATGCATAAAATTATACCCAAAGCTGTAGTCATGTCCTGACCATTCAGAAAGTTCTTCCCCTCCATCTGCATTCAACCTTCCATTCACTGCTGACCCCTTGCATTCACTTTCCTGTTTCTTGTCATTGCAAGGTCAGGCTTTTCTAGAAATTTCATGTAAATAAATTCTCTAGCATGTACCTTTTGAGCAGCTCTCAGTTTTTCAGTTTTTTTCATCCTCTTGTCACAGCTAACAGTATGTCATTCCTTTTCAATGCCATGTGTTGCTGTTCTATGATGTTCAAGAATTAATTAGTAAGCTGGAAATAGACATTTGCATTCTTCCTATTTTGAAGCTTTTATGAGGAAAGCTGTAATGAATCCATATACAAGTCTACATGTGAAATCTAATTGCTTTTTTTTGATAACTATCCCAAGGTGAAACTATTTATAATTAACATTAAGCAATCATCAATTGTCTTCCAAAGTGGTTATAGTAGGTTATGTTCCATTATTGACACGGAAGCTCCAGTCATGGACTAGCCTTGCCAACACTTGCTGTTGTCAATGGTTAAGTAGTCTAAACTTACTGGAAGAAATAAGAAAGGTTGTATTTAGGTCCATGGTATTACAGTTCAGAGATACAGGCTCATAGAGAGCTCAGAATTCATGTTCTGAGAAAACAAAATTGAAGAGGAGCTTTGGTGAGTACAAGATAAAGAAAAGAATGTATGAATATGTCCAAAAAAAACCCTGTAACTTTATGATATACATTGAAGTCACAGGGTATGATGGTTTCAGTAAGAAATGCCTTTCAGGTTCATATGTCTGAGTCCTTGATCCTCAGGGGAACTGTTTGAGAAGGATTAGAAGGTGTGGCCTTGGAGGGGGTGTGTTACTGGAGAGGAGAATTGAAGTTTTTAAAAGCCCATGCCAAGCCTATCTGTCTCTCTCTGTGTCTCAGTGTCTCTCTCTCTCTCTCTCTCTCTCTCTCTCTCTCTGTGTGTGTGTGTGTGTGTGTGTGTGTGTGTGTGTGTGTGTGTGTGATTGTGTGTGTGTTCAATGTTCACAATCCAGGCAACAGCCTCAACACTGCCTAAGTCCTTTTTTTTGCAGTGGACTCTTTTGAGAAGGTCCTTCAACTATTTTTTCTCTAGTTTTTCTTTTGTTTTCTAACAGTCTATTTAAATTTAGCCATTCTGTTGGTTATTCAGTAGTATATCATTTGTGTCTTAATTTTTACCTCCAAAAAGAATAATAATAATAATTATTATTATGTTTTCTTGGGCTCTTGGCTTCTTTTGTGTAATTCCATTATAGTGTGTGTGTGTGTGTGTGTGTGTGTGTGTGTGTGTGTGTGTGTGTGTGTGTGTGTGTTTTGCCCACTTTTAATTGGCTTGTCTGTGCTGATAATGAACTATGAGAGTTACTTATTATTCTAGTTGTCAGGACTTTGATAAATGTAACACATTTTTTTCAAGTGTACGATTTGCCTTTTTAAAACTTCATTTTTCAAAAAATCTGAAAGTGTTTACATTCATGAAAGCTAAGTCCATCTTTTCTTCTGTTTCCAAGTGCTGAGAAAACTTTTACCCAATTTGGGATGTGGGGATTTCCATTTAAATGTACATATTTGTAGTTGTGATACTTACATTTGTCCCTAGTTACTTCTGAACTCCTTGTCAGCAAGTGTGTAGCTCAGTAACTATTGAGGTGTCTCTTGATACCAGGCACTTCATACATTTAATGCAAATCCATTTATACATGGATTCCCTTGATATTTATGAACAATTGCTATTTTGATATTTATTGTTTGGTGTTCTTATTTGTTTGATTATTTTAAGACATGTCTCATTATGTAGCCTTGGCCTGCCTGGAACTTTCTATGGAGCCATCTTGGCTTCAAACTCATTGTGATCTCTTCAGTGCAGGGATTATAGGCATGTATCACTGCCCTCAGCTAAAGTATTCTTTTATAAAGCAAAATAGAAGCTTATTAAATTAAGGAAGCTTTAGCAACCTACTTTTTCTGTGCTCCTGTTTAAGCAATGGAACCCAATTCAGTGAGAATAGCCATTTTGGGCAGGAGAAACAAAACAAAAACTAGCTGGCAAAAATAACTGTGGACCAGAAGAGTTGGTGCCAAATTATCCAAGAAGTGCCTCACTCTAAGAACTCCCTTTACCTTGCTTCTGAGTTTGATTTACAGAGGTTCCCTCCCACCCTTTAGTTAGCACACCAAACCCTTGTAATCTAGTACTATGTTTAATGTTGTGTTTGTGTGAATATCAAATCTTGACAAGAGAATGTCTCATTAATTGCTACAATTATAGTTTTTGAGACAAGGTCTCCAAACTAAACTTGGAACTGGTTTTGGATAGACTCTTGCTGAGCAATGAGTCCCAATGTCCAAATCCATCCTGCCTCCTGACACTGGGGTTAGAGATGAACAATGCCATGCCCATCTCTTAGTGGATACTGGTTATCCATACTCATGTCCTCATGCTTTGGCAGCAAGCCTTTTATCAGTTGAACCAGAGACTCTGTCTTACACACCTTAGTATTTTAATGGGCCTCAGTTTATCTTATTTTTATTATTATGAAAATAAATGTTACAGACCTAAACTCTTGGTTAATATTTTTCAAGACTGTTTTGATCATTCTAAGTCCTTTCTGGATTCATACAAATTTTATAAGTAACCAGGTCTTACAGCTTGGTGAAAGAAATACTAGCAGTGATGGATGAAAATTACAAGAGGCCATTTGGAAGGAAGACCTGATAGACCAGAATAAAAATGAAAATGAAGGACCAGCAACAGCCTGAGTAGGGTATAAAGGTGCTTGCTGCTAGGCAAGAACGTCTGACTGTGATCCCTGGGACTCACATGATGGGAGAAGAGAAGCAGCTCCTGAAAAAAGTTCTCAAGTGCATGTGTGTTGTGCTTGTACAAGTCCCCCCCACACACACACACACTGTGGTGATATGTTATATATTTAACAAAACCAGTCTAGAATATCAGAGAACATATCCACCCATCCATCCAGGAGGGTCAGAGAGTGGTAACTCATGCCTTTAATCCCAGCACAAGAAAGACAGAGTGGTCACCTACACCTTTAATCTGATAATTCCAGAGACAGAGATCTTTCTGTGTTTCTTGGAGTTCAAGGCCTAACTACCAAATAGTAGTAGCTCACACCTTTCATCTTAACCTGGATGTGAAACAACTGGGCAAAGAAGGTATTTAAGGAAGTGTAGGAAGGCCCATTATTCAGTAGAAGCCATGAGGGGCGAGACAGAGGAAGCTGGAAGACAGCTGGGTGAGATTTAACTGTGGTGTTTCCTCTCTGTGATATTCCAGCTTTTCCCCGATATCTGGCTCTGAGTTTCATTTAACAACAACCAGAATTCATCCAACACCCCCCCCCCAATAGAATCACCCCATTATAGTTCAGAACATTGGTCCTCTGCCCTTCTAAGAAGTCCAGATGAATGAGACACAAATTCCACAACAACCCTTAAATTAGTGTGATAAACCCCTCTGATTGAATACTTAGGAAGGAAGAGAGAGAGAGAACTCGGAAGCCGGAAGCAGCAAGTGCAGGGCATGCCTGGGTCTGCTCCAGATCCTCTGTGTACACATTATAGTTTTCAAGTTTAGTATTTTTGTGAGACTCCTGAGTGTGTGAGTGAGCAGGTCCCTGATTCTTGTGATTCCTCTGGGGCTCGTTTCCTCCTATATGGTTACCTTGTCTGATGGTGACGTGATGACTTTTATTTTATCTTGTATTTTGTTACATATGGTTATCTCTCAGAAGCCTGTTCTTTCCTAATGAGACAGAAAGAAAGTGGGTTGGATGTGAGAGGAAATGGAGAGAAACTGGGGAGAGTAGAGGGGGGAAAACTGTAATCAAGATATGCTGGAAGAGAAAAGAATCTTTTTAATAAAAGGGTACTGTGGGAGTAATCCAAAGTAAGGTCATACGAGGCAGGTTTGTTATTATTGTTTTGTGTCTCTGCTTCGAGGAAGAGGAACTCTTGAAATTCTTGACCTCCTTTCAGTCCTCTGTCTCTGCTCTCAAGTCTCCTAATCTCGGCCCCTCAGAACACTTTATCCTTTCTAAGAAAGAAGTAAGGTGCTCCCTGGTGTTGGGTTTGTTCTTTTGCAGTCTGGTCATCCCCTCCAGGGCCTTCCACATGCTAGGCACATGCTCTTTAGCACAGTTTCTCTCTAGACCTATTGGTCAGTTCTTGAATAGGGAATAAAGCCAATTAAAATCTTTGGCAAAGGAAGCAGAAGGTCATTTCATAGTGATAAAAAAGACAGTTCATCCAGAAGGCCTAATAGTCCCCAACTTTAGGGGTTGATTGCATTAGGGGTTGTCTTGAAGTTGGAAAAGGTTTCCTCCAATTAGCCGAGCAAGAAATATTTATCTCTTGAGTCCAGCTAGTTTTACAGTTACAAAGAATTCTGGTCTCATAAATTGTCTCTGAGTAAAGGAAGGGAATTAGTAAGTTCTAAAGGGATTCGGTCAGCAGAGTCTAACTCAGAGCTAGGCCAGCACAGGCAGCCCTGTGTGCAACCATTGCATTGTAAGAGGAGAGCCAGGGAGGCTCCGTGTCCATTCTGACCTGTCCAAGGTGAGTAGAAAGGTGTGGTTGGCAAATGTGGGAGTTCCAGGGAGGAAGAGTCTTGTCTAAGTCTTCCTGAGTGTGGTTCTTTACAGTGCTGTTTAATAGACTCAAATGGGTTGGGGAAGAGGTGACAGAATTGCCCTTAGGCTTCAGGGCTCCATTTTGTTGGTTTTAAATTGTAACTCTATAGAAGCAGGATCAGGTCAATGCCATCAATACTTCTTTGGTGTTAGATTCATTCTCCCTGTACCTAGATTACCAATATGCTGATTCCCTCATTTAAAAGAAAAAAATCAAATTTGGATACTTTATACTTGAGTAAAATAGTTTTCTTAATTTAAAAATTATTATTCAATATATTTGGGGTCTGGAGCAATTAACAGAAAGAAGAAATGATAGAACATTTCTCTAAATTCATATCTTGCCTATTAACCAGATCAATAAGGCAAAGTACATAGATGTATTTAATATAAATTTTATATGATACAGGAAGCTCTAGAAATAAAGACCTGAGAAAATATAAAAGTCTGTCTACTATAATCAGTGTGATGAAGTGCATGGTTGAAGAGAAATAAAATTGGAGGTAGAGAGTCCGACAGTGTGGCAGAAAATGAGGGGGATTAATAAAGAATGCAGGTTAAATTCTTGCATGCTTCCAAGTCTTCCAAGATAGAAGAACATTCCTTAAATCAGAATTTAGTGAGGCTGTCTCTAAGAAGGGAGTTGTGTGCTTCTTAGAGGAAGGTCAAAAGATCTTTCAAGCTGTGCTTTTTTTTTTTTTTTTTTTTTTGGCTGGAGGCCAGGGTGCTTCTTACCCTGACCCGAATCCCAAAAATGCTTAATTTTGAGGTGCTGTGTCTTATTACACCACCACCATGTACTAAGTGTACTAAGATGGTACGTTAATAAGGTCAGCCTGCCTATTAAATTTCTCTTCCATTTAATTTATCATGCTGTTTATATTTATACAAGAGAGACTTTGACTTGAGTCTTGTGGCTTTTCCCTATGTCTTGAAGTTTTTACCAGAGTTCTTTACATATTCTTTACTATAAATATCTGCATTTGGAAGCCAGAGCTTACTGAGCGGGAACTGACTATGGCTGTTTGTATTTGGTTCTCTCTACCAGTCATGGGTATGTTTTTATCCTGGTATCATAGTTGACAGGATATGAGGTATGTATATGTCTTTTATCCCCCTTTGAATGAAAAACCATTAGAATTCATCAAGATTCTGAAAATATTTGTTTGCAAAATCACGAGTTCAAAGCCATAACATCTTTTCAGTTTCACTTGCTAAAATTTTTGAGCTAGTTAATAGTTACTGCTCTGAGTTTCTTAACACACTGTCTGTCCTGACACCACCATTATTTTTTAGGGGAGAGAAAAGCCTCCTGCGGTGGCAATAATCCAGTAATATTTCACAAGACGATTTGGTATTAAAACCAGTGAAGGAAAACATAAATAAGGCAGATGGAGCTATCATAATGTTTATCATATTGTTTATTATGAATATTTTTTCTTTGATTTTTATGTTATCACTAAAAAGTAAATTAATATAAATCCAAAGAAAAAATGTCTTTAAAAAGCCTGTTGAGAGAGAACACAAAGATGCCCAAATTAAAACAGAGGAATATGAAGAACCAATTACAGCAAGGTCATCTAAAATTAGACAAAATAGGCAACATTAATAAACCCAGTAATAACCTTTTAAAAAAAAAAACAAAGAATGATAAAGATGATGCAGAAGCTAGCTGGGCTCCAGTAAAAGTGCTAGAATTATGGAGAGTAAAAGAAGCAATTGTAACATATGGGATGCACTCACCATTTGTAAAAACAAATGTTGAACAGCTAGTCATGTTGTAATGGGGTCACCCCTAAAGATTGGTTAGATATGGTTCCAGCTGTGTTAGAGGCAGAGCCACTTATACAATAGAAATCATGGTGGAGGGAGGAGGCTAAAACAATAGAACAAAGAAGCAGGGCCAGAGGCATAGAAGTCTCCCAAGACCAACTTCTTGGGGAGGAAGATTATGCTGATATTGATAGGCAGTCATTATACAGTGACCATCTTCTGGATTTATGTCGCATGGCAGCTTTAAGTGCCTGGAACTGGATTGAAGAAATAGGGAAAAAAAGTGAAACATTTACAAAAGTAATTCAAAGTCTCAAATAAACTTTTGCAGACTTTTTGCATAGATTAACTGCAGCAGTTAACAGAATGGTACTAGACTCAGAAGCCAGGCAAATAATAATTGAATCACTGGCTTTTGAGAATGACAATGCACAATGTAGAAAAATACTTAGACTGTTAAAAGCAAGGTCAGCACCCTTCCAGGATTGGATTCATGAGACAATTAATTTAGAGTCTTATGACAGTGATGATAACTGGGTAGGAGAGCTTATTTCTAGAAGTATAAGAAAAAGTCAAACTGTTAAATGTTACAATTGTGGAATGCAAGGTCACATAAAAAGAGATTTTAAACAAAGTGTTCCCAGAAACAGTGCTTTTGTTAGTAATAATACCAAGAGAACGCCCCTCCCTTCTGGAGTATTCAGAAGGTGTGGAAAATGAAGACATTGGACTAATGAGTGCAGATCAGCAAGGGTCAGACAAGGTAACTTTCTGTCTTGGGAAACACCCCAGGGGGGCTTTCAAAAGCCCCCATATCAGGTAACTTTCTGCCCTCAGGAAACACACCAGGGGGGCTTTCAAAAGCCCCATATCAAATCCAATCCAATTTTACCCTGCCATTGTGGAGGAAAGACCTTCCCAGAACAATTTTTAAAAAATTAAAACTATTTTTAAAAGACATACTACATAGAATGATAGAAAATCTACAGAAAAAGAAAAAAATTCAGGAAAAATTATGTATTTTGGCAAGTGTCTATCAATGAACAAAGGCCAAAATTTAAAGTGCAAAAAATGATGTTATTATTGAAGGCTTATTAGACACAGGCATTGATGTATCAATAATTTCACCAGAGTCATGGCATCCAAGTTGGCCCCTTCAGGAGGTAAATGTTCAGTTTTTGGGTATTGGGTTGATATCCCAGGTAAAACAGAGTATAAGATGGCTTGAGTATATAGGACCAGAAGGACAGAGAGGAATATTAAAGCCATATGTGGCTGATATTGCTATAAATTTATGGGGATGAGATTTACTACAACAATGGAACACACAGATTAATATTCCTCCAAACACAGAAATAAGCCATAAACTAGCACATGGTTCTGGAAAAAACGTTAGAAGGTATTATGAGAAACAGTCATAGACCATTCAGGTTATAGAGAAACAAGGCAAAACAGCTACTGATCTTTCAAGAATACCCACAGCACTACCTCTAAAATGGCTAACAGAGAACCCTATATGGGTTCTAACAAAAGAGAAATTGCAGGCCTTAGAGCAGCTGGTACAGGAATAGTTAAATGCTCAGCATATAGAGGAATCAACTAGCCCTTGGAATTCTCCTGTATTTGTTATAGAAAGAAATCTGAAAAGTGGAGAATGGTAACAGATCTACAGGTGATAAACAAGGTGATCCAGTCAATGGGCTCTCTACAGTCTGTGATTCCAGAATGGCCTATTATAGTTATTGATTTAAAAGATTGTTTTGTTTTTACAATACCTTTACAAGAACAAGACCAAGAAAAATTGGCATTTACAGTGCCCACTTATAATAATTCTCAGCCTGTAAAGAGATTCCAGTGGAGGGTCCTCTTTCAAGGATTGCTGTATAGCCCTGCTCTGTGCCAGTATTTTGTACAAAAGCCAATAAAACAAATACATAACAAATTCCCACAATCTTTAATTTATCATTACCTGGATGACATCTTGTTGGCCAATTCAAATATTGCTACCTTAGAAAAAAATTTTGAAGTGAAAAAAAGTCTGCCTGCTTGGGGACTACAGATTGCCCCAGGAAAAAAACAAAAAAACAAAAAAACAAAAAAACAAGATGGGATTCCATTGATTATTTCGGCTACAAAATAGGCCAACAAAAAATTAGACCCCAAAAGGTACAAATCAGAAGAGATAGATTGAAAACACTTAATGATTTTTCAAAGACTACTAGGAGACATTGCCAATTTACAACCCACTATTGGAATTAAAAATGATGAACTGGGTAATTTGTTCAAAACCTTAAATGGTAACAAGGACTTAAATAGTCCAAGAGAATTGTCACCTGAAGGTGAGAAAGAATTGGCTTTGGTGAGAAAAAAATTACAGGATGCGCATATGGATCATGTGGATCCAGACCTTAGTTGCATTCTAGTTATATTAACCTCTAAGCATTCTCCTACAGGAGTTTTAATGCAAAGGAAAAATGTTTTATTGGAATGGATATTTGTTCCACAGAAATTGAGTAAGAAATTAAAGACATATGTGAAAAAGATTTCTGTACTGATTTTTAAAGGAAAATTAAGACTTCGTCAATTGACAGGAATGGACCCAGCTGAAATTGTTGTACCTTTAACTAATGAAGAAATAGATCAATTATGGGTAGAAAGTGAACCCTGGCAAAAAGCCTGAAGTAATTTTTTGGGAGATATTAACAACAAATATCCTCAAAGCAAAAGAATTGAATTTCTAAAGAAAACTAACTGGATTCTTCCTCATATTGTACGAGATAAACTAATTTCTGGAGCCCTACATTTTATACCAATGCAAACAAATCAGGAAAGTCAGGTTACAAATCAGAACATATAAGTAAAGTGGCTCAAGCCCTTATACTTCTGTTCAAAAGTCAGAGTTATATGCTATCATGATGGTATTAATGGATTTTACTGAACCTCTTAATATAGTCACTGACTTTTAGTATGCAGAAAGAGTTGTTCTACACATTGAAATGGCTGATTTTATTAATGATGAGTCAGAATTAACTTTATTATTTATTCTGTTACCAGAAATAATCAGGACTAGAAATCATCCCTTGTATATAACACACATTCGATCCCATGCCTATCTGCCAGGTCCTTTAGCAGAAGGTCATAATGAAATTGATATTAATAGGAAATGTACTAGAGGCCTCAGAATTTTATAAAAAGCATCACATCAATAACAAAGGATTAAAAAAAGATTTCTCTATCACTTGGGAATAAGCCAAGGAAATTGTAAAAATGTGTCCCACCTGTTCTTTCTATAAACAAACTCCATTGCCAGCAGGAATTAATCCTAAAGGTATACATAGAAATGAAATCTGGCAGATGGATGTATTACATTTTACAGAATTTGGGAAATTAAGATATGTCCATCATACAATAGATACGTTTTCAGGATGTCAATGGGCAACTGCTTTGAGTTCAGAAAAAGCTGATTCTATAATCACACATTTGCTAGAAGTTATGGCCATCATGGGAATGCCTGTAGAAATAAATACTGACAATGCTCCAGCATATGCCTTTAGTAAAATGGAACAATTTTTTGCTCATTATAATATAAAGTGTTATGTGTATACCACACAATCCTACAGGGCAAGAGGTCATAGACCAAATCAAACTCTAAAGTATATTCTAAATAAACTGCAAGGAATAACAAAGACCCCCAGATATAGACTACATAATGCTTTATTAACTTTGAATTTTCTCAGTTCTAATGAGAAAGGAACAACAGCTGTGGGAAAGCATTGGACTATAGGAAAAGATTACTAAGACTAAACCAGCCTGCCTACTTCAAAGTTGTATTAACCTTTGAATGGAAGCCAGGATATGTGCTACATTGGGGAAGGGGTTTTTCTTTTGTTTCCACAGGTGAAGAAATGTTATGGATACCATCACAATTAATATACTCGATTTGAACCAGAGAAACTTATGAAAATAAGAATTGATCTCATCCACCCATATTACAATTCTTTAAGTTGTAAGAAAAAACAAAGGGTTTGGGCAGGTTTTTGTTTTTGTTTTTACGGTAAACTGGAAATACCCATCTTCAAGAAATTAAAAGACCTTGGACATCTAGATGTCTTACAAGCAAAACAATATTGGTACCAGTATACCCTACAAGGTAAAATCTCATTGCTTAACCTCTATATATCTTTAATCGTAAGGTGAAGTCCCAGTTTAATTATAATTTAAAGCTGGCTTTAGAGTTGGAGTGTGGCTCTCTCCTTCTCTAAGCTCAAGCACACTTGTTAAAGGAAAATACAGAATCTCTGTATCATATCAGAAGAGCCACCTGATATGGGACAGAAGAATAACAAAAAATAAGGGACTATTCTATTGTTACTAATCCTATCCTGAATAAATCATTATATATTTAGCTTCTTGTACATTGTGTTGGGTTTTAGTCTCTTATCAGTTTTCTGCAGTGATCCATGACAATGCCTAATTGCAAACTTGAAGTATCCAAAAGGAAGATGGGACCCACAACAATAATTTCACATGGACTATGATACAGCCACTAGGCTGACAAGCAACCAACCAAAGATCAGATTTGGACTACAAACTGCTCAGGAAAATTTTGAGGCAGTCCTGTTATGCAGAGACTGGAAAACAAATGACACAGCTACTTATTTCAGGACTTGACATTTAACAAAACTTTTCCTTTCAGAATCCTAAAAGATACTGTCGCTCTCAGACAGCAGGAAGTAGCACAGCGCCCACATTCCCAAGAGGTAGGATGGGTTGTTTTTGGTTGTTCAATGGGTTATGGATGATTGTCATTGTTTAGGTTAATTGGTTAAAAATTGTTAATAGTTATGGTTAGAAAAAAGTTAAACAAAAATGATTAGATTCAAGATTTGTGTTTAAAAAACAAAAAGAAAAAGGGGATACAGATATATAGGATATAAGGATAGATTATTGAATCTTCTTTTAAAAAGGATTTACTAGCTTTAACTATTTTACATTGGATTGGATCTTTGTATATTGTATACAAATTGTGTATATTGAGATTAATTGTGTTACTCTACAAATATCTCTGTGCTTGTTCAAGGCAGTATACTTATTCAGTTCATCTAACAATGTAATACAAGTTGCTAGTCCATGAAAGTTTTTATCACCAACTAATTAGAATATAAAGTAATGCAAGTTAGTAGTTAGACATTACTTTCAAACACACTCATATTAGATATGTTTTCAAGATCAAAGAAATATATTTTAGATGAGCAGGTCTTCTTCAAACACTTCAGAGATCCATAGAATATGGCATTTAAAATATTTTAAAAACTTAGACTTTTCTGGACAGTGAGACAGGTCTGCTCCTGGAAGCACCAATCTACTGTAGGCAGAGTTTACCCACAAGGACACCAATACCAGATAGATATTTATTAGAATATAAACCAACACTCACGGTACAGGCAACAGATTACAGTAGCACCTGAACAGGAACTGGAGTCTGCAGACGGACGGACGATGGGATCCTCCCTCCAGCAGCCAGGAACCAGGAAGAGAGCCTCCCAGCGTCCCAGCAGCCCCTTATCAATGGGGTTGGCCACACCCCCTCCAGGAGCCCGGGACCCTGGATAAGCTTCTTTGGACCTTATCAGCTGACACCTGAATCCCACAACATCTCCCCTCTTTTTCTAACTAAGAAGGTTTTAGTTAGTTAAGACTATGTACAGTAGGAATTATTATGAGGTAGTATCTAGGAGAGGTCAAAGTACAATTGCTAATCAAAGCCTAAGTTATATAAGGTACATCTAATAGTTTTAGAATATTGGTAGGTAGTAGGGTGTATAGATTATTTTAAAGGGTTAATCTGGGAAAGTGAGAATCTAACACCTGAGTGTTCTTATCTAAGGGATACTAGGGTGAAAACCTTAAACATCTATTCTTCAACCTCTTCAAGACCTGAGAAGGAAGGTGAATTTGTCTGAAAGACAGAAGTATATGGAAGTAGTTACTTCCAAAATTTGGGAGAGGACAGCAACACAGCTACCTGGACAATCACCTCTGGATTTGTGCACCGTTAGAGCATCTATCGGATTGGCTATAGGCCTATGGTATCTGACAGATCTTTTCACAAGCAGAACAATTTTGAAGGGACTGTCTTATCCTGTCTAGGCAGGTTTCGTCAGTCTCCATTTATCAACTTATTCATCCAGCTTGACATCATGTTTGTACTGTCAGCAATCAAGGTAAGGACAGTTCCTTACTCAACCGGCCATTTTTTGCCAAAAGGACCAACTCCAATGGAGTATCTTTGATGCTCAACACCATCTCGTAAAGGGAGCAGTGACACCAGGAGTCGTCGTGTCTCTCGTGGCCGAATTTTAAATGTTAAATGCCATATTCTCTGGGTCTATGAAACGGTTGAAGATTCTTGTCTATCTATGATATTCTAACCTGTATCTGACATGACTGGGATATGATACCTTAAATAGTGTTGACTGCAGATCTTATCGTCTTAAGGAATAAACCCTGTACTAAAAATTAGAATACCTATATAAGGGGTGTACAATCTCTGAACAATGACCCTTAGTAGAACTATCGAACATTAGCCAGGGGTATTTTACCAGGTAAAGTGTCCACAGCATTTTAGACATGTAAATACATATATATCATCCAAACAGAGGTATATAAAACATCTTGTGCATATATCATAACTAGTGCAATCATACATTATATCTAGTATAGTTAAATGAAGGTAGTAATTGCATAGTATACATGACAATGATGTGCAAATATTTTAAACAAAGGTAGAAGCATACATAAAATATAGCAATTTCAGACTCAGCTTTACATAATAGTTACAGATTCAGATTTATATCGAAGTACAAGTTGCTTTGGTTACATAAAACAATCTCAGAGTAAGCTTTGTACCAATGTACAAATTATCACAATTAAACATATAAAATGATTTCGCATTAGTATCAATATACAGATATCTATGACAGTGCAAATTGTCTTTAGCTTAGCCCATACATTCAGCTAAAATGAAGTATAGGTAGGTAGAACAGTCTACCTTTATCTATCCTATCTATTCCCCCTCTCTTCTTCAAAAAAAGATCTCTGATGCTATATTATAGTTTTGTCTTTTACCCAGTTTTACCCACAACCTTTGGAGCATAAAACTTATTGGGAAAGGGGGCGTAGTCGTTTATAAGGTTGCTTCCTGCTGACTTAAGGGCGATGGCATCTCTTTGGGATCCTGTAAAAGCTAAAACAATGGTTAGTTCTTAATGGACTGACCACATACATCTATAACCATTTTTAGGATAGTGGTTAACTCCATCTGGAAACTTAATTAGCAGTGTGATCTGAAGGATAATCATAAGGAGCTATCTTGCAGCTGTTTTTGAATAATCTATTTCTTGAAAGCAATTATTGATTGGTGCACACCAGGTTCTTGATTTTTCTATTTTTGTCTCTGCTGTCTGTCTATCTGTCTCTTATTCTCTTTCTCTCATACTCTTTCTTTTATTTTTGTGTTACTAACAGGAGTTGTTCCGGTGGAGGCCCCATCTCGGTTCCAGATTCTTTGTAGATAGCTGATAGGAGGAAATGTTATTTACAGTGGAAAACTTAAGCATTGTCGATATTCAAAAGATATTTATATCTTTCATGACTTTAGGAGACTGGAAGCAGACAGAATGAGATGTTTGAGAGGTACAGAAACAGGGAGGAACAAGGTTTAAGATGAAGTCACAGTAATATTGGTCCCTAAATATTTTGCCTTCTGTCTCACACCAGGTGGCTTTTATGATGTGAGACAGAATTTTTCATATTCCTTTACCAATATGCTTGGGTTTAGAGAGGGAGAAAGCCACAAGTTCCCAATCCAAATCCAGCCTTATTAATAGTCAAATCAGGACCATTTTTTTTTTTGAGGTGTAGATGCAAGATGTAAAGCAGTAAAAATTGAGAAATTACCCAGTAGTGTATGTGTGTATCAGTTGGTCTCGTAGTCCGTCTACTTCAAGAGAAAAATGGGCATTGAAGAAACTCCACATGGAGTCTACTTTCTTTGTGGCAATGGTTAGCTACTGCACAAGAACCTGTTCTTGTATTAACTGCTTGACAGTATGCTTTTTAAACTGGACACTTCCATAGGAAAGTGACCTCTGAACTTTGACAGAACAAGCTGAGATGGTCCTTCAGGTTCCTGCTTTTCAGAGAAAACTGTCAGATATTTTTCAGGACACAAGGAGAAGCAACTGATGAACTGTATCAGAATGGGCAGAACAGATTTCCTGCTTCACTGAAATGAAAAGAGACTCTGGGCCTGTAGGCTGAAGATGGATGCCCCAACTTTATAAAGGAACTTTGGGTGACTGTCCAGGCAGATAGGTGTCATGTCTGTCATTTCTAGATTTTGGATGTTGCTTCCACTTTCTGTTTACGTGGATAAATATTATTTCCTTCTTGGGTCTCTGAGGTAGTTGAAGATGAATAGTTATAGTTTTCTAGTGACAGTTTTAGAAAAGAAACTTTGAAGTTAAAGTATGTAAGTTTAAGAGACATCAAAATAATAGCTTTTAGTTAGTAATACAAATTAGAAAGTGAATTAGGTATAATCCTAGGACTCATCAAAATAGGATAATTAATGAAATATTTTCTTTGAATTGTCAATTGTTAATGGAATAGACATTATTCATTTATTGTTTTTATATATTGTATATATAATTATTGTACCTATTGTATATGTTTTTTCTTATGTTAGCTATAACCTTTTTTAAATTTGACAGAAAAGGGGATATGTGGGGATATCTTCAAATATAATAAAAACAGTAGAGATATCAGAAGGATCTACCCACAGTCAGTCTAGGAGGATCAGACAGTGGTAACTCACACCTTTATTCCCAGGGAATATCCCCGGAATGGTGACCTATGCCTTTAATCCAATCTGAGTTCGGGGTCATCTTAGTTTACAGAAGGATTTCCAGGCTCCCAGCCAGGCAGTGGTAGTGCCACACCTTAACTGACTAAAGAAAGTATTTAAGGTAGGCATAGAAAGACAGAGCAGGCAGAAGAAGCCAGGAGGAGCAAGGCTGAGGAAGCTGGAAGACAGCTGGGTGAGATCTGACTGTGGTGTTTCTTCTCTGATATCTCTGCCTTTCCCAGAGATTTGACCCTGAGTTTCCTTTATTCGTGCAACACACGTAAAAACAAATCTTTTTAAAAAAAGTTTTTGTGCCCTAGTCCCCTATTTTTACTTATGGGAAGTTGGGGCTCTTTAGAGAGAAATTACATAGGGTCTTATGGCTAATTTATGATTCCTGAAATCATGATCCAGTGGCCTTTGACCCTGTTGTTTTATCTTAGTAACCTTTGTAAATGATTGGTTTAATTTTAGATTTACAGAAAAATTATAAGGAGTGACGTTCTCGTATTAGCCTTCATCTGACTTTTTATATTACAACTTTAAGCCCGAATTTTCTAGTGAATTTTTAAAACCCAAAATGAGATTTGCAGATCATAAAATTAACCATTTTTACATGAAGATTTGGTGGTACTTAGGACATTTACAGTATTGCACAACTAACCATTTCTACCTTCAAAATAATTTTATCACCCTAGTAAGCAGCCACTCCTTCAAGCCTCTGCTCAGGCCCTTCTCACCCATCACCAGTTTTCTAGCCTCAAAAATCTCCCTAGATCCCTTTTCTGATCCTTCACAGACCTTTAAAATGGTTTTTTTGTTTGTTTGTTTGTTTGTATGTTAGAATTGTGGTGTTTGGTTTGTTTTTGTTTCTTCGAGACAATGTATCACTGTGTAATAGCCTTGGCTGTCCTGGAACTCACTTTTTAGACCAAGCTGACCTCAAATTTAGAGGGATTAAGGGTGTTTATTATCAGATATTAATGTATCCATTGTAGATAAACCTGATGCCCCTATCACATTTGGTTAGTTTTGTTTTTTTTTCTTTTCAGTGTTCACATCTCAACCCAAGACAGATGAAGGATTGAATAATTAATTACGATGATATAAATTTGTCTGAAATGGTCAGTCTACTGCTGAACTGAACAACTTTAAAGCACTCAGCCCGCCTAAGTGGATTTATCCGCTGGGTTGGGTTGGGAATTATGTGGTGTAATAATGTCCTTGAGATCAATTTTTTTTTTTTTTAACCAATGAGCAACAGCTAGCTTTTTGCTGGAGGCCAAGAAGAGACCTTCAAGTGAACTCCTGGATGAGTTCGGAATGGCAAGCTAGGGCCCTGCCCCGAGGCTGGGAACTGCCCACGTGGATCCTCACCAAGGGGGAGGGCGGGCTGTCGGGCTCTCTCAAAACTCCAGATTGGCCAAGATTGGCCAAGATTCCAGCCTTCCAAGCGTGGGCGGGGCGGAGGGAGCGGACCGGGGCTGCCCCTCAGGGAGCACAGGCTGCTTTCCCGTGGGGGCGGGCCGAAGGAGAGCCGCTTCCGGGTGAGCTGCCCCGCCCCCACGCGGGCTTGGGCTTTGAGAGCGGGAGAGCGCCAGTCTGGAGCAGTGGCGCGGAGCGGGTTGGAGCTGGGGCTGCTGCGTCTGTGGTAGGTGAGCAGGCTCTGGCCTCTGGGAACCGGAGGGTTGGGAAGACCAGTCCAGGACGAGGTGAGGTGCTTTCCGTGTGGCACTGTGCTCCCAAAGCTCTGACGCTGCAGCGGAGCTGCAGTCCCGGTGCACACTTCGTGGGTAGAGTCTTGCCGGTAGCATCCAGGCTTGGAGATTCAAAGCTGGGCTCCACTCGTCTTTATCCGAGGCTGCAGGGGTGATCTCGGAGCTCGAGCTGTCGTCTAGTAGCTGGAGAACTGGGGGGGGGTGGGGGGGGCACGGAGACGGACAATGAGAGTCACTTGTCCTGGGTGGCACGGTGACAGCGTCTGTGAGGTTGGTTCTAGCCCTAATTTACCACATGAAAAGACAAGAGGGTCAGGCATCTGAAAACAAAGAGTGTAAGTCACACACTTAACCCTCCTGCTCCCGGCATTGTCCAGGTCATTCCTCTCCCTTCCTCTGCTCTCTCACCTGGAGCTCTGTCAGCTCGTCCCTGCTGGGAATATAATGTGTGAACTCTGTTCACTTAGTGTCATGTAAGCATTGAGGGCTCCTGAACTCCCAAATTGTAGACCAGAGTTACAGCTGACTTGCTGTATGATCCCTGTTTATTACCTGGCCTTTTCAGAGTTCACTTTAACCATTGTTTAATGTAGAAGCTCTCAGCCAGAATTTTCTAGGAGTCTTGAAAAGGCAACTCCTACCTTGAAATGGCTAAACCCAGGCAGGAGAAATTAAGCCAGCAGACTAGACAAGGTCTGGTTTTCTCTCTACTCCCTCCTAACACTAAGCAGGAGTATCCAGGACATGCAAATGGGCCACATGGCAATTCCTTTTCAGAACTGCTCACAGCTGCCTTATCCTGGCATTTTGAAAAATGCTTCAGATTTCCTAGCTTTGGACCTTCTACCTAGCTGGCCTTCCTGAGGTGTCTCCTCCCCAGCCCGTGCAGAGCCTGCCAGAGTTGGCACCAGCTCACCACTATCTATGCCAAGAACTCAGCCTCTGGAATCCTTCATGGGGCACAGCCTGGGAGCCCAAGCCCTGAAGCTTTTTTCAGCCTCTCCTGGTGGCTGTCTCACTCCCAGGTTGGGGGATATTGCCTCTTAAGGTGTGACCTCTACAGTCTTTCAAAAATAAAAAGCTATGTTGTGGTATCTCCATGAAAGAGCCTTGACTCCACAGTAGTCACTTATCTTTTTGTCAGGCATGTGCTATCCTCTCTTACCTCAGGCCCTCCCTCCTGTGTGTGCAGGGTCACACAGTACTGAGTACTCATCCCAGCTCAGCCATGTGGTTGGCATTTCTGTGCTGCTGGTGTGGTGTCAGACACACCTCACAATTATCTGATCTCTCCGCTTCTTGGCTTGATAATATCAGCACATTTTAGATTTTGAGAAAAAGGATCTGAAATGCCTGGCCCAAAGTTACAAAGTCAACTCTAGGGCTCTTTGACCCAGAAACGGTTCTTGTCACACCACTCTGTACAGCTTGCTAACAAAGTGAGGCTGTTTTAAGATGGGGGAGGTGAGCTAGGCCCCCATGGTCATGTAATTCCTGTTAGTGTGAGACATGGGCTTTAAGCTGAAGTTTGCACTCCTTTAATATGGGGAAAGGGCCTGTCCTTGTCTGAGAATCTTCCAGACTCTGATGGAGACAAAGCAAAGCCCTGATCTAGAATTGGTCCTATAAAACAAGCAACTCCGGCCACCATTACACTCTGTGTACTCTTTAGTAAACAACCGCTGTAATAGACTGTGCACTGTAGGGCACTGGACTGAAGTCAGCGGCCTCCCCCACTGTGTGACCTTTTACCCCTCCATTTCTATCAAAATGTGAAGGATTGAATAGAACTTTTCTTTTTTTAATTTGCACTGACGTCTCTCTTAGCTTTGTCTGGTGACCAAAAGTAAAAAGAGATGTCTCCGTGAATTAAGAGCATGTGTTCTCTCAGAGGACCAGGGTTTAGCTCCTAGTACCCACATAGTGGCTCAACAACCATAAGTAATTTAAGTTCCAGAGGCTCCTACAACCCCTTCTGTTGCAAGGTATACTGTGTAAAGATGCATGTCACTGTGATTGGTTCAATAAGAAGCTAAATGGCAGGTATCTAGGCAGGAGGTATAGCAGAGACTTCTGGACAGAGACATCAGGGAGAAAGAAAAGGGGGGTCGCCTGCCGGATGCAGAGAGAGAGCAAGACATGCAGGAGGAGAGGTGAAAGCCACGAGTCACGTGACAACACATAGATGAATAGAAGTGGGTTAATTTAAGTTATTAGAGTTAGTGGGACAAAGCCTAAGCTATAGTCTGAACTTTTATAATAAGTCCCATGTCGGGTTTTGTGTGTGTGTGTGTGTGTGTGTGTGTGTGTGTGTGCTGGTGGCCTCAAGAAAAATCCATCTGTACCCTTCTGAATTCTGGGCACTGTAAACATGAGATATATATACAAGCACATAAGTACTCCTAGACATAAAATCTCTACAGTCCTAAATATACGTATTGAAGTTGAACTGTCCTGGCTGGGGATGTAGCTCAGTGATGGAGCACAAGGGTCCAAGAGTTCAGTCCCACAAGAAGGGAACAAGAGCTGCTGTAGTATCCCCACCTACCTCCACTCCTATCCATCCTTATCCTCCCAGCTCCCAGGTGGCCAGCCCTCCAAGATTTGCTTTTGGGCAGATGGCCTATCAGTCGCTACTTTAAGCTTAAAGGAGATGAATGAAAGCCAGGGAATGCAGGTGTGGATTCCAGGAGCCAGGTTCTGCTACAGAGATAGTTCTTAGGCAGATGAATTCAAATATGCACCTGGTTTCAAAAATCTGACTCCAATCCAGAATAGCATTGAGCAAGTTTCATAACCTCCCTGAGCCTCTATTTCCTAATCACTCAAAAGTTATGTAGATTTTTGCGATTAAATGAGCTAATGTACTTCTTTCAATGCTTTGTGCTGATATGTTCAGTATATCAGAAACTATATGGGTAAATGGAGACCATCTGCAGTCCAGAGCAAGGTCAGATTCTGGTAATCAGCTATATGGTTTTGAACAAATAATTTTATATATCTCTGGGCCAACTACTGGCAGATGTGAGGGCCAAATTGTGCCCAAAGTGGGTAGATAAAGCCTCATGTGTGTGTGACATGAGATGTCACTCTGAGTGTGACATCTCTAAGGAGGCCTGGCCTCCCCTGTGTCCTGTATTGAGGCTGGCCCACCCAGCCCAGGGGTGTGGTGGTAAGGTTGGTCCTCCTGATAACCTCAACCCCACCAAGGAGGAAGATGGGATAAGGTGGGCCCCTGAGCCGGTTGGGAGGAAGCTGAATGTGACTGAGAATCAGTAGACACACCGCAGAGCACACCTTCTAAACTTGTTTTCACTTTTAATTGGCTGTAGGGCTTTGGGTAAGTACCTGCCCCTCTGGTCTTCAACATCCCCTTTGTTCAAAGTGTAGAGATTAAAGCCTTCTAGCCTCTACTTTCTGTAGCTTTTTTTTTTTTTTTTTTTTTTTTTTAACTTGGCTGCTTAGTAGCTAAAAGGTGTCTCCAAAAGGAAGTGTCTGAAATAGAGCAGCTGCCCTCCCCTCCCCCCACCACCCTCTTCCTGCTTTGTCCCTGTCTCTTTGTCCCCTGGGCCAGAGCATCCGCCCTAAGAGACAGCCTCTTGGCTGCCTCCTTCTCCCGCCTCCTGGCCTCCCACCGATCCTCTGCTTCCTGTCTGCTCTCACCCATCAGAGTTCTCTTAAAGCCAGAGTCTGGCCAGGCCAGTGCCCTGCTTCCTGCTCAGAGCTTGTCCCTGTCTCAGTTCCTCAACCTGTTACATCCCCAAGGCCCCAGTTACATCCTGGAGGCTTCAGTCAACAATCATCCTCACTCACCTTGAGGGAGAACTGCCCCTTTCTCCCTGTCAGATTTCACACATCCTGCAGAGGAGAGCCCAAACCCTGCCTTCTACAAGTTTTTCCGCCCTCCTCTGTGGATCCATGGATCATGTAGGCCTGGGTTACCTGGCTCCACAGCGCAGTCATCAGCCTTGTCTCCCAGGACTAGCCTATGACTTCCAAAAGGCACCTTGGAGGGTGCTGCCTTGAGCTGGCACACAGTAGGTGCTCCTAAAACAATGTGGCGCTCAGGCTTCCCTCGGTTGTACATCACTTTCTTGGCATGCAGTTTTGTCTTTTGCTTGGTGTGATGAAATGTTTGCTCTGTGCTAGAGTCTGTGTGGAGAGAGTATAGTGTGGGAGTCAGAAATGAATTCATTACAGCCCCTGCCCTGTAGAAGCTCTGTTAACTAGCACAAGATAAGCCAGGGCCACAAAGAACTGTTATATAAGAGGCATTGTGAAGTGGGCAAGAAGGAAGCCATGGCGGGAGAGGGAGAAGCTGGTGGCCTGCTTACTTCAGGGGAGGCTGTGCAGACTGTAGGTTTAGGGAAAGAGAACAGTGTGCGATCCCAGAACAAGCAGTTGGGCTAGTAGAGTGCTTGCCTAGCATGCACAAAATCCTGGGGTTCCTGACTGAGTATCACATAATCCTAGCCCTTGGGAGGTAGATGCAGGAGGATCAGGTGTCCATGGTTGTCCAGCTCAGAAGGTTCCTTGGTTACAAGGCCACTGAACAGGGGATGTATGTGTATGTCCCTCTGTCAGTCATGCGGGCAGTACTTGATCTTGGTATACATTGTGGCTAGTGCCACAGCTCACATTCCAAGGTATCAGCAATGCTTTGCACTAGCAGCAGAATTCCACGGCATTTTTCTTTCTGCTTATCAAAAATACTTGCCAAACAAGTTTGAGGCCAGCCTGAATTACATAGAGAAACCCAGTCTCAAAATCAAAGCACATAGGCTGGGGCTGTAACTCAGTAGTTGGATCTTTGCCTGACATGTGCAAAGCCCTTGAGTTTGATCCATGGCACCCACCACTTGTATAAAAAAGTAACATCTTACTCTGCCGTAATCATGGCGTCTTATCATGGAATAAGTGAAGTTTAAATGTTGCAGTGATCAGTGCTTCTTAAAATATGCACAAGGAAGAATTGATTCTGTCTTTTATTTATAATTTTCTGAGGCTTCTGGAGGCTTCAGAGCAGTCCACAATCATCCTCACTCACCTTCTTGAAAGTTACTAGTAAATTTGTTTTTTATTTAGTTTTTGTTTGTTTGTTTGTTTGTTTAATGTGCATTGGTGTTTTGTCTGCATACATGTCTGTAGGAGGGTGTCAGAGCCTCTGGAACTGTTGTTACAGTTGTGATCTGCCATGTGGAGTAGTGGGAATTGAACCTAGGTCCTCTGGAAGAGCAGCCACTGCTCTTAACCACTGAGCCATCTCTCTAGCCTCCGAAAACTGGTTTGTTCTAAGTAGCAGTCCCGTGAACTATAGCCTAAATGTCATCATTAGATTGAAATTGCTCTGAAGCTTCTAGAGGTATCCCTGCCTTACCTTATCCTGGAAGGACAGCCATTGGTAAAACCATACCCCGAGTTGCAGAGAGTAGACAGAAAGGAGACAGGAACCTGAAAGAGCTGTCTTCTGGATGTCACCTGAGCACAGCCATGTCTTATGCTTCCTGTTGATCCCCCAGAACGGATCTACAGCAGATATCTCAGGAGCCTAGAATCCATCTCTCAGACTGCCCAGTGTTCCGCTGACCCACACCATGCATCACCAGTCCATTCTGCACAGTGGCTACTTCCACCCACTGCTTCGGACCTGGCAGACCTCTGCCGCCACCGTCAGTGCCTCCAACCTCATCTATCCCATCTTTGTCACGTGAGTCCCTAAAAATGTGCCTGCCTATGGTTGGAGGACTAGAACAGACAATATTGTTAGGAGAAGGAGGGAGGCTTGAAGTGGGTTATCAGCTGAAATAAAACGTTTTGCAAGTGGATTGTGAGGCTGAAGACAGTGGTGTTTGAACCACACAAGCCCGGAATTTGTAAAGTCAAAATTACTCTTGCCATTCTGAGCCTTAGTGGTTAAAACAAGGGGAGGAAGTAGTTGTGTCAAATGCTGTGTCTGCATAAGAAGTGATTGTTAAAAACAGTTATAATTGTTAGCAACCACAGAAGATATCAGGGGAGTGCTACCGTATGGGGTAGCAGGTACTATGCTAAGCCCCTGCATCTGTTATCTTATTTAGTCCTGGCCTCTACACATGGACTAGATATCCTCCTCATGCATCTCAACTCTGGAGGGCAGGGATGATTGCCGATTTGGCTCACTGTTCTTATCAGTGCCTAGAACACTGCCTAGCACATAAGAACTGTTCATTAAATCTTCAGTGGGTAAAAAAGTTAATCTACACAAGGTCCAGGTGAAGGGCCTGAGGCTGAAGGAGATGCTACATCTTGGCCAAGGTCACTTAGTCAGAGCGTACCTAGGCTAAGACACAAGGACCTTCTGACCTCAGAGACCAAGTCCTTCCTGTGACAGCTGTTCTTGCCACACTATTATTGTTCCCGTTATTGTTCTAGGCCCTGGGCTTGGCCAGGCGGGGAGCCAGACATGGGAGTCTACCTCCCTCCATCTCTGTACCCTTGTCCTTTCCCAGCTTCCCATCCATCCTTCCCAATCACTCATCACTGGTCCTTCCCATAGCTAGAAATCCATAGCCCTCCCTACTCCACTTTTTCAGGGATGTTCCTGATGATGTCCAGCCTATTGCCAGCCTCCCTGGAGTGGCCAGGTAGGAGTCGTGGTGGGTGGCAGGGGCATGATGGAAGGGGAGCGTGCCATGAAGTAGAAGCACACTGAGCAGGTAGCAGATCTGGACAGGCACCATTGGAAAGAAGGATTTCTTGGAAACTAACCTGTTAGCTGATATGGGAGGCAACCTCATAAAGTGACTAGCATCCCACCATTGGGAACATCGTGCTGCTGTAGGCGGGAACTGAGCTTGAAATGAGGCTTGAGTGAAAGCCATGAAGGAATCTGCCACAGCTTAGCTCTGCTGTTTGTGACCCAGTCAGCCCACCTCCCTGGTTATGGACTGTGGGGCTTGCACCCTCCTAGTACTGCCACAGCTTGGATCTTCACATGCTAGCAAGTATGTTACCACAGAGCAACATCCCCAGCCTGCAGCTTGACTTTTAGCAGAAGCACCACTACTGAGTGGTGGAGGCTTGGGCAGGAGACCTGTTTTCTCAACATGTCTCGATTTCTCGACCTCCCCCAGGTATGGTGTGAACCAGCTAGAGGATATGCTGAGACCCCTAGTGGAAGCAGGCCTGCGCTGTGTCCTGATCTTTGGTGTCCCCAGCAGAGTCCCCAAGGTAAAAAGTGCAAGAGTTGGGGGGGTGGGGGGGCTGAGCAAGTGGGTCAGTTGGTAAAGAGCTGCTCTAGCCCGAGAATTTAAGTTTAGTCCCAAGACTGTTGAAAAGCTGAGCAGGCAGGTGCATGACCTTAATCCTAGTGCTGAGGAGGCAGGAACATGGAGTCTGCTCCAACTGGGGAGCCCCAGCTTGAGGGACAACCTGTGGCATGGTAATGCACACCTTTAATCCCAGCATGAGATTGGTGGGACAAGCAGCCTTTCTCTGAGTTCA
This sequence comes from Phyllotis vaccarum, assembly GCA_033318265.1. Classification (NCBI taxonomy): domain Eukaryota; kingdom Metazoa; phylum Chordata; class Mammalia; order Rodentia; family Cricetidae; genus Phyllotis; species Phyllotis vaccarum. The sequence goes on along the minus strand of JARWLC010000005.1, from coordinate 100,712,771 downwards.
AAGCCAAGCATGGTCTATATAGCTGGTCCTGCACCACCCAGAGCTACTTGGTGAGACCCTGTTTCCTAATTTTAAAAAATTAAAATACGGTGGAGTGTGATTGAGGAAGACGCCCAGTTTTGACCTATGGTTTCCGTGTGCATGTGCACACGCACACACACAGATAAAAGAAGGGAAAATAAAGGAAGACAGAGTGAGGTAAAGGGCCTGAGGCTGAAGACAGACACACACACAGAAAGAGACTGATAGCCACACTCACTGTGTCTTTGCTCTGCTCTGTGCAGGCTTTGGGCACCATAGTTGCATTCCTGTGTTCTTAGCCTTTGACACAGGTGAAAAAACTCATAAGTAGGTCTGTGATACCCTAACTGGGTGATTTGAGTTTTTTCTCCTGGCCTCTGCAGCACTCTGCAAATGGGGCCAGTTCGGTGCATCCTTATCCAGACTCTTCAGTGGGATGAAAAGAGAGGGCTGAGGTTGTGTTCAGTGGCAGCCACCATGCGTTCTGAAAAACATCTGTAACATATCACCTAGTCATTCCCCTGCCTCTAGGATGAACAGGGTTCTGCAGCTGACTCTGAAGACTCCCCAGCTATTGAGGCTATCCGTCTGTTGAGGAAGACTTTCCCTGACCTTCTGGTGGCCTGTGATGTCTGCTTGTGCCCCTACACCTCCCATGGTCACTGTGGTGAGCGCCTGCATACCCTGTTATCCAAGCCCAGTTTTTCCCCCAGCGCGGGCACAAGCAAGGACCCAAGGTACACTCCCATGTCCATCCATCTTGTCTCCAGGCCTCCTGAGTGAGAACGGAGCATTCCTGGCTGAGGAAAGCCGACAGCGGTTGGCAGAGGTGGCGCTGGCCTATGCCAAGGCAGGTGAGTGAACCCCCTAGTAGCAGGGACAGAGGTGGCATAATGGGCAAGAGTTCTGAAGGTCACCCTCTGTCCCTCAGGATGTCAGGTTGTCGCTCCATCCGACATGATGGATGGACGTGTTGAGGCCATCAAGACTGCCCTGCTAAAACATGGACTTGGCAACAGGGTATGAATGGAGGGCAGTGAGGGATGCGGGGATGAATGGAAGGAGAGGATCTGGGCCAGCCCTAGGAATATGGCTTAGTCAGTAAAGCATTTGCTTGCAAGTGTGAGGACCCAAGTCTGGATCTCCCATGTAAAAAGCAGGCATGGTGGTGTATGCTTGTAATCCCGGTGATGGGGAAGTGGAGCTTGCTGGCCAGCTAGCCTAACCTTGGCAAAGTTCTAGGCCAATGAGAGACACTATCTCAAAAAAAGAAGTGAATGGCACCTAAGGAATGATGCTAATTTTGTCCTCTGGGCTCCGCATGCATCCACACATGAACCCACAGACACCGTTGAGAGCAGTTCTGGATGTGGCCTTTATATTCCATCTCAGCCTCAGAGAGATTAAGGCCTAGTGTTCAGTGAGACTAGATTATAGGTCCTTTAGTTCCTGCCTGAGGACTTTTCCTTGTCCCTTCACCCCTGGGATTTGGGAAGAACTGACTCAGCCTGTCTCCATTGTCTTCTCTATAGGTCTCTGTGATGAGTTATAGTGCCAAATTTGCCTCCTGTTTCTATGGCCCTTTTCGGTGAGTGGCACCAGCCGTGGTCTATGAAATTCCCGGCCCAGTCTCCTGAGGTTGGAGCCCAGCGATATGATGTGTTTGGGTTTTTTTGTTTGTTTGTTTTGTTTTTTGCAGAGATGCAGCTCAGTCAAGCCCAGCTTTTGGAGACCGCCGCTGTTACCAGCTGCCTCCCGGAGCCCGAGGCCTGGCCCTCCGTGCAGTGGTGAGTGATCAGAACTTAAGCCCCATACCCACTTGCCCTGCCCTGTCCTGTCCTTGTCTGAGGCACTGCCCACGCTTCACCCTTATCCCTAGGCCCGGGACATTCGGGAAGGAGCTGACATGCTCATGGTGAAGCCAGGATTGCCCTACCTGGATGTGGTACGGGAAGTGAAAGACAAGGTAAGCACAGAATGTAGGGTGGGAGAGGTTGTCCCCTATAGTGGGCCCTAAGTGGAGGATCTCTAGAATCAACTTCTGAGCCAGAAACAGTGTGCCCCTAAACAGGAGCCCTCTCCCACCCCAGCTTCAGTACTGGCTTGTATCATCTGCCATGGCTCATGGGAGCCTTTAGCTAGCTCTGGCTGGATAGTTTCTGAGTGAGCAGGGCTCTCGGCAGCAGTGATTATTGAGACTGGGAAGGGAGCAAGGGAGAGTCACTGTGAACCTGTTTGCCGTTCTCCACAGCACCCAGAGTTACCCCTTGCCGTATACCAGGTGTCAGGAGAGTTTGCCATGTTATGGCATGGAGCCCAGGCTGGGGCCTTTGATCTCAGGACTGCTGTGTTGGAGGCCATGACGGCCTTCCGCAGAGCTGGTAAGCAGGGGTGGGGTCCGTGACCTGTGCTGTAGGGCGATGGGCACTCTGCCCAAGTGGGAAAGCAAAGGTCTGAGAAGCTTGAACTCTTCACCCGGAATTTCTGATTGCCAGGCACAAGTAGAAAAAGAGTATGAGGAAGCTCAGAGCAAGTGTGCCCCTGATGGTGGAGATAGGACCCCATAGAGCTTTTTGCTCATGAGAACTCGGGAAGCCTTTTTTCTCAATCTCAAGGTTCTTATCCATAGACTGGGAAAAGATACCTTGTAATAAGAGTTTTTGGCCCTGCCTAGCCCTACAGTCTGGACCTGCCCTCAGGTCCATTAATTATATCTTGATCAGTCTATGGCTCAGGCATATTGCTGGCTGGCCCTTATATCTTAACTCATTTTTATTAATTTGTTTTGCCATGTAGCCCATGGCTTATTTATTTTCTTACCTCTTGCTTCTTGAGCAGCTAGATCACGTCTCCTTGGCTCCTCCCTCCTTCCCCTTTAGCTGTGCTCAGATTTCCCGCCTGCTTCTAAGATGTTTTTTGCCATAGATTCAAATAGGTTGTTGTTTATTATTATTATTATTATTATTATTATTATTATCTAATGATAATTCACAGCATACAGAAAGACCTCTCACATCAATACCTAGTACATATTTGTCCTAAGGAGTGCCTGAGATGATATTCAGTGTATGCTCATTACCCTATAGATGGGAGGGAGCAGGTTTTATTAATGGCACACACCATCCTGGTCATCAGGGTGGGTTTAGGCTCCAGAGGCAGGAGTTTAACAGCAGATACCTGTTATCCCAATTCACCAGAAAGTTCCATAGACAGAACCAAACACACAGGGAGACAGAAAAGTCAGCCCTGACTGGATGAGAGTGATGTGGCAGGGGGAGAATGGACCTCAGCTAAGAAATGTCATCTCGGTGCTACATTGGACGTGGGGGACTCGGGCTTCTGCCCACATCAACTAATCAGGCCCCAGAACAAGAGAATGACCTGTTCAATGTTTGGAGCTGGCTATAGCCAGGTCCAGTGACACTAGGCTGAGCCTCTCAGTGGTGGTCCTTCCCTGCCTAGCCCTCATCTCCCAAGAGTGCTGGGAGCTGATGTCACATCCCTCTCATTTTTGTTTCCCGTACAGGTGCCGACGTTATCATCACCTACTTTGCACCCCAGCTGTTGAAGTGGCTAAGGGAAGACTGACAGGGGAGTGTGTAGGACTTGACCGTAGCAAAGCTTCCTTGGGCCTTGAGAAGTGAAAACCAAAGTAAATGCTGCTGTTAGAAGTGTGCCCTTGCCCTCTTCCCGCCCATGCTGCTGGCAGGGTGCGCACCATGGGTGCTTTCTGCCAACATGATAAACTCCCCTCTCTCACAGCTGCATCTTCAGGTCCTCCTCGTTCCCCACCCTGCCTGAGCCCAGAGACCCGCCTCCCTGCTCTTCTGAGGTGTGGCTTCAACTTGGCAGGAGCCAAGAGCCCTAGTCACAGGCTTGGGGCTTTGGGACAAGAGGAGAGTAGTTAGATCTTGAACCCCAGAGAAGACTTACTCATTAATGAGGATCAAAACCCAGAAGCAGCAGGAATTCCTGGCTGCAAGAGATGTCAGCCAGCATTAAAAAGTCTGTATACACAAAGACAGTTCCTGAGAACCTCTGCCCAGGGCAGTTCGGACACAGCAGAAAACCCAGCAGCTTATCTCTTAGAATTTGTACAGAGAAAAGGGAGTTAGATAAGACATAACAAAGCCATTGAAGTGATACATGCTTAGAAGGAAAGGTCCAAGACAGAGAAGCTGCCCCTGAGTTGAGACCTCAGAGGGACAAATAAGGGTGTCTGGATTGCTGAATCTGCCCAGCTGGTTTCAGTTCATTCATCCGGCATTACTGCCACTAGGGAAAGTTAGGGCCAGTCTGAAGCTCACCTGACTTCAGAGTCCCTACTCTAGCAACAGAGCAAGTTCAGATCAGACTCAAAAGTGATTTCATTTATTTTCAAATATAGAACTAATTCGCTATGAACTGATAGCTCCTGCGGTCATACTGATCCCAACTCTTGGCAGTTTTCATTTAGAGCTTACACAGACTCACCTTAAGAATAGATCTTTCTGGAAGGTAGCTTCCAACATCAGATCTTAGAGTCCCCAAATTATTTTCTGGGAGCCTGAGCCTAGCTAGATCTATCACCTAGACCCCAGATCACTAATTTGAGACATGCCATCATTGGGCCAGTGATATACCAGACTAGAAATGAACTGCCTTAGCTTCCAGACTTGTTCATTGCCTCTGAGCTCGTATGTGTTAGGGATGGCTTTCCTAAGACATCCCAGAGCTGTCATCACCAAATGGTACAGAACCAGAGGGTGTGCTACCCTGAAGGTACAGCAGTCCAAGGGATGTAAACAGATGTATCCAGGTGCTTATGGTAGACACTGAGAAGACACAATGGCAGATATGAAAGTCAAAGATCAGAAAACAGTTTCCTGAAGGACCAATGTTTCGGTGAGCAATTGAACTGAGACATAATTAGGCAAGAGTGTTACAGGGTAAGAACTATTGTGCAAAGTTTCTGGGCTGGTGTGGCTGGCACACCAGCAAAGATACAAGAACAGGTGGCTTGAAGAGTGGAGTTTCAGGCCAAACCATACAGGGGCTCCCATGCCACATTTCCTTAACTAATTCTAAAATCAAAAGGCATTTCAAGGATGTCGGCGTAGTGACCATATTGTATATTGTCTTAGTAACACCATGGCATGATGCAGATGAGATATTTGAGTTATGTGGGTTATAGTGACTAGGGATTCAAAAGGAGATGTATTTAGGATATAATTAGGTAAATTAGACATGAACTTGCTTGTCTGGGTGTCAGGTGGACCATTTAGCAGAGGAAACAGGTTAAAGGTAAGTTTTGCTTAGGGTCCTTGGCAATGAGGAAGGTCTGTCTAGAGATGTGATGGCATTCTCCCAGCGCTACTTAATTTGTGGTAGGACTGGGTTAGGCAGACCAAACCACAAAGCACCATTCTGACCCAACTCCAGAACCTCTGCCTTTAGCCACTTCATGACCCACCCCCACACATACATACTCCCAGTAAGCAGCAATGAAAATATGGTTGGATCCTCTGTGTGACCAACTGTGCCATTGTGGGAAGGCCCAGAAGCCATTTTCCTTCTTGTCAGTCTAGGTGGTGGCCTCTGGAGTCACATCTTCACAGAGCAGTCACAGGTAGACATGGCTTATACCTAGAGGTTGGAACAGAATTGCCAAGACTTTGAGACGCACCTGAACTTCAGGCTAAGATCATTTTTTAAAAAGCAGGAAGGGATGGGGAAGCATCTGGAAAGGTTGAGTTTGGCCTGTGGGTCTGTACCCCATCCCTAGATAGAAAATCAGACTCTGACAATCTGGCAAGGCATATTTATCAACCCTCCAGACATTGCTGGATGCTGGGTATCCAGAAGCCTCAATGGGTAAGACTTGGTCTCTCATTCTCTCAAATGTGCCAGTTCAGACTGTGTTTGTCCCTTTGGCAGGCATTTTAATCAGCCTCTTAACTCCTTGGAATGGAGAACAGTTTTCCAGCTCCATGTCCCATGTGGAATGCCAGGCCCACACAGGAAGCACCTGTGTGATGGGCCTGATTCTGGGTGCTCTTGCTTGCAGGGGCTAAAGCCCAATTAAATAGAAGTAGCTCAACTGGTTTTCATGCCAGTATCTTGATAAGGTCAAAGACTTGTCTCTTGGCCTTGGCCTTGTGTAGACTTTATTTCAAGATAAGCCTTCCCAGTAAGCACGATCCCCATAACCACTGAAATGACCCCTAAGATTTGTAATCCCAGAAAAAGACCCATTCTGTCTCATGCCTGTCATAAGAGATCTGTTTTTGCTCTGCTTGGGTTGTATGCCCACCATTTGTCTCACTGCGAACTTGGAGATGGGTGACACGGTCGAGCTGTCCCATTACATAAAAGGCTGATAAGGCCTTGGCTCTTGTACCAGTGGTCCTCTGTCTGAAATGCTTTTTGCCTAAATCTGGGTGCCTCTCCTTTTGTTCTGAGCTGAGCTGACCTGTCACTTCCTCAAACCTGACCCAACAATCTCTCTAAACACCCTCTGTATTTGGATTAGTGAATGTAACAAATGCCAAAACAACCGTTTTAAGGATTTACTTATTGGAGATGGTGAGATGACTCGACAGGTCTAAATGCTTGCCTTGCAAGCCTGACCTGAATTCAGTCCCTAAACCCACTGTGAAAAGAGAATTAACTTCCAAAACATGTCTTCTGATCATGTGGTGTGTGTGTGAGAGAGAGAGAGTATGTGTGTGTGTGAGAGGTTTATATATTTTAAAACCAGCAACTTGGGACTGGTTTGTCTATGCAGGTAGGGGGATAGATCTTAGCTCCTGTCTTGTTCTCATAATCAAAGATAAACAAGCATGGTAGCACAGTCTTAAAATACCAGCACAGGACAGCTAAGGCATGGGGATCATGAATTCAGAGCCATTCTATAGCAGCAACTCACGTTACATGCATGGGCATCAATGGGGTCAGTTGAGATGAGTTCACATTGCTTGACATTGAAAGGTAGATGCTGGGCTGGAGAGAGGACCCAGAGGTTAAGAGCACAGGTTGGGTTCAATTCTCCGCACCCACATGGTGGCTCACAAACCACCTGTAATGAGAGCTGGTGCCTTCTGTTCTATTGTGGAGCACACATGCAGATAGACCATGGCATAATAAATAAATCTTTTTTATTTAAAGGTGGGTGAGTGTTGAGAATGAGGAACATGAGAACTTGGTACTACTACAGCCATTTTAGAAAACTAGCTCTGTCTACTGAAATGAAACACTTCATGATGCAATCCTGCTCATCATAGTGTAACTCTGAGATGCGTTTAGGAGGTTCACATGTGCCTGCTGACCTCTACTTAGATGGGAGGATCAAAAGCGGAGGTCTGTTGGTTTGGTTTTTGGCCCTTTTGGAGTTCCACCAACCAGCTCCCTAATAAATCACACACAGACTTATATAAATCCTGGCCTTAGCTTCTGTTAGTTTTTTTGGTCCCCCCCCCCCTCCCCGCTTTCCTTAACTTAAATTATCCCTCCCACCTTCTGCCTCTGGCCCTTTGCTTGCAACTGTAATCTGACTTCACTCTTCCCCATCTCCATGGCTATGTAGCTGGATGGCTGGGCCTGGACTCCTCCTCTGGCCACTTCTCTTTCCTTCCAGATCCTCCTATTTATACTCCGCCTGCCAGCCCCACCTAGTTCTCTCTCCTGCCTTGGTCTCCGCATTTCAGCTCTTTATTAGACCATCAGGTGTTTTAGGCAAGTAACACAGCTTCAGTGAGTTAAACACATGCAGCATAAACACGCAACATATCTTTAAAATAATATTCTACAACAGAGGGTGGAGACCAGCCCAAGAGAAAACTGGTCATAACACACTCTAATATGTGTGATCATCCCAAACTGGAACTAAGCCAAATGTCCATGAGCCGTGAAATGTGCTCCATTCAGATTATGGAGCAGTTCTAAAAACTAACGACAGACAGCCACACAGGATGATGTGGATTAGGAAAATTTAGAAGCAAAGGAAGACATAAGAACATACTTGCTGTATTCATTTACACAGCTCACAAGTGAAATTACAATTAAAAACTGGAAGACTGGTATACATAAATGGTACGGTACTCTCTGGTTCAATTCCAGCACCACAGACACACAAAGAATTGTGGTGGCTTAGGCTTGTATCTCAGCATTTAAGAGGTTGAGGCAGGAGGATTTCTGTGGTTGAAATAGGACAAGCACTGAGTGAGAGGAGCAAAGAAGGAGATAGAGATGGATATCTGATAGAGGAAGCCAGTGTGGGGTTGGAGGAGACTGGGTGCTGGGGAAACCTCCAAGAACTCGCAGGGTGTCCCTGGCCAAGTCTCTGGACAATAGTGGAGGGGGTGCCTGAGCAGGACTTCCCTATGGTCAGGTGGGTGACCACCCTGGGTGGAATCACAGAACCTATATTCAATGGGGAACAGAGGTGGAGGCAGAGACCCATAGTTGTGTGCTGGGCAGAGCTCCTGGTCCAGCTGGGAGCAGGGGAGGGGTGTCTGTGTGAACGAGGAGATGAGGGCTGTGAGGAGAGTTTCTGCAGTGATAGCTAGTTGGAGCTCTGGGGGGCTCACTGAATTAGGAGTGGCCACCAGAGATCCATCGGGAAAGGGAGCTGGGCCTACCAAAGGTAGGCAACTGTCAACTGGTCTGAGCAGTGTGTGGAGCTTCAGGGAGTATGATCAGACTGTTCCTGTACATGGGCTGGTATCTCGGGGGCCCGTTCCCTGCAGAGGAACACCTAACCTATCCTTGACTTTGGGATGAGTGGATCAGACTTGACTGGAGTGGACGTGTTGTGCTTGGCTGACCCACCTTGGGACTTCTTGCCCTTTGCGGGGGGGGGGGGGGGGGAATGGGTGCATGTGGAGGGGTGAAACTGAAGGCTGACTGGGAGGGGTTGAGAGGAGGGAAGGGAGGGGAAGCAGGGGAATACATAGATAAAAATGACATTTTTTTTTTAAGAAAATATCTGTAGTGCATTAAAAAGAATAGGGCAAGCACATAGTTCCGAGCTACAATGTGAGATTATATTTCAAAAAGAGGTAAGGTGGAAGTTTTTTGCTACCATTTGGGGGATAAGTATCTGAAAACACATGCTCCAGGCATCTAGATGGGAGGAGGGGCCTGGGTAGCAGCTGAAACGGTATTATTATATGAATTAATGAAAACCCAGTGCCAGGATATTGGAAAGCTGAAATGTCAGAGAGATAAACCACAGCCAGTTCTCACCCAGTCAACTCCTGTCGCAGTGAGCAGAGTAGAATCCTCTGGCCTCTCTCTTTGAATCCACCAACTGCCAGACTCTATGTCCTCAGCTTGGTCTAACTGACCCTCATGGCTTGGCTCTGTGGTTGATTCTCTGATATTTCAGGCTATTTTTATTAAATATACCACTACATATCCCTTTTTGTATCAAAAAATTTTTAAAGATCATAATATAAGAAAAACTGTATACAGTAGATACAATAATTATCTACAATATATACAAGCAATAACTGCATCAGTAATGTCCAGTCCAGGAACAATTTGACAAATTCGAAGAAAAAATCCATTATTGATCCTATTTTGGTGAGTTTAAAGGACAGTACCTAATTCACTTTCTAATTTGTATTACTAACTGAAAACTATCTTTTCATGTTTCTCAAATTTAAACACTTTAACCTCTTAATTTATTTTCTAAAACTATCACTAGAAAACTATAACTACCTCATCTTCAACTCTCTCAGAGATCCAAGAAGGAAATATTAACTAGGTAAACAGAAAGTGCAAACAAGTGACTTCCAAAAAAAAATGTGAAAAATGAAACAACTGGCTGCCTGGACAGTAACCCAAAATTCTTCCACAACATTGATGCATCCATCTTCAGTCAAAGGCCTAGCATATCTGACAGACTTTTCAGTGAAACAGGATATTCTTAAAAGAACTTCCTACCTTGTCCTGGCAGGGTTTAACAGTTCTTTTGTGTGTGTGTCTTGCTTCTCCATTTTGGACATCATACTCTCAGCAGTTGAAGTAAGAGCACTTTCTTGCCCTGTGGCTAACTTTGCCACAAAGAAAGCCAACTCCATATGGAGTTTATTCAATGCCTTCAATAATCTGAAGTAGATTGGTTCTGCCATGAGCAGGTGTCTCATTGTCATAAAAATAAAAAGAACCTAAGTCATAAAATATCTTAAATGCCATATTCTGTAGATCTCTGTAGTGCTTGAAGAATACTTGTCTATATAAAATATATCTCGGTTTGACTTAGAAAATATACCTAATATGACTATTAACTACAAACTTGCATTTCTTCATATCCTAATTAGTTGGTAATAATAATTTTCAAGGACTAGTAGTTTGTATTACATTGTTAAATAAACTGTATAGGTACAATATTTTTGTACCTATACAAGCATAGACATATATATACAGTAACAAAATTAATCTCAACTTTTTACCAATATACACTTTGTATACAATATACAAAAATCCAATCCAATGAAAATTATTTAAATCTAGTAATAGCTTTTTAAAAGTAGATTAAATAATCTACCCTTATATCCTGTCATATCAATACTCCCCTTTCTCAGAGTAGATTCAATAATCTACCCTTTTAACCCATCACATCTGTTTTCACGTTTTTCTTTTTTTATAACAAGACCCCTAAATCTAATCTCCCTCATTCAACTTTTTTCATAAACATAACCAATAACAACTTGTAATCAATGACCCTAAACAATGACAATCATCCATAATTCATTGAAGGCAAAAGACACTCACCCCACCTCTTGGGAATGTGGGTGCCGTGTTCTTAAATTTACTTCCTGCTGTCTGGGAGCAACAGCATCTTTAGGGGACCCTGAAAAGAAAAATTTTGTTAATTGTCAAGTCCTACAAAAACTAGCTGTATCTTTTGTTGTCCACTCTCTGCATAATGGGAAAGTATAGGGTTTGTCTCAAGTCCTGATTAGTCTGTGAGGTGGGTTCATCTCAGTGAGCCTTCTTAAAATTGTCCTGAGCAGTTTGTAGTCCAAATCCGATTTCTGGTTGGTATTTGTCAGCCTAGTGGCTTTGTCATAGTCTATGTGAAATCATCGCTGTGGGGCCCCATTTTCCTTTGAAGACTTCAAAGGTTGAAGTTAGGTATCATCGTGGTTCACTGAAGAAAATTGATAAGATACTCAAACCCAAACAATATACAGGAAACTAGATAAAGCCTTTTTTTCTATAATTAATTAGTAATCTATATGATCATTAATATCAAGACAAAAGTTTTAAATATATATTTTTTTATATAAAATTTATACATTAAGAAAAAACTTTTAATAGCCAAAATAAAACCAAAGGATCATGAGATTAGTAGTAGTAGAATAGTCCTTAATTCAGTTATTCTTCTGTCTCATAGCAGGTGGCTCTCCTGATATGATACAGAGATTTTTAATTTTACTTTAATGAGCATGCTTGGGTTTAGAGGAGAGAGCTACACTCCAGCTTCAAAGTCAGATTTAATTTATAAGTGAACTGGGACTTCAACTTTTCTTAGAAATAAAGAAATATAGATATTAAGCTTTGAGATTTTATCCTATAGAATATATCGGTACCAATAGGTCCAATATTCCTTTGCTTGTAAATTTTTCTGGATAGCCCTCCTTTCTGCTTTAGATGTCTAGATGTCCAAGGTCCTTTGACTTCTTAAAGATGGATAGTTCTAGTTTTCTGTAAAAACAAAAACCAAAACCCTGCTCCAACCCTTGCTTGGTGAGTTTTTCTTACAATTTATAGAATTGTCACATGAGTGGATGAGCCATCATTTCTCCTCATGAAAAAGTTTCTCTGGTTTGAATCCAGTCTTTATTAATTCTGATGGAATCCATAGTTTTTCTTCACTTGTGGAAACAAAAGCAAAACCCGTTACGCAACAGAGCACATATCCTGGTCATTCTGAGGTCAACACATCTTTGAAGTAGGCAGGCTGGTTTAGCCTTAGTCATCTTTTCCTATAGTCCAATGCCTTCCCACAGCTGTTGTTTCTTTCTCATTAGAACTGAGAACATTCAAAGTTAATAAAGCATTATGTACTCTATCTCTGGGGGTCTTTGTTACTCCTTGCAATTTATTTAGAATATACTTTAGAGTCTGATTTGGTCTATGACCTCTTGCCCTGTAGGATTATGTGGTATACACATAACACTTTATATTATACTAAGCAAAATATTGTTTCATTTTACTAGAGACATATGCTGGAGCATTGTTCAGTCTTAATTTGTACAGGTATTCCCATGATGGGCATAGCTTCTGGCAAATGTGTGATTACAGAATCAGCCTTTTCTGAACTCAAAGCAGTTGCCCATTGAAATCCTGAAAATGTATCTATTGTATGATGGACATATCTTAATTTCCCAAATTCTGTAAAATGAAATACATCCATCTGCCAGATTTCATTTCTACGTATACCTTTAGGATTACTTCCTGCTGACAATGGAGTTTGGTTATAGAAAGAACAGATGGGACAATTACTTTTTACAATTTCTTTGGTTTGTTGTCAAATGATAGAGAAATTTTTTTTTAATTCTTTGCTATTGATGTGATTATTTTTTAAATGAAACTCTGAGGCCCCTAGCATGTTTCCTGTTAATAATTTATCAATTTCATCATTACCTTATGCTAGAAGGCCTGGCAGACCTATGGGATTGGATGTGTGCTATATAAAAAAGATGATTCTTATTCCTGATTATTTCTTGTAACAGAATAATGACATTAGTTCTGATTCTTCAGAAATAAAGTCAGCAGTTTCTATGTGTAAAACAACTCTGCATACTGAGAATCAGTAACTATGTCAAGAGGTTATGTAAACTCCATTAATACCATCATAATAGCATATAATTTTGACTTTTAAACAGAATTATAAGACTTTGATCCATTTCACTTATATTTTATGATTTGTAAACTTCCTTTCCTGATGCAAATAAATCGTAGGGACTCCAGAAATTGGTGTTTCCAATACAACTTGAGGAAGAATACACTTAGTTTTCTTTATATACTGAATCATTTTGCTTTGGGGATATCTATTGTTAATCTCTCCCCCAAAATTACTGCAAGCTCTTTGCCAAGGTTCACTTTCTGCCCATAATTGGTCAATTTCTTCATTAGTTGAAGGTATGATTTCTGCTTGGTCCATTCCTGTCAATTGATGAAGTCTTAATTTTCCTTTAAAAAGCAAATCAGAAATCTTTTTCACATATGTCTTTAATCTTAGTATATGTGGTAGAAATATTCATTCCAATATAACATTTTCCATTTGCATTAAAACTCCTGCAGGAGAATAGTTGGAGGGTAAAATAACCAAAATGCAATTAAGTTTTGGATCCACGTGATTTACATGTACATCCTGTAATTTCTTTTCCACCAAAGCCTATTTTCTTTCAGCTTCAGCTGATAATTCTCTTGGACTGTTTAAGTCCTTATCACCATCTAAGGTTTTGAACAAATTATCTAGTTCATGGATTTTTTTTATCCCAATAATGGGCCATATGTAAAAAATGTCTCCTGGCAATCTTTTGGAAATTATTAAGAGATTGCAATCTATCTCTCCTGATTTACACCTTTTGGGGTCTAATTTTTTTTACCTATTTTATATGCTAAATAATTAATAGAATCTCCTGTTTGTATTTTTTCAGGAGCAATTTGTAATTCCCAAGAAGACAATTTTTTTCACTTCTTCAGACATTCTTTCTAATGAATCTATATTTGAGCCAGCTAATAAGATTTCATTCATGTAATAGTAAATAACAGATTGTGAGAGTTTCTTACAAATCACTTCTAGTGGCTGATATACAAAATACAGGCAAAGGGTGAGGCTATTTAACATTCCATGAGGGAGAACCCTCCATTGATATCTCTTTACAGGCTGAGAATTCTTAGTGGGCACTGTTAAGGCAAATTTTTCTTTGTCTTGTTCTTGTGGAAGTATAGTAAAGAAAGTCTTTTTTAAGCCAGTAACTATAATAGCCCAGTCTTTAGGTAACAGAGAAGGCAAAGGAATCCCAGATTGTAGAGAGCCTATTGGCTGAATCACCTTGTTTACCGCCCTTAAGTCTGTTACCATTCTCCACTTTCCACTCTCCACTTGGAGAATTCCAAGGGCTGGTTGATTTTTTAATATGCTGAGCATTTAACTGCTCCTGTACTAGCTATGCTAAATAAAGCCTGACAAATTCTCTTTCATTAAAGGCCATTGCTGAACCAATATAGGCTCATCTATTAACTATTTTAAAGGTAGTCCTCTTGGTGCCTTTGAAAGATCAGCAGCCATTGTACCTTGTTTTCATACAACCTGAATGGTTGGTGACTATTTCTCATAATACCTTCTAATATTTTTCCCAGAAACATATGATAGTTTGTGGTTCGTTTCTGAGATTGGATGAATGTTAATCTGAGTTGTTGTAATTAATCTCATCCCCATAAATGCATAACATTGTTGGTCACATATGGCTTTAATTTTCCTCTCTTTCCTTTTGACCCTATACATTCGAGCCATCTTGTACTCTGTTTTACCTGGGCTAACATTCCAACTCCCTATAGCTCAGTTGGTAGAGAATGAGACTTTTGATCTTGAGGTCATGGGTTAGTGCCCTTTGCTGAACACCAAATATTGTATGAATTAATGAAAACCCAGTGCCAGGATATTGGAAAGCTGAAATGTCAGAGAGATAAACCACAGCCAGTTCTCACCCAGTCAACTCCTCTGTCGCAGTGAGCAGAGTAGAATCCTCTGGCCTCTCTCTTTGAATCCACCAACTGCCAGACTCTCTGTCCTCAGCTTGGTCTAACTGACCCTCATGGCTTGGCTCTGTGGTTGACTCTCTGATATTTCAGGCTATTTTTGCTAAATATACCACCACAGGGTATACTAACTCACAATTCAAAAAAGTACTCTATAGTGTCCTGGAAGTTGTTGTGTAGATCAAGCTGGCCTCAAACTCATAGATTTTGAGTTTCGGGCCTGCCCTCTTCCTTTGAGAACTAGGATTAAAGGTGAGCTACCACACCTATCATGTACATTTTTACTGTGTTTTAACTGAAAAATTTAAAAAGTAAATGAAAAAAGCAGTAAGAATGTGTACCTGGCAGGTTATGCCTGGGTTACCTTGGTGTCTTCAATAGGAGACTGTCAGGAGGGGAAATGTTTCATCTAAGATATTGCAGTATTTAGTTATTTAGTTAGTATTAATAGTTAGTATTTAATGAAAACCCAGGGCCAGATATTGGGGGAAAGCTGGAATATCAGAAAGAGGAAACAGACCACATTCAATCCTCACCTAGACAACTTCTCAGTCTAAATGCTATTTTCAAGAGTCCTCAGCCTGACTGGTTGCTTCTACAGAATACCTCAGTGTCTTCCTACACCTGCCTTTAATATCTTCCCTGCCCATTTGTTTCACTTTTGTGTTCAACTCTGCATCATAATCCTAGAGTTATAGGTATGAGATACTACTGCTTAGCTGTTAGACCTTGATCTCAAAGAAATACAGAAAGATCCCTGTCTCTTGAGTGATGGAATTAAAGACGAGTTACCACTCTCTGACCTTCATGGCTTGGCTGTGGATTACTTTGTTCCCTGATATTCCAGGCTGATTTTATTAAATATACAATATATCACCACAGTAAGAAACTTGATTTCCCAAAGAGAAAGCATCACAAGTTCGTACCCACATAGTAAATGAGCCAGGAAGCATAGCATGGACTAAGGGGGAAAGTGTTGGGATTTTTGTAATTAGTTATGAGATGGAAACATGTCCATTAAATCGTATCCGTGTGCTCTTTGTCAGTTTGAAGGGATCCTGCTCCATAGCCAAGGCCAGCTTGACTCTTGGAGTAATCTTTTGCCTTGGCTTCCTAATTGGGCTTGAAGGTGTATACTACCTGGCCAAGTATACCTCTCTTGGAACTTGCAATCCAAAAGAAGCTAGATCCAGAATATCAGAGACCACAACAATCTTTCCTGTGACATCCCAGGCTTAGTATTTTTATTATTTTGTTATTATTAATTGTATTTGCTACTGGTGACCTAGCAGATTCTAGAGGCCCAACAGTTAAGTCAAGGTCATGACCCCAGGTGAGCAGATACACACTGACATTCTCTGGACAAGTGCTGTGTGGTATATAAACCTGAACAAAATTCTTAAATGCCAGCAGTCTGTTTCCTCATTTAAAAAAAATAAATAAATCTTCAAAGGTTTCCTATGTGGTCTGTTTGGATACTAATCATCCATCACAATGCCATCTACATATAGAGAGACGTACAGAATGACAGGACACATTATCGTGGAAATCCACTTAAAGCTAGCCTGGATTCTGTTGGAAGTTACTTTGTTTTGTCCCAGGGTGGCACAGTTGTGATCAAAAACTAAAGGGTTAGGTTCAACATGACCCTGAAAAGAGTCACAGTCAGGAATTTTGGATTCTGTGAAAAACAGGTGGGCCTCTGAATTCCTGGTTACCCTTCCTTCCTCCCTGCATTTCTGAGAATCAAGCTTGGGACACAAAATCAGCCTGGTGGGTGAGCCCCCTGGTCCATGCTTTGCACTTTGTTTTCTGAGGCCCAGTAAGATTGATTTGAGTCCATCCAAAGTCCACAGAGCAGCCAGGAGATAACATGTTTTAAAAGGGTGTTGGTGGGAGAGAGAAGCAAAGAGCAGTAAGAAGTGCTCCTGTAAGCCGCCCACCCCCCCCCACCTTCCTCCCCTTGGCTGCACTTAAGGCCCTTTTCAAGGTGTTTACTTGGCTTTTGCCTGTCCCTTCCGTTCTGTTGGCCTGAAACTGCCCTTTTCCTACTGTAGTACCCTTGGGGAAGATGAGGGGGTCAGGCAGGCTCTGCACACAGGTGCTCACTTAGCACATGGCAAATCAGAAAGGTCGAGGGTGCAGCTTTGCTTGTTTACTTTGGACAGAATTTTTTGAAGATAAACGTGTATTTCGGTTATAAAAACAAGATGCTTTTTTTCCTATGTAAGACGAGTTTTTAAAAGTATCTAGCTAGGGTAGACAAACACGGTGGTGATGTGCTTATAATCCTGCTGAGGCAGGAAGATGTTCATGGCCAGCTTGACCTGCTTAGTGGAACCCTATATTAAAACGTCTAGGTTACTGCAGAGCACTCTACGTACCTCAACAACTTGAGTGTGTGTGACAAACAATTCCCTTCTAGGATAGATTGGGGTCTCTCAGAACAGAGGGACAGCGTCTTGCTGGGGTCCTTACTGTACTAGGGTCAAGCCCCAAATCCCCCCATCCCCAAATAAGTCTAGGTATTTCCCCCCGGGTGTTCCCATCCCAGGGACGTAGAAAGCAGGGTCTCGGGGACGTGGAGGTGGGGTAGAGATGAGAAGCAGAATCACCAGAGTTTTGAAAGTAATAGGGGAGTTGGGGAGGAGCAAGGGGAGAGGAGCTGAGATAGTGACCTTGAGAAGTCCGGTGGCGGCGGCAGGACTTGGGACAGGGATCAAGGAAGGGCTATCGAAGGGACAAAGGGGCGGGAGACCAGCACGAGGGAGGAGCTCGGTGACGTCTAGAGCAGGGCGGGGCGAAAGGTAATGTCAAGTCCGAGGGTCGCGAGCTTCTGCTCGTCCACGTGGAGCCGGTGGAGCAGCGGCTTCCTGTCTGGCCGCTTTCCCCGAGTCAGGTGGGTGCGGGGTCCCGGGGGTGAGGGGCGCTGAGTCGTGGGAGCACCGTGCAGCGAGCGGGGGAGGGACGCTGGAGCCCGGGTCACGCTCTCAGGGAGTGGTCAGGCCTGCAGCCGAAGCCCTCCGACCGGACTACACCTTTTGTCCTGGGTGAGCCAGAGATGTCCGGAGGTCTTCCGGATACATTGCGGTTCCTGGCTGGGCTTCGGCCTACCCACTAGAGCAGTAAGAGCCCCTGTAAAGTTGTCTCCCTATTTCCAGCTGACTTAAATCTTCGTCACATTTCTCAAAGCGCCCCCACCTCTAACCCCTCACCTCTGTCAGCACCTGTCTGGCTGCTTTCTGAGTGACACCCCCCCCCCCCCAAATATTCAAAGGGACAGCTTTGTCTGCAATTAGTTCTGTCTAGGGGTAGAAGCCTGCAATCGGTCTCTGACTCCAGGTAGAGAAGAGGCTTCTGGGCATTGGGTCAGTCGCCTTGCTGGGCTGACCTCCCTGGCAGTTGTTATTACTAACTCCAGAAAGGATGATGATGCTTCAGCTCAGAGCCAGGTAGGAACAGGCTGTCTTCTATCCCATCCTGTACAGGTTCAGCCTAATTCAGTTTTGAAGAAATATAGGTAAACAAAGTCCGCTGGAAGAGAACCCTGGCCAGAGTATGGACATTGGGTTCTAATCCAGGTTGTGTTTGCAGGTTCACTGTGCCCTTAGACAAGTAACTGCCCCTCTCTGGCTCCCCTCAAAGTCATACTGTTGGTCAGTCTCCAGGGACCTCCTCTCTTTTGACATTTCTAGTAGGGTTTGTGTGTGTGTGTGTGTGTGTGTGTGTGAGAGAGAGAGAGAGAGAGAGAGAGAGAGAGAGATGAAGTTGAAGATTTTATTGATGATATTTTAATATAGGTGTGGTGATATGCTGTGTATTTAATAAAAATAATCTGAAATATCAGAGGACAGAGCCAAATCACAAAGGTCAGAGAGTGATTTAATCCACACCTTTAATCCCATCTCTCAGGAGGCAGAAGTCCTCTGGAGCTCAGTGAGCTCAAGGCCTAACAGCCCAGGGGGTGATGGCACACACATCCTAGCTCCAGGAAAGGTGAACTAGGAAGTTAGATGGTTGGGTGGAGACAGAGGAGGGAGTTCAGCTCCACCTGCCACTTCCCCTTTCTGCCTGAGGAGTTGGCTGGGTGAGAAGTGGCTGTGATTTGTTCTCCATCTCTCTGATCTTTCAACTTTTCCCCAATATCTGGCTCCGGGTTTTTATTATAATACCAAATAAAATTCATGTAATATATAGGCTAGGTGGGTTAGGAAAAAGCTGGGCATACTCAAGTGTGGATATGGGTTTCTCAAAAAATAGGGTACATTTACTAATAACTTTAACAGTGTAATGGGCTGAGAGATGGCTCAGAGGCTAAGAGCCCTGCTGCTCTTTCAGAGGGCCTGGGTTCATCAGTTCCCAGCACCCACGTAGCAGCTCACAACTGTCTATAACTCCTGTTCCGGGAGATTTGACACCTGACTCCACAGGTATCAAAAATGACTGATGTGCATTTACAGGAAGGCAAAATACAACAGGCAGATAATAGCAATCATAACTGCTTCCTGACTTTGACCTACAAGGTTGTGGACCTGAGCTCAGCTCCACTCAGAGTGCTAGATCTTGCCCAGCCTCAAGGCAGTATTCTCTCTCTCTCTCTCTCTCTCTCTCTCTCTCTCTCTCTCTCTCTCTCTCTCTCTCTCTCTCTCTCTCTCTGCATGCTTTCTTGAGTCTCCATCCAGAACTTCACCTGTTAAAAAATTCCCTCAGTTCAAAGACTAAGGTGGATTCTGGACTTATAGCCTCATGCCACATAATTGACTGCATTATGCTTGTTTTGTGGTTTTTTTGTCAACAAAGAAACCCTTACTATTTAATACCTAAAAATGCCACAGGGGCTAGAAATCTGTCTTCTTCCTCAACATTGGGCTCATAAGATGCCTCGAAATTTGGTTTGAAATAAATGCATAAATAATTTCATTTAGTCCAAAAATCTTCATTGATTTTTTGAGACAGGTTCAGCCCAGGCTGGACTCAGGCTTGCTATATAGCCAAAGATGACTTTGAACTGTTTTCTCCTGCCTCCTACTTCCAGTCATTGGGATTTATGAGAGTGTGCCACTATGCCTAGATTACTAAGCACTGGGATCAAACCTAGGCTTTGTGTATGCTAGGCAAACACCCTACCAGCTGAGCCCAACTCTAGCTCTAGCCCCAGGATACTGTGAGGTGGGTGCCCTCATGTTTCTCTCCCACATGAGATTCACATGTATCCAGAGAGTAACTCCTCAGGTCATGAGCTTGGTACATGAAAATGTGGACCCATTCTCTTGCCATCTGGGCCTCAAAGTCCATCTTACCTGCTGATATTCATTCCAGGATCTTGTGCTGAAAGACATTTCCAAAGTGCCTCGTGTCAGCCTACAACTCTGACCTACGCAGCCTGGAAAGAAGTCACTGTTAGCTTGTGGAGGGGTGACCAGTATTTCCTTTGGTCTTGGCACCTACAGTGAACTTGGTCTCCATGGCACACCGGCTGCAGATGCGTCTGCTGACATGGGATGTAAAGGATACCCTGATCAAGCTCCGCCGTCCTGTTGGGGAGGAATATGCTAGCAAGGCCCGGGCCCATGGGCTGGTGGTGGAAGCCACAGCCCTGGAACAAGCCTTCAGGCAAGCATACAGGGTTCAGAGCCACAGCTTTCCCAACTATGGTCTGAGCTGTGGCCTTACCTCCCAACGATGGTGGATAGACATGGTCCTACACACCTTCCGCCTAGCAGGGATCTCAGATGCCCAGGTCATTGCGCCCATTGCTGATCAGCTATATGAAGACTTCAGCAGCCCCTCCACCTGGCAAGTGTTGGAGGGAGCTGAGACTACTTTGAAGGGGTGCCGTAAGCGTGGGCTGAGGCTGGCTGTGATCTCCAATTTTGACAGGCGACTAGAGGATATCCTGACAGGCCTTGGCCTGCGAGAACATTTTGATTTTGTTTTGACCTCTGAGGCTGTAGGCTGTCCTAAACCAGACCCACGAATTTTCCAAGAGGCCTTGCAACTTGCTTCTGTAGAACCTGAAGTAGCAGCTCATGTTGGGGATAGTTACCTCTGTGATTACCAGGGGGCTCGGGCTGTGGGCATGCACAGCTTCCTGGTGGTAAGCCCAGAGACTTTGGACTCTTCAATCAGAAATTCTGTACCTAAAGAACATATTCTACCCTCCCTGTCCCATCTCCTGCCTGCCCTCAATCTTCTGGAGGCCTCAAGCCCTATGTCATGAGTCTGATGAGGGAAGTAGATAGGACCAAATAAACATTGGAAACACGGGGTTCCTTCTTTCCTCTTCTGCAGAGGGAGGGGTCTTGGCCTGCCCTCTGTAGCCTCCATAAACTAATCTAGTCATAGAACAGCAAGGGCTTGGCAGTGACCTAGCCTTTGAGCTCAGTCATCAATCATACCTGTGTCCCTTTTTATTTATTATTATTATGTGGGGTATGGGGAGGCAAAGGACAATTTTATCCTTCCATCTTTACATGGATTCTGGGGATAAAGTCTGAGTAGTATCTGGACAGTTAGAGAGAAGAAGGGGTGTGCCTGCACCAGCCTCATGAACTCTGAGCTGAACACGGCTACATCTGAGTTGGTCAGAGTATCATGACATGGGATGGGGCCTTTGGGTACTAGTGTGAGAGGATGACTTTGACCTAGTTTTTTTTTTTTTTTTTTTTAAACAGAGTCCATATCCAGGCAATGGCAATAAAGATCTCTTCAGACTAACCAAACCTTTCTGGATCCATCTGCCTTGGATCTGACAACTCAGCAGTAATTCATAAGGGCCAGGCAGTAAACATAGGTCATGAGCTGTGGTCCCAGCTACAAAGGTCTCAGAAATCATCAACAAAAGTTGACAATAGCAGACCTGTGGATTTGATCTGACTAGCATTTTGAATAAACCAGTAAGCAAACCTAATAAGATATTTCACATAAGGGCACAGTAGCACAAGTCTGTAACCCTGGCTTTCTAGAGGTGGAAGCCACATAGTTCAAGGCCAGCTTAGGCTATTTAAAATAAACAAACAAAAAAACTCAGGAGTGAGCCAGGAGGTGCATGTCTTTAATCTCAGCATAAGGGAGGCAGAGGTAGACAGATCTCTGTGTTTGCGGCCAGCCTTGTCTATAGAGAAAGTTCCAGGACAACCAGGGCTATGCAAATGTATCTGTCCCTAAAACCAAACAAAAAGCCTCACAATGACCCATGTTTGACCTTGGTCTCCAGAGAGATGAAAGGAAAGAATTGACTCCATTAAGTTGTCCCGATGACTTCCACACACCATGGATGTGAGCTCCTTCACATATTAAGCACATACAATAAATTTAAAAATTAAAAAGGACTTGGGAGATAGTTTACCTGGTGAAGTGCTTGCTCACTGCAAGCACAGACACAGATGAGCCCCAAATCCACATAAACTTGCCAGGTATGGTGATGTGCCCTCAGAATCCAGCAGTACTGAGACTAGAACAGGAAGTTCCTTGAGGCTCACTGGCCAGTCTACCCTAGTTGATAAGCTCCAGGTCAATTGGTTGGAGACTGTCTCCAAAGGGGAGATGATATCTAAGGCTGTCCTTTGGCCTTCACATGCATGTACCCAAATACACACATGTATCCACCCATATGAACACTGTTCTGTAGTATTAGGTTTCTGGTCCAGACTTTCCAGCCTCCCCTCATGGCCTGGACTTTCTGGTCTACAGTCTCATAGTCCTACTGAAACACACAGACGCTTAATATTAATTGTACACTGATTGACCTGGGGCCCAGGCATATAACTTGCTAGCTCTAGCTCTTATTCTAACCCATGACTCTTATCCTGTTCAGCCATGCGGCTCGGTACCTTTTCTCAGAGCAACATGGGTGTCCTCTGCCTCTGCTTCTCTGGTGTGTCTGCGGCATCTCTGCAGCATTTCTTCCTGCTCCCAGTTTTCCCGTTTTGGAGGTTCTGCCCACACTTCCTGTCTGCCTTCAGCCAATCAGTGTTTTTATTAAATTAGTAGGCGGGACAATTACTTACAATGTAACAATCCCCCTGCACTGTTCTCCAAAGGTCTCCCTCCCAGTCATCTTGGGACCACATTTTTGCATGGCAATAAGGGACTGAAGCAAAACAGCTGGACCTGTTCCGTTTGCAGTACTGGGGATTGAACTCAGAGCTTTTGGCATTCTAGCCAAGCTTTGTCCTCAGTCAAGAAGACGGTTGTTCTCAGATGAACTCCTTATGGAAGAAATGGCAAAGAGAATTGCCCTTGGCTCACCATCTCCAGAATTTTTCTGTTAGGTATAGCCACAGCCCACTTATTTCTAAGCATGTACCTAAGGCTGCCAATGCATGAAGCCAGTTACCAGCAAAGACAACACTAAATCTTTTGAAACTTTTAATAACACATTCCTTAAAGTAACCCTCCTTTCCCCTCAGCACTTCTGGCTTGAAGCTCTCTACTCTGAGGAGTCATGATGTGGGGTGAGGGGGATCACCCTTTTCACAGGCAGGTCCATGATAGAGCTCATCAGCCTCAGGACCTGGGACGGATGCTCACAACTGTGCTACAAACACACTTCCTGGAGACAGGATACTGGTGCCTTGGTAGAAAGTGGGAGGAGGGCATGACAATTCCAGGCCAGTTTTCTGGCCAGGAGCAGTCCGGCAGGTTGTCCTTTGTGTACTAGAAAAATAGTCTTTCCACGTGCTGTGTCATGAAAAAGACCACAAAATACTGACCTGAGAGGCCAGGAAAGCGTCACCAGACTTCTCTGCAGAGAAGCACCACCAGGGACTGCAGCGCTTCTCCAGAAACTGTCATATCACAGGTCACCTGTCTGCCCAATCACATGCTCCCTCATTGTGCCTCACTGCACACTAGCCATGCACCAGGTGCCATGCTGGATGACAGAAATAGATTAATGAGACCCTCGGAAGGGCACAAACATGGTGGGTCTGGGAGACTCAGGCCAAGAGAGAAACAGGTTCCTCACAGACGACCAAGAGTTAATGGTTACATCCAAATCTGAAGCAGATCCCGTCTCTCCAAAAGTTGCCCGTGGGGAAGACCACACATATCACTGGGGGAAAGGACACCACCTGGAAGCATGGCCTGATCTGCGAGGGTAATGGGGATATGGATCTGGTCTCACTGTGGCCAGTGGTCAGTGAATGATGGAGATGACCTGGTCAGTCACAGCGAAGACTGGGAATAGCGGCCGAGGGAAGGATGCACGGTGGATGTGAAGCACCGTCCCTGAGGCAGACTCATAGAAGACCAGCTCTCCTGCTTGGAGGTCCAGTAGCACACCCAGCTGTGTGGGGCACCGAAGCAGTGCCAGAGGCTCATGCTGACCATTGTGTGAGAAACAGAACTCTTGATCATAGCGGGAGAAGACCCAGGAGAAGGCATTGTGGCCCAGGCGACAGTCACTACCAGAACCCTTTCGGGGCAGCTGGGATGAGGCCACACCTACTTTATAAGCACAACTGTGCTCAACATTTACAACCCAGGCATGGAGCCCAGCCTGGAAGGTGGTGGCAGCCAGGGCATTGGGCCAGTGGTCAAAGCGCTCTGGGTCATCTGCACAGGCCTTGGACTTCTTGGCACTGAAAGTCAAAGTCCTTCGATCTTCGGACAAATGCAATAAGGGGCTGACAGTTCTTTCATTGATATGCACTTTCTCCGTACCTGCCAGAAAGAATTCTCAGGGTAGTCTAGAGTACTATCCCTACTGCATCTGGTCCTATCAGGTAGTCAAAGGCCACTCGCTGAAACCTCAGACTAGCCCTTTACTCTCCCTAAGCCTTATTTTCTTTATCTTTAAAGTGGGGACCAAATAGGACTTGTTACAGACTAGTCATGAAGTAATGTGTTAAGTGACTCGTATATAATACGTGCTGAGTAACTATAGCCAACAGAACGGTAGCTACTGGTCTAAAATCTATTGTGCAAATTCTGATAGAAAGAAGGGCCAGAGAGAAGCAAACTGCCCAAATTCCCATGTCAAACTGGTGGTAGAGTTAAATGAAGACCCAGTATTTTAGTGTTCCTGTTATACTGCTTTTGACCTGATCCCATCTGTGGCTTCCAGATCTTATATCTTGATATCAGAGCCCAGAAACTAGACACTATCTGATTCCAGAATCTAGAGCATATAAGCTATTACTTGTAATAATAATCACATATATTATATATATTATATGTATATTATATATATATGAAATACATATAGATTATCTGCAGGGGAAAGTTAAAACTGAGAAAGTTTCATTCTATCACCTCTGGGCATATGAGCTTCTATTCAATTTAGGGGGATTCAGGGAGATAATACATTTTGCCTCTGATGCCCCAGTATGTAGTACAGGACCAGGCCCACATTCAACACCAGTGAATGTTTTGTTGTTCTTTTGTTCTTGAGATGTGGTCTCAGATAGGGATAGGCAGCCTGACTGGCTTTGAACTCAGAACCTACCTGCCTCAGCCATCCAAATGCTGGGCTTATGGGTGTACATCAGCACACTCAACCATTTAGGCTGATGTTTCTTAAATGAATGGGTGAAGCAAGTCCTGGCAGCTTCATTGTGGTCCCAGATAGGTAGATGTTGTCATTCTACTTTTAAAAAGAGGTCTAGGTTTCAAATAAATGATAACAAGCTGCCCCAGAAAGGTAAAAGATAAGGAAGACAGAACTTAAAGGAACATAATTAATCCTATACCTAACCACAGGGATATGAGAAGGGTCTAGAAATGGGAAGGATCTGGTCAACTGCTCAGCCCCACCCACAGCCTTGGTCTCACTGAGCAGCCTGCTTCCAACATTACTGACTGTCAAAGCTACCATCCCAGATGCACTAATGCCCAGGCTGAGCTGGCAGACCCTGCCCCTGCTACCATCCCAGATGCACTAATGCCCAGACTGAGCCGGCAGACCCTGCCCCCCCCCCCCCCAAGCAGGCAGTGCTGGGCCCTTGCAGCTCCTACCTGAGAGAGAGCCGAGAACTGATGTTGCCCAGAGTTGAGTCAGTAGTGGGCTCCAAGCACACTTCTCGTTAAAGCTTAATTTGTCTGACTCATGGGGATCCAAAATGCCTTCGGCTTCCTCAGCCCTTGTGCAGGAGGAAAAAAAAAGAGAGGGGTTCAGGAAGGTTCTGAAAATGCACCTGGATCCATGTGGATGAGGGGAAAAGGACAGAAATAAAATCCTTCCTTCATATATTAGCCAGAAGGGACAGTGGTTTTTCCTGATCCCTCCTGGGGGCCTTCATTCCAGCAAAGCAGACAGACAGTTTATAGGGAAGTATATCCTTAACTGGTATTAAAGGTGAGTGAGGTAGGGGCTGAAGAGAGCTTAGCAATTAGAAGTGTCTACTGCTTCTGCAGAGGTTCCCAGCTCCAAAACAATCACCTGTCACCACAGTTCCAGGAGAAAGCCTCAGAAAAGCCTCTGTGAACACTTGCACTTACGTGTACTCACCAACACACAAAGAAAGATAAAAATAAATAAATCTCGGGGGTTGGGACTGGAGTCTGTGCTCTGGGGTATGAGAGAGTAAGTGGCTCATGAGTGTCCTCAGGAAGCTGACAGTGGAGATGGAATATGATCTGCAGCCTCTGGATGGACCTACTGTGTGATAACATTTCTCTGTTAAACTACCTAGAAAAATATCTCACCTCCTCCAAAACCCACTGCAACAGTAAATGTTTCCCTGGTTGGTCCAAAGATCCAGAGAATTCCTCAGCTCTTAAATACAAACACCCCTCCCTGAGGATCACACAGAACCCGGACACTTAGTCATCAAGATGGAATGCCTGGAAGCTGGGGAGATGAATCAATAGGTAAAGCACTTGGAGTGCAAGTTAAAGACCAGAGGCTAAATGCCCAGAACCTGTGTAAACTTGGGAAGATAACATGCACCTATGATCCCTGTGCGTCTAGGTGAGATGGAAGGTGGAGATAGGAAGCTCAAAGACCAGCTAGCCTGGTGTAGCTAACAAAGAAACCCTCTCAATCAAGATGGAAGGCGAGAACCAGCATCTGAGATTGTACTGTGACCTCCACGTGCACAATGGTATTTACACACACAAGCATGCAAGCATACGTATGTACACACACACACAAAACTAGGGCTGGAGAGATGGTTTGGCAGTTATGAGCACTTGTTGCTCTCCTTGAAGACTAAGGTTCAATTCCCAGAATCCACATGGCAGCTCACAACTTCTGTGATTCAAGTTGCAGGGGATATCTACAGGCTCCTGCACATACATGGTATACTTTCATATACATGCATACAAACACACATTCACAAAAGTAAGATAGATAAATATTAAAAACAAACAAAAATTTTAAAAAATAAGGAGGGAATGCCTTAGAGTAGGATGCCATTTATCCAGATGCTTGGCTTCTGTGTCTACTGTTTTTATACATGATCACTTAAACTTTGAATGAAGCTTTATGGAAGACATTGAACAGAAAATGGGAGCTGGGTTCAAGTCCTGCTTCCATGTAAAAAGTAGAAAAGACTCAGGGTGGAACCCAGGCACCTTTCAACACATTTTCTTCCCCTTAACCTGAAATAAAATCTCAAAGGGACAAAAAGCGAGTGGGAACTTATTCAACATTTTGCAGTCCTCCAACCTGGCTTCTCAGAAAGAACTTTCCTATCACCTGTAATTCTGAAGGTGGCTTGAGGCCATTCAGCAGAACTCCTCTGATGCATGCAAGGTCTCTGAGAGACTGTCACTGACTGTCCTGGCCTGGGGAGAATGAGATGAGCAGAGCCTTAGAAATAGGGAAGTGCAAGTGCTACCCACGGGCGGACGCTGGTAACAGAGGTTCTTTGTGGTCAGAACAAGAGAGAGCCTATGCTCTCAAAGCATGGCAGCTCTGTGTGGAGAAGCCCAGCTAATGGGTGAAGACAAGGAGGAACCAGTGTCAGCAACTAGCTGCCGTTCCAGGACAGAGTTGAGACCACCCCACGGACTGAAGTCAAGAGAGAGCCACCAGGTCCAGCTACTAAATGGTATGAGACACAAGAGTCATGGTCCCAAGGTACAGTGGGACCTGAATACAGCAAAGCCTGGCTACAATCAGAACATTCCATCTATGCAGTGGGAACTTCTTGTCCAGCCACCACAGATGTGGAAATACAAGAGCCATCAAAGGCATTTCTCATTAGATAAGTGAGATTTGACCTAGAGAGGCCTGACAATAAGCTCTTAAGAGAGAATAGCCTCAGTTACAGCACAAAGCACCACACACAAATCTTCAGCTCTACTAGCAGGTTTCAATGGAAGAAGCATGGACTCAGCGATTCAACCGTGTGTGCTGAAGGACTGACTGAGAAAATGAATAAAGCTACTGGGCTTTCTGGAAGCTGGGGCTCTTATTTATTTATTTATTGTTGGTAGATTTTTGAGAGAGGGTCTCTATGCAGCCCCTGCTGTCCTGGAGCTATCTTGACCAAACTAGCCTTGAACTCACAGAGATCTCTCTGCCTCTGTCTCTCAAGTACTGGGATGAAAGGCATGAGCCACCAGGCCCAGCCAGGGTTCTTAATGTAAGAGAAGAATATGAAATTGGGGGCAGGCAAAGGCAAAACACTGCAGTGTTAGACTGGAATTAGAAGTTATGATACAGGTACATGCACAAGAAGTTACACATATGCCCTAGATCTGATTAAAGGTCCAGTACAATGGCATGTCAGTAGCAATGAGAACACTTAATGTCTCATCTTGGCTTTGAGATATCACATCCTACTAAAAAGTGGATTAAATAAGACCCCTGGAGAAACAGCTGGTTCCAGGGTTGGGGTAGGCAAAACCTAAACTGATGTAGGGATAGATTTTTAAAGAATAATATTTAGCTTTATTTTATGTATATGGATACTTTGCTTGTATGTACCATGTATTTGTCTGGTGCCCCAGGAGGTCAAAAGACATCAGATTATGGGCTGTGAGCCACTTTGTAGGTGCTGAGAACCATACCCAAGTCCACTGCAGGAAGAGTAAGTTCTCTTAACTGCAGAGCCAACTCTCTAGCCCTTTCACCCCTTGAGACATCTGTATGTGTCACAGTAAGAAAATGATCAAAACACAGGACCTGCAAAATAGACAAGCCTTTAATTCCAGCACTTGGGAAGCAGAGGCAGGCAGAGCCCCATGAATTCCAGGCCAGCCTGGTTTACAGTGCGAGTTCCAGGACATCAGGGCTACACAGAGAAACCTTGTCTCGAAAAACAAAAGCAAAAGAAAAATATCTTTTTCAAGAACCGTACTGAAGTATTCCAAGACAAATTTCATGTTCTCTGCAGGATATCATAAGATAGGCCAGAAAAAGGTCTGTCTATAAACACTCCATATAAGGCAATAGACAGCTAACAGACGATGCCATACAGATAGGAAAGCAACAGTGTGAGGACCACCATAGCAGAATGTGGCCTCTAGTAAAGTCATTATGCCACTTCTGCAACTTTTCCGCAAGCTTCAAATATTTCAAAAATTTTAAAAATTAGAGACAGGATTTTATCAAAAAGTCACTTGCTTTTTAATGCTTGCTTCATACTAAGGATAGATTGCAGTAAAGGAAGATGGTCGCAGAAATGAACTGAATGAGAAGATGCCAGAAGTGGGGGGAACTGTATGAGGGAGTAGGTCACATGCACTAAGTAGGTGGGTGGCTCAAGTCTCTAACCTCAGTACTAGAGAGGCAGAAAATGAAGAATCCAGAGTTCCAGGCTAGCCTGGGGTACAGGAGATCATGTCTAAAGGACAAAAACAAAAGAGAAAACTGTTGCCTAGCATGAGGCTCTAAGTTGGATCCCCAGCACCATAAATAAAACTCAGAGAAAGTGAGCTGGGCAGGTGGCTCAGTGGTTATGAACACTTGTTCCTTTTGTAGAGGACCCAGATTTGATTCTGAGCACCTACAGACTTAGTGGGTTACAACCATTCATAATTCCAGTTCCAGGGGATCTGATGCCTCTTCTGACCTTCACAGGTAACAAGCACACACGTGGAGCACAGACAGCAAAACATTCATACACATAAAATAAAATAAATAAATATAGTAGAACTTACTTTTTATCAGAAAGAGAGAGAAAGAAATGATGTGAATTTTTTCCCATCTGTGGGAACGAGTAGAACAGGAATAAAATGATCCCATCTGTGTTTCTTTAAAAACATATATTGTTTAAAGGAGGCAAAAAATAAACACACACATACACAAAATCTCGCCAGTGCTGAGAAGATGGCGCATAGCAGGTAAAATACTTGCTGTGTAAGCGTGAGGACCTGAGTTTGAATCCCCAGCACTCTTTGGCATGGCAGCACACATCTGTAACTCCAGCACTGGGGAGGTAGAGACGTGGATTCTGGAGGCTTGTTGACAAATGTAGCCAAAGTGATAAGGTCAGGTTCAGTGAAAGGTTTTGTCTCAAAAATTAATGTAGAGAGAGAGACAGAGAAAAATACAGAGCCAACCTCTGGCCTTCACATGTGCATACCCCCCCACACTTATGAAGCAACATATATTTATATATTTCAATTAAATAATTAATCAAAATATTAATATTAATATATTAAAATTAAATATTTATATATTCCAATTAAATAAGTAATCAAAAATCCCAAATCTAGTAAAACAAAGAGTTTGGAATTCCACATCTAAGACTGGTGAACTGTCTCAGTGGATAAAGGAGCCTGAGTTCAAAACCCAGCACCACATGGTAGAAGGAGAGAATCAGCTCCCACAAGTTATTTTCTTACCTCCATAACATGAGCGATGGCATGCCCACATGAACACACACACACACACACACACACACACACACACACACACACACACACGAGCGATGGCACGCCCACATGAACATACACACACACACACATGAACGATGGCACGCCCACATGAACACACACACACACACACACATGAGCGATGGCATGCCCACATGAACACACACACACACACACACACACACACACACACACACACACACACACACACACACGAGTGATGGCACACCCACATGAACACACACACACATGAGCGATGGCACCCCCACATGAACACACACTAACCACATGACTAAATAACTAAATTTTCCAACCACATCTCTAGGGAAATGAGATTGAGAAGGGTTGATAAAGACTTGTTTTCATTTTAAATTTCTTTTTAGAGGCTGGGAAGTGAATCCAGGACCTTGTACAAACCAGACAAAAGCACTGTACCACCAACCAAAAACCCTGTGGAGTGGGATAATCACCTTGTCTGGCAAATTCTATCCACTTGGTCATTTCCTCAGGCCCTGGCCTCTTAACCTTTTAGCATCCAGGAAGGACCTGCTGAAATTCTTTAACTATTAAACAATTAAGATGGAACATTTGGGTGGCAATGCAGACTTAAGTCTTAAAGATTATTTCTCTGCAGAAAGAAAGGTAGAGGAAACATTAAGGAAATGGGTATCAGGTGAATCCAGGGCCCAGTTCTGAGTCTCAGCAAGTTCACTGCCCTTTCTGGGCCTCAGCACTCTTATCCAGGGTAACCACAGTTGAAATGGGAATTTAGAAAAGCCCAGGGCAAAGCCCTGGCTAATAAGTATTTATTTTATTGCCTTTCCATATGGATCTAAAGAAGACGTGATGGGGTGGGGAGTCAGGAGAATGACCTCTGACCTTGGAGCCAGGCTCTAGAAAGTTGCTCCACTACATGCCTGCAATGCAATGGCCTGGGAAGGACTGGGGTCTCAGTGACCTGAGAAAATTATAGGGCCACACTCACCTCTCAAAAATCTCCTGCTCTTTGTTCTGCAAGAGAAGAAAATGAGGTTAGACTGGCAGCAGAGACCCAGCATGTGGACACAGCCTGAACACACTTCACTGCATATACTGTGTGGATGCAGACTTGACAGCAAAGACCAAGCACAAAGCTTTCTATGCTGTTCTCTCCCACATGCATACATGCTTCTACCCTCCCAACACATGCACATCATGAGTCAGCCATTGCCTCCTGCCCTATGGCATCCGGGCTCCTCAACTCCACTTCGGGACCATCCTCCACAGACCCAGCTACCCACTGCCACCTGCCATGGAGACTGCCTGCTCCTATGTGCCTGTGATTTTCTGAATCTTTTATTGTGACTGTTCCAGTGGCTGGGACAGAATGTGCCCTTGCCTAGAAGCTGGTGCTGAATGAATGTACAATCTAGGGCAGTCTCCATGACTACCCGACTTGAAAGGCAGGGGGCCAGCCCTGTTGTTCTTCATTCTCCCTTTGCTTGGTAGTTTTACTCAGGTGTCTCTTCCTGTCCCTCAAAACTGGAGGCATCTGCATATCTATAAAGCACTTTAAAAAGCAGTGCACTGAATATTAATTGTGATTATGCCTAGTAAAACCGAGAGTGGGTTTTTTATATTGGTGCCCTTGTCTGTGCCAAGCACTGCCTTTTCCTTGTGTTCTGAACTCTCCAGCTCCCCAATTCCCTGTATCTGGGTACTTTTCTTATTACTTCTAAGTCACTTCATCCAGGAAGCTATGATCCATTCCAACTGCCTTGAGGGTGTTCTGACCTCCAAGGGATTCCTCTACTAGCAAGACACATCCTACTTGTCAGTTTAGGTATCCAACTCTTGGGTAAGGCTGGGAGCAACTGCAACTGTGCCCTACAACCCCGTCCCATCACACGACACTTGGGCACTCAAGCATTTTCTTGTCATTGAAAGTATATTGTTATCAGGTATCAAAATACTCAGATAATTCTATTCCCATCTCATGTTAAAATGATATTGAACATAGTAAAGAAGACAGCTCTAGGGACCACTGCCAGGAGATCTCACGGTGGGTGAGAGGTTGAGTTCAACTTTGAATACAGCATGGGAATGATGGTCATGGTTCAGGGTGTGATCACTGGGTGGAAAATCACTCAGAACAGTGGTTCTCAACCTTTCCAATGTGCCATCCTTTACCACAGTTCCTCATGCTGTGGTGACCCCTAACCATAAGATTATTTTCAATGCTACTTTATAACTATAACTTTGCTACTTCTAATGGTCTTAGGTGGCCCCTGTGAAAGGGTTGTTTAACCTCCAAAGGAGTCAAAACTCACAGATTGAGAATTGCTGGATAAGAGGAATCACTGAAGGCAAGGGAGATCTAGCTAAACCTACCTAACAGGATTCTTTCTAAAGACAGGCCAGGATGATCAGACCCCTTTGGGGATAGTGGAGACATGCAATCTGACAAATACCAAGGGGCTATCTGATGTCAGTGGTGGGTTCTGTGCTAAGGAAGCGCATAAATGGGCCTGGATAGATACAGCGTCACAGTCTAGTAGAAATCACTGCCACTCATCCCTGACCCAAGGCTCACTGCCATCTTTTTTTTGCCAATTCTCAAGGTTTCCAAATCTGAGGGAACCTGGCCAACTTCCAGTGTCCTCACCCTCTCCTGACTTACAATTAGCTGAAGGTCATCCAGATTGGTAAGCATGCCCACCAGGCTGGTACGGAGGGTGTCTAGCTTCTTCAGTGCCTCAGCCCAGTGTGCCTGCTGAGTCAGGATACTCTGGTGGGCCCGTTCCTCTTCACCATGCACCTGTTCCAGTAACCGTTGCTCCTCAGTGTCACACAGGCTCCTCACCACGCTCAGCCTCTCGATAACAAGGTCCCTTGCTGCACTTGCCATGCTCTGGCAAGGTTTGAAATGGAAGAGTCAGATCCTGGCAAAGTCCCAGTCACAAGTATGTATGGGCTTAGGAGAACCGATGCCAACACTGATTGACATCTGCCATGGGCAGAGTAAGAAAAATAAAGGTACTCAAGCCATTGATTTTGACAACCTAGCACTTAGAGTTCCAAAATGTGGCTTTAGAGAAACAAGACCCAAACACCCAGGCCATGTCTCAGAAGATCCTGGCCACAGTATAAAAGTTGGGCAGGGTTTAGAGATGAACTAGAATCGGAAACATGAAGGCCAGGGGATAGAAGTGGGCCTCATAGTGATCACAGGGTTATTCTCATCAATGGATCAGTATGAACCAGGCTCCAGTTGAAGGACCCAAACCTTATCCCCTCCTAAGGCTTGTTCATTCATCTGGTTCTAACAGAGTTTTTAATGTGCCACAGAGGGGCTTTGAAAAATATCTCACTCAAAGATGTTTCTTTCGGTATATTTGGTTTTGTTTGTGGTTTGTTGTTTTGAGACAGGGTTTCTCTGTGTAGTCATCCTGGCTGTCCTAGAACTTTCTCTGTAGATCAGGCTGGCCTCAAACTGACAGAGATATGCCTATCTCTGCCTCCCAAGTGCTGGGATTAAAAACATGCACCACTACCACCAGCTCAGCTGAAGATGTTAACAAATATCATCTTTAACTCCAGTGGTCAGGGTCTGACATACAGTAGGAACCTTCAGACATAGACTTGGGGCCGAGTGGGAACCTTCTGCTGTCTTAAATCTCTTGCTAGCTTGAACACAACATGCCACTGGCAGAGATGGATCTAGAAACCCATTCTTCTGGCTGTCAGCCTAGCACTACCCCCCTGTACCAGATACCAACTGATAACCAATCCTCCATTTGCTGCATAAAGTACCTGCACTTGGACTCTTGACAGATATGTCAGTCTAGAGCTGTCTTCTTTATGTTAGAGGGCAAAGAACAGAGAGTTGCTTCTCTGGGCCCTGTCCCTGAAGACCTGCTTTGTATAGACAGGGACTAGACTAGTCACCCTTCTTTTATAGAAGAAATTGAGACCCACTCTCTGAACCACACTTGACTTCACTTGTGTTATAACTGTTTCCCACTTGATTTCCTGGCCTTGATTTTTGCTGCCTGCAGCCACTTCTCACTATAGCTACAAGGGGGTTCTTTTTAAACTGTAAATCAGTCTGCACCCCTGTGCTCGTGTGTGTGTGTGTGTGTGTGTGTGTGTGTGTGTGTGTGTGTGTGTGTGTGTGTGTGTGTGTGTGTGTGGATGCCACATGCATGTTGAGTCTCTAAGTGCAATTGTGAGCTGCCCAAAGTAGGTACTAGCAACCAAACTCAGGTTTTTTGGAAGAGCAAGAAGTGTTCTTGACTAAGCCCCTAAACTTAAGTCTTTTGCCTTACTACATTAACAAAAACAAAAACAAAAAATCAACAACAAACTTTCCAGTGGCTTCTCTTATATCTGAAATGAAGGCAAATCCTCTGTGACCAAGAGGCTGGGATCCAGCTTCTTCCTGAACCATAGCTCTCTGACCTAGTTTCTTCCTGAACCTCTTGTTTCTCTGATTTTACTCCTTCCTGCCATATCACCTAAACACTGCTTCACCTTGCAGGACTATGCTCCTCCAGCAGGCCAGGCACCCGTCTGCCCAAGGCTTTGTCGCCTGCTAACCCATCTACACACTCTTTCCTCAGATGTGTGGTTTATTACTCTACTCCTTAGGTTTCTGAGCAAATATCAACCTGTTCTTCAAACTTCTATTTATTGATTTTGTGTGTTGTGTGTGCATGCAGGTGTGTGTATGTGAAACGTGGGTGTGTACACTATGGTGTGTGTGGAGGTAAAAGGACAACTTTATAAAACTTCTATCTTTATGTGGGTTTCAGGGATCAAACTCAGGTCATCAGGCTTTTGCAGCAATTTATTTATTTATTTTTGGTTCGTTAAGATAGGGTTTATCTGTATAACAGCTCTAGCTGAACTAGAACTTGCTTTGTAGACCAGGCTGGCCTGGAACTCACAGAGATCTGCCTGCCTCTCCTTCCCAAGTGCTGGGATTAAAGGCATGCACTACCAGCACTCGACAATATCAACCTTTCTTAATGAGAGCATTCCTTCTCACAGCATGAATAACTGAACCCCCGTCCTCAGGACATGCTGTCCCCTCTTCCTATTTACAACTTCCTCAAAGAATGTGTTACCTCTGACATAAAAAACATATTTTGTTCTTTATTGTCCACCTCTCCTGACAAGAATGTAGCACTCATGAAAACAGGCGTTTTCATGTTTTGTTCACTAGAGAATACCTAGCACGTAGGCCAATGGTGCCTGGCATATGGAAGTCAGTAAGGATAGTTTAAATAGTAAAATGTTGGAAGTCTCCCACTTAAAGTCAAGATCTACTACAGTAGCTTCTAGTTTATATTGTGCTGAAGGGTTAGCCAGTGCAATAGGCCAAGAAACTAAAAATAGTGATAGACTGAGATAGAGATATTAAGATCATCATGCAGACAGAAGGGGAGAAGACTATAGACTAGTTAGGCCCCCTGGCTGCTCTCAGGTTCCTGCTGTTGGTCCCTTTAGCTTATGTATCTGCATGCTATGTGTACATGTGGGGGTGGGAGAGGGAGTATGCAAAAAGAAATGCACAGGCCTGTCCTGAAGGGCATACTTAAGAGTGAAGACCTAACAGTGGTGCTAAATAAAGGATCAGCAGTGGCCTGAGAGTCAGAGGATCCAGGACATAACACTGATTCTGCAATGAGGCAGTGAGGCCTTGGGCAAGTCAACTAACTTCTGTAAGGTTTCTCAGTCTTTGGATAGGGATGCTTACTGCCACTTACTACTAAAATTTTCCAGAGAGTACTTCAAAATTCCTGGCATGGAGGCACTTGCATGTAATCTCAACACTCTAGAGATGGAGGCAGGAGAATCAGTAGTAGTTCATGGTCAGTCCTAGCTATATAGAAAGTTTGAGGACATCTTAAGCTACGTAAAATACCATTTCAATAAACAAACAAACAAATATCTCAAAAGAACTGGAGATGTAGGTCAATGGCAGAGCATTTGCCCAGCATGTACATGACCCTGGGTTCAATGCTTCATACTACTTTTTAAAAAAAGAATTCATGTAAAAGTATCTACAGATTTTCATAATTCTGATGATGAGCACAAAATAATTGCATAGTAAAACTCCTGTGGCTAGAGAGACAGCTGAGGTGTTAAGAGCACTTGGTGCTCTTGCAGAGGATCTGGGTTCAGTTTCTAACACCCATATAGAGCCTCACAACCATCTATAACTCTAGTTCTAAGACATCTGATGCTGTGGATTACGCTCTTGTACACTGTAAATATTTGTCCCTCCTATTGGTTTAATAAAATGCTGACTGGCCAGAAAGCAGACAGGAAGTATGGGCGGGGCTACTAGACTAAGAAAACTCTGGGAAGAGGAAGAGCAGAGCAGAGATGCCAGGGAGATACAGAGGATAGAAGATGAGAATGTTGTTCTAGGAAAAGGAAACAAGCCACTTGGCTAATCATGGGTTAGTTTAAGAATATAAGAATTAGCAAGTAATATGACTGAGCCATAGGACAAACAGCTTGTAATATATATAAGACTTTGTGTGATTATTTGGGACTGTGGGTCCAGACCTCAGAGTTGAGCTGGGCCAGAAACTTCTGATTATACCCTTCTAATCTCTGTGGGTGCCAGGCACACATGTGGTGCATGTACATGCATGCAAGAAAAGCAATCACACACATAATATAAACAAATATAAAATTTTGTAGAAAAAAAAAAGGTATTAGTCTTTTTTACTTTTCATCCCAAAGTCACCAAGAATTCTGCTTTCTAGTCTGTGGCCTGTGTACTGAAGGAAAACAGTCAGCCAGCCCCTCCAGTAGCACAATGGAGCTGTAAGGTTGGAAAGGGATTTTAGACTGGGCTAGACCTAGGCTAGAGTCTTGTCCTAGGAGGAGGTACAGTGTTGAGAGCAAAGGGGGAAAATTACCACTGCTTTCTGGCTCTTTCCTTGTAGGACCTCGGCCACATACTTGGTGATGCCAGCACCCTGTAACTGCAGCCTCTCACACTGGTCCACAATCTTGTTCTGCAACACAAATGACATTACAATGTCTTTATTTGTTCAGGTGGGCCACTCACTGGCTCAAGTGACTTTACCCTTTTACCCTTCGTTGCCCACTCCCATGGTTCGAACCAAGATATCATTATTAACAACAATAATACCCCCAAAACCTTATGTCAAGAACCCACATATGCCTATCATGTCTTTCTTTCTAGTTCACTAATGCTCGACTCCCCATTCCAATTATTCATCAAGACACTTGGGTCTTGATGGGTCTATTTCCAGCACACTCCTCCCCTCCTCCCCTCACCACTGACTATTTCCACATCTGTTATTCTATCCAGATGGTCAGCACCTCAGAGGAACCCTGTTAGAACCTCCAAGCTGAGCCCCCTTTGTCAATCTTCAAGCCACCCATTACTTCAGCCACTTTCCCTAAGGGGACCTAAGGTTTCCCTAAGGTTTGTCCAGCTCAACTCCCCCCCCCCCCCCCGATGGTTTTCCAGTAAGTCATGTTGAGGGTAACCTCTTATCTGAGCCACGGGTCCTACCTGGCACAATATCCTTTATGCCACCTACCATTAATAACCTTCTTTCTGCTCCTTAAAAACACCAGATTTACTCAGTGTGCCTAGGAGCCGTTGGGCTCAGTGTTTCTTCCTCCCTCAGCCTTAGCCTCCCCAGATTGTCTTGCTTCCTTGATCTACCCAGATGCCACCTCCTCAGAGAAGCCCTTCCTAATTCATTCCCACTTTTGTCCTGCTTTATTTCTCTTAATCACAACTCCTGACTACATACTGTATGTTTTTCTGTCTCCCTACTACTGGAGTATAAACAACACGCTCTGACCTCTGACCTATCATTTGAAAGAGAGTTACTGCATATTAAAGGGGCTTAAATAAACATTGATGATGAATGTTCATTGCTTTGACCACAAGCAATGAAGCAAGTCTGTAGTTCTCTAGTCTCACAGACACTAGCATCAACCATCAAGGAACAGGGAAATGTCTAGAGAAGAACCTGAGTCTGATGGCTCACTGGCTCACTCTAGGAGACAAGCTTAGACCTGGACTTTCTCACTCCTTCCTGCCAGACACCAGCTGGAGCACTTCCAGGTAGCAGTCTCTCCATTGCTCCCCATAAGCACTGGACCAGTGGCATCTGCTACACACCAATCTGGGCACCTCTTCCAAAAAGCTCTCTCAACCCTCCCTCCCATCAGTAAGGGTGACTTGTAGCTGTGGTCATCATGTACCCAGGGACCAGGAGAACTGAGCTTAACTTTTGTCCTTTTTCCTTTAAAAAAAAAAAAAAAAAAAAAGGAAAAGGAGAAAAAGTTGTATCCGTGTGTACTCACCATCAGAGCGTTCCACTGACTCTTACCACACCCTCCCTTCACTCTTCTCCCTCCTCCATCCAGAGCCTCTCCTCTCTAATGCTCTCCCTTCTGTTTTGTGTCTCTTTTTGTTCTTTTAAAAATTCATTTACTTATTGTGATTATTATTAGCTTATGTGTGTTGGTGTTTTGCCTGCATGTATGTTTCTGTGAGGGTTCAGAACCCTTGGAGCTGGAGTTACAGACAGTTGTGAAGTGTCCTGTACGTGCAGTTCTCTGGGTCCTCTGTAAGAAGCTAGTGCTCTAAATTGCTGAACCATCTCTCCAGACCCTTCTTTTTATTACTTAAAAAAAAAAATTTTTTTTTGAGATAGGATTTCTCTGTTTATCTCTGGCTGTCCTAGAACTCACTTTGTAGACAAGGTTAGCCTTGAACTCATAGAGATCCACCAGCCTCTACCTCCCAAGTGCTCAGACTAAAGCTATAATTGGCTTTGATTCTTTTAAGACAAGGCTTTATTATGAAATCCAAACTGGCCTCGAACTTACCACCTCTCTGCCTCCCTAGCCCAGGCGTGTGCCACCACACCCAGTTCATGTTGTCTTTTTATGACTTATGTCATGAGGAAAAAAAACAAAACAAAACACATGACAGCTGTCTTTCTGAGCCAGGCTTGTTTCACATTACATGGTGATATCTCCACTTCCCCCATCTTCCTGCCAATCATCTAATTTTTTTCTGCATTATGGAATATAATCTAGTGTATGTATGCCTGTGACTATATTAACAATTTTCATATCCACTCATCTAATAATGGCTATGTAGGCTGGTCCCTAAGTTGAGCCTACCTTCTGACTAGCTTCATGGCATGAATCCAGAAGCTAAGAGCAATTGAACTGGTGCTATTTTGCCCAGGTCAGTAGTGACTGTGCTCCTGAGACAATTTCTCTGCAGGATGGAGGGGTAGGAGGAGTGTACTGAAGGCACTGTGTAGTCTTGGGCTAGGGATGTAGCTCAGTGGTAGAGTCAAATATGCATGAGGCTCTGACAAACCCAGCACCAAAAAAGAAAAGCAAACAAACCAACCACACAATATCTAACAAAACTCACTTCTCTTAAACCAAGGCCAACCATATGTGTAAGGTCTTAGGGTGGCCCAGAGAAGGCATCTGTCGCATAGTACCAAGCCTGTCATCTTGCCCCAGCTTTCAACCCTCCTAGCACTTAGACAGGCATGATGGCTACTTTTCAAGGTTTTCCATGAGGTCATTTCCTCTTCCTAACCACTGAGGTCAAGTGGTGGTTTCCTCTTGCCCAGTCAATGAAATCTCTCTCTTTAAGGCCTGAACATTAGGAGTCTGGGAGGAGTTACCATCTTGCTGTGGGCATCCTTTCCCTCATCTGAGAAACCTGAGTTTGAACTCATGCTTCAGAAGCCCAGTCTGGGTACAATGAATTGATAAATATCTAAGTCCTTAGGAATTTGTAAAATCCTTACCCGATGCAAGCTAATTATATCAACTTTACTGGAGTTTATTTTCATCATCACTGAGTAACTGAACCCTGCTAGCCTCAGTTTCCAGTAAGGTATGTTTATTATAATCTGGTTTGAATAGATGATATCCCTAGCGACAGCCCTCAGTGCACAGCAGGGCTCAATGCCAGGGCTGGGTGGAGAGAATTAAGCCATTTAATCAAATTGCAAGGAGATCCCCAGGGGCCTCCAATCTCAACGGCCCAGAGTAAGGGGTGGGGGTTGGGGGGTAACAGGAAAGTGACATAGAAAGTGAAATCGAGTCACACTGAACTAGAAGATAAGGAGGCCTTCGCAGATAGAGTCCTGCCACTTTGCCAGCCTTGGTCCATCAACTTCAAGTACAGTCAAGGCCAGGTTGGAAGAGAACTAGATCCCACACCAGGAAACCTGAGGGGAGGAGACTGAGTGAAGAGTTGAGGTGGGGGGGAGGGAACTGAGTTTTTCCGGGGTCAGTTATAACAAACACGTGGTATTATGAATGCCCCAAAACTACTGATGAAATACAAGCTAGGTTCCGTGACTCACAGGGAGGGGATCGAATTCGAACTCGGATCCAGTTTAATCCAGAGGTCTCACCTTTAACCACCTAGTTCTGAAAGGGAAGCCACAGAGAAGCACACCCCCCCTCCCCGGTTTCTTGGTCCCTGCCACTTCCGAGAAAGCCACCCGAGTTCCCAGCCCCATGCCCGCTCACTCGCAGCTCCTCGGCGTGCTCCTCCGCCCTGCGAATGCGGTGCCCGTGACAGCGGCCGCCCAACCCCGCGCAGGCGGCGCACACCGGCCGTCTCTCGGAGAGGCAGAACCATCTCAGAGGCTCTCCGTGCTCGGGGCACAACTGGCCCGGCTCGGACCCCAGCCGCTGCTCCCGCCCCAGCCCCAGTCCCGGTCCGGACTCCAGCCCGAAGGCGTCCGCGGACATGGCCGAGTGCCTGGCGCCGCGCGCTCCACCTGTCGCAGGTGCCGGGGGCGTGGCTTCTTTTGCTACGCCCTTCAAGGCCCCGCCTACTCTGACCCCGCCCCCAGGCTGTGCCCGCGCGCTAACAGGCGCCACTCTAGTCCAGCCCGCGTTAGTAGGCTTTGGTTAAGCTGTGCTGTGCCCGACCTTTAAAAACAGCTAACAACCAACATTCTAGTGGCTGAAGGAAACTTTAGTGAGCACTTACGAACTGCGAGGTTTTTGCTAAGTGCTTTGTTTAACGTCAGGTTTGAGAGGCCCCCTGTTTTAAAGACAGGCTCCCTCCTCTCTCGGCCCCTCGGTGGTCTTGATTGTTAAAAGGGGGTTGGGAATATCTCTCTTACCTATTTGGGTTGGGAAGTAGATAAATAAAAGCGCATGAAATGATTCAAAACTGGTGACATAAGTCTGGTTCTTCTGGTCCCCCTCTCCTCCTTACTGCAGTGGGGTAGTAGTATATCTCACTTAGAGGAGTGCGTAAAGAATTAGATGCAATCTTATCTGTGAAGTGCTTAGTTTGGGTTAGCATGGACCAGGCATGAGAAATGCCTCTATTACACATGATCACATGATCACCTAGAAATTACTCATTGCAAATTTCAGAATGCAAATTATGTGAGGTTCTTGGAGGGAAGGATGCTGTGGTCCTGGCATCAAAAAAAAAAAGATATCTGGGGAGATAGTTCCATGGTTAAGAGCCAGTTCTGCTCTTGAAGAGGATCTGAGTTCTGTTCCCAACACACAACCATCTGTAACTCAAGCTCTAGGGGATCCACTGACCTCCACAATCACCTGTACTCATGTGCACATACCCACATGGAAACACAAAATTGAAAAAAAATTCTTAAAAATAAAGTTCTTCAAAAAAAAAAAAAGTGGTTTGGTGCCTTCCAGGTGGATACCTAAAAACAACATCCACCCTCTAAAGCACAGATGGAAACGGGAGTTTTGTTGCTGCTATTGTTCGAAGCTGCTGCAGGGGACAGAAAAGATACTCCATGAGGTCCTCAAGGGAAGCTGGATGCCTTCATTGGAAGTACTCCTGAGGCGGTCCCTAAAGAAGTGCAGGCAAACCATCAAATAGGCTTCAGGGCAGCAGGGCTAGCATGTGCAGAGGGCTAAGGGGTGAGTGGATTTGAGTTTCGAAAGCAAGGTTCATCTGTCTCAGGCAGCCCTAAGGGAAGAACAGGCCAACCTTCTGAGGTCAAGTTTAGCATATTCCACCCTGGATGAT
This sequence comes from Phyllotis vaccarum, assembly GCA_033318265.1. NCBI lineage: Eukaryota > Metazoa > Chordata > Mammalia > Rodentia > Cricetidae > Phyllotis > Phyllotis vaccarum. The sequence continues at coordinate 100,670,164 of JARWLC010000005.1, read as the reverse complement.
GTTGGCCTGAAGTAAGATGGTGATGATAAAGGAATAGACAGGCTTTGATTCTCAGGAGGCAGACATGTGAAAGCTCTTGATCAAGAAAGAGGGGGAGAAGTTATAAATGACTCCCCATGCCCTAAATAGTGTAGCAGAGCCTGCACAACACCAGGCCTGCCACACTCAGAAACTCCTCGGCTGTGACTTTAGCACATTCGATGGCTTTAAATCCCTGGGCATGGGAAATGGGGGTAGCGAGAAATGGATTTTCTAGCAAGAAATTTGTAACAGGCTTTCTTTTAGGTCACCAACCAGCTCCCAAATCATGACACAGTGACTTATTATTAGTTTTGATTGCTCAGTCTTATTTTAATGTTTCTCTTTATCTGCATTTTGCCTTTGTGGCTTTTGACCATTCTTTTCTTCTGTATACCTTATTTGCTTGCTCTCTCCATGTCTGGCTGGTGGCTGGCTGCCTGGCCTCTGACTTTGGGAGCATCCCTCTCTTTTCCCCTCATTCTTTCTTCCTTCTCTTTTGCCTACGTTTCTTCTCCTACTTATTCTTTCCACCCACCAGCCTATCCCTCTACTGCCTAGCTATTGGCTGTTCAGCTCTTTATCAGATCAATCAAGTGCCTTAGACAGACAAGATGAAATAGCAACACACCTCTATTTAATTAAACAAATTCGGCATAAACAAATGTAACACACCTTTACGCAGTTAAAGTAATATTCCCCAGTGTAAAAAAAAAAAAGTAACACATCTTTGCCTAGTTAAAGTACTACTGCACAATAGAGATCATTCACTAAGTCTGTGAGAGAAACAAGAATATCTGTTTTTAGCAGTCAGCCATGATTAGGACACAAATGAACCCTCTGAACTATAGAATGCTCTAAGCAGTGGCACCTCTTTTATTAGGAAGGGCTACCAAGTCAAGGAAGGAGGAAGGGAAAGGATACAAGCATATCAAAGTTTATTGTTTCCCATTTGGGCATGGTAAGAGATTGTTATTTAGGACTTGCTTCCATACAGGTGCCAAAAGACCTGCATAAAAAACAAAATGGAGTCACTTAGGCTCAAGTCCACTAGCAAACTGAAACTAACTCATCACAAACTTGCTTGTCTGGAACTTCCAAGAAAGCAAGAGACAATGAGAGAGAGATTATGTGGCAGAAAGAAAGTATTAACCCACACAAGACAGATTTAGCTCAGTTACCTCGGAATTTCCCTCTGTTTTGAGTCTACTAGAAAAGTAACTTTGAAATGACTTTATTTCTGCTTTCTGTATCCCTCAAAGCATACCTTGCCTACTCAGTACATTAATTTTATAGAATGATGTTTTGCCCAGTTCTAGAATTGGTGATAAAAATCAATTAAATAGCATAAATAAATGTATAATAATTTAATCTTTAGACTAAGTAAGAAGGAAGTGGGAACTGAGGGTGTCTTTTTCTGTGAGTAAAAAAAATGAAAATTGCTTAGTCATAGAGATTTCCAGAGCGTTGGTGGGCTTGAGGCGGGCAGTACTAGAACTGGAGGGCTTATAAAAACAGGAAACCCTGTAGAAAGATAAAAGAAAGAATACCTTTGTCACATTACAGTCATTCAACAGATTTATTGGGTAATTACCTGTGTGCCTGCCCTGTGTAAGCACCGGATCTCCAACAGTCAAGAGGAACAAAGTCAGATCTCCACAGACAAGGAATTACAATGTCAGTAGTGATAGGAGCTATAAGAAAAATCTAAAGTTGCCGGGCCTGGTGGTACAGGCCCATGCTGCCAGCTCTTGGGAAGACCGAGATTCCATGTTCAAGGCCTTTCTGGGCCACAGGCTTCCAGTCCAGCATGAGCAACCTAGCCAGACCCTCTCTCAATCTTTAAATATTATATAATGATATAATGCATGAAAAAGACCTAAATTTGAGTTTAAGGGTTGGACAACAGGGGAGGAGAAGCTGAAGGGGTTAATTTATTTACAAACTCTAGGCCAAGAACAAAAACGGCTCTAAATCTGCTTCTTGTGTCCAGCTTTTGTAGATTTAATATAAAGAACTTATGCCTTCCAGCTCCAGGTTTTCCCTTAATTTCTATCCAGCACACTGTTTCTAACTGTCACCTAGCTTTGTTTCTGTTCCTTTGGGGGGCTGGTATCTGTAACCAAATAGTGAATCTTTTTATCTTTGAGACCCAGGAATGAGCTTGTGCTGATGCTGGTCTAGGAGGGATGACCTAGGAAGACTCTGGGAAAAGCAAGGCATGAGCAAGCCTGGGAGAAGCTGGCTTTGGGGCACGGGGACAATGAGTGAAATTTTTCTTGGTTTTTATTGTCATTGTTTTCAGTACTGGGGACTGAACTCGGGGTCTCACATGAGGTAAGCAAATAATCTTGTCAGTAATCTCCGTCCCTTAAAAACAAAAAACCAAAACATTATCCCAGGCTGGCCTTAAACTTGTGACCTCCTGCCTAGGTCTCTAAGAAGCTGAGATTACAGGTATGTACCATCATGCCCAGTGCATAATTTCTTCTTATGACATCTACTTCCCCTTAACAATGAATTCCATGCAATTTACAAGTGCAAAAACCTACAACAAATGTGTTTACAGTGTGATAAAGAATTCTTAGCCCATCCCACATGTACAGGAAGGAGCACTGATTGTACAAACTGGGATTTTGTGTACATCCTGCTATTTAACCCACCCCCTCACTTCTGTTCAAGACTTATCTTTTCAATGCTAAAGACTGAACTCAGGTCTTGAGCATGTCAGGCTCATTCTGCCACTGAGATACAACCCATGCCCTTAGGCTTATTCTTAGTAAATGTTTTAGAAAGTATTTTAGGGAGAATTCTCCTTCTCCCTTGGTGCTCTTCAGTGGTAGAAGAGCCTTCACTATCTGCCTGGCAAGGCTCTGCACCCATTCCTGGTCACTGTTCACACCCTGGTCCAGAGTTGCTGGTGCCTGGCCTCAAAGTCATTCAACTTCAGTCTGCTCAGATTCTGCGAGGAACAATAGGACTATCAACACTATGGCCTCACTTCCTCCTGTGATGTTTTCACAGAGTAACCAGCTCAAACTATCACCCTTAAGAGGTCTTGGCAGCCTGCCAGTGTCAACAAACTCAGATACATAGGTCCCTGGTGACAAGGTCAGGGCCCTGAAGGAAAGAGACCTCTCTACGTGAGCCCAGAGTTCCTCTCTAGAAGGCTTTTATGAGCAGTTCTCACCATCGGAGGAGCATGACCAGTCTGCAAAGACTAGTAGAGAACCAAACAACGCAGACAATTGTAGTAAGAGGTTTCTGGTCCGGACTTTCGGGCCTAGCCTCAAGGTTTAGACCCGCAGACCCACAGAGACACACAGATGCTTACAATAGTTTTAAGGCCCAGGCATATAACTTGCTAATTCTTTACACTTAATCTAACCCATGACTCTTATCCTGTTCAGCCATGCGGCTCGGTACCTTTTCTCAGAGCAGCATAGTGTCCTCTGCATCTTCTGGCTTCTCTCTGGCATTCTGCTCTGTTCCACCTGTTCCTAGAGTCTTCCTAGACTGGTAGCCCTGTCCACACTTCCTATCTGCCTTTGGCCAATCAGCGCTTTTTATTAAACTCATAGGCAGGGACAATTATTTACAAGGGAACAACATAATCCCCCTACAGACAATAAAGAACCAAGTCCAGGGTTGTATTTATGTAAAGTGTAAAGGTGGTGTCATATGCACTAATAGTGTAGGTGGAGAGGGTAGGAGATGAGGGTCTTGGAAGCAGGTGCGTGAGATCATGTTGCTTATTACAATCATAGCATTTGAGCATCTATTTTAATTCTCTCCAAGACTCTTCATCTCTCATCTTTTATCAAATAAATAAGTAAATAAATAAATGAGTACTTGTTACTTTAGCAGGGGACTCTGGTCCCAGCACTCATATGGTAGTTCATAAGCATCCATAACCTCAGCTCTGGGAGATTCAGCAGGCACATACAATGGTGCATATACATGCATGAAGGCTATACATTTCAGACATGTAAAGTAAGATAAATCTTAAAATTAAAACAGAATTTAAATAATCATCAAATGCCGAGAGACATAGCTAAAATTGTAGCATGTCTGAAGTCCTGAGTTCTATCCCCAATACTGTATAAAACCAGGTGTGATAGTGCATTTCTGAAATATCAGCACTTAGTAGGTGGAGGGAGGTAGGAGGGTCAAAGGATCAAGGTCAACTTCAGATACATGAAATTCCGCTTTAAAAAAAAACCCCAAAACATGGCATGGTGGTGCATGTCCTTAACCTTAGCACTCAGGAGGTAGTTCAAGGCTAGCCTGGTCTACATAGAGAGTTCCAGGCTATTTAGGGTTCATAGGCCAGAACCTGTCTCAAAAAACAGAAATTAAAAAAAAATAAAGAAGGCAAGAGAAATGACAAACTCCACTACAGGGAAGGATCAAGAGCTTTGAAAGCACAGAAGTAGGATCACTAACCTGGTCTGAAGAGAGTGACTCCAAAGACTTAGCGAGTAGATAGGAAGATAGATATCTTCTAAACTGAGGATACGTAGCTAGACAACATGGGTAAAGGAATGTAGATTAGTTTCTTTATATGTTGCTGGGACAAAATTCCTGACAAAATATGTTGCACGAATTCTGGTTGTGTTAAAGGAAACTCAGAGCCAGATATTGGGGAAAGGCTGAGATATCAAAGACAGGAAACACCACAGTCAGATCTCACCCAATTGTCTTCCAGTTTCCTGAGCCTTGTTCCTTGTGGCTTTTGCATAATCTGTCTTTCTATGCCTGCCTTAAATACCTTCTTCGTGGGCTACTACTATTTGGTAGTTAACCTTCAATTCACAGAAACATGGAAAGATCTCCTTTGTTTCTGGAGTTATGGAATTAAAGGCATTAATCACCGTTGCATGCCTGCGAGCCTGGAACTTCCTCTATAAACCAAGCTGGCCTCGAACTCAGTTCTGCTGGGATTAAAGGCACAGGTCACAAGTCTCAGTCAGGCATAGGTCACCACTCCTGGTCTTTCCCTGTGTTGGGATTGAAGGTGTAAATTACCACTCTTTGATCCTCCTGGATTGACTGTAGGTAGATCTGTTCTCTGATATTTCAGACTGGTTTTTATTAAATATGAAACATGTCACCACATAAATAAAATTAAGAAAAAAGGGATTATTTTGTCTCTCATCTTGAGAGACAGTCTATATGCTGGTTAGTTTTTTGTCTACTTGACATAAGCTAGGGTCATCTAGGAAGAGGAAACCTGAATTGATAAAGTGTCCCCATTGACCTGTCAGCAAGCCTGTGAGGCATTTAAAAAAAATAATAATGATTGATGTGGAGGGCTCAACCCACTGTGGGTGATGCCACCTCTATAAGAAAGACTGAACAAGCCAGGAAGCAGCATGTCTTCATGGCTCTTGTCTTCAGATTCCCTCCTTGAGTTTCTGCACCTTGACTTCCCTTCATGATGGACTACAAGTGTTAGCTGAAATAAATCCTTTCCACCCCATGTTGCTTTTAGTCATGGTGTTTATCACAGCAACATGAAGCAAACTGATTCAGTTTATCATGGCGGGGCTGGCTTGGGTGCAGAAACAGGAAGCAGATGGTCACATTGCACCCTTTAGTCAATAAAGGAAGAGTGGCAGATACTGACTTACAGCTTACTTTCTCCTTTTTATTCACTCTAAGACTTTAGACTGGAACTCTCTCATATTCCCAGAGGGGTTTTTTATGATTCTAGATCCTTTCCAGTGACAATACTAACCAGAAAAGAAGAAAAGAATGTGAGAATGAGGAGAGTATATCTATATCTATATCTATCTATCTATCTATCTATCTATATTTATATCTATCTATCTATATCTCTCTAGAGAGAGAGAGAGTGAGAGGAAGAAGAAGATGGATTTGGACTTCATCTTGATATACATTGTTCACTGCACATAAAAAACCACCTAAAAGCTGAATGTCTTAAAAGTGCAGTTGCTTATTTGCTTATAATTCTAAAGATTAGAGATGAAATTGGCCCACCTGGGTCACTTTTCTGATGACTCTTCTTGTGGTTTCCACCATGTGATGGCTTATTGTATAAAACAGTCTCACTTATATATATAGTCGGACTTTCTTTGGACCACCAGCCCTGGAATAATGAGTGAGATATTTTTTATTAATTATGAAAGCCTTAGCTTAGGCTTATTGACAACTAGCTCTTATAACTTAAACTAAGTTATATCGACCTCCATTCTGCCACATGGCTCATTACCTCTCCTCAGTACTTCATGTCTGACTTCCTCTGCATCTGGCTGGTGAATCCTCTTACCTCAGATTCTTTCCCAGAGTTCCCATCTCTACCCAGAAATCCCATCTATCCTCTCCTGCTCAGCTACTGACTGTATAGCTCTTTATTAAACAAATCAGAAAGTACCTTAGTTAGGTGAGGAAAGATATCAAATATCTCACAATGATCACATGCTTGCCATTTTGGTGCAGCTGTTGGATGTGTTGTGTCTCTAGGGTGAACTGGCTGGGATTTCTAATTGGATGGCAGTGGTTCAAAAAAGATGAGAGGAGAGACTGAGTCCCTTTGAACTTAAATTCAGAAGTTCCACAATGTTACTTCTGCTCCATTCAAATGGACAAAATAATTTATAAGGGCAGCCATAATAGAAGAATCAGCAATAAATTTATGGTTATTTTTAACTTACCACACTCTGGATGATGTTGCCCTGAACTGAAAAGGTAGCTAAAGAGAAATAAGAATATTTAGAAAGCAGAATTGGAGAATCTTGGGATGAAGTTACAAATGACTTCTAGGTCTGTGGCTTGGGTGATTGATATGTGGCATTGCCCAGTATTTTGAGAAAGAAAAGAAGAACAGGTTTAGGTAGAAGATGGCGTCTCTGAGTCATGTCAGGGGGGAGGTGACCTTTAGATAGCCAGGTGGAGATGAACAGGAAGTAGGTGGAATATAGGCGAGGCTCAGGGACAGGTCTGACTACAGATACCAGTTTGGAAGTATCAGCTGCCAGAAGCCTAAGGCAGTTCTCAGAGAGACTATATCCCAGAGCAGTGTGTTTTGGGGGAAGGTCTCTAATAATAACTTAGTTTGTAGCTGTACTTAAACCTACTGGAGTCTCCAACACAAACCAGTAAGTCTATCTTCTGTCAAGTATATTGTCACAGCAATGTGAGAAGCAACTATTACAGGCAGTAACCCCAAAATTCATTTAACTTATTTATTGCTGCTACTTATATTGCTACTTGGTTAGATGGCAGTATTGCTCTGGTGAAAAATGAGATGAGAGAGAGAAAAAAAAAAAAACTCACAAAGAGTCCTCAGGCTTTAAACTAAGACTTATAATTGACATAGAGATAGTGCTTAGCACCTGCCAGGAAATTATCTCCCAACAACAGCCCACTAACTTCAAAAGTAATGAGTGCATTATCAGCAGAAGGAACAGTAAGGGTTAGAAGAGCCCCAAACAGGAATGCTGCAGAGGAAATTCTTTTCCTAGACTGGAAGATAAACCTAGTGGCCAAAGCTGATTCTGCAGGGGCAAACTTCTCTGGTTGCACCTATAGACACTCAACTTGCAAAATCTCCACAAGTCCCCATTGAATGGTAATTCTCCTGGGATATTTACTCTTCATAAGGAGCACATACTAGGATATAAAAGACATGTAGATTAGGATCTTATCCACTCATTCATTCATTCATTCATTCATTCATTCATTTGTTCATTCAATCTGTACATCAGGAATACAGATAAACAGATGTTGGTTTGGGACTGGAAACTGTCTTGCAGCTGCTTTAGCTGAAAATATCTTCCCATTTGGATCTCAAAGGGAATCTTTTTCTTTTTTTTGGTATAGTGCTGGCCTGTTTCAGTTTGATGAAAGACGAAGGGAAAGGTGTTTAGTTTGGCAGACACATATTAAAACTGGAACAATTCAGGGACTGGAGAGATGGCTTGGCAGTTAAGAGCACTTGTTGCTCCTGCAGAAGACCCAGGTTCAATTCTCATACCCACAGGGTGGCTCACAACCATCTGTAACTCTAGTTCTGTGAGATCAGACCTCAGCTGGCATCAGGCACACAAGTGATGCACATAGATACCTGCAGACAAAGCACTCACACATAAAACAAGTTATTCTCAAGCTGCTTTAAAAAAAAAAAAAAAAGGAATGATACAGAGAAAATAACATGATTTCTATACAAGGACATCGGGCAAAATTAAAATATCCATATATATATGGGGACATATATGTGTATTGTGCTGTTGTTGTTTCTCTGTGTAACAGCTCTGGCTGTCCTGGAACTCGCTATGTAGACAAGGCTGGACCTGAACTCAGAAATCTGCCTACCTCTGCTGTAGGTGTTAGTGCAGTTCAGATGGGAAAAGATCCTGGTAGTCAGGAGCCCTGGAATACTGAGAGTTACAGTTCAGATGGAAAAATATTCAGGCAGTTGGGAGCCAATAATCACCACCGGTCATAATAAAGGTAGCTAGCAGCTTACAGCTCTGCTTCAGGGAAAGGCTTCCCCAATGTTAACATCCCTGCTCTGGCAGGGGAGGGTCTCCCAAACAAAGTTATTAAAGTCACTGAAACAACTCTGCTCCACCAGTGAAGGTTCCCTGAGTGGTGAGAGGGATGTAGCTCAGCTCCCTTTAGCTGTTCTCTGTCCAGGCTCTGTAACTACTTTAGCGAAATAAGGTCCTCACCCAAACCTCATTCAGGAGATTTATCGGGAGGGAAGGATCCGGTAGAGTAGCTGCCTCAGCCCAGGGGATTGTGGGCAGGGCTTATATAGGGCTTCTTGGGAGGAGAACTTTCTAGGGAGGAGACTTCCAGGGTGAGGATCGGTCAGAGTTTTCAATCCCTGATTTGGTTTTGGTTTCAGAGTCAAAATGTTTTTCTTTTTGGCTTGGGGTTTTACTTCAGGGCCAGGGCACATTTCTTTCACTGGTTCTGATGCTAGGACCAAAGCGTGTTTCTTTGGTGCTGGCTTCAAAGCCAGGGTACATTTCTTTGGTTCTGGGTTCAGAGATGAAGTATCTCTTTCCCTGGCTCAGGTCTTAGGTCCAGGGTGGGTCTTCTTTCGCTGGCTCTAGTTTCAGGGCCAGGGTAGGTTTCTTTGGTTGGCCCCTTTTTCCTACACACACTCTGAATGAAAGGAATGAAGTAAGGTGTTGGGGGAAATGTCCAAGGAGAAAAATCTCTCTATTTGTAGTCGGGGAAGCTTCAAATAAATTATCTGGGAGAATAATAATTAGACAAATAACACTTTTTAATCGCCTTTGTGGCGATCAGAGATATCACACGTTTCTTGGATGGTACCGATTCTCCAGGTAGCGTGGGTCAGCATAGGCCTTCTCTGTGCAGAATATCCTTATATCGTTAAATTAGGAAAGTAAAATAGGCACGCTCAGCTCGGGGCCCCCGGGAGACTTCCGGTAGGTGGAACCTCTCTTCTGAGCCACTGTAGGCCCTCGGAGCGTTTAACTGGGACTCCCGCCCTAGCGACGCGCGCGCCTGGTTGCTAGGGGCGGAGGCGCGGGAGCGGGTGGAAGCTGCTGATTCCCGCTCCTTGTGACCGCGGGTCACGGTGACAGCCGGCCGGTGGGTATGGAGCCCAAGATGGGAGAGGAGAGTATCCGGGAGGTGGGAGCCCTCGCGCTGTCCCTGGCCGCAGCCATCTATCCGCCCGAAAGGAGGAGAGGGTTGAGGAGGGTCTGTGTTGGATCTAGTGTCACCCTGCATCCATCTTGGCAGAATCCTCCCAGGGCAAGTGCGCCAAAAATAAGCTTTAGCTGTTCGGATAATGGACAGCGTCAGGAGCATTTATAATCAGAAGAGCCAGAGAGAAAACAAAAACCAAAGAACTGGACACTGATTTGTCCTCAACTTTGGGAGTTTTCACCTAGCACTGAGTGTAAATTCTCTTGCTGTCTGACCCTTTTCTTTTTCGCTATACTAGAAAGTCAAACCAGACCAACACCTATGAGCTTCTGCTTTGTAGTCTTGTTATTCTTTGGACACTGGTGTTGATGTCTTGGTCTCAGAAATTTGAGAAGAGAGTGGGGAACAACAACAAAAAATCATTTACACGACTAGTACAATGGTGGCAAGCTGAAGTCTCAGTGATAGAAATATTTACAAGGCCAGCATAAACACAGAGACGATTCATTGAAAAGAATATGTTGCAAGAAGGGACAGGTCTAGTGAACAGATTCTCAGAGAGAATAATCCCCTGAGAGGGAATAGTTCTTTTATATAACAGTTATAGGTCACTTACTCGGATAAAGAGGTAGGTGGACATCTCACTACCCCATTAAGTAGTAAATTTTGCAGCACCATGTATCTTGGCCATTTGGGTAGTAACTAGGAGTCAGACTAAATGTTTGTATAAGAGATTTTTAAGTCTCTAGGGTCAGGCTCCAAGTAGTCAGGGTCTGATGTTAACATATGAGAGTTTGTTTTGTTTTGAATCTTTTTTTTTTTTTTTTTGCATTTTTGTCTCTATAAACAGAATCAGGAAAGTCCAGGGAAATAATATTCAGTTCACTCAGCTCTGCCCTGTAGCAGGTCATCCCTGTGGAGCCCAGTTGTACTAAAGGCTATAAAGGAATTTTGCACTATAGTTGAAATATAGCTGAAAGAAAATTCTCTGAGCTCTATTTAAATAATGTCACCTCTGGACCCTTTGAAAGCAGATTTGGGCAGAGAGAGGTCCAGGTTTTAAATATAGACCTGCTTCCACCAGAAACCAAGAGAGACATGCAGAGCCATAATGTTCTTTAAAGACCTTCCCAAGTCCTTCCATCCTTTGAATGTTAAAGCAGAGCGATGTGCCTTCAAAGATCACTTGGACAGTCTTGTTAAGCAGTTTAATAAGATCTTTATTTTGATATCTGGTCACACATGCCTGTGAGGCAGGAGGATTTGGGGTTGGAAGCCAGCATGGACAATACAACAAGATTTTGTCTTAAAAAAAACCAAACACCCCCCCAAAGAAAAACAGCCAAAAACTAGAGGGTGTTATGTTGTGCCCTTAAAAAAAGCTTCCAGCTAATCTGACTTTTTTTTTAATATGCCATATTCTTATTCAGCTGATCTGACTCTTCACTTTAGTTCCCTCATTCAGCACATAAATGCCTCAAATCTATTCTCCCATACTAGGCTGCAAGCACAGATGCAAAAACAAGATACTATTCTTCCTCTCAAGCCTGTTACATGTTTATAATACAGACAATAGGCTAGTCTACATATGATAAATATTATACACCAACTACATATGTTTTTTGTTTTCAAAACTTTAAATTGCCTTCGTGTATAACATAATTTTTAGCTTGGTTATAATCTGTCACTCTAGGTAGATGACATAAATTACTTGGTTTAACACCCTCCAGACTCATAAATCCATCTATATATGCTGTCTGTGTATGTTGGATATATTTAACATGGGTATACTATGAACATGTTAATAAATATGAAATTGATGGTTCTGGTAATATTACTGATAATATTGCCATCGGTCCGACAACTATCACTCTTAACAGCTTGCCAAGTTGAGCTGGAAGTTTTTCAGGAACTACCTTTTGCAGCCTGCAGTGTAGTATTCTGGTCAAGAACAGGGCCTCTGAATTATGGTCTGGATTCAGATTTCAACCCTGCCACTTGTTTACAGTATAAATAAATGGTTTACATCTCTGTGCCTCCTCAACTGAAAAAAAAGGTAGTTAAGTTATTTTGGAGGCTCGTATAGAATTAAGAATTCCAGAGTACTTAGAGAACTTTCTGACACACTGTAAGTCTTATTTTTTAGCCTTCACAGAACCAATAATGAAAATACTGTCTCATTTTCCACATAGGAAGTGAAAATCCACAGAAGTGCAGCAATTTGTCTACGGACACAGGAGAACTGTACTCCAGGCCTAGTCCAATCTAGTTAATTTAACCAAATACCAGTTCACTTGACTATACTGTGCTCCACTTAGTGTAAACTCTCAGAATTGCTAGACTATCAACCAATAAGAATTTATTTGAGCCCTTTAATAGAGAGGAAATAGAGTGGTTAAAGTTGCTGCTTTTGTATAGATGTTTGTGGTAGAAATTCTAGGTTCAAACTCAAGAGGGCTGTTAAGTTAAGTTTTGAACAAATACTCTTTATGCAATCTCCAGATCTTTAAATAAGGGATAATTTTTAAAAGCTCTTTGCTCACAAGTTCTATGATTCATACTTATTCAAAACAGAAAAAGTTACTTTTTCACAAAAACAGGAACTCTGGAGTAAGCAATTAACTGAAGATTTTCAGTGGACGGAAGGACTATACTGTGAGCAAAACCAAAATGCTTGGTGATACTATTCAGTGTTTCTATTTTGCACATTCAGAGGTAGTTACATAGCATCTGGGATGTATCTTGGTTGGTACAAGTGCTTGTCTTTCATGAATGGGGCTCTGGGTTTCTTCACCAGCACTGAGAAACCATGAACAGGGTCAAGTGCCTGTAACCTTAACACTCAGGAGGTAGAGGCAAGGGAACCAGAAATTCAAAGGCATCCTAGTCTACACTATAAGTTCAAGGCCAGGATGGGCTACACATAATGCCCAACCTCAAAATAAATAAGCAAACAAATTTAAATAAATGTGTAGTTAACATCATGTTATATTCTACCACATTGGTGGAAATTTGAGGCTTATAAACTTTTGGAAATTTGTGTGTTATTTCTTACTGAGGAAAAAACTACACTAATAATCTTTTCAATTAAACAAGGCCCATTTTACACTTGTGTTGTAAATCTCTTTGGTGCAAACAGGCTTAGACAGAAGGGAGATTAACTTGAGTGTCCTTTTGTTAATTACAGAGATTAGGAAGTGGCTGTCTGACTAGTTTCCAAGGGCTGAAAGAGCAGCTCACCAAGAAGATCCTGATGCTTCGGGGTAAGTGGAGCTATGTTACCCTTTCTTAGACTGTCTCCTCAGTGAAGATATCCGATAAGAATCCAGTTGGTTTTAAATACTTATATAGCCTACATGATTTCCAGTAACCTAGATCTACAGGCAGCACCTGTCAGCAGGTTGATGACAGTGTTGGAAATTGGTTAGGCTGGCAAATAGGCAACCAGCCCTGTAACTCTGTATATCTATAAACAGTATATGTCACAAATTTTCTGGATGCCACCCCAGAATCTTCCCTTTTAATACATTTTATGGCCTACCACAGAGCATTCTACAATGTTTGAATTGGAGGATTCTGCAGATATAATAGTTTATAACAAATGTGTTTGTTATATTGTGTAAGTCATTTGGGGCACAGAAAAGGAGTCCTTATGGAACACATAATCATTAGTAGTATGCTGCTGTGTTAGATAGGAAGGTGGATGCAGGGGTGGGCACTGCGCCACTGGAGGACACAGTGAGCATCACAGTGAGATGAGGCAGAGCTGGGACTCAGATCCAGATCGATAGTGGCACACACTGCCTTCATGGCACTGCATTGTGCCTATGAGCCCTTCATCTCTTCTCCCCAGGAGACCAGCTCATGCAGTTCTTCAAGCAATAGGATGGAATCCTCCTGGGAAAGCCCATTTTTAGTGGTTGCAGTGGTGGTGGGAGTGAAGAAGAGTATGGGTGTCTGGCAGCTCTTAGTTATTTTATACTCTGTGCACAGTTCTTCCTGGAGCTTGGCGTTTGTATCTGTGACACATGAATCCTTAAGAGCTTCTTAAGCAGAAACCAGGAAGAAATGATAACTGGCCCCTTCGTTGCCCTCCTTACTTCTCTTGGCTCTTCAGCATCTCAGGGAATAGCTAGGTTGAAGAACACAGGGTCTGGGGTACTGAAATTGGCCAATTCCTACAAATGTCGATGCTGGCCACCACTTCAGCACCAGAAACTCATGTAAGAACATCACATGCTCAGGTGCTGTTCCCAGAGTTAGTGAAGACATGTCCTTGTTATTTTTACAATTATGTATTTATTCTTACAATTAAACCCATGTTTGAGCAGAGACAGGAGGATTGCAAATTCAAGACCAGCCTTGGTTACACAGAGTAAGCTCCAGGCCAGGGTTTGTGACCTTGTCTCTAAAAACAAACAAAGCCTGCTGTGGGCCAGGAGTGGTGGTACAGGGTTTTAATCCTCAAGAGGCAGAGGCAGACAGATTTCTGTGAGTTCTAGATCAGCCTATTCTAGATAGCAAGTTCTAGATCAGCCAAGGCTGCATAAATGGTATGATTTATTTAAAAATTAACTTTCCAAATAATTTTAGTTGGAAAAAGTAATACTGCATTTTAAAAAGTCTGTTTAAGGTGTGATTTAAAGAGAAGATGATTGGATTCTCATACCTGCTTCTTCCTTCTGTCTGTTGTGGTATATTGCAATGCAAGTGTCTAGAAAGAAAAGCAGGCCTCACACTGAGATGGAGGTGAAGGGAAGCCTTGCAGCTCCTTGAGAGACTCAGAAATGCCCCAGCATCCTTGCTCTGAAACCTGCTGGTCTAGGTGGCTAGACCATGAACTCATTAGTGTCATCTCAAATCTCATTTTCGTGGTATAATAACCTCGTGATGTTGGTGTCCTGCATTAGCAAAGCTGTGCAAATAAATAACCAAAGACAACAAGTAAGGCAGGCTGTAACTCTTGGAGCAACTGGGCTCTGCTCTTTTAAGCTTTTCTAGGGTCAGTTTGATGGCTCAGCAGGTAAAGACACTTACTGCATAAACCTGGTGGCCAGAGTTCAACCCCAGAACCCTCGTGGGGGTGGGGGGAAAGGAGTGATCCCACAAAGTTGTCCTCTGACCTCTGTGTTTGCACTATAGTGCTCATACATGCGCGCACACACAATACTTAGAATAATAATGACTTTTTAATTGCCAAAGAAGAAACTTTGCTAATACAGACCATATTTTATTTTCAATTACATGCTTGTAGTATTTAATTTTTCATCGTAGCGTACATGTAACATAGAATTTACCATTTGTGACATTTTATACATAGATGGATATTGTGTAGTGGTCACCTCATATCTACTTGCATGACATTTTTATCGCTCCAAAAGGAAAATATGTCTTTAGTAAGTAGTTACATACACCTCCATTCTCCACCTGAGCTCAGCTCAGCTCCTGGAAGCCACTAACCAGTCCCCTTACTGTCACTGTAGATTTTCAAACTAGCATTTCATGGGAGTGGGATTATGTATCATGTAGTTCAGTGTGTCTGGTTTTTTTTTTTTTTTTTTGCTTAGCATGGTGGTTTCTTGGTTCAGCCACATTGTATTCAATATTCATGATTGTTTAGTATATGGGTAGGTCACATTTTGTTTATGTATCTAGTTTTTTTTTATCTTTTCTCTCTCTCTGACAGAGTTTCACTGTGTAGCTCTGGCTGGAACTCTATAGAGACCAGGCTGGTCTTGAACTCACAGAAATCTGCCTGCCTTTGCTTCCTATTGTTGGGATTAAAAGTGTGTGCCGTTATGCCTTACTTGATGCAATTTTTTCATTTCTTGGCTATCATGAGTAGTGTTTGGTGAACATGTGTGTACCAACTTCTGTTTAAATACCCAGTGTCAATTTTTTTAGATTTATTTATTTTATGTGTATAAATGTTTTGCCTACATGTATGTACATATGCTGTGTGCATGCCTAGTATCTGCAGAAGTCAGAAGCATGTATCAGATCTCATAGAACTGATTTTTTTTTGTTTTTTTCTTGTGTGTATTTTTACTGGAAATGAAACCCAGGCCTTGTGAATGCTAGAAAAGCTCTTTATTTTACCACAAAACCATATATCCAGACCTGAATTTATTATTTTTAGAAAAAATTAATTTATCTTTTTAACTAGTTCATAAGAACAAAATTGTACATATTAATAGAACATTATGTATTGTTTATAAATATTCATAATGTATAATATTTACCCAAGTCTTAAAATAATTGCTGGGCTGAAGAAATGGCTCAGTTGGTAAGTGCTTGGCATACAAACATGAGGACCCAAGTTCAGTAGCACTTACATAAAAACTGGGCATGGTGACACGTCCATGTGATCCCAGAACTGGGGAGGTAAATATAGGCAGATCTCTGAGGCCACTGTCTAGCCAGTCTAGCCTAATTAGCCCTAAGTCTCAGTAAGAGACCCTGTCTCAAAAAACAAAGTAGATGTCTTCTGAGGAACAACACCTAATGTTGGCCTCTACATCAGTACATACACATGTGCTCATGTACCTGCACACATGAACATACATATACACAAGCATGCACACATCAGATAATTCTCAGAGTTTTTGAACATTAGTTTTGACTTGTTTGTCCGCTGAACCTGTGTTGACGGTCCCAGGCCAAAGCAGGAGCAGAAGGAAAAAAAAATCTATTGCACATGGACAATCTCTTTTTAAAAATACACCACAGAGAGGGAGAAAGAAGGAAAAGAAGGAAGGAAGGAAAGAATTAGCCTAACTGCACTACTAACATTGGACCTCATGAGATCAGCACGTGTGTTCTCTCCATTCTACAGGGAGCATGCCTCCCGGCAGCTTCAAGGGATGCTCTTACTCGGCTGCCAACTGAAACCAGCTCTTCCTCAGAAGAGCTGTGATGGGGAAACTACAGAGCAAACTCAGACACAGCGGTTACAAATACAGGTAGACGGCATCCTGAGGTCCCCAGTTTTATACGCTCCTTCACAATTCTCTACCAAGGAGAAGGGTGAGCATTGGTGGTCTTCCCTTCCACTTGGTTTGGTGTACTGTTTTAGGTAAGAAATGGTCACCTCACCAGCTAGGACCTGCACTGTACGCTCTGGGGCCCTGCATCTTTGTGGGGTCATCTCTGATGACAGCAAAGACTCCTTGCCTCAGAATTCCCCTTCATCATCATATGGGTGTTTCCCAAATAAGTGGCACCATTTATTTCTGGGCATTTTCCAAACAAACAGTGGGTCTCTTTTCTATCTCAGAATTGCTATCGTCACCCATGTTCTTCTGCCCCCTGCTCCCCTGTCCATTCCCAGGCAGCAGCCTCATTTTCCATCCCTCTGCAGCAGGCCTGATGAACTTATAGAAGAGAGAGTCCAGACTAAAGCTTCTCAAGAGTATAGCCCTGCTCACATGGATACCGTCTCCGTGGTTGCTACTCTGAGCTCAGACCTTTGTGTCTCTGGAGGAAAAGACAAGGTGAGGTTTTCATCTCTTCCCAAGAAGTCAGCTCACTGCTGGAAAGGGAAGATGTCCTGAGAGAATCTAACACCGCATTTCTACACTGCAACAGGGTTCAAAGTTTGAAGGCTGGAGTTTAAGCCCTGGCCCTGCCACTTCCTATTATTGTAAGCAAGACTTTACATTTTCTGAGCTTTGGCTTCTTAGTTTGCTACATGGGTAAACAGTAACACTTTTGTTCCACCTCCATGCTTTGTAAATGGGTGTTACTGTTGCACTCACACTTTATATTTTGTTTTCCGACATTCACACTCGTGTGTGCTGACCTTTTTATTTTGGCCTTTCCTCTTGCCATCACCCTGGACTTCACTGCTTCCATCCTTGAAGAGCTATCTTGTCGCTGTCTTGTCAGTCACTGCTGGCAACTGCAGCAGTACACTGCTGATCCTTCCTAAAGGGAGTGACACTAATAACGGCCCTATTCCCAATCCATGTTCACAACTGTTAAATTTCATTTGCTAATTGTATTTCAGATTTGTAAGATGCATTTACTTTGGATGTTGTTGTAGTAGGCGATTTCTGGCTTGGACTTTCGTGCCTAGACTCAAGGTTGGGACCCACAGACCCACAGAGACACACAAATGCTTACAATAGTTTAGGCTGATCAGCCTAAGGCCCAGGCATATAACTTGCTAACTCTTTACCTTTAATCTAACCCATGACTCTTACCCTGTTCAGCCATGCGGCTCAGTACCTTTTCTCAGAGGAGCGTAGGTGTCCTCTGCATCTTCTGGCTTCTCTCTGGCATTCTGCTCTGTTCTTTCTGTTCTCAGAGTCTTCTTAGTCTGGTAGCCCTGCCCACACTTCCTGTCCTGCCTTTGGCCAATCAACGCTTTTATTAAACTCATAGGTGGGACAATTATTTACAGTGGAACAATGTAATCCCCCTACATGTCATTGCTTCACATTGGGATACACTTGAGTATAAATATTTAATTAGTAATGTGATATCTCTCTCTCTTCCTTTCTCTCTCTCTCTTGTTTTGTTTTGAGACAGGGTTTCTCTGTGTGTGTTCCTGGCTGTCCTGGAACTCGAGCTGTTCATCAAACTCACAGAGATCTGCCTGCCTCTGCCTCCAGAGTGCTGGGATTAAAAGTATACACCACACTGCCCAGCAGCAATGTCTTGTTTTTACGTCTGTATTATTTTAGAGCTATGTATTTATTTATGTGAGCAGGGAAGGACTCTCCTCTCTGTTTTGAGGACTGAAGACTGATAGGTCAACCGTAACAGCAGCTGGGGCCTGCAGTGCTCACGCCTTCCAATGAAGCAATGAGCTGCAGTGCTCAG
This sequence comes from Phyllotis vaccarum, assembly GCA_033318265.1. NCBI lineage: Eukaryota > Metazoa > Chordata > Mammalia > Rodentia > Cricetidae > Phyllotis > Phyllotis vaccarum. The sequence continues at coordinate 100,651,666 of JARWLC010000005.1, read as the reverse complement.
CAAGTAAATGCTTTAAGGTCCTTCTCAGGAGCCAGTGTGGCGGTGACACCTGTAACCCTATTTGTCTGCAGACTGCTGTGGCCTATAATTGGAAAAGTGGACATGTGGTGAAAAGGTTCATAGGACACGAGCGGGAAATCACTAAGGTAACCATAAAATGCTTATTCCACATGGAATTGAGAAGTGGATAAAGAAATGTCAACGCTATAGCTGTTAGGGAGCGTGTATGTTTAGTCTGAAGAAAAAGTGCAAAGGCTTCCTCTGATGCCAGGAAAAGCAGAGCGAATAATTTTGAACATGGGATTAATACCTGGCAGAGGTGTGGGTAAAAACGTGCCACAGTGTGGTGATACATTGTGTATCAGTTAAAGACGGCCTGAGGATCAGAGGACAGAGCCAACCACAGAGTTAGCCATAGAGGTCAGGCAGCAGTGACACACACCATTAATCTTAGCACTGAGGAGGCAGAGATCCATCTGGATCTCTGTGAGTTCAAGGCCAGCCGGGAGTACACAAGACTGTCCCAATCCAAAAGAGAAACAAAACCACTCAGTGGTGGCACACACCTTTAATCCCAGCACTGGGAAGTTTGAGAAAGGAAATGATATGGCTGGGCAGGGAAAGGAATGTAAGGCAGGAAGTGGCAGGAATTTGGCCCCCTTCCATTTCTGCCTTTTGGTTGCCTTCACTTCAGCATTTGGTCTGAGAATTTGTGGAGAGGATCTACTCCTCTGGGCCTAAGGAGTTACCTAGGTGAAAAGTGGCTTTTCCCCAATTTCTGACTCCAATTAAAATTCATGTAACACCACAAGACACACACAGTAGAATATTATTTAGTCTTTTTATTATTATTAAAACAGATTGTCTGTGTAACCCTGGCTATGCTGAAACTCGATCTGTAGTCCAGGCTGACCTCAAACTCACAGGGATCCATTTGCCTCCTGAGTGCTGGGATTAAAGACATGCACCACCACCACACTTATTCAGCCTTCAAAAAAGGAGCAAAAGGGGCTGGAAAGATGGCTTAGCAGTTAATAGCAGAAGAACCACGTTCAATTCCCAGCACCCACATAATGCTTACAGTCCATGTAACTCGCATTTCAGGGAATACAACATCCTGTTTTGCTTCCAAGGGAACTAGGCACAAAAGTGGTACGCAGACATACATGAAGCAAAGACGCACATACATATAAAATAGTAATAGTAAAATAATTTAAAACTTTTTTAGAGGAGTGAAATTCTGGAGTTGGATGTATAGCTCAGTAAAGCTAGCCTGGTGAAGCCCTGGATTGGCTCTCCAGGACTGAAAAGAAAAAGTGCCTGAGACATGCTACAGCAAGGGCAGATGTTGGAAGCACGCTTATGAACAAAAGAACTGTGTGGCTTACCTGACACGAGACTGGGAGCCGCGGTGAGCGGGTGGTGTAGAGGAGAGAATGGTGGAGCCGCACGGCGGGGTACTGACAGCTCCACTGTTGGGGATTGCTGAAGTTTGTACAACAATGTGAACACATTTGCTGCCACTGGGCTCTATACTTAAATGGTTAAAGTGGACATTTCTGTAACACACACACACACACACACACACACACACACACTGGGCTCTATACTTAAATGGTTAAAGTGGACATTTCTGTAACACACACACACACACACACACACTGGGCTCTATACTTAAATGGTTAAAGTGGACATTTCTGTAACACACACACACACACACACACACTGGGCTCTATACTTAAATGGTTAAAGTGGACATTTCTGTAACACACACACACACACACACACACACACACACTGGGCTCTATACTTAAATGGTTAAAGTGGACATTTCTGTAACACACACACACACACACACACACACACACACACACACACACACACACACACACACAGCCTATTTTGAAAAACCCAAACCATCCCTCCCCCTCCAAAGAAAGAAGAAAAGGGAAAAACAAATTAAGCGTGTGCATTGAGGAGGAGAATGCAAAGCCGTCTGCTATTTTGAGGTCCAGTCTACTATGTACGCCTGAGACATTTCTGTTTTTATCTGTTCTGTGGGCAGATAGCCTGTATTCCCAAATCAAACCAGTTTTTCAGCGCCTCTCGAGACAAGACAGTCATGATGTGGGACCTGCAGGCCTCCTCCCAGCCCAGGCAGCAACTGTCTGGACATGCCATGGTGGTCACTGGCTTGGCTGTGAGTCCAGGTAAAGTGGGTCCGGATCTCCTGTCAGCACTGGGAGCATTCCCAGAACCCCTGTCCACATCCCAGCTCACAGCCATTGTGTGTTCTCACCATTGTTTTTAAAGACTCATCACAGCTGTGCACTGGCTCTCGAGACAACAGCCTGCTTCTGTGGGATGTGGGTACCGGACAGTGTGTGGAGAGAGTGTCTGTCTCCAGGAACCTGGTGCGTATTCAGGAGCAAGAGGTGTGCTGGGGGCACAGCTCATAGTAGATAGTGTATTTAGCATGAAGGTGGGGCTTGGGTTCACTTGAGAGGTGGGAACTGAGGTAAAGCGAGGGAGGAAGGAGGAGAAAAGGGGGGCAGCCTCATCCATCTCTTAGAACACACTGTTTGCATGATTCCAGCAGCCCAGACACTGCTAGGAATAGAGGTACAGCAAAGGACATGGTGGCCAGAATATGATACAGATGGTGGCTTGCCCCTCTGAATATGTAGCATCATGAGAGAAATAAGCATGCCCTTTCCTTGATAGAATCCACTCTGTGACAGCTGGCTACTGTAGACTTTGCACAGCCTATGGGCTCTGTCACACCTGGCTTCCACACTTGTGTTTGTGTGTGGGTTTTTTTTTTTTTCCCATGCTGAGGATTGAACCCTAAACCTTGTGCATTCTAAGCAAACACTCTGCCTCTAACCTCCACTCCCAGCCCTACCTTCAAACCACAATCACTTACTATTGTGGGTGCTATATTGTGCTATTTACGCTGAGATTCTAAATATCTCCACTTATAAAATGGAAGTTATGACACTAGGCAAAATTCTTCAGGTGACTGAATTAATAAAATACAGCATCAAACACCTGTCATTGTACTTGGCCCAGGGCAGATGTTCCTCAGAGTTTAGTCATTCACTGTTCTTGTTTTGAAGTCAGCTACAGACAGCAGGATGTGCTTGCCTAATGCCCTCCATATTTCTGAGAATACTGTGCTGAGAAAAAAAAAAAAAAACAATTCTCCAACCCTGGGTTGTTTTGGAACCATGTGTCATGTCTGTTCAGCCAGGGCTGAAAGACCAGGACTACTGTTACTCTTAGGAACCCCTGTGGTGTTACAGCAGAATTTAGGGGACCCCACTTAGCAAGGGGCTGCTCATCTGGCTGCCACCTGCTCCTCACTGGCAGCTGGGGTTTAGGTCACCAAGATTAACCAAAGGCCTGCCTGCTGATACCTTTGTCCATGAGTACCGAGGAGATCCAGGGGGATGAGGATTGACTGGGATCTGCAGGACGCTCTCTAGCTCAGAATCCTTGAGAGGGGAAGAGGGATGCGATTAGCCAAGCAATGGGATTGGAGCAGAGGAATGACCTGACCAAAAGGCTCTCTGATTGTTTTCTTCAGGTCACTCACCTGTGCTGGGTCCCCAGAGAGCCGTATGTACTCCAGTCCTCTGAGGATAAGACCATCAGGTGGGCTACTGAGCCGCTGTGGAGGTGTTTCTGGTGAAGGTCTGTGGCTCCCGTGCTTACATGACTGTCTCCATTCTGCTTCTCCATGCTGCTGGGCCCTTCCTAGGCTGCCACTCCTAGCTTCCACTGGGGACTCTCTGACCTGGAGCTTATGGGAGGGAGCAGAGTGAATTCACAAGATCAGGTCAGGCTAAGGTCCTGATTTGAATGATTTGAAACAGCTGACCTTGCTAGTGTGTCACTGTCCAGATCAGCCTCAGCCTCACCTGCTCACCCACCCAGTCAGGCAGCCTGGCCCTGCTCTCATGCTCTGCATGATTCTTGGGGTTTCCAGGCACCTAACCCTTAGCCAGAGCCTCCCAGGGAAAGAAAGATCAGAATCTACCTTAGGGGACTCAGATAAAGTCAGGAGTTCACAAACTTGGGAACCTCAAAATTCTGACTCTCCAAAAAGACTTTTACTGTAAAATGGGAGGAGCAAGCTAGAGAGAAAATGATGCGTGAGATAAGAGGCTACATAAAGCTCTCCACTGGACTCCAAGACCAAGCCTGGCATGGGAAGCCTCAGCCTGGATCTGGTTCTAGAATGGTGACAACAGTCTCGTAAGACTTCACTGCAGCCATGGTCTGGACTGCATTCTGAGCACTCAGGAGGCTGAGGAACATGGCAGCCTGGACTATAGAGCAAGACCTGCCTCAAAACAGCAGCAACATATCTTTTAAATTTTTTCAGTTTTATAGACACAAAAATAGCCTATTGTCCACTGAAAGCTGTGTCCTAATGGATCAAGCTAACTTGTACAGTTAGAATATGTATTTTAGCTGAGCAGTGGTGGTGAACATCATTTATCCCAGCACTTAGGAGGCAGAGGCAGGCAGCTCTCTAAGCTCCAGGACAGCCAGGGCTACAAAGAGAAACCCTGTGTCAAAAAACAAAAACCAACCAAACAAACAAACAAACAAATGTATGTGTCCTAGCCAGGTGATGTTGGCACATGCCTTTAATCTCAGCACTCAGGAGGCAGAGGCAGGCAAATTCCTGAGTTCTAGGCTAGCCAGCCTAGTCTAGGACAGAGATACACAGGGAAACCCTGTCTCTAAAACAAACAAGCAAAAAGATGTGTATTCTAAAGTCTCCATGAAAAGTGGAGAAATGGCTCAGCAGATAAGGGCACCCGCTGGCAAGCCTGACAGCCTTGGTTCAGTTCCAGGGACCCCCACATATACTGTGTATGTGCAGTCCCTCCCCCTGAATAAATAAGCATATTTTTTTTAAAGTTCATCTGACTTGATTTCAAAACAGAAAGAATCAAGATGGCATTGATTTGGATACTTCCTGTCAGCTTTAGAGTTTGTTAGGTTGTGACATTCTGTTCTGACTGGCAGTAGAGAGTCAAGCTCTTCATGTCAGTGAGCTATCACAGGTGCATTTTAGTCCTGTTTACTACAAAGTCGCTTTCTGCTTCTAATTCCTTTCAGATTATGGGATAGTCGGGGCCTTCAGATGGCTCATGTGTTTCCCACAAAGCGGCACATCCAGACCCACTGTGAAGTCAGCGTGGACGGACACACGTGTATCTCCTGCAGCAGCGGCTTTGGGGGTGAAGGCTGTGAAGCCACAGTAAGAGCCCATACTGATGGGGAGGCTGCTCTGCTCTCACACCCCTCACTGAGCTATACAGACAGGCTCAGTAACAGCACTGGCCCGCTGAGTGCAGACTGTCAATCACCCTGTGCATTCCAGAGGCTTCCTTTAAGAAAGATCTGTTAATCTGGGTCTGTCTGAATTGGTAATAGACAGGAGGAACAGGATGGTAATCAAGTAGAGAAGGGCTAGGCAGAGCAGCCCGCTGATGCCCTGGCTCCTAGTGGAATCTAGACAGGTAGGGACTGCTTGAAGAGCCATATAAGTGCTGTTTGTTTATGTGGCCATGCTAAAGGAAGCTCAGCTCATCAGGGGACCTGTGGAGCTCCACAATTGGGCCAGATCCCACCCCACCCCTTATCCAGCTATACACTTTTCTTGTAGTAATTTCAACCATACACTCTTTAAAACCCCCAAAGTTCCTAGATTCATAATTGCATGTTATTAGTTAAAAAATTATCTAGTTTCCAAATGAAAAAGTTGTATCTGAGTTATACCACATCAGGTATTGAGCTAAGAATGCATAGTTTCATTTCACCTAATCCCTAAGCCAAGCTTATGAGTTAGGCGCTGTCTCAGTACCTGTTTTACAGTAGAGGGAATGGAGGCATGCAAGTTGGAATCGCTTATTCAGGATTAACTCTTAGAAGGGATAGACTAGGATGTTGCAAACTTTGGATATAGCGCCTCTTGTTCAGCTGATAGATAACAAGGTCTCCTGTGACCTCAGTTTTTGGACACTATTCAATTTTCTCTCATCTCTGAATGGTATCCTCCAGGTATGGTGTGATCTGTGTCAGTACACATGGGACTGATTGGGATGTCACTTTCTTTTTCAGAAGCACTAGGCATCAACTCAAACTACCTTTACCTGTATGCACACATGAGAAGGTGCTCCTTACTGTATGATCCCCATGGGACCCATAGATTCCAGGAGGCACAGAGAACAGGGCACCCCATACTGCTCCATCATCCCACAACACTGTGAGCTCTTACTTCCCTAGTCATGGAAAAGGGCAGCGGCAGCCTTCCTCCACAGCCATAGCTAATGTTGAGACATAGTTGACACTGCATTAGTGCTGGATTGATAAGTGGTTGGGTATGATGGATGAGATAAAGGCTTCAACTGGGTTTCTGAATCCACGAGTGAAAGGGATCAGTGGGTCACGGGGAATGGGTATTAGTGACACATGGACATAAGAATGTATGAGCTGTCTCGTGCCATTACTTTGCAGTTGTGGGACCTAAGGCAGACAAGAGACAGGATGTGTGAGTATAAGGGGCATTTCCAGACGGTTGCATCCTGTGTCTTTCTTCCAAAATTCATGGCCTTGACGCCTATGATTGCTACCTCAGCACATGACTCCACAGTGAAGATTTGGAACCAAGATACTGGAGGTAAGCAGCCTGCTCTGTATTTCTCAGAAGCTGATGCAGCCTGGAGACTTTTCTCACCATATGCAAAGCCACTGCATAGTCAGTCCCCTTGTAGTTAGGAAGTGAGACACCAAAGTATCCATATCTTTCTGTTCAACCTCTGGCTCTAAGCCAGCACTGTGCTTCCCACATACCATAATGTACAGAGTAATTCCTAGACCCAGAGAGAACATGTTTGGCTTTTGCATTCTTTCCATCTGAAGTTCATCAGATTTTAACTTATGGTGAGAGGAATGTCTGGAAAGGGGGAAAGGATCACTGCCTTTGCATTCTCATTTCAAGGATACAGCTAGAACCTCAGCTCTTGTTGGGACTATGATAAAATGAGGGTAGACTCAAAAAGATCCCACCTGTTGGGGCTCTGAAGTTGTGTTTGAGATCAGTTCAAGGCCCCTCAGCACCACAGAAAATCCATGTGTTGTGGACCATGGCTTCCCAGAGTTATCTTTGTGCAGAGCCATAGAAGTCAAAGAGTAGATCCCTGGGGATTTTGTGAGCCATGATCCAAGCTTTTGATGCCTCTTGCCTCTGACATGAATTTAGTCATGGTGGGGCCTTTATCCCATAGAACTTGCTGAGTGCTATGATTGAGTGTAGGAGTTTTTTCTCCTAGAAGTCTGGCTTGTCAGCACTGCCTCTGTGCTGTTTTATTCTGGGCAGAGGATTTGGCTAGAGTCAGGAAAAGTGTTCATTTAGAGAACTTCAAAAGCTTCCCATAGTCACTCTCCAGAAACTCAGTTCCTCTCAAGGGAGAGAAAATCACCTTCCAGAGAAAAGAGATGGGCATGTCTAATGTCATTCTGTAAACAGCTGCGGCCATAAGCCAACCTTATATAGTGAAGACAGGCCTGTCATCCCCTCACCTGGAGCTGGATTCCCCAATTGCCCAGGTGTAACATTTGTGGGCAAGGGGAAGTAGATGCTTCAGATATAATGACAAGTCTCAAAGTGGAGAGCAGTTAGGGAGCGTTGACCTGAACAGATGGCATCACTGCCCTGCATGTGCTCCTGGGATCCTAGAAAAGTTGCCTCAGAGATGCAGATGGAGGGATGGCCCAGTTAAAAGCAGAGCCCAGCCTTTAATCCTAGAACTCAGGAAGCAAAAGCAGGCAGATCTCTGTGAATTCAAGCCAGCCTGGTCTACAGAGCAAGTTCCAAAACAGACAAGGCTACCCAGAAAGTCCTGTCTTGAAAAACCTAGAGAAAAAAGTAAAAAAAAGCAAAGCTCAGGCCTGATCTGCACCCTACCGTCTCTGGCAGCTCAGATCGGTGTCTCTGTCTGTTTCCCATGACTTTGCCTATCCTATTCTCTACCCCCTTAAACAAGGCCCTAGTTGTCTGAAATACTGCTTGGTAGCCAATATCCTGTTGGGTCTGATTACCATTCTCTTCAGCTGAAGTCATGGAGGTGGTCCAGAGTCTTCCCAGTCAGGTCCACTGTTGAGAGGCAGAACCCTTTCATGGCTTAGATGGTACAGGACATGCTCTGTTTCTTGTTCTCATGATACATTTCCACACTGTATGATGATGTTTCTGTGAATAACAAGCCACATCTAGTAGTTCAAATGTGTGGTAGTTGGCTGTACTTATCTACATGTGTGTAACCGCACACCATGATATTACAGAGAGACAACACCTATGCATTTCTCAAGGATGTTTCCATAATTGAGCATGTGACTAATTCTCCTTCCTCCTCCAGCTTGCCTTTTCACCTTGTCTCTGGATGGATCAGGACCCTTGACCTCCCTGGCTGTTGGTGACATCACCTCCTTGTTATGTGCAAGTTTCTACAGAGGAATTCACTTACTAAACATGGACCACAGCCGAGGGCTGGAACTGCAGGAGGTGGCAGCTTTCTGAAGCCAAGAGACATTGACTGGACAATATCAAACCATGGCCCCTCCTTTCTGTGTGACTTTGTGTTATTCCACATGATCTCGGGGAGTGGGGTGCAAGTCTGGTGTTCTTCTCTTAGGGTCACTTAGAAGGCGTATCAGGGCTAGATGTTGGCTTAAGTCCAGTGATTCAAAAATCAGGGTGTTTATTTTGTTTGTATCAGGCTTGAACTCATAGTAACCCTCTTGCCTCAGTCTCCTAACTGCTGGAATTCTAGGTGTGAGTCCTCATGTCCAAGAAAATTCAAGTTTAGAAACATGGACTCAATATGAAGTTCTTGATCTCAGGTAAATCCAAATGGAGTTTTTAGTGAGCTTTTGGGACTACTCTTCAAAAGAAATGTACTTATTGCTCCAGATGATAACTTGGAGGCTTAAGAATGGCAAGTCTCTGAGAATGAAAACATGGGCTAATTCATGACATTCTCCTTGTCTCCATGAAAAAAAAAGTTTCAAGACAGATCAAATTGGTAATCACAGAGGAAGTGGATGGCAGACAATAAGATTAAACAAAGTCAGTCAAAGCCGCTTACAGCAAGAGAGCAAAAGCCTTGACTTTATCCTGGCTAGTAGAATAAGAGGCAGAAACTCCCACCTTCCTGGGCCTGTGCTGCCCAGGTTGTTTACAAACAAGCACAAGGTCACTGTCCCAAATTACAGGAATTATTAAGCAATCTGCCCCATGTACCAAAATGCAGAAGATGGGAGACTAAGGTGAAGAAATATGCATTTGTAATTTGTATATTTTTATTTATATAAAAACACTACACACTCACATCCTCCCTACCTCCCACCCCTGGGAATGGCCAGAGGCAAAAAAGTCATCTCTTGAACACAGAGGACTGGAATCAACTGAGATGACCACTGTGCTCTCTTCTGTGAGGAGAGTCAAGGTGCTGACATCACTATGCGGCTCCCACAAGTTGGTCCTTGGCCTGGAGCTCAAAAGCCCATTTTCCTTGAGAGAAAATGTAGCCCTTTCTGCTTTTAGATGAGTCTGTAAAGCAAAAGGCATGGCCAGAGAATGACTGCCTTTATAGCTGCTGGCTCCTCTCTGTCCATGGTTCAGGGCTGCCTGCCATTTTCTGTCTCTCTCCTGCTGTCCCAAGGGTCAGGAGGAGAGTGTGTTCTCGGGGCACACAGAATCTAGTCTTTCATGGAACTTACCTTGAAAAAAATTACAGTCTTGGGTTCCTCCTATATATGATACTCAACCAGGCTGTTCCCGAGGGGGTGCTGCAGTATCTTATCTGGACTGTATGCTCTTTCACAATAAAATCACATTCCTTCATCTGTTGTCAGGTCTTATTTTCTAATCTTTTAGCCTTTCAGTTTCCTAATTTGTGCAACTTTGAGCTCTGGAAGGACAAGGGAGTAGTGTGAGAGGAGGCTTCATTGAACGCCTATGGTGGGCTCAGTAGATTCTCACTAAAACTCCCAGTGATGTCCCATTTCACAGATGGGAAATCCAAGGCCCAGAGACATGTAGCACTTAGTCCACATTTAGAAGCATTGGAAGGGGAAGAAAAGATTTGAATCCGGGTCTTCCTGACTTGAAGCTGGGCAGTCCTCTGCAGCTTTTTGTCCTCACAGTTTTAGACCTTCATAGGTCATGATGTTGCTTTTCTGTTTTTGAGACTAGTTATTAATCTAGATCTGAAGATTAAATTTAGGTTATAATTTCTGCGGGCCATGAGCTCTGCCATTGAGCTGTCCCCTAGTCCTGGGTTAACTTTTGACTCTAAGGAAGGCCCTCTGGTGAGGACATGGGGCCTGTAGACAGTTCTCTTAGGACAGGGAAATCCCCAGCACACACTGGATGCATAATGCTGCCACTCATAGTTCTTCCTAGGAGACAGCAAAGGTGCCTGTGTGCTTGCTGCCAGATTTCCTTATCTGTGAGAAGCAGCAAGTTGAGAAATGCTCATAATAATAGAGCCATTTAAAGTTATTTTAGAGTTGGGTGGGAATGGTACAGAGGCCGGCAGATCTCTGTGAGTTCAAGACCAGCCTGGTCTACAGAGTGAGTTGCAGGACAGCCAAAGGCACACAGAAAAACCTTGTCTCAAAAAAAAAAGTTATTTTAGGCCCTAATTAGGATACTCTTGGTATCCAAGAACCTGACTGCTGAAGTAATAAACTCTTCATTTTAGAATCTGCCCTCTACATTCATCTAAAGGAATGTTCCAGACAGTAAACTTTTTTCCTTACAGAAAAGTGTTAAAGCCCTTGGAATCTTGTCAATTACATAGTTAAATTTTAAACACATTTATATATGTATTAACATATTTATCATTAGGATAAGTATACACTGAGGAAAATGGGTGCAATTATTAACGATCTTCACTTAGACTGGGTTTAGCAGGCAAGCGAAGAACTCAGGTTACCTGAGTGTAACCTTTCTGCACCGAGGAGCAAGACCTTGGCTACTTCTGAGTGGCCTTTTGAAGGCAATTATTAGAGAGCAGTTTCACCATTTGAGCACAAGAGCCAGCTGTGGTGCTATGTACGCATGGTCAGCACATGGGAGGTAGACCTGGGCATCGGGAGCTGAAGGTTATTCCCACCTACCTCACCTATACAGTGAGCTGGAGGCCAAATGAAGCTTCCATGCCTTCCACTCGTCCTCCCCCACCCCCAAATTACAAAGATTGTTGTTTCCCATGTTGGCGTGGGTAAGCCAGCTAATTGTACATTCCAGCCAGGTATGGCATGGGAATAGCATGGAAGTGATGTCCATCACTTTCACCCAATTAGCTCGAAAGGAATGCAAAGACTCAACCCCACTAGAAGAGTTTGGGCATCTGGGAACTGCTTCAACAGCCCAGATGAGGTCAGAGTGATGGGGTTGCAAGATACAGTGAAGCCGGGCCCTGAGTCAACTTGGACTGAGCTACTCAGCAGCTTGCCTGGCCACACTGCTGCCGAAAGAGAAATGAGCCCCTTTAGCCTCATATTATTTTACTAGGTTTAATAACCAGAGCTTAAAGCTCTGAATTTTCATAAGTTGAAAATATTCTAGAAGCCAAGACCTGGATGCAGATATGCACAGGACTTAGAAGCAGTAAGTTGGCATGTTCCAGATGAAGTCAGGCACACCTAGAATTCAAGCTTAGCTCTTTTCCTTCCTATGTTTGAAATGGTGGGCAAATTGCTGCATGTGTCAGAGCCCCAGCTTTCCCATTTGTGAAATGGGAACAGCACTGGGAGTTTTAGTGAGAATCTGGATCCAGCTGTGTAGTATTGCTTTCATCCTCACAGACCTCTCTTCATTGACAGGTAAAGAGGATGGTCTAGGCTTTGAGGAGAAGAGTTTACATATAGAGAATGAGGCCTAATAAATGACATCACCATTAGCCTTCAAGACCAGCCAATCACAGCTCAACATAGCCTGGTGCATGAACTCAGCAGCCAATCCACAATTTATGAGATACAGTAAATCATTTTTGCTTTAAGACTGGGTGGTCCATGATGCTGAGAGACTTAAGTGAAACACACATGGAATGGTCAGGCTGCTTTTGCTCAGCATGTTTGTAACACTGACACAGTGCTTACATGTTGGACACTGTCCTCATTAATGGGTAGGAGTTCATTGTGTGGGGATACTGATCTGATCATGGAATTGGCACTTGGGTATTTTCTAGTTTGGAACTCACATAACATTGCTCCTAGAATATTCTCCTAACAGGTCTTTTGGTGAAACACTCTATATTTGTGCCCACTCCATAAGAAGCTGAGAACTTGCTGGGCTATGTAACTCATGTAACTAGCTTTAGTTGCTACTGCCAGACATTCCTGCAAAGCATTTCTAGCATTGTGCTCTACAGCAGAAAGCAGGATGGTCAGGCTCTTCACCTTTGCCCACCCTTGGTGCTTTTGAACTTTGCAACTCTCCATTATAAAAATAAAAGCGCTGATGCTGGAGAATGCACCACAAGAGTGAGTTCCAGGGCCAAAAATAGAAAGACACCAAACCAACTTGGCAATCTACTTTTGTCCCTAATGTCTCCTGTTAAGAGGTCAGAATCTCACACTAAAACCCAGTGTGTAGACAGTGCCCGGTGTTTTACACTCTCACAACCACAACTTCATTTGCACCTCCCAAGAAAATAACTCCCAGATGCCAAGGAAATTAATATCTCCATTCTATAGAAGAGTGGCATGCCCAAGGTCCAACAATATGTGGTAGGTACAGACAGGAGCCCAAGTCCTAAACACACAGGCTGGTTCTTCCTGGCAAGGTCCTCTTTTAATGGTTTTATGGTGGTAGTCTGAAGCTGATGGGGCTGTGGAAGTTAGGAAGTGTTTGTGTCTACATAAGTAAGGGAACATTAAGTCTAAACGCTACACACAGAACAACCAATGCATCTCAATGTTATCCTTTCTAGATCTGGAACGTAGCAACTTGCCTGTTCTAAATCTTGCACATAGACAATTGAAAAGCCCAGCCTCATCAAGCTGTAGTAGCACACACCTCTAGGCCCAGCACTCAGGAGGCAGAGGCAGGTAGATCTCTGTGAGTTCAAGGCCAACCTGTTCTACTTTGTGAGTTCCAGGATAGTTGGGACTAGGTAGAGAGACCCCATCTCAAAAAGCTAAAATAAATTTATCTTTGCCATATATTGACCATGATTTATCAGGGTATAAGTACATATTCTCTCTTCTACGTTGACTAGTGTTATGATTGGAATACATTAGCTTTCCTTTGTAAACTTACTTTTGAAATAGATGATACGTTTATGTATTTATTGGCAAAAGTGCAGAGAATTGTGGCCTGAAAATCCTCCTTTCTTTGATGTCTGCCATCCATCTGGCTCCTTCCTGAGATAATCAGTGTGGCCACATTTCCTGCATCCTCTTTTATGTACTGACAAGACAACTCATGGGACTTTTTAAAGATGTAGCTTTTACAGTGAAAGACTGACTGCTGAATAGGACGGTACTGAAAGTGAATGGACATTTTGTTTATGAGTACACTGTACTCATGCAGTTCTCAGAGAGACTAGAAGGGGGCGTCAGATTCTTTGGGCATCTCCAATAGTTGTGAGCTGTTGTGTAGGTGCTGGAAACTAAACCCCAGTCTTCTGGAAGAGCAGTCAGTGTTCTTAACCGCTGAGCTATCTCTCCAACCCCCGTAGGGCCTATGTCTTTGAAATAAAGACTTTCCAGCCTGTATCATATAGAAAAATGGGAAAGTGGAAAAAAGGCTACCAAATGATACACAAAGGTCATCACAATAATTTATGAAATGTATTTATATATTTAAAACACAAAGAAAAGAGACAGAGGGATGCACATCTACAGATGTGTCAATGACCAGCTCTGCATGTAGGATCTGGGGTGAGATGGTTCCTTCTTCTTCCAGGTGGTCGTGCGACTTTGATATAGTTCAGGGGCGGTTTAATCTGTGCATTAATGTCTTCATCTAAAAAATGGAGAAGATGGTAAGAGGGTGTGATCAGGGTCAAGTTATGAAATTAATTGACCCCGGAGAATGTGCCCATCATTGTTCTTAAGTGCCAACAGTCATATTTACCAGAGTTTCCTAATTCTTCTGTCCTGGATGTAGCTTACAATAAAAGTTAAGCAGCAAATGAGAGAGTGTCTGTGACAGTGGAGAGTCAAACACCAGAAAGCCCTAGAGAACAGCAGTGAAGCTGCACACTCATAGGCATGGGATCAGTGACCTTATGACTTCGACACCGTAAGAACCCCATGGGAAAGACTTTCTGCTCTTTATTCTTTATATAATGTCATGCCCCAGACTGGGAGATTATGGGCTAGGATCTTCAAGATAATGGTGCAGGATTCTAGAGAGGGTCTTTGTGACTCTAGTGCATAGTGGAAAGAGGAAGGGCTGTTGGGATTGCTCTATGACAATCCATAGTCTCCTCCATCAATCTGCAACCCACAGGAACCATTACCCCTCTTAACGATCTAATCCCCCTTAAAGGTATTACCACCTTCAGCCCTGTCACAAGAAAATAACAGAGATTGGTTTGGGAGGGGACAAACTATATTTACAGCATAGCATCCCACCCCTACCCCTCACATTGTAAAATACTCCATCCCCAAATCTTAATTTGTTCCAAAGTCTATTCCAAAAAGTCTTACTCAGTTCCAGCATTAGCTGTAAAGTCCAAAGTCCCTGTGAAATCAAAGTAAGTTCTCTATGTCCAAAACACAATGTCACAACCAGCATAAGGTAGGTATACTCCTGTTCCAGAAAGGTGACATAGGCCATCTGCCCCCTAGGTCCTGAGTGTCTAGAACAGCAGCCATCATTTCTGGGAGGCATTTAACTCTTCATCGCTCAGCTGGACTTTGGTATGATAATAGGCACCACAGTTGGGCATTTATCCCTTCTGCCAGTGGGAAAAGAACTGGCTTTTGTGGTAGAAGGGAACCTGCTTTGTCAGTTCCTGAGGAGCGCTGGCTTTTGTCCAATAACCAGCATTTGGACCTGACAGCATTTACACGAACAGGAAAAAGGCACACCTAGGCTAAGGTGTCAGCAAGGGCAACTGACCAATCAGAACTTCACAAGGGTGACTGACCAATCAGAACTTCCTGAGTGCTGATCCAGAGTCAAAATTATTTTGAGTTATCTTCAGTCTCTATATTAATCATTCATTGTCCATCTATGTGTCTGATTCAACAGGAAACACTTAAAATATGTTTTTAGGAGACCCCCAGCTTTACCAATTCAAAAACTTGAGAATATCATCAGATAGCACCTGAAACCTAGAACATTTTTTTCCCTGCTATGCTTAACCCACAGCCCTCACCAATGTATTTAGCAAATGTGTTGGCTTACAATTGCTTTCTGTTCTGTGATGAATAAAAGCTCATGTGAGAGGTAGCGATATGGCTCAGAGCCTAAGAGGACCTGAATTCTGTTCCCAGAACCCACACAGTGCCTCATAAACACCCGTAATTCTGGTTCCACGGGATTTGAAGACCTCTTCGGACCCCTATGGGCTCCTGCATGCACAGGGTGAGCGTAAACTCACACAGGCAAACACACATCCACATAAACAAATAAACCTTTTAAAAAGAAGCCTAGGCAGCCACTTCCATGGCAAGACATGTTATTCAGGACAACCTGAATTTTCATCCCTGCGATGTGATCACTCATACTTGGCTCAGAGTAAATTCTCTCTTATTCTTTCAAGGTAATGTGCTTTGCATCTTCAGGTTTTAAAGCCTGGGATGACCCACTTTCTCTAAAACAGTCACCAAAATCAGTGTCAATCTCTATCTATCATGGGATGTTCATGCTGTATGGATCATGTTGTGGTCCATAGGGCTGGTTGTTGGATATTCTTTTATTTCAGAGCACGTATGTCCTTTGTTTACAGAACTATTTGGTCAGGATATTTGATTGCTAACACGCAGCCTTTTCTCCTGCCTTTCTTCATGTTGTGACTTTTCCTGGAAGACCTGAACAAATGTCTATTCACCTCAGTGTGCTGGCTATTTTTATGTAAACGACTCAAGCTAGACTCAGTGAGGAGGAAGAAGCCGCAATTGAGAAAATTCCTCCATAAGATCAGGCTATAGGAAAGCCTTATAGGGCATTTTCTTAATTAGTGATTGATGGAAGAGGGTCCAGCCCCCCATGGGTGGTGCGATCTCTGGACTGGTGGTCCTGGGTTTTATAAAAAAGTAAGCTGAACAAGCCATAAAGAGCAGGTCAGTAAGCAACACTCCTCCATGGCCTCTGCATCAGCTCCTGCCTGCAGGTTCTTGCCCTGTTTGAGCTCCTGTCCTGATTTCCTTCAACAATGAACAGTGATATGGAAGTGTGAGTCGAGTAAACTCTCTCCTCCCCAAGTAGCTTTTGGACATGGTGTTTCATCACAGCCACGGTGACCCTAATTAGGACACCGAATAGGTAGAAATGATTCCACCCAAGGTTATCTAGGAGAACTAGTTTATTACTTACAAACTTCTGCTTGCCCTACAGTAATTATGATTTCACTGGCTTTTGCTGATGGTGATGCTTAAAGTTTGGGTTCTTTTTAGCAAAATTACACAGAACAATTCACCTTCAATAACAATATTATTTATGGTGTCTTACCCTCTCTTCTGCTTCCCTCTGAGACAGCCAATTCCTCCTTAACCCCAGTCCTTACCTTGGCTGTGACCCACTGAGTCTCATGATTCTTGCCTCACAGGTTCCAGCGTACTGCTTAGGCCAGGTACTTTTCCAGCTGGCTGGCCGGCCTCCCCCCAAGCATGAGCTAAATTAATAACTCTCAAATTCCTGAGATGCCTCACCCTTTCTTCTGGGTATCTCTCAGATTAAAAAAAAAAAATTCCACTGTTTACAAAGGACTTCTTAGCCTGGTCACCCACAACAGACACCAAGATGACTTCCTCACAGGATGTTAGTGACCCAGGGAAGGGCCAGGGAACCCTTTATGTTTTGCCACTTCGTGCAATGCCTTGACTGTACTACTTGCTTTTCCCTAAAGTATTTAAAAAATTATTTATTTTTATATTTACGGGTGCCTGACTTGCATGTATTTCTGTGAACCATATGCAGAGGCCAAAAGAAGTTATTGGATCCCCTAAGACTGTGTTACAGACAGATGTGCGTCACAATTAGGTAGTGGTTATCAAGACCGGGTCCTCTGGAGGAGCAGCCAATGCTCTTAACTATTGAGCCATCTCTCCAGCCCTGATGCTTAAAGGCTTTAGAGAGCTAAAATATTCCAAAATCCAGTTTCATTTCATACAACTCTGGGCTAACTTAAAATCTATAATTACCAACTGCATTTACTTTTTCATGCAGCATTTACATATTTAAAATTAAAGGGTTCTGTCAGGCACATGTCCATAGTTCTAACATTTGCCAGGTGGAGACAGGAGGATTACAAGGTGGAGGCTAGCCTTAACAACACAGTGAGTTTGAGACCAGCCTGGGTTGTCAGGACTTCCTGTTTCAAAAATGAAGCAACAACAATGAAACATAAAATAAGGATTAAATTATTGGGCAATCAGCTAAGAAATCGATGGCACAGCCATCCAGTGAAACAATACAGCCATTGTGAATATATGAACATTTGGTCTGGTGAGAAGCAGTAAGGGCATTTGTAGCAAGGAGCAGAGCAGCCTATCGAATATGCCCACTTGGATAAAAGGATGAGAAAAAACAAGGGACCTAGTCATTTTGTTTGTGCACACCCCAGGCATCTTTGAAAAGAGACACCAAAGACACAGAGTGTGAAAACAGTAATTTTGAGTGCAACTAAATGGCTGGGGAAGGAGCTTTTACAACACCAAGCCTTTCATATACTAAAGCACATGAATGTCCTTGTTCAAAAACAATCGTAGCACTGAGGAGGCAGAGGCAGGAGGATCTCTGTGAGTTCAAGGCCAGCCTGGTCTAAAAGTATGTCACACAAGAAATTCTCTCTTAAAAACCCAAAACAGACCAACAAAAAAAGTGAGCAAAATGGGCCATGTGAAATACATATTGGAAGACAGTGAAGCCGTAGGACAGATAGAGGGTCAGACTTCCAGTCCAGACTTCCACAGACTTCCGTGTTTGCTTCATTTGCTTTCTTATTATATTCCTCATCATGTTATAGTGACAATAATAATAATAGTTCTAATTGAAGTTTATTGTGTGTCTCTGTGTGCCATTTACTGTAGAGCAACATTTCTGTGTACTATCTCATTTAATATGCAGGTCAGGTAGGAGTGTGTGTGTGTGTGTGTGTGTGTGTGTGTGTGTGTGTGTGTGTGTGTGTGGTGGGCTAACCAGCAGGTTCCCAGGACCTGCCAGTCTCCATCCTTTACCCTCCTCAATTCTTGGGTTACAGGCATGCCTAGGATTTTACACAAGTGTTTGTGATTTGAATTCAGGTTCTGGCACTTGCATAGCAAGCATCCTTAACTCCCCACCCTATGGATGAATTTTTTCTCCTCCATTTTCAAGTGAGGAAAAGCCAAGGCTGGAAGTGAAGTCCTTCTTTCATTGCTAGTATGTATTCAGAAGCCACTGACTCTGGATTCCTAGTTGGTCTGATGTCTGGCTTGTAGAAGAAGTCAGGTACCTCCTATGCATGCTTACTGAGGTGTCATTTACCTGTTGTTTATTTATTTGTTTTGTTTTCCTGCTGTGTTATCTGTATTTTGCAAGATGGTGTACCTTCCTTGCAGGGCCTTAGGTTAGCCATGTATCTGGCTTTAGGGATCTCCTGACTTCCCTGAGGCCAGGCTGAGTGCCAGTCAAGGCAGGTCAGCCTAGAGTTAGAAGAAGGCTAGAGCCCCTCCTGCCCCCAGAAGCTTACAAGGATGAGTGCACTTCCTCCTACCAACTCAGAGAAAGCAAGGGTGACTCACAGAAGCAAACGTCCAGGTTTCTTGTTTGTGCAGAGGTCCAAAGTCAACCGAGGAGGAAACCAGCCAGAGAGTGGATCAAAATCTGGGAGACCCATGCAAATGAGGCTGGCCTCTAGTAACCTGGAAGCCAAGGCGGAAGTAAGAAACCAACACACCTGCCTGGAGATTGCTGAGAAAAGAGAGACTTGCTAAAGCTGGTAAGGACCAGGAGAGGGTCTCCAGGTAAGGAAGGACCAGGAGAGGGCCTCCAGGTAAGGGGTGGGAGAGAGTAAAGCAGGTAGCATTGCTGTGTGTGAACTCTGACCTGGAAGGCAGGCTCGTGGGTCAGTTTTCAAGCTCTGCAGCCCTGGCCAAGTCACTTTACATTCCTGAGCTCCAGCTTCCCATCTATCAGATGGGCATTAACACAATTATGCTAACTTTTGTACGGACCACCACGGTGGCTAAGGGTGAGTCCATCCTCACTGCGGCCTGTAAGGCAGGGTCATAAGCTTCTTCAACAGAGGAAAGTGGAGTTCAGAGAAGGAAGTCATCGGTTAAGTTCAGCAAGATCTTGTTTCAAATTGTGAAGACTTTTTTTTACTCTCCATCTGTCTTGTTTCTAGGCTAGGTTTAGAGAATCAAACGGCCTCATAAAAATGGAAACAGCTGTAAAAGGCATTTATATTTTCTAGATGTGTTACCACACTCAGCTCCTAGCAAGGCCAAGCCCATGGAAAACCATCAAGTGCCATCAGAATGCCAGTTCTCTATGACTGCTGGCAGGATGTTGATAGCCTGGTGGGGATGGTGCAGACAAAGTTACTGTTAATCAACCACCCTTAATAATAAGGGTGATGTTTAGAAGTCACTGTTGCTGAGCTATCCAGGGGGAAGCTGGGGCCCATAAGTCACTGAGTGTCTCCTAGAGACGATAAACTCTGTGCAGAGAGTCTGAGAGAAGGACCCAAACAACAGTTCCATCTCTTCACTGACTGTCCATTTAGAGCTGTGGCCATGTCACTTCAGAGAATGTAAGTCTGATCTAGGAAGACAGGCAGAGATCTTCAGGGATAGGAAGACAAGGCTACCAGAATAAAGTTAACATGTTTTTTTTTTCTTTATTACTGATTTATTTATTTTTATGTACATTGGTGTTTTGCCTGCATGTATGTCTGTGTGATGGTGTTGAATACCCCGGAGCTAGTTGCAGACAGATATGAGCTGCTGGGAAATGAACCTAGATCCTCTGAAAGAGCAGCCAGTACTGATAATTGCTGAGTCATCTTCTCTCCAGCCCCAAAGTAAATTTTTTAAGTAATAGATTTAAAACAAAAGCTGTAGCAATAAATTAGACAGATGGTTTTGCCCACATTGATAACCACTATTGACATTTCGTTGTTTCTAGGTGTGGTGGTGGTGCACACCATTAAGCAAGCCTAGAACATGGGAAGTGGAGGCCAGTAGGGTTCGAGGCCAGCCTAGTCTCCACAGAGAGTTCCAGGTTAGCCAGGGCTATAAAGTGAGACCCTGCCACAAACAAGCAAACAACAAAAAACACTTGGTAGGTTATCTTTCCAGAGATATTTTTCCATAGTGAACATATTTTAAGATTATGTTGTAATTGTCTTATCACTGATTTTTAATACATATCATAGACAAACTCCATAAAAAATGTTTTATCACATTATTGTAAAGGCTACAGGATGTCTCTCTCTTATGGATATCTTCAGTAATAACACAAACTACCTTTCAGACAGAAAACTGGGTACAGGAATGTGCATGGAGTGCCAGAAAGGGCCCGAGATGCTGGATCCCCTAGAGCTGGAATTACAGGTAGTTGTGAGCCACTCAGTGTGGGTTCTGGGAACTGAATTTAAGTCCTTTTACAAGAGCAGTATGATCTCTTAACCACTCACTGGTTTCTACAGTATGTGTTTATCGTCTTTACTTGGGCTTTATCTAAAAGCTTCATTTACAAATGGGATGTGGTTTGTGATGCTTGCCTAGCTTGAACCATGCCCTGGGTTCAATCCTCACTACTTAAGAGAGCAAACTAAATGCTTCATGATTTTTAGCTTTCTTTTTCACAAAGGGAAATTGACATTGGGCACCATCTATTGTAATGAAGTTTTTGGTCTCGGGCAACCAGAGGTCCAGACCTACAGACCTGCTGCGCCAGACCCTTTGGCCGCCTGCAGCTGCTCAGGCCCCAAAAATGATTCAGACATTTGTATTAACTTTATGTTGTTTGGCCTATAGCTCAGGCACATTGCTAGCTTGCTCTTTCACCTTAACTCAACCATTTTTATTAATCTGTCTGCCACATGGCCCATGGCTCACCTGTGTTCTTTACATGTTGCTCCTTTGGGTTTCTGGCTCTGTCTGTCTGACTCTGCCCTGCTTTTCTTACCTATGCTCTGATTTTCTCTCTTATTTTTTTTTTCTACGGTGCCTGTCATGGGGCAAAACAGCTCCTTTATTTAAAGATTGATATTCACAGCATACAGAAAGACATTCCCACATCACCTCCCCCTTTCTGTCTAATCAAAAGGGAAGGTTTGTTTGAGGAGCCCCATACTGATTTTCAAGTTTCATAGTGGCTTCTTCAGATTGCACACCCACCAGAAGCTTACGAAGATTCCTCCTTCTCCAAATCCTTATCTTTTTTATTTACTTTTTTACATTTATTCATCTTGGAGGAGCATGCACTACTGTGCATATGTGGAGTCAGAGGGCAACTTATGGAAGCTGGTTCTTTCCTTCTATCATGTGGGTCCAGGGGCTAGAACTCGGATCATTGGGCTCGATGGCAAGTTTCCTCACTCAGCACCTAGTTAGTTGGAAACCTTGCCACTACTTGCTGTTCTTTGCTTTCTTGATAGCTATTCAGACTAGGTCAAGTGTAATCTCCTTACAGTGTTAATTTACATTTTTCTGATGGCTAAGGATCCTGAACATTGTTCACATATTTATTGTATGCGATACTCTTTTGGCTACACCCTCACTTGATCTACATCAGACATCACCATCACATACTTGAACTAACTGCTGTAGCCATGACTGATCTTCCGTTTCCACTCTCGGCCCTTCTGGTCTGTTCTCTGCACTGTAGCTAGAATGCCATTTTAAAAACAGGAGACTGGAGAGATGGCTCAGCACCCACATGACAGCTCATAACTGTTTGTAACTCCGATCCCTAGGAAATTTTACACCTTCTGCTGGCCTCCATGGGTAACAGGCATAAACTTGGTGTATGAATATACCAAGAAATTTTAAATTAAGAATAAGATGGATTTAGGAGTGGTGACTCATATCTGTAATCTCAGCACTTGGGATTCAGGAGGCAATTGAACCACGAGTTCAAGGCCAGTCTGGACAAATAGCAAGTTCAAAGCAGCCTCAGTTATAGCACAAGACCCTCTCTCAAATAAACAAAAACCTCCAGACAAATGAAAATGGAAATAAGTCAAGAATTAGGCATACCCTATCAATAAAACTCAATTGAGGTTTGAACCTTACAGATTCCGCTTCCTGCCTTCATTCTGAGCACTTGGAACTCTTGCTTACCCCACCCCTCAGCCATCTTGACCTTTTACTTCCTCACAATGGCAGAATTCACCTCTGGGCTTTGAGATATGCTGTTCATTGGGCCTGGCATGCTCTTTCTCCACTCCATCAGGCTGGGTTCTTTTCAACCGTGAGTTAGCAGTCACATCATCTCCTTGGAGAAACCTTCCATTCCAAGCCCATTTTAGTTTTTATTCTTTGTAGCATTTGTTAAAATTATGTATTGTACTAGGTGTGGTAGCACATGCCTTTAATTCCAGCATTCAGGAAGAAAAGGTATATGAATATCTGTGAGTTTGAGGCCAGCCTGGTCTACATAGTGAGTTCCAGGATGTCCAGGGCTACATAGTGATATCTATCTATCTATCTATCTATCTATCTATCATCTATCTATCTATCTATCTATCTATCTATCTATCTATCTATCTATCTATCTATCTATCATGCTTCTCTCCACAGTGGGCAGAACGACCCACGCTAGGACTGCGACTGTCCCTGTCCTGAAGGTTTGCCTGATTTGGTTGTGGCTAGCAAGATGAGTAGTTAAAAGACAAAAAGAGGAACAGGCTTTAGGGAATTTGACAGATCTTACAGGTTTGTGTAGCAAGCCAAAGCCCATCACAGGCAACTCCTTTGTGCAAAGTGGTTCCAGCATTTTAGAAAAAAAAAAAAAAAAATGAGGCCCAAGAGAGAGGAAACCCAGAAGATTTGCCCTCAGGGTGATTGAGAAAGAGGAACCTGTCACCTTACCTTTCCAGTTCAGGGATTTCAAGTATGAAAAGAGCCACCCTCCAACCCGTATCTGCTCTATATTCAATTGGTTGCCTCTCTGTCTCTTTCTGTGTGTGTGTGAGAGAGAGAGGGGGGGAGAGGGAGAGGGAGAGGGAGGAGAAGAAGGAGAGAGAGAGAGAGAGAGAGAGAGAGAGAGAGAGAGAGAGAGAGAGAGAGAGGAGAGAGAGAGAGAGAGAGAGAGAGAGAGAGAGAGAGAGAGAGAGAGAGAGATATTGATTTGGGTCTCCTAGGCACCGCTTTGGCAGGTCTCTGGCCTTAACTCCAGGCAGGTGTGCCAGGGCCACCTGGCAGCTCTAGGTGCTGTGAGCATGCTGTCATGGAAACGGCCCTGGGGTTGGTGGCAAGGCAACAGTTTCCCAAAGCTAGGCGGATTCAAGAGAGGGAAAGAAGGGAAACTCATACTCTTCAGAGTGGTCTCTCTGATCTCCCGCTGTGGTCCACAGAAGACCAGGTGGGTGCTGGGAGAAAGTGGGAGGAGGAACCAGGGGAGGTGAGAACACAGAGCTGATCTGGGGGCCCAAGTAATGGAGTCTTCTCAAGAGTTGTTCACTAGGACCAGTCATTTGGCTGTAAAGAGTTGGCCTCTGGCCCAAAGGAGCAGAAAGGGGGTTGGCATTTGTCTCCAATGGAAGGACAGACCAGAGAATTCCCAGAGTTCATCTCTGCTCTAGTTAGGGATCTGAGGTTGCAGGGAAGGAAACTCACCAAATATGTGATGCTCTCTTGCTGCAGAGAGTCAAGGCAGCCTAAAGAAAATGCAGGGAGCAAAGGCTGAATTTTTAGCTACCTTCAAAGCTCCAATACTGTCCTGTCCACATTCTAGTGCTGTGGGTAGGGTGGCTCAGGCCTTCGCCCTGGGTGATGAGCAGCTGTACAGTTTCAGACTTAAGTCAGAAATCAGGACTGGTTGTTTTTAGACAAGATCCTTTTAGACATGCATTTTTCCACCTGTGAAATGTGGATGAACAGCTTCTGGTCTCTCAGAGCTGAGACTGGCCGACCAAGCCCAGGGACAGAGAGCCCCATGGATGTGCTTTATTCTCTCTCTCCCCAGGACCATCCCCTGTGAAGTTCCCTGCATGGTGATCTGATGATGGCTGAGCCACAGAGCCAGGAGCTCACAGCTGAGTGCCCGGTCTGCTGGAACCCCTTCAACAACACATTCCACACCCCCAAATTGCTAGACTGCTGTCATTCCTTCTGTGTGGAATGCCTGGCTCACCTCAGTTTGGTAGCCCCAGCCAGGCGCCGCTTGCTCTGCCCCCTCTGTCGTCAGCCCACTGTACTGGCTTCAGGGCAACCGGTCACTGATTTGCCTACAGACACTGCCATGCTGACCCTGCTCCGCCTAGAACCCCACCACGTCATCCTGGAGGGCCATCAGCTCTGTCTCAAGGACCAACCCAAAAGCTGCTACTTATTGCGTCAGCCTCGGGTCTATACCCTGGACCTTGGCCCAGAGCCTGGTAGCCAGATTGGACCCCCTCAGAACACAGTCCCTGACACCAGGCCTGTGCCCATCCCCAGCCACTACTCCCTCAGAGAGTGTATTCACAACCCTCACTTCCGGATCTTTGCCTACCTGATGGCTGTCATCCTCAGTGTTACCCTACTGCTCATCTTCTCTATCTTTTGGACCAAGCAGTTCTTCTGGGGTGGAGGGTGAGCCACGCTCAGTTCCAGCACAAGGAACGGAGCCTTTTTCTGGAATGGGGACTACTGAGCCTCCTTTGATGTTGACATTCTCGTAATATTGCTCATTTGACAGCCTGGGATGGTTAGGTCATGCGTCTGCTTTGGAGAACAGAGTTGGCTGGACCTGTAAGTGAACTGTGGGGTCACATAGTATACAGAAGCAGTGCTGTGACTCCGTGGCCACAGCAAGTTGTGCCAAAGGGCTGGACAGCACTGTCCAGACATCTGACTAGCTGATAGCTTGCAGTATCTATCATTGGAGCTGTTCATGTGTTGCTGACACTTTTGGAGTATTTCAATCTGTGGGTCAGTGTGCTCATCTCCCCTTTCAACTTTATGATTCTTGCCACCATTCTCAGTAAAATTAGCCCTGCATTCTTTATTGCTTTCTTTTTTCCACAGCCATTTACTGAGATAGACTAATCTCAGGGCGGTAGGTGGCCCTCAGTGGGAAGGGAAGCCATACAAGAGAACTTGTTCAGCATGCAGTGTGAAGAAAGCCTGGGGTCCGAGGCAAAGGCAGACAGAGCTGAGGTCAGCACCATAACTAATCTCAGAAATAAGGACCCCTGGGCGGAGGTGATGCTTCAGCTGCATCTCAGGATTGAGTAGCCCAAGCACAGGACCCAGGTTTTCTTTCATATGAATCCAGAATCGTGTCTAATATTTAGTCAGGGCAGCAGCTGCTGGATAGACTGCCACTGTGCCATGTGTAAATCCTGTTTCTCTGGTTTGAGCATGTCCTTCTGGCTCTAGACCCTGAAGCAATTCCAGTGTCTAACATACAATAAGGAGAAAGCATTTTACTGTTTTTGTTTTTTTTTTCATTTTGATTTATAGAATAAGCTGTCAGGTCAGAACCTGAGTCAGTTTTATTTACTCTAAATATTTTCACAAAAGTACTTATTTATAAATTCCTTAGGGGTCAGAGCATAAGATATTATAATATAGTCAAATTATAAACTGTATTTTGATTTAGTAATCCAGATAGTTTTAAGCTCCAAGGTGGAAGAAAATTCTCCATTACAAAACTGGAAAGCTACGTGTATGTTCCCCCTGAGAGTAGTGCCGTCATTTCCATCAGCCCTGTCAGGTAATTGCACTGACAAGGCTCTCTCCCACTGACTTCATTTCTCTACACACTTTTCTTAACTTTGTGGCTAGTATATTCTCTGAGCTAATGGGACTGGAGTGGGGGGCAGAGGGAAGCTGGCAAAGGCCAGAGAAGGGGCATTTCCCCTCCTCTAGAGGTCCTGCTCCAGGGGAAGCGTCATGGTGGAACTGAGGCTCAGGCCAGGGTCACCCAGCTACCAAGTGTTGGAATCCTTTCTGTAAGAAATTAGCTTTTTAAGGTGGCTATAACAAATCCAGAGTTTGTGACACTGGACAGAAGTATATTTAGAATGTTAGCTTCTATTTTGCATTTGTTAGTTCTAACCTTTGGGTGGCATTGGTCACTTTTACATTACTGTGACAATGCCTTACACAAACAGTTTGAGGGGAGGTTGATTTGGGCTCTTGGTTTCAGAGGATACAGAGCATGTGGAGGGAACTTGCTGCAGATGCTAGCCACAGCAACATTCAGGAGGCAGTGAGCACCTGGAAACAGAAGCTGAGCTAACTTTCAATGGCTCCTTGCTGGTGACACATTCACACTAGCCAGGTCCTATGTCCTGAAGGTCTAATGGCACACAACAGTGCTGCAGACATCTCTGAATCGAATCCTAACGAGCAGTCTTACCTACTTATAGGACACACAGAAGCACAGGGGGACACAGACCTGCGACTGTGCTTGTTCTACATGGCAGCATCACCTGTCTGGATATACAAATCTGCTAAGCACCAGCAACAGACTCCAAGTCAAGATAGAAGTGGAAAACAATCTCCATTTTTTCTCTCGAAGTCGAGTGACTTGTCAATGGTGTCTACATGAAGGGTGAAAATGCTGACTATCCAGCAACATGTGCTGTCCTGATCCTGTGGCCAACATTCTCCATAAAGCTCTGCAAAATCACTGCACATGGTCTCAGATGGTTCCATCACTTACTAGCGGGGTAATTAGCAGGCCACTCGAGTCCATTTTGTCCTTAAAAAAGGAATACATCTTAGCAGTATTTTTTTCTGTTTTGTTTTTTGAGACAGGCTTTCTCTGTGTAGCACTGGCTGTCCTTTAACTCAGAGAAGCATCTGCCTCTGCCTCCCAAGTGCTGGGATTAAAGGTGTGTGCTACCTTCACCCCGCTAAACCACAGCAATCTTAAGAGAATGAGCAGCCTTAGAGTACCTGATGCATCACCTAGGGAGGGCTAAGGTATAAACAGTGGTTCTGCCATTGAGGCTTCACTAACCACTTTCTTACAATGGCTGAAGAACTGGATATTCCTTCAGACACCTCTCTGCTTAAGACTTACACAGTACATTTCCAACTCAAATGCTCTCTTGGGACAACCAAAAATTAAGTCCTAATAAAGTTTAAACCCGAGAAACCAAAAACTTGGAAAGCTAGATCCTGATTGCAGGGGAGCACAACAGCATCACCATTTTACAAACAC
Organism: Phyllotis vaccarum; assembly: GCA_033318265.1. Lineage (NCBI taxonomy): Eukaryota > Metazoa > Chordata > Mammalia > Rodentia > Cricetidae > Phyllotis > Phyllotis vaccarum. Next base: position 100,624,089 of record JARWLC010000005.1, on the reverse strand, counting down.
TGCAAGTCAAGAAAAAGGTACTGTTCATGGCACACTATTATGGGACTAGATCAGATTAAGGGTAGTAAGTGCCAAATGAAAGGTAGACCTGAGAAACTTATAGCTACAGAGGAAATGTGTTTAGCTGTAACTGGAATCAGATTAAAATAGCTGGGTATGGTGGGCATGCCTCTTTAATCCTAGCACTTGGGAGGCAGATGTAGGTGATCACTGAGTTTGAGGCCAGCCTAGTCTAATACATCAAGTTCCAGGTCAGCTATGGTTATATTAAGTAAGACTCTATCTTAAAAAACAAAAACAAAAACCCCCAAATATGGTTTGCTCTATCACACACACTCGTGTAATTTACAGACCTTGAGATACAGAGGCAGGAACACTAAGAGTCTGAGGCCAATCTGAGCTACACAGCAAGACCTTGTCTCAAAAAACCAAACAAAACAAAAAACCTACCCTCTTTCCCATGAAAACCTATTATTGTGAAAAGTGACAATGTGGACAATTCATACCTGGAATTACATTAGATCTCAAAATTTAAAAAGGAGACCTTTTTGGAGTAATGGTTAAGACTCATAAAATGATGAACTAGAAAACAATCCTTTGAAAGATATTTTTTATGGTAGGATTTTACTCTCAGCAAATGTGTAAGAAAAAATGCCTATGTTTGGGAATACCCAAACATAGATTAGGGTTTTTCTTCCATTTACGTGGACATGAAGTATTTTTTAATAAAGTACACCCTTTCTGAAAAACTTCTTTGAATCTGGATACAGTGGCCTTATTTTATCATGAAGGATGCCAAACTTCAAAGCAAAATGGAAGAGGTTTTCTCCAACAAGGCAGACGTGTTCAGTTCCGAGTTCCCTGATGCAGTTAACATCCTCTGTGAACTCCACAGGAAGAGGGCAAAGCTTCTTTGCCATGGAGCTATCACACAGCTGTGGTCTACTACTTGACATTTCATCCTCAGGGCAGAAGAGAAGCCTGACCTTGGCCCTGCTTAACTGGGGGTTTCAATACAGTCCAGCTATCTTCTTGCTGAATCACATGTGTAGAAAGCACATGCCATGTCACGGAGACGTAACTGTCTGGCACGCAGCACATTTCTGTAATGCCATCACCTGAGAGGAAGAAGCTAGAGGATCACTTACGGTGTGAGGCCTCCTAACATATACACCAAGTTCCAGGACAGTCAGGGCTAAATAACAGACCCTGTCTCAAAATGTCAAATTAAAAAAAATAAAAATGAAAAACCATCACAATCCTGAGTCCTGACAGGGATGGGAGGGCACTTGTCAGAATCTGAGACGAGAACCACATTCTAGCCAGGAAGGGTTTGCCATCACCCTGGGCTACTCAGAAGTGGGGATGGTACTTGGCAGGAAACATGACAGAACAGAACACACTTCTTGTCCTCTGAGGAAAACAGCTGCTCGGTGAGAGCACAAGGTCCGAGTCCTCCCATGGTCTGGCCTACTCTGCCATCCAGAGCTTGAAGGTCCTGTCATATGAGCAAGTGGCTATGAGTTGCCCATCAGAAGAAATGTCTAGGCCCATTACTTTGCCCTCATGACCAGCCAAAGTCTTCAATGGGGACCAGCCTGGGTGGGTCCAAATTTTGGCCGTGTTATCATAGGCACCCGTGAGCAAGAAGTCTCCATGGATTGCTGCAGGAGAAAACAAGCATGGACAATCTAAGTCCTCAGAAAGAGTCTAACAACACAAGAGCATAAAGAGCTGCCAACACACATTCATTTCAAAGAAAGGTTATTTCTGCATTCACATGAACCTAACACACAGATTCTACATCGCTCACAGGCCTCCCAGATGAGGACACTCTAGTAACAGTATGAAGGCTATGTGCTTGCCCCTGGTGATGGCCTGTTCAGTAACATCGAGCATCTAGAGCCTGCCCATCCATGGAGGACAAAATTAAACAGTCTTCATATAAGTCTCTGCCTCAAGAATCATGCTTTGCCACAGCTTTGTCTATATAGGATGGCAGAGGAAAGGAAATGAACATCTGCTTTAAAAGAGGTTCCATGGCCCAGTCTGATGCCTGCAGCATCTGAGGTTAAGGTTGAGAACGAGAGTAAAGCTTACGCTCAAACTTGACACCCGTCACTAGGTTCTGATGGGCAGGGATGGTGTAGACACAACGCCTTTGTCGAAGGTCCCATACTTTGCAGGTATTGTCACCACTGCCAGTTGCAATGTGGTAGCTGTGGACCAGAGCATCGCAGTTAGAAACATAAAGTACGAACTGACCAGAACTCTTCCCATTCACGGAACATGCTTTTACCCATTGGGGGAGAAATTTATCCCATAGATTTCCTTCAGGTGGCCTTCTAGGAACATAATGCAACGTCCTGTGCGTAGGTCCCAAACTCGACCAAATGCATCCAGTCCCCTGAAGAAACAACATATATGTGAATACTCCAAATCCAGTTCCATAGAGTAACAGGGATTCCGAAAAGGTGAGACTACTGACCTACCCACCCCTTGCTTTGTGGAGGAAGTCTTACCCAGTGCCAGCCAAAGAGCCATCTTGATGGAAGGCAATGTCATACACACCCATGCTGTGGCCCTCCTGATGCAGGATCTCTTCTTGAGCCTCTAAATCCCATAAGCGCCATGAACGGTCATAACTTAAAAATAAACAAAATAAAATAAATTACACCAACAATTGTAGGGGGATTATGCTGTTCTATTGTAAATAATTGTTCCACCCACTGGTTTAATAAAAAGTGCTGATTGGCCAAAGGCAGACAGGAAGTGTGGGTGGGGCTACCAGACTAAGAAGACTCTGGGACCAGGCAGAATGCAGTTAGAATGCCAGAGAGAAGCCAGAAAAAGCAGAGGACAACTATGCTGCTCTGAGAGAAAAGGTACCGAGCCGCATGGCTGAACAGAATAAGAGTCATGAGTTAAAGGGTAAAGAGTTAGCAAGTTATATGCCTGGGCCTTAGGCCGATCAGCCTAAAATTAATGTAAGCATCTGTGTGTCTCTGCGGGTCTGTGGGCCTAAACCTTGAGGCTAGGCCTGAAAGTCCAGGCCAGAAACCTCTTACTACACACAATCAACCAGAAGACTGCTTCAGATCTACTATATACAAGGTGATATAAATAACTGTAGCTTAGCTCATGCTCCTGAAACTATTTATTTAAGCATATTTATAAGAAATTCTTTTCTGCCATAAACAATGCCTTAAAAACCATTCAAGCCTATGTCTTAGATGACAATTAGGAGACCAAAAAGACCCTATACTCTAGCAGCTATCTTTAAAAGGAGTTGGGGCTCACTAGTAGGTTGTTGGGCCTGCCTAGTATGTGCAGGGCCCTGGGTTCAGCCACCAGCACAAACAAAAAACTGTTGTTGTTATCTTAAATTCTTTAACTCACCCTTATTTATTCTTAATCACAAATGCCTTAACTTCCATTAGTTTTTTTGGTTGTTGTTGGTTTTTTTTTTTTTTCTTTCTCCCCACTTTCCTTAACTTAAATTATCCCTCCCACCTTCTGCCTCTGGCCCTTTGCTTGCAACTGTAATCTGACTTCACTCTTCCCCATCTCCATGGCTGTGTAGCTGGATGGCTGGGCCTGGACTCCTCCTCTGGCCACTTCTCTTTCCTTCCAGATCCTCCTATTTATACTCCGCCTGCCAGCCCCGCTTAGTTCTCTCTCCTGCCTCAGTCTCCGCCTTTCAGCTCTTTATTAGACCATCAGGTGTTTTAGGCAAGTAACACAGCTTCAGTGAGTTAAACACATGCAGCATAAACAGAAGCAACACATCTTTACATCATTAAACAAATATTTCACAGCTTAATAAAAGTAACACACCCTAAATAATATTTCACAACAAAGAAGAGCTCAGCAAAGAGCCAGCTCTATGCCTCCAGCTTGTGATCCTCTTGCTTTAGTCTGTTGAGTGCTAGGATTATAGGTGTGTGCTATAATACCCAGCTCAGAGAGATTTCAATATAATGTGTAGTGCACTCAGTGAGATTTAAAGATACTAACAGACTGCTTACCAGGTCGTGCCCAGGAAACGCCCCGATGGATGCCACATTACTCGGGCTACTCGCACTGTATGGCCTTCAATATCTGCCACTGGTTCATCGCTGAAAGGAATCAAATACACATAGGAGTTAAACATCTTGAGGGTCAAGCACAGCCCGATTGGTTTATTTGCTGCTGTGTAGTAGACACACCCACTCCAGAGTTTGTACGCGGGCACCACCATGTACTCTCTACATTGAGTAGCAGAGGGGGCTGACAGTACCATGCACAAGGCTCTGTACTAACTTATAATTGTACCTGCAATGGGCTACAATCTTAGGGATAACAATAATTTAAGCTCTTTGCTAAGATTCTGAAAGATGGAGGATTATTTCTGTGACTACAGGGCAAAGTGATCACTATCTCAATCCAGTGTGTCAATAAATTCTCCATTGAAAATTTAGAGAAAAGTTCTTCAGACCGATGAGCAAAATAGTTTCACTGTATCAAAGTAGTGCATAGATTCAAAAAAGCAAAATTACTCTGGTAGAGGTGTGGATACCGAAATCAGTTTGGGTTCAATGGGTTCTAGATAATCTTACTTAACTCTTAGCCTGTTCAGTGACTCAGGGTCCTTTAGGACAGCCACTAATTTCTGCTACCTAGCAACAACAGAAAGGCTGAAACTCCAGAGAGAGGAAATAAACATGAGCCTAAAGAGGGCAATTAGAGGGAGTACTGTCAATGAGCACACACAGACCCAGCCAGTGCCCTATGGGGATAAGCATTGCTAAATATTACAAAAGCCAATTAAAACTTACCATGCTAGTAGCTAAGACCCTATCTAGCAAAGACTGCAGATGCTAATTAGTGCTTTGGAAAATTCTGGAATAAAACTCTTGCTATGCTTTCTTTAGGAGAGGCAAACAAGCATTCAAATGTCTTTCAGGTCACAGTATGCTCCCAGAATTTGGAGTGGACTAGTAACCAAACCCAAATGCCCAATGAAGAAAGAAAATGTGCTGTAGCTGGAAATACATCCTAGGTAGAGGATGAGACCAGTGGCCTGTACTGTCAGAGCCTCACTTCCCTCTCTTTTGTGGCTGTGTGCATAGATACAAGAGGCTGCCAAGATGAGCATCTTTAGCCCATCTACAAAACTGCATTTTGCCAATGTTAACCTACCATGTAGGTTAAACTGGATTGTTTTAGAACAAAAAAAAAAGGTTCTAATATAATAGAAAGACATCTATTTTCAGTGAGTTTCCTGGACTTCTGGAGCATATCCGGGGTTAAATGCCCCATTTTTAAGCCTAAAGGGCTAGTTAAGGGCCTATCTGCTTTAGGGATCACACTATGGACTGCAGAATTATGATAATCACCTGTCCAGACTCCAAAGCTTCACAGAACCATCAGCAGCACAAGAGGCCAAGTTGACATCCTTCTGGTCCAGTGAGACAGTGGATTTAGGATGAAATACAATTGCTCCTACATTTGTGTTGTGGCCTAGATAAAGGAGAGGAAGTTAGAAGGTGCTATCTCTGCATACTCACGAACAGAGGCTACAATGGACAACATGGAAAAGTATGAGCTAGGGAGTATGAACACAAAGCATTAAAGTGTCCAACTACCCCCCCCCCCAAAAAAAAAACCATTCATTTATTTTTGAGATAGGGTGTCTCTGTGAAGTCTTGCCTTCTTGAAACTTGCTATGAAAAGCAAGCTGGCTACAAAGATCTACCTACCTCTGTCTCCTGAGTACTGAGATATGTGTACCATGCCCAGCTATTTTTTTTCAAGTTTTATTTTAAAATTATGTATATGTGTGTATGTGTACATGAGTGCTGGTGTCTATGGAGGTCACTGGATCCCCATGACACTGTCATGGGTTCTGAACTGACATTCTCTGTAAAGGCAATGCATGTTTTTAGCCACTGAGCCATCTCTCCAGCCCCCAAAATAATTGTTTTAAACAAATACTCAAATTAATTTTTTTTTAATTTATAAAAAAAAGGCAAAAAATGGCATAATGGACTATATCTGTAATTTTAATAGAGGCAGGAAAATACTGAATTGAAGGCAGGCCTGGGAAACAGAGAAAGACGCCATTCTCAAAAGAGTAAACCAAATCAAAAAGTCAAACACAAAACCTTTGTGTCTTTTAATTTGGATGCTGTAAAAGCTAGCTTCAGAGGGGGACAGACTGCATGCATGTGAAGTCCTAATATTCTGGTGTTGTGGGGAGAGAAAACCACACACATCCACTCAAATAAAAATGCAATGCCTGGGCTGGAAAGATAGCTCATCAGTTAAGGGGGCTACTGCTCTTGCAGAGAATCTGAGTTTCTCAGAACCCATGTCAGGTAGCTCATAGCTACCTGTAACTCCTGCTCCAGGGATCAGACATCTTCATCTTATCTCTGCTGGCACTTATATATGTACAGAGTACACACATACGCTACACAGAAACAATGCTATGTTTTGTATCTGAGCATTAACTAGCATTTGATTGTTTAACAGAGTTTGCTGAGAAAAGAATGAGAGTCCCTGAGATTTTAACTCACCTCGAAGAGTGTGAAGGAGGCTGCAGTCAGGGACAGACCAGAGTTTGCAAAGCCCACTCCTAACAAACACAAAGGAAAGCATCTCAGCCTGGGTTGGTCTGGGAAGGAAAAGGCACCTTCGTAACATTCCTGAAGGACAATTTTTGTCTTGCCCCCACACACTTGACTGTGGCCAACAGAAAAAGCAAAGGCTTGTTGAAAAGAGCTACAGCAGCTCAGGCAACCAGTGGCCTCCTTAAACTATCATGAAATACAAGCTGCTATTCTTAATGTACAAGTCAATTATGGCAGGACCTGAAATCTGAGCAGTATTTTGCCATCTACCAAGTCTTTTAGCTTTTAGCTTTCTCCTGAACCACAGCTTCACTTTGTGCCTACTGTGGGAATTCCCCTGCAGTCAAGCTAGTCATGACCCAGAGGAAAACAAAAATAAAATAAAACAGGGCTCAATTGTTTAACTCTGTGAAGCTGTGTTACTCTACCTGTCTAAAACACCTGATGGTCTAATAAAGAAGTGAACAGTCAATAGAAGGGCAGGAGAAAGGCTAGGCAGAGAGACAAGACAGAAATGTCTGGGAGGAGAAGGAAAAAGAGAGGAAGAGGACTGCAGGGTCAAGCCACACAGCTAAATGGTAAAAACAAAGGTGCACAGGAACAGAAAAGGGAAGCCCAGAGGCAAAAGACAGACAGGACAATTTAAAGTTAAGAAAGGCTGACAAGAATCAAGCCAAGCTAAGGCTGGGCATTTATAACTCAGAATAAGCCTCTGTGTGTGCTTTATTTGGGAGCTGGGTGGCAGGCCCCTCAAAACAACCAGCAACTTTGTTTCAAAATAACGTGGATAGCAATCTGGGAAGAAGCTACCCACCACTGGCCTCTGAACTGCACATGTGCATACATCCACAAACCACATACATATTCACACACCCCAGCATCCCAAAATGAAAGTGATTGCAGATCCAGAGAGTTTCCTGTTAATGCGATAACATGTGAAAGACAAAGTTAAAACTAATAATTAACATTTACCAAGTTCTTACCAAAAGTTTGGCAAATAATTAGCTATTGTACCAATGGTACAGATAAAGGCACTGAGGCTTTCTATCTCAGTGCAATTGTCTACCTCGGTGAAACCACAGAACTAAGAAAGCAAAGCTGGACTAAGGCATGAAAACATATACTTAGTTTATAAAATTCCCACATAAACTACTTCAAAACACCAGTGGAAGAACAAACTAGACATCGCATGCCATGGATCTCAGGGACCTTCATGAGCAGTTAAGAACTGCCAAACAGAAGATCTGCTGATGCACATAAGCAGGTAAGCCTTGACACCTGCCTCATGAAAAGCAGAGAGGACAGAGAAAAAGATCTCTGAGACAAAGGCAATTTTCCTTCCTGAAGCCATCCACAATGTAGAAAAAGGTTACTGTAAGATGGGAAACTTACCAACAAGCTGTGGCTAACATTTTAGAGTTGGGACTGAAGTGGCAGTAGGAGATTGGCCGATCATCTCCAATCTGACTGCAGAAATTATTCAAAGACTAAAAATAAAACAACAAGAAAGATGATCATTTTAAAAGGCTAATCTTTTGTGGATAAAAAGGGGGTTGGGAGGATGGAAACGAGAAGGAGGCGGCGGTAACAACCTCAGTTTAACCCATCTGCAGATTTTCTTACAGTGCTGTTGTTAGACAGCACTAATGTTGATGAAAGATGGTCACTTGTTTATCATACCCTCATTAGCACCCCACCCCAGGTTCCTTTGAGTAGCTCCATCTGTCTTGGAACTTACTCTGTAGACCAGGCTGGCCTCTAGCTTACAGAGATCCACCTGCCTCAGCCTCCCAAGTGAAGGCACAAATCTCTTTTAAATTATACCAATCCAAGATTAACATTTATTGGAATATAAACCAACACTCACGACACAGGTAACGGCTTATACAGGCACTTGAGAGATCGGATTATCCACGCAATGGACGAGCGATGGACGTTGATCCAATCTCTCCAGCAGGCAGGAACAAACAGGGCTCCCCAAGATCCCAGCAGCCCCTCTTGAATGGGGTTGGCCGCCCCCCCTTCAGGAGCCCGGGACAACGGATAACTGAATCCCACACATCTCCCCCTTTTGTCTAACTAAGAAGGTTCTAAACTAAGACTATATACAATAGGAATTATTATGAGGTACTATCTGGGAGAGGAAAAGGCACAAAGTACAACCAAAACCTAACACATATAAAGTACATCATACATTTCTAGAACATTGATAGATGGTGGGATTCAGGGTCCCGGGCTCTTGACTAACTGTCTTCCGACCTTATCAGCTGACACCTGAATCCCACCACACCCAAGGACTAGGATTAAAGGTGTGCACCACCACCACACTTCAGTAGTTTTTGTCAGCTAAACAAACAGAAACTACAGAGAAAAGCAAGACAAGAAGCACCAGTCCCTGTGAGCACGAAGAACAGAACGTTCTGGTAACAGTGACAGCCTCCTACATCCCTGATCCATCAGGAGGCCTTTACCTTCCTATGGGTGGCACTGAAGCAGAATCTCTAATAACGTAAGAGACTGGACAACAGAGAGGAGCATCTTACCCGGAGAGATTTGTGCAGCTCTTGCATCTGGGAAGTTCTGGTTGTCTCAGGAATCTCCTTATGGAGACGGGCCTCTTCCAAGCGTTTCATTGCCCTGTGATCCATAAACATCATTAAAGGAGTTACCAACATGGGTCTGTACACTCTACTTTTAAATCCCATACAATAAATGCCAGCATCATAAAGTCTATCCTGAAATGGCAGAATTCTTTCTTCTGAACCTCTGCTTACCTGGGGAGTGAATAATTAGCAATCCACAGTCTGGCCACCTTTAGACTATTTGGCCCTTCGTGGTACCAGGTTTGCTGATACTGAAAGGGAAATAACACAAGAGATGTTAGGTCTGGAGAGCACCTGCTCTCCCCAAAGCTGTTCTCAATTGTAACTGCTCACAAAGAAAGTGAACTTGGCTCAGTAGCAGAATGAAGTAGGCACATGTCTTTTCTATTAATTACCTTTTTCCCCTTTAGATATATTTAACTATGTGTTATGTGTCTATGTGTGTGTGGGGGTGTGTGTGCATGTGAATGCAGGTGTCATGGAGGCCAGAAGACCACATCCGATTGCTTAGCAGCTGTGCACTGCTGGACTACTGCAGAGCACTGCATCTTTCCGGGCCTCTTACTAAGTCCCATCAAGAGTGCCATGGTGCCTTCCTGAATGGAAAACTTAAAGCACCATTCACAGTCCTATAAGAATTACTAATTCTTACATCAACCATTCCTGAATGGCAGAACCTGCAGATACCTCTCCTCGTTATAGCAAAGCATAGCACTGGAAAGACCCATTCTCAAATTTCTTCCCATTTTACCTCTTCTTTTGACTTCTTAGATTTCTCATCATCTTTTTTAGTCTTTTTTAAGGCATCAGTTCCAACCACTGATAGGATATTCCTTAACCTATAACAAAAGGTCAGAAATCAATGGATAAATTAAGACTGTTAAAAGGTCCAGTAGGACCCACTACTACTTGTGAGAAAAATGTGTCAAGATCCCTGAATGCCTATAACTGCAGAGAGCAATAAACCTTACCAACACTATGTGTTTCCCAGCTCAGCTCATGTAGTCAAAAAAAAAAAAAAAAAAAAAAAAAAAAAAAAGTATGCATTTACTACATATACAGTGTTCTGTCTGCATGTTTCTCTGCCGGCCAAAAGACGACACTAGATCTCATTATAGATGGTAGTGAGCCATCATGTGGTTGCTGGGAACTGAACTCAGGACCTCTGGAAGGACAGTGAGTGCTTTTAATCTCTGAGCCACCTGTCTAGCCTCAGTTCATATATCCTTATGATAAAGTACGTTAGTAAGGACACTCTAGCTTTTTGTAGTTATGGGAAAAGGGTCTGTTCTCACTTGCTCTCAGACATCTTACTCTACTGTACACTAATGGGGAGGTAGCAGTCAACAAGGACACAACAGATAGGCAGCTGCATGGTATGGGAGTTCAGTACATTACTCAGAATGTGTGCAATTTAAAATTTAAAAATGTTTACTTCTGGAATTTTCCCAGTCAGTAGTTTTGGCCTCAGATGACTTTGGATGAGAGAAACCAGGAAAAAAAAAATAATCACAAGCAAAGGGGAAGCTGGGCACTTTATTCCCCCCAGGCATCTCCCACTCTTCATTTGAAGGCTCCCTAGACAAAGCTATCAGCAATTATTCTCTTTCATTCAACGACTGACCTATCAATGGCTGACACTTAGCCTTTGAGGACAGCTGGAATCCACTTAATACCATGATGTGCAGGGAATAGATTCAGCAACGAAGTATTTAATGACTAAGAATAATTCCAAGCTGTGCATGGTGATACATGCCATTAGTTCCAGCACTCAGAAGATAGAGGCAGTGATCTCTACAGAGTGAGACCCAGGACAGCCAGGGCTAGAGAAACCTGGGTGTGTGTGTCTGTGAAGAATAGTTCCAAAGGCACTAGGCTTGATGGCACATACTTTTGACTCCAGTGTTGGAGGTAGAGGTTGATGGATTGCCCTGAGTTCTAGCTAGCCTGGTCTACAAAGTGAGTTCTAGGCCAACCAGGGCCACACACTGAGATCCTGTTTCAACAAAATAAAAATTAAAAGCCAGGTGTGGTGGTGAGCTCCAGGCCAGGCAAGGCTATAGAGTGAAACCTGGTCTGAAAAGAACAACAGGACTAAAGAACAATTCTGAAGGGAACAGAAGACAGTACATGACACCAACTATAGACAGTGGGGAGGATTTGAAAAGATACGGAAGAAGTATGGAATCTAGGCTTGGGAGGAGTGCGGGCAGATATCAATCAGGGAAGTGCTATCAAGTGATCATTCAGGTCAAAGAGTCAAAACAGAAAGCGGCAGTTGAGACAGGGTTAGAGAAACGTAAAGCAACAGTCAGGAAAACAGGCTGAGCTTAGGCCTGCAAATGGTTGAGGAGAGCTGTAAGATGGAATACAAGAGGCCTGGTGACTGCCAAAGAGGGAAGGAAGTTCAAATGGCCGGTCACCAGAGTTAGTGCCGCTATACAGAAGGGTCCGCAATGACAGAGATACGGCAGCAGGCGATAGAGAAGAATAAAGGTAGAAACCAGATTTGACTGTCACAGCCCATGCCACAGTGCTGGACCTGAGTTAAGGTAGTGGCAGCTGGGACTCAAGGCATTCACCTAAGGTGATAAAGTACGGTAGACATGGCAGGTGAAAGAGGTAAACAGTAGATCTATCCCGAATCAGGCTGGTGAGATGGCCCAGCAGGTAAAGGTGCCTCCTACCAAGGCTGCTGACCTGAGACATCACTGGGACACATGGTGATAGAGAGAACCGACTCTCAAGGCTGTTCTATGACCTCCAGACCTGTATGAGAGCACACACATAGCCAAAGGCACACACAAATAAATAAGATTTTAAAATGCTTCCTTTAAAAGAGCTTTGACAGGAAATGGGGAAGAGGCTGGCTTCACAGGAGAAAGCTTCTTATTCTCAAACAAAATCAAATGACTCTAAAAGCTAAGAGATGTACCAGGGCCAGAGGCTATGGTTCAGCAGTTCAGGAGTGCTTCCAGATCTTCCAGAGGATGCAAGTTCAGTTCCTAGAACCCAGGCCAGGCAGCTCACAAATGCCTGTAACTCTAGCTCTAGGGGACAACACCCTCTTCTGGACTCCCAGGGTACCAGAAACCATGTGTACATTCCCACACACAGATGCATAGATTTACATAATTAAAAATACATCTCAGAAAACAAAACAAACCCAACATTTCAAACAAACAACTTCACAGTAGAGCAGGAAAAGGTTTGATAAGAAAGTTGACACCTTCACAATCTACAAAACTAGAACTCTGTAATTTAAAAAAAGTATAACTATTTTATAAAGGACACCTTTCTCTTCGTTCGGCAGGACCCTCTCCAAAAAGTGTGATAGGTTCTCCCAAGGCTCTAAGACAAGCCTTGACCTCCGAGTCGTCTGTGGAAACATTGATTTGTCGGGCTCTTTTTCTTCTTTCAAACTCTGCCAAGACTTCCGCCTGCCGCTCACTGATGTGCTCCTCAATTTCAAATACTTCCCCTATGCAAAGAACAGGCGACATGGGGGAAAGAAACAATTAGAAATAACTTCCAGAGTCCAAGTGCCCTAGAGTCTAGCTTCTTATACTGGATGGAGGTCCCATATGGTATGTAAGTATGGGATTCATAAAGAATTCAGCAATACTGAAAGGTTTTTGAAGGTGCATTAATTAATTGCACCAACAATTAATCCAAAATCAAATTCAAAACAAATCACAGTTGTTTTTGGCAGTGCCTGCAGGCTGCATCATGAGTCTTTGTTGCAGCCTTGATCTGAGCATGTCCAGCTCTGCAATACACTGTCATGACACGCAGACACCCCAAAGGTTACCTGCTATGAACTGCAATGTCTTTACAACGGTTTTTGCTCTTATACAGACATAATGGTTCAGTTATTGGGAAAAAAAGACTTAATTTCCTCAGCACTGAGTATCAGAGTTTTATTTTTCCATTATGCTGTGTTATAATTTTTGATTATTTTAAATTGCTGTTTGGCTAAAATAGAAAAGAAAGATGGGAAAGAGCCAGTGAGATCAGTGTCATACTTATACATGGTGAGTTTTAGGGCAGCATGAACCATAAAGGCCTTGTCTTAAAGAAAGGAAGGGCCAGTAATAACAAACACTATCCACGCAGCTGATTAGAAAAAAGAAAAAAATAAAAAGCACTATGAAAAACATTTAAAATGCCATGTCTTATAATTTTAAATATTCAGCCAAGATTTAATTCTCTATTAATAAATGTGTCTCTTAATATGCAAATTTGCTTTGGATTTTAATAGGTTGTAAAATTTTATGCATATGAAAGAATTAGCCTATTAATCTATCTTTTTGTAGTTTACCGTTTTCAGCTTATTAAATGACACCAAACACATAAACCCAAATTGAGAGCAGAGGAGCCAGGCAACCTTTCATTCATTTGGTCTCCTCATACAGTTTAGTGATAATGGAACACTTCTAGCAAACAGTCAACTAGGCCTTTATTCAGAAGGTCCAACAAAAAACTACTTAACAACTGCCAAAGCTATCTGCTAGAATAGTAGTACTATAAGAGCATTCACACACATTAACTAGTAAGAAGAAACATTACCCAGGAAAGACAAGATTTCTGTGACCATAAAGCTTTTGGATACTATAGTGACTAGTTTTTAAAACCCAAGCATGCAAAAAAAATAAATAAATAAATAAATAAAATAAAATAAAAAAAAAGAGGGAAGATGATTCACAATTTGTATCTTACCAGAGGTTATATTAATATTTCCAGCTTCAATGCCCGCTTTGAGTCCTTCTTTTCCCAAAATCCCAGACTCTCCTTTGGCCAGGCGTTCCCTCTCTTTCTCTTCCAAGCTTCCATAATAGATGTGTGGTTTCTTCACCACAGGAGCAACTAAATCATCAGGTGCTTTAGTTTTAGTTGCCTGTTAAATCAAAGACTCCGATTAAGGCAAAATCGTAGTAAACTGTGTTTCCCAAAAGAATGAAGCTAATCCTTTGATTTTATTTCCTCCAAAAAAACTACAGGACAAGGTGGGTATCAGTCAAGATTGATTTTGTGCGAGCTTAGGCTCTCGTTAAATTTGGTAGATAAATACAACGAAATCAATTTCTGCTTGAGGTACCTGGTTTGCTTTGAAACCCGTTTACTTTTCTTTATTGGAAATGCAATCTCCGGTTTTACTACTCATCACTGGGTAAAATACCAAGTATAACCTAAAAAAATCAGGGCGGTTTTAAGTGCTCCAGGTCACAATGTTACTGGAATAGACATTTCAAATATTTCCTGAGCCGATTAGAGAAGCCGGGAGGCGTCATCGTTAAGTCCCGAGTCATACAGTTTAAGTCAAGACATTTCCCTATTTCTAAGCGCCGTGTTTTGGAGCAGTCATTAAGTGTTCACTGCTCGGGGCTGAAGTGGGGACGGTGCAGAAGAAGCTGCAGCACACGAAGACGTTTAGATATCAGGAAAAGGCAGCTAAGCCCCGCACTACGGACCCTCAGCCTTCTTCCTCCGCCCTGACCCGCGAGGTAACGGCCCCTTCCCGCGGGGACGCCACCCTCTCAGGCAGAAGACCGTCCTAAGCTGCGATCCGGAGCTCCGTACCGTGGAGGAGGCTCGTGAAGAGGCCATTCCGGGCCAAGGAGCCGCAAGGTCCTAGCCAAATCCGCGTTCTGCTTTTTCAGACCGTCCACCGCGCTCGCGCGCCCTGAAAAGCGGAAGTGCGTCACTGGCCGGAGACGTTTCGGGTCGCGTACTCAGTGCTCTGGGCGTCGCAGTCGCCGAGCGTCGTCTGGCGTAGGCGTGGCCTCAAGAGTGTTCGACACAAACTCGCGAGAGAAGAAATGTGTGGGAAGAGAGGCATAGAGCAGCCTGGGAATTGTAGTTCGGGCCGCGCAGCAATGGCTTTATGGTGGGAGTTGAGGTTCTGGGAAGCTGCAGAGGCCTGAAAAGAGGTAGGTTTGCCGATCTCGACTGTAATCAGGAGCGAACAGAGGGTTTTTGCTCTCCTTCGGGAGGCCTTCGGTCATCTCGAAGCCGAGGGCTGTGTTGCCATGGAAATCTCTCTTTAGACGATTGCAGCCTTGGATTTGGGAATGAGGGCTGTGTGGTACGGAAATCCTCCCAGGGGCCCCTCTTAACTGGTTGGCTTCGCAGTGAATTTGGGTTTCAAGGAGACATTAAGCTCAAAGAGTCTTCTAGAACTAAAAGACTTGGTGGGGGAGCTACGGCCTACTTTGTTGTTGGTTTACCTGTCTACAGTCTATTCTTTGCATGCGTTCTTTGAGATAAAAGGGTCCAAGGGAGGCGTCAGGGAGAGTGCATACCAGCAGCGCTCACTCCACTGAATGTTAGGCCATCAGAGATGAGGGTTTTTTTTTTTAAATTTTTAAAATTATTTTATTTTTATTATTTTTAAATCTTTACATGAAGATTGTGGAGATTGCCAAAAATTTGTGTTTGCTGAGCTGGACAGACTCACTCCCGCTCGTAAGCCTCCTCCCCAAACAAATGCCAATTATATGAGCACTTCCTCTTCGAATGCCTGCAAAATGCAAAGTTTTGCGCAATGAGCTAATTCTATTTTAGTCATCCAAGACACGTGACAAAGTAGCACAGAAAATAAATTCAGGTTAGAAATGAAGCTAATCCGTGTTCTGGAGCCATAGTGTAGTAGGATTATTAATGTGGCGGGTGGAGAGCAGCGCTATTAACCTCCAGTAGTGAGGCTTTCAGTTTGTATATAAGTAGAAAACTTTTCTTGTAATTATTTCTTCCTTTCTTGGCTTCCTTTCCCGTTTCTCTACTTAGGAATTTGGTAGGACGTAATATCTGATTAGAAAAAAGTAGTTTGAAATGTCATGGACCAGTGTTTTGTATTGATTATGTCACCCCTGGCTGTGCTAATCCTCCGGAAAGCAGGGTAAATGTTTCTTCATTTGTATATATCATAGACTTTTGTTTCATTCTAGATGTATACAATGGTAATTTGCATCTATACATGTATATATGCACCCTATAGCAGAACTTTCACCTAGATCATTAACTCTTTAATGGTCTATGTGTAACTTTTCTAGGAGGCATTGTTAACCAAACTGTTTGCTTCAGCTTTACAAAACTGAGATAATTTTTCAAGCTTTGCAAGGTGTTTGTATTAAAATAATATAAAGAAAGGAAATGTGGCATGGGCCAGTGGGTAAAGGAACCCGTGCCAAACTTCTACCATTTCCCACATGGTAGAAAATGAACTGACTTGAGGGCCTGTGGGCTGTGTGCTCCCACCAGCACCCAATAAATAACTAAATAAAATTAAAAAAATTAAAAACAGGAAAAAAACAATAATGGAAAAGACTAGACTGTTGCACGAAAGAATGGGACTCAGGGATAGATCTCTGAAGAAGTTGGAGATACTAGAGGGAATAAACACCACAGTCAAATCTTACCCAGCTGTCTTCTAGCTTCCTCAGCCTCGATTCCCTTGGAATGGCTTTCTCTGGGTTTCAATCCTGTCTTTAAGTACCCTTTCAGTAATTAAGTCATGGCCCTACCACACCTGCTTGGGAGCCTAGAATTCTCTCTATAATCTGAAGTGACCTTGACTCAGTTGGAATTAAGGGTGTAGGTCGCCACTCCCAGGATACTCCCTGTGCTGGGATTAAAGGTTTGAATCACCACTCTCTGATTTTCCTAGACTGACTGTGGTTAGAGCTCTGGGACTTCTGGAGCTTTTACTAACCCTCCCACATAGACTGTGGGTAGATTCCCTCTGATATCTCCAAAACTTCTGAAACTTTATTAAATCCCCACACTAGACCCCAAGAAAAGTTAGTTTCACTTTCTCTATTTGGATGGCTCAGTTTATTCCAAACGTGTCTGTGTATTATGGATACCGTGGAGAACATACCTTCAATGGGTACTAAGCTCCACTTAGTTTTCTGTTCTGAAACAAACATGGGCTTTGTTAACACATTTGCACTATGAAATGATTTTGAACTTCTGTGGCTTCATTGGTCCCTGTCTGCCTACTCTTCAAATTGCTATGGTTAACTAGTGGCTAGCTCTGCCCTCTGACTCCTAGCAAGCTTTATTTGTCCAAACACAAACAAAATATCCCACAACAGCCTAGCCTGGGCTAAGTGCTCCTGCAGTGCTGTTGAACAACCCTCCTCAGAGTTCTGTTTTTACTTTAAATGAGCATATCTGTTTTCCCTACAGGTTGAGACAGTGACTTTAAATGTCTATAGCTTAGCATCCGATTAATGAATGATTTACCTATTTAGGACTTGGTTAGATCCTGTGGATAATCCTGTGAATTGGTACATTTAGTTTTCATGAGATTTAAGCCATGGTTTTGACATCCAGGAATCATCAGTCTCTGATGATGTTTATAGAAAGCAGATGAAACTGATGGCTCGTCTTCTTCCCTTACTATGCTGGATTAAGATGAGATAGTTAACCATTGCTCCTTTTGTTGTATGTGTGACTGTGACTGTCATGTATACCGAGTATACCCATGTATGTTCCTTGAGGCTAGAGGATATTTGCCGGTGTCCTACTCTGCCTTACTCCTTGAGACAGGATCTCTCATTGAATCCAGAGCCTGGCTGATAGCTAGCAAACCCCAGCAATCTTACATTCCTCCATAGCTCAGGGTTTATAGGCCCCCATAAGATAAGATCATGCTCAGCTTCCCCCCCCCCCCCCCCTTCTTTAAAGACAGGGTTTCTGTGTAGCCCTGGCTGTCCTGGAACTTGCTATATAGATCAGGCTGGCCTCAAACTAAGAATTGCCTGCCTCTGCCTCACAAGTACTGGGATGAAAGGAGTGTGCCATCATTGGCTGGCTGTGGCTGGCTTTTTATGTAGGTGTTGGGGATTTGAATTTAGGTCCACATGCTTGGGCAGGAACTGCTCAGTCATCTCCCCAACTCCTAACTTTCTTCTTTTTGTTTCCTGGTTTGTTTTTTTTTTTTTTTCCACACAGAGTCTCCCTATGTCTCTTTGCTGGCCTCCAATTCCTCAGCTAAAGTGACCCCAGGTAGCTGGACTATAGTCATATGCCACTACACTGAGCTAATTTCTTTTAGCTAATGTATTTTTTTGGAGGTTTTTAGAGCACGAGATTAAGGTGCTTGTTGGGAGTCATGCTTGGAAGCTCATAGCTGGAAAGGTCTTGGGACCTGAGTCTGAGGGCCCAAGCTTGCTTTCTGACCCAAAAACTCTGGACAAAGGATAGTTTCTGTGTTGCTGTATCTTTGGCATCCCTGGGTTTTAAATAAAGCATCTCAAAACATGTTAAAAGAAAAAAAAAAAAAAACCTAAAAAGATTTCTGCCTAGATTCTCTACTGGCAGTTTGCTGGGTTTTGGTTTTAAAGATTTTATTTTTAATTTTGTATATATAGGTATATGCACACAAATGCAGGTGTCCAGGGTGGGCATAGACATCTGGTCCCCTGAAACTCAGTGGGTAGAGCATGAGACACTTAATCTCAAGGTAGTGGGTTTGAGCCCCACATTGGGTGCCAAGTGAAACATGAATTTTAGTTGGTATTTAATGAAAACTGAGAGCCAGATATTGGGGAAAAGCTGGAATATCAGAGACAGGAAACAGAACACAGCCAATCCTCACCAAGCCAACTTCTCAGGGTAAAAAGCGATCTTCAAGAGTCTTCAGCCTGGCTTGTCTCTTCTACAGAATACCTCAATGTCTGCCTATGCCTGCCTTAAATATTTCTTGGCATAGTTGTTTCACTTTTGGGTTCAACTCTGCATCATAATCCTAGAATTAGGATTAAAGGTGTGAGCTACTACTGTTTGGAAGTTAGGCCCGGAACTCACAAACACAGAAAGATCTCTGCCTCTGAGTTATGGGATTAAAGGTATAAATCATCACTTGGTCATTCCCATGCTGGGATTAAAGGCATGAGTTACCACTCTCTGACCCTCTGGCTTGACTGTGAGTGGATCTGTTCTCTGATAATCCAGGCTGATTTTATTAAATATAAAATAGATCACCATAGGCAGTTAGTTATAAACTAGCTGGGATTTGAACTTGAGTTCTCTACAAGAGCAATATATGCTCTTAACTGAAGAACCATTTCTTTGGCCCCCAGCAATAAACCGATGCTTAAAGACTTTGAAGTCTATGCATGAAATATAAATGAGGTAATGCCCATTTATTTTATTGTTCATGTTTACAAATTTGTTTGTAGCTGAGACGTGACACCTGAAGATTTTCCTACTCCAACATTTTCAGGAGCCTGTACCTCACCAGCTCTGACCTGCTAGTGTTGATTTCAATATGCTGCGGCGGAAACCGACACGGCTGGAGCTCAAGCTGGATGACATTGAAGAGTTTGAGAGCATTCGGAAGGACCTGGAGGTAAGAATTCACTCTCCAATCTGGACAGGCTATTTCAGAGAGTGATTACCTTCAGAACCTCAGACTCTACCAGCAGCTTATTTGAAACCAATTTGGGTGCTTTATAGGCATCTCAAAAAAAAAAAAAAAAAAAAAAAAGAATTTCCTGTGACTATCATAGCAAAGAACTTGGTGGCCTGAAAAACAAAATGATCCTTTTACAGTTATTTTTTTTTAACATTACTATTTATTTGTTTAACTTTTTTCATATATTTTGGTCATTCTCCCCAATTCCTCCCCACACCCTTCCTACCTCTGACTCACCCAACTTTATGTTCTTTCTCTCTCTCAAAAACAAAACAAATCTCCCAAACAAGAAACAAAAAGTCCACAAAAGTACCATGGAGTTCATTTTGTACTGGCCAACTACTCCTGGGCGTGGAGTCTGCTCAGGAGTATGGTTGATATGCAGTGATATTGGAGATATTGGAGAAAACGGACTTTCCCTTTGGCAGATGTGTCAAGTACAGACAGCTTCTTGATCCCTCCTTGCCTGTGCATGTGTCACGGTCTCTGCGTACATATGTGCATCAGTCCTGTTGTGTCACAATGATGCAGTTCCTTCCTCATCTCCGGTTCTCTCTGCCTCCTCTTCCACATCTATCCCTGAGTGAGCCTTGAGGGGAAGGGTTTAAGGAAGACATTCCATTTAGGACTGAGTGCTCCAAAGTCTTCAACTCTACACATTGTCCAGTTGTGGGTCTCTGTGTTAAGTTCCATCTAGTGCAAGAAGAAGTGTCTCTGATGGGCTGAGCAAGACACTGATCAGTGGGTATAACGGAGTCATTAGGTCATTAGGAGTCATTTTATTGCTACGTTTGTTTAGCAGAATAGTATATTATGTTTTCTCTTAGGTCCGTGAGAAAGACCTTAGGTTGTGCATGCTAGGCAAACGTTCTACCAACTGAACAACATTATAGCCTGTCAGCATTTGTTATAATTTGGAGTTAGTATTATTTTTTCCCTCAGTGCTGGAGACTAACCTAGGACCCTGTGCATGTTAGACAAATGCGCTTACTGAACATTCACCTGCTCTTTGCAGTTGTTTATTGTAAATCTTTGACATTAGGAACTTTGATTAAATAAATCCCATCCATTTTATTTACCATTGAATTTCTAGAATCTAGCCTGCAGTGGAGTACTATTTATATTTTTTGTTTTTGTCTGAGATAGTATCTCACTGTGTAGCCCTGGCTGGCCTGGAACCCATTAGGTACCAGGCTGGCTTTGAGTTTGAACATTTGTCTCTGCCTCCTGACTACTGAGATTAAAGGCATACAATACCATACCTGGCAGCTGTATACATTTCTAAGTCTGGCTTTGCCATACAATACTAGATATCCATTAATAAGAATACATTTTTCCATACCTTCAGGATGAAGGCCAAATTCCTAAGCATGGACAAGGTCCTTTATGACCTAGCCCTTGCTCATCTCTTTATTTTATCTGCCAATTTATCTTTAATCTCAGTGCTGTGTACTCTGTTTCCTCTGCCCACCCTATGTTGATTTCTTATAGGCGCCACCACTCTGTTTCAATCCTCTCTTGGTCTTCTTTTTTTCCCAGCTGGGCTAGAAGCTCCCTGAAGTCAAGAATTAGTATATTGCTGTTCTAGGAGGTACTTTATATGGCAGGGGACATTACATCTTGCATGTGCCCAGCAAGTAATTGGCTTTACATCATTCATATGAAGACTGCCAACTTAGGTTTCTCTGGCTCTTCATTCCAGCAACTGTTTGTAAAGTATCGCCAGTTTTTTGCTCTGTATATGTGTGTGTGTGTGTGTTGGTGGAATTTTCTGTCCTTCCTGCCAGTTCCCAAGTAACTGATAAAGAGGCTTTATATTAATTATAAATTTCGGCTGATGGCTCAAGCTTGTTACTACCTCACTCTTACATTTAAATTAACCCACATTTCTTATCTGTACTTTGCCACATGGCTCACAGCTTGTTACCTCATTTTCTCTGTTTGCTTGGCAGCTGGCTGGCCTTTCCCTGACTCTGCATTTCTTTCTCCCATCATTCTCAGTTTGGCTGTCCCACCTCTATTTCCTGTCTGGCTGCTGGCCAGTCAGCAGTTTATTAAACCAATTTGAGTGACAAATCTTTACAGTGTACTAAAGAAGTATTCAACTGTGTGTGTGTGTGTGTGTGTGTGTGAGAGAGAGAGAGAGAGAGAGAGAGAGAGAGAGAGAGAGAGAGAGAGTCAGTCTTCATGTGGCAGCTAGAGTCCAACATGTAGGAGTTATTTCCCTGTTCTCACCATATTTTTTCCTGGGATTTAATTCAGACTCAGGCTTGGCAAACAAGTGCCTTTACTCACAGAGCTGTCTTGCCAGTCTAATTTTTTTCTTCTTAAGAATTCATATTGGTAGTGTATTATATTTTGTTTTTGCTCTTGTTTTTTTTTTGTTATTTTTTGGGGGGGTTGTTTGTTTATTTGTTTTGAGACAGGGTCTCACTGTGTAGCCCCAGGTTGGCCTAAGAACACACTGTGATCTTTTGCCTGCCTCAGATTCTGAGTGCTGGGATTACAGGCATGCATCTTCAGTCCTGACTGCAGAGTCAGCTCACTGTTGAGTTAGCCTTCCCACTCGAGGCAGTGACTCTGGTGTCCTTTAGAGCAGCTTAGCGAAGAGGAACACTCTTGGAGTGCATTAAAATGAAGACAGTAGGAAAAGTAGCTCTTTCTCCTTCCCTCCTCCTCTGTTTCAAATAAGTAGTCCAGGCTGTACCAACTTCTCCTGCCCCTGCCTCTCAAGTAGTAACATTATTACTCTGCACTCCTTCCTATGTCTGGGTCTGGTCTTTCTTTTCTTCTCTCTTTTTTGTTTGTTTGTTTTTCAAGACAGGGTTTCTCTGTGTAGCCCTGGCAGATCTGAAACTCACTATGTAGACCAGGCTGATCTCGAACTCAGAGATCCCCTGCCTCTGCCTCTTGAGTGCTTAGATTAAAGAATTGTGCCACCATGCGTGGGTCTGGTCTTTTTTTTTTTTTTAATATTTATGAATGTTTTGACTACATGTGTCCTCACCCTCATGTATGTAGTGTCCATGGAGGCCAGGAGAGGGCATCAGAACTCCTGGACTGGAGTTATAAATGGCTGTCCTGTGGATGCTGGGAACTGAACTTGGACTTTGAAGAGCAGCCGTTGCTCTTTGGTTAGTGTTCGGTCAACTTCCCACCTCCACTGCCTGGTATTTCATTTTTCACTAAAGTTGTTTACACCTCTGGAACTGTCTGCAGTTGTTTATTACATGAAACTTAAAATGATTTCATTCCACTTGAGTATTCTCAGAGATTCCTTTGCTTCTTACAAGTAGTTTTCATAAGGATATTTGGGGGTGAACATCTTAATGTCACTTCTTTGTAGTGCTGACCAACTAGAGAGTAGCAGGAAGTTCAACATGCATACAGTGATGGTGTTTGCCTTCCACAGTGCATGTGTGGACGTCAGCGGACTTTTTGGAGTTGGTTCTCTCCTTCCACCTGTTGAATCAGGGCCTCTTTCTGTTTCTGTTGTGTACTTCAGGGGAGCTTGCCCAGGAGCTTCTAGGCTGTCTCTGCCTCCTTGCTTGCTGTTATGAGTCTGGGATTACAGCGATCCACTATAACATCCAGCTCTGTTTATTTTTTATTTATTTATTAAAAAATCATTAGTTCTGGGGATTGAATTTAAGATTGTCAGGCTTGTGAAGCCATTTTACTGGCCAAGTTCCTTATATTATTTAAAAGGTAACCACAGGAAATTTCATATTTGAGGCGTTTTTAGATTTCGGATTTTTAGCTTAGATATACTCAACCTCTGTAGCCAATGTATATTCCAAAATCTGAGGAAAAAAAATAGTGAACCTCAAATACTTTGGGTCCCAAGCATTTCGGAGAAGGAATCCATTGATGCTAGGATTTGAGGAGGTGGAATAACCATCATACTTTCAGTGATGAGAGCAGCTGAGCTGTGCTCCCAGTAAAGAACTGTAGAGCATCTGTCATTTTAGAAAGAGTTATTATCATCTAATGCCATCTTTATATCACTGAGTGGTGGCTATGGGAATCCGTAGTCACTTGTGACTTAGAGAAGGAACTTTTTCGTGAAAGAACAAAGCCTTCCTTGTATCTCACATTCAACTTGAATTGGAAAGGTTGAGTCCAGTCTCCAAATAGTTGTTAAAATTAGTTTGGTCTCCTTTCAGCCTGATGGCAGCCATTGCTGCCACCACAGGACTAGGGGTTGTGAATCAGAGGAACTGAAACCTTGATTGAATGGTATTGACCTGAGCTTTGGAGGTACATGTGAGAGCCTAAGAGAACATTTGGAGAAGGGTAGCATACTCACAAATTTTCTGAGCTCCAAAAAGGCCAAACAGAATGTTCATTGTTTGGATAGATCAGCATTTGCTCATCCATGTAAGGTTAATAGGCGTAGAGTGGAACCAAAGAGCCCTTTCTGGAAAAGATGTCTTGTGCACATCAGCAGTGAAAATTTTTGTTAGTGATAGTTTAAAAAAAATAAAAAACAACCATTCAGGAGCATGTACTTTAAGAGACTGCTTTGAACTGTACAGTAAGATTAAAAGAAGTTGTAAAAACAGAATAGAGGATTTGTCCTTGTAACTTGTGCCATTATCATACAGTTGATTCAGAAATAACACCTTTCATTGACATCATTTTGACTGGAAGAGGCACTTTCTGAACAAGATGTTATCTACTGGTAACAAGGAGGTCAGGAGCAGGGGTGGATCTGGTGACTTTTAGGTTATAATGAAAACTTTGGTAGAAGATGAAGCCACAGTGATGGGGGCAGTGGTAGCAGAAGTTGATATGAAGCAGATTGTGCTGGCTGTATAGATCTGTAAACAGGGTCAGCCTGTGGAACCTTAAGTTGAATGGTAGCATTTGAATATATTTTGGCTACAATGAAGGGGGCGTGGCAATGGTATAATGGTGGTGAGAACTACCCTAGCTTTGGTCATCAGTCAAATCAGACCCATGAAGTCAGCAGTTTTAGTGAAGGGAACTCAGTAGTGGTAGCGGAAATGTATCCTAATTCTTTTGTTTGTTTTTGAGATAAGGTTTCACT
The DNA here is from genome assembly GCA_033318265.1 of Phyllotis vaccarum. Lineage (NCBI taxonomy): Eukaryota > Metazoa > Chordata > Mammalia > Rodentia > Cricetidae > Phyllotis > Phyllotis vaccarum. The sequence goes on along the minus strand of JARWLC010000005.1, from coordinate 100,599,396 downwards.
ATGTAGGCCAGGTTGGCTTTGAACTTGTAATAGTCTAGTACCAGAGTTCTAAACACAAGGGCTTCTGTTTTTAGGAAAGAGAGCTGTCAGGAAAGCTATAGGTTTCTTAGAGACAGTCCAGCCTAAAGCCTTAAAGAAACTCTAGGAAATCAGCCACAGAGGGAATAACATACATATCAGGAAAGTTTCTACAGCAGAAGCAGGAAACCCTTCTTGTTCAGGAGGACCTCAGCCAAAAGTTGAGACAAGTGTATCTACTGCTGATGGAGTGTGCTGCCGGCTGGATGACCAAGGTCTTCTATCAATTGCAGATTTTCTTCTCATTGCATTAGAGTTACTGCTCGTTGACTTGCAGTTCTGCTACCAAGAGTAACGAGGATACTTTCCAAAAAAATTCACACCAAAACCAAAACAAGGGCTGGGATATATTTGGTTGTAGATTGCTTGCCTATTAAGCATGATGCCTTGGGGTTCAGTCTCTAACATCAATAGTCAGATAATTTAATTTATAAAATTTAAAAGCCAGAATGAGGCCCCAAACTGAGACCTAACCCAGTTTGGGGTTAGGTCTTGTGTTACCATAGTTGTGTGGAGCCGATCAGGCTGTAGGTTTAGTTTTTAATTTTTGGGTTTTCAAGACAGGGTTTCTCTGTATAACTACCCTGGCTGTCCTGGAACTCACTCTTCAGACCAGGCTGGCTTCAAATTCATAGAGCTCCACCTGCTTCTGTCTCTAGAGTGCTGGGATTAAAGGTGTGCACCACCGTGCCCAGCAAGGCTGTGGGTTTTTGGTGACTATTAGTTATGTTATTTTTCACTTGTTCTCTTTAAAAGTAGTTTTCTTGAAACACCTTTTGTTGCCCCATATCCCACTATCCCCAGCTGCAGTTTCTTGCTGGGCCTTTGTACTATACCCTAAATTTTTTACCACCTTTTCTTTGTGTTTATTTGGCATTGTGGATGTCCTCATTAAAACTGTCTCTATATAATTAATAGTCTCCATGCCCATTGCCTTCTAGACTGTGATATCCTGGGAGATAGGGTTACATCTTCTAAGGTTGTATGCCTGTATCCTTCTTGTAACCATCTTAAACTTGGGATATCAGTTTATGGTTTATTAGCCCCTATTCCTGTCCCTTACCCAATACCAAGGACATGGTAAATGCTAGCTAAACATCTACTAATTGAAAGGATGTTTTTCCTAATTTTTTTTTTATTTTTTATTTTTTTATTTAATACTTTCAGACCCGTAAGAAACAGAAGGAAGACGTGGAAGGTGTAGGAACCAGTGATGGAGAAGGGACCGCTGGGCTCAGCAGTGACCCCAAGAGTCGGGAACAAATGATTAATGATCGAATTGGTTATAAACCCCAACCTAAGCCCAACAACCGCACATCTCAGTTTGGAAACTTTGAGTTTTAGAGGTGGATTTTCTTTCATGCCAGACCCCAGGAATGGAATAAAATGATGGCAGAAATACAGAACAGAATTAGAGAATTAAGTGTGTGCAACCAAGCAGAAAGTGTTCTGTATCCTGCAGGGAGAAATAATGTCTGCATTAAATTACTGCTGTTCAACTTTCTGATGAGCTATAAGCCAAATTCTGGCTTGTTTCTGGAAAATTGGACTTTGGAAAGGTTACGTGATTTCTGTTTTTAAAATTAAATGTATTTTTGGAAAAATATGAAGCATCCTTAAAGGTAGTAGCAATGAAGTCCCCAGCTCTGAGAGGTAATCATCATTAGAGGTGATATTCTCCTTGTCTTTACAAAAGGACCCCAAACCCAGACACTGCAGTTGATCCCCTGGACTTTCACTTCATTTATTAGGAAATGGTGACTGCTGATTATCCTGCAAGCAACAGAGATCCAGATGAGTGTGCTTGGAAGGCTGAGGTAGGAGTCTCATGAGTTGGAGGCTAGTCTGGGCTGCAAAATGAAATCTTGTCTCAAAATGTAAAAAAAAAAAAAAAAAAACAAAAATAAAACCAAGACAAAGATCCCTAGCCTCATGGAAATTGGCTTCTACTAAACACATCGTCAAAGTCAAATCCATTTGCAGAAAGGCCTTATCCAATAAGGGATAACAGTATGAGAGGCACTCCTAATTCTTCCCTTATGACTCATCTAAGAATTCTTGCAGCAGGAACACATCTGAACTCTGGAACTTTGCACCATGCCCCATTTGACCATAAAATTCAGGGACTGAACCACCAGCTGTGGAAGCCAGAACACTTCTAATCAAGTTTCAAAGAGACTTCTTAGCTGGGTCTTTACCCTGGCTTGGATACTTCATGAATGATGTATATAGGAAGGTAGAGATAAAGGGGAATATGTCATTTCCTCTCCCTGCTCCAAACTTTTTTTTTTTTCTAAAAAAAAAAAACAAAACAATACTTTTATTCCAGTCTTATTGATGACACCTAAGTCCTGTTATCTTACTATCTTAAAGACAATAAAACCCAAGACGACACAGGCTGTTGACAGGGACTTATGTTATTGCAGCCTGCACAGGCCTTATAGAAGGGCAAAGAGAAAAGATTCTGCCTGCCTCAGGCCTTATCTATGGCAGTTCCCCAGTAGGGTTTCCCACAGTCAGTCATGTTAATGCCTCCTGCGTGTCTTGCCCTTTGTACCAGTAGCTGACATACAGAGGGCTGTGTTAAGACAGTGCTGAGTGATTTGTACAGATACCCTTGATTCCTGAGAGGGCATACTTTTCTGAGTTTGCAGAAGTGAATTAGAGCTCAACCATGTAGTGGCAGGTAGTAGAATCCAGGCAGTCTGCTTTCCAAGACTATGCTTCTAAATGGCTTTTACTATGTTTTTCTGTTTGTTTTTAATGCTCTTGGCTGAAAGCAGTATGTTGGGGAGAGAAGTATCTATTCTTAGGTTTCCAAGAATTTCCATGCTTTATGAACAGAATGAGACAATTATTCATCAGTAGACTAGAACTTTTTTTGCTGATCTTTTTGGGGCACAACTACGTTATATGTTTCAATTCTGTATTCCTTAGGATCTGTTCATTTCCAGATTATCAATACCCAGGAGATTAATCAGGTGTTTGGGGCGGTAAAGATTGCTCAGAGGTTAAGAGTGCTGAGAGCTTGTCCAGAGGTACTGAATTCAATTCCTAGCAACCACATGCTGGCTCACAACCATCCGTAATGAGATCTGGTGCCCTCTTCTGGCATGCAGGAATATATGCAGACAACACTGTATACATAATAAATAAATACATAAATAAATCTTTTTAAAAAATGATACCTTATTCAGAAGAGCAGCCTTTCATTTTCCTGAAGTCTTCAAGGATAGAATAAACGGTAATAGTAAAAACATAATATGGCTTGGGTATGCCTGTCTTCTGTAGGGTACCTTATCCATATTGCTTTCAATTTAAATGGGTGCTATTACTCCTTTGTGTGTGTGAGTGCACATACTATGGATTGAATCTAGAGTCTTATTAGGACACAATAGGCAAGCACTCAACCACTGAAGTACACCCATAGCCATTTGTTTTTCACTGTGTTAGAAGCCCAGACCAGATGCTGCTCAAGTTATGCCCATCTGCAGCCCTCTCTATGTTCATCTTCATAGCAGGTTCTGAGATACTTACTGCTACAGGGAGATATGCTGTGGACCACCTGTAAGCACAATACCAGGTTCCAGAATTCCATTCTGTTTCCCTAGGAGATGCACCAGGTTGCTAGACGTCAGGTCATTAGAGGGCTTCTGGTGGGGTACATCTACCACCTTTATGTGCCTTTTCTGCGTACATCCCCTATCCCCAGAGAGTGCATTCCTTTGGAATCCCCTCCTTTCTCCCTGCCACCAAGAATGAGAAGCCACCTCAGCACTGACTGGTGCTGAGGCTTGAACTCTCAGACCCTGTCATGCTTCTGTCTGGATTTTCATGGTGTTAATAACTCAATAAAATTCTTGCCCCAAAGAAAATCCACCTGTGTTTTACTGCACCCCCAAACTGAAGACTTAACTAGGTAGTTCTGGTCTTGGTTCATGAACTTCCTTCTTCACCCTACCAAATACTGGAATGACAGGCAAGTATCACTGCACTTGACTATCAACTGTCTTTTTATAAACAAGGAAACTTAGAGATGGTTAGAATAGATTTGCCTAAATTGTGGGGCCTAGATTTGAGCCCACTGTTCTCAAAGGCCATGTTTAACACAGCAAACTGGAAGACTGCAGGAATGGTGATGATGCATGGAACCAGCAGCAAGAACAGTAACAGCAATACCATAGGGATAGGCAAAGGCCAGCAGTGAACTTACTGGAAGGAAGCCCAGTGCCTTTAATCCCATAACTCCAGAGACAGAGGAGATGTTTCTGTGTTTCTGTGAGTTCAAGGCTAACCACCAAATAGTAGTAGCCCACACCTTTAATCTTAACCTGGATGTGAAACAACTGGGCTGCGGAAGAAGGTATTTAAGGCAGCCGTAGGAAGACAGAGGAGGCAGTAGAAGCCACGAGGAGCGAGGCTGAGGAAGCTGGAAGACAGCTGGGTGAGATTTGACTATGTTTCCTCTTTCTGCTATTTCAGCCTTTCCCCAATATCTGACTCTGAGTTTCCTTTATTACAACCAGAATTCGTGCAACACTTGGCATCCATCTTTGGGGCACGAATTCCCCCCAAAAAGAAAAGGCCGCTTGTGGCTAGAGCAACATGTAGTCAGACTAGTAATTATCAGCGGGCTAGGCATTCTGTTCTGAGTTAGCCTCCAGTCTTAGGCAGACACCGGCCAAACGTTTCCGTTTGACTTTCATCTGGGTAAGTTTTTGAAATAGTGCCCTCTTTCTCCTGGTGGGTTGTGGGTTGATTTTTTTTTTTCTTCTCTTTTTGGACCCCTCCTTGGGTAGCCATCACACTAGGTAGCTGCCCCACTTCACAGTCATTTGAATCATCACAACTAGATTGTTGAGTAAATTGGATTTTTTTTTAAAGGGGAATTCGTTTAAGGCAATGGGAAGGTGTTTGGTCTTTCTGCGATCTTTCTCTAGATGATTTGATATTGGAACCCGTAAAGGAAAAGAAAAATAAAGTAGATGGGACTATTAAAAGTATTATTTATTATGAATACTTTATGTTTGATATCTGTTTTATCATTTAAAAAGTTAATTAATGTAAATGCCAAGAAAAAGTCTTTAAAAAGCCTGTTAAGAGAGAATACAAAGGTATTCAAACCCAAACAGAGGAATATAAAGAACCAATCTCAGCAATGTTGTCTAAGATTACTCAAAAACAACCTAAAGTTATGAAACAGCCACATTAATATATCTAGTAACCTTAAAAAAAACTGCAAAATGATAGAAATAGTACAGAATGCTAATTGGGCCCCAGTACAAATATTAGAAGTAAGGAGAGTAAAAGAAGCAATTGTGATATATGGGATGCACTCACCATTTGTAAAACAAATGTTAAACATTTTGTCATATAACTGGATCACCCCTATGGACTGGTTAGATACGGTTATTACTGCTTTGGAGGCTAGACTACTTTTACAGAGGAAAACATGGTATTAAGAGGAGGCTAAGACAATAGAACAAAAAAGCAGAGCCAGAGGCATAGACATCTCCTAAGACCAACTTCTTGGGGAAGGGGATTATGCTGATATTGAAAGGCAATCCTTATATAATGAACATACTCAGGATTTATGTCGCATGGCAGCTTTTAATGCCTAGGATCCAATTGAAAAAATAGGAAAGAAAACTGAATCCTTCACAAAAGTAATTCAAAGCCCAAAAGAAACTTTTATAGCCTGTTTGCAGAGATTAACTGCAACAGTAAACAGAATGGTACTGGACTCAGAAGCTAGGCAAATAATAATTGAATCAATGGCTTTTGAGAATGCTAATACATAATGTAAAAAAATAATTCGACCATTAAAAGCAAGGTCAGGACCCTTGGAGGATTGGATTCAGGAGACAATCTAGAGTCTTATGACAGTGATGATATCTGGATAGGAGAGGTTTATTTCTAGAGGTATAAGAAAAAGTCAAAATGTTACAATTGTGGAAGGCAAGGTCACATAAAAAGAGATTGTAAACAAAGCATTCCCAGAAACAGTGCTTATGTTAGGAATAATCCCGAGAGAATGCCCCTCCCTTCTGGAGTATGCAGAAGGTGTGGAAAAGGGAGACAATGGACTAATGAGCACAGGAAAGCAAGGGACAGACAAGGTAGCTTTCTGCCTTCAGGAAATGCTCCAAGGGGGCTTTCAAAAGCCCATATCAAATCCAGTTCACCTCACCCTGCCATTGTGGAGAAAACACCTTTCCAGAACAATTAAAGAAATTAAAACTATTTTACACTGAATGATAGAAAATCTATAGGAAAGGAAAAAAACTCAGGAAAAATTATAAAGTGAATATTGTGGCAAGCTTCTATTAATAAACAAAGGCCAAAATTAAAAGTACAAATAAATGATATTATTATTGAAGTTTTATTGGACACAGGGGCAGATGTATTAATAATTTCACCAGAATCATGGCATCTAAGTTGGCCCCTTGAGGAGGTAAATGTTCAGGTTTTGAAAATTGGGTCATTATCCCAGGTAAAACAACAGAGTGCAAGAAGGCTTGAGTGTATAGGATGAAAAGGACAGAGAGGAATATTAAAGCCATATGTGGCTAACATTGCTATAAATTTATGGGGATGAGATTTACTATAACAATGGAACACACAGATTAATATTCTAAATACAGAAATAAATCATAAACTAGCACATGTTTCCTGGAAAAATATTAGAAGGTATTATGAGAAACAGTCACAGACCATTCAGGTTAAACACAGAAATAAATCATAAACTAGCACGTTTCCTGGAAAAACATTAGAAGGTATTATGAGAAACAGTCACAGACCATTCAGGTTATACAGAAACAAAGCACAACAACTGTTGATCTATCAAAAACACCCACAGCACTACCTCTAAAATGGCTAACAGAGAAGCCTATATGGGTTCATCAATGGCCTCTAACAAAAGAGAAATTGCAGGCCTTAGAGCAGCTGGTACAGGAGCAGTTAAATGCTCAGCATATTGAAGAATTAACCAACCCTTGAAATTCTCCTGTATTTGTTATTAAAAATCTATAAAGTAGAGAATAGTAACAGACCTAAGGGTGATAAACAAGGTGATCCAGCCAGTGGACTCTCTACAGTCTGGAATTCCTTTGCCTTCTGTTACCTAATGAATGACCTATTACAGTTATTGATTTAAAAGACTTTCTTTACAATACCTTTACAAGAACAAGACAAAGAAAAATTCACCTTTACAGTGACTACTTATAAAAATTATTGGACTGTAAAGAGATATCAGTGGAGGGTCCTCCCTCAAGGAATGTTGAATAGCCCCACTCTGTGCCAGTTATTTGTACAAAAGCCAGTAGAACAAATAAATAACAAATTCCCACAATTTATAATTTATCATTACATTTATGACATCTTGTTGGCAGATTCAAATATTGATATCTTAGAGTGTTTTAAGTGTTTATTACTTGGTTTACGTGGAAGAAACATCCATTTCAATATAACATTTTCCCTTTGCATTGAAATTCCTGAAGGAGAATGCTTAGATGACAAAATAACTAGAATGCAATATTTTGAAATATTTTGCCTGCTTGTGGCTCACAAATTGCCCCTGGAAAAATTCAAAAAAGGGATTCCACTAATTATTTAGGTTACAAAATAGGCCAACAAAAAAAATCAGACCCCAAAAGGTACAAATCAGGAGAGACCGATAGAAGACATATAATGGTTTTTAAAGATTACAGGAGACATTGCCAATTTATGACCCACTATTGGAATACAAAATGATGAATTGGATAATTTGTTCCAAACCTTAAATGGTGACAAGGACTTAAATAGTCCGGGAGAATTATCATCTGAAGCTGAGAAAGAATTGGCTTTGGTGGAAAAGAAATTACAGGATGCACACGTGGATCGTGTGGATCCAGACCTTAGTTGCATTCTAGTTTTTTGTCATCTAAACATTCTCCTTCAGGAATTTCAATGCAAAGGGAAAATGTTATATTGAAATGGATGTTTCTTCCACGTAAACCAAGTAATAAATTAAAGACGTGTGAAAAAGATTTCTGAATTGATTTTAAAGGAAAATTAAGACTTTGTCAATTGACAGGAAAGAACTTAGCAGATAGTTGTACCTTTAACTAATGAAGAAATAGACTAATTATGGGTAGAAAGTGAACCTTGGCAAAAAGTCTGCAGTAATTTTTAAGAAGATATTAACAACAAATATCCTCTAAGCAAAAGAATTGATTTTCTAGAGAAAACTAATTGGATTCTTCCTCATGTTGTACGAGATAAACCAATTTCTGGAGCCCCTACATTTTATACAATGCAAACAAATCAGGAAAGGCAGGTTACATATCAGAACATATAAGTAAAGTGGCTCAAAGCCTTTATAATTCTGCTGAAAATTCAGAATTATATGCTATAGTGATGGTATTGATGGATTTTACTGAACCTCTTAACATGGTCACTGACTATACGCTGAGAGTTGTTCTACACATTGAAACGGCTGATTTTATTAATGAGTCAGAATTAACTTTATTACTTATTCTGTTACAAGAAATAATGAGTAGAAATCATCCCTTCTATATAACACATATTCGATCCCACATGGGTCTGCCAGGTCCTTTAGCACAAGGTAATGATGAAATTGATAAATTATTAATAGGAAATGTACTAGAGGCCCCAGAATTTCATAAAAAGCATCACATCAATAGCACAGGATTAAAAAAAGATTTCTCTATCACTTGGCAACAAGCCAAAGAAATTGTAAAAAGAAATTGTCCCAGCTGTTCTTTCTACAACCAAACTCCATTACCAGCAGGAAGTAATCCTAAAGGTATACATAGAAATGAAATCTAGCAGATGGATGTATTTAATTTTACAGAATTTGGGAAATTAAGATATGTCCATCATATAATAGATACATTTTCAGGATTTCAATGGGCAACTGCTTTGGGTTCAAAAAAGGCTGATTCTATAATCACACATTTGTTAAAAGTTATGTCCATCATGGGAATACCTTTATAAATCAATACTGACAATGCTCTGGCATGTCTCTAGTAAAATGAAACAATTTTTTTTTATTATAATAGAAAACATTTTACAGGAATACCACACAACCCTTAAGGGCAAGCAGTCACAGAGAGATCAAATTGAACTCTAAAGGATATGCTAAATAAACAGGAATAACAAATACCCCCAGAGATAGACTACATAATGCTTTATTAACTTTGAATTTTCTCAATGCTAATGAGAAAGGAACAACAGCTGCTGAAAGGCATTGGACTATAGAAAAAACAGCTGAACTCAATCAGCCTGTTTACTTCAAAGATGTACTAACCTCTGAATGGAAGCCAGGGTACGTGCTACGTTGGGGCAGGGGTTTTGCTTTTGTTTCCACAGGTGAAGAAAAGTTATTGATACCTTCAAAATTAATAAAGACTTGATTTGAACCAAAGAAACTTCATGAAACTAAGAACTGATGGCTCATCCACCCGTATTATAATTTTTTAAGTTGTAAGAAAAAAACCAGAGTGTTGGGGCAGGTTTTTGTTTTTTACAGAAAACTAGAAATACCCATCTTTAAGAAGTTAAAAGAGCTTGGACATCTAGACATCTAAAACAGAAGGGAGGCTATCCAGAAAAATTTACGAGCAAAAGAATATCAGACCTATTGGTGCCAGTATACTCTACAGGGTAAAATCTCATTGCTTAACCTCTATATATCTTTAATTGTAAGTTGAAGTCCCAGTTTAATTATAATTTAAAGCTGGCTTTAGAGTTGGAGTGTGGCTCTCTTCTTCTCTGAGCCCAAGCATACTTATTAAAGGAAAATGCAAAATCTCTATATCATATCAGAAGAGCCACCTGATATGGGACAGAAGAATAAAAAAAAAAAATAAGGGACTATTCTATTGTTATTAATCCTATGCTGAATAAATACTTATATATTTAACTTCCTACACATTGTGTTGGGTTTTAGTCTCTTATCAGTTTTCTGCAGTGATCTATGACAATGCCTAATTGCGGAACTTGAAGTATCCAAAGGAAGATGGGACCCACAATGATGATTTCATATGCACTATGTCAAAGCCACTAGGCTGACAAACATAAACCAAAGATCAGATTTGGACTACAAACTGCTTAGGAAAATTTCGAGGCAGCTCGCTGAGATGAACCAGCTTCACAGACTACTATAGCCAGGACTTGAGACAGGCTGTGTGCACTTTCCTATTGTGCAAAGACTGGACAACAAATGACACAGCTACTTATTTCAGGACTTGACAATCAACAAAACTTTTCAGGATCTCCTAAAGATGCCGTTACCCTAGACAGCAGGAAGTAAATTTAAAAACACAACATCCACATTCCCAAGAGGTGGGGTGGGTGGCTTTTGGTCTTTCAGTGGGTTATGGAGGATTTTCATTGTTTAGGGTAATTTGTTAAAAACTTATTGGTTATGGTTTGAAAAAAGTTAAACAAGAGAGATTAGATTCTGAGTTTTTGTTGGAAAGAAAAAAAGGAATACAGATATGATAGAATAAGGGTAGATCGTTGAATCTACTTTTAAAAAGGAATTACTAGCTTTAAATATTTTACATTGGATTGGATTTTTATATTGTATGCAAATTGTGTATATTGATACAAAGTTGAGATTAATTTTGCTACTGTACATATATCTCTATGCTTGTTCAAGGTATTATATTTATACAGTTCATCTAACAATGTAATACAAATTGCTAGTCCATGAAAGTTTTTATTACTAACTAGTTAGGATATAAAGAAATGCAAGTTAGTAGTTAGACATTACAATCAAACTTATACTCAGATATGTTTTCAAGATCAGATATATTTTCAAGATCAGATATATTTTAGATGAACAAGTCTTCAAACACTTCAGAGATCCATTGAATATAGCATTTAAGATATTTTAATAACATGTTCTTATTATTTTTGTGACAATGGGACGTCTGCTCCTGGCAGCACCAATCTACTCCAGAGATTATGGACATCAAAGAAACTCCATATAGAGTTGACTTTCTTTGTGAGAAATGTTAGCCACTGGGCAAGAAAGTACTCTTGACTTGACTGCTGACAGTATGATGTTCAAAATGGACAAGCAGGACACACACACACAAAAATTGCTGAACCTTGCCAAGACAAGGTAGGAAGGTCTTTGAGAATATCTTGCTTCACAGAGAAGCCTGTCAGACATGCTAGGCTTGTAGGCTGAAGATGGAAACTTCAGTGATACAGAAGAACCTTGGGTGACTGACTGTCCAGGCAGCCAGCTGTTTATTTCTTACATTTTTTGGAAGTTGCTTGTTTACCCATGTTGTTTAATTAGTTAATATTATTTCCTTCTTGGGTCTCTGAGGGAGTTGAAAATGAGATAGTTATAATTATAGTTTTCTAGTGACAGTTTTAGAAAAGAAACTCACTTAGAAGTTAAAATGTTTAAGTTTGAGAGACATCAAAATGTAGTTTTTAGTTAGTAATACAAGTTAGCTAAAAAGTAAATTAGGTATAATCTTTTGGACTCACCAAAATAGGATAAATAATGTAATATTTTCTTTGAATTTGTCAATTGTTAGTGAACTGGACATTTCTCGTGTAATTATTGTTTGCATATCTTGTATATAATTATTGTACCTGCTGTATATGGTTTTTCTTATGTTAGTTATAACCTTTTTTATTTTGGCACAAAAGGGGATATGTAGTGATATGTTATATATTTAATAAATCTAGTTTGGAATATCAGAGGAAAGATCTACTCACAGTCAATCCAGGAGGATTAGAAAGTGGTAACTCACACCTTTAATCCCAGCAGATCTGAGTTTGAGGCCAGTTTGGTTTACAGAGGGAGTTCCAGGCTTCCAGACAGGCAGTGGTGGTGCCATGCCTTTAATCCCATAACTCCACAGAGATGTTTCTGTGTTTCTGTGAGTTCAAGGCTAACTACCAAATAGTAGTAGCCCACACCTTTAATCTTAACCTGGATGTGAAACAACTGGGTGAAGAAGGTATTTAAGGCAGGCATGGAAAGTCAGATGAGGCAATAGAAGGCAGGAGGAGCAAGACTGAGGAAGCTGGAAGACAGCTGGGTGAGATTTAACCGTGGTGTTTCTTGATATCTCAGCCTTTCCTTGAGATCTGGCTCTGAGCTTCCTTTATTACAACCAGAATTCATGCAACACCTGCCTGCTGACATGAATACAGTGAATTGCGGATGAAAGGAGGCAAAAGTTTGCTTTTGAACTCAACAATCCCTCCTATACTGAAATATTTGCAAACATTGGATCCCATGTTCTCTGCACAAGGTCATGCTGATCTGGCAGGCACTAGCCAGTTTTTTAAGTAGAGTGAGACGAAAACAAGGCTATGTCATGTCATCTAAGAGACTGACATTATAGAGCCCATGGTAATGGTCAGTCTCCAGACACTGCAAAGAGATCAGCTACCTGGAGACTACTTTGTATACACATACATTCATAAAATCACAAAATCAAGATATTTATTTTGTTCTCTTGCACACAACACTTAAAATATTCCCATTATAGCAATCCTGCTCTCTGGGAGCTTACAGTCTCTGAAACAGTCAACACTAAATGTAGACCCAGTAATTAAGGCATTACATCAAATACAGACTTGTTATTCAGAAGAATCTTCTGAGGGGGCTGGAAAGGTCGGGTTCAAGATTAAATGATAAGATGTATACCTTGCTTCACTCTCCTGATTCTAGTAAGGAACTCAAGCCCATTTGGTTGACTTTGGGACATTCCTACCATAGTAACAAAAAAACTTTGATAGATGCTGAGGAGGTCATATGTGGGTAATGGGGTGTTGAGTGTTCTTCCATCTTGGACTGGATCTAGTACCTAGGATCTGTAACTCCGGGGGAAGGTAATCCTTACCCAGATTATAGAAATTCTAATGGGGTGACTGCTTCTTGAAGCAAACTTAAGACTTCTACCTGGTTTTAAATACCAAGTTCTAAGTGGTAAGATAATTATCATGTAATTACTATGGTAACCAAGGTGTTGCAATACCTACTGCACCAGGAAGCTGAGAGATTTTAAAAACTAAGCTGCCTGGGATAAAAGACAGGGAAAAAGTAGGCAAGGGCTAAAGAAATTTAGACATAGGCTTCCCACATAAGAAAGGAGTTTAGATAAATACAGAGCTTAGCATTGAAGTCAAGAGCATAGGATTTAAGCTTTCTTCTGTTCCACACTAGCCACACCCTCTAGAACCTAGTCAGGGATCTCAAGTGCAGGTTTTGCAGTAGACTGCTTCTAACCTGAAGCTACCCTGAAGAACCATATCAAAGTGAGGTTTCGCTTGGTTTCAGATTCATAGCACCTTGTCCTAACTGGCCTTGGTTCTTCTTACCTCACTGGGAAGGTCCTGTGTCTGATAGTATATGCTTTATTTTTTTAGGATGTTGGGGGTTAAACAAGGCCTGTGATATGCTAGATAAGTGATCCACATCTGTATTTTATGGCAGCTTATCTGGAGATTTCTAGAAAGCACCAGGGTTACTACTAAATGTGGTTTTTGTATTCCCTGGGTTTATCATTCCTTGGATTCTGAGATAATAGACTATTTGCATTGTAATGTCAGGCTCTGTCAGTACCTGTCATTCACTGAAGTGCTAAAAAGAGAGAAACAAAGCTCTAAAGTTAATGTTGCCTCTGTCCAGTAGGTTTATAACCCTCTTGGTTCAAAGCTACAAAAGTACACATTCCTTGTTCTCTGATTTAATTGGTACCCAAAGGGAGAAAGTACAAACTTGAGAATCACAACACTGGGCCAACAAGATGGTGGATTTATTTCTTCTATTCCGAGGCACAACGGGATCTAGCACCAAAGAGGGCAAGGTTAACAGAAGCATAGGAAGAAGCACTTTAAAGAAGTAGTTTGGGAACAAGCCTGCATGCAGACTAATGACTGACAAAACACCCAATGGGATTCTTCATTGAGAAAAGGGGTGTTGGCCACTGTGATCTATGTAAATCCCCATAAATAATAAAGGTGGTCCAGCAGAGCACGGGGATCTACATAGTGTACACTGAGAAAAATATGGCTCCTAGCAGACCATGCCCCATGCCTCTCTCTCCAAACAGAAAGCTTAGTTTTGCCCTTCTGGCCCTTGACTGGCAGATCTGCACTGCAGATAAAAGGTCTCCTGGTCTTCAAACTACTTCCAAGGAACTCCAGATCTTTAACAGTCAGGACTAGAGACTATATATGCTGACAAGTGTACGCTGGCTATAGTCCCACACAAGTGTGTGTGTGTGTGTACACATAAAGCATATTTGGAGCTAAGTAAAAGTTTGTACAGTGAAAAAGTATTGGCTAGCAGCATTTAGATTTGACATATGCCCAAGATATACCACCTACCAAACAGTAATTCAGATTCTCTTTCCTGATACCAAGTAGTCCAACTCCCTGTCCCTTCTAGGCGTAATGTGGCTATTTTAATGCCAACTCTTAATCCCCTGGACTGTCAGCAAAAACATCACTTAGGAACTTAGAAATGCCAAATTTGGTGGCTCTCTGGTTGAGGTCCACCAAGTAGTGTCTTAACAAGCCCTCTGGGTGATTCTGAAACATTCTGAAGTTTGAAAATCAGTGGTTTCAAAGAACACACATAAAAACAATAGTAGGAAAAACCAATACAAACTCTTGCTTTGTTCAGTTGGGACCAACCAAAGTGCTGAGTCAAAGTAAAATGCCCATGGTTTTATTTAACAACCTCTATTTGCTTGTCTCAAATTGATTCTCCTGTTTCTGATTTGATTGGTAAGTTTACGTCTAATCAAAGTGTTAAGTGGGAATATAAATTGATGAGTGAGCAAGAATACATACTCCACAAACCCTAGGCCTGTATTCAGTCTCTAAACACTTTCCACATCACACCTAGACAATGGCACAGTGTGTTTCCTACTCACTGAGTTAAGACTGGAGCTTATTTTCAAGTGTGAAATTGAGGTCCCAGGATGGGTGAGATATCCCTAATTACCAGCAATCCTGTTTGAAGTTAAAAATCCCTCTCTGTCACTGACCCAGAATCCCTCCCATCAAATACACATATTATTTAAAACAAAAATGCACACCCCCCCAGAAGAACCCCCCAGAAAAAAACAAAAAGGAAATAACCAATTCATTAACTAGGAAGCTACATGGATTATAAAAGGCTCAGGATTATGAGGGAGAAGACATCTCACAAGTGGCTTCTCAAGAGAAATGTAATTTTATCATATTAGGAAAAACAATACTCAGAGACTGTCAACTAACCCTCTATTCAGTAGGTGTGTGTGCATAAGGAGACAGAAGAGAAGGGGTGATTGGAGAGGGAATCATATCTTCCGGTCCCAAGATGCTTCCTACATACAATTGATAAGGCCACATGTGGAGTCTGATGTTAATGGCAATGCTCTGTGATGTCCACTACCACTGCCTTCTTCCAGCTGAAGAGAAAGTATCCTGTCCCAGCCCCCGCTGCTACTGCGATGCATAGGTACCCATTGTAGGTCATGAAGATGAGCATGAGGAAGTAGCTGATGACCACCTGGATAATGTGCAGCACTGTCTGCAGCAGGTGGGGAAAGCTCAGCATCTGCTGCCTGAGGAGCAAACAAAGACAGGAAAGTCAGTCTTAGGACTCTCTAGGTCAGGAGAAGAGCTGCAGCTATTAGCACAGCTTTCAACTAGACTACATCACAGCTATACTGGCAACGTGTGTGTGTGTCTTTGGCAAGATAGCACTTTTGATTTTCCTTGAACTTGACTCAAACTCACCATGTAGCCAAGGATGGCCTCGAATTCTGATCATCAGGCCTTCACTAAGTGCTGGGATTACAGGCATATATCTTGCTTTACTAAATTAACTTTTGACAGAAAAGAATCAATTGCATTCTGCCATTCTTTTATATCTTGGCTATATATTCTTAAAATGCCCATTTCTATTTAGCAAACATTTAAAAAACTGGATTCCTCTCAACTTCTTTCAAAGTGGCAAACATTTGCAACTTAGAACATGTATGTGCCTTTGTAGACTGTAAGTCCCATAGCCCACAACTGGGAACTTTTAAAGTTACACAAAATCACTAACTTAGGAAGAAAAAAATACCTGCTTTGTTACATTATTAAGACAACTTTCTAGAACTTTCTTTGGATCTGTTCCATCCTCTTACCCAACAGTTTTGTGGGTCTCCATAAGGATGGTTCCGTTTGGTCCTGGGACAGGCATGGAATTGTAACGAATGCTGACTTGAGACTTGCGCAGCAGACCTTCTCTGGCTATCTTGAGTCCTTCGTAAAACATTGCTAATAAAAACACTGCCACAAAAGCTCCAGCCATCTCTAATAACAGAAAGAAGGAAGGAGGTAATGGCACAATCAAGATCATCAACCAGCATGCTCAGTTTGTGAAGAACTGGATAGTTGCTTCCTCACCTACTCAGTAGAGTTGAGAAGTTATAGGAAAACACTGCCTCTGCCCAAGAATATATTCACTTTCTGATTACATCCAAACATTATATAGAATGCTGGAGAAAAAGAATGTTCAACTGCTGTTTTATTGTTTAACAGGGTTCTGTTGTGTATCCCAGGTTGATCTTGAACTCCTGGAGATTCTCTTCCCTCAGCCTTTTGAGCACTGGGATTACAGGTGTGCACCACCACATTCAGCTCTAACAACCTGTTTTTAAAAGTATTGTCTATAAATTTTGAATAGGCATCTTAAGAGATTACATATATATGGTGAAGAATTGATAAGATGAATATATTTATGTGACTAATTTAAATTTAACATACTACTTGAACTAAAGGCTTTCCCCTCTTTTTCCAAAATCAAATTAGCTTATTTCAGAAATAAGCTTGGTACCTAAAGCAGGTAAGTGATCGTTAAACTCATGGGTTGCATTTAAATGTAAAGCACACTCATACATGATAGATACAAAATATAAGAGACAACTACCTTTAAACTAGGGGTTCTGGTAGTTATGATATGCCAAGTATCAGGAACATGGAAACCATATTGCAGAGAAAGCACAGGTTTAGAGAGTTCTAGAAAGTTTGTTACTTATTAGGTCTCTCATACTGTGTGATTCAAGGCAAGCTACTACACTATATGAGGCTTACTTATCTGTAAACAGGCAGTTATGAGATCAATTCCTTTTTGGGAGGTAGTGACTATGTAGTCTGGCTATCCTTGAACTCTCTATGTAGGCTGGTCTTGAACTCACAAAGATCCTCCTGCCTCTGACTCTCAAGTGCTGAGATTAAAGGTATTCAGTACCATACCTGCCAAGATCAACAGTTTTTAACCTAGGGTTACACTGTGGTATTTAACTATGCTTGTAGTCTTAGGCCTACGACCCATAACAACTCAGCCAACAAGAAAAGGATTGCAAAAGATCTTCATCTGGCATTTTAATTGTTCCTCAGTGCTCCAAAGCATACTAATTAAAGGAAGCTCACTGGAGGATCAAAAAAAAATTATGTATTCTATTTTCTGATTCCCTATTAGGAATAGGAATATGATTTTATGTAGTAAAATCATACTGATTCGATAGTAGGAGGTGCTGCATTTCCAGATCTATGTCACCATCTCTCATGTGATTGCCATTTTCAAAGATTACCTAATGGTTACTCACCTCCAGGTGTGTTGATTACCAAACCGGAAAACAATAGTTCCACATTCTTAAAGTCAAAGTAGAAGGTCATATGCTGCCAGAAAACCAAAACAAGTCAGAGACTGAAGACCCTAATAGGAATCTTAGGCAAAGAAGCTTCCAGTAACACATCTAGACAAGAAGAAATACTTGAAACAGTGGAAGACTTTACTACCTTGGGCACTAAGAGTTTTCCCACCCCCACCCCCTTCTCATGTCCCTTTTTCTACATGAAACACAAACACCAGGGACTTAATTCAGGGAAGGGTAAATTTTTTTTTAAAAAAAAAAGGATTAAAGGGAGAATTCTAGAAAATCTTGGTTCTGGAGTCGCTTTGTATGCTGGTAGATCATGGCGGGGCTCTGCTTTGGTTTCTCTCTTTGGTAACCTCCCAGTGCTAAAATTTCATGTTTCTATTACCTAAGTGTGTGGACAAGGGTCTCTGCCATCCTCTGTGACACTTACCATCATCATCATGCTGTCCCCTCCATGGGAGTGTGAGGCTGAGGTGGTTGGGTGATGGTGAGGTGGCACGGTACTGTTATGGTCCATATGGTTCATCCCCATATGGTTCATCCCCATATGGTCTGAAGTATCCAGTTTTCCAGAAAAAGATGAGAGTCAGCAGAAAAGTCTTTCAAGAAAAACAATTATATGTTATTAAGGACATAAAATATTTTCTTGATAACTACTTTGTCTTTACAGAACTTTGCCCAGTGAACAAATGCTTTCCTAGATACAGAAGTAACTAGGGCTACTAAGGATCACCTTTGAGACAAAGGACAAAGGGCTTGTGCTGAAGGCTTGAGTTACCCATTCCTTATTCTGCAGAACTATTCCTCTAAGACACAGGTTTAATGCTTGTTCAATTTAAATATAAGGTAGAGGAAAGAAGCCTCTACAGATTTCAGGAAACAGGTAATTTGAAATAATGTATAAGTGGAAGCCATTAACAAAATGTAATTGCTCTAAGGCTTTTTAGTCATAAAGATCAGTAGATAAAAAGCCAGGATGGACTTCAGATAATTTTCCTAATTGGGATGGCCTGTATTTATCCAGGATAGTCGGTTCCACTTAGAGGACAATCAGTTTTGAGCTCATTTAAATCTGAACAAAGGTCTGCTGTTGCCTCAGGCAAGGAGTGTGCCCAGCCTTCAGACACAATTTCAGTCCCAACAGGACATTAGAGTTAAGAACATAAAAAACAAGGTATAAGTTGGACAGTCTATATTAAATTAAGTTTAGACACTGCATATTCAGCCGTATCTTTGCACTACATTAATGTTTTACTGTAGAAGTCAACATGAGTCAAGGTGCAATAACTCCCATAGCTGCTGTGTGGGCAGGGAACTGGACTGAGGTTGGAATATAATGTGCAGAGGTAGCCTTGGCTATCCTGGAACCAGGATATAGACCAGGCTGGCCCTGAACTCAAGAGATCCGCCTACCTCTGCCTCTTGAATGCTGGGATTAAAGGCATGTACCACCACTGACTGGAAAAGCCTGTCTTTTCTCTAAGTTGTACTTATTTTATTTGTATGAGTGTTTTGCCTTCATGTATAAAATGTGTATCATTTGTGTGCAGTGCCTGAGGGGGCCAGAAGAGGGTGTTAGATCTCCTGGAACTGGAGCTACAGATGTGTGTGAGTTACCATATGGGTGCTCGGAATAGACCGTGGGCCTTTTACAAGAACGGCAAGTTTGCTTAATCTTTGAGCCACCTGTCTAGCTCCTGAAATCTCTTTCTGTGTCCCTCTACTCCAGGATGAGAAGAAATTAAAAATAGGAGCAGGGCACGGTGGTGCACACCTGTAATCTCAGCACTCAGTAAGTTGAGAAAGAAATATTCAGAGTCTGAGGCAAGCCTGGGCTACACAGAGAGACCCTGTCTCAAAAAAAAATAAATTCCAATTAGGTATTCATGGACTTGAGTCTGAGTATATTTCTGATCACTCAAGGTCCTATCTTGGGCCAAACTTGGAGCTAAGTGCTAGTAATTAAACAGAAATAAAGGTAAGTACTTGATAAGCAGTGAAGCAGTAAAGTAAATAGAATGGTGCCATGATGTAATTAGTACTATGGAGGAAATAAACAGGGTAGCATAACATTGCTAAGATGTGGAGTAGAGATGCAGCTTGACTAGAAAGCTACATGTCTAACTAAGAACACAAATTCTGTGGCCACCCTTCCTTCAACTCCTACTCCATGACTGACAGCAGGTGTGCACAGTTCTGTCACAGGCATAATCAAAGTTCCACTTTCAACTTCAGTAACTGTCATTCTAGACTCTACATTATCATTAGAATTGACAAGATTGTCTTTAACACTTACTGTTATGGCAGTAAGATGCTGAGCAGTGTTTTGCTCATGAAATTTTATAATAAACACATAACAGAATATATAAAATAGTGAGCCCCCAAGTGTCGATGATGAAACAATTGGCCAACAGTTAGCAGTTTTCCCTTTAAAAAGGAAGTTAGGACGTAATGGTGGGATTATTGATTATAACATGATTCTGAACCAAACAAATAAAATGGCGTCAGAATAAAAGGAACCAGAATGACTAATGACACACAAACAAGTTATACATTTTATTTTCTTCCAGTGCAAGGCTGGAAAATAACATTTAAAAAGCATAAAAGATAATTTCATTCCATATTATCAACAAGAATCCAGACCATGGAGAGGCAGTGAACATTTTATTGGGTGCCTTCATTTCTAAGAGGCAGAAAGAGATAAAGAAATGAACCAGACACAATCTTTCCTCAGAGACCAAAGAGTCGAAGGGGAAGTTGCACAGTCACTTCATGACGTGTACTCTTTAAAACGCAGGAACACAGCACTACAAACTACTTGAGTCCCACACCCTTGATTTCTTTGAACTGATAACACTGTTCTCAGTAACAATATGAAGACCCAGTGGCTTCCTTTTATTCAAGCCCTATGTACCAATTAGAGAAATCAGTGAAATGGCAAATATTATCAAAGACCCTTCAGACAGATGAGTGACCTGGGAATTCATACGTCCAAAGTTCAAGAAAAGCTCTGAGCTATGCACCTGCTCTGCAATGTCCTGTGTGTAGGATGCATTCCACTTTCCAGCACACTAGGGAAGAGAGCAGGAAGAGGATCCGTTTGTTTTTCTTCTAGTACACAATGGACTTCTGTAATGGGAACCTCTTGCAAGGCTTACCCCGTGGGGTCTGGACAGGGAGGAAGTTATCATACAAACAGTGTGGCTCAAACTCCAACCTGGTGTAGCCTGTGGTCACCAAGCTTCTTCTGGTTACTGTAGCTCTGGGATACAGCATTTTCTTAGCATGTGTATGGGCTCTGGGTTTGACCCTAACAGTGAAGGGGTGAGATGAGAACAAATCCCAAAGGACTATGTCAAACCACATTTATATATATAATGTTAATGTAATATGTATCAGAAGGAACTTATAAATTATTTATGAAGACATATATATAAGGGCTGGAGTTAATAGCTCAGTGGCAGAGCTCTTGCTAAACACAACTTGGGCCATAGGATTAATCACCAGCATAGACAAAAATGAAAGTGCTATTTTATTTTTTAAAATTTTGTATCTTTATTTACTTTTATTGTATGAATATTTTGCCCTACATGTGTGCCTGGTCCCCGTGGAAGTGAGAAGACGGAATCAGATCCCTTGAATCAGGGTGCATGCCACTGTGTGAATGCTGGGAACTGAACCTGGGTCCTCTGCAAGAACCACCAGTGCTCTTAATCATTAAGCTATCTCTCCAGTTCCCTGAAACTTTAAATCAAAAGAAGTAAATACCAGTCTATATTTTTTTTTCTGTCAACTTAGCTTTTCAGTGATATGTCACGTGTCTGGATAACTGATATATATATCAGTGTGTGTATATATATATATATATATATATATATATATATATATACACACACACACATATTTATATTATTTATATATATAAGATTAAAAAAATAAAACACACAACCCATTCCCTCTAGAACAGAAATTCTATTCATAGGTAGCAAATGGTATTTGTTGGTTTTCCTTGTTAGCTCTAAGTTAATCCCAGCTCAGTCTATTCTGGAATAAAAATAGATACTGACAAAGAAAGAGTAAGTCAGAACCCAGAGGCACACAAGGCTGTCTGCCTTAGTTCACCATCTGAGTGGTCTGAAGTCACAGTAATCTGGAGCTGGCTGTTGTTTGATTATTCATGTTTCTCTAACTCCACAACTTGCTCTCTAAGAATTGTTTTCTGTAATTTAGCTCCACCCTTACCACTTCTTTCTAAAAACCAGGTTCAAGGTCCACATAGCAACTAGTGTACATTTTATGCAATCAAGTTCTTCATTATAAAGCAACTAGTGGGACCTGATGAGGGAGGGCACTGATGAGCAAGAGGCAGAACTTAAAATCTCCTCAATCAAGCACTGATTCAATGGGTTTCTGCTGGCACACACTGGGCAGATAGTAATTCCATGATAAAACTCAATGTTCTCTGTGTTCCTTATCCTCTATCACTTCACCAGGTTACATATTATTTATGAAGAAAAAATAACAAACATGGATAGAACACACACACACACACACACACACACACACACACACATACACACATACACACACACACACAATCCTTGATTCTTAACTGGTAAAGTCTCCTTGCAATATTGTTATGTTACTGGGCTTATAGGACTGTAGAGAGGACAGAAATGCTGTACTTTTATTTATATTGTTGCCATTCAGACTAAGCCAGTTTTCTTTAGTAGAAGTCAAGTGGGACCCTTATTAGAAAACACCTTTATATTAGAAAATGTAGTGAACCAACTTAAGAGCAGGCATCTGGAAGGAAGTTCCTAAGTTCCTAGTATGGACAACTTGGACTTTTGAAGAAATACAGTCTAAGAACTGACTTCAAAACAAAACAAAACATGGCATAGAATTTAAAGAACCTAGTCTGTATAACCAATAAGAAGGGTCTTTCTACTCCACTTCTCAGGGGATCTCATCTTTAGGGGTACTTGAACTTGGCCCTGCCGCCTGTGGCGGGCAAATGGCACTCAACCTGTAGAGTTATACTGAACGCCTTAGCTCTGCTGTGTCCTTTCCTGCCCTTAAGCATGGGTGTTTGCTGTAGAATATTTGGCTGGCAAGACAACAGAGAGACTCACTAAAGGTATTTATATAAATAGCTTTCTTCCTACTACAGTCAGCGTACCCTTAAGAAGGACCAGAAAAGGCAGTTTCCCCTAACTCCTCTAACAAAGAGCCACCTAAAAGATTATGTTGAGGCAGGGCCTGGAACAGACCTGTAATCCCAGGTCTTGAGAGGCAGATCACAAGCCATCCTGGGCTACATAAGGAGACCCAGTCTCAAAAAAACCAAACCAAGCCAAGTAAAACAAAATGCTTAAAATACAAGACTCTTCAAATTCTAGAATCTCTAGCAAAATAAAAATGAATGTAAGAAGAAAGCTAACTCCTGGTGGCATTTTGAGCCTCAGCACTCACTGTATTTCTAATGGGTGAGCTCTAAACCTCATGTTCCTTTATTGTCCTGGCATTACATAATGGTGGAGGAGAAAGACTCCTTTGGATATAGAGTAGACCCACAAAAGGCAATAAGGAAGTGGTTATGTTTGGCATATGTAATTCCTAGCACAGGCAGATGTAATCTAGAGTTTTGGATAGTTCTTCTGGAGCCTGCCTGGGCCTTTCCCGACCTCCATGATAAGGAGGATAAAGAAGTATTTTATTCTTAAAATGATTAGATTTATGTTTCCTTTTAGACTGGTACAAATATAAAACCGACACTCAGCTTTTCTGCTTTTGGGAAAAAAAAGATATGAGAAACTCAGGGTCAAACATACTATGCCATAATAAATAGGGACTCATATTTATGGCCTCTGTCCACATGATTAAGTAATCAGTTTAGCTGTGTTAATGCTACCTTCTGATGACCTGTACAGGGCTAGTATATAACCTGACAATTGGCCTGACTTTGTTTCAAGTGCCTTTCAAAACTTCCTCATATGAAGGATTGATCTACTCTTCTGTAGTTCACCTTTGAGGACAGGCTATAGGGGAACTTCCCAATGGCTAAACTAAACTCTCTTGATGGCTTTATGAAAATCACCCCAGACAGACAGACAGACATACATACAGACAGACAGACAGACACACACAATTTCTCTCAGGCTTTTTTTTTCATATTTTAAAAAGTTCCCCAATGAGCTGGTCATGGTGGCTCATGCCTTTAATGCCACCACCTGGGTGGCAGACATAGGCAGGTCTTTTAAACTGGAGGTTGGCCTGGTCTACATAGTGAATTCTGTGCCAGCCAGAGTTATACAGTAAGACTCTGCTGCAAAGTATAAAAAAAGGTAAACCCAGGTGAAACAATATTTCAGTTTCACTCTAACATTTTACAAGTTGATAATAAAAACAATGCCAAGGGATCACCTATAAATCCTCACCTGCTCTTCACAGCACTGGTTGGGCTGAGAAAGACGCCAGGATTGGGTAAGGATTAATTTAGCGATTCTTTACAGAATTTCAATGATCACTATCACTGTTATTTTCTTTCTTCACCATATGTCACGGGAAGCCTAACTTCAGGTCCTCTGTGCATTCCTGAAAGCACTTTTCATGGAAGGAAACCATTGCTCACATTCAGGCAACGGTAGAATTCACGTGGCTGTGTTACTTATACATTAGACTCCCAGGGTGCATCAAAAGTAACCAATCACCAGACACATAAAAGGGAAAACTACTTCAAACAATTAGACTTAAGAGCTCTCCTTTATAAGAGCGGCCAATAATCTAGGCAAACAAGAAATGCTACAAGGATTGACAAGTTTGTAAAATCATAAAACAGCAGCTATCAATTAGTGGCTCTTCTACCTGAGGCTCTCTTATTTAGGAGAATCTATTCAGCAAGGGCAGTAATTCGGCTGCTCTTGTCTCCAAATCTAATTCTGTCTGTGGAGAGCAAACCTGTGGTCTGATTCTAATCAGAAAGACAAAAAAAATACCCTGTTTCTGGCTATTAGCTGAAGGTCACCTGAAATGTTATAAATTTCATCAGCCCACATCACCCCACCATATTAAGTTGTTCAGACTGAACAAGCCAGATAGGAAACCTGTTGGGGCAAGAAGATGCTGGAGACGACTGCACGAGGAATTACATAGGCACCTAGGGCCATCATTTATAAAAGAAACCATACTAATGTCAAGCAGGGTTTAAAATGTTGCCTACTCCCTACAACACTTATGTCTCTGAACAAACGTGAATGGACAGTACAACTACCACATAAGCAACAAAACATAGTAGAGGAAAAACCCCCAAACTAGTTTAAACATGAGAGACTTGGTAAATAGTTTACTGTGAAAATTGTTTTGTACTTTAGAGCTTCATTTTCCTTAACTGTAAAAACAAGACAGTGTATTATTAGTAGAGCCTTACCCAAAGCCAAAGCCTTATTCTATACTCCTACTTGTATCTAGTAGAGCAGAATACCTCTAACATCCTTACTACTGGACTGTAAGTTTAGGGAACACTCTGCCTTATTTACCTTTGGGTTGCCTACATTTTAACACCCTGAATACAGTAGTACATTATAATAAAAATCTTCATAGGTAAATTGCTTTTTGAGATGGTCTCACTACATGACTCGGGCTGGCCTTGAGATCAACCTTTGTCTGCCTCCCATGTGCTGAAATTAAAGGATGCCACACCCAGCTTCCTTAATATTTAAGAGTACACTAAGACACTCTTAATTTCCTCTTTAATCCTTAATGAATATGACATGCTATATACTATCCGGTATGCTTCAAAACTATTCAATAGCTTTATCTTAAGAAGCAGCAAACTGTAGTTGATGCAGAAGTAACATAGGCAGGTTTGTCAGCCTTACTTCAGATTTAAGAAATCTAGGAAAGGGACCTTGCAGTTAGGACGTACGTGCGTGCGTGCGTGCGTGCGTGCGTGCGTGCGTGCGTGTGTGTGTGTGTGTGCGTGCGTGCGTGTGTGTGTGTGTGTGTGTGTGTGTGTAGTGGTGGGACTGAACTCAGGGCCCTATACCTTGACAAGCAACACATAAATGTACACTAGAGAACTGTCAGATTAGATCAACTTAAAAGTACATTTATTTAATAAGTAATTGCATAGAATCTGAACAAATTTTTTTTTTTAAAAAAAAAATCCTTTCTGGAGGCTGGAGAGATGGTTCAGAGTTTAAGAGCTATTGACTGCTCTTCCAGAGGACCTGGGTTCAATTCCCAGCACCCACACGGCAGCTCACAACTGTAACTCCAAGATCTGACATAGACATGCATGCAGGCAAAACACCAATGTACATAAAATATTCCCTCTGAAAATCCAAAATAGTATTTTTTCAAGATAGAGGAACCAAGGCACAGAAAGCCTCACTGGCCTGTTCAATGCCATCCTAGAAAGTTGAGGTCCTTTTGCTAGAACCTGCATATCTTCACAACTAGCCCATTCTCTGAAAGTTAGCCCATCTTCTAGCTGGCCTCTGGGTTTCACCATCAACAGCTCTGTTCCCACCTTTGTGCCTACATTACTATAGTGCTCCAGGTAATCATTTCTTCAGCATCAAAAGTCCACCCTTCAAATCCCTTGGTCAACATGTCTTCCCCAGCTTGCAGGGTCTACTTCTAAGACTGCTACACATCTGTAAAATATTGTACCTTCTCCAGTAGTCTAACTGGAGTCAGGTGGCAGAAAATCCTTCCGTTATCTGCTTATTCTGTCAGCACGCTAGCAGCGAATATTGTGGACAAAAGGTACAAATGGTTACTGGAAGCATTTCCCCAGATAACATACAAGATGGAAATTCCTTCTCATCAACTGCAGACTTCTTCTGCAGACTTATTATTTTTGACATGCTAAGGAAAGAAGTCTGGTATCAACTAAACAAATCAACTGGAAAAACCTTAGAAGTCAAAGCATGGGCCCTTCTGTAAAAATAGGAATTTTAAATAAGTGCTCCAATACCTGTGGGGACATGTCAGGAAAGTGTATTGCTCCATTCCAGAAACATAAGCAAACTCTTCCATCCAGGCAAATGCAGAAGCTCCACTGGGATCTGAATCATGCTATTTGATGGTGATGGGTTGGTCAAAGAACCAGCTGTCCAGGTTAAACTAGTATCTCCACTCTAGGAGTTTATTGCTTCTCAAGCTGTAATTTGCTTTTTAGGCGCAACAAGAGGAACTACCTTTCCCTCAACTGGCATACTTATTTATTACCTGACTTTAGTCTGTCTTTGTCTCTCCCACCTCAGTTCAACCATCTTCACATGAATGAATGTGTTTCACTAACACAGATCTTGGCTTTTCTGAATGAATTCAGCACTTTGAAACTTACTTTATTTATAAACTATGTTCTCAGAACTCTTTTTCTCCCATTATCTGCATAAGTCCAAATCCTGACACTATTTACGTTCATTGTGCAGTACACATATAGCACCCACACTAACGACAAATCAAAGCCTAGAGCTCTTGTGAGTATACTCTGTCTTAGTTAGGGTTTCTATTGCTGTGAAGAGACACCACAACCACAGCAACTCTTATAAAGGAAGACTAGGGTGCCTTACAGCTTCTAAGGTTTAACCCATTATCATCATGGTGGGAAATATGGCAGTGTGCAGGCAGACATGGTGCTGGAGAAGAAGCTGTGAGTTCTACAGTCATCAGGAGGAGACTGTGCGCCACAGTGGTCCTTACTTGAGCATATATGACCTCAAAGCCCACCTCCACAGTGACACACTTCCTCCCACAATGCCACACCTCCTAACAGTGCTACTCCCTATGGGCCAAGCATTCAAACAAATGAGTTTATTGTGGCTGTTTCATTCAAACTCTCATTCTGTAGAACTAGGATGTCACTTCTATGAGGATCTTGTATTTCTAACAAATCAAATCTCTTCTTTTTGGACTTTCTTGCTTAAAGAAATTTTAACTACAGTTCTTAACATAAAGATGGAAAATATCACATATACTTGGTAAGTTCCCTGAAAGCAAGCAACTTTCTAATCCCTACCTTACTGCCTCTGGAAGAAAACTCTAAAAGCAGTCTTTCAAAAGGTATTTGTAGGGCTAGACATGAAGTTAATTCAGCTGGTTGAGGGCTTCAGCATGCTTGAAATCCCAGTACCACCACATATACAGGGTATGGTGGTGCAAGTCTGTATACCTAGCATGTAGGATATAGAGACAGAAGGACCAGAAGTTCAAGGTCATCTTCAGTGACATAGTGAGTTCAAGCAAAAGTATTTATTAATTCTTATAAATTCATGTAGATTTTAATATCCATCTACATGAAACCAGATAAAAATGAAAAGCCATTGACATTCGGGGAGCTCCTCTAGGGGAGAAAACCCTCATTAAAATAGAAGCAGATGTCCTGCATACTATATATTTACATTATAATTCATAACAGTAGCGAAATTACAGTTAATAAGTAGTCATGAAAATCATTTTATGGTTGGGGTTATCACAGCATGGGGAACTGTGTTAAAGGATCACAACATTGGGAAGGGTCAAACCCACACTGGTTTAGATGGTGTTCATGAAGAGAATTGAAAAATGTCAGTCATACAACTTACAGTTGAACAGTCAGGAGCCTATAAACTGTACCTCAAGAGTAACTGTGAATTGTGTTGAATTCAATAGAACCGCTCAAATTTGATACTTGCTAGCCAGCCAGCCAACCAGCCGCTCCCCCCAAATGTGAGTAGACTAAACTCCAGGAAGAATCCAACAGAATATAAAAAAATGACAAGTGCTTAATAGTTTTTCACTGGACCCTATAATGGTGTTACACCAAGACATGTTCTACAGTGATACAACCCTCATGCCTCACCTATAACCCCCCCCCCCCCAACATCAGTGACTAGTAGGTAGTTCATTTTTAATATCCTGCTTTACAGACAATGGACACCATATGAGATCAAGTCCACTAGCTGAATGCTGGTTCCAACACTGTCACACAGAATTATTTTGTGTAAAACACGTTTCAGTCTCAGACTTACTGACATTTTGACTGGAAGTCCTTCATTACAAACTGCTATATGTTACAGGATATTTAATACCATCTCCAGCCTCTCTCACACAGCTAGAAAACCATTTCCCCCACAGACTCACACTCCTCTACGTAACTTCCAGGCACTATGAGTTCAAAGCCACCCGACCCTTTATGATAACTACAGTTAGAAATTTTAGTTCTACATTTGATTATTTTTCTTATACAATAGGCAATTTAAACTTTCTGGTAATAATTCTATTTGTCAAGGGTTGGAATAATTTTTTAGTGTCTATTCAGTTTCAAAGTTCAGATATGAACAGTTTCAATAAAGCAAACACATACTTGTCTTCTAAATGCACCTGGAGTAATAGTTGATATACTTTAGACATTTCGTCCTTCCAGGGTCTTTAACAAACACTCTTAGTTCATCTAGCACTTATAAGTTCACTTTTAAATAATTAGCTCCTCTCAAAGACCTTTTTACCAAAGTTGAAACAGCAGGAGTCAGGCTGCTGACTGGTGTTTGGCTCCACCGCCACTGGAAACATGGCAAGAACAATATGAACATATAAAACTGGGATAATAGCATCACATCATTATAAAAATCAAATGTAAATGTATATATGAAAGCGACTGCTACCCTAGTAAACACACACAGTAAATAATGAATGCTAATTACTTTCTTCCTAACTCAGAGGCTTCCCAAAGTGCAGTCCAAAGACTACTTGGACCAGAATCACTAGTAACATTGCTGAAAATAAACCAGGAAGCTAAGGAGGCAGGATTATGAGATCTAGGGCTAGATGCTAAGTTCAAGGCCAGCTGGTTTACCAAGTGAGACTTTCTCTCAAAAAAAAGGAAGAAAAAAAGGAAAAAAAGAAATAGGGATAAAGAGATGGCTCAATGGTTAGCACTGGCTGCTCTTTCTAGCACCTAAATGGTAGCTCATAGCCATCTATAACTGTAGCCCCAGGGGAATCCCACACCCTCTTTAGGCCTCCATGGGTACCAGGCACCCACAAGATACATGGACATACAGGTGGACAGAACACTTGTACATACAAAATTTTAAAAAATGAAAAATAAAAAGAAATGATATGATACCACAACCCCCCCCCCCCCCCCCCCCCGTCCAATTTGTGTCTGTGGTTTTCAAGGTATGTATAATACACTGAGACATTCTTTGGAAGGGCCAGTGAGATGGCTTAGCAGGCAAAGGCACCCACTGCAAATGCTTTCACCCTAAACTATCTCACTGGTCCCAAATCATTTACTTCCTGCACTCTTGCATTTCCAGTTTTAATGGATAGAAAAGAGACATTTTATGTTTCCATAATGTTTCACTTCTTTCACATCTTTTCCTTCTCCAAATCCTATGGTAATTTCACTAGGATTTGGAGAAGGAAAAGATGAAGATTCATACTGCCATCTTGAAATGGAAATGTGATTATAGTGTATATACACATATATAATACAGTGTTCTTGTCCATCTTGTCTTTATAAATTTAGGATTAGGAGCAGTTCAGAGGTACCGCTGACATCATAACAAAGGAAACTCTTTTCATGGCCAGCTTTCTGGACGGTTTATGAGCCTTTGACAGATTGCCTAGCCTGGCAGAAAGGTGGCCTGCAGGGCTTCAATCATCCAACAGCAACTTTCCCAGAAGTCTGGAAACCTTCATTAGGGCTGCTTAGTCTACAGTTCTGTCCTTTAACTTCTAGGATTTGGAATTCATCAGTGGGCCTGGTTATTGCATGTCTCCCAGAGTTCATAGTTGTCAGATGTGATGGTGTACACTTTTAATCCCATTGCTTAGGAGGCTGATAGTTGCATCTCTTGAGTTTGAAAGCAGCCTGATGTACATACTAAGTTCCAGGACAGTCAGAGCTACATAATAGAAAGACCCTATCTCAAAAAAGTTATTTATTGGGTTTCAGTTTTAAGGTTTTTATAAACATAAAGTGAAATAACTTTGGAGCTGAAAGTATACGTTTGATATACCCTATGCTGTTCCTACTGTGTGTGCTTCCCACCACAATCAGCAAAACAATGTTCCAAAATTTCAACTATAACATCAAGAATGACATTGGAAACTAGAGATATGTGTATGCATTTACCACAACACAGGCATACTCACACACACCTCCTCAGGATAACTGCTCGTCTTTGGTCTGTTTTCTGGAATAGTCAGAGGGATGAAGAGTTTAAAAGTGTAACAGAGCTGTGCAGAGAAGATGGAGGCAGGAACCTGAAAGGCAGCATAGGCTGGATCACCTGACTTACTACCCTCTGCCCCAGGGACACAGGAAATCCACATAAAAGAGACAGGAGGCTCTGCTTAAAGCTGCAAGAACACAGCAAATTCCAGAAATGCTGGGCACCTAGCAGCAGAATGAGGGTGGGGGGAAGGAGGAAGAGAAAGTTATAGTTTATGCTTAAGTGCGAAGGAAAATACTGGATGTGGAGACATATAAGCCTCTGATCCTAGGACTCTAGAGATCCATGTAGGAGGACCAAGAGTTCAAAGTCCCTCAACTACACAAGTAATTTGACACCAGCCTGGCCACGAGAGGACACTGGCTCAAATAAATAAAAAAGTTAGCAGCGGGTTATGGTCTCTAACCTCAAAAAGACACAAGTGTGAAGGTTCCACACACTTCAGAAAGCTACCATAGATGCCCCATAAGCATTACAGCATCTGAGAGGGGGAAGACACACTGTTCCTTTTACTCTCAATCTCTCCGTACATTGTTACAAAAAGGGACCCTCTTGACTCCTATGTGTAAGTAAGACAAGAGCAACTGGACATAGTCCCTTTTTCTAAGTTTATAATATATCCACCCACCTTGTAAATCAGCTCTTTAAAAAGGCATAAGGAAAAGCATTAGAAAATGTCTGAGACTGTGACATGGGTAACGTCAGTGCAATCTGTAATCCCCACTTACAGGAAAAGAACATGTGCTAAACAACCCCCTTGGGCAATACTAGGGGCTCCTAGTTCTACCTTCTCAGCCCGTAATTCTATCCAAGGCATCTCCAGAGCCACCTCAATTATCAAATGACGAAAGGAAAATGGTTCTTAGCAACCATTTAAAGACATCACCAAGATGAGATACGGCTAATCTACACAATTAGTTACATACTCTCTTGGAGAAGCCCACACCAATACTTGGGTACATCTTGCTTCCCCTCTCTTCCTTTGGGAAGCTTACGTACATCTACCGTGTTTTCTGAGTGTTTCTTTCTCTTATTGCCAAACTTGAGCCTATATTAAAATATCCTTAATGTTCCTAAAAGTTTCAGAGAATTCCTCAGGCCACTGAGGATGGCAGTGCAGAACTTTATCTGTCCCCTCACACCTGACAAAGTTACCCATACAAGGTCTCCACTGAAGATTTTGTCTCTAAATACTAAAAGTTAAGATGTTTCAAAATTATTTTTCCTTTTTTAAAAATGTGCATTGGCAATTAATACCCTGCAAATCTGGTGTTCAGCTGTGAGTCTGACGCATATGTCTATCACCTAAAAACAGCTTCAAAGTATTTATCCTAAGGGCAAATATATGAACTGTTATGTGTACAAAGCTATGTACTACTGGACTGTCTATAACACCAAAACACTGAAAATACAACCTAATTGTTCACTGATTAAATTAGTTATCATATTTCCAGAAAACAGAATACTTTATAGCCATTTAAGAGTAAGAAATGACTGTCCACCTGTACATGATGATCTCCCAGATATATCACGAAATTGGTGGGGGGGAGCAGAGCACACTATATAATTTATAAAAAAAAAAAGTAAAGGGAAAAAGTATATACACATAGTTTACAATTTAAAAATTAAATGAGCAGGTCCAATCCCTTTATTTTCCAGTGGGAAAACCAATGCACACGAATTGGAGAATGGCATTAATACTTTCCAGCTACCTTTACATTTGCTTCTGCAATGGGACTCTGTAGGACTGGGCCCTCCTATTTCTCCACAGGGTTTCTGAGCCCCACATATCCTGTTTTGACAGTAAACAGTACAGAAGCTCTTTTCTTTAGCCCACTCTCACCTTTCCACACAAAGATCAGGTATAAAGCTACATTCTTCACAAAGGCCTTTGGAAAGCTTTTGTTTGCTCATTCCCAGGGCACAACTCAAATTTGGTATGACAAACAAACTAAAAAGGTCCTCTAGTTATGCAACAGCAGAAGGGCCCAAGTCCACTGAGGAGCGGATCTCCTGGACACTGGTCTCCACTCCTCTGCTAACCTTTGTTGCTGGCTGAACCACATCCTGGAATTAAGAAAGCACGAGACGCACTTTTTTTTCTCTGACTGCCCCATTGCAGTCTGGGCGCAGTTTCAGTTCCCAGTCAAAACTATTTCAATATAACTTATGTCAAGATTTCAGAATGCTTTATGTATAGTATCAGAGTGGAGCCAAGTACTGCGTTATTCTTCACAGATTGAAGTTTGTCACATATTAGCTATGTGACAATAAGAAAAAAAAAAAAAAACAATGAGATGGCTCACTAGATAAAGGCACTTGCTGAGCAAACCTGAGTTCGATTCCCAGAACCCAAGGAAAGGTGCAAGTAAAGAACTAACTCCGCAGTGCTGTCCTCTGACCTTACACATTTGAACACCCATACCCACACCTGTATACAAAACAAAATAAATAGTTAGGCTGGCCTTGAACTTACTACATAGCAGAGGACAACCTGAAATTCTTGAGCTTCCTATCTCCACTTCCCCAAGTGTGTAACTTTTTGTCATAACATTTAAAGAATCCTAGCTACTCAGACACACACAGGGCAAAACATTTCTTTGGCTACTTTCTTGCTTTAGTTAAAGACAGACTGTACTTGCTACAATCCAAGGTCTTTTATTGTTTAAAATTTTCTTTAGTTTCAGAGGATTTCAACTGTCCAGGCTACAATGTTGATGTGCCCAGAATATGATATGAAACTGAAATTACAAAACAGTTCAGTTGTTCTTTTTATTCAATAGGAAACTGTAATTAAATACATTATGTAATAGAAATAGGTCCCATCAAACCGCTAATTAACAAAAGATGACTTTATCAAACTGCAGTAAGAGAGTACAGCTGAAAACAAGAAAGTTGCTACTGGGTGCGATGGCTCCATATTTAATCCCAGCACTCACCAGGTTAGAGCAGGTGGATCTCTGTGAGTTCAAGACCAGCCTGGTCTAACACAGTAAGAGGATGTCTCAAATGAACAACAAACAAACGCTCAAAAACTAAGTTGTCTGGAACCTGAAGCCTTCGTGGTATAGTACAAGTACTGAGCTAGGACCAGGAAG
The DNA here is from genome assembly GCA_033318265.1 of Phyllotis vaccarum. Classification (NCBI taxonomy): domain Eukaryota; kingdom Metazoa; phylum Chordata; class Mammalia; order Rodentia; family Cricetidae; genus Phyllotis; species Phyllotis vaccarum. The sequence continues at coordinate 100,565,301 of JARWLC010000005.1, read as the reverse complement.
GCTGGTCTTCTAGACCTGACCCCAGGCACGTGCTAGTTGTGTGAACCTGAGAAGCTTGTTCATTCATTCAATATTTCTACAAAGATTTATTTGTATTTTCTATGTATGAGTGTTTGACCTGCATGTATGTGAATGGACCATGAGCACACAGAGCCCAGAGGTTAGAAGAGGGTATCAGATCACCCAGAATAGTGGTTCTCAAGACCCCTGGGGTTGCTTATCAAATATCCTGCATATCAGATATTTGCATTATGATTCATAACTAGCAAAATTACAGTTATGAAATAACTTTATGGTTGGGGTCACTACAACACGAGGAACTGTATTAAAGTGTTGCAGCATGAGGAAGGGTGAGAACCATTGCCCTAGAACTAGAGTTTAAGAGAGTACAGCTGAAAACAAGAAAGTTGCTACTGGGTGCGATGGCTCCATATTTAATCCCAGCACTCACCAGGTTAGAGCAGGTGGATCTCTGTGAGTTCAAGACCAGCCTGGTCTAACACAGTAAGAGGATGTCTCAAATGAACAACAAACAAACGCTCAAAAACTAAGTTGTCTGGAACCTGAAGCCTTCGTGGTATAGTACAAGTACTGAGCTAGGACCAGGAAGGCTGGTCTTCTAGACCTGACCCCAGGCACGTGCTAGTTGTGTGAACCTGAGAAGCTTGTTCATTCATTCAATATTTCTACAAAGATTTATTTGTATTTTCTATGTATGAGTGTTTGACCTGCATGTATGTGAATGGACCATGAGCACACAGAGCCCAGAGGTTAGAAGAGGGTATCAGATCACCCAGAATAGTGGTTCTCAAGACCCCTGGGGTTGCTTATCAAATATCCTGCATATCAGATATTTGCATTATGATTCATAACTAGCAAAATTACAGTTATGAAATAACTTTATGGTTGGGGTCACTACAACACGAGGAACTGTATTAAAGTGTTGCAGCATGAGGAAGGGTGAGAACCATTGCCCTAGAACTAGAGTTATAGACAGTTGCAAGCTGCCACATGGTTCAGGGAAGCAAACCCAGGTCCCTCCAAGAGCAGCTAGTGCTCTTAATCATGGTGCCTTCTCTCCAGTCACAGAACTATTTAGCTTTGTAGATTTATTTATTTTATGAGTACAAATGTTTTGCCTACATGTATTATGTATGTATATGTACCATGTGCCTACTTGACACCCATATAAGGCATCAGATTCCCTGGAATTGGAGTTACAGATGGTTGTAAGCCACTATGCAGGAAACTGAACCTGGGTCCTCTCCAAGATTAACTAGTGCTTTTAACCATTGAGCAACCTCTCCAGATCTCATTCAATACTTCTTGCTCATGCACTGAATGCAGGTACCACGATGAAGCTCTGTCCCAAAGATGGTGGAAGAAACATGTAACTAAGTACAACACAATTTGAGATGTCTGAGTTACAGATAAAGATTGTATGGGAGCTGATAAAAATCTAACAAGGGCTGGCCATACTGGCACACAACTTTAGTCCTAGTACTTAGTAGGTAGAGGCAGGCCCTTCGCTGAGTTCTAGGCCAGCCTTATCTACATGGTGAGACTTTATCTTGAAAAAGGAAAAAGCTAAGTGACAATGGGATAGAGACTATGGGTATATAGTTAATAGCATTTCCCTTCATTTTATAAACCAAATAATTACATTCTAGTACTCTGAACTGCTTGAAAATTATAGCTAGCAATAGTTACTATAGTTCTTTAACATATGTACTATCTATTTAGGGAAAGTCTCAACATGGCTAAAAATGGTCCATTAATGTGTCACTGGTTGCTAATGTTTTACTGTCAAACCATTTCTCTGAATTTACTTTTGAGAGGCAGACCTCCATGTCATGCTGCATTGCATAATGTCCTCAGCCTCAAAAGCAGGTTGTATACAAACCCCTAGGGTCATTGTGTAAAGGAAAGAGGTAGGGTGGATACTTCTCAAGCTCTTCCTTCTCCACAGGGTTTGCATTCCTAAGGATGGCCCCTCCTCTGCTTAGGATGTTACCTAAATCATAAAATGATACTACTCAAACTCATGGAACTTCCAAAGTATTTTCTTTCCAGGACCAACTATACTATTTGTGTGTGTGTGTGTGTGTGTGTGTGTGTGTGTGTGTGTGTGTGTGAGAGAGAGAGAGAGAGAGAGAGAGAGAGAGAGAGAGAGAGAGAGAGAGAGAGATAAACAGCACACTATAATGGATTAAGTAGAAGACTTTCGATAACTTGTTGTATACCTAACTACAAAGGACAGGAGACCTGTTTTAAAAATAGCTTTGTTGTTATCCTAAGAGCTGAATGTGGAAATATAGGCATGATGAGCAACATCCTACTGCCTCCACTCCCTGCCCCTAGTCATGCTTGCCTGGCAAACTTTAAAAGGCAGAGTTTTATGGGGTGATTTATCTGACATCAGTTGAACTCTTGTTAATATAAACATTTCATTTTTTTGGGATAATTGTGTCATCTTTTCCCTCTTGTAGCACTGGGACAAATGCTCAACAATAGAGCCAAGTTAGTACCAAGAAGGAATGACCTAAAAGGCTGAAACATTTAACACACAACACACACACACACACACACACACACACACACACACACACACACACACACACACACACACACACACACAGAGCTGGTCTCAAAGACTGTTATCTGTTTGCCTTCTCTGCTCTTGAACTCCCTCCCACACCCACCTCCCAGTGCTGGATTACAGGCCACCATTCCAGCTAAGGACCAGAGACCTCTAGTATTTAATTATCACTGTCACTATTGTTTTCCAGAGTTCTTATGATAGTCAGACGAGTTAATTTGCATAAGGCAAAAAGTGCTAGAACAACACTTGCAGGCTTAAGTACTCAATTTGTGTTAGTATAGCTGACCTAGCAGGGATGACACCTGTGTCCCACAGTTTGGCTCCTAGACTACTGAAACAGTGGTCCCTGGGTCTTACTCTGTGAGAAAAAAAAGTCTAAAGCCAGCCAGAGAACCTGGAAAGAGATTTAAAACCTGTTGGACTACCTCATAGAAGACAACTGTTTAATCTCTTAGACCTGTGAGTTTCCCCCTCAGAATTTCCTAAATAAAATATATCCTCCTAACAGTTGCTGATGATTTGCGATTATAATAGACATATTTTTTTTGTTTTTAACTTAATGTTTTTTTGTTTGTTTTTTGATTCTAAAAAATGGGTACTATCGTTACCCCTGTTTTACAAAGGTTAAAAAAAAAAAAACAAAAAAAAACCCAGCAACTTGCCCAAGGCCTACAGAATTAATAAGTAGCATGGAAATTTGACCTCAAAGCTTAAGTACATGAGTTCTATTCTACATAGCCATTCTAGTGGTTGTGCCTATGAAAATCAAATGGAATGCTTTGGCTAGACTACGTAAGAGGGAGTCACATAGATGTTCACAATCTGCTGTTGTATGCAGGAATCAATTCTAAAGGTTGGCGGAAAATTTTATAAACATCTAGAAAAATTCTGTAGTCAGGTTGCTTGTGAGTAACTTTTAAGCAGTTATATTTGAAGAAAGCAACCATACATGATTAGGCCAGGAGTTGATAAGCTTTTTATAAAGGACCAATTGCTGAACGTTTAAACCCTGTAGACTGTGTCTTTGCTGCTGCAGATACTCAACTCTACCTTGAAGGATGAAAGAAGCCATAGATAATATGTAAATAAACGAGCATGGTTGTGTTCCAATAAAACTGTAAAATAGGCAGCTGAGATAAGATTTGCCTGTGGTCTGCTGATCTCTGAGAATCATGCTCCAAGAAAGAGTTGAAGCTTTAGGTTAAAAACAAACCCAAAGGGGACATTTGTGTTTTAAGCTGAAATAAGACATAAAATGTGTATGGTTCCCTACTTTAACATAGTTAGTTAGCCAAACCATAGTCCTAAGTAGAGCAGGTAAAAGAGCAACTTTTGTCTTGGAAAATTTTGCAAAGTCCTCTTTAGGCTGGTGATACATAGCTTAGTGTTAGAATGCTTGCCCAGCTTGTGCAAAATCCTGGCTTTTATGCCCAGTGCCATGGAAACATGTACCTGCCTGTGTTTGCCAATGCTGCTCCTTCAGCCTGGAAAGCCTTCCCTTCCCAGTACTTTGGGATCCTACTCACCTTCAAAGCCCTCTCTGTAACCCTACAATTCCCATAGTTCAGGAGTCTAAAAAGGAAAAAAATCCACATTCTGTGGACTGGCTGAGGTAAGGCATGGTAAACACTGTTTAGGGCACTGCTATTAATCTTAAAAACTTCAGTTCAGTTTCCCTTGGATTATAATGATTCAGATTATAATGAAGAGATACGAGCTTTTCCTACTTTGATATTCTACAATAATTTCCTAGAGGATTCATTTCTGATCTACACAAAGTCTAGCACCACACACAGTAGACTCTGACATGATACTTGAGTGAACAGAATATTATAGACTGTATGGAAAACAGGTACCATCACCTTGACCTAGAGGAGTAGCCTCTTGGCCAAAATAGATCTGGGATTCACCTATGACCATCGAGGCTACAGAATTAAGGGAGTGGTTGAAGAATAGCATAATATCAAGATGCACATAGGCAGAGATGCTTCTGCTTCCTGCTTGTTCTTGGATGGAAGACCTGACCTGATCCTCTGAGCTTCAGCTGTGTGGCCCATTCCAGCCTTCCAGGAACTACACAACTGTTTAATCTTTTGTATCAGTGAGTTTTACCCTCAGAATCCACTAAATAAAATATATCTTTATCAGTTGCTGGTCATTTGTAGTTATAATAGACATTTGTTGTTTTGTTTTTAACTTTTTTTTTTGGTTATTTGAAAATTTCACATAATGTGCCCTGTAGTCAGAAGTTTCTGGCCTGGCCTAGCCCTGAGGTCTGGACCAGCAGTCCCACAGCCGCTTAGTCCCAAATAATCACATAAAGACTTATAGTAATTACAAGTTACTTGGCCTATGGATCCGACATATTACTATCTAACTCTTATGCTTTAAGTCTGAATGTCTGACATGTTTGGCCATGTGGCTTGGTTCCTATTCTCAAAGCAGCATTTCCATCCTCTGCAGCACCCCAGGCCCATTCACTTCCCAGCCCTCCCAGGTCCACCTTCCCTTATGACTGTCCCCCAAACAAAAGAAGATTAAAACATTTAAGTTCCAATTTGTGTTGCCCACATACTCACTGGTGCTTGCTCAACTCCCAGTGGCAAGCCACTTACAGAAAACTGATTATAGACATATATTGAATCTATACTCAATCCATATCTCTATATAACTGGAAGATATTAATATGGATTTGCCTGATATAAGTTGTCATTTTTTTGCAAATTTGATTTGAAAGTAATTATTAAATTTGCTGCTTCCTAGCTAATCTCAGGGACTCTCTCTCTGTCTCTTTTTCTCTTTCTGTGTATGTATGTATAATTTTGTTTTTTAAGACAGTTCTCACTATATAGGCTTGGTTGGCCTCTAATTCTCAAAATCCACCTACCTCTGCTTCCCAGGTGTTAGGGTCAATGAGGTGTGCCACACACTTGATGACTAATACATTTTCTACACATTTCAGAGCTGATTGGCCAAGAAAAGGAAATGCACAAATGGCCCAAACAGATTTATCTTTGCACTCCCAGTTCTCGTCAGACGCATCAATAGCTCCCTTTTAAAGGTGTTTAAGGAACCCACATCGAACTCTGAGTGCGTTATAAAGGCTTCCTGATTCCAACTCCAATAGGACCAAGCTGGATATCCTAATCCAAGAAGAATGGATTTTTAGAAGCACCAGATCCTTCATTTCCAATTCTAAGCCTGAAAGATCTAGGAAGACCCACTTCTACCTTCCTCTTCCTCATGCTGTGAATGAAATTTAAGATCTAATATCATGCTTACCTATGGTGTTCCAATCACCAAACAGGCCAGTTTTAGGTTACTGAATACCTAGGAAAGGCCATTTAACAAACCCATGAGAAAAATACCTCCACCCAAGAATGCAGAAAGAGAGCTCAGTCTTTTTCTGTTTTTTTTAAAAAACCAAACAAACGAAAAAAAAAAAAAGCATTAGTAGCCCAGTGTAATGACAAAGTCTTCAATACTAGCACTTGAAAGGCAGAGAGAGGCAGGTGGGATCTCAGTGAGAGTTTGAGGTCAGTTTGATCTACATGAGTTCTAGGACAGCCGGGGCTACATAGAGCATCTTAAAAACAAAAAAACAAACAAAAAACCCTAAAAAACAAAACCCAACAAGAAAAGCACCACTAAAACAACAACAACAACAACAAAACCAAGCTGGGCAGTGGTGGTGCATTCCCAGCAGGTGGAGGTCTGAGTTCGAGGCCAGCCTGGTCTACAGAATGACTTCCAGACAGCTGGAGCTACATTGAGAAACTATGTCTCAAACAAAATATCAAACAAAAGACAAATACAAAAGCTCCTCCCCCCCCAAAAAAGGAAGAAAAAAGCATTACTGCAATGTTTAAGTGGTGGAGTGATCAGGCCTAGGGCAGGGCTAGCATTTACCCATTCGCTCCTCCACCCACCCGCCCACTCAAGTTCACAATTTAAACAGAGCTATCGCTCCAGGCTCCAGTCCACTGCAGATTGTAGTCTACCATTGCTTTAACAGTCAGATCTCACTGCTTTACTCATCTTAATCTGTAAAATAAACACAGGAAGCCAGCCGATCAACAAGCCTTATCCACAGATTAAACCGGAGTAATTTACTTACAAAAATTGTAAGTAACGTATAATATTTCTAGCTGTACTATTCTCCACCGCCCCCCCTCCACCCCGAGTTATAGACAATAGTACAGTCACCTTCAATGAACAAAAGAGACCAAGCAACCCAGACAGTTCACAGCCAGTACAGCATTTTGATCTTTCTAGAAACTACCTACAAAAAGACAAGAGCCATCGATGGCTCTTTGGGTCACATGACGGGGGGGGGGGGGGGAGAATGACAGTAAATTAAGAAACAAGGAAATAAGGGTAAATTCTATTATTCAATCTAATAAAAAAATTAATGAGAACCCACTGTGGGTTCTAAGATTTACAACTTAGTAGTTAAAAAAACTATAATAAAGAGCACCGCAGGAGAAGTGCTTACAAAGTTCTCCGGGAGAGTTACCCATCGCTTCAATATCATCCTAACAGACCAGGGCATTCTGGTAAGGGGCACTTACTTACAGGACTAACTGGGAAGAAAAACAGAAAAAGAACTCCAATGAGATCTGTGGAAATAGACGCTACTCAGGGTTACACTATGGCTTAACCACAGCGTGGCTAAACAGGTCTGGTTGATGATCGTTCAAAAATGATACTGGGTTAACCAAAAAATACAGACGACAGATACACGGAGAGGGTAAAAAACTGGAGCCGGGGAAGTCAGCAACAACTAATGTTCACTTAAAACCCTGGCAGCAAAACTCAGCTCAGCAAGAAAGGGCTGAGGATTTTCAACTTCAAACTCACCTCCATCATCCACCCTCCCGAATATCTCAGTTCTTCTGGACCTCTCCAACCAGGGTTTTAGCAACGGGGTCCTTTCCCAAGGCGTATGCGACACAGTCTAGTTTAGTTAAGGGTCAGGGTTCTTCACTCATCAGTTCTCTAAAGCTTGATACAAAGGACCAGGAATGCCCTTTACTCTGAGTGCGTGACCTCGGACTAGTCACCCAAGTGTTTAGTTCTGTTTTGTTGTCTGCAAATTCGTTGGTTACGAAGAGACCTGTATTGGACTCGATAATTGCTGAGATTTAAAACCTTGGCAAACCATACAAAGAGACACTGGACACATGGTCCTTGCGTAGATGAGGAAACTGAGGCACCGAGCACCCTTCCTAAGGTCAGAAGAGCAATAACGTTGTAGGGGCCGGGACATCGAACTGCTTGGATCCCAGACCTCTAGGTCGCGGGTTCTTTCTCTTTCCGCCTAGCCAAGAAGAGCTGCGGGGGGTCCTGGCTCCGAAGGGGAAAGGACAGCGAATACGCTGGGACTGGGAAAGGAAGGGGAGAGGCCTTACCTTCCCTGGTCGAGCTCCGCCGCCCGTGCCTTCCTCTTAGAACTGGATCCCCTCACCCGGTCTGGACTTCTCTCAAGCCCCCACCACTACTGCCCAGCTCGACGTGTCCCACGACTGCAGCAGAGGCCACCGATTCCCGCCCTTGCCCCGCCCCCTGGGCTATCTGACCAATCATCTCTCAGAGCCGAGGAACCCCACCCCCTCGGAGGGCTGGCGAGGCCTTGCGTCACCAGGAACTTTACTCCGCCTTCTCCACCGCCGGGTCTCCTCTGGGCCCCAGTACTCTGAGAGTTTTCCTGCCGGAAAGCAGCTCACCGCCACGGCAATTTACGACATCGCATGTGACAGGCGGTGGGAACATCCGACTTCCTCCCTTCACCGAGCAAAAGCCGACGTTATGTTCGGGGCCGGAGACGAGGATGACACCGACTTTCTCTCGCCTAGCGGCGGGTGAGTGAGTGAGAAGTAGGGGTCGAAGCACAGGGTCGAGAGACCGGTAGGTCGTTGCAGGGGTCGGTCTTTTCTTAGGCCTCTTGTCAACTTCCGGGTCCAGACCCTTGCCGCACTCAGTGGCTTAGATTTAGCAGTCTGAGCACGGCTTGTCCAGTGTCAGATCGGTCGATTTGGGTTCAGGACCTGGCAGTCTCCCTCGACACCCTTTTGCTTTATGAATCATACTGTCTCCAGTGAAATGGACATGATTGCTTAGGAGACTGCCTGCCTTTGGATTTTTATAGGAGTCCGTTTCTATAAACATATAAGCTGTAAATTCAAGAGACTTTCTCTTCCCCCTGAACCATGTGGTGACACTTTGAACCAGAAGCTGGTGGGTCAGCTTTTTTTAAAGCCTACCTCGGAGATTCTCTGCCTTCACAGCCCCAGGCAGAATAGACTGCTTTATCTTCCTTATTCCCACGAGTCTTTACACATGGAAGCTACTGAAATCTAAGTCCTGACAGAACTGCTTATGTTGCTCATTTCTCTCTGGCGCTCTGAACAATAACTCCTGGAGCATACTGATTACTCAGGAAGTGCCTTCGAAATCACACTTTGTAAGCCCTAAGGCTTAAAGCCGAAAAACATCATATATACTATCTTGGGACAGAGTCTTTAAAGGGAGGCAAGATCCACCCTCTCTTTTTAACAATCGGTTTAGTGTTTTCCCTTCCATTGTCTTACTGGATCTCCTGACTTTCTTTAAGACTTGTTAACTGCAAAGCTCACATCTTTGCAGAGCCCTTTGAACAACTGCTGTGCAAGTTTTGTGCACAGTGATGAACCTACTTAAGAAATGACAAACACATCAACATGCTCACCATTCTATCAAATGCTGAGAGGTAACAATAGTGATTATTCTTCTGGTATACTAGGAATTCAATACAGGAATGCCTATAACATGGCTCTCTTTTGGTTTTTCTTATTTACACACAGATACACACCACACACACACACCACAGACACACACATACACACACAGACATACAGACACATACATATACACACACACTCACACTTGCACGTGAGTGTGTGTGTGTGTGTGTGTGGTGTGCAGGTTATGAACATCTTTGTAGAGGACAGAGGTTTAGTATCAGATATCCTTCTCTGTAGCTTCCACTTTATTTTTTGAGACATATTTTCTCATTGAATCCAAACTTACCATTTTGACTAAACAAAATGTTTCCATTCTTTTTTCTTTTCACCGAAAACATTTAAAAACATTTACATCTGCTGTCTTCTGACTTTTCAGGCAAACCTGTTGTGTGTGTGTGTCTGTATATGGGGTCTTTTGAATATCTTCAAAGTCTGTTTATTTATTTATTTGAAACAAGCTTTCACTATGAAACCCTGGCTAGCCTGGAATTCTATATAGACCAAAGTGGCCTTGAACTCAAAAGGATCTGCCTGTCTGCCTCCTGAGTGCTGGCATTAAAGGCATGTGCCATCTCCTTTTATGTACATTTTAATTTTATAATCTTTACTATGAGAGTATTTGAGGGAAATCTATAAAAGAATTTTAGGACTCAACTTTTGGCTGAGTGGTAGTGGTATACGCCTAATATCCCAGTACTGGGGAGGCAGAGGCAGGTGGATTTCTGTGAGTTCAAGGCCAGCCTTGTCTGAAAAGCAAGTTCCAGGACAGGCTCCAAAGCTACATGGAGATACCCTGTATCAAAGGGAAAAAAGACTCAACTTTCATGCAGCAAGGAATCAGCTGCCGACTAGGCAGTCAGTGACAGTCACATGCTCTTCTCCTGACTCCTACCCCAAGATAAGTGTGTTCTGGCTCCATTAGTCTGCTTCCCTGAGCAGGCTTAACTAAAGATTTGGGATTCCTTATGCATATGACTGGGTTGAAGGCATAGCAACAGACAATTTGATGATGAAAGAGTCAACAAGAAAAGCTATACAGATCACTTTTTGTCCCTAGAAGTAGCTAGGAAAACAGAATCAAACTTAAGACTAAGAATAGGAAAAGTGAGCTGGGGAGATGGCTCCATACTTAAGGACACTGACTTCTCTTCCAGAGGACCTGGGTTTGATTCCCACCACTCACATGGTGGCTCACAGCCACCTGCAACTCCAGGTCCTGGGAATCCAGTACCATCTCCTTGGGCACCAGGCATGCACATGGTGCATAGGACACACATGCAGACAAAATACCCACAAATATTAAACGCAGAGAAAAAGCCAAGAGAAAGTTTGGTGAGCAGTCTCTGATCCAGCTGCTCCCCCATTGGTTTTGTTAAGGAAATAGAACATCTGTGAATACTGACACTACTTTTCAGTTCCTCTTTTACAACTGCAGTTTACTTTAAAATAGCTTCCCGAAGTCTGACCCACGTTTATGACTTTCTGGATCCTATTTAGGATATTGAAGGCTAACTGGAGCAGGAGTACTAGTGTCTAAGATGGTCTTCTAAGTGACTGCAAGTCTGCTTTTCACATTCTTGAACCTCTTTTTGTCCATTTGCTTGGTTACTTGTTTTTGAGGCATAATTTTATGATGCATCTCTGTTTGGCCCGGCACTCACAATTTATGATAGAATAGCCTCCAACTCAGAGATCCACATTTTTCTGCCTCCTGAGTGCTAAGATTAACCAGATTAACCAAGCCCGAGACAAGTTCTCCAACCTTAAAGTCAGTGGTTAACTTAAAAGTAGGCATCGAAAAGGCGTGTCTTCTTCTGCCTCAGCCCTTTTCCCGCCATTATGACTTTGAAATGAAGAAACAGGCACATGTCTGCTAAGAACATCATATTTGATTTTAGCTAATACAGAGAGGAGTAAGACATAGTTCCTACCCCTTGAACAATAGAATAAAGTCAGTCCAGCAATAATAAACATAATCACAAAGCTTTTAAAATTTTAGATTTATTTAGTTAATGTGTAAAAGTATGTGTACAGGGTGTCAGGTTCTCTGGAGCTGGGCTTACAGATGGTTGTGAACCACCATGTGGGTGCTGGGAACTGAACCCAGGTCCTCTGCAAGAGCAACAAGTGCTCTTCACATCTGAGCCGTCTCTTCAGCTCCCACAGGCCTTATTTGGAGAGTGCATCTCACTATATTGCCCTGTAAATTCTCAAATTTCTGGGCTCAGGTACTCCACCAGTGAGCTTTTGAGCTGAATCCCTACCTAACCTTCATTGTATTATCAATTATTTGTGTGTAAGCACTTATACTTTATCTAGAAGTATAAGTTCATTTGGGCCAGCAAAATGGCTCTGTGGGGAAAGCCTGACAACCTAAATTCAATCCCCATAAGCCTCATAAACATAGAAGAAGAGAACCAATTCCACAAAGTTGCCCTCGGCCCTGCATGCACACTGTGTCGTATATACTCCTACACACACTAACACATACACAATAGCAATAAGTAAGTTTTTAAAACATTTAAAAATATATAAGATTTGATTTTTTTCACTATTGTCAAAGATATTGCTCAACTTTTCCAGAATTTTACTCCTTTAAGGAACCTTAGCCGGGATAGTGGCACATACCTTTAATCCCAGCACTCAGAGGCAGAGGAAGGTAGATTTCTGTGAGTTCAAGTCCACTCTGTGATCTACATAGGGAGTTCCAGAGCCTCATAATCAAACACTGTCTTAAAAACGAAAGAAAGGGAAGGGAATCTTTAGGGCACCCTGCCTAAAAGGAAAAATGTCAGTTTCTCCTGTGCTCTTTTAGCCCAGCGTTTCTCTCAGCCGGTTAGTACATTTGCGCTGTCATCCAGACCTCCTTGTCTTTAAAGCAAGCATTTGTGGCCCCGTTTACAGGATACTTAAAGGACACACTCTAGGTTATTTAAGAAGAGAAAACAGTAGTGCCAAGCCACATTGAATGTACTTTGTGAAATGCTAATGTATATTTATGCATACGTAGGAGTTATACATTTAAAAAGCCAGAAGAATTGAGTTGTTGAGAAGCTCTAGACTGTACATTCCTACTAAAAGAAACTTTGGAGAAGAAGAGTTCAGGACTAGACTGGATTTGAGAATTAATTATTTTCCCACTTGATTTGTGTTGCTATAACAACATAACAGACTGGGCAAGTAGTTAAAGAAAAGAAATTTAGGAATTAGTTGGTGGAGTACAACATGATATAGTGGTTACCCCTTGAGATAACTCATGGTTTGTATATCTAATCTCATTTGACCATAAACTTCTGGAAAAAGAATCCAGTTTTGTTCACCTGTGTTTACCTGGCATTAAGCATAATGCTTAACATTTCTTAAGCCTCAGGAAAACATTTAACTTAGATTAGGGTAGCTTCTAGGGAGACCAGGCACAGAAAGAATGCTTCAGGAAGAAAGAATAGCATGTCTAAAGGCTGGAGTTTAAAAAGATCTTACCTTGGCCTGGGTATGTGGCCCAATGATCAAGTCTTTGTCCGTTCTGCATGAGACTCTTGAGCTTAATCTTCAGCATCTGCACTCCCTCCTCCCAAAAGCTCCTGCTTATATAAGACACTGAAGGGATTTGGAGATGGGCCACCACTTAAGAGCATTGGCTGCTTTTCCAGATGACCCGGATTCAATTTCTAACTCACGTGGTAGCTCACATCCCTCTTTAACACAAGTTGCATGGAATCCAATGTAGGGGGAATATGTTGTTCCATTGTAAATAATTGTACCCACCTATGAGTTTAATAGAAAGCACTGATTGGCCAAAGGCAGACAGGAAGTGTGGGCAGGGCTACCAGAGTAAGAAGACTCTAGGAATAGGCGAAACAGAGCAGAATGCCAGAGAGAAGCCGGAAGAAGCAGAGGACAATTATGCTGCTCTGAGAAAAGGTACCGAGCCACATGGCTGAACAGGATAAGAGTCATGGGTTAGATTAAGGGTAAAGAGTTAGCAAATTATATGCCTGGGCCCTAGGCCAATCAGCCTAAAATTATTGTAAGCATCTGTGTGTCTCTGCGGGCCTAAACCTTGAGGCTAGGTCCGAAAGTCCGGGACAGAAACCTCTTAACTACAATCGGATGCCCTCTTCTGGCTTCCGTGAGCACTGCATATATGTGGAATGCAGATACATATGCAGGGAAAATCATAATTTCCAGGACAGTCAGGGCTACATAGTAAGATAGTGAGACCCTGTCTCAAAAGAAAAGAAAAGAGAAAATACACATGCACATAAACATAAAACAAACCCCCAACAATAATAATATTTAAACTTTTTAAAAAGAAAAGAAACTGTTCCTTATAGTAACTGTAGCACACAGTTGGAGAAATGGCCAAGTATGAAGCTTTGGAAATAAGAAGATGAAGTCTTGAAAGGTCTTCTAAAACTATCTTCATCTTGTAGAGTTTAGATTAAAAAATATTTTTACATTAACTTGTTTGCTTATTTATAGTGTATGTGTGTACTTATGTGAATGTTGGTACACATGTGAATGTGTGTACGTGTATATGCATGGGCACAGGCACACATGTGTATCATGGCATGAGTATGGAGGTCGGGGTACCTTGAAGGAATTGTTTTTCTCCTTTTACCACATGGCTTTTGCAGGTTGAGCTCATGTCATCAGGATTGGCGACAAGTATCTTTACTCACTGAGCCATCTTGGTGGCCCAAGTTCCAATTCTCTCTTACTAATATTGAAGTGTCATCAAGAATAGTCATGTAAATGCAGTGTGTAGAATGTGTAAGAAATGGCTAAGCGTTGGGTCTGGTGACACAGGCCTGTAATCCCAGCTACACAGGAGGATTATAAAATCAAGGCTAGCCTGGGCTCTTAGCAAGACTCCATCATATAGTAACATAAAAGGGGTGAAGGTGATGAATGTAGCCCAGTGGTGGAACACTACTTGCCTATGGTCAGTCCCTAGTACTGGAGTAGGTTGGGGGAGAAAAAAATTACATAAGACTCAGGAAGGGGTAAATTAGGAAATTATTGCAGTAATAAAACTGTGCAGAGATGACGGCAGCATAAATGGAGAGTGTGGCAGTGAGGTAGGGAAGTGGGAATGCACTTGAGAAATTTTAGGAAGTAGAATTAGATGGAACTTGGGTCAGCTCTGATTTCAAATCACAAATACAGTCTTGATTTCAAGAGCTGCTTCTTCTGTTAATGAATGGTGAGATATACCATAAGAGATATTTAAGATCACAGGCAGCAGCATTTAAAGTGATTAAAAGTTTAGGATATTCAGGTGAAATTTTATTTTTATTTTCCATTAACAGTGCCAGGCTAGCTTCTCTTTTTGGACTGGATCAAGCAACTACAGGCCATGGCAATGAATTCTTCCAGTACACAGCCCCAAAGCAGCCTAAGAAGAGCCAGGGAATAGCAGCAACAGGTAAGCTAAGAGGCATTAGGATTGTGTGGGTTGGTTGGATAGCTAACTGTCTTTGGAGGTGACATGCCATGATGGTTATCTTGGTTGTTGACTTGCTAGGCTCTAGAATCACTTAAGGGACCAATCTGGGCATATCTGTGAGGAGTTCCTATGTTGGATTAACTGGATGGGGAGACCCACTACTAAGTGGGGTCCAGCTCAGTGAGAAACATAAAGTGAGCAGAACACCAACACTTGTTTCTCTCTGCCTCTTGACTGTGGTACAAACGACCAGTCACCTCACACTGCTTCCTTCCTTCCTTCCTTAAGTTGTTCTGTCAGTTATTTTGTTATGACATCACAGAAGTCATTGGTACACATCCCAAGTCCTCTATCCTCTCTATCACTCAGCCCTGGCTTACCACAGTGGGGATTGCCTTTTGAAGATCTCAGGTCCTGGGTTCTAGCAGCTAGATGGTGGCCTTTGCTGGGAACCCATGGGGACAAATTCTCTGCCCCTTGTCTCCAAAACTGCCCCAAACACTCTTTGTTACATTCTGGACCATTCGTCATGAAGGAAGGGGAGTGAGAGACTAATACCTTTAAAGTGTCTGCTCTGTGTCTTAGGTGCTTTACATGCATCATCATATTTCATTCTCAAGGTAATTTTGCAAAGTAGGTGACATGACCAAGTTTTGGAGGCTTTGAGCAGTTTATTAATTTGATCAGTCAATCTTAGTGGCAGAGTCATTATTGGAACCCAGAACTGACTGACCCCACAGCAGTTCCTTTCCTCTACACTGTGCTATTGGAGGCGAGAAGCTAGAGAGGATAAGGGATTGGTGATGTCAGAGTCCTAGGGAAGCAGATGATGATGGACATTAAATTAAATACTTGACGACTGAAATGGGAGGAGGCTTTTCCATGCCAGGCATGATGCTGACTAGATGAAGATATGTGGTGGGATACAGAGAAGGTAGTTGAAGCAGACTGATCATGTCTGGCCATGTAAGAGGAAGATAGAAGCACTCCTGTCTATTCCTTTGGACTTTTCCTGGCATGCTTCTGTGATCCTTGTGGTGTGTGGGATTTTTCTTACATACTAGATAGTTCTGCAGCTGACACAATCAAAATATCCTAATTCAGTTCAATTTTGGAGTTACCTACCTAGATATAATGTCCAATCCCTCAGATTGAAGGTTTAGGTTTATAAGACTATCTCACTTAAGAAGCCAATCGTTATTCAGGCCATCTGTACTTCTGACTGGCCAGGGGTCCTATGACACCCTCTCCTGGGTTTAGTTAATTAACAGGAATTGCTCATTGAGTTCAGGCTAATTTATTAGTTTTTTTTTTCTTTTAGTGTTTGTTGGTTTATTAGAAAAGATATTGTTATGCTACAGATAAAGAGATAATAGAGGTTGGCAGAGGAGGTTGTGAGGCTGAGAGGGGTATAGTTCTGGGTCTACTCTGGGTATCCTCCCTCCCTCTTTGGGTGTACCACTCTCTTAACACTTTGGATATTTTATAACCTGGAAACTCTTTGTACTCAGTGGTTCGAGAGTTTTATACTGTTTGCTATAGCCCATCTTTCCTGAAAGTTAAGTTACAGTCCCTAATCCTGTAATTACTTTTTTTTTTTCTGGTGGCTGGCTCTATCTTGAGGAGCCCCACCCTGAGTTACCTCAGCAGCAATGCCAAAAAACAAAATTTCAGCAAAGTTTTAAGACCCTTTTTAACTGGCTTTTATTTGCAGTCCTAGAACTGGGAAATCCCATTGTATAAAATGAGATGTTCTGATGAGTTGGGAGCAGGGCCTTGACTCTATATAGGCTAAAAAGTGCTGAAGCGAAAATCAAAAAAAGTAGGTTAGCCATTTTGAAGTTTCTTTCCATGTAGAAGAATAAAATAGGCAATAAAGACTGATCTATGTGAGGCTTCTGACACAATACATGTACCACTGCTGTGTGCACATTTGGAGATTTGGGTATTATTTATCTCTCTTGATTTAAAAAGATCAGTTTAAAAATCTTGTTTTTTCTTGGTGATATGGAATTATAAAACAAGTAACTATTTTGGTTTCTTCTGTTAGGCCCCAGGAGGAAACTGAGTCCATATCAGTGCATTTCATCATGTAGACCAGGCAAGCCTTAAGCTTGAGATCCTTCTGTCTCTGCCTCTCACAGGCTGGGATTACAGGCATATGTCACCATGCCCGGAAATGCATAAACACAAAAGCCTCCAGAAAGTTCTGAGGAGCAATATGCAAGAGCCAAACATAGTCTTTAAAAGACAGTCCTGGTCTTACCTCTGAGGGAACCACAAAGGACTCACAAGAGCAAATGTATGCCATCACAGCCCATCCAGCTCACGTGTTCCTTTGTGTGTCCTCCAGTGTCTTCATTCGCTGTGTACTTAAAACTCAGTTTAAAGTCCTTGAGCACATAGGTGTGAAGGAAAACAAACTGCCTCAGGCTTATCTGATGAAATAATTTGATTTTTTTCATCTTAAAAATGGATTGATTCCTTGTGTGTATGTTTCTATGTGGATGTCAGAGAACAACTGGTAGGAATCAGTTTTCTCCTTCAACCATGTGGCTCCAGGATCAAACTCGGGCCACCAGGCTCGGCAGCAAGCATTTCAATAACCAAGCTGCCGCCCTACCCCCATGTTTTTCATAAAGGTATGGAAAGTGATTTTTTTTTCCTGTGAAAAATTATTTTTTAAGTGAAGGAGAAACTAGACAGCACACAGGAGTGAATAAACACAGATTTTTTTTTTCCTTTAAAGAGATAGTAGGTTAAAAGAAATTGCAAAGACTAATAGGGACTCAAGACTACACATTACAAGATTTCCTCCATACCACTGGAAAGTGCAGACGAGACTGAACTGTATGTAGCCTTCTAAACATAGTAAGGGGATCATAGAACATAGCACTAAGAAAATAAGCAAGTAACAGTGGTCGCTTCATTTTCACAACTGTCCCATTCATTCTGTGCTGGCATCCTGCTTCTGGATCCTGAGCCTGGGGAATGTTTAATTTTCTTTTCCCTGGGATTAGTAAACTGAGATAAAACAGTCATGAGATGGTACTCTTCCTTTCCTGCTTTCCCTCCTTACTTGGTGAAGATTTTAAAAGATCATATCCTATGGGCTGCAGTGTGGACACACAGCTGTACTCCTGATACCACAGCATTTCCCAAGGATACTGGGGCAGGGAAGAACCAAACCAAATTCACCTCAGAATTTCATGTTCAAGAATTTAGTCTAAGAAAAGAATCAGCGGTCTGATGTGGAATGCTTACTGTATGCTGTGAATTACTATTAGATAATCAAGGAACTGTTTTGGCTTATGGCAAAGCAGCTTTTAGGCAGGCAGGAAATCCAAGCATAGAGAAAGGGGAAGGAGGGCAGAGTCAGAGAGAGACACTGCAGGCTGCCACCAAAAGAGCAAGATGTAAAAGTACAGGTAAGCCATGAGCTGTGTGGCAAAACATAGATTATTAGAAATGGGTTGAGTTAAGATGCGGATACCAGCCAGCAATAAGCATGAGCCATAGGCTGAAGAGTTTGGAATTAACCGAAGCTTCTATGTGTTTCTTTTGGACTAAGCAGCTATAGGACTGTGGTCCAAACCTCAAGGTTAGGCTAGGCCAGAAAAATCTGGCTACAGAGGTCACACAAAAATGTGTGTTTTAAGCATGTTCACCATAGCATTATGTATAAGAGAGAAAATTTGATATCTAACCAAAGAAATATAGCACAGTAAGAAGTTAGGTAAATTCTTAGAATTGGTCACAATATTTTGTGTAGTTATCAAGAAGCAGTTTGGGGAGTAGCTATGAGCCATCTACCTAGGTTTGTTTGGGAGAATATAGAAAAGACTTATAATATAGCTAATGAAAAATAGAAGAGGCCAAGATGTATCTTTATTTTGTGTAAAAATACTAAAAAATTTTAACTGCAGAGCTTATGTGTACAGGGAAAGGACTTGGAATAAATGCTTGAGTTTACTGGTATTTAATTTTGAGTCCAGAGGTTATAAGTGATTTTTATTTTCAGTGTGCTTTCTTGTATTTATCTGACGTTTATAATGTCCTTGTACTTTAAAATGGAAGGGAAGTGTTCATATAAAAATAAGAGAGAACAAGATTTGAATTTTAGGTAGTGTTCTCATTACTTTTTTATAAAGACATTATCTAGTGAGCTGAGTTTTTACTTTACCACTGGGTGTGATGGTGAATACCTGTGGTCTTAGCACTAAGGAGGCTGAGGCAGGGGGATCATGAGTTCCAAGCCAGGTTAGACTACACAAAGGAGACCCTTTCTCCAATAGACAGACAGGCAAAAACCAAGACAACAACAGAATGCAGTTTACCCTTAACACGCCATTTTAAAACATAGTGTTACTATATAGCCCTTGGCAGATTAAACTAATGGATGTGTTTTAATTGTTGATGCAGAAATATAGCCATTACCTCAAAGGGGACAGAGTTTATCCTGAAGCCATATGTGAGCCACTGTGGCCCAGGAACATAGGCCCAGGTCTTCCCAAATCTCAAAGTGCAACATGGTAACCTTTGGTGAAGTTTTATGGGAACAGAACAAAGAAGCTCACTTTTCACATTCATTGGTGGAGCCATAAGGTTGAAATAAACTGATAAAATCTCTGCTGTAGGCATTAGATGCTATGGTTGATGGAAGCTAGTGTTGTTTTTAAGTTAATACGTCACACAGGCTCTGCCTATTAGTCACCAGGATGTTAGATTAGACACACGAGTGGGTGAGGAAGGGCTGTTAACTGAAGACAGCCCACGATAGGCTGTAATTAGGCTCTGAACCTGCAAATATTCTTACCTCAGCCTCATCACTGGCCTTCTAGTCAGTTCATCAGCCTTGTAGGAGATTGTCTGATGGGGTTCCTTCCAGGAACTTTCATCCATACTATCACTCTGAGTTCCCTATACTAGAAGAGAGAAATAGCCTTATCTTTATATACACTAGTTGTCAGAACGCTGTAGTATGGCCTGTTTTCTAGACAATACTTGTCTAACCATACAGTGTGTCTGCAGTGTATGGTGTTGGGGCTGGAGTGAGTCTGGCATCATCTGCTGACACTGTGGAAAGCTCTCACTTAGAACCTGCTTCCTCATCACAAGATTTACTGAGCTCTCCCTGGATCCAGTGATCATAGTGGTAATGAAAGCATTGTTACACTAACTAGAAGGTGTGAAGTGAAATTTTGAGGTTAAAAATGAAAAAATTAATGACACATTTGTTTCTTCATCTTCAGGAAATCAGACAGCACCAAAACCAGCAGCAGCCACCACAGGCTCCTCGTCAGTGCTGTTTGCCACTGCAGTGCATGCATACCGATAGTAAGTAGTTGGGAGGGAAAACTCTGAGGGTAGGGAACAGTAGGATTCAGTTCCTGTCCTTTCTCAGAAGCCCATGCTCATTTTAGCCTAGTTCCTCAGCTCTTGCCTAGTCAGAGCCTTGGGAAACTCAGCATTTCTGCACTGTTAGTGTTTGGGCCCTCACAGAAGCTTCTTAAGTTCTCAGGGATACTGCAGATAATAGATGATTGAAGAATGAAGAAGTTGGGGCTGGTATGGTGGCACTCATCTTTAATCCCAGCACTTGGAAGGCAGAGACTGCAGGGTCTCTATGAGTTCCAGACCAGCCAGAGTTACACCAATGAGAGCCTGTCTCAAAGAAGTTGCAGAAGAACTCTAGAGGCCAAATGCCTGGCTGTATCAAAACAGAGTGCTGGTTCTTCATGGTTTACAAGGGTCCTGATATCTGTTGTTTTCTTACTCAAATAGCATAAATGGTCAATATGCGAAACAGGGAAAATTCGGAGCTGCTATCCTGGGGAACCATACAACCAGAGAGGTGAGAAGCCCCTCATTGATTTATATGCCACATCCTTAGTATTGTTAGTACCAGGGGTCTGGTTTTTGTGGTGCTATTATATATTTTATATTTAACAAAATCAGCCTGGAATATCAGAGGACAGCGCCATCTCTCCAGTCTTTTTGTTTTTATCTGCCTGTCTGGCTCATGTGTCAGAGGATAAGAGGGGCCACTGATAACTGCCTGTGTAGGATTCAGTAGATCGCCTCAGCTTGTGTACTGTTCTGTATTAAAGCAAGTGCAGCTGCTCAGATGTTTGCTTGGACATTTCCTTTGTGATGGTTCTGGTGTCAGAGTTAGAAAGCTTTGGAGTAAACTGTCAAAGACACTCTTTGTTGGGTAGTTAATGACCATTCATCTTTATGCCTATGTTAATGACTGATATTTATCCTTTGCAAGTCTGAAGACAAGGTCGAGCGGTCGATCACTATATGTTAGTCCAGATTAAGTGTATGGGTCTCACTAAATGCTCCCAGTCTGACTTTCTTGATATCCAACTCAAATACCACTCCAGAACATTGAGTTAGAGACTGAGATACAATACCCACACACATAAAATAAATTTTGGTGACTGGAGAGATGGGTCAGTGGTTAAGAGCCCAGGTTGCCTTTTCAGAGGACCCAGATTCAATTCCCAGCATCCACATTGCTGTTCACAACCATCTGTAACTCCAGTTCTAGAAGATCTAATGCTCTCTTCTGGTCTCATTAGGGATCAGGCACAAGGTTCAGACATGGTGCTCAGACATACATATAGACAAAACACCCATTTACATTAAATAAAGAATTGAAGCTGATGTCTGTGTGGTAGCACACACCTTTAATCCCAGGACTTGAGAGGCAGAGACATGAAGATCTCTGTGGGCTCAAGGGACTTATGGTTTATATAGGGAGTTCAAGGCCAGCCAGAGCTATACAGTGAGACCTTGTCTTAAAGAAGAAAGACACAGATAAATTCCAACAGTTATATTTTAAAGTTCTTCAGATTTAAAAAACCAAACCTTTCTGGAGAGCTGTGGGAATGATGAAGGGAAGATAAATTAGCATCTTAGAGAGAAAACTCCCAGTGAAGCTATGACACAAGCAGAGAGACTGTTCCAGATAAGAGAGATTGACAAATGGGAGCCACAGCTCTATGTTGCTTTCCTCTGGGGGACGTCTGTTGGATTCAGGGCTGGAATAGAAGTCCAGGCATTGTGCCAGAGTCAGACCATTTCTGCGGCTTTGTGGTGCGTAGGAGAAACTTGGAGGAGAGGACCTACACAAGTAGCAACTATCTTCCTCTCTTTGTATTTGCTGGGTTTTGAATGTCATAGGGAAGTAGTTAAAGAGCTCAGCTAAAAATCTCTGTTGAGTAGAACTTCAACAACCAAGGAGTTACAGACTGTTTAGGACTTCAGCCCAAAGCTTGGAAAGGTCCTGCTTGAGAATCAGCACAACTCAGAAGTAGACTTATTCTTAAATTTTTTTTAAAGACTTAATTATTTATTATTTATTTTAGTTATATGACTATTTGCATTTTTTTTCTGTGTACCAAGTGAGTGCATGGTGCCCACAGAGGTGAGAAGAGAGCATTGGATCTGGACCCTGGGACTGAAGTGAGGATAGTTGTGAGCAACATGTGTGTACTAGGAATCGACTCTGGGTCCTATACAAAAACAACAACTGTGCTTAACCACTGAGCCACTCTAGCCACAATAAGCTGATTCTTCATAAGAGTCTAATCCTCCTTCAACCACTTCAGTCTACAGTTGAACTGTGATGAGCAGTCCTTCACTTTGAAAAATAATATTTTATGTAAAAACACATATTAGCCCTCGTAGTCCCCCTATATTTCTGAGGACAGATTTTATTTTTAGAAATATTTATTTTTATTATTTTTAGTTGTGTAAGTATTTGTGTCTGCATGTGGGAATGTGCATATGAGTGAAGGTACCTGAGGGAGCCAAAGGCATCTGTTCCCTGGAGCTAGAGTTACAATTGAGCCCCTATCATGGATTTGTGGAATGAAATTCAGGTCCTCTAGAAGAGCAGCAAATGCTCTTAATCACTGAGCCAGTGAGCCAGAGTCTTTAGTCCAGAGGGTGAATTTTAATTATTTAGATGTTTGTGTTTAATCAATATATAGTACATATGCACGCAGTCATTCCTAAGTCTCTGGAAGATTGGCTCTAGGATCTTCTTCTCCCCGTATATAAGAAAATCTGTGCATCTTCAAGATCTGTTTGTAAAGTGTCAGAGGACTGTACTTGTTCATCCCTTCATATACTTTAATAAGCTCTAGGTTATTTGTACCATCTAATAGTGTAAATGCTACATAGTTACTGTATTACTTAAGGAAAAAAGTATATGTTTAAATTTACAGGACTGGAATTCATGTACCTGGAGGCTGACTGTGACATATATTTTTTATATGTAAAACTTACAGTTTTAACATTTTAAGTACACAGTCTAGTAGCTGTTTTGTTTTACTTTTAATTAATTATTTTTTATTTATTTTATGTAGAGGCTTGCCTACATGCCTATCTGTCTGTGTGCCACTTGTGTGTCTAGTGCCAGAAGAAGCCAGAAGAGGGTTTGGGATCCCCTGGGATTGGAGTTTATGAGCCACCATGTGGTTGCTGGGAATTGAACTCAGGTCCTCTGGAGGAACAACCAGTGCTCTTAACTTCAAAGCTGTCTCTCCAGCCCCATTCCAGTGTGTTAATTACATTCACAGTACTAAGTACTCATCACCACTCTTCCAATTTTTTTTTCATGATCTCAAACAGAAATGGTCCATTAAGTGGTAACCATTCACCTCCCCTACCCCTACTGCTCCATAACCTCTAATCTGCTGCCTCTGAATTTGCCTGTTGTAGGTGTCTTATGTAAGCAAAGTCATATGGTACTTGCTCTTTTTGTGACTGACTTGCTTTATTAGCTTAGTACCCTCAAAGTTCTTGCATGGTCTTTCTTACCCATGACCTTTCTAAGTACATGCTGTAGCCCTGTGCTATAAAACTGACCCCCTGTGTACAATCCTATACCATGAAAAATACCCATAAGAAATAAGGACAAAACAGACTATTGTCAGTAGATGGGAAACTTGGAAGGAAGTTCATTAGGTAGCAGGAGATCCATGTCCATGTCCTATAAAAGATGTGGAGAAAGTTCATACATGCACTATCCATGAATAGCCATGACTAGGAGAGTGAGAAAATAGGTTGTAGTATAGTCATATAAAATAATGGTAATAGACAATAGAGAAATATAAAAATAATGGACAATAGAGAGCCAAATACTGGTAGATTAAGTAACAAGGCTTAGTCTACGTTAATGATAAGAAAAAAAAAAAGGCAGGACAAAAATCAAGATCTATAAGCCATTTATAGTAATTTAACTATAGTGAAATTGATATGTGACTGAGTCCTAGTACTAGTTCTCCGAGGGTAGGGAGAGATTATTGATAGGAAGGGGCAGAGGGAGCTATTAGCATGTAGGAAACACTGTTCTTTTCTCAATCTGTCTGGTTGCCCCATGGGCACATATGCACATGGAAATTCACTGAGCTGTTCATGTATGATTTGTATGATTTCTCCCCACCTCAAATTTGAAAGATGTTTGTTGTTGTGTTGGTCGTGGTTGGTTGGTGTTTTTTGAGACAGGGTTTCATTCTATAGGTCACACTGAACTCAAACTCATTGTAGTCTTTCTGCCTCAGCCTCCCAAGCTCTGGGGTTACAGGCATACACAACCAAATCTGGTTTGTATTTTCTGTAAAGCATTCTCTCACTGTCTCTTAGCTACCTCTCATAGGAGTGGAAAAGCCAACAAAATAAAGCTATTGCTGACTGTGGTTAAAGATTGCAGCCAGAAAAGAGATGAATTGAGCAGTGAGAAATAGTATTGCACAGACTGAGCAGCTTTGAGGTGTAGAGCTGTGACAAGCATAGCCTCATGTCTTACTGATGACCCTGTGTTGTGTTTATCATCTGATCTCTTTTTCTGTTCATGTGTTTGACTACAGTATAGGATTCTTCTTTACATCAGCCAGCAGCAGCCAGTGACTGTTGCTACAATTCACCTGAACTTTGAGCTAATGGTAAGACTTCCTTGTACTAGCTCCTTTAGGTTTGTGGGAAAGATGGCCTGAACATTACTGTTTTAAAAAAAGATCCTCTGCTCAGGCCCGGACACCAGGAAGCAGCTTTTCAGAAAGGTCTCCTGGCTCCTTTTGGGAATGTGGACTAATGGCTGTGGGGATGGGGTTCCTGTTCACTACCTCTCCGAGTCCCCTGAGTCAGTCTTCCTCTGTGAGCTGAGACAATCAGATTTACCCATGTGCTTGAATTACCCAAACTTTTTTTTTTCTTTTCTCAGGTTCGGTCCAATAACTACAGCACCTTTTATGATGATCAGAGACAGAACTGGTCTATCATGTTTGAGTCAGAGAAGGCTGCTGTGGCGTTCAATAAACAGGTGACGTCTCCTTACTCTTTCCTGTGCAAAGCCAGAGTACTTGTTTGCAGTCTTCCTTATTTAAGTTATGGCAAAACCATATGTACTCTGTGTTATTGGGACAAGGTAAAGAACCCACTAAACTTGATGTGTTTCAGAAAAAAAATAAAAGTTCTTACTAAAATTGCCTGAGGAAATGTTTAAAGGGAAATAAAAGCTGATCTGATTAAACTTTTTTTTTTCTGTGCTGGAGAGATGGTCCACTGTTAAAACACTTGCTATGTAAGTGTAAGGACCAGAGTTCACATCCCAAACATTCAAATAAGTGATAGATGGGGTGGCAGAGATGGATTCCCAAGACAAGTTGGCTGGTTAGACTAACAGAATCAGGGAGCTCTGGGTTCATCCAGAGACCTTGCCTCAGTAAATACAGCAATTAGGGGAGACACTTGACATTAACCTCTGGCCTCCAGACACAAGCAGCCTCATATCCATGTGCCCACACATATGAGCACATATACCACACACACAACACACACACACACAAATCCCTACCTTTTTTGCTACACAATATGCTTAAAAATATATGAAACCTGAAAAAGTGGCATTTCAAAGGACTTAAAATTTTATAAACTCATTGAAGAAAGACATCCAGAAAATGACTTAAAGGCTAGTTGGTAAAGTGCTTCTCATGTAAACATGAGGACTTGGGTTCTATCCCCAGAACTGTGTGATAAAGAGAAAGCCAAGAGTGGTAGTTTCTACTTATAATCCCAGCACTTTAGTCCTTTGGATTCTACATACATGTACATACACACACATGAACATGTACCTGAATACATATGTGTACCCTCACACAAGCATATAATACACACACATTCATAACCTTACCACCTAGAGTAACATGTATTAACATATTGCATTGCTTTTTTATGTGTATAATAAGTATAAGTATGTGTATTCCTTCAAGCGTATACTTTATCCACTTCATTAAATTTTTTTTTAAAAACTTATAATATGGATGTTGAATGCTATGGTTTGAATGTACCTTTTCCCCAGAGGTCACATTGTTGAAATATAATCACTAAGGTAATGGTAGTAGAAGGTTGGATCTTTGGGAGGTGATTATTAGATCATGAGGTCAAACCCTTTGTTCTTTTCTAGGCTCATTGCTAAGCACTCTGTTTGAATTGTCCTGTTTAATTTTCATAGCCTTTCTATAAGATTTGCAAAGCTCTTCTTCATTTTACAAGTGGTAATGGGTGGATACGTGGAGATTAAGTTATTTGCTGAAGGTCAGAGTTAAGAACTGGCAATGCCTGGATCTATACCCAGACATTCTGACTCCAGTGCTGTCTTGTTAGGCACCTTGATTCCTGGCCAGATTACTCACTTCAGATTGGCTTACTTTTCAACTTATAATCGGTTTGCTAGTAAGTGCAGCTTTTTGAGAAAGAATATTAGCGGTGATGGGATGGGTACACATGAGGCTTAAACCAAAGTTATGGTGCTCTGATTTTGACCTTGCAGGTGTGTGTGGCCAGGTGCAATAGCAGTTCTTCCTTGGATGCAGTGCTGTGTCAGGACCTGGTTGCAGCAGAGGGTCCTGCTGTAGACACTGGAGATTCTTTGGAAGTAGCCTATACGGGCTGGCTCCTTCAGAATCAGATGCTGGGCCAGGTAAGTCAGTACTCTCTAAATTCTTTCTATCAAAGTAGTATTCAGCCTTCCTTGTGCACATCTAAAGTGAACTGTGGCTGTTGGTCAGTAGAAACTATTGTAGACACTGAATTAATCTCCACAAAGCACATTCATGAAGTGCTGCTGTGTAAAGGTGCTAGTGCCCCCTCGCCCCATCTCATATCTAGGTGGACACAGTTTCCCGACGATAATTGATGGTTATGTCTTGTCCTCACTGCCAGTTTTAAACTTAAATATATTGTTAAGAAATAGATCATAGTTTTAGACCTTCTCATTATCTTTCTTTTTCTTTTTGAGACAGGGGCTCTCTGTGTAGCCTTAGATGGCCTGGAACTTGCTATATAGACCAGACTGGTCTGGAGATCACAGAGATCTGCCTGCCTCTGCCTCTCTCTAGAGTGCTGGGATTAAAATCTCATTCCACTGTGTCTAGCTACCATTTTCCTTTCGCATACCCTGTAAATATGTTGGAATTGTTGTGTTTTTAATACTGTTAAGTTCTTAAAAGCAATATGATATGATAGACAGAAAGAGCCATATGACTTAAAAAATGTGAATGTGTGGGCTATGATGGCACAGGTTTTTAATTCTAGAACTTGGGAAGCAGATGCAGGTTGATCTCTATGACTTCAGGGCCTGACAGGTCTACCTAGTGAATTCTAGGCCAGCCAGAGCTACATAGTAAAAGCCTGTATAAAAAAATACAAATAAACAACAAAGTAATGGAGGGGGGGAGCAGATTAAGGCCTAGTTGTATCCCAGTTTGACCTGGATCAAATCTGTTGAACCCCTGGTTTTCGCCATTTGTGCATGGAAGTTAGTAATACTCAACCTGCTTTCCTGGCAGGACTGTGTCAGCACCAAATGCAGAATTTTCAGTTGCCGAAAATATGTTACAGACACAAAGGTGCCTCAGCTGATGGTGTAGAAGCATGCTGTTCCCCAGTTTGGGAAATCCTTGTTCACAGGGCGTTCATTGTGATAACCTCCAACCATGATGGAGTCTCATTTTCTTAACTTCTGTAGGAGCTATGTGCCCATTATACCTGACATTTCCTGTCTGGAAGTACTGATCCTGTTAATTGATTACCATTATGGTGATTATTGTTTTTGAAACTGACTGACTTTCTTTACCAAATGGCAGGTTTTTGACTCTACAGCTAACAAAGATAAACCACTTCGCCTGAAATTAGGATCAGGAAAAGTTGTTAAGGTAAAAGCCTGTTTGGGAATTTAGCTTATATGCCTTGTAGAGTCTGGAAGTGCTTGGTTGAAAAGTAGAAAAAAGGGAGAGATGTTCTACGCTGTTGACACTGGGGAGATGTTATCAGTGAGAAGCTATACTGACAGTGAGTGCATTTGTTTTCTTAGACCCTGTATTTTTTCCCTCCTATGACTCTGAGGAGATTATTCCCTTGTTCCCACAGTTTAATGGAGAGGTGGCACTCTTTCTTCCAGCAGCTGCTATAGTGCTCAGTTCTCATCTGTTTGACTTGATAGCATGAGGAACACTGCTCTAGGATTTGAGGTCTGAGTTTTGCTTATCAATGAACATATTAACATATGTTCAGTGTCATGGTGCTGGGCATGTTCCGGCGTTGTGCTGGCTCCACATGCCTATGTGCAAATGTTTTCTCACTGCATTGCCTATGGCTGTTTCTCCCAAATTATTTTGAAACCTTTTCTGTTAAATAGTTAAGGCATGCTCCTTGAAGTTAGATGGCTCTCATGTTCAACATCTGCTCAACGCCTACTGACTGTATGATCTTTAAGCAAGCTATTAAATCTTCAAAAGTCTGTTTTCTTGCTTAAGGAGTGAAGGCAATGTGCAATCATGGGATTAAATAACAGGTGAAATTCTTAACTATAGCACCTGGTGTGCATGTGTGTGGTGTGTGTAAGTTTATGTGTTTGTGTGCATGTTCGTGTTCTTTTTGTCTGGTGAGCTTTTCCTACTTGTGGTTTCTATAGGCCTTAGAGGACGGACTACTGGGCATGAAGAAAGGAGGAAAACGATTAATTATCATTCCTGCAGCCTGTGCTGCTGCCTCTGAAGGAGTAATAGGCTGGACTCAGCCAACAGACTCAGTCCTGGTGTTTGAGGTTGAAGTCAGGCGGGTAAGTGAAACTCACCTGTGTTGTTTGTCAGTCAGATTCTGAAGCTATAGATTGCTTAAAAAAAAAAAAAAAAAAGAAATGGCAGTGTAAGGAAAGGTTGATAAACTCCTTGCCTTCAGGCATGAGGTCTGAGTTCAGTCCCCAGAAGCACATAACATGGTGGTATAGTTGTACATATTTGTAATGACCATATATACTTTTATACATAGTCATTTTATACATACACGCATATATAAAAGATATATACATGTTCATGCATCCATGGGAATTTCTGAAAGCTTTAGAAGAAGAAATGATGAGGAGTGGTTGTCTCTGAGAATGGACTTGGAGCACATCATCTTGTCTTTTTTTAGTGTATAAAATTCTTGTCAGCTAGGTGTGGTGCGTATCTTTAATTCCAGCATTTGAAGGAAAGAAACAGTCAGATCCTAATGAATTTGTAGCCAAATTGATCTACTAATGAGCTTTAGGCCAACCAGGGTCACACAGTGAGATCCTGTCTTTGAATATCTATTATTTCTATACTAAAATAACAACAAATTTTGGTTGGTTTATACTATCCATTCCCCTGAATGACCTTGTTATTACCAGGTTTAAGTGGTGTGGTGTTGGTGACTATAAACTATGAAATACAATACAAAATGCCTATCTCTATGTAGTAGTTATACTTGCCATAACAGAGAGGTGGCCCTTTTAATCTTTCAGTGACATGTTCCCAGCTGCCTTTTTTAATTCTCTCAATTTTTTGTTTTCATGGGTAATGACAGACAACAAACTAGTTGAAAACTATTAATACTGACTTGGAAACATGAGCAAAAGTTTTCTACTTTACCAAGAAATTAAATCTAGAAATTAGAGGTAGGCATAGTAGCACATGCCATTAGTCCCAGCATTTCGGAGGCAAGTAGATCTCTGAGTTTGAAGCCAGCCTGGTCTACATAGTGAACATAGTAAATTCCATGATAGCCAGAGCTATATAGTGAGACCCTATCTCGGGGGGGGGGGGGGGGGGGGGGGGATTCTAAAAGCCTATATAAGAGAGGAAAAGAGACTGGAAGGGAGAAGTAAAGGGGAATGAGGTAGGGATGAGGGAGATGAGGCAGAGAGTATTTACTAAAATATACTTTGCTTGAAAATGCCTTGTCATATCTAATATCTTATATGCAAACTAAACAAGAAACCAAGAGAACCTTGAGTTTAAAAACGAAAAAGGAGGATTGGATGGCTCAGTAGTTAAGAACACTTACTGCTTTTCCAGAGGACCAGGGTTTGGTTCCTAGCACCCACATTATGCAACTCAAAAAAACTTATAACTCTAATTTCAAATGATTCAATGCCCTCTACTGGCTTCGGCAGGTAACTGTGTGCAAGTGCTGCATATAAAGTCATGCAGACACACCTATACATAACTTAAAAATAAATTATTTTCTAAAAAGCAATTGGAGCTTGACATGCACATTATGTTGACAAAGCCAATGATAACCCTTACCTGGCATATCAAGGATGTTGAGAAAGGTTTTTAACTCCTATGGCATGTGGACTAGTTCATATTTTATAAAGGGAATTTAATGATTTATATAAAAGTCCTTAAAATATGAGCACACTCTTTAAAGAAACATTTACTTATTTAGTGTGCATGTGCGCATATGCTGCAGTGCATGTGCGAAGGTCAGAGGACAACTTAGAGGAATCCGGTTTCTCTTCCATCCTGTGAGTTCTGAGGATCAAATTCAGTTGTCAGGCTGGGTGGCTTAGTAGTCCTTCTGGCCCAGGAGTATACTTTTTATCCAATAATTTAAGTTACAGGAATTTGTACTCAGGAAATGTAGAAGACTATATTCAGAGGTCTAGATGTAGAACTAGACATTCAAGCATTATTTGTGAAAGAAATAAATTAACTATTTATATGTGAAATAGATTTTTATAATAGCATATATATTTATGACTTCCATTTCAAAAATCCTTGTAGATTATAGCAAGACAGAACATGGCCTAGAAGTTATACATACTTTTCAGCATCTGAAAACAATGAAAATAAATATTTAGTGACATGGAAATACATTAATGTATTAGCAAGTAAGCACAATAGCTATGAAGCTTTAGTCCCGTGTGTAAAAGCACACATGCACCCATTTATATACACAGACAGATGATACAATGGTAGCTGAGCTGTAACTAGCCATTTTTTTTTTGTCTGCATTTTTGGTTTATGTATCTTGAATAGGCAATAGCTTTTATGCTAAAGAATAATAAAAGAGAGTATTGAAGGGTAAACATGTACATTTGGTTCTACCCCAGGTAAAGTTTCCTAAAGATTCTGGTTCTGATGGCCACAGTGTGAGCTCCCGGGACTCTGCAGCCCCTTCCCCTGTACCTGCTGCTGACAACCTCTCAGGTGACCCAGTTGTCACACCACCTATACCACTGCCCCTCAGATCTGGGTAAGACACTGGGGCCATGGCATGCTCCAAGATTCTCCAACATGGTTCCTGATATATAGTTTAAAACTGCAGTCAATTTTAAGTAATCAGGAAAATGGGAAAATGCTGCATCCGATTCTTCTGAACAATGACTAATAGTCCATAAAAGTGGTAATAAGAATATCTGCAAAACTCTGGAAGAAAGCTGAGCAAAGGGCAGAAAGCATGGATACAGAAGCAGGCCCATGGGAAAGTGGAATGAAGTTGAGTGAAAGATTGTTTGGCTTTGCTGGCTTTCAAAGGGTATACAAATAAAGAGCAGCTAAGACTCTGTTTTAGCTATTCAATTGGACATTTCAAAACAATGTTTTTAAGCCAGCTTAATTGGTATTTGTGACTATAGATTTTATATTATCTCAGGGTGTTTTATTTGATTTCAGGGAGCCGGCTCTTCGTTCCAAATCTAACTCTCTCAGTGAACAGCTTACTGTAAATACAGTAAGTATGATTCTGTACCCCTAAGCCCTGGAGTGCTGGTTTTATGTACCTCGTATGTGGTTTGAGAGCCACTGACGTGGGATAGAAATTATTACTTTATTCATTTTATCCTACTTGGAAATCAGTCAGTAGAAATTAGCTTGTGCTTTTACATCAGTAGTTCTGAATTAAAGATATATGGCCCTGAGAAAATGGTCTATCTTCTCAAATCCTCAGTTTCTTTATTGTTGCAGTGGAAATAATTTTCACAGCCCCCATTTACAGTTCTTGTGGGTATTAAAGCTACTCTAAAAGCCCCAAGTTCAGAGCCTGTGTAAAGTTGTTTTAATGAGCAGTAGCTGTAGTGTGAGGTTGGCAGGAAACCCTCCAGTAAAGTGCACTTCCATCTTAGAGGTGCTGGTTATTCCAACAGGAATGGATCAGAGGTTAATCCTTGACGTGGCTTTCTCTGTCACTTAGTTTGTGTGACCTTGAACAACTTACTCTCTAAACAGGTTTATTTCTTTGTATGTAAATTGATATATAAGGAAATGAACACTTACTGAGTTTTCAGTATTATATCTCACATATTTTAAGTGTTTAATAAGCATTATTCACATTATAATTGATGCTAATAGAATTTTTATGTTACGTGTAATTTATCTCAAAAAGAACAAAATTCTGCATCTGCCACCACCACCAAAGAAAATGTGTGTGTGTGGGGTATTGAAGAGCACTCATTTACTTTTCTCTCAGAGGAATTGAGGCTTCTTCATGGACTGGTTGACTTCCAGGTCACTGATTTTCTGTTTCCCTGGTTGATCAGAGGAGAGGACCAACTGCTATTTCAGTAAAATTTGGACTTGAATGCCTGTAGAAGGGAGAAAAGGTAGTTTCCTGCTGCTGCTCTGCCTGGTCCATGCAGGTTCTCAGTGTGCTGTAGGGAGACTAGATGGTAGACAAAGAGCTTCAAGTTCTAGCAAGGCGTTCACCTGCCACTGAGAATAGTAGGTGATAGGTGAAGCCAGGCCCTTCCTCCAGCCCTGTACACATTCAGCCACAGCAGGATACACTTCACAAGGCATTGGTCTGATGGGGAAAACCTTTTTAAACCTAGGAAGTTAAACCAAGTGTGCATTAGCACTCTCATTTTCAGTGGGGACACTTGGTTTAAAAGAGATGATGCATATGAAAACATTCCATTCCAGATCTATAGGGACTTATTTTTACTGTAATTATTAATTGTATGCTTCTATGCATGACACCTTTAATTCTTACCTTTTTTTGTGGATTATAGGGATTGCATCAGAGCTGGATGTCTAGAGAGAGACATCTTTCTTGTCACTATTATTTTCTCAAAACTGTATTTTCATAGCATTTGCATTGTATTTGGTATCATAAATAATTCTTACTTTTCAGAAGAAATGCTTTCAAATAGGGAGTAGTAGGGTTAGAGGTTCTGACACAAGGCAAAGAAGCAGACCTGTTTGAAAACAACAAACCTCACTCATAGTGATGTTTGTGCCTTCTTTTTAGAGTCCTGATGCAGTCAAGGCCAAGCTGATCTCTCGGATGGCTAAAATGGGCCAGCCCATGCTGCCTATCCTCCCACCACAGCTGGATTCCAATGACTCCGAACCGGAAGTAGGTCCCCTTGACTGCAGTAAAATTCCTAGTACAGGTGCTTCAATTTCTTTGGTTGAAATCAGTTCCTTTCCTGCTTCTAATCCAGAGTCATGAGATCAGTGTGGGTTCATGGTCTACTGTGAATACACCTTCCCCAAATGGAGGGAAATCCTGCACATCTGACCCAAGAACTAGACCATTTAGGGAGGTTTGGTTAGTGTTCATTACTGGAATCTGGAATCTGTATTGCTCATAATCTTTAGTTGCCTGTCTGGGATTAATAAATCTGCTTCATGTTGAGAAAAAAGTTAATCTTCAGGCAAGATTACAACCCTCAGCAGGCACTCTATTCTACTTTTTAAGTTTCTTTTACTTTTTTTTTTTTAAATATTTTATGCATATAGGTGTTTTGCCTGCATGTGTTGTCTATATGTCTACAGGTGCTCAATTCTTCTTTTTTTCCCTTTGAGACTGAGTCTTACCATGTTGCCTGGCTGGTAACTCCTGGGTTCAAGTGACTTCCTACCTCAGCCTCCCCAGTGTATAGACTATAGGCACATGCCACTACTTCAGGCTTTCATCCATGTTTGTTGATTGAATGCTTGGATCAGTTTCGGAAATACTGATCTTCTTCCCAATCATACCTGTTGTTTAAATAACAAACTGTTACATCTTATTACTTTATATATGATGCTTTTTCCTGTGTTTTAAAAATGTTCTTTAGAAGTTGAAGAATTTTGTTGGAATCCTACCTACCAATCCCCCTTACTTTTTGCTTAATATAGTGCTTAGAAAGCATCCCCAGGGCTGGTTGATAGTTCAGTGGGTAAAGTGCTTGCTATGTAAACCTAAAGTAGCCCTCCAGAGTCCACATGAAAGCCAGGTGCAATGTAACTCCAGCTCTGAGGAGGTACCTAGGAAGGGATCCCTAGGGCCTGGGAGTCAGCCACTCTAGTCAGTCAGTGAGCTCTAGTCAGATGTAGTGACATATTGTATATTTAATAAAATCAGTCTGGAATATCAGAGAGAGGAAACAGACCACAGTCAGTTCTCCTGCAGCCAACTTCTCAGACTGAACAGGGTAAGTGCTGTCTTCAAGAGTCCTCCACCTGTCTGGTCGCTCCTACAGAATGCCCTTTTCTGCCTTAGATATCTTCCCTGCCCAGCTTTTTCACTTCCAGGTTCAGTTCTGCATCATAATCCTAGAGTTAGGATTAAAGATGTGAGCTACTGCTACTTGGCTGTTAGAGAGAACTCACAGGAATCCACAAAGATCTCTGTCTCCTGAGGGGCGGGATTAAAGGCGTGAGTTACCACTGTCTGACCCTCATGGCTTGACTGTGGGTAATTCTGTTCTCTGATAGCCCAGGCTTATTTTATTAAATATACAATGTATCTCCACAGTTAGGGGAGACCCTGACTCAGAATTAAGGTAGAAAGTGATCATGTAAGACACCCAGTGTTGACCTCTGATCTCCACATGCACAAAAGTGTACAAATGTGCACAGGCCCTCCTGTATACACACATGAACTCATATAAACACACACATACAAAAGAAAGACTCCCATTTTTAGATTTAAGAAATAAGGTATATCTTATAGAAATACGATTTTTTTGTTTATTTAGATCCAAATTTGTAATCCACAAGAATATAAAGTAACAAGTCTGTTTTCAATGGTTAGCTTGTTACTGATAAAATAATCCTTTCTCAAACTGAAATATATGATAGATTGATTTTTGAGAATTTTTCATTTAATATAAAATGAAAAGATATAAATGTGCTCAGAAGCCCATTTACTATAGTAGTGTTTTGTTTTCTGTAAAGTTCTAACATTTTAAGTGGAGCTTACAGCTTTGTTATTGTTTCTTGGTTTCTACAGATGAAATTTAAATAATATAATTCATTAAAATTACATTTTATATATAAATTAATTGCAACCTAAATATAATTAATTATAACTAAGGTATTTTACTACATAAATACTTAAAAATTATAAAGAAAGAATATGCTTAACAATAAGGGCATTTTCTTTATATATTGCCTTATAAACTAACTTTTAAACTTAATGCTATATCATAAATGCCCGTGTTAATATACCCATACAGTATATTGCTTTATAGGCAATTCAGTGGCCTTGTGTTTGTCATATTCCCTTTATCCTACTAATAGACATTTGAGTCAATTTAAAAATTGGTAATAATGTAAAAGTGGGCAGAATTTTCTGGAAGAGAAGACTGGAGGCTGGGGGAGCTCTAAAGTATAAGAATTACAATGAAGTGCCAGCCTTGAACCACAGCACAGCAGACTGTAGTCACATGAATTGTGGATCAGGACTTCTGACCATTGCATGAAGAAGGGAGAAGGAACAGCTTTGTGGAAAGCTACAGCTTTGGTCTTAGGATTTGTTTTTTAAAAATATTTTTAAGAGTAAGAGCAAACAGCTGAGCCTGTTCTCACACACTTTTAATCTCAGCACTTGGGAGGCAAAGCCAAGAGGATCTCTGAGTTTGAGGCTGATCTGGGAATGAGTTCCAGGACAGACACAGCTACACAGAAAGACTAAAAAAAGAAAGTTTCTCTAAAAAATAAAACAACGAAAGAATTTGGGCAAACGTTCTGACTACTAGCATTATACGAAGCAGTAAATCCCACTCTGCCCAGTTTCCTGTCTGCTCTGGGGTCAGAAGAGGTGAGGCTGGAATTGACACTGGCTTTCCTTGTAGGAGGCCCATCTTGTGAGATCAGCTTAGATTAGTCAGGTAGTTTGACGGTACATTCTGTAGATCTGTCAGTTTAGCTGCTTGAAACGATGAATCATTGACAGTTTAGAACATCTGTAGAGATGAACTGTATTTAATTATTTGATATGGTTTATGGGAAGAAGGGCCCTTATTCTCTTGCATAATGGAATGCTTCCCTTCCTTCATATGACTCCCACCCTTGACTATTGGCCTTCTGCCTACCTTTCCTTCCTCTTTCTGGCCTGGAAATCCTAGATTGTGAGCAGAGTTAGAGACAGGCAGCCTCAGTCTTCAGCTAAAGGCCTACAGATAGAGACCAACCTTTGTGCCTCTTTCAGGATGCCGCTGTTCTACAACGAGCTGGGCAGTCCCTGGTGACACCATCCATCCAGCCTTCTCAGCCGTCCCACCCAGCGTTACCACAGATGGCCTCTCAGGGTAAGAAAGGAACCTCTGTAAGATTCAGCCCTTGAGTTGAATCCACGTTTTTATAGTGTTCCTTAATGATTAGCTTGGATTGTTAGTGCTGGGGTCGTCAGTTTGTCCCAGTAGAACACTTTCAGACTCAGATGGATCCAGCCTGTTCCTTATGATTTCTGATGTGTTGCTTTGTCCCTTTTGGAAATCTGGGCTCAGCCGTTGAGACATCTTCCTCTGTGTTATTTTTGCACTGTGTCAGCAAATAGGATCTGAGTCAGATGTACAAGGAAACACTGTTTTCATCAGTTGCTGGGATGCCATGGAGCTGCCTTGGGAGATTAAGTAGAGAAAGTGATTCACTTTAAAGCATGGGAATGTCATGCGCTAGTCCAGACTTAAGAGTGTGAAGGAAAGTTTCTGGGAAGGGTCCCACCTGACACTGAACCTTCTGCAAGGCTGACTAACTTATGAGAGGCCAGTGGTTGTAGAGAGGTACAGATCCAGAGGCCAGTGCAATTTATCTTGGGCTGTCTTTAGCACCCTTAATAGCCACTTTCGAAAAAAATGTATATCTATATATAGGTAGATAGATATAGATTTTATTTATTTAATGTGCCTTTATATCATGTGTCTTGATCCCCTTCATTTCCCTGTCCCTTCACATCTCCCCTCTGCCCCTGCACACTCCCAAAAGAAAACAAACTTTAAGAGAAAATAAATAAATAAATAAAAAGGGAAAAACTTAAAAGTCTCATCATGGAGGCTGCAGTGTGACATTGTGAGTCACGCTGTGAACCCATTTGCCCATAGATCTTTATTTGCAAGTGTTCATTGAAAAGACTCATTGGTCTAGTTCAAAGTCCCTTGCTGGGGCCCTCGCTTGGACTCCTCCTGGACATCCTGCCCTGTGCTGTGGAGATCCTGCAGTTTTGGGTCTGCAGGTCAGGTCCCTTCAGGTGCTCCCACAGATCATAGATGGGGTGAATGATGGGGCAGGTCAACTTATATCCTTGACCTGGACCTGGGCAGCTGTAGGGTTGATTCACCAGAAATGGGGACAGCTTTCCCATGCTGCCTCTGGCCCGTGCTTAATAGCCATTTATTGCCCCTCTGTATATGACCTAACGTCTCTGTCACTATTAGATAAATCCTTTAGAATGTACAGAGTACTGGCCTCCACCAACCAAAAGCTAAGAATGTGGTCAGATAGCATCTGAGGCTGGAAACTAAGATCTCCTACCTTTCTGGAGCATACCTACCTGATATTTCTACCACTGTATTTAAAAAGTGTCCAGATTTGTGAAAACTTCGTGAAACTGTTAACTACATAGAAACATGGATTTGGATTACACCAAACCATAGTCATCCATATTTGGCTTCAAAATTAATTGTCTTTTATCCCCTTTGTGTTTTGCTTAACATGAGAAGCAAGGATGGATAACAGTAAAAATATCTTGATTTATCCTAGCACCTCAACCATCTGTTTCTGGGTTTCAAACACCCTCTACTACCTTAATGCAAGTTGCACCCTTTGACTCCCACTCAGTTGTGTCTGGAAATGCTCAGAACTTCCAGGTAACTATTTTTTTAATTAATTAATTCCTTTATTGGTTATTTTGTGATAGGGTCTCATTATGTGGTCTTGGCTGGCCTCGAACTCTTGGCGGTCTGCTTGCCTCTTGCCTCCTAAGAGCTGAGATTAATGATGTGCACCACCATGTCCAGCCCTCAGATAACAATATTTATCCAAAATGTCTTTAGCCAAGAGCTATCATAGTCTTCCTGTGTGAATGGAGAAGGTCCCTCCTTGTTGCTTTTCACAGCAGCAGTTCCCCAAGTCAGTGTTTGTAATTTCCCTTTCCCGAAAACCACAGAAAGGTTTCTGTTTGCAAGTTTCTGTAAAGAGTAAGTGCAAGAGTAAGCAAAGTACCTATTAAAGGCCTGGGGCCTGGTCCACACCAAAGGTCCCGTTAGTATTAACATAGCAAGAGCTATCTCTTCAGCCCTGCTCCTTGTGGTGATTTTGAATAGAGAATCAAAACAGAAAAAAGTCTCCCACAGTGGAAAACCCTCTGTTATGGACTAAGATTTTTTTGTTTTAACTAAACAATGTTTGGGTTGTTATATTGACCTAGGAAATCAGCTAGTTTTTCTATGGGGAAAGAATAACTCTCCTCAAAATGATAGCTGATGTTTATTGAGCATTTGCCTTTTGCCAGTGCTTAATTTGCCAGTTGTTAGGAGCTTTGCCTATATTATCTCATTTAGCCCATGTAGCAATTCTCCATTAAATAGTAACGTCTTCCTTTCACAGTTAAGATACTCTAGTCCAGAAAATGGAGAACTCCTGGTCACCCAGATAAGCATCAGGATCTGGCAAGGGTGCTGGATATAGTGCAAATATCTGTAATCCCAGCACTGAGAGGCTGGGAGCAAGAACATCACGAATGCAAGGGTATCCTCAGCTATACAGTGACTTTGAGGCTAGCCTGAGCTATATACAACCTTGTCATAAAACAAACAAAACGGAGTCTAGGGGCTGAGCAGTGGATAGCTCAAGCTGTTAAGAACCCACCATATTAGGTGAGTTAGAAACCCCCACACATTTGTGCATAGACACACATGCATACAAATTTTAAAAAGCATTTAAAATAAAAAATACTTTAGCAGGGGAGAGGCATCCTGAGGCATCCAAGAAACTAAATGGCTTAGTTTGGAATCTTGAGAAATAACTTTTTCTTCAAGAGAAACTGAACAGAGTTTGTTTAGTTTCAAGTTTTTCTTAAACATAGGCCTGATATAGGGAACAGATTCCAACTTTACTAAGTCATATTGCCAGAGGATTGGGCAGTGATCTAAGATTCATGTTCCTCAGTTTCTGGATAGGTCTGAAGTAACCAGGTGCCATCCAGTCCCAGACAACTGGTCTTAGCATTTCCAGCTTTAATAACTTCCAGTCTCCCCCTGTTTATCTGCTTTGTTCTATCATAGGAAAGTAAACAAGTAACTTGTCACTATCTCAGCCCTGTGCAGGTGTGCAAGCCTACACATATCCCCAGGTATGCTCAGTTACCTCGCAGCTGCAGCCTGTTGGGCCCTTGTACACAGCGCCCCTGTCCCATGCTTCTCACTATCAAGGTAGGGATAACTT
This sequence comes from Phyllotis vaccarum, assembly GCA_033318265.1. Taxonomy (NCBI): domain Eukaryota; kingdom Metazoa; phylum Chordata; class Mammalia; order Rodentia; family Cricetidae; genus Phyllotis; species Phyllotis vaccarum. The sequence continues at coordinate 100,525,497 of JARWLC010000005.1, read as the reverse complement.
CCTCCTCCCAGTCTCTCTGCTCTATCCTTTTTGGGCTCTCCTCCCTCACTTTCTTTTCATTGTTTTAGCAGCTATAATGTATGTAGCATATATAGCATTTAAATCTAGTATATATAGTGCGTGTTGTATATGCATATACGTGTGCATGTATATGAGTGTGCAGGCATGTGCACTTGTGTACATGTATGTGGAGGCCAGAGCAGGATACTGAATGTCTTTCTCTATTGGTCTAAAGCTTATTGTTTTGAGACTAGGTCTCTCAGTAAACTGGAAATCTGCTGTTTTGGGTAGACTGGCTAGCGGGGGAGCTTTGAAGATCTACCTGTGTCCATTCCCCAGTGCTGGGGTTACAGTTGTACACAACCATGCTCAGCTGAGCAAACACTTTTACCAGCTGATTATCTCCCCAGACCTCAGGAATTTTTTTTTTTTTTTTTTTTTAAGTTCAGAGTTGTGCATCTATCACAACAATTGATTTTAGAACATTTGCATCTTCCTCAAAGTCTTTGTACTCACATTCTGCATCCTTTCCCCTCCATGCTCTCCTACCAGCCCTTTTAATTCTTCTGTCAGAGAGACTAAAGCAGACACCAGATAGTGAAAGAGCAAACACTGGAGGGGTTAGAGAAGAATGGGCTGCTGTGGTGCTGAGTGCCCCATGTGAAAACCGTTCATTAATAACTGTAAATTAGGAAAGTAATTCACTTTAGTAAAAATGCCAAACAATACAAAAATGGGGTAAAGTAAAAGTAACCGCCCTTCTGTCATTAAACTTCTGCCCATAGGAAAGCATCTTTCATAGTGGCTTGGGCAACTGTGTATTTTATGCACTTGTGCAAGCATAGGTGTGCTTTGTAAATAAAGCAGGTGAAGTGTTGACTGATGTGTTGATTTTCTGCCTTGGTATGCAGCCTGCCTTTTGCTTGGTAGTCACTTTGGCATCAGATAGTGGCAAGAGGAAACAAGTATAGCCAACACCCTAACTTGCAGTTCTGCAGTGGAAAGGCTTTCTAAATGCAGCCTTTATCTGGAGCTCAGTCCCTGTTTCTCCAAAGCACTTTTGCATCCCTCCAACCTAACATTTCCTCTGGCTTACCACCTCTTCATCCACTGCTCTCACACAAACAGCTACGGATGAATGTCACCAAAAGGTTAATATCATTTTTAAGGTGCTACTTTTGTACTTTATACGTGGCCTGTTTTTTGTACTTGGAATCACCCCTGTGGTGATATAGTTTATATTTAATAAAATCATCCTGGGATATCAGGGAACAGAATCGCCCACAGTCAAGCCATGAAGGTCAGAGAGTGGTGACCCACATCTTTGGTCCCATCATTCAGGGTGACAAAGTGGTGACTCACGCTTTTAATCTCATCACACATTTACCTAGAGGTAACCCACTAATCTCATCACTCAGGAGACAGAGATCTTCTGGATCTCAGTGAATTCAAGGCGTAAGAGCCAAGTAGTAGTAGCTCACACCTTTAATCTTAACTCTAGGATTATGATACAGAGTTGAGCCAGGACAGCTTGTGGGGAAGATATTTAAGGTAGGCGAAGGCGGAGATTGATCCATTTTGTAGAAGTGACCAGTCAGGCTGAGGACCCTTGAAGATGGCATTCACCCTGTTTGGCCTGAGAAGTTGGCTGGGTGAGAATTGACTGTGGTATGTTTCCTCTCTCTGATATTCCAGCTTTCCCCCAATATCTGGCTTCTGCTTTTATTATATGCTGACTAGAGTTTGTATAATACACCCCCTTAAAAACTGTTTTTGAGATAGTATCTCTGAAAGCCCAGGCTGATCTGAATTTTCTGTGTGCTTTATAAGTTATAGACATGTGCTACTGTGCCCATCTTACATTTAAAATACTCTGTTGTAATGTTTGTTTATATGCCAGTCTCCCAGTTGAAGTCCATTAAGATCTGGAACCATGTTTTATTCATGACTGTATTCCTGGTGCCTGTGCAATGCCTGGCATGTAGTGGGTGAAAGGAGAAGCAATGTAAGTACCAGGATTATAGTGGTCCAAAGGATATATACTTGGACCAGTGTGCACTTGGGCCGGATACAAGCCCTTGGTGCACTTTGCAGAAATATAAGCTAGTTATTATTAGCTTGGGAGCCCTTTTGTCTCTGTTTTCCCTTCTATGTCTTCTGACAGTGTGAATCACCTACTGTATTTCCTAGTACATGGAAGGGGTCCTTTTTTCCTCTGCTAAAACTGCCCTTGACTTTTCCAGTTCCCCCCACCCCAGGTTTATAAGTTCCTTTTCATGTCTGTTTAGGGTCAGGCGACATGATGTCTTTTCTCATGACCGAAGCCCGGCAACACAACACTGAAATTCGAATGGCAGTCAGCAAAGTGGCTGATAAAATGGATCATCTCATGGCTAAGGTGACTGAGTTAGAGTTAAGGATCTGTTGAAAATGGTACAGTTGGGCCAGGGCTGGCTCAACAGGTAAAAAGCACTTGCTGAACAAGTCCAGCAACCCAAGTTTGATTCCTGAAATTCATCATGGAAAGAGAGAACTGACTTCTGTAAATTATACTTTGACCTCAGCAGATGTGCTGTGACAGAGATGCACATGTTCATACTCACACATATCATATGTACTCATAATAATGTGTAGATATTTTAAATAAATAAATACTAATTTAATAAAAGAGTAAGTATGATAAAATCTACTTTACTTTGGAATGCATGAAATTGTAATAAAGAAATAATAAATAGACTGGAGAGACTGTTTAGTGATTAAAAGAACTTTTGTAGAAAACCAGGGTTCAGTTCCCAGCACCCACAGTTCCAGGAGATTTGATGGCCTCTTCTCATCTCTGTTATACCAGGCACACACATGGTACACATACACACTTGTAGACACTTTAAATATATACATATATACACACACACAAGACACTTTAAATATATACATATATATACACACACACACATACATACACATATATATTTAATTCTAAAAAGAGATAATAAATAAAAGTGTAAAAGAAAAGGGGGACAGAGAGTAGACAATAAGTAGGATGTAAATAGGAGAAGCCACAGCTGTAAGAAAACTCTCCCATGTTTTCCCATGTTCACAGTTCTTAATCATTTATCTACCTAGAAAAACATTTAAATATTGTCTCAATTTATTAACTCTCTCAAAAAAGTGATTGATCTTGGGTGGATTGTATTTCTACAGTTAAACATGTTCATGGGTCTTTCTGGCTTCCCTTTTGCAGGTTGAAGAGTTACAGAAGCATAGTTCTGGCAACTCTATGCTTCTTCCTCACATGTCAGTCACAATGGAAACGAGCATGATTATGAGCAACATCCAGAGAATCATTCAGGTGAGAGTAATGGAGAGCACAGCACAGCCTGGAGAGCTTGTCTATGTTCCTTCCTCAGATGTGCTACCCTTTAAAAATCTGTCCCTCAGCCCCAGAAATAGCATGTGTTGAATAATACAGTTGGACAGACCCTTATGGCTTAATTTTGTTGGATGACTTGCACTGTTGTATTAGTTATTTTTCTTATTACAGTGACGGAATATCTGACAAGAGACAATGTAAGGAAGCAGGGTTTATTTTGCTTCCTAGTTTGAGAGCATACATCTTATCGTGGCAGGTATAGTGATAACAGAAAGTGAGGCAACTGGTCCCATTGATCAGAGAATCAACTGGAAGTGGGACTTAGCTAGGAACCCTTAATGAGTACCCTTAGTGACCCGCTTCCTTTAACTGGACCCCACCTTTACTTCACCCCTAGCTGGAGGTCAAATATTTAAGCACATAAGCATGTAAGTGGCATTTTATACTTGAACCACAACCGCCTATATTATAATATATACTATATTATGCTAAGCTATATTGTACAATACTCTACATGCTACATATCAATATGATTTATACTGTATCTAGTCAAAATGTAACCTTGCTTTTTGGCCAGATTTTAAACTCTGACTTCATTTTCTGACCATTTCAGTCTTCAACCTATATAGCCTGGTGATTTGAATCCTAAATCCATCAGTTATAATTCAATTTGTTACTTCAACAGTTACTTAGTGTTTGTTTCAAAATATGTTCACAAAGCCACCCATGGGTTCGTTATTTTGCTTACAGTTTGGAGATACAGTCTATCATGGCAGGGAAGGCAGCAGAACATGAGGTGGCTGGTCACATTGCTGCTGCTGCAGCCAGGAAGCAGAGAGTGGATTAAGAAGTGGGACTTTGAAGACACTGGGTACTTTTGAGACACTTACCTTGTGAATTGTGTATCTGGATTCAGGAAAATGAGAGACTGAAGCAGGAGCTCCTTGAGAAAAGCAATCGAATAGAAGAGCAGAATGACAAGATTAGTGAACTCATTGAACGAAATCAGAGGTAATGACTGGGACAAGGCCAGGGTAGGGTGGGCAAACATGTAGGCAGAAGTTTCTGTTTCACCAGCAACTCCCAAGTACCTGGCAGCCTCTTCACAAATAATTGACTCAGAGTCTTACTGTTACTTATAAAGGCTTGGCCAGTAGCTCAGGCTTATTACTAACTAGCTCTTACACTTAAATTAACCCATAATTCTTATCAGTGTTTAGCCACGTGACTTGGTACCTTTTCTCAATATGAATTCTCATCTTGTTTCCTCTGTCTTCCTCTGTGTCTAGCTGGGGACTCCTGACTTCACCCTTCCTCTTCCCAGAATTCTCCTAGTCTGGTCACCTCGCCTATACTTCTTGCCTGGCTACTGACCAATCAGCATTTTATTAAAGCAATATGGGTGACAAATCTTTACAGTATAAAAGAACATTATCCCATAGCACAAAGGGTTTAATGGAAATTTGTCCACTATAATACACATTTGTTGAGGGCAGTATATTAATCACAGTTCTCTTCTCTACAGTTGTTTTGTTTTGAACCCGAGGACCTTGAACATACTAAGTACACAATGCCTCTGAGCTGCAACCTATTCACCCACCCTTGTATTTCAGCCATTTCTGTTTCTGCCTATAGTATGAATTACCTGTTCAGTATTTCAGCAGAAAATGCTGAGATGGCTGTGCTTGGTATAAGACTCACCTGTGTTTGACTCTCAGCTCTGCCCTTCATTTATTGTGTGGCTCTGGGTATTTTGTTTATGTCTGCAAATCTAGCTTCCTCATTTCTGAAAATGAGGAAAATTTTCTAGAACATAGAAAATCATGCCCATTCTTCTCTTTTCTGTGTGGGCTATTTTATCAACCAGAACTCAACCAGAGCCTCACTGATTTCATAAACACAACCATTTTGTAGTTTTTAATGGATCCTTCTGAGCTTTGTGAGAGGTGGAAAGGTAAGCAGAACTGTCTCAATGCAGCATTTCACTTGAAAAAGTCATTTTCCCCCTGAATTTCTCGCCCAGTGATTTTGTCACATGGCAGGCTTAGAAGAAGGCTTCCAGTCTTTTGCCCCCCTTCTTTGCTCCCCGTCTTCCATCAGCACACACCCTATGAATGTCTCCCTTCATTATGCAGCACGATTCATCTGTGATTCCCACCTCCTTGTTACTGCAGGTGCCATTTCTGCAGGGATCAGGAAAACAAAGTGCTTTCAGATTGTTTTTGTAAAAGATTAAAAAATATGTGCATATGAGTGTTTTGCTTGCATATTTGTGCATCGTGTATGTGCAGTGCCCTGGGAGAAAAGACAGAACTGTATCCTTTGGGACTGGAGTTACAGATGGCTGTGAGCCACCATGTGGGTGCTGGGAACTGAACCCAGAACCTCTGCAAGAATATCAAAGGATTCTAGCCTGTGAGCCATCTCTCCAGCTCCCTGCAGATTGTTTCTTATTAAGGTAGAACACTGTTGTGAGAACTGAGTGGGTTCACTGAACCTTTCACACATTCAGTGCTTGGTAAATATTTTCTCTGTCTTTATTTCTATCTCAGGTATGTTGAGCAGAGTAACTTGATGATGGAGAAAAGGAACAACTCACTTCAAACAGCCACAGAAAACACACAGGCAAGAGTATTGCATGCTGAACAAGAGAAGGTAAAATAGCCAGGCCAAGGAAGGCCCAGGTCAGGATGTGTTGAACATAGGAACCTCTACATTTCTACTCAACAGGATATTTGCCGTCTTTGGGGACAGACTTAGAAATCACCTCTAGTTTACTAAATGTTTTGCAGAAAGCTAACTTAGAAACAATGATTGATCTAGGTGTTATGTTTTATGCCTGAAATTCCAGCTGCTGACAGGCAGAGGCAGGAGAATCTATAGTTCAAGGGTAACCTGAGCTACATAATGAGATCCTCTCTCAAAAAAGAAAGAAAGAAAAAAGTTCAGTTGCTTGTCTTGAATATTAGAGTTTATAAGAAGCTAAATTTATTTTTTGATAGAATAAAAAAATTGTATTATACCATATAATAAATTGGTATGTGTTTTTAGTGGAATTTTCAGATTGTCTGATTGATCTTTTACCTGTGTTTAGTTTGTTATTCATTTGAGTCTGACACAATTATTTTGAAGTGCTACTTTGGAGCCAGGCAGGTGGCAAATTCCAGGCCAGTCAGGACTACATAGTGAGATTCTGTCTCAAGAAACAAAATAAGAGGGAAATAATAGAGTTGAACATGGTGACATGTGCCTGTAGTTCCAGAGCGTGGGAGCAGAGGCAGGAGGGTCAAGAGTCCCAGGTCCCAGGTGGGAAGTTTGAGCTTCCTGAGATCCTGCTGCTGTGAAGAATGAATGAATGAATGGAGAAGGACGGCGGGGGGGGGGGGGGGGGGGGTGATTCCTGTGACTTTAGTCCTTCAGCTGTAGGAATTTTGATCTGCTGTGAATAGAAAAGAGAAAGATGCTAGTGAGTCTTGTCCCGGGTAGGGCTGACTAATCCTGGGCCTGGTTTCCCTCCTCTTGTCTGTTGGACACTATCCACAATAGACTCTTTCTTATTTGGATCATCCTTCTTCAGCTCAGAAATCTGTGCTTTTTACTTATATTTTCTTCATGAAATTCTACACAGTTCTTATTTTATAGTTGACTTTTTCTTGGAAACATGCAAAATTGAACAGAATGAACATTATATCTTGTGATTTTTGACTTGCTTTCTTGTACTCTGATAAGAGTTCCTTATTTATGTTCCAAGCTAAATTTTGTGTTTGCTTAGCCATATTATTCAGTAAGTAATGTCTTTGGCCAGTGTGGTGGTTTGAATGGCCTGCATAGGCTCATTTATTTGAATGGTCTTTTCCCAGTTGGTGGAATGTTTAGGAAGGATAAGGGGTGTGGACTTGTTGGAGTGGTTGTGTGACTAGGGGTGGGTGTGAAGGTTTCAAAGGCCCACACCAGGCCCAGTCTTGCTCTTTTTACCTATAACTTGTGGATCAGATGTGAGCTCCTACTAGCCTCTGCTCCAGTACCATGCCATGTCTGCCTGCCTGTCATGATGTCTTAGCAATAGAAGAGTGGTTAAGACAGCCAGTTATCCTGAGATGAGCTGTGCCTTGCCCTGCACAGTCCTATCCTTTTCCAACACTGTTTCTTTCCCATCGCTACCTCATCCATTGTTTGTTGTGGCTGGCTACTAACAAGAGCAGCAGCCTGGACCTTCACTGCTCTCCACAAAATGTGCCTTACTATGTCTCCCTTCTCTGATTTTATTTTTATTTTCCCTTTCTTTTTTCTTTATCTCCCTGATCCCAGGCCTACTAGGGTACCCAAATAAACTGTCTATCCTCACTGTTCTTATTCAGGGGTAAGTGATGGATGTAACTTATTCTATAGACCAGTGATGCTCAAACAGTGGTTTAGCTACCTCAGAACTGCTTGGGAAATTTGATCAGGATTACATATTTTGAAGCTTCACCTCCTGGGTTTCTGATTTAGAATGTGCAGCCTAGATAAACTTCTCCAAAGCTCTTCTCTCTTCTAGTACCCCAGTACCTACCCAGGTATAAAAGTCATTTCTTTTGTCATAGTGTTTGGATGTAACATCTGGATACTTTGGCTTTTTCTTAGGTTCAACATGTGACGTTCATGTTCAATGTCACTGTTGTATATGAATGTATATGAACACAAGTATGTGCCATTGAAATTTATTTCCCCAAACAAGTAGTGGTCCAATTTGGCCCATGAACCAGTTGTAGTTTATCAGACTCTTACGTAGCTTGCTAATCCACTTTTGTTTTTGTATTTTAAAACTCCATGTGTCTGGTACTGTGTCTAGCAGGTGTCCTATGTGTAATAGCCAAACAGCAGGAGAGAGTACCAACAGCAGCCTGCCTCAGTGTCTGCTAGAGCCTCAATTTGCTCCAGGGAACCTTCCAGCTGATGACTAGGACCTGTCCATGTATTCTACTGAGCACTATTATTTCAGTGAGACATTTTAAGACTTAACTGTCCCAGTACTTGCTTTTCTTTCTTTGTTCATATAGGTTTTCACTATGTAGCCCAGGTTTGTTTAGGGTTTTGATATGTAACCCAGGTCACCGCAGACTTAAGCCTCCTGCTCAGCCTTCCAGGTGTTGGAATTACAGATATGTGTCACTATTCCTGAATAATCTACTTCTTTTTCTCATTTACTATTTGAGACAGAGAGTCACTGTGTAGTGCTAGCTGGTCTTAAGCTAGCTATGTAGACCATGCTGGCCTTAAACTCAGAGAGATATGCCTGCCTCTGCCTCCGAGGTCTGGGATTTAAGTTGTACACTACCTTTCATCTACTTTAGCAGTCTCCCTGTGATCTCTTATAAAGGGAGAGCAGCAGTCCTTCCAGGAGGCAGACGTCTGCCTCTACACACTTCTCAGTTAAGTATTCAATGAATATTTGGTAAATGAAATTTTTTCTTTGTGACAGAATCAGTTCATAAGGATCTGGTTTTTATGAAGTAATGATTCAAAGTGAAAGAGCTGTTAGAGGAATTGAGCTCAATGAACTTGTTTTTAAAAGAACAAATGAAGGCCCCGAATGGAGACAGAACTTGCTCAGGGTCTTATTCCAAGCACTGTTCTCTCATATCAGAGTGCTGTCTTTGCTGCTGTTTTCCTGCTTCCTTGTCTTTGAATTCTTACTTCTTTTCACAACTTTACCTCAACAGTAGACATTGTCCTAGGGTAGGAATCAGCGTCCTCCCATTACCGTGTATGTTTCTGATGATTTACTTTCCCCTTGACATTGCCTATTCTGACAATTTTTAAAATATTGTGTTTATATCTGAAAATATCTATCTACATGCACACACATAGTCACATGTACTCTTTTCCAACTTATAAAAATTTAGTCTCTTTATTTTAATAAAATAACAAAAAACCCATAACACATAAGTCGTTCATAATTCTTCCACTCAAAGATAACCATGGTTAACATACTGCTGTTGTCTTTGCATATATACACGTGTTTGAGTGAGAATATTTTTATGCTTCTGTCGTAGGCCTTTCTAGGTAAGAATCTGATATAAAAACAACTTGGAAGTTGGTCATGGTAGTGCATGCCTGTAATCCTAACACTTGGGCTTGGGTGATAGGATCAGTTAATTTGAGGCCAGTTTGGGCTAAATGGTGAGACATGATTTGAAAGAAAGTGTGAGGATGCACTTTTGAGTGTCCCCTACTCTATCCTTTTGGACAGAGGGTCTTCCAGGTCTTGTAAGGGGCTCTGCTCTAGTTAGCAAGTTCTGTGGGCTCCATAAAGGTGCAAAGCTGAGTTCCGTGTTCATCAGTTTCAGCATGGAAACTTCGTTCTTTATTCATGTGAGGAAGACAAAGCCCACTCTGGAGGTTCTAGATAAAAATTATCTTAATGCCTACTGTAAAGGTCACATAAACTCTCAGATTCATGGTCTGTTTATTTTTAGTTCATTTACACTTTTGCTTCATTTCCCTCACTGTTGGGAGAGTCAAAATACCCGACTTTAAATGGAAGTTAGAAAGTTGATAAATGCTTGGGGATAAGGCAAGGAATAAATACTTTTGTGTATATGTGATACTAGGGCCTAGTACATGCTGGGTAGGTGATATATCTCCAGCCCTAGAAATAAACAGGTCTGTACAGTGAATACCATAAAAGCTATACATAATAAGGTGAAAGTAGATAACTGTAAAAATGTGCATAAAATAAACAGTGGAGAGAGAATCATGGTAGCATAGCACAGCATGGGGAGTCAGCCCAACCCCAGAAACAAGCCTGGTCACCCACAGAGCTACCCCACATTGGCTTTCCTGATGTCTTTGTGTGTTATGGGAAGCACAGCAGTTCAAGGAAATGGATGCAGTAGCTGGCTTTTGCTTGACCATCCTTACAGTCTTGGCTGTCATCATCACTAGTGTTCAGAATACCACCTGACAGTTTTCAGTCATTTCACTTTCATCATAAGTTCCCTGAGAATATTTAGTCTCTTTAAAGTTGGTCCTTAGCCATCACAGAAATGTTAGAAAATGGCACAATCCCATTTCTCAGCAGCTTGCCTGGAATTTTTTCAGTGGATGATGAAACATGTAGAATACCTGATGGAAGAAAACCAAAGGCATACAGAATTGCACATGAATTTCCTTTGATCTAGCACACTCCTGTACCTAGGAATATTCTGAATGGCTCTTGCATACAATGGGATCTTAGATGCTCGTGGTGTAATGAGAAAGGCCATGTATGGTGCAGTACAGAACAAACTGTCATATCCACATGGTAAAATAGGATATAAATTAAGGGGGAGAGAAAGAGGAGGAGGAGGAAGAAGAAGAAGATGATGACCATCCATATTGTTTTATCTGGAATGTTTGAAGACTCAGTATGTATATTAAAAAATGACTTTATACAAATGGGAATTTGAATACATATGGCTTTTGTTACATTTTTATTTATTTTGTGTACATATGTGTTTGTGGGCATGTATTTGCTACAGTGGACATGTAGTATTCAGCTTTCTGTATCGATTTTTCTTTCCACCATGTGAGTCCTGGAAATCAAACTCTGGTTGTCAATCTTGGCAGCAGGCATCTTTATCCATTGAGCCAGCTCCTGAAAAAAATATTTGTATGTGATTATTAATATAAGACAAGGTAGAACTGCACAAATGGGAGATTCTCACTATTCACTTTTTAAATACTTAAAAAAAAATTGAGCAACAGAAATTTTAAAAAAAACAATTTATGACACATTTGTTGAAAGATTCATGTAAAATATAATTGAGTCAGCAAGAAGAAAGTAGGAAGCACTGAGTTTCTATCTAGATTGTCCACTGCTTTTTTTTTTTTTTTTTTTTTTTTTTTTAATGCTCTGCAAGCTCTTTCTTTCACATGTGGATCATTTTACAAAGACAGAATAGTATTTAGGATACTATTTGATAATCTACTTAACATTCTTCTTTAAACAGTAGGTTCCAGCTGTATTTTATGCCATTAAGTGTTCTTTTTCAAATGCAATTTTGATAGTTCACAGGATGAGTGTATTCTATTTTGTTTGCTTAAATCTTTTCAGTGTTTTATGTTAGTTTCACATTCTACTAAAACTTACTGCTGCGTTGAGCATGTTTGTAACAACCCCCTTTTCATCTTTTGTAGTACTTGTTTCTCTGTTTGTTTTTGAAAGGGTCTTATTATATAACCAGGCTTTCCTGGGACTCCTTCTCTGTAGTAAGAGGTTTCTGGCCTGGACTTTCAGGCCTAGCCTCAAGGTTTAGACCCACAGACCCACAGAGACACACAGATGCTTACAATAGTTTTAGGCTGTTTGGCCTAAGACCCAGACATATAACTTGCTAACTCTTTACCCTTCATCTAACCCATGACTCTTATCCTGTTCAGCCGTGCGGCTAGGTACCTTTTCTCAGAGCAGCATAGTTGTCCTCTGCTTCTTCTGGCTTCTCTCTGGCATTCTGCTCTGTCCTGCCTGTTCCCAGAGTCTTCCTTAGTCTGGTAGCCCTGCCCACACTTCCTGTCTGCCTTTGGCCAATCAGCACTTTTTGTTAAACCATTGGATGGGACAGTTATTTACAATGGAAGAACATAATCCCCCTACACTTCTCCTTCTGCCTCTTTCTTTCAAGTGCTGGGATTACAGCTGTACGACCACACCTGGCTTGTGTAGTATCTCCTCAGAACACATTTTTGTCACAGAATTTAATCTGTGCCTTTGTACATTTTCAAGGCTTGATTTTAGCCCAGGAAGTTATCCTTATCTTCTTCCTGTCTACAAGTACCGTCAGTTTAGAGTCACATGAGGTCAAATCAGCACTTGGGATGCCTATATCTAAAGTGATGTCACCTTTTGTCACCCTTCAGGCGAGGGTGACAGAAGAGTTAGCAGCAGCCACTGCACAGGTCTCTCACCTGCAACTGAAAATGACAGCCCGTCAGAAGAAGGAGACAGAGCTGCAGGTGCAGTTGACAGAAAGCTTGAAGCAGACCGATCTTCTCAGGGGCGAGGTCACCAGGCTCCAGGCCGACCTCTCAGGTAAATTCTCAGGAGAATGTCTGGCATGGCTGCCATTTAAACTGAAGGAGTTAAGTGGCTCCTTTGGCATAATGTCCATGACACTCATGAAGGACTGGGTGCCAAGGAGGACGGGGTAGGAAAATTGCATGATTGTTTTACATAAAGAACAAAAAGACACCCCTCCTCCAATTCAGTTGTAATTGACAAGTCACGCTGACTGTTTCTGTTTGAGGAAATGCTGCTTCAGTATACTTGTTATTTACTAGCATGGTGGAGTTTTAAAGAAGGAAGCACTTCTGGCTGTGGTTTCCTCCTTTCTGGAGCAAGCATGGATTATATGCTCTCGCTTGGACTCAAGGCCCATGTCCTCTGCTTACCTCCTGCTTTATTGCCCAGAACTCTGCCATAAGGACAGTCCTGCAGCTGCTCTCCCTGTTTTATTTTTCATCATGCTCTTCTCTTGTAATAGTTGTGTTTGGATGGGTGTAGCTGTCACTTGGTGTTGTTGCCATCAGTAGTACCTACAGTCCTAAAATTCAGTCTAAAATCTGCCTCTTGCATAGCTATTCTAGACCATTTGATCTCTCCTTTAACATCCTTTATCTCTTAGTGCATTATTCTGACCATTAAAATAGCCCTCCATAAGCATCATTTATAAGTTTATTCTTCCCTCTAGAATACAACTCCCTGGAGGGCCAGGAGAGTGATGTACTCTTTGTAAAATCCCTTCCTCCATATGAAGACACAGTGATTGGCACTAGGGGAGTGACTAAGGCATGCTGATTAGCTAGAAGCTTGCAAATGCCAGCATGTTGGCTCATGTTGTCTTGATATAGAGAAAGCTTTGTGAAAGGAGCTGGGACCAGTGGATGGAGGCAGAGTTCCAAGAGAAAGCTCAGAATCACTGATAGTATTGGGAAGGTGATTCTTTGAAGATGCATGCCTTCTCTTACAGAGCAGTAGTTGAACCACCTCATGTTGGGGGTCTGGTTTGGGGTTAGGAATCGGGGTTGCCTCTATGCTCAGGGTTGTGCTTTTCTCCTTGGGGGAGGGGACCAAGGTGGCACAGCTTCCAGACAAAGTGGCACTAACCTATTGTAGGACTGGGAGATTAGAGCATGCCACTTTGAAAGAGCTTCTGGAATGCCACAGTGCCCACTGCATCTCTGGTTCTACAGTCAAGTCTCCCTGCTCCTCTTTCATAGAGCTCCGAGAAGCCTCTGAACAAACACAGTCCAAATTCAAAAGTGAAAAGCAAAACCGAAGACAGCTGGAACTCAAGGTGACATCCCTGGAAGAAGAATTGACCGACCTCCGGACTGAGAAGGAGTCCCTAGAAAAGGTAAGTTCCAAAAGCCAAGTTCCTCTTGGAGCCAACTGGCTAGGTATACCTGCTTAATACTCAATTTTCTTTTTTAGTTTTTTTAAGGGTTGACATTTATTCAGAAAAAGCTAATGTCTCACCTTCCTGTATTCAGTCCAATAAAGTGTTTGTAAGGCTGTGCTCCTCCCGACCACCGTCTTTCCAGACTCCAGTTTCCATTACTCTATTATGATGTTGCTTCTTGGGTGAGGGGCTCCTCTAGGCACTTTACCAATTTCCTAGACCTGGGTCTTGAGCATTCCAAAGCCTACAATCTCCTTGGCATTCTATACATAGTAGAAGGTTGGCCACCTGGGTAGTGGCTACATGGTCCTCTGTGTAAGTCCAGAAGGGTAAATTTGAGATTGTCTTCATTAAATGATTGTTTCCTATTCTGATTTTACTAGGCCCAGAAGTTACTGGTGATAGCTATGATGACCCAGGCATCTGGACCTCATAACCCCTGATCCCTCATTATTCCACAGCTCCTATTGCAGGCAGCTGATCTCACTGCTCCTCTCCAGCGCTCACTGTCCGGGTCCTTGTTGTACACTCACAGGGTGCTTTGGACTCTTCAGCTATTGGCTTGGCTTAGCACCTGTGTCAAAGCCTTGGGATGCAGCATGCCTGCATTTCATAACCCTGACCTGCACCCCTTAATTTTTTTATAGTATGAATGTATTAGGAAAAGTGCAGACAAAAAAGTATAAAATTAAAAAGGTTTTCATTCCTTCTCTCATATGGATTATAAATGACAACTATAAACAACACATGAACCTTCCAGGTTACTTTCTGTATGTATAAACATGTACTGATAACATTTCTAAATGATACTAAGCTAATGCTTTTAAAACAGTGTTGAGAACACTATACATGCCCCTGAACAGTGGCCTATTGTTAGCCTATTGTGCAGCTGTTCTATGCTGAAACAGTGAATATTAATGTTCCTTGTTTCTCATTTCAGACTTCTGTGGACCACACAGACTGAGTTGCTTTTTGTCTGTTTTGTTTTTAAGACAGGATCTTTCTATATAGCCTTGGCTATCTTGGAGTATATAGATCAGGCTAGCCTCCAACTGCTGTCCCAATCTCCTGAGTGCTGGGATTAAAGGTGTGTGCCACCATGCCTAGCAGCTATTAGTAATAAAGCTATGGAGTAATAATAGTAATAAACCTATTTCTATTTTTCTTATGAAATTCTCCTTTGAAGTCCTATATGTTCTTTCCTATTAGAATAAAAGAGTGTTAATCCTTTGTCAGCCAGTCTCTGTGTGATGGAAAACTGTAGAGCTTATCTGAATTCCTGGGTGGAGTAGTCAGTGAAGCTAGAACATCTCAGCTAGTACCTTTGAAGTTGTTCTAGATTAAGAATTTTGAGGAAACTACAACAGAGGCACTCCGAGAGGCTGGATCTCCTAAACTTTATGTCTTTATTGGTGCCTGGTCTGGTTTTTTTAAAAACACACAAAAACAAACTTTAAAGATAGCATATATATCTGCATTAATACAAGTATGGAATTTGTGCACCAGTCAGCTAAAGATGATTTTTGTTTTATGTTTGAGCAGGTAAAAGATACCTGTTAACTTTATAATTCTGTTTAGACCATATAACCAAACCTCTATCTATGCAGTATGAAAGTATGGCATGTAATAATAAATCACAATGAGTCTGCAGTTAGCAAGATGTATCATGTCTCATCCAGTCTGAGAGTCCTTCCCTTGTACAGGGATCAGCATGTATATCACCTGTCTTGAAGGTGTTCTTTTTTTCCGTTGTGTCTGTAGCCAAGATTTTCAGAAGGTCTGCCCCATCAAATCTGATCTTTATGAATTTTAAAGGAATCCATAGCTTTTCATTTCCTATGGAAACAAAAACATAACCTCTCCCCCAATGCAAAACGTTTCCCAACTTCCATTCTGAAGCCAAGACCTCCCTAAAGTATATAAACTGGTTTAATTCAGCAGTCTATTCTATAATCCAATGTTTCTCAGCAGGTGGTGTTCTCTGTTAATTAGCATTCAAAAATTTAAAATTAACAGATCACCATATAAGGTCTAAACTCCTTGTTAAAATATTTTTAATCCTAATGGGGTTTATTTTTTATATTACTTTACTCTCTTTAAAGACTTTAATTTTTTAAATTATTTTTTCCTATGACTGTCTATACCCATTTTTTTCTTTCTTCAGTATCTAAGTACCTTTTTAATAATATATACCGTGTGTGTGTGTTGACCTGACTTTCTGAACATCTGCAGCATTTTCTGTCTATGTGAGCCAAACCTTAAATTGCTAGACTACTGCTCAGGAGTGGCACCGGTGGCTATCTCTGCCCTCCTTAGTTCCATGAGAGTCTAGCCTCATGTTGGTGGGTATTGGACCAGAACCACATTTACCTGCTGCAGCTCTGAGAATTTGTCGTGTCTACTGGTGGCAGACAATTTATACTCAGTGCCAGCTGCTCAAGGGCTCAGCTGCACAGCAGGGCCTCTTAAAAGATCTGTGCTCTGTATGCCGAAAGCACTAAGAACCACTGAGCCTACTTGGAACTTTTTCCTTTTTCAATATTTCAGGTCCTATGTAGATTTACATGCACCATGTTGGGTGCCAATTTATAGTAGTACTTCCTCATTGGGACTGCCAGCCTGCAAATAATGACACCAAGACTTACTATTAACTATAAAAGCTTGGCCTTAGCTTAGGCTTTTTCCTAACTAGTCCTTATATCTTAAATTAACCCATAATTTTAAATCTAATTCCCACGAGGCTCTTCTCCATACTGCCCATCCTGTTTCTTCTGTGTCTGGCTGGTGATTCTGCCTTTCTTCTTCCTAGAGTCTTCTCTGCCCAGAAGTCCCGCCTTAGCTTTTGGCCATTCAGCCTTATTACACCAATCATAGAAATATATCTTCACACAGTGTACAAATATCCCACAAGGAACCATTCCTAGAAATGACCCACTGAGATCATTGTCCACCACCCATCTACACTGTTCAGCTAGTGCTGAGGGTGGTTCTCTTGTTCCTAAGAACCTCTCAGAGAGGAAAAAGAAATCAGCTCAAGAACGCTGCCAGGCAGAGGAAGAGATGGATGAGATTCGCAAGTCACACCAGGAGGAACTGGACAGACTTCGGCAGCTCTTGAAAAAAGCTCGAGTGTCCACAGACCAAGCAGCTGCAGAGCAGGTAATGGGCACTTGGAAACAGGACACAGAGAGAGCACATAGCTTCCACTTACCCTTAGGAAGATGTTTCCAATGGTTTATGTGTATAAACCTGGGAGAATAATGGAAATCCTGACAACTGGTGCCCCTCTCTCAATGTCTAAAAGTTATACTTATTTTGGGACCGGAGATTGGACTGAGCAGGTAGGGGTGCTTGCTGTGTGTAAGTGAGGGTCCAGTGAAACCACCAAACTAGACCACTCCACAGTTAAAAAGAAAGGTTTACTGGGGATTAAATCACCAAGGCTTTCTCTGGGAGGTATGACAGTCAGTAGGGTGAGGGTCTTTGAACTAATACAAGCTGTTCAGATCAGTGGGGACTAGATGGGCTTTGGGGTAGTTGACCTTTGGTGGTATATTAAGGGAGTTCCCTGTAAGCAGAAACCCTAAAAAGAAAGCCTAAAGGTTTGTTTCTGTTTACCCAGCCAGAGCCCTATTTAGTACTTTGACACTAGCACTGCCATTTTGGGGAGCTACTTTGGACCTGGCACTGTGCAAGCATGAGGACCTGAGTTTGACTCTTCTGAACCAAAGTTAAATGTTGGTCATGCTCCAAGCACACAGTGGAGACAGGATCCCTGGGGCTTGCTTGAAGCTCCAGGTTCAGTGAGAGACCCTCTCTGAAGTAACTAACACAGGGAGTGATAGACCCCAATATCCTCCTCTAGTCTCTGTGTGTGGACACGAGTGTGAACTTACATACACACACCTGTGCATACACCACTCACACAGAGATCAGGAAGGAGAAAAAGGATACTTTCAAAGGAACTAAGTTCCAGCAGTTGTTTTCTTCCTACACGGACAAGGGTCTACATTTTATGGAGATTGGGCTTCTTTTGTTGTAATGTGAACCCCAACCCCCAATTTCTACCACCCTGTGGTTTCTCTTGGCAGCTGTCTCTCGTGCAGGCTGAGCTGCAGAGCCAGTGGGAAACAAAGTGTGAGCATCTCTTGGCTTCTGCGAAGGACGAGCACCTGAAGCAGTACCAGGAGGTTTGCGCTCAGAGGGATGCTCACCAACAGAAGCTGTCCCGCCTCCAGGATGAGGTACTTCTTTCCCCGCCCGAGTCAGCTCAAGGCCTCCAGGCTGTGGGAGGCTTGTCTGGCCTTTCCGGCCTTTCGAGCTTAGGCAGGGTTAACAGCTAGAAAACAGCCAGGCTTGTGTAATTTATTTAGTTATCTTTTACATGCTTCCATACGGTGGCAGGTCAGAGATCTGGAAAAAGACAAAACATCCGTGTTCCAGGACGTGTTTCCAACCATTTGATCCTTAAGCAGATATTTATGAGCATTAGTTTGACCCCAGTCACTGTGTTAGAGAAAGGGCAGGCAAAGAACTCTGCCCTCAAGAATCACATGCTCACAGAAGGGAAACTAGGAGAAGAGGTGCCTAAAGTTGTTGGGAAAGAGTCTCAAAGGAGGTGACCTTTGAGCAGAGCCAAGGACAGGTAACTGTGGTAAGGCAGAAGGATATTGTGTGGGATATGGTGTAATACTTATATGTGAAAAAGAGGGAGCATGCTACGAATGTCCCTTTTCTGAAGGGCAGTTCTTTGCATTATCCAGCTACAAGCCTTTGATTCAGAGGCCTTGGAGCCAGTCTTGGAGGTGAATAGGTTGTTGAGTATTTGTTTATATGTGACTGTTCTTATTCATACTCCATTGTTTTCATCTAATTCTTGACCTCATTGGGAATAAGTCAAGTATTGACTTCCTTCCTTGATAGGAAGGAAGCTGTGAGTTGATTGTTGGGGAAGTAGAGTGACCTGCATCAGCTGGTCTGGGATGAGGACCAAGGCTGGGCCCAGCAGATCTAGCTGAAGTGAGGACTTATTCACAGAATGGTCTGACAAGAATGTGTTTCCTGACCATTGCAGTCACCCAGGCTCCCACATCCACAGCCCCGGTCTGTTCATTTTGCAGTGCTTAGCTCTCCAGGCCCAGGTGGCAGCCTTCACTGCCCAGAATGAGCACATCCAGCAACTGGAGAAGAGTAAGTCCCAGGCACCTGCAGTCAGAGCTGCTGCTGACCCCTCAGAGAAGGTGAGCTGACATTCAGGGAAGCAGCACAACCATCATATTAGGGCAGTGAACGTGCTTATCAAGTATTCAGAAAACACATATGTGATGCTGACAGTGTTTTTCTGGCTTTATTGATTTGTCACTTGTCTGACATAAAAACCAACTCTTTAGAATCTGGTAGCAAACCCAAAGAGACTATTCCTCTGAAGCTTTGACAGATATGGAAGTACCCCTAGAGTACTAGAGAAGAGTTGGGGGATGGTGTTGCACATAACATCCACTAATTTCTGTGGTCAAGGCCACATAGCTGGCTACAGTACTTGTGGTGCCTGGTCAGGAAATTCTCCTTTAAAACTGTTCTCTCCATGGTGGCAGCCTGTAGAGTACCAACTCGTAATTTTACTGTATCACTTAATGGCTTGATTTTGGTAGCATGCCTTTTTGATCTTGGCACAGGTCAAGAAGATCATGAACCAAGTGTTCCAGTCATTGAGGGGAGAGTTTGAGCTGGAGGAATCTTATGATGGCAGGACCATTCTCAGGACCATCATGCATACTATCAAGGTACAGCCAGAAAGCTGTGAGTGGTTCCTTGGAATGGGCCTTTTGTTTAGTTACCATCTAAGCACCCATACTTGCGTTACCCAATACCGTCCATCAGTGATGGGGATCTCTGAAATGACATATGCCTGTTCTAGCACAGTCATTTGAATTCTGAGGACAGGACATATCAGTGCACACTGTCTTCCTTTGAGTGCTCATTTCCTCCTTGGCTTTTGAACAGATGGTGACTCTGCAGCTGTTAAACCAGCAGGAAAAAGACCAAGGAGAGTGCAGCAGTGAGGACGAAGAGGAGAAGCCTTTGAGACCTTCCCTCGAGCAGCCAGCCTCTGCCTCTCCTGTGCCGTCTCCAGCACCCCCAAGTGAGGAGACCCGGGAGGCTCCCAAGGTGCTGTCAGAACAAGTAGTAGGGGAGACCACCCCACTGCCTCCCCAGGCTCTCCCCTTGCCACAGAATGGTTCAATGGCAAGGAAAGAGGAGTCCTCAGAAGGAGAGATACCCTCAGAAATGAAAGACAGTTCCCTCCCACCTGAACCAGCTGGCATCCCATCCCACAGAGTTCTTGGCCCCCCGACTTCAATCCCACCTAAACCTCCAGGACCTGTAACTCTGGATTCTGAGTGTGAAGAACCACTTGCTGATGGCCAGAGAGCAGTGCAGCCTGACAACCTATTGGGAGAACATGTTGGAGAAGTAGCCCCAGATGGCCCACTGCAAGGAAACTCCAGGAGATTGTCACTGACTCTAGACCCTGAGAAAGAGGAGCCACCAGCCTTAGACCCTGAAAGCCCAGGAGGAGAACCTCAGCCTCCTGAGCTCAAAGAAGCTGAGCATGTCAGTAGCTCTGGTCCCCCTGAGGCATTGTTGGATACAGAGCTTGCTTCTGCAACTGCAGGAGCATCACTCAGACACAACCAGGACTCCCAACACGGCAGGTGTGTGCTCTGAGCAGGCACCTGGCTGTCTGTGGCAGTGGTTTCTTTAAGGGTTGACATATGACTCTGGCTGTTGTACTTGTTCATTTCCTCATCTCGGTGGCGGGCGTTGTGATAGTGTGGTGGGCAGGGCAGGTGTAGTTTGAGTCTGAGGAGCATACAGTCTAATGAGGAAACAAGTACAAACTTACATGTTATAGTAGTGAAGTCCATACTGACAGAAAATAAACTTGGCTGGTATTGAGAGTCAGGAGGGAGAATTCTGTTACAATAGGTGGCTAGGGTATGCATCTGAGAAAGTAGTGTTTACACTGTGATCCAAGGACTACTGAAGCCATCCACAGACAGCAGGAAGAGAGAGGAGCACACGTGTACAGGGGTGTTCTGCTTGGATGCACACACCATAATGCACTAAAAGGGGAGAGTAGGGAACAAGTGGGGTTAAAGCTGAAGTTGGAAAATACAGGAGCAGAGATAGGTGATTTTATGTTAAACTTGAATTCTATGCAAGTACAATGAGAAGCCAGTAAAAGGCTATAGGCTGGAAGGGGGCTGGCACAGGGTGTAGACTGAAGGGATAGTACAGGATATAGACTGGAAGGACTGGCATGGGATATAGACTGAAGGGGGCTGGCACAGGGTATAGACTGGAGAGGGGCTGATACAGAGTGTAGACTAGAGGGGATAATGCAGCATAGAACTGGAGAAGGGATTGCATGGGGTGTAGTCTTTGGAGGGATGGATGCACAGTGTAGGAAGAGATATTTGAATTGGTTAAGTGGGTCTTGCTTTGGGACCTATGACCATTGTAACTAGTTGGCACTGTGACCTGGGCATAAACAGAACATATATGTGGCTTGATTCTTCTTTAGTCTCTCTGGGGATGACGAGGACGAGCTGTTTAAAGGAGCAACTCTGAAAGTTCCGAGGCCTAAAGTCCAGCCGGAGGAAGAGGATGAAGACGAGGTGGTAAGGAAATCTCAGGTTCTGCTGAGTCCTCATACCACCACCTGGGGGCTCTTCCCTGCAGGCCCAGAGAAGAGAAAAGGAGTCTGTTGGTGGCCTACTTCCTGGACTCTGTGTACAGGACCATGTGGGAGTGAGCTTGGGGCCCAGAGTGGGCAGCTCTGTAAGCAGAGTGGGGATGGTCATCTGCCTCTGTACTCTTAAAAGAGTGCCATAATCTCTGTCCCCTGGAGAACCAGTCCTGTTGGAGTGAGGAAAGGTAGGAAGGATCCCCTTGTTGGCCCTCCTCTTCCTTAGACAAAGAAACAGGTTAGAAGGATCATTCACAGGAGGCTAAGGGCAGGTAGGACTGAGCCACGCTTCTCTTGGGCCATTGTTTCTAAGAACTTCTGCTCACCTAGCCCACTTCCAATCCACCACTTTTCTGTCATCCTAACACCTGAGCAGCAGAGGGTTCAGTGTCAACCTGATAGCTTCAAGTTAGAGACAAGAGAGTCAAGGACCCCAGAGGAAGTTGCTGACAGAACCAGGATTGGAGCTGAGCTTGTGCATCTGATGTTTGACCATTTTGACTCTCTATTGGGAATTTGACTGTCATAAAATGTGTGTGGAAGAGATAGAGGAGCTTGAATTCAGTCAAGGACAGGACTGTGAGGTTGAACATGGGCAAAGCCCATTGTTCTATACCATACATCTGGAGTGAGTTTTGCTTTTTGCCAGCAGGCAGTGACATCAGGAACCCAACTCAGGTGAACTAGAGTCCTTTCTTCTTGCCTGCCTGCATTCCTGAGAGTTCAGTTTGCATCTGAAAACATTAACTAAAATTCTATATAGGAAGTGAAGGAGAAAAGGAGACGAGTATTCAGAAAAAAATACTTACATTCTCATTTAACCTTCTACTGATACATCCTTTAGTTGTGTGTTATGCTTGTCTGGAGCCTTGTGCCCTGCTGTCACTCTACCAAAGCAGATGAAAGGCCAGAAGCTTAAATCATTAAAGAGTAGGAGACCCTCCTGCATGGTTCCTTGTGTTGCTGGCACAACATGCTTGGTGCAGGAAGTGTATAGACTATATATTTTTGGCTCAACGTTTCAGAAGTTCAGTCCATGAAAAAGCTCCAGTGCTTTTAGGCCTGTGGTAAAGACATGTATACAGAAAAGGCCTTCCTTTAATATCAAGAAGGTGACAAAGGAGGGGCCAGAGTTCCACTGCCTCTTGATGGCAGCCTCCAAATCACCTGAGATCTCTTTCTGGGTCCATCAAAAAAGGTTTCTACCACTTCTGACAGTACCAAGCCAAGGACTTGAACCTATAATACAGAGTCCTTTGGTTGGAACTCTTAGTGGTCCTAAAGCCCTTTAGCATCTTTAGTCCACACTCTCATTAAAAAAAGCATGGCCCTGCCTTTGTGGGCTTTCTTTATCTCTTGGGATTCTCCACTCTAGAGTTTGGACATGCCTCCACATTCACATCTTTCTGAGTTTGTCCTGCCGCCGCAGGCCACAGCTGGCTTTCAAATATGATTGTACTTCTCCCGACCTCTGTCATCTTCTATTCACCTGTCCCAGGCTGCTTTGTCTGTTTCTTTCTCTTTGCCCATCTCTCCTTAATGAACCTTCTTTTTCCACATAAAATGTGTAAGTTGGCATATCTGCCCAATTAATACGTGTTTCACAAATAAATTACAAAATCAGCCAAGGAAAATTGGTCTTTTTGTCTCTGTTGAAAGATGGCTTCCCTCCGTGTCTGCTTGTCCCAGCTTTATCTGGATCAGTTCTCTGGACACAAAGCCTGACCTTCCAGTTCTTCTCCTTTCCAGCCAGAGGCAGAACAGCTGTTGGACCACTTCCCCTAATAGGCAGGAAGCCGCCGGGGCAGGGATATGTGAGGACTGACCTCTCTTTCCTGTTTTGTCAGAGCATGAAGGGACGCCCGCCCCCAACACCCCTTTTTGGAGATGATGATGATGACGATGACATTGACTGGCTGGGGTGAAGACCTAGGAAACAGGCACACAGGTTTCTCTCCCAGTCCTTCCCTAAGCATGGTTTTGCACAGCTGGCCTCAGGTCTAGGCAAGCCTCAGGGAGAGGTCCTGGCGGACATTCTGAGGACAATGGTTCAGAGGTCTGAGTTAGCTGCCACCTGAGCCCCTACCTGACCTGGTGAAGAGGATCATGAGCCTGTCTACAGAACTGGTGGTTTAAGAGCCCTCAGGGAGTGGCCTTACCATGAAGGAAGGGCTGGGAGGGTCACCAGCAGCCAGTCACAAGCAGCCTGCCATTTCTCCTAAGCTTTTTCTTTTTAATCATTCTCAAGGTGACCTATGAGGCCTTCTGCTCCTCCAGGGCCTCACTAGAACTGCAGCAACAGGCCCTGCCTATAGCCTGGGGTGGGGTCTCCTTATAGAACTAAAAGATCATGCTGGCCTAGCCTGTAGTTCTGGGACATGTACCTTCTATCTTTGCCTTAAATCTTATAAAAGAGGTCAATAAGTATTTGGAATTAATAAGACTAAAATAAATGCCTACAATAAAACTTGACTTGAGCCCTTAGCAGAAACTGAGTTTGGTTTCCAGGGCTGTCATGCTCCTTCTTGGGATCCTAAGGTTGGGAGTTGTAACTTGGTCAGCTGAAGTGCACAAAACACTGTGATAAATTTCTCTTGGCACCTGACTTTGCACACATTGCAGTTCTAGCTCAACAGCATCTTAAGGTTCAGGGCACTGTAGTTATCTGAAGACCAGTCCCACTAATTTCTGCAGGCTATACTACAAGCTAAGGAGCCACACAGAGAAGGGAAGTGGGGGTCTATAGCATCCACTGTTCATGATATCTGAGAGGTTCTTCCATTGCCTGTGAACTCCAGGGACCAAAACTACCACAGAGAAGAACAGTGAGAAAATACATATGGCCTTTTACTTATTTTAGGATCTTCCAAAGACCATACAGCCAGTCTTCAAAAGGAATATTTTTAACAAAAATGTGCCATGACTTTAAATGTTTGTAAGACTGTATCCTGAATTCCAGTGCATCTGGCCATTACTCTTGCAGGTTTTGTGCCTGTCTTCCACATTTGGGCCTAAGAAGCATCTAGAAAGACTGTATCAAACAGCTACTTAAACAAGTTACTTTAACCTCGAGGCCTCAATTTTCTTTATAAATGTGGTAACAGTGTCTTCTGCAGTGCCTGATAGCAATGAAGGCCGTCTGTACAGTGTCAGACGCTTGTTATCCCCATTTTAAAAAAGATTAATTTTTATTTGATATCATGGGTGTTTGGCCTGCATGTGTCTGTGTACCATGTGTATGCAGAGGCCAGAAGAAAGCAGCAGAGCCTCTGGAACTGGGCATTTCAGACATTTATGAGCTACTTAGGGGTGCTGAGAACCAAACCCAGGTCCTCTACAAGAGCATTAAGTGCAATAAACTGCTGAACCATTGGTCCTGCTGTGTTATCCCCGGGCTTAAAGGAGCAGAGTAAGCTGTCCACAGTTCATAGCTAGCAAGAAGGTCAAGAGTTCTGGTCCTGGGCTGAGAGATATAGCTCAGTGGTTAAGAGCATTGACTGCACTTCCAGAGGACCCAGGTTCAATTCCCATCACCCACATGAGAGTTCACAACTGTCCAAAATTCCAAATTCCAAGAGACCTGACACCCATGGCAAAACACCAATGCATATAAAATAAAAATATTAAAAAAAAAAAAAGAGTTCTGGTCCTGTCTAGCTGACCAAGAGCTGGGCTCTTGTCTCTGTCTATTCTTGGGTAGAGGAAAGGATGTAATGCTGTGTAGCTCAGTGCTGGAGCACTTGCTAGTCCCAGGGCTGTATATCCCAATGGTAGTGCACTTGCCTAGCATGTATAAGCCCTAGACTTGACGCTAGCACTAAAGAAAAATTCAGGTTCCTGGCCCCATCCAAATCTGAGACTTTCTAGCCATTGTAGAAACAACACAGATCCATTACCTTCAGCCTCTGTTCACTTCTGTATACCACAGAAACTGTGTGACCTGTCTCCCTCATCTGAGCTAGTGATATGCTGCTTATCCACATGTGACTGTCTTATACCTCAGCTTCCTCATCTCTGAGATGAAGGTGGAGAATTTGTGTGTGGTGGTGAGGATGCAATGAAGTAATAATTGCATAAAGGGCTAGAACTGCCCAGCACTTAGCATCTATGCAGGTATTTGTTATTTTTATTTTTTTTTTTAAGAAAATTAAGTAGGGAAAGTACCACCGTTTGTGACTTGGCTCTGAAGGCAGCTAAAATGAGGACATACGGTACCAGTCTAACCATATATTCATTCCATAAACCATTGGGGGAAAAAATTATAAAGACCTCTACCTGACAAAAGCCTCAAATATCACGGCAGAAATAAAACAATATCAAGTTGAAGAACCTGCCAGTCACTCATCAATGTGTCCATCCCAGCAGTGCACTGGGAGCTGAAACTGGGCTGGGCTTAGCATAGGCTGTCACAGATCCACCGAGACTGGGCAGCTCTGCAGGCTGCCATATGAACAGAAAGAAAGCAACAGGCAATCCTCAGGTGCCATGTACTACACTTCCTGTGACTCTTCCTACTCAAGTGATAAGATGGCCAGGTATTGCTTCTGCTCCCAGAAAGGGAAGGTGCTAATTGTCATGCCAGCATGGGTGTTTATAGTCTATGACAATTGCTCTTCTTACAGCAGGTGCTTGTTACTGTCAGTAACTTAACATGACTAAGTTGACACTCTGTGTCTACCAACAGGCACATTTCCAGACAGTTTCTCTGCACAGAGTTGTCTTAACACATGCAATCTTAGTCCTTGGTCTCAAGTATCCCATGTAAGAGTTATGTACTGTTGGAAAGAGGAGAAAAACAGACCAACAACCACAGACTGTTCAAAAATAGAAATTTAATAAAGTATATTGTTTTTAATTCCCAAAGCTTAAAACCATTTTTTTTCATGGAGCCCATGAGGTACCTGAACATAGATAGACACTATATAGTATGTATCAGTGACTGTGGTGTGTGTGTATGTGTGTGCGTGCATGTTTGACTGTGCATCCTAGGCTAGCCTGGAATTCTATATGATGTAACCCAGGCTGCCCTCAAACCCACAATCTCCTGGCTCAGCTTCCCAAGCAAGTCCTGGGGATTGCAGGTATGTGTCCCCATTCCTGTCTCTTTTCCTATAAAGTGAAGACTCAAATACCTGGAGTCCACTTAACTCTTAACATGACCTCTTAATATTGACTGCTATTGCACCCTCAGTCAGCACCCGCCCAACACACCCCTGCTGAATCAGTACTTCAGTGGCTGACTCATGGCTTCCTACCAGGTCATTAGGAGTTAGCAGTAAGGAAGAAGTAAGAGGCAGGCAGCTCTGTTATGAAATGCTGTTCTCTGTGGTGCACATAAGAGATGAGATAAGGTCCTGGTCACGAAACTAACCTGCTGCCACCCTGCTGTCTGATGAGAGCTAACAGTCCTGGCTCTGCCTTCAGTCAGCATTAGTCTTCCCTAAGAGACAGGTCTCAGTAGACCATCCAAGCACAGTGAGTTCATTAGAAACTTTGTTTTGTATGAATGTGCAAAGTTGCCAACCGAGATTTCAAAGTGAAAAACTTGTTTTGTCAATGGCAGTCTTTATGTGTTCCAAGGCAAAAAGGTGAGAAGGAGCTGGCATGGCCCATCACCCAAAGACTGGAGATGTCCCTGACACTAAGGCACAAAGCAGAAGAGGATATCCAGGTTCCACAGTTTTCCTCACTGAAGCTCTTTGGAAATGTTTAGTTTGCAGTCTGACTTTGTGGTCACAAGCCTGGCTACCCTGCCTCCAGGTTCCAGTCTCCATGTTCCTTTTGGTCACAGCCACTTGCTTAAGGCACCACAGGAAGCCTGAGCCCTATGTAGGTCAGGCTGGGTGGGAAGGGAGGTAGCTCCAATGGCCTCTAAGCCCCAGGGACCATTTGCTGGCTTCAACTCAAAGCTGCCAGGAACTGGGAAAGAGGTGAGCAATGGTCATCATAAGAAAAAGCAGCTTGAAGTACAGTGCCTGGATCCGAGGCCCCAACTCTTCCAGCCCTCGGCACTTATGCATCTCTGTCCCACTAAGTCGTGTTGAGAAGTGGGTAGGCTAGGTAGTAGCCCACAGCAGAGCCCAGGATCACACCAAGGAAAATCCAGGTATTGTAGGACATTACAGCCAGCATCACAAAGTAACCAATGACCACCTGAATGACATGGACTAGGGACTGGCCAAAGTAACACAAAAACCACCTAGGCATAAAAGAGAAACAAGTTAGTTACATAGTGATGAACAGATGTGTTTTACTAGGGACAGAAAGCTGCTAAGTCTCAGTATAACATATTTTACCTAGCAGAGATTTCTCTCCAATGAGACATCCCCAGGCACATTTAGCTCTGAGCTTCCTGTATCCTAGGCAAATTGGGAAACCACTGTGGTTTGTATAGTCATATTGTCTAATAAAGGATAAGAAAAAAATCATCAGAAAGCCAGTTTCTCTCCTCTGAATTGAATGTGGGAGGTGGAGGAGCCATGGAAAGAACAGGGACTTTGAGTAGCTATTAAATCTCTGAATCTTTTGAGTACTGATTTTCTTATCAGTAAAATAGTGGAAGAACTCTCACAGGGTGGTTATGAGGGTGTGAGGCACCCAGGTAAGGTGGCCGGTGATGTAGCAGGCAGGCTTGTTACATAGGTGACTGCAGAGAAGGCAGACTTGGGCCTGTAATGCCTCCCTCTCCATCGTGTGGGATACAGGGCTGATGGCAGTTCTTGCTCTGGCATACCTGCAGATCTCCTGAGTTTGTTATATAACCTGATGAGAAAGGCTGGTGCCTGATGCTAGACAGAGGCCTGCTGCACAGGTCTGAAGTTCCCTGAGGGCTGCTTGATAGGTAGCTTTGGCCTGAACACCATAGACCCAGGCTCTAGTTCATCTTACTAAATACTTCCTGGGGCTGAGGTTCTCTGGGCCCAAACACCTCTCAGAGAGTGAATGTTCTGGCCATCCTTCTACCCATGCTTTGTACCTGAGGCGGGTACTATTGTACCAGAGGCGGGTACTATTGGCTAGAGATGATCCAGAGCCTGTGGAATCCTGGTCTGGTTCCAGGATGAGCTGCTGGCTGGTAGTACTAGGCAGGTTCTCCAGAGTTTTGTGGAACAACTTGGCTTTGCCAACCTTGATGCCTTCGTACAGTACAGCCAAGAGTAAGACTACCAGCACAGAGAGGGCCATGCCTGTGAAGAAGCCAAGTTGAAAAATAGGTTTTGGTGTGCTATGTCTTGTATGGTGATTGTAGGTAATGATGTGCATCATGCTTCAGAAAAGCTAAGAGAGGGAGGGCAGAGCATATTCTTCTTTGGTTTAACACACTCCTATCATGAACAAATTATAGAAGTTTGAAGAGACAGGTGACTGGCCCTGACTTGAATGCTATACAACCTAAACATGTACTGTTAAAGCACCACATAAGATGGACAATTTTTGCCAATTAAAAATAAATAAGCTGGTCAGGTGTGATGTGCACTACAATACAGAGGCAGGTAGATTTCTGAGGAGGAGGAAGAGGAGGTGATGGCAGTGGCACCAGCTGCTGCCACCTCTGCTGTATTCCCAGCATTGGGGAAGCAAACACAGCTGGATCCCCGGCTTGCTGACCAGCCAAGCTAGCTAGCTTACTAGGCAGATTCCAAGCCAGTGAGAGATCCTGTCTCAAAACCAAGAATATGTCATCTGATGAATGGTAGCCAAGGCTGTCCTCTGACATGGACATGTACACATAAGCAATCCACTTCCACACATAAGTATACATGCACATAAAGTGCATGTGCATATAAATAAAGCAAGCTGGATGTTGGACACAAGCCTGTATGTAATTCCAGGTACTCTGATGGCTGAAGAAGATGGATCACAAGATCAGTACTGGCCTGGACTAGAGTGTATTCCAGGGCCAATCTAAACAACTTGGTGAAACCATATCTCAGGAAGCAAAAGGCCCAGAGACAGAGTGCTCGCCTAGCCCAAGTGAGGCCCATGTTCAATCCTCAAGCAAGGTTGCAGAGCTGGCTGGAAATCACTGCTTCTCCCCCCAGACACTCCCCAGGAGGCAGGACAGCCCACTCCCTACTCACTCTGAGTCCACTCCAGTTACCAGCTTTATCCTCATTAAGCTCAGACCATCATCTCTTTGCATCTCCAGACATTTCTTAATAGTCTTAGTAGTTCTGACATACTAGAGTGTGGCTTCTCATTCTGGTAGAGCCAGGGGGTGAAGATGAAAAAGCCACACAACACCATCCGTACTAACTCCCCCACAGTCTGCACACATCAAGATTTCTTGCAAATGGGGTAGTGTATACATCAAGGCATACATTTTTCACATGTAGGTATACCAAAAACCCTGGAATGGGGTACAGTGTGGGGACAACAGAAAGTTAACAGTGGGTGTTTATTTTCTTCTTGCTTATTTTTTTCTAAATATTATCTATGAGTATTCCCTGTATTACATTTATAGAGAAAATTCCAATAAATTTAATTAAAGAGAATAGTAAATACTTGCTAGTACCTCTGGGTAAAATGAACTCTGATGCTCCATGTTTTACAGCAGACAGATAACAAATGGCCCATCCAGAATATTTTATAAGCTTTGTGACATAAGAATATATTTAGAACTGGGAATGGTAGTGCATGCTTGTGATCTCAGCTCTGAGGAAGCTGAGGTAGGTAGATTGTGAGTTTACAGCCATCTTAAGCTATAAACTAAGAAACCCTATATCCAGTAAATACTTGCTAGTGGGGGCATATATGTGCCAATGACTTGTGCCTGGCGGCCCTTAAGTAGCTGGCCTCAGGATGAAGAGGAACTAACATTTGATAAGAAGATTGGAACACTCAGCCTTACTCTTAGGCTCTGTGGAACAGAAGGGGATGCTGGCTGGGTTGATCGCAAGTGACTAGTGGCTTAATTATGCCTATGTAAAGCATTTCCCTGAGTTCTGTGAGTTGATGCCAGTTGGGGAGGTAGGTCATAGCCTCGATTTTACAGCTCACTGGTCAGAAGTATATGCATCGGCATGGGAGACAGTCAAGAGGGACTGTGCTCTTGATCTGCAGGGCATGCACCAACTCTAGTGTCAGAATTAAACTGGTTGGCTACTCAGCTGCTGTCCTAAAAAATGTTAGTATGGTCAGAACTTCACGTCTGACCATGGATGTGTTGAGTGTAAGAAAAGGGAAAACCATAAGCTATTTTTATCCTTCACCAGGGCAGAAGCCACAGGCTTTAAAAAAAAAAATAGGTAATCATAGGCAATTACATGTCCGTGGTAAGAGTTTAATCATGGAGAAGAGTATATATTAAACCGTAAGTCTTCCCAGACTCCCAGAACCCAGCCTCCTCTCCACAGCAGCCTGTCTGCTCCATGTCTATATCAGCCATCACTGTCTAAATGACAGTATCCTGTCTGCATACTCACCTGCATCCAGTTTCATCATCCAACTCCCTCAGGACATGACTCCCTTCTGTTCATACACATCTACCTTATTTTTCCAGGTTACTCTATAGTATCTGTGATACAGTATATATTTCAAAGATATCCTACCCACACCCTCCTTCCAACATGAGATAAGAGCCAAGTTCCCTCCTGTTAGCCTGGAGGGATTAAAGGATCAGTCAATAGTCAATAGATGAAGATAATGCTATGTAACTTCCAAATGTAGGTTTTATTTTTGTATGTATATGTGAATGTGTATATATGTGTGTGCATGCACATGTGTGTGGGGGTGGGTGCACATATGTGTAGAAGCCAGGGTCAACGTTGGGCGTCTTTTTCTATTGTTCTCTACATTATTTTTCTGAGACTATGTCTCTTGCTGAAGCTAAAAATAGGCTGGCTGGCTAGCACGCCCCAGGAATCCTCCTGTCGCTACTCTTCAGTGCAAGGGTTCCAGGAGCATGCTGCCATATCTTTTACATGTGTGCTAGGAATCAAATTACAGTGCTCTCAGTAAGTACTTTACCACTCATGCATTTTACCCATGTTCTTTTTAGGACACCTGCTCTTAAAACCTAGCCATTCTTTCAGGAGAAAGCCCAGGCTACAGGAGAAGCCATTGTAAGGCTCAGATAAGAGCCAGCTGAGGCACACGACACTGAACACTCCTCAAAAACAAAAAACAAAAAAACCTGTATCCAGCCACTATCTGGCTCTACTGCATGAGAGGCCCTGAGTGCGAAGCACTGTGAGCATAGTCAACCCACAGAATCTTGGTGAGATACTAACAAAATGGTGTTCTACACCACTGCTTAGTCTGCAGTGGGTAGCTGGACAATGGCCATCCATCATAGTGAAGGGCACATCTCATATGACAGGCATCTGACCTATTTCTAGCCTGCTTAAAATGATAAATGCAAAGCCCTATCTCAATAACTGCCAACAGAAAATAAAGAGAATCAAGATTCTCTGATACCTAGTACTGTGGGGCTTGACAAGCTAAAAGTGACCTTTCCAATTCTTACCTGTAGGACTGTGGACTCTCCAGAAATCAAACAGAAGCACAGCCTCATTTGAGAAGATGAAATGCATCTGAAAGAGATGAGGATCTGCATCACAGGAGGCTTGGGCACAATAGTCCTGCTTCCTAAGCCCTCCAGCAGTTGTCTTGGGAGACCTGGGGCTACAGGAATTATATCCTGGAAGGTCTATTAGAAGCCATATTTCCCAAATGGGCCAATAGCACCTATAACTAAGCCTTGCTCCACACAGAAGTGAAGATGGGGAGTTCCTACCCTCACAAGGCCAACCAGACTTGGGATGACACCATATCCTTGGGTCAGATGGAGATGTCCTCTCTGGGTCCTCCAAACTCAATAGAAGTCCTAGGCCAATCCTGATATACTGGCTCAGCCTTTTTTCTTAACACATTCCCCAGAGCCATCAGGGATTCCTTTCTGTCCTAGTGAACCTGAACAGAAGAAGAAATAGTTTCATCCACTAGACTCTTTGCTGACCCCAGCCTGTGGTCAGCATTAAGAAGGTAAGGAGGGTAGAGCACTTGCCTTGAATATGGGAGGCCCTAGGTTCAACCCCAATACCATTAAAAACCTAAAAAAGGAACACACCAATTCAGTCCCTGTCCTTCCCTCTCAATCCCACCTCATCTGCAGTGGGAAAGGGGAGCCCCAACACGGAAAGGGATTTTCCCTGGGGGGCTTTTGTGAGAAACCTGGTAACTCTCAATGAGTGTTCCAGGGGAGAGGACCTGGAAGGAGAGGGTGGATTCTCAGAAAGGCTGTGGGAGTTTGGACTGAGACATGTTTTAGTGTAAGTGGGGGGACAAGAAAATTAGGTCAGCTGCCACTTCATCTGGAAGCTGTGCTATTGGGCAGTCTCTGGCCATTTGGATGCCAGAGATGCAAACTTGTTTGTAGGTGACAGCCCTAAGTCATAGGTCACATACATCCATATTTTCCTTCTCCCCACTTCTCAAAATTGAGCATCAGAAGAGATGATAAAGAACAGTAGGATGAAAGTGACTAAGGCAGGTGCACTGCTGTGAATCCCAGGCCAAGTCATTTAGTTACACAATATGTTCTAGGATATGGTGTCTTAAATAAGAGTAGCTCACATGGCTCGTATATTTGAATGTTTAGTCATCAGATTGGCACTACTTGAGAAGGATTAGGAGGTGTGGCCTTATTTAGGTAGGTGTGGCCTTGTTTGAGGAAGTGTGTTACTGGGGACGGGCTTTGAGGTTCTCAAAGCCCACACCAGGCCCCAGAGTCAGTCAGTCAGTCAGTCAGTCTGTCTGTCTGTCTGTCTGTCTCCCTCTCTTGTTCCCTCTCTGTCACCTGATAGGATGTGGCTCTCAGTTACTGCTCTGGCACCATGTTCTCTGCCATGATAGTATTGATGAACTAACTCACTGAAACTGTAAGCAAGCCCCAAATTAAATGCTTTCTTTTATAAGACTTTCCCTGGTCATGGTGTCTCTTCACAGCAGTAGGACAGTGACTAAAATACAGGCCAAGGTGAGTCATCATCTCAAAAACAAAAACAAAGTAAAAAGATAATAAATTGGGAGCAAGTCAGATCTGTCAATCAAGGGCTTTCTGGAGCCTGAGGACCATCCCAAGGAAGCTGAGAGAAGTGTGAAGCATTCACATGAGATGACAGTCAATGGGCTCTGTTTCCCATACAAAAGATAAACGGTTCCATGAGAACCACTGGCTGTTAAGATATACTGAGAGATTACTCTTTAATCAAGTCTGGGAGAAGCTGGAATTGGGCAAGGCTCAACAGCTCTCTTTCTTGCTAGAAGGCAGACCCTAAAACCCTATCCCCTGCCCACCTTCCACTCCTTTCCTTGGACAGAATCTAACTCTGGAGAGTGTTAATTGTTTCTCATATCTGTTAGCATGTTGACCAGCAGGTTTTTGCCCAGGCAGGCTGGTTTCAGAATCTGTACTCCAAATACAACCTTAAAGGAAGCCCAACAGGAAGTTATGGCATGCCACTGTGAGGTGGTGGCAGCATCAGGAATAGAGCTTATGGCTTTGTACCTGACCTCATTTGACATAAGATGTAAACAAAACTAATTTGTGGAGAAAACCCATGGGCATACTTTGTGTGTGTATGTGTGTAGCAGGGGTGACCCACACCGTGTATTGGAACTAGTTATATATGCCAGATCTATCTACCTCAGCCTTCTAAGTAATTCAATTAAGGTATACAACACCTTATCTGGTTTAAAAAAAAAAGATCTATGTTTACAAATATGTGTCGGTGTGTGGGTTTTTGCATGTGAGCTCAGTAAGGCCAGAAGAGGGTATCAGATTCCCCCTGGGACTAGAGTTACAGGCAGTTGTGAGCTACCCAAGAATGAAATGGGTTCGGTGACCAAATTGGGTTTTTTGCAAAAGCAGAACATGATATTAACTGTTGAACCATTTATCCAGTCTATTTTGTTTTGTTTTAGTCAGGATCTTGAACAGTCAGGCTGGCCTTGAACCTGACAATCATTTTAAACTTCTGATCCTCCTAATTCCACCTTTTGAGTACTGGGATCACAAGAATGCACTTGGTTTCTGTGGCACTAGGGATCCAATCTATGACTAGTGCACGGCCAGCTGAGTCCTTTTTTGCTAGTTTTAACAAAGATGTGGAAATATCAGAGGCAAGGTCACACTGGGAGAAAAGAAGGGAAGAAGCTGGAGAAGGAGAAACATACAGGAGAAGAGACCTCCATCATGGTGGTTCTTCGGCCTTTAAGGATAAAGAAACAAGACAATGG
The DNA here is from genome assembly GCA_033318265.1 of Phyllotis vaccarum. NCBI lineage: Eukaryota > Metazoa > Chordata > Mammalia > Rodentia > Cricetidae > Phyllotis > Phyllotis vaccarum. The sequence goes on along the minus strand of JARWLC010000005.1, from coordinate 100,490,711 downwards.
GAGGTGAGGACAATGAAGAAAAGCCAATGCGTAAGGCACTAGAGCTGAAAAACAGGATGTGAAGCAAGGGGAAGAGGTTAGGAGGAAGGATGAGGGAGTGGAACACACGTGTGCATAATCGTGGTTCCACAAACACAGGTGAACCACAGAGTTCAGAGACTGTCAACAAGTCCTACACTGCCCAAGTAGCTTAAGTGAAAGACATTGTGTTCTCTTAAGACCCCAGAGCTTTACTGAAAATGCAGGTGCCTGGCCTCCTTAGACCTGTCAATCAGAACCCAGCAAAATAGCCAGATGATCTTAATAAGACCCATTTGAAGAAAGGGTCCTGATGCTCACTCAGTTTGAACAGACAAGCAAAGCCTAGTGGATGGAACACAGATTCTGAAGCTGAACATCCTGTATCTTCCTTCCTCTGCTGCTAGGACCTTGAGCAAGTCAAACAGCAAAACTCCTACTGGAGTTCAGTCTCCCCGTCTGTAAAATGGGAAGTGAGCCCCAGGAAGCCTTTCCCCTGCTTTGGTTTCACTTTTCAGATCCCAGTTAGCTTGGTGCAGACAGGCTGCTTTGTGAGTGTCACTCTACTCTGAAACTCCATGAAGGACAAGAGAAAACAATGAGTGTGCCTCATTCATGGCTGCTCTATCCTCCATGTTCAGACATGTACCCTGTAGACCAGACCTGGAGACAGGGATGACCGTCTTATGCAGCACACATACCTTTCGGATCTGAAAGGGGTATGACTTTCAGAAGGACAGCATTTCAGAAAGACAGATAAATCATCTGACTAGCATTGACAGGCAGCCCTTTCCTTCTGAGGGCTTGCGCAGGTTTGCACTGTGTTCAGCTCCTACCCAGTATCTCCCCCAACCCAACATCTGTTATTGCCAGTTATGGTTAAGAGGGCCTTTGTTTGAAAGCCCATGCAGTCAGTCATAGAACTTTCTAGAAAGCATAAGCTCATGTTTGATAAGCACTCTGGGTATTTTGGGGGCAAGTATTTGTAGGGTATATGGCTGAAGAAACAGTCCAAACCACCATGTCTCCTGCCTACTAGCTGGAGCTGGCCAGGTAAATTATGTAACAGCTTTTATATGGAATATAAATAGTCTCTTCAAAATTATGTTGAATAGTGAGCACTTTATCTTTCTAACATGAAAGTGGTACTTGGCAAACATAAAACGCTAAAATGGTATGAAATAGGAAAATCATTTTGAGTTCCACCATCCATTGAGACGTTTTGTTAGATTTTCAAAATGAACAGTTGATGGCCGGGAAAATTGCTCACAGAAGAATAATATAATGAGGAAAACAATAGGGCAAAACTCCATGTAGACTGCGGTTGCCTTCATCAGACTGCTGGAGAGGCCTCTGGCACCATCTCTGCCCGCTGGAGGTTGTGACCATGACTCTCTTACCTAGTCTGACTGGTAAAGCAGTGGGCATGAATGGAATGTCTCTAGTAGCTAGTTTAATCATCCTGGGAGTTTCCACAACTCATTTCATCCTATCATCCTTGGGTCAAGGCCAACTACCTCAGGAGCAAAGAAAGAAGCTTACACCTTTTGCTGCCCACAGAAAGACCAGAAAGACCTACAGACAGTAAACTTCTCTCAACAGTATCTCCTTTTCTTGTGTTAAGAATGTGCAGCCCCCAAGGATGCAGATGAAAAAGAGAAGACTGGTAGCAGGGGAATGGGAGAAAGGATAATTAAAACAGAGACTGCAGACAGAAGCAGAGAGACAGGGCGTCCTGGGGAGAGAAGCAAGTGGCTGGGACAGATGGGGAGCAGAAAGCAGCTGGGAGGTCAGACTGGAATCCTTAACTAGCAGCCCATAAGGAACTATTCCAGTTCCCTACCAAGTTCAGAATCCCTGGTGCCTCTGCCTTCCTCAATTTTTTTGTATCTTGGCTACAGAAAAGGATCCAAACTCAGCACACCCAGAAGGGACCGCAGCTTGCAGCTGGCAGATATGTAAGGGCAGGGCCTTAGTCGTGTTCCCACTGGGGATAAATCTGTGTCTCTGGCAGTTTATCTGTGCATTATGAGGGCGGCACCTCACAGAGGAGGGACCGCGGCCAAAGACAGCCAGCCATTCACAGGGCTTGCTTTCTTTTTTCTCATTTGGAGTTAAACAACAATGCCTTCGTTTTTTTTAGCCAGATACTTCAGGAAGAGTGGAAAGCCCGCGCTGCTGTCGACTGCTGGGGATCAAGAGGTTCCCACCTATTTTCCGTATTAGAGGATCCGTAGGAGGTGGAATGTTTTCCCACTAAACAGCCTGTGTAGGCTTCCTGACTTAGATTCTGAGACATCCTATGTGAGATGAAGAAACTGACAGCAGAGTCTTGCAAGGTGTCCCAAGGGGAAACCTCACCAGGAAAAGATAACTGTTGAAAACGGCACTTTCTGATTCCGAGAGTAAGGAGAATGGGGAAGTAATTGGGTTAGATACCCGGACAGGCCGAGCCGGGGGTGTGTGCTCAGGGTACGGGGCATGGGCTGCGCTGAACCCCGCGGGGCCTCCCCTTGGGGAAACCTTCTGTAATGCCCCAAATCTGGGTAGATCCCGGGAAGGGATCAGCAGACAGCTGTGCTCACTCTCCGCATCCACCTGCAGCGTCCCGGCTGGGGATGGCCTGGCTGTTGCGACTGACTCCCCGCAGGAAGAGATAAAAAGAAACTCCCAGAGTTAAAGCCAGTTTCACGAGCCGCTCTCCCTCCTGTGAACTGGAATTGCTGCCGTGACAGCTTCACCGACACCTCCCCCTCTCCAGCCCGGGGCCAGGGGCTACCAGGATCTCCCGGAGTGGTGCACAGCGCCCACCCCGGTCCCCTCCGCTGCGCGACGCAGAACTCACCGCCATGGTGCGCGCACTGGGCGGCCGCCCGGGTCGCGTCAGTCCGCGGGGCTCGGGACTCCACACTGAAGGATTGCAGCTGCTACCGCGCCCCAACCGCGCGGATCACGTGGCCCCGGCGAGGCGGCGCGCGGGCGCCTGGGAATTGTGGTCCTTATTCGCTCCCCACCCACGACCCAGGCCACGCCCCTCCCCTTCAGGAGCCCAAGCTCCCCCACCCCTTCCCTCGTCCTAGCTGTTCTAATGGAGGTGGTCTCCTCAAACCCCAGCAAGCCCGGCCGCCTGCAATTGACTTTGCTTTGGTAATTATCATAAAAACGTTTATTGCTTTTTCTTTTTGATCAGACACCTAGCGAAGCTTAACATACGTGGAGTGGAAAATTGAAGTGTTCTTCCCAGGAACACAATAGCAACAAATTAGAAGCATACTTAGTCAATTACACCCCATACTTTCCATGTCGCCACTTTATCGTCTCCTAAGCAAACAGCAGTGCACAGCTGTAATTTTCTTTCTTGTGTGCATGCTCACTATGATTATGTTTCTATATTGCACAATTTTTCATCTTACTTGTAGGTAAAACAATATCTTAGTTCACTTGGGCTACATTAATAGAGGTCCTATAAGCCATAGACATTTATTTCTCATGATTCCCACTCCACGCACAGTTTCCATGCGTTCCCAGGCTTGTTTTCAGCTTCCAGACTACTCATAATTTCCCCTCACACATAATAATTTATATTTGTCTTATTACTAAGTTAATAAGGTTTTTTTCTCGATATTTCTATTTTGTGTACCTTCTTTTCATCTCATCGACCTAGGTTTATCAGGGACACATATCAAACTTCTAACACTATTTAAAACTTGCTTTTCTTAACATAACAATCTTTTATGTAAATTCTTAAATATACTTGGTAATCCCTTGCCAGGCAATCTGCTCATACAGTCTCCTCAAAATATTCTGACCAAGGGTTAGCTGAGACCTTGAGACTAGTCTTCCCTCTCAGCTCCAATTCTGAGTTCTGAAGCATTAGCCATAAGGCCTCAGACAAACAGCTTTACATATCTGAGGCTTAGCTTCCTGATAAGATTAAAAATAATAATAATAATAGAATCTATGTCACAGGGGAGTTAAAAGGCTTAAATGAAAACATGTGTTGAATTCTCAGCATTAAACCTGGCAGTGGAAACTTGCTTGGTAAATAGAAGCCATTGTTATCATTAACAGCAAAAACTTTCACCAGTGAGAGAAAGCCATCTGCAAAAGGTTAAGCTTTCCCTGGGGGTCACAGAGCTGGCCAAAGCTAAGTAAGGATGGTTGTGCAGCCTCAGGGACAGCATACCTGCAGGACACACGAGGAGGGAGATCTGAGCAGAGAGGGAGTTGGGGGTTTGGGGTTTGGTTTTTTTTTTTTTTTTTTTTTTTTTTTTTTTTACCCCTCTGTATCTTTACCACAGAAGCTGGCAAAGTAGCCTCTTGTGCCAATGCACGACCCTTCCCCCCTCATTGTTCATGGAAAGATTAGCAGCATAGCCTCATTCACTTGAAGGTTTTCATTGGCTTTGTTACAATCAGATGACCTTCATGTTCAGTTCAGACTTCCCTATGGATGTTATGATTATAGCATTTAACCCCAGCACCGCTGGTTCTTTTGAGCCACCAGAGGCTCCCAGGGAAGGAACAAGACTCAGACACAGAATCCTAGACCTCAAGCTGTCCGCACCTTGGTATATGGCAGGATTCTTTCCAGACTCTTTTTGGGCAGCCTTGTAATCTCACTTCTCACTTCTCCACAGCACACACCTGGAGCCAGAGATAAAACCCTAGACAGAAAAAATAACAGCACCCAGAGGCAAAGGGTCCTTTAACTGGGTACTGAGCTTGTCCAAAGTCAGCTAGCAGTGTGGAGATCTGACTAGTCATTCCTGTCTGAGATGAGGAACCCACAGAAAGCCCACACTTACACAATGCTACCACAGCTGGGCATATGACTTTCTTGGGGAGCTATGAACAAGCCTATAATCACCCAATGGAGCACCAATGGCAAGCCAAAAGCACGACTCTAAACTGATGAACTAGTGAGCTTAACTGGGCTAGTAGCATGGGCTAGGGGTTAAATACAAGAGCATCCTGTTCCATACAAAGCCTTTCAGGCAGCCCAGAGAGACAGTCAAGGAAGGAGAAAAGGGTAACACATGTGAGACAGTGGGTCTTAGTGATCAAAGAAGGGAAGTTACAGAGTTTCTCAGAAGAGCCCACAGGACATGGTGCACATGGTAGGCACTCAGCAATTTCTGGCTATAATGCAGCTGTCTGGGGACAGGGCTAGGATGGGGACCAATCTGGGGTAGAAGACTGTCACAGTGAGGGCTCTCAGCACTATCAGGGAGTGAGTGTGTATGGAGAGTCACCTCAAGTCAGTCAACTAGAGACTTTGCCCTTTTAGAGGTCTGGGGTGTTGATTCTGTTCCTAAGCAACAGGTTCATCCTCTGTGTGGTCTTTGCCAAACTCAGGACTTTTCTTGCTTCTGAACACAACCCTGCTCACCTGGATGGCTGCATCTCAGGGGCAGCTCCTCAGGATTCCTATTGTGTATGTTCAGTACAAGGAGTGAGACTCGCTAATGCTCTTTTCCTTGCTAGAGAGTGTGCCATGTTTCTTCTTCTAGGCCTCTGTTTTAGCTTCAGGAGAGTTCTAAAGAATTTGGAATGCATCTAAGTGTCTGTGTTCTTGGGAGTCTAGATTGTTCAGCCATCTTCCTCTGGAGTTTCTGAAGTCAGCTGGGAAGAGGAAGGTTAAGAGGCAGCCAGATTTGGGGGTGTATTAATTTCTTTCGACTGCTATAACAAATTTCCTTACAACTTAAAACACCATGTGTTTATCCTCTTAGGGTTCTGATGAAGACTGAAGGCAGGTTAATTGGTGTGTGTGTGTGTGTGTGTGTGTGTGTGTGTGTGTGTGTGTGTGTGTGTGTGTGAAATAAAGATATCAGCAGGATTGCATGCCCAGAGTCTCTAGGGAGATCCTTGTCCCTACTGTTCCCAGGTTCTAAAGCTACATTCCTTGCATTTGTGGCCTTGGAGAGACCAATGGCTTTCCTCTGTTGTCAGTGTCACTAGCAATGGGGCATCCTCACCTTTCCCTCAACCCTGTGTTTCAGGAAATCTTTTCCTAGAGATCTAGAAACAAAATCCACCACCTGTTTCCAGGCATCAATAACAGTCTTCCAACTTAGGGAGTCAATGATCTTACTGGGCTTTCCTTCGGTGCATGGATGAGGAGTTACAGGAGTATGGGAGACTCTAAAGCAGCTACATTACCTCAAAGTCTCATTCCAGCTTGATGGAATCAATTAACCTTTCACAGTCTACATACGGTAGCACCTCCAGGTTAAGTTACATGCAATTAGGGAAGAATTATACATAGCAGGCTGGAAGGTACAGGAGGAAGTCTGGTCAGAATTCAGATGAAGGTCCAGTGACTCTCTAGACCCCCTCCTTTTTGATGGAACATAAACATTCAATAGACCCAGTCCTGAAGGTCTCTTGAAAATGGCCTCAGCTTCTCTGTTGGAGACAGATGGCTATATTTGGAGGGCAGCAATCCACAACACCTCTCTTCAGCCTTCTTCTGCCTCCTTCTAACACTTGTGGATATTTCTAGGCCTATCCAGACAACCTAAGATCATATCCCCATCCCAGGATCCTTCACTGGAGAACATGTACAAATCCTCTCTTTACTTGTAACCTAACACTCACTGGTCCCAGAATCTAGGAGCTGGTTGTTTTGTAGGGCCATTTTTCAGTCTACCACAGAGGACAGTCAATATCTGGAACTTATTTTCTGCCTGGGCAATCCTTCAGCTCAGCCAGAGCAAACATCAGACCTCCAGTAATTGAGAGAGACAACACTTTGCTTTTGTGTGTCTGGGAAAAGTAAGTTCTGTGTGGATCCATTCATTGCTGAGGTCTGGGTTAGGATAGCACTCGAAGACTTGTGGCACCTTTCCCTGCCTGCACCGTGCTTGCAGACTCCTTTCTCACCCCCCTGGAGGTTGTCTAATGCAGCTACCAAGGACTTGAATGCCTGTGTCCTGCAGGAAGAGACTCCATGTGTCCCATCAAAGCTGCACCAACCAAGATATGAGGCCAGATGCTCAAACTGAACCATATCAGTAGGATAGACTGGCCCAAAGAACAGAGCTATCGATGTCCCAGTCAGGGAATGGAAACAGATCACAATTGTGCTTTTAAAAATCATGGAAAGGCAAGGGATATAGCCCAGCTGTTTTAACGCTTGCTTAGCATCCATGAAGCCTTAGATTCAATCCCCAGTAAGAAATAAACTGGGTATGATGATATACACCCAATCCTATCACACGAGAGGTAGAGGCAGAAGGCTAGAAGTTCAAGGTCATCATCAGCTACATAAGACCCAGTCTCAAAGAAAATATTAAGAAAAATATAAACTTTTATGGAGGTGGAGAAAAGGCTCTGATTAAGAGTGCCTTCTGGGCTTTCAGAGGGTCCAGGTTTGGTTCCTAAGACCTATGTCAGGCAGCTAACAACTGCCTGTAACTCCAGCTCCAAAAGAATTAATCTTCTCATAGCTTCCAGACACTCACATGCACCAGCACATACCATCACATATCCTCATGTGATTTAACATAAAATAAGTGTTTGAGAATAAAGGAAATATAGTAAAATACACATAACGGGGGCTGGAAGGAATGACTTAGTGATAAAGAGTGCAAGCATGAGGACCTGAGTTCAAACCCCCAGAAACCGTGTGAAAAACTGGGCATAGTCATACACACCTATAATCGAGAACACTGGGTAATAAGTAGCAGAAATAAGAGGACCATTGGAATTCTCTGGCCATCAGGCTAGCTGCAGATTCAGTGGGAGATCCTGTCTCAAGGAAATGTGGTGAATGATAGAGCAGGACATCCGATGTCTTCCTGTGGTCTCCAAAAGTATGCATTCACAACATGTATGCACTCACAATACACACACACACTTGCATGCACACTACACATACCATAAAATTGATCATATTAAACACTTCAGAGTATGGATTTGAGCACCATTAAATACAATTCTAGTGCTGTGTAGCCGATCCCCAGAACTCTATCTTGTGAAAGTGAAACGCTATACTCCGGTTCCTTCCTTCTCTCAGTCCCTGGCAAGCACCACTGTACTTTGTCCTCCGTCTCTGAGATGTCACAGCTTTTATAAATCAAATAAAGAGAATCACACAGCATTTGCCCTTTTGTGACTGACCTATTACACTTAGTGTAATGTCTTCAGGCTTTTTCAACGTTAAAGCAGGTGTCTGAGTTTCCTTACCCTTTAGGGCTGAATAATAGTCCATTGTATGTGCATTGCTGTGATTTACTTACAGTCAGTTTATACTTGGGTTGTTTCCACCTTCTGGTTAAGGTGAACAATGTTGCTATGCATGTACATGGATAAAGCAAAACTTTCCTAAAGGCAAGTCTTTATCAAGAATATATTCTACACTGCCATTTCTTATGGAAAAATATTCTCAATTTTTTTTCCCCGCAACTGCCAGATCCTACTGGCCTAATGTAGAGTCCCTGAGGAGTACAGGCTCCAGAATGTGTCCTTGAGCTTCTGCACCAGAACCCAACTGATCTCTTTCTCAACCCCAGGGAAAGATGATGGGTCAAGGCAGGTTTCAGCCTAAGAATGGAATTTGTGCTCTATAGCAGGATTTTCTGTGCTTGGTAAGAAAAACCTTAGAAAGCCTGAAAAAGTCCAAATTGGAGCATTTTGCTAACACCCCTTGATTGGTCTGCTGTGTCTATTTGGGTCCTATGGTGTCATGTACCCTGTGATTGCTTGATACAGAACAACGAAGGTAACTGGGAGAACCTGTTCTCTGGTGGTGTGGGGAGTATCCACTTGAAGTAGATGAAATGGCTGACAGCTGATCACCCCTTTAACCTTCAAAGATGATAATTTCACGCAGTTCAAACACTAATTGAGGTTCCTGCAGGGAGACCTTCACTCTCTTGCATTGGAAATAGACCCTACTTCCCCGTCTGAGAAGGGAGACAATGCAATCATCTGGTTAGGCAGATGTGTGTGGAGGTGGGGCGAGGTGGGGCACTGGTCCAGCTCTGATGGTAAGGGCTGCTCCTCAGCGGGATCCAGGTGAGCTTGACTAAGCCTCAACTCTGGAATGTCAGGTGGGTGCTTGAGTGAAGCCTCAGTCCAAGGCTGCTGTGGTTAGCATGCCAGCTGGGAGCCCACTTTCCAGTCACAGCCCACAGTTCTCTTGCTAAATATGAAAGATGGACTTCCGGTTGCCAAATGATGGCCCAATAGGAATTAATATGTAATGACTGCTTTGAGCAATGTCTCTCCTAAATGGCAGCGTGCTCATCAACTCTGCAGAAACTGCCCAGAACCTGGAGCACCAGGTAGACATATAGTTCTGTGTGTGGCCTTTCTCCTTCCTTATCTTTCTCCGTCCTTCCCTCCCTTCTTCCCTCTTCCCCCTCCCTCTCTCTTCTTCCCTCCCTCCTTTTTCTATGTGACACTGGAGGTTCAACCCTAGGCCCTGCCCATGAAAGGTAAGCATACTTGAGGTACATTTTTGAAGTTGTGCCTTTTACTCTTGGTTGAGAGGCCCACAGCTCAGCTTTTTTTCTTCTTCAGTTCTAGAGAATGAACTCAGGCTCTCTTACATGCTGGACAAGCACTCAGTCACTAAGCTACACCCTTGTCCACTATTAAGTTTTTATTTGAGACAAGGGCTCTTTTGGTGACGCAGGCTGACATTGAATTCACTCTGTAGCCCAGGCTGTGCTGTGCTTGCTGGCTTTCTGCCTTAGGCTCCGGAGTAGCTGAAATTGCAGACCTATACCATCAGACCTAGATGGATAAGCCTCTTTATTTTGCCCTTCTCCCAATTCTCATTTTAAAAAATTAAAATATTGTCTGTGAATATGGGTGTTTTACCTACATCAATGTCCATGAACTGCTTATATGCCTTGTGCCCACAGAATCCAGAAGAGAGCATTGAATCCCCTGGAACTGGGGTTACAGACAGTTCTGAGCCATTGTATGGGTGCTGGGAACCAAACTTGGGTCCTCTGGAAGAGTGGCCAGTGCTCTTAACCTCTGAGCCATCTCTCCAGTCCCTAGATAGACATTTTTAAAAAGGGATTCATATTAAGGAATACTTTAAGTTGATAAAGATGTGTACAAACTGAAATTGTCACTCAAGCATCTCAGAGGGAAATATGAGAAACTCACTGATAAACAGTTGAAACTTTATTCACTCAGCAGCTTTCTGTCATTGGGTGCCAGGAACTGCAAAACACTGAACTTCCTGGAAGTTGATAATTGAGTGGAAGAAAATTTTAACTTGATACCCAGAGGTCAAGACGTTCTTTCTAACCATACCCAAACCTCCCTTTTGGAGATAGACAAGAGAGAGGTCAGCAAGGTGCTGTGGGTGTGATGTCATCTGGTGTGAGGATGTGAGTGTGCATATGTGAGATCAGGCCTGAAAAAGTGTGAGTGAGTGAATGTGTGTGTGTGTGTGTGTGTGTGTGTGTGTGTATGTGTGTGTGTGTGTGTATGTGTGTCTGTGTCTTGTGTGTGTGCATGTATGTTTGATGGGTTTATGATTTAGTATTTGTGAATCAGAGTAGATGGTACATTTACGTTTGAGTGCACTGATATGTGAGCCCAGAATGTAGGTCGGCCCTGGAATCAGTTGTGGGTCTGGCAAAACACTTGGGTCCAGAAAAGCCGCACTTTAAATGAAGGGAAAGGAGAAGTAAGTGGACACTCTCTGCTGGCCATGGAAAAGCCCTGGGAGGCAAATTTAGAGCAACACTGCTTCTGAATCAATGGGCAACCCACTTGGCAAAGCTCAGGGCTGGTACTGTTTCCATTCAGAGGCAGTATTGATGGCACTGAGTCTCCCTAGCTTCGTCTGTTGGGGCTTCTACTCTCAGGTCACCTCTTTAATGGCCTCTTCCCCTTTCTGGGTGCTGTGAGACACCCTCCTCCACAGCCATCTCCATCTGCAGGCCCTGCTGCTTTACAGAGAGGAAGACAGGGTTTGCAGTTTCCAGGAAATGTCCTGGAGTCGCTTCCATAGAAACGAGTTGAGCCTATGAGCCAGAGAAGGAGGTTCCTTACACAGTCTCTCCAGTCACTCATGTGGAGAACAGTTTCTAGAAAGCCAGAATCAGAGACAGACTCAGAGTTGGAAGGAACAAGAACACAGGACACTTTCCTTCAAAGAGCTAAATATAGGGAGCATCTTACCTGGATGAGATTGAGGGGACCTTACTCCACACCGGGCTGTTTGTTGTCCTGAGGCTGCAGGAAGGTGTTTTTCCTTCTCCGACCTCTGCAGGAGCAAGCGAGTGACATGAGGAATAAAGTTAATTTATGATACAGAGTCTTCAAATGTATTTCTATGTCCATATTTTCAGCCTATGACTATGCCTTGTCAACCTCTCTGTCTCTGCTACCAGAACACAGTTTACTTTTGAATTACTAGGCCTGGCATAGTCTATGGCATGCAAAGGATCATCACACTGATGGTGTCTAACAGTATTGCACCTTTACTGGGACTTAATTCTGTGTTCGCCACTTCATGGAATTATGTTTTATTATTGATGCAATGATGTAGAGCATGATGACTTTTGTCTTTTTTCTTCTAACTGCATGTATGTGTGTATGTGGTGGGGGGTGCATGTGTGTACAGTGCCTGCAGAAGCCAAAAGAGGGCTATCAGATCTGGTACTGCAGAGAAGGGTTTGGAGCCACCTGGTGTCCTCTGAAAGAGCAGCTCTCAATAGCTGAACCATCTCTCCCGCCCCCTTTAAGAAAAAAGTGTGTGTGTGTGTGTGTGTGTGTGTGTGTGTGTGTGTGTGTGTGTGCATGCTTGTAAGCATATTTAGAGGCTGGGTATCTTCACCTGTCAGTGTCCACCTATTTCTTTGAGGCAAGGTCTCTCCCTGAACATAGAGCTCATGTCTTAGTCCAGCCAGAAAGTTCCAGAGTGCTCTTGTATTCACTTGTCCCTGAACTTGGCTTATAAGTGTGTGAGAAGCCCAGCTTTCTGTATGAATCTTAGGATCTGAACTCCAGTCCTCATGATTGCTAAGCAAGTGTTCTTACTGGATCTCTCCAGCCCTGATGATGTGGGGTGCCTTTCTGCATGCTGTGAATATACTTTATTACCATTTGTTAATAAGCTGTTTTGGCCTGTGGCAAGGAAGCTTGGAGGCAGGCGGGAAATCAAGGCTGTTGCCCAGAAAGCAAAATGTAATGGAACACAGTCCAACCTCCATTCTTTTTAAGGACAAGTAGCTTACTGTGGGGCCCACATGCTGATAGAAAACAGACACCAAGTGCTCTGGTTCTAGAGACTTTCTCTTAGGGCTGACTTGTTTTTTCTTAGGAGGCACACCACATTCTCAAGAGGCAAGGATTACACTTGAGGGCAGTGAAAGAAGCCATTCCCTACAGCCAGATGCTGCCTGTGTCTGTGAACCCCGTTTCAATGCTCGCTTCTCCCCACTCTCCAGAAAGACATTGCAGTGCCCAGCAATATTCTTTTTCTGAATTCTTGGCTCCTGAGTTCCTTTGTTGTTGTTTCAAGATGTAGTTTCTCTGTGTCCCTGGCTGTCCTGAAACACTGTTGTTGGTTGTTTTTGTTTGTTTGTTTTTACTCTTTCGCTCTTTAGAGGGCCTGCCACTCAGCTCCCAAATAAGTTGCTCACAGAGATGTTTTCTTACTATATATGCCTGGCCTTAGCTTGACTTGTTGCTAGCCAGCTTTTCTTAAATTATCCCATCTTCCTTTTGCCTCTGGGTTTTTTCCTTTTCTTTCTTCTGTATCTCTTTCCTTCTCTCTTACTCTGCGACTGGCTGTGTGGCTGCGGAGCTGTGTGGCTGTGTGGCTGGGTGGCTCAGTGGCTCAGTGGCTACGTGGCTGCCTGGCTGTGTGGCTGGATGGCTGGGTGGCTGTGGGGCTGTGGGGCTGTGTGGCTGTGTGGCTGTGTGGCTGTGTGGCTGTGTGGCTGGGGGCTGGGTGGCTGGGGGGCTGGGGGGCTGGGTGGCTGGGTGGCTGGGGGCTAGGTGGCTGGGTGGCTGAGTGGCTGAGTGGCTACGTGGCTATGTGGCTGCATGACTGTGTGGCTGGATGGCTGGGTGGCTGTGTGGCTGTGTGGCTGTGTGGCTGTGTGGCTGTGTGGCTGTGTGGCTGTGTGGCTGTGGGGCTGTGGGGCTGTGGGGCTGTGGGGCTGTGGGGCTGTGGGGCTGTGGGGCTGTGGGGCTGTGGGGCTGTGGGGCTGTGGGGCTGTGGGGCTGTGTGGCTGTGGGGCTGTGTGGCTGTGGGGCTGTGTGGCTGTGGGGCTGTGGGGCTGTGTGGCTGTGTGGCTGTGGGGCTGTGGGGCTGTGGGGCTGTGGGGCTGTGGGGCTGTGGGGCTGTGGGGCTGTGGGGCTGTGTGGCTGTGGGGCTGTGTGGCTGTGTGGCTGTGGGGCTGTGTGGCTGTGTGGCTGTGGGGCTGTGGGGCTGTGGGGCTGTGTGGCTGTGTGGCTGTGGGGCTGTGTGGCTGTGGGGCTGTGTGGCTGTGGGGCTGTGGGGCTGTGGGGCTGTGTGGCTGTGGAGCCGTGTAGCTGGGTGGATGCATGGCTGGTCCTTGACATCCTCTTTGTCTTGTTCCTGCTCCTCTTTGATCTCTGTCTTTTTCTCTTATTTATTTCTCTCTCCTGCCCTGCCATTGGTTATTTAGTTCTTTATTAGACCAATCAGGTGTTTTAGACAGGCAAAGTAGCACAGCTTCACCAAGTTAAACAAATACAGCATAAAAGAATGTAACACATTCTTGCATCTTTAAACAAATGTTCCACAGCATAAACAAAGATAACACATCTTAAAATATCTACAACAACTCACTCTGTAGACCAGGCTGACCTCAAACTCAGAGAACTACCTGTCTCTGCCTTTTGAGTGCTGGGATTAAAGCCATACACTACCACTATTTACCAATTCCTAAGGGTTTTTTTTGGTAGTATTTATATGTATCATATATATATATATATATATATATATATATATATATATATATATATATATATATATATATATATATACTCTTGGCATTACCGAGCATACATAGAGTAGGTGTCAGTAAACACCAGGTTACTAAATAGAAAAAAAGAGGGGGGGGGGAAGAATTTTTTCTAAACATCTTCAAGGAGACAAGTATCCCCTTATGTCAGTGGCACTGTAGAGGGAGCTACCACCAGAGAGTTCTTTTCCAAGAACTTTGCTCAAATAAAGACAGGATTCTTGACCTTAGTACAGAAAAGCATTTCAGGATGAGCCAGAGAGAAACAGAGTTAAAGTTACTAAGAAGATAAGAAAAAAAGATTTATTTAGTTTAATTTTGTGTGTATAGGTGTTTTGTTTGCATACATATTTATGGCCACTTTTGTACAATGCCCATGGGACCAAAAAGGAGCATCGGATTCTTTGGAACAGGAGTTATAGACAGTTGTGAGCTGCCATGTGGGTGCTGGGAATTGAACCTAGGTCCCCTAGAAAAGCAACCAGTGCTCTTAACCACTGAGCCAACTAGACCTTTAAGAAAGAATTTTAAAATTGACTTAAGCGTGGTGCCAATAGAAAAAGAAGCACCCAAAGAAAAGATAGTGTACACCCAAGTATCGGCTTCTTAAGAAAGCTGTGCACAAGGACCTTGACAAAAACCAAATGCATAGTGTTAGTTGATCTCAAGTTACAGTGGTGGGTCTCTAAAAGACCCCTCTATTCTTTTACATTAAATGTGATCCCACTGTGGTTTCTGAAGTACATTGGATGGGATGACAGTAAGGTAAACTCATAAGTCATGAGTGTTGCATAAGGAAACATTTTTACCATAAACAAAGCTATATTTTTTTGCTTTTGAAATTACAAGAAAATTACAAATTTATACCTGGGAAAGGAAGAAGGCCATATTACTCAAGCTCAAGCATGGTATACTGCTATTTTAACATTTTTATTTGAAATATTGCTATGTAAGAGGAGTATTGTCTCTACGTAGGCAAGTATTGTTTACTGCCCTCAAATTCTTATGAGAGAGCCAACCTTATGGAAGGCTAGCAGCTGTTCTCTGGCCCCTGCATGGAGATACTGTGGAGATGAGCCAATAGAAACCTGTGTAAATCTCACCTCTGATAACCTGTCAATCACTGTACATCACATGAGACACAGAGGAGGGGAGAACACAGCCCAGGCTGTGCTCCACTCAACAACACAATCGCCATGAGGGCTCAACCTCCTCTTTCGTGGACTTTGGGTGCAGTCAGACACACAGTGACGATAGTTCTTTGTGAGCTACCAGCTGGGTTGGAGTGTCCTTCTTCACTGCTGTCAGCAGTATAAGGGGAGACTGTCAGGCTTGCTGTTCTATATCTAGAAGAATCAGTCTCGGTGCACAATTTTTGACCTTCCAGAGGATGTCACCACTTTCATCTTTCACTATCAGCATCATTATTTTGTTGCTGTTGTCTGTTGTCATTGTTGTTTTGAGAGTGAGCTTCAAGTAGTCAAGGCTAACCTCAAACTTACTGTCATTGGCTAGCCTTCAACTCCTGATCTTGTACTTGTTGCATGAATAAAGGAAACTCAGGGCCAGATCTCTGGGAAAGTCAAAGATATTAGAGAAGAAACCCAACAGTCAGATCTCACTCAGCTGTCTTCCAGCTTCCTCAGACTCTCTCCTCCTGGCTTCTTCTGCCTCCTCTGTCTTTCTATGCCTGCCATAAATACTCTCTTCACTCAGTTAAGGGGTGGCACCACCACTGCCTACCTGGGAGCTTGGAACTCCTTCTGTAAACTAAGATGACCTCAAACTCCGATTGGATTAAGGGCATAGGTCACCACTCCCAGGATATTCCCTGTGCTGGGATTAAAGGTGTGAGTTACCACTGTCTGATCCTCCTAGACTGACTGTGGGTATGTCCCTCTGATATCATCACTGTTTTTATTATATTACAAAATATCCCCACATATCCCCATTTGTGTCAAATTTTAAAAAAGAAGGTTATAGCTCACATAAGAAAACCCATATACAACAGGTACAATAATTATATACAATATATACAAGCAATAAATGAGTAATGTCCAGTCCATTAACAATTGACAATTCAAAGAAAATATTTCATTAATTATCCTATTTTGATGAGTCCTAGGATTATACTTAATTCACTTTCTTTCTAACTTGTATTACTAACTAAAAACTATTATTTTGATGTCTCTTAAACTTAGACACTTTAACTTCAAAGTTTCTTTTCTAAAACTGTCACTAGAAAACTATAACTATCTCATCTTCAACTACCTCAGAGACCCAAGAAGGAAATAGTATTTACCCAAATAGACAGAAAGTGCAAGCAACATCCAAAATCTAGAAATGAAAGAGATGACACCTATCTGCCTGGACAGTTACCCAAAGTTCCTTTATAAAGTTGGGGCATCCATCTTCAGCCTACAGGCCCAGAGTCTCTGTTCATTTCAGGAAGCAGGAATGCCCATTCTGGTATAGTTCAGTCCTCCTTGTGTCCTGAAGAATATCTGACAGTTTTCTCTGAAAAGTAGGAAACTGAAGGCCCATCTCAGCTTGTTCTGTCAAAGTTCAGAGGTCACTTTCCAAGGAAACCTGCATGTCCAGTTTAAACAGCATACTGTCAAGCATTCAATACAAGAATAGGTTCTTGTCCATACTTATACTATGAAGTATACTGGTATCAATAGTTATGATACTCTTTTGATGGTAAATTTTTCTGAATAGCCTCCCTTTTGCTTTAGACATCTAGATGTCCAAAGTCTTTTTACTCCTTGAAGATGGGTATTTCCAGTTTTTTGTAAAGACAAAAACAAAAACCTGCCCCAACCCTTTGTTTTTTCTTACAACTTAAAGAATTGTAATATGGTGGATGAGCTTCAAGTTTGCAATGGCTAACCATTGCCACAAAGAGTCCATATGGAGTTTCTTCGATGCCCATTTTTCTCTTGAAGTAGATTTTTTGCTGCCAGGAGCAGACCTGTCTCACCATCTAGAAAAGTCTAAGTTCTTAAAATATTTTAGATGCCATATTCTATGGATTTCTGAAGTGTTTGAAAAAGACCTGTTCATCTAAAATATATTTGTTTGATCTTGAAATCATATCTAATATGACTATGTTTGAATGTAATGTCTAACTACTAACTTGCATTACTTTGTATTCTAATTTGTTGGTAATAAAAACTTTTATGGACTAGCAACTTGTATTACATTGTTAGATGAACTGAATAAGTATACTGCCTTGAACAAGCGTAGAGACATTTGTGCAGTAACACAATTAATCTCAATATACACAATTTGTATACAATATACGAAAATCCAATCCAATATAAAATATTTAAAGCTAGTAAATCTTTTTAAAAGAAGATTCCATAATCTATCTTTATATCCTATATATCTGTATCCCCTTTCTCTTTCTATTTTTTTAAACACAAATCTTTAATCGTTCTTGTTTAACTTTTTTCTAACCATAACTGTTAACAATTTTTAACCAATTAACCAAACAATGACAATCATCCATAACCCACTGAAAGATCAAAATCACCCTACCCCACCACTTGGGAATGTGGGCATCATGTTCTTAAACTTACCTCCTGCTGACTGGGGGCCATGGCATCTTTTGGGGATCCTGAAAAGAAAAGTTTTGTTAAATGTCAAGTCCTGAAATAAGTAGCTGTGTCATTTGTTGTCCAGTCTCTGCATAGCAGGAAAGCTCACAGCCTGTCTCAAGTCCTGGCTATAGTAGTCTGTGAAGCTGGTTCATCTCAGTGAGCTGCCTCGAAATTTTCCTGAGCAGCTTGTAGTCCAAATCTGATCTTTGGTTGGTGTTTGTCAGCCTAGTGGCTTTGTCAGAGTCCATGTGAAATCATTGTTGTGGGGCCCGATCTTCCTTTTGGATACTTCAAGTTCACAATTAGGCCTTGTCCTGGATCACTGCAGAAAACTGCTAATAGACTAAAACCCAAGACAATGTACAGGAAACTAAATATATAACTATTTATTCAGCATTGGATTAGTAACAATAGAATAGTCCCTTATTTTTGTTATTCTTCTGTCCCATATCAGGTGGCTCTTCTGATATGATACAGAGATTTTGTATTTTCCTTTAACAAGAATGCTTGAGTTTAGAGAAGGAGAGAGCCACACTCCAACTCTAAATCCAGCTTTAAATTATAATTAAACTGGGACTTCAACTTACACAAAAAATTGTAAAGGTTAAGCAATGAGATTTGACCCTATGAAGTATACTGGTACCAATAGTTACAATATTCTTTTGCTTGTAAATTTTCCTGGATAGCCTCCCCTTTGCTTTAGATATCTAGATGTCCAAAGTCTTTTCACTTCTTGAAGATGGGTATTTCCAGTTTTCTGTAAAGACAAAAACAAAACCTGTCCCAACCCTTTGTTTTTTCTTACAACTTAAAGAATTGTAATATGGTGGATGAGCTATCAATTCTTATTTTCATGAAGTTTCTCTGGTTCAAATCAAGTCTTTATTAATTTTGAAGGTATCCAAAACTTTTCTTCACCTGTGGAAACAAAAGCAAAACCCCTTCCCCAACGTAGCACATACCCTGGCTTCCATTCAGAGGTTAGTACATCTTTGAAGTAAACAGGCTGATTTAGCTCAGCTGTTTTTTCTATAGTCCAATGCCTTTCAGCAGCTGTTGTTCCTTTCTCATTAGCACTGAGAAAATTCAAAGTTAATAAAGCATTATGTAGTCTATCTCTGGGGGTCTTTGTTATTCCTTTCTGTTTATTTAGCATATCCTTTAGAGTTTGATTTGATCTCTCTATGACTGCTTGCCCTGTAGGATTGTGTGGTATTCCTGTAATATGCTTTATTATAATTAGCAAAAAATTGTTTCATTTTACTAGAGACATATGCTGGAGTATTATAGTCTGTCTTTATTTGTACAGGTATTTCCATGATGGCCAACTGCTAAGGAGATAAGCAGGAAAGAATAAAGAACTGGAAGAAGAGATCAATGCTGGAAGCTAAGAGGAAGAGGGATGTGCAGATGCTGGGGACAGCGTGTAGTAGGTATATGTCAGAATGGAAAGTTGGAGAAGTTAATCACTGAGAGAAAGAAGCAAAATAATGAAGATATGCAGCTCTGAAGAGACTTCTAGATAAATGAAGGAAAGGATGCGCCAAGAGAGCAGACATGGAAGGGTTAAAGGAACGGATGGATACCTGACATAGGCTCCCATAGTGATCCACATCGGCTGGAATGAGCTGAGAACAGGTGCAATATACACAGGAAATTAAGGAGGATGAAAGTGTTCCACAGTGAATGTAAAAAATAAAGAGAAAGTGAGTGGTGGAGGTGATGTTTAGCTATCAGACAACACTGAATCCATG
The DNA here is from genome assembly GCA_033318265.1 of Phyllotis vaccarum. Lineage (NCBI taxonomy): Eukaryota > Metazoa > Chordata > Mammalia > Rodentia > Cricetidae > Phyllotis > Phyllotis vaccarum. The sequence goes on along the minus strand of JARWLC010000005.1, from coordinate 100,471,358 downwards.
GGAAAGCTACACACAGACTAGGAGGGATGATGCAAATGAAGGCTTTTCTCTAGATTAAAGGAGGAACAACAGAATATCAAACCCAATCAGCCCCAAGATGGCTGCCAGAGTGATTGGCCAGGCAAATAAACTGCTCACCTGCACCCAGGAGTGAATCAGCTTCCCCCTGAGGATGACCTCTTTCTTTCAACAGATGCTGCTACTCCTGCCAAAGAGGATGCTGAGATTCCTGAGCCTGCTCCTCCTGATGTCACCCCTCGAGACAGTGAGGATTCAATGCCCTCTTAACCCCCATCAGCCCCTCAATCATACCTGGCAGATCATCACGGGGAGGGGGACATAATTTGGTCTATGCCTAAAGTCACCCATCAAGGATGGTGCCAGACCTTTATCCTGACTTATGTGACTTTGTGCTGCCCTTAAGGAAGAGTGTTGTTTTTATACAGACCATACAGGAGTTGCAAGAGATAGCATGACCAAGGTTAGAGAAGGCCTAGAGAGAAGGAAAAGGGAAAGAGAAAAGGAAGCATGATGGTTTAAAACCTGGTTCTCCACTTCCCCCTGGCTGACCACCTTGCTCCCTTCAATCTTAGGACCTCTTTTAGGACTATTACTTTTGATTTCATTTGGCCCTTGGATTGTTAACAAACGGACTGGATTCATTAAACAGCAGATTGACTCCCTGGCATCTAAACCTATTCAGGTCCACTACCATCGCTTTGAACTGGCAGACCAAGGCTCTGGAGAGCCTGGAAATGATGGTCTCCCTACAGGGACTGTGTCACAACCCAAACTGGCACATACCTGTCGGGGCAGGTGTAGACAACCTTTCAAAGAGGTGTAGTTGGAACTGCAGAGAGAGGACCAAGTATTCTGTGTTTGGGTCTCTCAAGAAGCATGCCCAAGAGCATAGAGGTTCGGTATCCATCAATCCTCTCCCTTGCAAAACATACAGGTTGCGATCAGCCTCAGCCTGAGCAGCATGAATCATCTTCTGTAGCACCCTTGTAAGATAAAAAAAAGGGCTTGGGACCTCTGCTTCCCCTCTAGAGTTAATGTCCTCAAGTTCACTTGAGCTTTGCCCATCTTTTAGTTTAAATAAAGGGAGGAAAATGTCAGGAAAATGTTCATTAGCCAAGAGTCAACTAAAGAATTCCCTTCTTTGTCATTCTTCAGATAGGACAGCATTCTTTAGATTACGATAGTCCTTGGAAAAGCCACAAGGGAACCCTCTGGCCTTGGCTCATAATTGCTCAAAATTGCCTAACACACTGACCTTGGCTCACAATTTCATCTCCTCACTAACCCTCCCTTCTCCTTGCACCTGCAACCCTGCATATAAGCAGCCTAGAAATAATAAAGATTGATCACTAGATCAGATTCTTAGACTGGTGGTCCTTCTTTCAGGCCTCTTGTTCCTTTATCATTCCTTCCCTAATGGTGACAGGGACCCCGTTGAAGTCCCATGGGTTGGGACATGTACTGAGGAGTAGGCTCAAGTGGGTGGTTCTATTGCCACTCAGCAGCAGGGTGGTGTCTGGGCCTGGGCTGCTATGGGAGCCATGCCTACATTCACGGCCCTGACAGCCAAGGTCTGTGCTGATGTGAACTTTTAAACACAAACACCATGTTCTGGGCTGACACACTTCAGTTAACAAGAACAGCTAGCTAGAAGAGGAACTGCAGAAGCCAAAAAGCAAGGTTAGTACATTTAGAGGCCTTCCTGTGACTATATGGACTTTGATGGGTTAGTCCTTTATCTTCACTTTAGCTGGTGGCACTGTCATATGCTGAACTTTACACCCTGATGGCACTTCCATCATGGAGTCACTTGTGCTAAGGTCTGGGGCCCTGTTACACTGCCACATGGCTCACTCTTGCCGGGGTAGCTCTGCCCTAGACATCCAGGGGTTTCAAGTGCAGAGGAGAATCATTCCCAGAGCATGGCTCTTTTGCCAGGGTTTGAATCCTGTCTCTTCCTACTGGTTATGTGAACTGTGGGGAGCCACTGAAACTATTTTCTCAACTATAAAATGGGTTTGATGACAGAACACATACTCCCTGGGACTATTATAGCATTTTGTTATAAAGGAGCATGTAGAACAGAGGTAAGCATAAGGGGGAAAAACCCCTCTGTACCACTGTGTTAAGGGTCTGTTATAAATGGTTAAGAGGAAACAAAAGACATGGGATCTATAGATTTTCTACGTCTCTATCTTAAAGTCCTAGACCCATAAAATAGGCTTTTTTTTGGTGTAAGAGTCTTGAGTGTAGCAATGGATAGTCACAGAAGTGTATGTGTGAAATGCAAAAAGTTAGAGGCTTTAAACACTGGACACTCACTGCACTTCAATGATAGCTTCCTATGTTATACATAGTAACATATGTATGTGTATATATATAAACATCTAACAATTTAAAGGTATGCTACAGGAGAATGGCGACTTTGAGTGAGTTACTAGGAGACTTTGGTGTGCAGCTCTGGTTAAAACACCACACGATATGGAAAGCGATCTCCCTTTGACTTCCACAAAGATTCAAGCTCTTTTCAGGCCCACGCCCATTTCTGCTACAGTAGGCAGGGAGGGGGATCTGTGCTTTGAGGTTGCTGCAGCTGAACTGTGAGATTCCAGGGCCCTCCCCACGTGTTTGGAAGAGTGAAAAGCAGCAGGCTTGAGACTACAGTGGGGCTTGCTAGGAATTTCTAAGACCCCTGAGGAACTAACATAAGCAAAAATCTGGACCTCCTCACCTTAATCCTGATGTGGAGAGGATTCCAAATATGTATATTCAGAAATATGTGAAATCACATTTATTCTGTCTGAGCTGTGCTTCCAATAGAAATAATTTCACGAACCACACATTCGAGTCACACATATTGTAAGTTTTCTAGGAGTCACATTTAAAAAGTACGAGGGGGGGTTGGGGAGATGGATCAGTGGTTAAAATGCAAACATGGTGACGTCAGCCCAGCTCTCCTAAATCCGTGTAAAACACAAAAAAGCTGCAAATGTCATGTGCCTGAGACCTCAGTGTTGGGGATCCGAGGGTCTCAGTAGCATCCAGGAGCTTCCAGGTTCAGTGAAAAACCCCATCTCAAAAGACAAAATAGAGAAATGACCGAGGGAGACATCTCCATGCCAGCCCCTGGCCTCCACATACTCCCACAAGGATGAGAACAGCAGCGGACACACATGCATAGGACTCTCTCTGTCTCTCTTTGCTTTCCTCTCTCTGAGTGAGAGGAGACAGGTGAAATTAATGTATTGTGTAACTATGTAGCAAAAATTCTATTAGTTGTGTAATTGATATAAAATTATAGAGTAAACAGTTATGGTTATTTTTAATAATAGGCCTTTAAAATACAACACATTTTACCTTTACAGCATAGCTCAATTTGAGCTAGCCACATTTAAGGTAACTGAGTCACATACACCTAATGATTATCTTACTAGCCACATCATTTTTTAAAAAGAGAATTAGCCACTAGGTGGAGCCAGTGCTCATTCTGAGCTGCACTTAGGACAAATCCCAGATGGGAGGGGAAGTCTAAAGAAAGGTAATACATTAGACTGTCCTTTCCTCAACTCAACTGTTCACCGAGAAGACTGGTTACAAAGAACTGCAATGTGGTCCTGCACAAACTTCCTGGAACACAATATGTGGTTTCTCAGACCCGCATGGGTGGCGGGGGCAGAGGAGCAGTGTGAGTCAGATTCCAGGATGGGATCACAGAGAGAAGGCTGCCTTTGATCTGTCTGGCTTCCAGGTGACTTGGAGAAGCACTTTCCCAAGAGGAAAACTTCAGTGTAAAGTCGTCCTCAGGACTTTAGCTAGCCCAGATGATACTGTGGGGTTTTATTAGAAGACAGCATGTAGAGCCGTGTACACTTTTTAAGAGAGGATTTTGAAAGGAAGCATGAAGTCTATGCACATTTCCATGTAAAAGATAACACTTTAGCTGTGAGTCTTTCTTGCTCAGTCAAGCTTTACAAGCTAGGTCAAATGCTTTCCAATAGAGAGGTATAGAAACTTGTGACAAATATACTTCATATGTAAGAAATCTTTGGTCCTCAAATGTGGCATGCTTAGTTTTATCTCATGACAGAGCAGTCCATGGAGAGTCCACTGTTTTTTAAAAACAGTGAATGGGTCAAGATTCTGAATATTCATATCTGCTCCATAGGCAGCACAAAAGTGAATTGAGGGACTATTTAGAAGACATAGACCAGACGCTGTACTTAGATTTTGACCTGTTGAGAATGTTTTCCTTAAAGCCATGGTGCTCAACCTTCCTATTGCTGTTACCTTTAATAAAATTCCTCACGCTGTGGTGACCCCAACCATAGAATTAATTTCACTCACAACTATAATTTTACTACTATTATAAATGGTAATGTAAATATCTGACATGCAAGCTCTCTGCTATGTCACCCCTGTGAAAAGGCCAGCTGATACCAAGAGGTTGGGACCCACATGTTGAGATCCACTTCCTTAAAGTGACTTACTTTCTGGACTCTGTGATGTGATCTGCATTTCTACTGGAACACCAGAGTGTTGGCGGTGTGTACCCCAACTCCCAATTTTCAGAAGCTGATGGGGACCACTTCCAGTGTGGAGACTGAACAGAATTTCTCCTACCATGTGTGAAAGAAGTCACCAGGTGAGTGCCTACAACTTGCCTTCTCTGATATTTTGAAGCAGCTGGTGGCCTGCTATCGGCCTGTATTCCTTCCCAGGAGGCAGCCTGTTTCAAGCTTAAGCCTCCAGAAGTTGCTCTACAGGTGGCCTCAGTGTTGTGTCACAGCAGAGGGAGGAGAAGCATTGTTCTGCAGTCTGGGGACCAGGCTGGTCAAGGACCCAGCAGCACCTGTCAGCTGCAAGCCAGTCCTAAGGAATTATCAAAAAATGGCCACCTGTCCCCAGCTGCTCTCTGTTGCATTTGTTATCAGATACACTGGCCATTGCTTAGAGGTCAACAAAGCTGCAACAGCTGAGAAGCAATGAAGGTGAGAGGCATGAATTCTGTCACAGCTCTGCTATGGCTGAACTCAGCAGCCCGGCTGGTAGGGGAGAAGCAGCAACCAGCTTCGGAGGTGACTTGGAGTTCAAGCACTGCTATTCTAGATGTTTAAAACCTCAGGTCCATGGAATTTTGGACACCAAATAACCACCGATAATATAAAGGAAATGTTATGTACATGATTACAGAAATAGTTCTCGAGGTAATAAACCATATAGTTTCAGTAAGTTGATGGAGGAAAAGAAATGTCTCTGTGTCCAAAGTCTCTGAAGGTAAATAAATAATCTTAGTGTTTTAGCTAAACCATTTTAGCAAACATCCAGAGAATAGTGACATTCTACCAGTCTCTTTTTGGAAAAACAAACTTCACAAACAAGGTGGGAAGAAAATATTTAGGATCTTTTTTTTTTTTTTTTTTTTTTTTTTTTTTAAAGACAGGATCTTAATATGTAGCCCTAGATGGCCTGGGCTTTGCTCCGTAGACCAGGCTGGGGCTCAAACTCACAGAGATCTCCTTACCTCTGCCTGCAAAGTGCGGGGATTAAAGGCCTGAGCACCATAGCTGGCTCAACAATATTTTTTACTTTACAAGATTTACTTATTTTTATGTGTATGAATGTTTCGATTCTATGCACATGTGTGCGCCATATGTGGGCCTAGTGCCGGTGAAAGTCAGAAGAGTATGTGGAATCCCCTGGAATGGAAGCCACATTCATGTAAGTACTGGGAAATAAACCTGATCCTTTAGATAAGCAGTAACTTACTGTTAACTGCTGAATCCCTCTTCAGGTGCATCCACAAAAACAATTCTTTAATAAGGAAACACTATATATATATATATATACATATATATATATATATATAGTGTTTCCTTATTTATATATATGATTATATATATATCACCTTACTGACTGGTCCTTTGAATGTAATTGGCCCCATAATCCCATAGGGTGTGACACTATTAGGAGGAGGCGTGGCTTTGTTAGGATGGATATGGCTTGTTTGAGGAAGTATGTCACTGTGGGGGTGGCTTTTGAGGTTTCTTATGCTTAGAATAACACCCAGTGTCTCAATTGACTTCTGTTGCTTGCAAGATGTAGGACTCTCAGTTACTTCTCCAGAAATTATGTCTGCCTGCACACTGCCATGATTTCCACCATGATGAAAATGGACTAAACCTTTGAAACTGTATGTGAACCCCCTCAATTAAATGTTTTCCTTATAAGAGTTACTTTGTCAGTGTCTCTTCACAGCAATAGATACACTAAGACGCTGGTCTTCTCAAAGATGATGTTCTAAAGGGCTAAACGACTTACTAGGTCACACAGCCTTGAGAGTCCAGTCTTTGGGTTATATTAAACTTCATTGCTTGCTCTGACACCCAAGTTTTCTCTCTTGTCCTAGGCTGCAGCTGACTGTACCTGTCCCAGTTACCACCTAGGATATCTCTTCTCTCATATCAAGAGACATAAAGTGTGACTGGATTCACCAGTGTTATGTTGCTAAGGGGTCCAGGGCACACATGCCGGTGGAGATCATAGCTATGGAGATGTGCATGAGAAATATTCAAGAATAAGCTGCTACTCCAGCTTTCTATAGGGATTCTTGGTTAGAAGCCTGGAGAAGATACAGTAAGAAGGGCCTCTGAGCCAGTGACTTGGCCTGCTCACACTATTATTTGGTGCTTCCTGGAAAAAGAACAGGTTTCCTGACTCCCTGGTCACAGAATTTGTTCTCTGTTAAGTTGGTCTTTAAAGCATCTACCACTGTGGTTGTTTTAATAAGTTTAGGGAAAAGTGGCCAGCCAAAGAAAACCCACGCTGCCTCTGAGATCAGAGCCAGAGAAAGAAACCCACCATGGATCTAAGATCTGAGCCAGTGAAATCTATTATCCCTGAACACAGAACCAAAAAAAAAAAAAAAAAATGTACCCTGACTCTGAAACCAGCATCAAAGAAACATCTTTGGCCCTAAATTAGAGCCAATAAAAGAAATGTGCCCTGGCCCTGAAATTAGACTCAAAGCCAAAAAGAGAGAAAGAAACATTTCAGCCCTGACACCAAAACCAAATCAGGGTTTTTGTTTGTTTGTTTGTTTGTTTGTTTTTGTTTTTTTTGTTTTAAAGTATAAAATTTGACTAATCCCCACACTGGAAGTCTGCCTAGAAACCCTTGCCCACCAAAAGCCTAAAATACACCAAAATATACCAATATAAATACTGATGCTGCAGCCTTTTCCCTGCTGCCTTCTCCAACACAGGGCAGAGGAGGCCACACACTTCTGGACCATTTGCTTCCAAAAAATCTCTTCTATATGGCTTGGGTGAACATCCTCTTTACATGAAGGGCTGAACCTGTAGAGAGAAAAGCTGAGGGAAGGAAGGAGTAGGGGTCTGGCTTGGCAAGTGTGTGGGTCCAGGTCCCTCTAGCCACCCGGGACCCAGAAACCCCCACTACTACAGATGGCGCATCCAACGTGGGTCGATTATCCTGAAAAAGATTAAAAAGAGTTCTAGATCACAGAAACTGAGCAAAGGCAGCTTCCAAATTGTGTATATGAAGCGGGTCATTGTACAAAAAAAGCGTGGCGTCCGGGTCACATTCAAAATGGCACTGGCGGACTGGCGGAAGGCAGTGTAAGCTGCAATCAGGCGGGTTCCTGAAATCTGACAGAAGACTCAGTAGCATGTGATTGATTTAAAGTTTCTGTTTATTTTGAACAAAAAGGAAACAAAGACAGTTTCTTAGTAGCAGCATTTTCTTTAGCCTGCTCTGTTCGCTGGTCACGAATAGAGATGTGGTCCCTTTAAGAAAATTTAGTGTTTTAGCCTAATCTGCAAAAACTATGCTGCTCTTTTAGAGAGTGTATTTTAAAAGCTCTTATGGTTAGAAGATGATTAAGGATTCACAATAAAACAGATTCAGATGTAAAGAAAAACCTGTAAACAGGTTACAATGTGTGTAAAAGGCACATAGGCTTCAGAGAGAAAAGAAAGAGGTTAGAAAAAGTCTTTAAGAGAGAAATAGAGTAATAAAAACATAATAAGCCATGTAAAGATGGAAAATAGACACAAAATCTGGATTTTGGTTGTTATTGTGTTTTCTTTTAATTTTTTAACTGTTAATGAGCTAACTGCAGAAAGACAATGGATTGCAAATGCAAAGGCTACTAAGTTAAACAAGAATATATATTTTAAAGGTATTTTGATTTTGAAATTTGTGTCTAAAGATTTATTGCTTTAGAAGAGTTCTGCTTTTGTTTCCACAGAAGATGAAAACCTGTGGATTGCTTCCAGGCAAATATGGTTTCATCAACCAAGAACCCCTGAAAAAATCTCTGATGGGAAGAATGGCCATATCAGCTTCAAGACTGGAGATTATAATCCAGTCTCAACAATCCGAGAGATTTTCAACGCCCCTTAGTGTTGGGAGCCGCTGGCCCCAGCTCCTCAAGGTGGCGCCGATATCCGGTGCTGGCCAACCCGCCTGAGTCAGTAAACAAAGCAAGAGCGCATGCGTTTGGTACTCTCACGAGACTGGTCTCTCCGTCTCTCCCGAGGCGTCATGTGGGATAATGAGCTGCAGCCTATAGAAAGGTGACACGTACAAGGCAGAGGCCTTTGGTCTATATAAAAGTTGGGCTTTCCTACCTCGTGGTCTCTCCATGTTTTGTAAGCTAATGCCCTCCCTCAAGGAGCATTAAAGCTTTACTGCAGAAGGATCCTACGTGTGTCGTGCCTTTTCTTGCGGGTGAGAAGTGGGCGCGGGACACCTTAGTCAGCAGGAAGTAGTAATAGAAAACTACGCCCAAATTCCCCAAATATTGTTTCTAAATATTTGTTTTCATTATAAATGGTTGATAGTCTAAGAAAAAAGGGGATATGGTATATGAATGATTTTTTAAAAATTAGATTATTGAATTTACTTAGATCAGAAAATCAGCTGTTAATCTTGAAATGTTTTACATTGGTATGGATTTTGGTTTATTGATACAAATTTAAGGTCAATTTTGTTATGCTGTATGTATTTTTCTATTCTAGTTTAAGGTATGATGTTCATGTAATTGATTTAAAATTATAATGTATAATTAAGAAATGAAGGTTAATAGTCACCTTTGATAATCAAACTTATAGTTATATTAGTATTTTTAGGTATACAAAGATATATTTCAATTAGGTAGGTAATCTTCAAATACTTCTAAGACCTACAAAATATGGCATTTAAAATGTTTTAAGAACTTAGACTTTTCTGGACAGTGAGACAAGTCTGCTCCTGGCAGCACTAATTTACTTCAACAGAAAAATGGGCATCAGAGAAACTCCATCTGGAGTCTACTCTCTTTGTGACAATGGTTAGCCACTAGCAAGGACCTGTTCTTATATTGACTGCTTGACAGTATGCTGTTTAAACTGGACATGCAGGTTCCATAAGAATATGACCTCTGAACTTTGGCAGAACAAGCCAAGATGGTCCTTCAGGTTCCTGCTTTACCAAAAAAAAAAAAAAAAAAAAAAACTGTCAGACATTCTTCAGGACTTGAGGAGAAGCAACTGATAAACTGTGCCAGAATGGACAGAGCATATTTCCTGCTTCACTGAAATAAAAAGAGACTCTGGACCTGTAGGCTGAAGATGAATGCCCCAACTTTATAAAGGAACTATGGATGACTGTCCAGGCAGATAGGTATCATTTCTGTCCTTTCTAGATTTTAGAAGTCGCTTGCACTTCTGGTTTACTTGGGTAAATATATCCTTCTGTGGTCTTTGATGGAGTTGAAGATTAGATAGTTATAGATACAGTTTTTCTTAGTCATTTGAAAGGTATATTGGATATGAAACTTTAGATTCATAAGGATAAGGTAGATGATAAGAGTATTTTCTTTAATTTTGCTAAATATGAATAGATTAGATATTATAACTATAATTCTTGCTTGATGGTTATTTTGTTATATGTAATTTTCCTATGCTAAAATTGAAAACTTCCTATTTGATTAGACAGAAAGGGGGAAGTGATGTGGGAATGCGTTTATGTATGCTGTGAATCTCAATCTTTAAATAAAGGAGCTGTTTTGGGCCATGTCAGGCACCATAGAAGAAGTAGGAGGAGGAATCAGAATAGGAAGGAAAGGAAGGGCGGAGTCAGAGGCAGATCTGAGCTGAAGCCCAAAGGAGCAACATATAGAAGCTCAGGTGAGCCACCAGCAACGTGGCAGACAGATTAATAAAAATGGGTTGATTTAAGATGTATGAGCTAGCTAACAAAGTGCCTGAGCCATAGGCCAAACAGCATGAAGTTAATATAAGCATCTGAGTCATATCTGGGGGTCTGAGAGGCAGGCAGCTAAGGGGTCTGGTGCCACAGGTCTGTGGGTCAAGGTCCCTGGCTGCCTGAGATCAACAAACTCATCTACTACATAAAACACTTGAAGCCAGGACCATTCAAGGTTGGGCAAAGTTGTTACATTAACTGAAGAGAAACTTGGGAGAAATTCTACTGGAGAACCCAAGGACTCTCTCTTCCTGCTGCCTGGAGATGAGGATGGAGACCCCCCAAGCCAGTCAGTGTGCTGTCAAGCTGTCCATGGGGATGATCCTGGACTAAAGTCGGAAGATGTTGGTTCCCCCAAGTCAGTGCTGTGTTTTCCAAGAGCCCTTACAGGCACAGCATCTCTTCAGAGCAAGAGAACCTCAACTGACCTTGGGTCTGCAAAGAGAATGAAAGGAGGGAAAGGAGGAAGGGAGGAGGGAGGAGAGAAGGCAAAGAGCAAAGGAGGGAAGAAGAAAGGGAGATGGATAGTTCCCAAGGTGTGTGTGTGTGTGTTTGGGACAAAGATTTGACTCTGAGCCCTCAGGATTCGCAGGCAGGCATATGTATGTGAGTGAGAAGCCATCCTGGCATACAGATCCTGTTCCAGGACAAGCAGAGACAAGCTACTGAGTCCCAGTCTCCAAAGAAATATCCTATCTGTCCACTGAGCCGCAAGTCCTGACTTCAAACAGCAGGACACAAAGCAGGGAAGAAAGGCCTGACACTCAGAAGTTGTCTAATGTCTAATGACTTCCATGGTGGAAGCATTTGGAAGACACCCTCACATGGCCTTACATCCTCCAAGAAACACACACACACACACACACACATTCAAGAGAGTCAAACTGAAGGAAAATAAATATCATTGGAAATCTTTGTGATTCATTCACACAGACCAAGCACCGTGTAGAACCATCAATACTTTATTGAGGGATGAATGTACAGCTGTATGTAGTATTCTACAAATCTCCATCAATCAAATTCCCATTTGAAAGAAATAGTGTGAACTGATACCGAGGGAGGGTGAAGCATTCCAAAGTAGAAAATCTTCTGCTTGACAAACAGAAGGCAAAGCAGAGGCGAAAGTAACTAGACTTGAGACATGAGGGATCTGAAACCCTCAAAGGATGGCTGGACCCTCTCTCACAGGGCATTTGTAGGCAAGTGTCTGGTTCTTGGGCAGGATTTCACCAGTATCCATCCAAGTAGCTTTGTGGGCGGGGCCAGTCTGCCATGGTGATGCCAGGTCTGGATTGGAGGCACCTGGCTTCGAAGTGGCCAGCAGAAAGAAAGCAAGTTGAGCACTGACTTGGCATGAGTGATCTTGTCTCAAAGAGCTTGTGGGTTGGAGGGTGGGAGCAAGGTGTCCGCACAATATCCAGCCTCCACTTGCTGATTTCATTCAAAGGGTCTGTGGTTCTTTGCCGAAAATCAGGAGAAGACCTTTAGTGCCGAAAACTCGTTTCTTCCCACACCCCCACCCCCTACCTCCCCACCTCCCGTCGGGGAGGTGGGCAGTGGCCTGGGGCCTTGGAGGAGTATGGCTGGAGCTAGGTGTCCCTGGGCATCCAGGCCTGCGCAGCCAAGATGGAATTGGCTGTGTGGAGAGCCCAGTGCAGAGCAGCCCCAGCATGGGTCAGCTGCCAGGCGAGCCAGGCTCTCTGGGAGACCATGTCCTCCTGGGTGCTGAAACCGCCTCTGGCACCACCGCTGGAGTGCCCAGGCAGGAAGGCTCCTCCGGGGGCCTTCAGTTCTTCCAGAGCCACCTCCAAGGCACCCATGCGGTTTCTGATTCTGGCCAGGGGTGAGAGCGCCCTGGATGGGCAGCCTTCTGGAGAATGATGTCTGCGCCTCTTGGGAGAAGAGTGTGGCTCAGCCAGGGGGGTGTTTCCAGGGCGTGCGCGCTTCAGAGACATCACAGGAGGTCTCCGGTGGGGCCTTGTGTCCTCGACATGCACTTTGGGGTGCCGGGAATCTGTGGGAAAGATAGCTAGAGTCAGAGAGAGAGAGGGAGTCAGAGAGAGAGAGAGAGAGAGAGAGAGAGAGAGAGAGAGAGAGAGAGAGAACTCCAAATACCTTGGTTTCCCTCAGCACCTGCGCCCAGAGTCTGCATCCCCCTCTGTCCTCACCCTCACAACAGACACCCCCGTAGCCGCTCTGATGAAGGTCCCATCCAACATGCCCTCCCTCCTCCCAGCACTGGAGGACCGGAAGTCCAGTCCAGTTCAGGCCATCCCCTCTGCCTGTAGGCAGTCAGGAGATGCTGTGCCCTCCTCCCTGTGCTCCACTGTCTGCTTAGTTCCTAAAGCTCTTGGCTCAGCCCAGACCCACCTCTGGCCTTGTGGTCCCTTGCTCTCTCTCTGGGGGAATGCGGTCCGGCCCTCCTCTTCTCTTCCGGGTGGCCCCTTTCCTGGTGGCTTCTGCAGGAGGAGCCACCCGATCTTTGCCATAGAGATCCCTTCTGCCTGCAGTAGCCCATGGCCTCCAGGCTCCTCTGGCTCTTCTCTGTGGGAAGAAGAGATGGTCAGTGACTGGGAGCTCCCTCAGCCCTCTCCTCCTCAAAGTCTGAGATCACACCTGAGAAGGCCCAGCTCCAAGACTAGCCTGAAAACGGAACCCAACACCTCTAGCTTTCCCCAAGGCCTACCCAAGCTCCTTCGAACTACTTGGGATGTTCCTGAGCAAAGACTCCTAAGAATCCAGTCTCTAAGGAAAGCTCAGCTGGCACAGCCGTTGGCTAACAAGCTAGCCTCAGCCACGGCCCCCTCCCCAAAACAGCCCCTCACCAAGACAGCCTCAACTCCAGTGACCTAAATTGGGAATATGGAGCTCAGTGAGATTGCACCCTGCCACCTTCCTCTCCCCCCTTCACCCCCACCCTGTCTTCCATTCTCTTGGGTTTCCCTAGCCCATACCCCAGTCTGTCAAAAACAAACAAGTCAACAAAGGACCCACACAATAACAACAACAACAACATAAAACAATAAACAAAATCTCAGCTTTGCAAACCCTACTTTGTCTCAGGCGAGAGGCCTCGGGATTCTGGCCTGTGTTCTCCACTCTTCCACAAGGCTCTGCACCCTGTGCTTTCTGGTCCACGAGGTGCCCTTGTCTTTTGCAAGTAGAAAGGCAGATCACCTGTGATTTCACAGACCCTGCCTTCTGGACTTGGCTGCCACCCATGTCTCTCTTTTCTCAGAGCCTCACTTCTGCCTCCTTCTTCCAGGGAGGTCCCTGAGAAATGATGCCAAGGGAGGGCCAGAGAAGCTGGATAAACCATGAAGAGGTGGACCTGAGCTCTGGCCACGCCCACCCACAGGACACACCCTCGGGATTGAAGGTCAGATTCAATCCAGTGGGATTGTGGATTGGTTTAGTGCTCCTGACCAATTTAGCAACACTAACTTGGGAGGCTGGCAACAGGAAGACCCTTTTCATTTCTTCACGACTGTGCACTTATTAAAAGGAAAACGCGACGGTTTTTGTGATTCGAAGGAGTTCTTTCTAATTCTGACAAAGTGTATCTCTCTCTCTTCCTCTTTGTGTGTGTGTGAGGTGGGGTCACTGTGTATGTGTCTGTGTTGTATCCTGGTGTGTATAGAATTGATAGTGGGTGTTTCTGACACAAGGACTCCTACTGATTGTGTATCTACATTTGAGAGTGTGTGTGTGTGTGTGTGTGTGTGTGTGTGTGTGTGTGTGTTCGCTTACCTGTGTGTGGGTGCACACAAGCACCCAGGAGTGTTTTAACTGAGTTTTTCCAGGAATTTGTTTGTCCCCACTGAGGACAGGTTTTACAAAGTCGTCATCAGGCTTTATTTAGACTTGTGAACACTGATGATATGGTGATAGACAAGTGTGCACTCTGCAAGTTGGACTGAATGCATTTCTTGCATTAGGATATAGCTACAAGCCTAAAGAGGCAGGGAGTCAAAGGTGGTGGTTTTAGTACCAATGATCCTTCCCTGCTAATTGTCCTACTTGCTTAGTCATCGGGGAAGAGCCCTCAAAAGGGGATAAGGATTTAGGATTCAGTGTGGATTAGTGTAGAGGAGGCCATATAGAAGGAATTGCAGAGTGTGAAATCAGTTGATAGGCTTTGTGCTTTCAAAATCTACTGGAGAACCCAAGGACTCTCTCTTCCTGCTGCCTGGAGATGAGGATGGAGACCCCCCAAGCCAGTCAGTGTGCTGTCAAGCTGTCCATGGGGATGATCCTGGACTAAAGTCGGAAGATGTTGGTTCCCCCAAGTGAGTGCCGTGTTTTCCAAGAGCCCTTACAGGCACAGCATCTCTTCAGAGCAAGAGAACCTCAACTGACCTTGGGTCTGCAAAGAGAATGAAAGGAGGGAAAGGAGGAAGGGAGGAGGGAGGAGAGAAGACAAAGAGCAAAGGAGGGAAGAAGAAAGGGAGATGGATAGTTCCCAAGGTGTGTGTGTGTGTGTTTGGGACAAAGATTTGACTCTGAGTCCTCAGGATTCGCAGGCAGGCATATGTATGTGAGTGAGAAGCCATCCTGGCATACAGATCCTGTTCCAGGACAAGCAGAGGCAAGCTACTGAGTCCCAGTCTCCAAAGAAATTTCCTATCTGTCCACTGAGCCGCAAGTCCTGACTTCAAACAGCAGGACACAAAGCAGGGAAGAAAGGCCTGACACTCAGAAGTTGTCTAATGTCTAATGACTTCCATGGTGGAAGCATTTGGAAGACACCCTCCCATGGCCTTACATCCTCCAAGAAACACACACACACACACACACACACACACACACACACACACACACACACACACACACATTCAAGAGAGTCAAACTGAAGGAAAATAAATATCATTGGAAATCTTTGTGATTCATTCACACAGACCAAGCGTGTAGAAACATCAATACTTTATTGAGGGATGAATGTACAGCTGTATGTAGTATTCTACAAATCTCCATCAATCAAATTCCCATTTGAAAGAAATAGTGTGAACTGATACCGAGGGAGGGTGAAGCATTCCAAAGTAGAAAATCTTCTGCTTGACAAACAGAAGGCAAAGCAGAGGCGAAAGTAACTAGACTTGAGACATGAGGGATCTGAAACCCTCAAAGGATGGCTGGATCCTCTCTCACAGGGCATTTGTAGGCAAGTGTCTGGTTCTTGGGCAGGATTTCACCAGTATCCATCCAAGTAGCTTTGTGGGCGGGGCCAGTCTGCCATGGTGATGCCAGGTCTGGATTGGAGGCACCTGGCTTCGAAGTGGCCAGCAGAAAGAAAGCAAGTTGAGCACTGACTTGGCATGAGTGATCTTGTCTCAAAGAGCTTGTGGGTTGGAGGGTGGGAGCAAGGTGTCCGCACAATATCCAGCCTCCACTTGCTGATTTCATTCAAAGGGTCTGTGGTTCTTTGCCGAAAATCAGGAGAAGACCTTTAGTGCCGAAAACTCGTTTCTTCCCACACCCCCACCCCCTACCTCCCCACCTCCCGTCGGGGAGGTGGGCAGTGGCCTGGGGCCTTGGAGGAGTATGGCTGGAGCTAGGTGTCCCTGGGCATCCAGGCCTGCGCAGCCAAGATGGAATTGGCTGTGTGGAGAGCCCAGTGCAGAGCAGCCCCAGCATGGGTCAGCTGCCAGGCGAGCCAGGCTCTCTGGGAGACCATGTCCTCCTGGGTGCTGAAACCGCCTCTGGCACCACCGCTGGAGTGCCCAGGCAGGAAGGCTCCTCCGGGGGCCTTCAGTTCTTCCAGAGCCACCTCCAAGGCACCCATGCGGTTTCTGATTCTGGCCAGGGGTGAGAGCGCCCTGGATGGGCAGCCTTCTGGAGAATGATGTCTGCGCCTCTTGGGAGAAGAGTGTGGCTCAGCCAGGGGGGTGTTTCCAGGGCGTGCGCGCTTCAGAGACATCACAGGAGGTCTCCGGTGGGGCCTTGTGTCCTCGACATGCACTTTGGGGTGCCGGGAATCTGTGGGAAAGATAGCTAGAGTCAGAGAGAGAGAGGGAGTCAGAGAGAGAGAGAGAGAGAGAGAGAGAGAGAGAGAGAGAGAGAGAGAGAGAGAGAGAGAGAACTCCAAATACCTTGGTTTCCCTCAGCACCTGCGCCCAGAGTCTGCATCCCCCTCTGTCCTCACCCTCACAACAGACACCCCCGTAGCCGCTCTGATGAAGGTCCCATCCAACATGCCCTCCCTCCTCCCAGCACTGGAGGACCGGAAGTCCAGTCCAGTTCAGGCCATCCCCTCTGCCTGTAGGCAGTCAGGAGATGCTGTGCCCTCCTCCCTGTGCTCCACTGTCTGCTTAGTTCCTAAAGCTCTTGGCTCAGCCCAGACCCACCTCTGGCCTTGTGGTCCCTTGCTCTCTCTCTGGGGGAATGCGGTCCGGCCCTCCTCTTCTCTTCCGGGTGGCCCCTTTCCTGGTGGCTTCTGCAGGAGGAGCCACCCGATCTTTGCCATAGAGATCCCTTCTGCCTGCAGTAGCCCATGGCCTCCAGGCTCCTCTGGCTCTTCTCTGTGGGAAGAAGAGATGGTCAGTGACTGGGAGCTCCCTCAGCCCTCTCCTCCTCAAAGTCTGAGATCACACCTGAGAAGGCCCAGCTCCAAGACTAGCCTGAAAACGGAACCCAACACCTCTAGCTTTCCCCAAGGCCTACCCAAGCTCCTTCGAACTACTTGGGATGTTCCTGAGCAAAGACTCCTAAGAATCCAGTCTCTAAGGAAAGCTCAGCTGGCACAGCCGTTGGCTAACAAGCTAGCCTCAGCCACGGCCCCCTCCCCAAAACAGCCCCTCACCAAGACAGCCTCAACTCCAGTGACCTAAATTGGGAATATGGAGCTCAGTGAGATTGCACCCTGCCACCTTCCTCTCCCCCCTTCACCCCCACCCTGTCTTCCATTCTCTTGGGTTTCCCTAGCCCATACCCCAGTCTGTCAAAAACAAACAAGTCAACAAAGGACCCACACAATAACAACAACAACAACATAAAACAATAAAACAACAACAAACAAAATCTCAGCTTTGCAAACCCTACTTTGTCTCAGGCGAGAGGCCTCGGGATTCTGGCCTGTGTTCTCCACTCTTCCACAAGGCTCTGCACCCTGTGCTTTCTGGTCCACGGGGTGCCCTTGTCTTTTGCAAGTAGAAAGGCAGATCACCTGTGATTTCACAGACCCTGCCTTCTGGACTTGGCTGCCACCCATGTCTCTCTTTTCTCAGAGCCTCACTTCTGCCTCCTTCTTCCAGGGAGGTCCCTGAGAAATGATGCCAAGGGAGGGCCAGAGAAGCTGGATAAACCATTAAGAGGTGGACCTGAGCTCTGGCCACGCCCACCCACAGGACACACCCTCGGGATTGAAGGTCAGATTCAATCCAGTGGGATTGTGGATTGGTTTAGTGCTCCTGACCAATTTAGCAACACTAACTTGGGAGGCTGGCAACAGGAAGACCCTTTTCATTTCTTCACGACTGTGCACTTATTAAAAGGAAAACGCGACGGTTTTTGTGATTCGAAGGAGTTCTTTCTAATTCTGACAAAGTGTATCTCTCTCTCTTCCTCTTTGTGTGTGTGTGAGGTGGGGTCACTGTGTATGTGTCTGTGTTGTATCCTGGTGTGTATAGAATTGATAGTGGGTGTTTCTGACACAAGGACTCCTACTGATTGTGTATCTACATTTGAGAGTGTGTGTGTGTGTGTGTGTGTGTGTGTGTGTGTGTGTGTGTGTGTTCGCTTACCTGTGTGTGGGTGCACACAAGCACCCAGGAGTGTTTTAACTGAGTTTTTCCAGGAATTTGTTTGTCCCCACTGAGGACAGGTTTTACAAAGTCGTCATCAGGCTTTATTTAGACTTGTGAACACTGATGATATGGTGATAGACAAGTGTGCACTCTGCAAGTTGGACTGAATGCATTTCTTGCATTAGGATATAGCTACAAGCCTAAAGAGGCAGGGAGTCAAAGGTGGTGGTTTTAGTACCAATGATCCTTCCCTACTAATTGTCCTACTTGCTTAGTCATCGGGGAAGAGCCCTCAAAAGGGGATAAGGATTTAGGATTCAGTGTGGATTAGTGTAGAGGAGGCCATATAGAAGGAATTGCAGAGTGTGAAATCAGTTGATAGGCTTTGTGCTTTCAAAATCTACTGGAGAACCCAAGGACTCTCTCTTCCTGCTGCCTGGAGATGAGGATGGAGACCCCCCAAGCCAGTCAGTGTGCTGTCAAGCTGTCCATGGGGATGATCCTGGACTAAAGTCGGAAGATGTTGGTTCCCCCAAGTCAGTGCCGTGTTTTCCAAGAGCCCTTACAGGCACAGCATCTCTTCAGAGCAAGAGAACCTCAACTGACCTTGGGTCTGCAAAGAGAAAGAAAGGAGGGAAAGGAGGAAGGGAGGAGGGAGGAGAGAAGACAAAGAGCAAAGGAGGGAAGAAGAAAGGGAGATGGATAGTTCCCAAGGTGTGTGTGTGTGTGTTTGGGACAAAGATTTGACTCTGAGCCCTCAGGATTCGCAGGCAGGCATATGTATGTGAGTGAGAAGCCATCCTGGCATACAGATCCTGTTCCAGGACAAGCAGAGGCAAGCTACTGAGTCCCAGTCTCCAAAGAAATTTCCTATCTGTCCACTGAGCCGCAAGTCCTGACTTCAAACAGCAGGACACAAAGCAGGGAAGAAAGGCCTGACACTCAGAAGTTGTCTAATGTCTAATGACTTCCATGGTGGAAGCATTTGGAAGACACCCTCCCATGGCCTTACATCCTCCAAGAAACACACACACACACACACACACACACACACACACACACACACACACACACACACACACACACATTCAAGAGAGTCAAACTGAAGGAAAATAAATATCATTGGAAATCTTTGTGATTCATTCACACAGACCAAGCACCGTGTAGAACCATCAATACTTTATTGAGGGATGAATGTACAGCTGTATGTAGTATTCTACAAATCTCCATCAATCAAATTCCCATTTGAAAGAAATAGTGTGAACTGATACCGAGGGAGGGTGAAGCATTCCAAAGTAGAAAATCTTCTGCTTGACAAACAGAAGGCAAAGCAGAGGCGAAAGTAACTAGACTTGAGACATGAGGGATCTGAAACCCTCAAAGGATGGCTGGACCCTCTCTCACAGGGCATTTGTAGGCAAGTGTCTGGTTCTTGGGCAGGATTTCACCAGTATCCATCCAAGTAGCTTTGTGGGCGGGGCCAGTCTGCCATGGTGATGCCAGGTCTGGATTGGAGGCACCTGGCTTCGAAGTGGCCAGCAGAAAGAAAGCAAGTTGAGCACTGACTTGGCATGAGTGATCTTGTCTCAAAGAGCTTGTGGGTTGGAGGGTGGGAGCAAGGTGTCCGCACAATATCCAGCCTCCACTTGCTGATTTCATTCAAAGGGTCTGTGGTTCTTTGCCGAAAATCAGGAGAAGACCTTTAGTGCCGAAAACTCGTTTCTTCCCACACCCCCACCCCCTACCTCCCCACCTCCCGTCGGGGAGGTGGGCAGTGGCCTGGGGCCTTGGAGGAGTATGGCTGGAGCTAGGTGTCCCTGGGCATCCAGGCCTGCGCAGCCAAGATGGAACTGGCTGTGTGGAGAGCCCAGTGCAGAGCAGCCCCAGCATGGGTCAGCTGCCAGGCGAGCCAGGCTCTCTGGGAGACCATGTCCTCCTGGGTGCTGAAACCGCCTCTGGCACCACCGCTGGAGTGCCCAGGCAGGAAGGCTCCTCCGGGGGCCTTCAGTTCTTCCAGAGCCACCTCCAAGGCACCCATGCGGTTTCTGATTCTGGCCAGGGGTGAGAGCGCCCTGGATGGGCAGCCTTCTGGAGAATGATGTCTGCGCCTCTTGGGAGAAGAGTGTGGCTCAGCCAGGGGGGTGTTTCCAGGGCGTGCGCGCTTCAGAGACATCACAGGAGGTCTCCGGTGGGGCCTTGTGTCCTCGACATGCACTTTGGGGTGCCGGGAATCTGTGGGAAAGATAGCTAGAGTCAGAGAGAGAGAGGGAGTCAGAGAGAGAGAGAGAGAGAGAGAGAGAGAGAGAGAGAGAGAGAGAACTCCAAATACCTTGGTTTCCCTCAGCACCTGCGCCCAGAGTCTGCATCCCCCTCTGTCCTCACCCTCACAACAGACACCCCCGTAGCCGCTCTGATGAAGGTCCCATCCAACATGCCCTCCCTCCTCCCAGCACTGGAGGACCGGAAGTCCAGTCCAGTTCAGGCCATCCCCTCTGCCTGTAGGCAGTCAGGAGATGCTGTGCCCTCCTCCCTGTGCTCCACTGTCTGCTTAGTTCCTAAAGCTCTTGGCTCAGCCCAGACCCACCTCTGGCCTTGTGGTCCCTTGCTCTCTCTCTGGGGGAATGCGGTCCGGCCCTCCTCTTCTCTTCCGGGTGGCCCCTTTCCTGGTGGCTTCTGCAGGAGGAGCCACCCGATCTTTGCCATAGAGATCCCTT
The DNA here is from genome assembly GCA_033318265.1 of Phyllotis vaccarum. Taxonomy (NCBI): domain Eukaryota; kingdom Metazoa; phylum Chordata; class Mammalia; order Rodentia; family Cricetidae; genus Phyllotis; species Phyllotis vaccarum. The sequence goes on along the minus strand of JARWLC010000005.1, from coordinate 100,450,612 downwards.
CTGCCTGCAGTAGCCCATGGCCTCCAGGCTCCTCTGGCTCTTCTCTGTGGGAAGAAGAGATGGTCAGTGACTGGGAGCTCCCTCAGCCCTCTCCTCCTCAAAGTCTGAGATCACACCTGAGAAGGCCCAGCTCCAAGACTAGCCTGAAAACGGAACCCAACACCTCTAGCTTTCCCCAAGGCCTACCCAAGCTCCTTCGAACTACTTGGGATGTTCCTGAGCAAAGACTCCTAAGAATCCAGTCTCTAAGGAAAGCTCAGCTGGCACAGCCGTTGGCTAACAAGCTAGCCTCAGCCACGGCCCCCTCCCCAAAACAGCCCCTCACCAAGACAGCCTCAACTCCAGTGACCTAAATTGGGAATATGGAGCTCAGTGAGATTGCACCCTGCCACCTTCCTCTCCCCCCTTCACCCCCACCCTGTCTTCCATTCTCTTGGGTTTCCCTAGCCCATACCCCAGTCTGTCAAAAACAAACAAGTCAACAAAGGACCCACACAATAACAACAACAACAACATAAAACAATAAACAAAATCTCAGCTTTGCAAACCCTACTTTGTCTCAGGCGAGAGGCCTCGGGATTCTGGCCTGTGTTCTCCACTCTTCCACAAGGCTCTGCACCCTGTGCTTTCTGGTCCACGGGGTGCCCTTGTCTTTTGCAAGTAGAAAGGCAGATCACCTGTGATTTCACAGACCCTGCCTTCTGGACTTGGCTGCCACCCATGTCTCTCTTTTCTCAGAGCCTCACTTCTGCCTCCTTCTTCCAGGGAGGTCCCTGAGAAATGATGCCAAGGGAGGGCCAGAGAAGCTGGATAAACCATTAAGAGGTGGACCTGAGCTCTGGCCACGCCCACCCACAGGACACACCCTCGGGATTGAAGGTCAGATTCAATCCAGTGGGATTGTGGATTGGTTTAGTGCTCCTGACCAATTTAGCAACACTAACTTGGGAGGCTGGCAACAGGAAGACCCTTTTCATTTCTTCACGACTGTGCACTTATTAAAAGGAAAACGCGACGGTTTTTGTGATTCGAAGGAGTTCTTTCTAATTCTGACAAAGTGTATCTCTCTCTCTTCCTCTTTGTGTGTGTGTGAGGTGGGGTCACTGTGTATGTGTCTGTGTTGTATCCTGGTGTGTATAGAATTGATAGTGGGTGTTTCTGACACAAGGACTCCTACTGATTGTGTATCTACATTTGAGAGTGTGTGTGTGTGTGTGTGTGTGTGTGTGTGTGTGTGTGTTCGCTTACCTGTGTGTGGGTGCACACAAGCACCCAGGAGTGTTTTAACTGAGTTTTTCCAGGAATTTGTTTGTCCCCACTGAGGACAGGTTTTACAAAGTCGTCATCAGGCTTTATTTAGACTTGTGAACACTGATGATATGGTGATAGACAAGTGTGCACTCTGCAAGTTGGACTGAATGCATTTCTTGCATTAGGATATAGCTACAAGCCTAAAGAGGCAGGGAGTCAAAGGTGGTGGTTTTAGTACCAATGATCCTTCCCTGCTAATTGTCCTACTTGCTTAGTCATCGGGGAAGAGCCCTCAAAAGGGGATAAGGATTTAGGATTCAGTGTGGATTAGTGTAGAGGAGGCCATATAGAAGGAATTGCAGAGTGTGAAATCAGTTGATAGGCTTTGTGCTTTCAAAATCTACTGGAGAACCCAAGGACTCTCTCTTCCTGCTGCCTGGAGATGAGGATGGAGACCCCCCAAGCCAGTCAGTGTGCTGTCAAGCTGTCCATGGGGATGATCCTGGACTAAAGTCGGAAGATGTTGGTTCCCCCAAGTGAGTGCCGTGTTTTCCAAGAGCCCTTACAGGCACAGCATCTCTTCAGAGCAAGAGAACCTCAACTGACCTTGGGTCTGCAAAGAGAATGAAAGGAGGGAAAGGAGGAAGGGAGGAGGGAGGAGAGAAGACAAAGAGCAAAGGAGGGAAGAAGAAAGGGAGATGGATAGTTCCCAAGGTGTGTGTGTGTGTGTTTGGGACAAAGATTTGACTCTGAGTCCTCAGGATTCGCAGGCAGGCATATGTATGTGAGTGAGAAGCCATCCTGGCATACAGATCCTGTTCCAGGACAAGCAGAGGCAAGCTACTGAGTCCCAGTCTCCAAAGAAATTTCCTATCTGTCCACTGAGCCGCAAGTCCTGACTTCAAACAGCAGGACACAAAGCAGGGAAGAAAGGCCTGACACTCAGAAGTTGTCTAATGTCTAATGACTTCCATGGTGGAAGCATTTGGAAGACACCCTCACATGGCCTTACATCCTCCAATAAACACACACACACACACACACACACACACACACACACACACACACACACATTCAAGAGAGTCAAACTGAAGGAAAATAAATATCATTGGAAATCTTTGTGATTCATTCACACAGACCAAGCACCGTGTAGAACCATCAATACTTTATTGAGGGATGAATGTACAGCTGTATGTAGTATTCTACAAATCTCCATCAATCAAATTCCCATTTGAAAGAAATAGTGTGAACTGATACCGAGGGAGGGTGAAGCATTCCAAAGTAGAAAATCTTCTGCTTGACAAACAGAAGGCAAAGCAGAGGCGAAAGTAACTAGACTTGAGACATGAGGGATCTGAAACCCTCAAAGGATGGCTGGACCCTCTCTCACAGGGCATTTGTAGGCAAGTGTCTGGTTCTTGGGCAGGATTTCACCAGTATCCATCCAAGTAGCTTTGTGGGCGGGGCCAGTCTGCCATGGTGATGCCAGGTCTGGATTGGAGGCACCTGGCTTCGAAGTGGCCAGCAGAAAGAAAGCAAGTTGAGCACTGACTTGGCATGAGTGATCTTGTCTCAAAGAGCTTGTGGGTTGGAGGGTGGGAGCAAGGTGTCCGCACAATATCCAGCCTCCACTTGCTGATTTCATTCAAAGGGTCTGTGGTTCTTTGCCGAAAATCAGGAGAAGACCTTTAGTGCCGAAAACTCGTTTCTTCCCACACCCCCACCCCCTACCTCCCCACCTCCCGTCGGGGAGGTGGGCAGTGGCCTGGGGCCTTGGAGGAGTATGGCTGGAGCTAGGTGTCCCTGGGCATCCAGGCCTGCGCAGCCAAGATGGAATTGGCTGTGTGGAGAGCCCAGTGCAGAGCAGCCCCAGCATGGGTCAGCTGCCAGGCGAGCCAGGCTCTCTGGGAGACCATGTCCTCCTGGGTGCTGAAACCGCCTCTGGCACCACCGCTGGAGTGCCCAGGCAGGAAGGCTCCTCCGGGGGCCTTCAGTTCTTCCAGAGCCACCTCCAAGGCACCCATGCGGTTTCTGATTCTGGCCAGGGGTGAGAGCGCCCTGGATGGGCAGCCTTCTGGAGAATGATGTCTGCGCCTCTTGGGAGAAGAGTGTGGCTCAGCCAGGGGGGTGTTTCCAGGGCGTGCGCGCTTCAGAGACATCACAGGAGGTCTCCGGTGGGGCCTTGTGTCCTCGACATGCACTTTGGGGTGCCGGGAATCTGTGGGAAAGATAGCTAGAGTCAGAGAGAGAGAGGGAGTCAGAGAGAGAGAGAGAGAGAGAGAGAGAGAGAGAGAGAGAGAGAGAGAGAGAGAGAGAGAACTCCAAATACCTTGGTTTCCCTCAGCACCTGCGCCCAGAGTCTGCATCCCCCTCTGTCCTCACCCTCACAACAGACACCCCCGTAGCCGCTCTGATGAAGGTCCCATCCAACATGCCCTCCCTCCTCCCAGCACTGGAGGACCGGAAGTCCAGTCCAGTTCAGGCCATCCCCTCTGCCTGTAGGCAGTCAGGAGATGCTGTGCCCTCCTCCCTGTGCTCCACTGTCTGCTTAGTTCCTAAAGCTCTTGGCTCAGCCCAGACCCACCTCTGGCCTTGTGGTCCCTTGCTCTCTCTCTGGGGGAATGCGGTCCGGCCCTCCTCTTCTCTTCCGGGTGGCCCCTTTCCTGGTGGCTTCTGCAGGAGGAGCCACCCGATCTTTGCCATAGAGATCCCTTCTGCCTGCAGTAGCCCATGGCCTCCAGGCTCCTCTGGCTCTTCTCTGTGGGAAGAAGAGATGGTCAGTGACTGGGAGCTCCCTCAGCCCTCTCCTCCTCAAAGTCTGAGATCACACCTGAGAAGGCCCAGCTCCAAGACTAGCCTGAAAACGGAACCCAACACCTCTAGCTTTCCCCAAGGCCTACCCAAGCTCCTTCGAACTACTTGGGATGTTCCTGAGCAAAGACTCCTAAGAATCCAGTCTCTAAGGAAAGCTCAGCTGGCACAGCCGTTGGCTAACAAGCTAGCCTCAGCCACGGCCCCCTCCCCAAAACAGCCCCTCACCAAGACAGCCTCAACTCCAGTGACCTAAATTGGGAATATGGAGCTCAGTGAGATTGCACCCTGCCACCTTCCTCTCCCCCCTTCACCCCCACCCTGTCTTCCATTCTCTTGGGTTTCCCTAGCCCATACCCCAGTCTGTCAAAAACAAACAAGTCAACAAAGGACCCACACAATAACAACAACAACAACATAAAACAATAAAACAACAACAAACAAAATCTCAGCTTTGCAAACCCTACTTTGTCTCAGGCGAGAGGCCTCGGGATTCTGGCCTGTGTTCTCCACTCTTCCACAAGGCTCTGCACCCTGTGCTTTCTGGTCCACGGGGTGCCCTTGTCTTTTGCAAGTAGAAAGGCAGATCACCTGTGATTTCACAGACCCTGCCTTCTGGACTTGGCTGCCACCCATGTCTCTCTTTTCTCAGAGCCTCACTTCTGCCTCCTTCTTCCAGGGAGGTCCCTGAGAAATGATGCCAAGGGAGGGCCAGAGAAGCTGGATAAACCATTAAGAGGTGGACCTGAGCTCTGGCCACGCCCACCCAAGGACACACCCTCGGGATTGAAGGTCAGATTCAATCCAGTGGGATTGTGGATTGGTTTAGTGCTCCTGACCAATTTAGCAACACTAACTTGGGAGGCTGGCAACAGGAAGACCCTTTTCATTTCTTCACGACTGTGCACTTATTAAAAGGAAAACGCGACGGTTTTTGTGATTCGAAGGAGTTCTTTCTAATTCTGACAAAGTGTATCTCTCTCTCTTCCTCTTTGTGTGTGTGTGAGGTGGGGTCACTGTGTATGTGTCTGTGTTGTATCCTGGTGTGTATAGAATTGATAGTGGGTGTTTCTGACACAAGGACTCCTACTGATTGTGTATCTACATTTGAGAGTGTGTGTGTGTGTGTGTGTGTGTGTGTGTGTGTGTGTGTGTTCGCTTACCTGTGTGTGGGTGCACACAAGCACCCAGGAGTGTTTTAACTGAGTTTTTCCAGGAATTTGTTTGTCCCCACTGAGGACAGGTTTTACAAAGTCGTCATCAGGCTTTATTTAGACTTGTGAACACTGATGATATGGTGATAGACAAGTGTGCACTCTGCAAGTTGGACTGAATGCATTTCTTGCATTAGGATATAGCTACAAGCCTAAAGAGGCAGGGAGTCAAAGGTGGTGGTTTTAGTACCAATGATCCTTCCCTGCTAATTGTCCTACTTGCTTAGTCATCGGGGAAGAGCCCTCAAAAGGGGATAAGGATTTAGGATTCAGTGTGGATTAGTGTAGAGGAGGCCATATAGAAGGAATTGCAGAGTGTGAAATCAGTTGATAGGCTTTGTGCTTTCAAAATCTACTGGAGAACCCAAGGACTCTCTCTTCCTGCTGCCTGGAGATGAGGATGGAGACCCCCCAAGCCAGTCAGTGTGCTGTCAAGCTGTCCATGGGGATGATCCTGGACTAAAGTCGGAAGATGTTGGTTCCCCCAAGTGAGTGCCGTGTTTTCCAAGAGCCCTTACAGGCACAGCATCTCTTCAGAGCAAGAGAACCTCAACTGACCTTGGGTCTGCAAAGAGAATGAAAGGAGGGAAAGGAGGAAGGGAGGAGGGAGGAGAGAAGACAAAGAGCAAAGGAGGGAAGAAGAAAGGGAGATGGATAGTTCCCAAGGTGTGTGTGTGTGTGTTTGGGACAAAGATTTGACTCTGAGTCCTCAGGATTCGCAGGCAGGCATATGTATGTGAGTGAGAAGCCATCCTGGCATACAGATCCTGTTCCAGGACAAGCAGAGGCAAGCTACTGAGTCCCAGTCTCCAAAGAAATTTCCTATCTGTCCACTGAGCCGCAAGTCCTGACTTCAAACAGCAGGACACAAAGCAGGGAAGAAAGGCCTGACACTCAGAAGTTGTCTAATGTCTAATGACTTCCATGGTGGAAGCATTTGGAAGACACCCTCACATGGCCTTACATCCTCCAATAAACACACACACACACACACACACACACACACACACACACACACACACATTCAAGAGAGTCAAACTGAAGGAAAATAAATATCATTGGAAATCTTTGTGATTCATTCACACAGACCAAGCACCGTGTAGAACCATCAATACTTTATTGAGGGATGAATGTACAGCTGTATGTAGTATTCTACAAATCTCCATCAATCAAATTCCCATTTGAAAGAAATAGTGTGAACTGATACCGAGGGAGGGTGAAGCATTCCAAAGTAGAAAATCTTCTGCTTGACAAACAGAAGGCAAAGCAGAGGCGAAAGTAACTAGACTTGAGACATGAGGGATCTGAAACCCTCAAAGGATGGCTGGACCCTCTCTCACAGGGCATTTGTAGGCAAGTGTCTGGTTCTTGGGCAGGATTTCACCAGTATCCATCCAAGTAGCTTTGTGGGCGGGGCCAGTCTGCCATGGTGATGCCAGGTCTGGATTGGAGGCACCTGGCTTCGAAGTGGCCAGCAGAAAGAAAGCAAGTTGAGCACTGACTTGGCATGAGTGATCTTGTCTCAAAGAGCTTGTGGGTTGGAGGGTGGGAGCAAGGTGTCCGCACAATATCCAGCCTCCACTTGCTGATTTCATTCAAAGGGTCTGTGGTTCTTTGCCGAAAATCAGGAGAAGACCTTTAGTGCCGAAAACTCGTTTCTTCCCACACCCCCACCCCCTACCTCCCCACCTCCCGTCGGGGAGGTGGGCAGTGGCCTGGGGCCTTGGAGGAGTATGGCTGGAGCTAGGTGTCCCTGGGCATCCAGGCCTGCGCAGCCAAGATGGAATTGGCTGTGTGGAGAGCCCAGTGCAGAGCAGCCCCAGCATGGGTCAGCTGCCAGGCGAGCCAGGCTCTCTGGGAGACCATGTCCTCCTGGGTGCTGAAACCGCCTCTGGCACCACCGCTGGAGTGCCCAGGCAGGAAGGCTCCTCCGGGGGCCTTCAGTTCTTCCAGAGCCACCTCCAAGGCACCCATGCGGTTTCTGATTCTGGCCAGGGGTGAGAGCGCCCTGGATGGGCAGCCTTCTGGAGAATGATGTCTGCGCCTCTTGGGAGAAGAGTGTGGCTCAGCCAGGGGGGTGTTTCCAGGGCGTGCGCGCTTCAGAGACATCACAGGAGGTCTCCGGTGGGGCCTTGTGTCCTCGACATGCACTTTGGGGTGCCGGGAATCTGTGGGAAAGATAGCTAGAGTCAGAGAGAGAGAGGGAGTCAGAGAGAGAGAGAGAGAGAGAGAGAGAGAGAGAGAGAGAGAGAGAGAGAGAGAGAGAGAACTCCAAATACCTTGGTTTCCCTCAGCACCTGCGCCCAGAGTCTGCATCCCCCTCTGTCCTCACCCTCACAACAGACACCCCCGTAGCCGCTCTGATGAAGGTCCCATCCAACATGCCCTCCCTCCTCCCAGCACTGGAGGACCGGAAGTCCAGTCCAGTTCAGGCCATCCCCTCTGCCTGTAGGCAGTCAGGAGATGCTGTGCCCTCCTCCCTGTGCTCCACTGTCTGCTTAGTTCCTAAAGCTCTTGGCTCAGCCCAGACCCACCTCTGGCCTTGTGGTCCCTTGCTCTCTCTCTGGGGGAATGCGGTCCGGCCCTCCTCTTCTCTTCCGGGTGGCCCCTTTCCTGGTGGCTTCTGCAGGAGGAGCCACCCGATCTTTGCCATAGAGATCCCTTCTGCCTGCAGTAGCCCATGGCCTCCAGGCTCCTCTGGCTCTTCTCTGTGGGAAGAAGAGATGGTCAGTGACTGGGAGCTCCCTCAGCCCTCTCCTCCTCAAAGTCTGAGATCACACCTGAGAAGGCCCAGCTCCAAGACTAGCCTGAAAACGGAACCCAACACCTCTAGCTTTCCCCAAGGCCTACCCAAGCTCCTTCGAACTACTTGGGATGTTCCTGAGCAAAGACTCCTAAGAATCCAGTCTCTAAGGAAAGCTCAGCTGGCACAGCCGTTGGCTAACAAGCTAGCCTCAGCCACGGCCCCCTCCCCAAAACAGCCCCTCACCAAGACAGCCTCAACTCCAGTGACCTAAATTGGGAATATGGAGCTCAGTGAGATTGCACCCTGCCACCTTCCTCTCCCCCCTTCACCCCCACCCTGTCTTCCATTCTCTTGGGTTTCCCTAGCCCATACCCCAGTCTGTCAAAAACAAACAAGTCAACAAAGGACCCACACAATAACAACAACAACAACATAAAACAATAAAACAACAACAAACAAAATCTCAGCTTTGCAAACCCTACTTTGTCTCAGGCGAGAGGCCTCGGGATTCTGGCCTGTGTTCTCCACTCTTCCACAAGGCTCTGCACCCTGTGCTTTCTGGTCCACGGGGTGCCCTTGTCTTTTGCAAGTAGAAAGGCAGATCACCTGTGATTTCACAGACCCTGCCTTCTGGACTTGGCTGCCACCCATGTCTCTCTTCTCTCCGAGCCTCACTTCTGCCTCCTTCTTCCAGGGAGGTCCCTGAGAAATGATGCCAAGGGAGGGCCAGAGAAGCTGGATAAACCATTAAGAGGTGGACCTGAGCTCTGGCCACGCCCACCCACAGGACACACCCTCGGGATTGAAGGTCAGATTCAATCCAGTGGGATTGTGGATTGGTTTAGTGCTCCTGACCAATTTAGCAACACTAACTTGGGAGGCTGGCAACAGGAAGACCCTTTTCATTTCTTCACGACTGTGCACTTATTAAAAGGAAAACGCGACGGTTTTTGTGATTCGAAGGAGTTCTTTCTAATTCTGACAAAGTGTATCTCTCTCTCTTCCTCTTTGTGTGTGTGTGAGGTGGGGTCACTGTGTATGTGTCTGTGTTGTATCCTGGTGTGTATAGAATTGATAGTGGGTGTTTCTGACACAAGGACTCCTACTGATTGTGTATCTACATTTGAGAGTGTGTGTGTGTGTGTGTGTGTGTGTGTGTGTGTGTGTGTGTTCGCTTACCTGTGTGTGGGTGCACACAAGCACCCAGGAGTGTTTTAACTGAGTTTTTCCAGGAATTTGTTTGTCCCCACTGAGGACAGGTTTTACAAAGTCGTCATCAGGCTTTATTTAGACTTGTGAACACTGATGATATGGTGATAGACAAGTGTGCACTCTGCAAGTTGGACTGAATGCATTTCTTGCATTAGGATATAGCTACAAGCCTAAAGAGGCAGGGAGTCAAAGGTGGTGGTTTTAGTACCAATGATCCTTCCCTGCTAATTGTCCTACTTGCTTAGTCATCGGGGAAGAGCCCTCAAAAGGGGATAAGGATTTAGGATTCAGTGTGGATTAGTGTAGAGGAGGCCATATAGAAGGAATTGCAGAGTGTGAAATCAGTTGATAGGCTTTGTGCTTTCAAAATCTACTGGAGAACCCAAGGACTCTCTCTTCCTGCTGCCTGGAGATGAGGATGGAGACCCCCCAAGCCAGTCAGTGTGCTGTCAAGCTGTCCATGGGGATGATCCTGGACTAAAGTCGGAAGATGTTGGTTCCCCCAAGTCAGTGCCGTGTTTTCCAAGAGCCCTTACAGGCACAGCATCTCTTCAGAGCAAGAGAACCTCAACTGACCTTGGGTCTGCAAAGAGAATGAAAGGAGGGAAAGGAGGAAGGGAGGAGGGAGGAGAGAAGACAAAGAGCAAAGGAGGGAAGAAGAAAGGGAGATGGATAGTTCCCAAGGTGTGTGTGTGTGTGTTTGGGACAAAGATTTGACTCTGAGCCCTCAGGATTCGCAGGCAGGCATATGTATGTGAGTGAGAAGCCATCCTGGCATACAGATCCTGTTCCAGGACAAGCAGAGGCAAGCTACTGAGTCCCAGTCTCCAAAGAAATTTCCTATCTGTCCACTGAGCCGCAAGTCCTGACTTCAAACAGCAGGACACAAAGCAGGGAAGAAAGGCCTGACACTCAGAAGTTGTCTAATGTCTAATGACTTCCATGGTGGAAGCATTTGGAAGACACCCTCACATGGCCTTACATCCTCCAATAAACACACACACACACACACACACACATTCAAGAGAGTCAAACTGAAGGAAAATAAATATCATTGGAAATCTTTGTGATTCATTCACACAGACCAAGCACCGTGTAGAACCATCAATACTTTATTGAGGGATGAATGTACAGCTGTATGTAGTATTCTACAAATCTCCATCAATCAAATTCCCATTTGAAAGAAATAGTGTGAACTGATACCGAGGGAGGGTGAAGCATTCCAAAGTAGAAAATCTTCTGCTTGACAAACAGAAGGCAAAGCAGAGGCGAAAGTAACTAGACTTGAGACATGAGGGATCTGAAACCCTCAAAGGATGGCTGGACCCTCTCTCACAGGGCATTTGTAGGCAAGTGTCTGGTTCTTGGGCAGGATTTCACCAGTATCCATCCAAGTAGCTTTGTGGGCGGGGCCAGTCTGCCATGGTGATGCCAGGTCTGGATTGGAGGCACCTGGCTTCGAAGTGGCCAGCAGAAAGAAAGCAAGTTGAGCACTGACTTGGCATGAGTGATCTTGTCTCAAAGAGCTTGTGGGTTGGAGGGTGGGAGCAAGGTGTCCGCACAATATCCAGCCTCCACTTGCTGATTTCATTCAAAGGGTCTGTGGTTCTTTGCCGAAAATCAGGAGAAGACCTTTAGTGCCGAAAACTCGTTTCTTCCCACACCCCCACCCCCTACCTCCCCACCTCCCGTCGGGGAGGTGGGCAGTGGCCTGGGGCCTTGGAGGAGTATGGCTGGAGCTAGGTGTCCCTGGGCATCCAGGCCTGCGCAGCCAAGATGGAATTGGCTGTGTGGAGAGCCCAGTGCAGAGCAGCCCCAGCATGGGTCAGCTGCCAGGCGAGCCAGGCTCTCTGGGAGACCATGTCCTCCTGGGTGCTGAAACCGCCTCTGGCACCACCGCTGGAGTGCCCAGGCAGGAAGGCTCCTCCGGGGGCCTTCAGTTCTTCCAGAGCCACCTCCAAGGCACCCATGCGGTTTCTGATTCTGGCCAGGGGTGAGAGCGCCCTGGATGGGCAGCCTTCTGGAGAATGATGTCTGCGCCTCTTGGGAGAAGAGTGTGGCTCAGCCAGGGGGGTGTTTCCAGGGCGTGCGCGCTTCAGAGACATCACAGGAGGTCTCCGGTGGGGCCTTGTGTCCTCGACATGCACTTTGGGGTGCCGGGAATCTGTGGGAAAGATAGCTAGAGTCAGAGAGAGAGAGGGAGTCAGAGAGAGAGAGAGAGAGAGAGAGAGAGAGAGAGAGAGAGAGAGAACTCCAAATACCTTGGTTTCCCTCAGCACCTGCGCCCAGAGTCTGCATCCCCCTCTGTCCTCACCCTCACAACAGACACCCCCGTAGCCGCTCTGATGAAGGTCCCATCCAACATGCCCTCCCTCCTCCCAGCACTGGAGGACCGGAAGTCCAGTCCAGTTCAGGCCATCCCCTCTGCCTGTAGGCAGTCAGGAGATGCTGTGCCCTCCTCCCTGTGCTCCACTGTCTGCTTAGTTCCTAAAGCTCTTGGCTCAGCCCAGACCCACCTCTGGCCTTGTGGTCCCTTGCTCTCTCTCTGGGGGAATGCGGTCCGGCCCTCCTCTTCTCTTCCGGGTGGCCCCTTTCCTGGTGGCTTCTGCAGGAGGAGCCACCCGATCTTTGCCATAGAGATCCCTTCTGCCTACAGTAGCCCATGGCCTCCAGGCTCCTCTGGCTCTTCTCTGTGGGAAGAAGAGATGGTCAGTGACTGGGAGCTCCCTCAGCCCTCTCCTCCTCAAAGTCTGAGATCACACCTGAGAAGGCCCAGCTCCAAGACTAGCCTGAAAACGGAACCCAACACCTCTAGCTTTCCCCAAGGCCTACCCAAGCTCCTTCGAACTACTTGGGATGTTCCTGAGCAAAGACTCCTAAGAATCCAGTCTCTAAGGAAAGCTCAGCTGGCACAGCCGTTGGCTAACAAGCTAGCCTCAGCCACGGCCCCCTCCCCAAAACAGCCCCTCACCAAGACAGCCTCAACTCCAGTGACCTAAATTGGGAATATGGAGCTCAGTGAGATTGCACCCTGCCACCTTCCTCTCCCCCCTTCACCCCCACCCTGTCTTCCATTCTCTTGGGTTTCCCTAGCCCATACCCCAGTCTGTCAAAAACAAACAAGTCAACAAAGGACCCACACAATAACAACAACAACAACATAAAACAATAAAACAACAACAAACAAAATCTCAGCTTTGCAAACCCTACTTTGTCTCAGGCGAGAGGCCTCGGGATTCTGGCCTGTGTTCTCCACTCTTCCACAAGGCTCTGCACCCTGTGCTTTCTGGTCCACGGGGTGCCCTTGTCTTTTGCAAGTAGAAAGGCAGATCACCTGTGATTTCACAGACCCTGCCTTCTGGACTTGGCTGCCACCCATGTCTCTCTTTTCTCAGAGCCTCACTTCTGCCTCCTTCTTCCAGGGAGGTCCCTGAGAAATGATGCCAAGGGAGGGCCAGAGAAGCTGGATAAACCATTAAGAGGTGGACCTGAGCTCTGGCCACGCCCACCCACAGGACACACCCTCGGGATTGAAGGTCAGATTCAATCCAGTGGGATTGTGGATTGGTTTAGTGCTCCTGACCAATTTAGCAACACTAACTTGGGAGGCTGGCAACAGGAAGACCCTTTTCATTTCTTCACGACTGTGCACTTATTAAAAGGAAAACGCGACGGTTTTTGTGATTCGAAGGAGTTCTTTCTAATTCTGACAAAGTGTATCTCTCTCTCTTCCTCTTTGTGTGTGTGTGAGGTGGGGTCACTGTGTATGTGTCTGTGTTGTATCCTGGTGTGTATAGAATTGATAGTGGGTGTTTCTGACACAAGGACTCCTACTGATTGTGTATCTACATTTGAGAGTGTGTGTGTGTGTGTGTGTGTGTCTGTGTGTGTGTTCGCTTACCTGTGTGTGGGTGCACACAAGCACCCAGGAGTGTTTTAACTGAGTTTTTCCAGGAATTTGTTTGTCCCCACTGAGGACAGGTTTTACAAAGTCGTCATCAGGCTTTATTTAGACTTGTGAACACTGATGATATGGTGATAGACAAGTGTGCACTCTGCAAGTTGGACTGAATGCATTTCTTGCATTAGGATATAGCTACAAGCCTAAAGAGGCAGGGAGTCAAAGGTGGTGGTTTTAGTACCAATGATCCTTCCCTACTAATTGTCCTACTTGCTTAGTCATCGGGGAAGAGCCCTCAAAAGGGGATAAGGATTTAGGATTCAGTGTGGATTAGTGTAGAGGAGGCCATATAGAAGGAATTGCAGAGTGTGAAATCAGTTGATAGGCTTTGTGCTTTCAAAATCTACTGGAGAACCCAAGGACTCTCTCTTCCTGCTGCCTGGAGATGAGGATGGAGACCCCCCAAGCCAGTCAGTGTGCTGTCAAGCTGTCCATGGGGATGATCCTGGACTAAAGTCGGAAGATGTTGGTTCCCCCAAGTCAGTGCCGTGTTTTCCAAGAGCCCTTACAGGCACAGCATCTCTTCAGAGCAAGAGAACCTCAACTGACCTTGGGTCTGCAAAGAGAAAGAAAGGAGGGAAAGGAGGAAGGGAGGAGGGAGGAGAGAAGACAAAGAGCAAAGGAGGGAAGAAGAAAGGGAGATGGATAGTTCCCAAGGTGTGTGTGTGTGTGTTTGGGACAAAGATTTGACTCTGAGCCCTCAGGATTCGCAGGCAGGCATATGTATGTGAGTGAGAAGCCATCCTGGCATACAGATCCTGTTCCAGGACAAGCAGAGGCAAGCTACTGAGTCCCAGTCTCCAAAGAAATTTCCTATCTGTCCACTGAGCCGCAAGTCCTGACTTCAAACAGCAGGACACAAAGCAGGGAAGAAAGGCCTGACACTCAGAAGTTGTCTAATGTCTAATGACTTCCATGGTGGAAGCATTTGGAAGACACCCTCACATGGCCTTACATCCTCCAATAAACACACACACACACACACACACACATTCAAGAGAGTCAAACTGAAGGAAAATAAATATCATTGGAAATCTTTGTGATTCATTCACACAGACCAAGCACCGTGTAGAACCATCAATACTTTATTGAGGGATGAATGTACAGCTGTATGTAGTATTCTACAAATCTCCATCAATCAAATTCCCATTTGAAAGAAATAGTGTGAACTGATACCGAGGGAGGGTGAAGCATTCCAAAGTAGAAAATCTTCTGCTTGACAAACAGAAGGCAAAGCAGAGGCGAAAGTAACTAGACTTGAGACATGAGGGATCTGAAACCCTCAAAGGATGGCTGGACCCTCTCTCACAGGGCATTTGTAGGCAAGTGTCTGGTTCTTGGGCAGGATTTCACCAGTATCCATCCAAGTAGCTTTGTGGGCGGGGCCAGTCTGCCATGGTGATGCCAGGTCTGGATTGGAGGCACCTGGCTTCGAAGTGGCCAGCAGAAAGAAAGCAAGTTGAGCACTGACTTGGCATGAGTGATCTTGTCTCAAAGAGCTTGTGGGTTGGAGGGTGGGAGCAAGGTGTCCGCACAATATCCAGCCTCCACTTGCTGATTTCATTCAAAGGGTCTGTGGTTCTTTGCCGAAAATCAGGAGAAGACCTTTAGTGCCGAAAACTCGTTTCTTCCCACACCCCCACCCCCTACCTCCCCACCTCCCGTCGGGGAGGTGGGCAGTGGCCTGGGGCCTTGGAGGAGTATGGCTGGAGCTAGGTGTCCCTGGGCATCCAGGCCTGCGCAGCCAAGATGGAATTGGCTGTGTGGAGAGCCCAGTGCAGAGCAGCCCCAGCATGGGTCAGCTGCCAGGCGAGCCAGGCTCTCTGGGAGACCATGTCCTCCTGGGTGCTGAAACCGCCTCTGGCACCACCGCTGGAGTGCCCAGGCAGGAAGGCTCCTCCGGGGGCCTTCAGTTCTTCCAGAGCCACCTCCAAGGCACCCATGCGGTTTCTGATTCTGGCCAGGGGTGAGAGCGCCCTGGATGGGCAGCCTTCTGGAGAATGATGTCTGCGCCTCTTGGGAGAAGAGTGTGGCTCAGCCAGGGGGGTGTTTCCAGGGCGTGCGCGCTTCAGAGACATCACAGGAGGTCTCCGGTGGGGCCTTGTGTCCTCGACATGCACTTTGGGGTGCCGGGAATCTGTGGGAAAGATAGCTAGAGTCAGAGAGAGAGAGGGAGTCAGAGAGAGAGAGAGAGAGAGAGAGAGAGAGAGAGAGAGAGAGAGAGAGAGAGAACTCCAAATACCTTGGTTTCCCTCAGCACCTGCGCCCAGAGTCTGCATCCCCCTCTGTCCTCACCCTCACAACAGACACCCCCGTAGCCGCTCTGATGAAGGTCCCATCCAACATGCCCTCCCTCCTCCCAGCACTGGAGGACCGGAAGTCCAGTCCAGTTCAGGCCATCCCCTCTGCCTGTAGGCAGTCAGGAGATGCTGTGCCCTCCTCCCTGTGCTCCACTGTCTGCTTAGTTCCTAAAGCTCTTGGCTCAGCCCAGACCCACCTCTGGCCTTGTGGTCCCTTGCTCTCTCTCTGGGGGAATGCGGTCCGGCCCTCCTCTTCTCTTCCGGGTGGCCCCTTTCCTGGTGGCTTCTGCAGGAGGAGCCACCCGATCTTTGCCATAGAGATCCCTTCTGCCTGCAGTAGCCCATGGCCTCCAGGCTCCTCTGGCTCTTCTCTGTGGGAAGAAGAGATGGTCAGTGACTGGGAGCTCCCTCAGCCCTCTCCTCCTCAAAGTCTGAGATCACACCTGAGAAGGCCCAGCTCCAAGACTAGCCTGAAAACGGAACCCAACACCTCTAGCTTTCCCCAAGGCCTACCCAAGCTCCTTCGAACTACTTGGGATGTTCCTGAGCAAAGACTCCTAAGAATCCAGTCTCTAAGGAAAGCTCAGCTGGCACAGCCGTTGGCTAACAAGCTAGCCTCAGCCACGGCCCCCTCCCCAAAACAGCCCCTCACCAAGACAGCCTCAACTCCAGTGACCTAAATTGGGAATATGGAGCTCAGTGAGATTGCACCCTGCCACCTTCCTCTGCCCCCTTCACCCCCACCCTGTCTTCCATTCTCTTGGGTTTCCCTAGCCCATACCCCAGTCTGTCAAAAACAAACAAGTCAACAAAGGACCCACACAATAACAACAACAACAACATAAAACAATAAACAAAATCTCAGCTTTGCAAACCCTACTTCGTCTCAGGCGAGAGGCCTCGGGATTCTGGCCTGTGTTCTCCACTCTTCCACAAGGCTCTGCACCCTGTGCTTTCTGGTCCACGGGGTGCCCTTGTCTTTTGCAAGTAGAAAGGCAGATCACCTGTGATTTCACAGACCCTGCCTTCTGGACTTGGCTGCCACCCATGTCTCTCTTTTCTCAGAGCCTCACTTCTGCTTCCTTCTTCCAGGGAGGTCCCTGAGAAATGATGCCAAGGGAGGGCCAGAGAAGCTGGATAAACCATTAAGAGGTGGACCTGAGCTCTGGCCACGCCCACCCACAGGACACACCCTCGGGATTGAAGGTCAGATTCAATCCAGTGGGATTGTGGATTGGTTTAGTGCTCCTGACCAATTTAGCAACACTAACTTGGGAGGCTGGCAACAGGAAGACCCTTTTCATTTCTTCACGACTGTGCACTTATTAAAAGGAAAACGCGACGGTTTTTGTGATTCGAAGGAGTTCTTTCTAATTCTGACAAAGTGTATCTCTCTCTCTTCCTCTTTGTGTGTGTGTGAGGTGGGGTCACTGTGTATGTGTCTGTGTTGTATCCTGGTGTGTATAGAATTGATAGTGGGTGTTTCTGACACAAGGACTCCTACTGATTGTGTATCTACATTTGAGAGAGTGTGTGTGTGTGTGTGTGTGTGTTCGCTTACCTGTGTGTGGGTGCACACAAGCACCCAGGAGTGTTTTAACTGAGTTTTTCCAGGAATTTGTTTGTCCCCACTGAGGACAGGTTTTACAAAGTAGTCATCAGGCTTTATTTAGACTTGTGAACACTGATGATATGGTGATAGACAAGTGTGCACTCTGCAAGTTGGACTGAATGCATTTCTTGCATTAGGATATAGCTACAAGCCTAAAGAGGCAGGGAGTCAAAGGTGGTGGTTTTAGTACCAATGATCCTTCCCTGCTAATTGTCCTACTTGCTTAGTCATCGGGGAAGAGCCCTCAAAAGGGGATAAGGATTTAGGATTCAGTGTGGATTAGTGTAGAGGAGGCCATATAGAAGGAATTGCAGAGTGTGAAATCAGTTGATAGGCTTTGTGCTTTCAAAATCTACTGGAGAACCCAAGGACTCTCTCTTCCTGCTGCCTGGAGATGAGGATGGAGACCCCCCAAGCCAGTCAGTGTGCTGTCAAGCTGTCCATGGGGATGATCCTGGACTAAAGTCGGAAGATGTTGGTTCCCCCAAGTCAGTGCCGTGTTTTCCAAGAGCCCTTACAGGCACAGCATCTCTTCAGAGCAAGAGAACCTCAACTGACCTTGGGTCTGCAAAGAGAAAGAAAGGAGGGAAAGGAGGAAGGGAGGAGGGAGGAGAGAAGACAAAGAGCAAAGGAGGGAAGAAGAAAGGGAGATGGATAGTTCCCAAGGTGTGTGTGTGTGTGTTTGGGACAAAGATTTGACTCTGAGCCCTCAGGATTCGCAGGCAGGCATATGTATGTGAGTGAGAAGCCATCCTGGCATACAGATCCTGTTCCAGGACAAGCAGAGGCAAGCTACTGAGTCCCAGTCTCCAAAGAAATTTCCTATCTGTCCACTGAGCCGCAAGTCCTGACTTCAAACAGCAGGACACAAAGCAGGGAAGAAAGGCCTGACACTCAGAAGTTGTCTAATGTCTAATGACTTCCATGGTGGAAGCATTTGGAAGACACCCTCACATGGCCTTACATCCTCCAATAAACACACACACACACACACACACACACACACACACACACACACACACACACACATTCAAGAGAGTCAAACTGAAGGAAAATAAATATCATTGGAAATCTTTGTGATTCATTCACACAGACCAAGCACCTTGTAGAACCATCAATACTTTATTGAGGGATGAATGTACAGCTGTATGTAGTATTCTACAAATCTCCATCAATCAAATTCCCATTTGAAAGAAATAGTGTGAACTGATACCGAGGGAGGGTGAAGCATTCCAAAGTAGAAAATCTGCTTGACAAACAGAAGGCAAAGCAGAGGCGAAAGTAACTAGACTTGAGACATGAGGGATCTGAAACCCTCAAAGGATGGCTGGACCCTCTCTCACAGGGCATTTGTAGGCAAGTGTCTGGTTCTTGGGCAGGATTTCACCAGTATCCATCCAAGTAGCTTTGTGGGCGGGGCCAGTCTGCCATGGTGATGCCAGGTCTGGATTGGAGGCACCTGGCTTCGAAGTGGCCAGCAGAAAGAAAGCAAGTTGAGCACTGACTTGGCATGAGTGATCTTGTCTCAAAGAGCTTGTGGGTTGGAGGGTGGGAGCAAGGTGTCCGCACAATATCCAGCCTCCACTTGCTGATTTCATTCAAAGGGTCTGTGGTTCTTTGCCGAAAATCAGGAGAAGACCTTTAGTGCCGAAAACTCGTTTCTTCCCACACCCCCACCCCCTACCTCCCCACCTCCCGTCGGGGAGGTGGGCAGTGGCCTGGGGCCTTGGAGGAGTATGGCTGGAGCTAGGTGTCCCTGGGCATCCAGGCCTGCGCAGCCAAGATGGAATTGGCTGTGTGGAGAGCCCAGTGCAGAGCAGCCCCAGCATGGGTCAGCTGCCAGGCGAGCCAGGCTCTCTGGGAGACCATGTCCTCCTGGGTGCTGAAACCGCCTCTGGCACCACCGCTGGAGTGCCCAGGCAGGAAGGCTCCTCCGGGGGCCTTCAGTTCTTCCAGAGCCACCTCCAAGGCACCCATGCGGTTTCTGATTCTGGCCAGGGGTGAGAGCGCCCTGGATGGGCAGCCTTCTGGAGAATGATGTCTGCGCCTCTTGGGAGAAGAGTGTGGCTCAGCCAGGGGGGTGTTTCCAGGGCGTGCGCGCTTCAGAGACATCACAGGAGGTCTCCGGTGGGGCCTTGTGTCCTCGACATGCACTTTGGGGTGCCGGGAATCTGTGGGAAAGATAGCTAGAGTCAGAGAGAGAGAGGGAGTCAGAGAGAGAGAGAGAGAGAGAGAGAGAGAGAGAGAGAGAGAGAGAGAGAGAGAGAGAGAGAACTCCAAATACCTTGGTTTCCCTCAGCACCTGCGCCCAGAGTCTGCATCCCCCTCTGTCCTCACCCTCACAACAGACACCCCCGTAGCCGCTCTGATGAAGGTCCCATCCAACATGCCCTCCCTCCTCCCAGCACTGGAGGACCGGAAGTCCAGTCCAGTTCAGGCCATCCCCTCTGCCTGTAGGCAGTCAGGAGATGCTGTGCCCTCCTCCCTGTGCTCCACTGTCTGCTTAGTTCCTAAAGCTCTTGGCTCAGCCCAGACCCACCTCTGGCCTTGTGGTCCCTTGCTCTCTCTCTGGGGGAATGCGGTCCGGCCCTCCTCTTCTCTTCCGGGTGGCCCCTTTCCTGGTGGCTTCTGCAGGAGGAGCCACCCGATCTTTGCCATAGAGATCCCTTCTGCCTGCAGTAGCCCATGGCCTCCAGGCTCCTCTGGCTCTTCTCTGTGGGAAGAAGAGATGGTCAGTGACTGGGAGCTCCCTCAGCCCTCTCCTCCTCAAAGTCTGAGATCACACCTGAGAAGGCCCAGCTCCAAGACTAGCCTGAAAACGGAACCCAACACCTCTAGCTTTCCCCAAGGCCTACCCAAGCTCCTTCGAACTACTTGGGATGTTCCTGAGCAAAGACTCCTAAGAATCCAGTCTCTAAGGAAAGCTCAGCTGGCACAGCCGTTGGCTAACAAGCTAGCCTCAGCCACGGCCCCCTCCCCAAAACAGCCCCTCACCAAGACAGCCTCAACTCCAGTGACCTAAATTGGGAATATGGAGCTCAGTGAGATTGCACCCTGCCACCTTCCTCTCCCCCCTTCACCCCCACCCTGTCTTCCATTCTCTTGGGTTTCCCTAGCCCATACCCCAGTCTGTCAAAAACAAACAAGTCAACAAAGGACCCACACAATAACAACAACAACAACATAAAACAATAAAACAACAACAAACAAAATCTCAGCTTTGCAAACCCTACTTTGTCTCAGGCGAGAGGCCTCGGGATTCTGGCCTGTGTTCTCCACTCTTCCACAAGGCTCTGCACCCTGTGCTTTCTGGTCCACGGGGTGCCCTTGTCTTTTGCAAGTAGAAAGGCAGATCACCTGTGATTTCACAGACCCTGCCTTCTGGACTTGGCTGCCACCCATGTCTCTCTTCTCTCCGAGCCTCACTTCTGCCTCCTTCTTCCAGGGAGGTCCCTGAGAAATGATGCCAAGGGAGGGCCAGAGAAGCTGGATAAACCATTAAGAGGTGGACCTGAGCTCTGGCCACGCCCACCCACAGGACACACCCTCGGGATTGAAGGTCAGATTCAATCCAGTGGGATTGTGGATTGGTTTAGTGCTCCTGACCAATTTAGCAACACTAACTTGGGAGGCTGGCAACAGGAAGACCCTTTTCATTTCTTCACGACTGTGCACTTATTAAAAGGAAAACGCGACGGTTTTTGTGATTCGAAGGAGTTCTTTCTAATTCTGACAAAGTGTATCTCTCTCTCTTCCTCTTTGTGTGTGTGTGAGGTGGGGTCACTGTGTATGTGTCTGTGTTGTATCCTGGTGTGTATAGAATTGATAGTGGGTGTTTCTGACACAAGGACTCCTACTGATTGTGTATCTACATTTGAGAGTGTGTGTGTGTGTGTGTGTGTGTGTGTGTGTGTGTGTGTGTTCGCTTACCTGTGTGTGGGTGCACACAAGCACCCAGGAGTGTTTTAACTGAGTTTTTCCAGGAATTTGTTTGTCCCCACTGAGGACAGGTTTTACAAAGTCGTCATCAGGCTTTATTTAGACTTGTGAACACTGATGATATGGTGATAGACAAGTGTGCACTCTGCAAGTTGGACTGAATGCATTTCTTGCATTAGGATATAGCTACAAGCCTAAAGAGGCAGGGAGTCAAAGGTGGTGGTTTTAGTACCAATGATCCTTCCCTGCTAATTGTCCTACTTGCTTAGTCATCGGGGAAGAGCCCTCAAAAGGGGATAAGGATTTAGGATTCAGTGTGGATTAGTGTAGAGGAGGCCATATAGAAGGAATTGCAGAGTGTGAAATCAGTTGATAGGCTTTGTGCTTTCAAAATCTACTGGAGAACCCAAGGACTCTCTCTTCCTGCTGCCTGGAGATGAGGATGGAGACCCCCCAAGCCAGTCAGTGTGCTGTCAAGCTGTCCATGGGGATGATCCTGGACTAAAGTCGGAAGATGTTGGTTCCCCCAAGTCAGTGCCGTGTTTTCCAAGAGCCCTTACAGGCACAGCATCTCTTCAGAGCAAGAGAACCTCAACTGACCTTGGGTCTGCAAAGAGAATGAAAGGAGGGAAAGGAGGAAGGGAGGAGGGAGGAGAGAAGACAAAGAGCAAAGGAGGGAAGAAGAAAGGGAGATGGATAGTTCCCAAGGTGTGTGTGTGTGTGTTTGGGACAAAGATTTGACTCTGAGCCCTCAGGATTCGCAGGCAGGCATATGTATGTGAGTGAGAAGCCATCCTGGCATACAGATCCTGTTCCAGGACAAGCAGAGGCAAGCTACTGAGTCCCAGTCTCCAAAGAAATTTCCTATCTGTCCACTGAGCCGCAAGTCCTGACTTCAAACAGCAGGACACAAAGCAGGGAAGAAAGGCCTGACACTCAGAAGTTGTCTAATGTCTAATGACTTCCATGGTGGAAGCATTTGGAAGACACCCTCACATGGCCTTACATCCTCCAATAAACACACACACACACACACACACACATTCAAGAGAGTCAAACTGAAGGAAAATAAATATCATTGGAAATCTTTGTGATTCATTCACACAGACCAAGCACCGTGTAGAACCATCAATACTTTATTGAGGGATGAATGTACAGCTGTATGTAGTATTCTACAAATCTCCATCAATCAAATTCCCATTTGAAAGAAATAGTGTGAACTGATACCGAGGGAGGGTGAAGCATTCCAAAGTAGAAAATCTTCTGCTTGACAAACAGAAGGCAAAGCAGAGGCGAAAGTAACTAGACTTGAGACATGAGGGATCTGAAACCCTCAAAGGATGGCTGGACCCTCTCTCACAGGGCATTTGTAGGCAAGTGTCTGGTTCTTGGGCAGGATTTCACCAGTATCCATCCAAGTAGCTTTGTGGGCGGGGCCAGTCTGCCATGGTGATGCCAGGTCTGGATTGGAGGCACCTGGCTTCGAAGTGGCCAGCAGAAAGAAAGCAAGTTGAGCACTGACTTGGCATGAGTGATCTTGTCTCAAAGAGCTTGTGGGTTGGAGGGTGGGAGCAAGGTGTCCGCACAATATCCAGCCTCCACTTGCTGATTTCATTCAAAGGGTCTGTGGTTCTTTGCCGAAAATCAGGAGAAGACCTTTAGTGCCGAAAACTCGTTTCTTCCCACACCCCCACCCCCTACCTCCCCACCTCCCGTCGGGGAGGTGGGCAGTGGCCTGGGGCCTTGGAGGAGTATGGCTGGAGCTAGGTGTCCCTGGGCATCCAGGCCTGCGCAGCCAAGATGGAATTGGCTGTGTGGAGAGCCCAGTGCAGAGCAGCCCCAGCATGGGTCAGCTGCCAGGCGAGCCAGGCTCTCTGGGAGACCATGTCCTCCTGGGTGCTGAAACCGCCTCTGGCACCACCGCTGGAGTGCCCAGGCAGGAAGGCTCCTCCGGGGGCCTTCAGTTCTTCCAGAGCCACCTCCAAGGCACCCATGCGGTTTCTGATTCTGGCCAGGGGTGAGAGCGCCCTGGATGGGCAGCCTTCTGGAGAATGATGTCTGCGCCTCTTGGGAGAAGAGTGTGGCTCAGCCAGGGGGGTGTTTCCAGGGCGTGCGCGCTTCAGAGACATCACAGGAGGTCTCCGGTGGGGCCTTGTGTCCTCGACATGCACTTTGGGGTGCCGGGAATCTGTGGGAAAGATAGCTAGAGTCAGAGAGAGAGAGGGAGTCAGAGAGAGAGAGAGAGAGAGAGAGAGAGAGAGAGAGAGAGAGAGAGAGAGAGAACTCCAAATACCTTGGTTTCCCTCAGCACCTGCGCCCAGAGTCTGCATCCCCCTCTGTCCTCACCCTCACAACAGACACCCCCGTAGCCGCTCTGATGAAGGTCCCATCCAACATGCCCTCCCTCCTCCCAGCACTGGAGGACCGGAAGTCCAGTCCAGTTCAGGCCATCCCCTCTGCCTGTAGGCAGTCAGGAGATGCTGTGCCCTCCTCCCTGTGCTCCACTGTCTGCTTAGTTCCTAAAGCTCTTGGCTCAGCCCAGACCCACCTCTGGCCTTGTGGTCCCTTGCTCTCTCTCTGGGGGAATGCGGTCCGGCCCTCCTCTTCTCTTCCGGGTGGCCCCTTTCCTGGTGGCTTCTGCAGGAGGAGCCACCCGATCTTTGCCATAGAGATCCCTTCTGCCTGCAGTAGCCCATGGCCTCCAGGCTCCTCTGGCTCTTCTCTGTGGGAAGAAGAGATGGTCAGTGACTGGGAGCTCCCTCAGCCCTCTCCTCCTCAAAGTCTGAGATCACACCTGAGAAGGCCCAGCTCCAAGACTAGCCTGAAAACGGAACCCAACACCTCTAGCTTTCCCCAAGGCCTACCCAAGCTCCTTCGAACTACTTGGGATGTTCCTGAGCAAAGACTCCTAAGAATCCAGTCTCTAAGGAAAGCTCAGCTGGCACAGCCGTTGGCTAACAAGCTAGCCTCAGCCACGGCCCCCTCCCCAAAACAGCCCCTCACCAAGACAGCCTCAACTCCAGTGACCTAAATTGGGAATATGGAGCTCAGTGAGATTGCACCCTGCCACCTTCCTCTCCCCCCTTCACCCCCACCCTGTCTTCCATTCTCTTGGGTTTCCCTAGCCCATACCCCAGTCTGTCAAAAACAAACAAGTCAACAAAGGACCCACACAATAACAACAACAACAACATAAAACAATAAACAAAATCTCAGCTTTGCAAACCCTACTTTGTCTCAGGCGAGAGGCCTCGGGATTCTGGCCTGTGTTCTCCACTCTTCCACAAGGCTCTGCACCCTGTGCTTTCTGGTCCACGGGGTGCCCTTGTCTTTTGCAAGTAGAAAGGCAGATCACCTGTGATTTCACAGACCCTGCCTTCTGGACTTGGCTGCCACCCACGTCTCTCTTTTCTCAGAGCCTCACTTCTGCCTCCTTCTTCCAGGGAGGTCCCTGAGAAATGATGCCAAGGGAGGGCCAGAGAAGCTGGATAAACCATTAAGAGGTGGACCTGAGCTCTGGCCACGCCCACCCACAGGACACACCCTCGGGATTGAAGGTCAGATTCAATCCAGTGGGATTGTGGATTGGTTTAGTGCTCCTGACCAATTTAGCAACACTAACTTGGGAGGCTGGCAACAGGAAGACCCTTTTCATTTCTTCACGACTGTGCACTTATTAAAAGGAAAACGCGACGGTTTTTGTGATTCGAAGGAGTTCTTTCTAATTCTGACAAAGTGTATCTCTCTCTCTTCCTCTTTGTGTGTGTGTGAGGTGGGGTCACTGTGTATGTGTCTGTGTTGTATCCTGGTGTGTATAGAATTGATAGTGGGTGTTTCTGACACAAGGACTCCTACTGATTGTGTATCTACATTTGAGAGTGTGTGTGTGTGTGTGTGTGTGTGTGTGTGTGTGTGTGTGTTCGCTTACCTGTGTGTGGGTGCACACAAGCACCCAGGAGTGTTTTAACTGAGTTTTTCCAGGAATTTGTTTGTCCCCACTGAGGACAGGTTTTACAAAGTCGTCATCAGGCTTTATTTAGACTTGTGAACACTGATGATATGGTGATAGACAAGTGTGCACTCTGCAAGTTGGACTGAATGCATTTCTTGCATTAGGATATAGCTACAAGCCTAAAGAGGCAGGGAGTCAAAGGTGGTGGTTTTAGTACCAATGATCCTTCCCTGCTAATTGTCCTACTTGCTTAGTCATCGGGGAAGAGCCCTCAAAAGGGGATAAGGATTTAGGATTCAGTGTGGATTAGTGTAGAGGAGGCCATATAGAAGGAATTGCAGAGTGTGAAATCAGTTGATAGGCTTTGTGCTTTCAAAATCTACTGGAGAACCCAAGGACTCTCTCTTCCTGCTGCCTGGAGATGAGGATGGAGACCCCCCAAGCCAGTCAGTGTGCTGTCAAGCTGTCCATGGGGATGATCCTGGACTAAAGTCGGAAGATGTTGGTTCCCCCAAGTGAGTGCCGTGTTTTCCAAGAGCCCTTACAGGCACAGCATCTCTTCAGAGCAAGAGAACCTCAACTGACCTTGGGTCTGCAAAGAGAATGAAAGGAGGGAAAGGAGGAAGGGAGGAGGGAGGAGAGAAGACAAAGAGCAAAGGAGGGAAGAAGAAAGGGAGATGGATAGTTCCCAAGGTGTGTGTGTGTGTGTTTGGGACAAAGATTTGACTCTGAGTCCTCAGGATTCGCAGGCAGGCATATGTATGTGAGTGAGAAGCCATCCTGGCATACAGATCCTGTTCCAGGACAAGCAGAGGCAAGCTACTGAGTCCCAGTCTCCAAAGAAATTTCCTATCTGTCCACTGAGCCGCAAGTCCTGACTTCAAACAGCAGGACACAAAGCAGGGAAGAAAGGCCTGACACTCAGAAGTTGTCTAATGTCTAATGACTTCCATGGTGGAAGCATTTGGAAGACACCCTCACATGGCCTTACATCCTCCAATAAACACACACACACACACACACACACACACACACACACACACACACACATTCAAGAGAGTCAAACTGAAGGAAAATAAATATCATTGGAAATCTTTGTGATTCATTCACACAGACCAAGCACCGTGTAGAACCATCAATACTTTATTGAGGGATGAATGTACAGCTGTATGTAGTATTCTACAAATCTCCATCAATCAAATTCCCATTTGAAAGAAATAGTGTGAACTGATACCGAGGGAGGGTGAAGCATTCCAAAGTAGAAAATCTTCTGCTTGACAAACAGAAGGCAAAGCAGAGGCGAAAGTAACTAGACTTGAGACATGAGGGATCTGAAACCCTCAAAGGATGGCTGGACCCTCTCTCACAGGGCATTTGTAGGCAAGTGTCTGGTTCTTGGGCAGGATTTCACCAGTATCCATCCAAGTAGCTTTGTGGGCGGGGCCAGTCTGCCATGGTGATGCCAGGTCTGGATTGGAGGCACCTGGCTTCGAAGTGGCCAGCAGAAAGAAAGCAAGTTGAGCACTGACTTGGCATGAGTGATCTTGTCTCAAAGAGCTTGTGGGTTGGAGGGTGGGAGCAAGGTGTCCGCACAATATCCAGCCTCCACTTGCTGATTTCATTCAAAGGGTCTGTGGTTCTTTGCCGAAAATCAGGAGAAGACCTTTAGTGCCGAAAACTCGTTTCTTCCCACACCCCCACCCCCTACCTCCCCACCTCCCGTCGGGGAGGTGGGCAGTGGCCTGGGGCCTTGGAGGAGTATGGCTGGAGCTAGGTGTCCCTGGGCATCCAGGCCTGCGCAGCCAAGATGGAATTGGCTGTGTGGAGAGCCCAGTGCAGAGCAGCCCCAGCATGGGTCAGCTGCCAGGCGAGCCAGGCTCTCTGGGAGACCATGTCCTCCTGGGTGCTGAAACCGCCTCTGGCACCACCGCTGGAGTGCCCAGGCAGGAAGGCTCCTCCGGGGGCCTTCAGTTCTTCCAGAGCCACCTCCAAGGCACCCATGCGGTTTCTGATTCTGGCCAGGGGTGAGAGCGCCCTGGATGGGCAGCCTTCTGGAGAATGATGTCTGCGCCTCTTGGGAGAAGAGTGTGGCTCAGCCAGGGGGGTGTTTCCAGGGCGTGCGCGCTTCAGAGACATCACAGGAGGTCTCCGGTGGGGCCTTGTGTCCTCGACATGCACTTTGGGGTGCCGGGAATCTGTGGGAAAGATAGCTAGAGTCAGAGAGAGAGAGGGAGTCAGAGAGAGAGAGAGAGAGAGAGAGAGAGAGAGAGAGAGAGAGAGAGAGAGAGAGAGAGAACTCCAAATACCTTGGTTTCCCTCAGCACCTGCGCCCAGAGTCTGCATCCCCCTCTGTCCTCACCCTCACAACAGACACCCCCGTAGCCGCTCTGATGAAGGTCCCATCCAACATGCCCTCCCTCCTCCCAGCACTGGAGGACCGGAAGTCCAGTCCAGTTCAGGCCATCCCCTCTGCCTGTAGGCAGTCAGGAGATGCTGTGCCCTCCTCCCTGTGCTCCACTGTCTGCTTAGTTCCTAAAGCTCTTGGCTCAGCCCAGACCCACCTCTGGCCTTGTGGTCCCTTGCTCTCTCTCTGGGGGAATGCGGTCCGGCCCTCCTCTTCTCTTCCGGGTGGCCCCTTTCCTGGTGGCTTCTGCAGGAGGAGCCACCCGATCTTTGCCATAGAGATCCCTTCTGCCTACAGTAGCCCATGGCCTCCAGGCTCCTCTGGCTCTTCTCTGTGGGAAGAAGAGATGGTCAGTGACTGGGAGCTCCCTCAGCCCTCTCCTCCTCAAAGTCTGAGATCACACCTGAGAAGGCCCAGCTCCAAGACTAGCCTGAAAACGGAACCCAACACCTCTAGCTTTCCCCAAGGCCTACCCAAGCTCCTTCGAACTACTTGGGATGTTCCTGAGCAAAGACTCCTAAGAATCCAGTCTCTAAGGAAAGCTCAGCTGGCACAGCCGTTGGCTAACAAGCTAGCCTCAGCCACGGCCCCCTCCCCAAAACAGCCCCTCACCAAGACAGCCTCAACTCCAGTGACCTAAATTGGGAATATGGAGCTCAGTGAGATTGCACCCTGCCACCTTCCTCTCCCCCCTTCACCCCCACCCTGTCTTCCATTCTCTTGGGTTTCCCTAGCCCATACCCCAGTCTGTCAAAAACAAACAAGTCAACAAAGGACCCACACAATAACAACAACAACAACATAAAACAATAAAACAACAACAAACAAAATCTCAGCTTTGCAAACCCTACTTTGTCTCAGGCGAGAGGCCTCGGGATTCTGGCCTGTGTTCTCCACTCTTCCACAAGGCTCTGCACCCTGTGCTTTCTGGTCCACGGGGTGCCCTTGTCTTTTGCAAGTAGAAAGGCAGATCACCTGTGATTTCACAGACCCTGCCTTCTGGACTTGGCTGCCACCCATGTCTCTCTTTTCTCAGAGCCTCACTTCTGCCTCCTTCTTCCAGGGAGGTCCCTGAGAAATGATGCCAAGGGAGGGCCAGAGAAGCTGGATAAACCATGAAGAGGTGGACCCGAGCTCTGGCCACGCCCACCCACAGGACACACCCTCGGGATTGAAGGTCAGATTCAATCCAGTGGGATTGTGGATTGGTTTAGTGCTCCTGACCAATTTAGCAACACTAACTTGGGAGGCTGGCAACAGGAAGACCCTTTTCATTTCTTCACGACTGTGCACTTATTAAAAGGAAAACGCGACGGTTTTTGTGATTCGAAGGAGTTCTTTCTAATTCTGACAAAGTGTATCTCTCTCTCTTCCTCTTTGTGTGTGTGTGAGGTGGGGTCACTGTGTATGTGTCTGTGTTGTATCCTGGTGTGTATAGAATTGATAGTGGGTGTTTCTGACACAAGGACTCCTACTGATTGTGTATCTACATTTGAGAGTGTGTGTGTGTGTGTGTGTGTGTCTGTGTGTGTGTTCGCTTACCTGTGTGTGGGTGCACACAAGCACCCAGGAGTGTTTTAACTGAGTTTTTCCAGGAATTTGTTTGTCCCCACTGAGGACAGGTTTTACAAAGTCGTCATCAGGCTTTATTTAGACTTGTGAACACTGATGATATGGTGATAGACAAGTGTGCACTCTGCAAGTTGGACTGAATGCATTTCTTGCATTAGGATATAGCTACAAGCCTAAAGAGGCAGGGAGTCAAAGGTGGTGGTTTTAGTACCAATGATCCTTCCCTACTAATTGTCCTACTTGCTTAGTCATCGGGGAAGAGCCCTCAAAAGGGGATAAGGATTTAGGATTCAGTGTGGATTAGTGTAGAGGAGGCCATATAGAAGGAATTGCAGAGTGTGAAATCAGTTGATAGGCTTTGTGCTTTCAAAATCTACTGGAGAACCCAAGGACTCTCTCTTCCTGCTGCCTGGAGATGAGGATGGAGACCCCCCAAGCCAGTCAGTGTGCTGTCAAGCTGTCCATGGGGATGATCCTGGACTAAAGTCGGAAGATGTTGGTTCCCCCAAGTCAGTGCCGTGTTTTCCAAGAGCCCTTACAGGCACAGCATCTCTTCAGAGCAAGAGAACCTCAACTGACCTTGGGTCTGCAAAGAGAAAGAAAGGAGGGAAAGGAGGAAGGGAGGAGGGAGGAGAGAAGACAAAGAGCAAAGGAGGGAAGAAGAAAGGGAGATGGATAGTTCCCAAGGTGTGTGTGTGTGTGTTTGGGACAAAGATTTGACTCTGAGCCCTCAGGATTCGCAGGCAGGCATATGTATGTGAGTGAGAAGCCATCCTGGCATACAGATCCTGTTCCAGGACAAGCAGAGGCAAGCTACTGAGTCCCAGTCTCCAAAGAAATTTCCTATCTGTCCACTGAGCCGCAAGTCCTGACTTCAAACAGCAGGACACAAAGCAGGGAAGAAAGGCCTGACACTCAGAAGTTGTCTAATGTCTAATGACTTCCATGGTGGAAGCATTTGGAAGACACCCTCACATGGCCTTACATCCTCCAATAAACACACACACACACACACACACACACACACACACACACACACACACACATTCAAGAGAGTCAAACTGAAGGAAAATAAATATCATTGGAAATCTTTGTGATTCATTCACACAGACCAAGCACCTTGTAGAACCATCAATACTTTATTGAGGGATGAATGTACAGCTGTATGTAGTATTCTACAAATCTCCATCAATCAAATTCCCATTTGAAAGAAATAGTGTGAACTGATACCGAGGGAGGGTGAAGCATTCCAAAGTAGAAAATCTGCTTGACAAACAGAAGGCAAAGCAGAGGCGAAAGTAACTAGACTTGAGACATGAGGGATCTGAAACCCTCAAAGGATGGCTGGACCCTCTCTCACAGGGCATTTGTAGGCAAGTGTCTGGTTCTTGGGCAGGATTTCACCAGTATCCATCCAAGTAGCTTTGTGGGCGGGGCCAGTCTGCCATGGTGATGCCAGGTCTGGATTGGAGGCACCTGGCTTCGAAGTGGCCAGCAGAAAGAAAGCAAGTTGAGCACTGACTTGGCATGAGTGATCTTGTCTCAAAGAGCTTGTGGGTTGGAGGGTGGGAGCAAGGTGTCCGCACAATATCCAGCCTCCACTTGCTGATTTCATTCAAAGGGTCTGTGGTTCTTTGCCGAAAATCAGGAGAAGACCTTTAGTGCCGAAAACTCGTTTCTTCCCACACCCCCACCCCCTACCTCCCCACCTCCCGTCGGGGAGGTGGGCAGTGGCCTGGGGCCTTGGAGGAGTATGGCTGGAGCTAGGTGTCCCTGGGCATCCAGGCCTGCGCAGCCAAGATGGAATTGGCTGTGTGGAGAGCCCAGTGCAGAGCAGCCCCAGCATGGGTCAGCTGCCAGGCGAGCCAGGCTCTCTGGGAGACCATGTCCTCCTGGGTGCTGAAACCGCCTCTGGCACCACCGCTGGAGTGCCCAGGCAGGAAGGCTCCTCCGGGGGCCTTCAGTTCTTCCAGAGCCACCTCCAAGGCACCCATGCGGTTTCTGATTCTGGCCAGGGGTGAGAGCGCCCTGGATGGGCAGCCTTCTGGAGAATGATGTCTGCGCCTCTTGGGAGAAGAGTGTGGCTCAGCCAGGGGGGTGTTTCCAGGGCGTGCGCGCTTCAGAGACATCACAGGAGGTCTCCGGTGGGGCCTTGTGTCCTCGACATGCACTTTGGGGTGCCGGGAATCTGTGGGAAAGATAGCTAGAGTCAGAGAGAGAGAGGGAGTCAGAGAGAGAGAGAGAGAGAGAGAGAGAGAGAGAGAGAGAGAGAGAACTCCAAATACCTTGGTTTCCCTCAGCACCTGCGCCCAGAGTCTGCATCCCCCTCTGTCCTCACCCTCACAACAGACACCCCCGTAGCCGCTCTGATGAAGGTCCCATCCAACATGCCCTCCCTCCTCCCAGCACTGGAGGACCGGAAGTCCAGTCCAGTTCAGGCCATCCCCTCTGCCTGTAGGCAGTCAGGAGATGCTGTGCCCTCCTCCCTGTGCTCCACTGTCTGCTTAGTTCCTAAAGCTCTTGGCTCAGCCCAGACCCACCTCTGGCCTTGTGGTCCCTTGCTCTCTCTCTGGGGGAATGCGGTCCGGCCCTCCTCTTCTCTTCCGGGTGGCCCCTTTCCTGGTGGCTTCTGCAGGAGGAGCCACCCGATCTTTGCCATAGAGATCCCTTCTGCCTGCAGTAGCCCATGGCCTCCAGGCTCCTCTGGCTCTTCTCTGTGGGAAGAAGAGATGGTCAGTGACTGGGAGCTCCCTCAGCCCTCTCCTCCTCAAAGTCTGAGATCACACCTGAGAAGGCCCAGCTCCAAGACTAGCCTGAAAACGGAACCCAACACCTCTAGCTTTCCCCAAGGCCTACCCAAGCTCCTTCGAACTACTTGGGATGTTCCTGAGCAAAGACTCCTAAGAATCCAGTCTCTAAGGAAAGCTCAGCTGGCACAGCCGTTGGCTAACAAGCTAGCCTCAGCCACGGCCCCCTCCCCAAAACAGCCCCTCACCAAGACAGCCTCAACTCCAGTGACCTAAATTGGGAATATGGAGCTCAGTGAGATTGCACCCTGCCACCTTCCTCTCCCCCCTTCACCCCCACCCTGTCTTCCATTCTCTTGGGTTTCCCTAGCCCATACCCCAGTCTGTCAAAAACAAACAAGTCAACAAAGGACCCACACAATAACAACAACAACAACATAAAACAATAAAACAACAACAAACAAAATCTCAGCTTTGCAAACCCTACTTTGTCTCAGGCGAGAGGCCTCGGGATTCTGGCCTGTGTTCTCCACTCTTCCACAAGGCTCTGCACCCTGTGCTTTCTGGTCCACGGGGTGCCCTTGTCTTTTGCAAGTAGAAAGGCAGATCACCTGTGATTTCACAGACCCTGCCTTCTGGACTTGGCTGCCACCCATGTCTCTCTTCTCTCAGAGCCTCACTTCTGCCTCCTTCTTCCAGTGAGGTCCCTGAGAAATGATGCCAAGGGAGGGCCAGAGAAGCTGGATAAAACATTAAGAGGTGGACCTGAGCTATGGCCACGCCCACCCACAGGACACACCCTCGGGATTGAAGGTCAGATTCAATCCAGTGGGATTGTGGATTGGTTTAGTGCTCCTGACCAATTTAGCAACACTAACTTGGGAGGCTGGCAACAGGAAGACCCTTTTCATTTCTTCACGACTGTGCACTTATTAAAAGGAAAACGCGACGGTTTTTGTGATTCGAAGGAGTTCTTTCTAATTCTGACAAAGTGTATCTCTCTCTCTTCCTCTTTGTGTGTGTGTGAGGTGGGGTCACTGTGTATGTGTCTGTGTTGTATCCTGGTGTGTATAGAATTGATAGTGGGTGTTTCTGACACAAGGACTCCTACTGATTGTGTATGTACATTTGAGAGTGTGTGTGTGTGTGTGTGTGTTTGTGTGTGTGTGTGTGTGTGTGTTTTCGCTTTCCTGTGTGTGGGTGCACACAAGCACCCAGGAGTGTTTTAACTGAGTTTTTCCAGGAATTTGTTTGTCCCCACTGAGGACAGGTTTTACAAAGTAGTCATCAGGCTTTATTTAGACTTGTGAACACTGATGATATGGTGATAGACAAGTGTGCACTCTGCAAGTTGGACTGAATGCATTTCTTGCATTAGGATATAGCTACAAGCCTAAAGAGGTAGGGAGTCAAAAGTGGTGGTTTTAGTACCAATGATCCTTCCCTGCTAATTGTCCTACTTGCATAGTCATCGGGGAAGAGCCCTCAAAAGGGGATAAGGATTTAGGATTCAGTGTGGATTAGTGTAGAGGAGGCCATATAGAAGGAATTGCAGAGTGTGAAATCAGTTGATAGGCTTTGTGCTTTCAAAATCTACTGGAGAACCCAAGGACTCTCTCTTCCTGCTGCCTGGAGATGAGGATGGAGATCCCCCAAGCCAGTCAGTGTGCTGTCAAGCTGTCCATGGGGATGATCCTGGACTAAAGTCGGAAGATGTTGGTTCCCCCAAGTCAGTGCCGTGTTTTCCAAGAGCCCTTACAGGCACAGCATCTCTTCAGAGCAAGAGAACCTCAACTGACCTTGGGTCTGCAAAGAGAATGAAAGGAGGGAAAGGAGGAAGGGAGGAGGGAGGAGTGAAGACAAAGAGCAAAGGAGGGAAGAAGAAAGGGAGATGGATAATTCCCAAGGTGTGTGTGTGTGTGTTTGGGACAAAGATTTGACTCTGAGCCCTCAGGATTCGCAGGCAGGCATATGTATGTGAGTGAGAAGCCATCCTGGCATACAGATCCTGTTCCAGGACAAGCAGAGACAAGCTACTGAGTCCCAGTCTCCAAAGAAATACCCTATCTGTCCACTGAGCCGCAAGTCCTGACTTCAAACAGCAGGACACAAAGCAGGGAAGAAAGGCCTGACACTCAGAAGTTGTCTAATGTCTAATGACTTCCATGGTGGAAGCATTTGGAAGACACCCTCACATGGCCTTACATCCTCCAAGAAACACACACACCACACACACACACACACACACACACACACACACACACACACACACACACATTCAAGAGAGTCAAACTGAAGGAAAATAAATATCATTGGAAATCTTTGTGATTAATTCACACAGACCAAGCACCGTGTAGAACCATCAATACTTTATTGAGGGATGAATGTACAGCTGTATGTAGTATTCTACAAATCTCCATCAATCAAATTCCCATTTGAAAGAAATAGTGTGAACTGATACCGAGGGAGGGTGAAGCATTCCAAAGTAGAAAATCTTCTGCTTGACAACCAGAAGGCAAAGCAGAGGCGAAAGTAACTAGACTTGAGACGTGAGGGATCTGAAACCCTCAAAGGATGGCTGGACCCTCTCTCACAGGGCATTTGTAGGCAAGTGTCTGGTTCTTGGGCAGGATTTCACCAGTATCCATCCAAGTAGCTTTGTGGGCGGGGCCAGTCTGCCATGGTGATGCCAGGTCTGGATTGGAGGCACCTGGCTTCGAAGTGGCCAGCAGAAAGAAAGCAAGTTGAGCACTGACTTGGCATGAGTGATCTTGTCTCAAAGAGCTTGTGGGTTGGAGGGTGGGAGCAAGGTGTCCGCACAATATCCAGCCTCCACTTGCTGATTTCATTCAAAGGGTCTGTGGTTCTTTGCCGAAAATCAGGAGAAGACCTTTCGTGCCGAAAACTCGTTTCTTCCCACACCCCCACCCCCTACCTCCCCACCTCCCGTCGGGGAGGTGGGCAGTGGCCTGGGGCCTTGGAGGAGTATGGCTGGAGCTAGGTGTCCCTGGGCATCCAGGCCTGCGCAGCCAAGATGGAATTGGCTGTGTGGAGAGCCCAGTGCAGAGCAGCCCCAGCAATGGGTCAGCTGCCAGGCGAGCCAGGCTCTCTGGGAGACCATGTCCTCCTGGGTGCTGAAACCGCCTCTGGCACCACCGCTGGAGTGCCCAGGCAGGAAGGCTCCTCCGGGGGCCTTCAGTTCTTCCAGAGCCACCTCCAAGGCACCCATGCGGTTTCTGATTCTGGCCAGGGGTTGAGAGCGCCCTGGATGGGCAGCCTTCTGGAGAATGATGTCTGCGCCTCTTGGGAGAAGAGTGTGGCTCAGCCAGGGGGGTGTTTCCAGGGCGTGCGCGCTTCAGAGACATCACAGGAGGTCTCCGGTGGGGCCTTGTGTCCTCCACATGCACTTTGGGGTGCCGGGAATCTGTGGGAAAGATAGCTAGAGTCAGAGAGAGAGAGGGAGTCAGAGAGAGAGAGAGAAAGAGAGAGAGAGAGAGAGAGAGAGGAGAGAGAGAGAGAGAGAGAGAGAGAGAGAGAGAGAGAGAGAACTGCAAATACCTTGGTTTCCCTCAGCACCTGCGCCCAGAGTCTGCATCCCCCTCTGTCCTCACCCTCACAACAGACACCCCCGTAGCCGCTCTGATGAAGGTCCCATCCAACATGCCCTCCCTCCTCCCAGCACTGGAGGACCGGAAGTCCAGTCCAGTTCAGGCCATCCCCTCTGCCTGTAGGCAGTCAGGAGATGCTGTGCCCTCCTCCCTGTGCTCCACTGTCTGCTTAGTTCCTAAAGCTCTTGGCTCAGCCCAGACCCACCTCTGGCCTTGTGGTCCCTTGCTCTCTCTCTGGGGGAATGCGGTCCGGCCCTCCTCTTCTCTTCCGGGTGGCCCCTTTCCTGGTGGCTTCTGCAGGAGGAGCCACCGATCTTTGCCATAGAGATCCCTTCTGCCTGCAGTAGCCCATGGCCTCCAGGCTCCTCTGGCTCTTCTCTGTGGGAAGAAGAGATGGTCAGTGACTGGGAGCTCCCTCAGCCCTCTCCTCCTCAAAGTCTGAGATCACACCTGAGAAGGCCCAGCTCCAAGACTAGCCTGAAAACGGAACCCAACACCTCTAGCTTTCCCCAAGGCCTACCCAAGCTCCTTCGAACTACTTGGGATGTTCCTGAGCAAAGACTCCTAAGAATCCAGTCTCTAAGGAAAGCTCAGCTGGCACAGCCGTTGGCTAACAAGCTAGCCTCAGCCACGGCCCCCTCCCCAAAACAGCCCCTCACCAAGACAGCCTCAACTCCAGTGACCTAAATTGGGAATATGGAGCTCAGTGAGATTGCACCCTGCCACCTTCCTCTCCCCCTTCACCCCCACCCTGTCTTCCATTCTCTTGGGTTTCCCTAGCCCATACCCCAGTCTGTCAAAAACAAACAAGTCAACAAAGGACCCACACAATAACAACAACAACAACATAAAACAATAACAAAATCTCAGCTTTCCAAACCCTACTTTGTCTCAGGCGAGAGGCCTCGGGATTCTGGCCTGTGTTCTCCACTCTTCCACAAGGCTCTGCACCCTGTGCTTTCTGGTCCACGGGGTGCCCTTGTCTTTTGCAAGTAGAAAGGCAGATCACCTGTGATTTCACAGACCCTGCCTTCTGGACTTGGCTGCCACCCATGTCTCTCTTTTTCTCAGAGCCTCACTTCTGCCTCCTTCTTCCAGTGAGGTCCCTGAGAAATGATGCCAAGGGAGGGCCAGAGAAGCTGGATAAAACATTAAGAGGTGGACCTGAGCTATGGCCACGCCCACCCACAGTCAGATTCAATCCAGTGGGATTGTGGATTGGTTTAGTGCTCCTGACCAATTTAGCAACACTAACTTGGGAGGCTGGCAAACAGGAAGACCCTTCTTCATTTCTTCACGACTGTGCACTTATTAAAAGGAAAACGCGACGGTTTTTGTGATTCGAAGGAGTTCTTTCTAATTCTGACAAAGTGTATCTCTCTCTCTTCCTCTTTGTGTGTGTGTGAGGTGGGGTCACTGTGTATGTGTCTGTGTTGTATCCTGGTGTGTATAGAATTGATAGTGGGTGTTTCTGACACAAGGAACTCCTACTGATTGTGTATGTACATTTGAGAGTGTGTGTGTGTGTGTGTGTTTGTGTGTGTGTGTGTGGTGGTGTGTGTGTTTTCGCTTTCCTGTGTGTGGGTGCACACAAGCACCCAGGAGTGTTTTAACTGAGTTTTTCCAGGAATTTGTTTGTCCCCACTGAGGACAGGTTTTACAAAGTAGTCATCAGGCTTTATTTAGACTTGTGAACACTGATGATATGGTGATAGACAAGTGTGCACTCTGCAAGTTGGACTGAATGCATTTCTTGCATTAGGATATAGCTACAAGCCTAAAGAGGTAGGGAGTCAAAAGTGGTGGTTTTAGTACCAATGATCCTTCCCTGCTAATTGTCCTACTTGCATAGTCATCGGGGAAGAGCCCTCAAAAGGGGATAAGGATTTAGGATTCAGTGTGGATTAGTGTAGAGGAGGCCATATAGAAGGAATTGCAGAGTGTGAAATCAGTTGATAGGCTTTGTGCTTTCAAAATCTACTGGAGAACCCAAGGACTCTCTCTTCCTGCTGCCTGGAGAT
This sequence comes from Phyllotis vaccarum, assembly GCA_033318265.1. NCBI lineage: Eukaryota > Metazoa > Chordata > Mammalia > Rodentia > Cricetidae > Phyllotis > Phyllotis vaccarum. The sequence goes on along the minus strand of JARWLC010000005.1, from coordinate 100,413,262 downwards.
GAGGATGGAGATCCCCCAAGCCAGTCAGTGTGCTGTCAAGCTGTCCATGGGGATGATCCTGGACTAAAGTCGGAAGATGTTGGTTCCCCCAAGTCAGTGCCGTGTTTTCCAAGAGCCCTTACAGGCACAGCATCTCTTCAGAGCAAGAGAACCTCAACTGACCTTGGGTCTGCAAAGAGAATGAAAGGAGGGAAAGGAGGAAGGGAGGAGGGAGGAGAGAAGACAAAGAGCAAAGGAGGAAGAAGAAAGGGAGATGGATAATTCCCAAGGTGTGTGTGTGTGTGTGTTTGGGACAAAGATTTGACTCTGAGCCCTCAGGATTCGCAGGCAGGCATATGTATGTGAGTGAGAAGCCATCCTGGCATACAGATCCTGTTCCAGGACAAGCAGAGACAAGCTACTGAGTCCCAGTCTCCAAAGAAATACCCTATCTGTCCACTGAGCCGCAAGTCCTGACTTCAAACAGCAGGACACAAGCAGGGAAGAAAGGCCTGACACTCAGAAGTTGTCTAATGTCTAATGACTTCCATGGTGGAAGCATTTGGAAGACACCCTCACATGGCCTTACATCCTCCAAGAAACACACACACACACACATTCAAGAGAGTCAAACTGAAGGAAAATAAATATCATTGGGAAATCTTTGTGATTCATTCACACAGACCAAGCACCGTGTAGAACCATCAATACTTTATTGAGGGATGAATGTACAGCTGTATGTAGTATTCTACAAATCTCCATCAATCAAATTCCCATTTGAAAGAAATAGTGTGAACTGATACCGAGGGAGGGGTGAAGCATTCCAAAGTAGAAAATCTTCTGCTTGACAAACAGAAGGCAAAGCAGAGGCGAAAGTAACTAGACTTGAGACGTGAGGGATCTGAAACCCTCAAGGATGGCTGGACCCCTCTCTCACAGGGCATTTGTAGGCAAGTGTCTGGTTCTTGGGGCAGGATTTCACCAGTATCCATCCAAGTAGCTTTGTGGGGCGGGGGCCAGTCTGCCATGGTGATGCCAGGTCTGGATTGGAGGCACCTGGCTTCGAAGTGGCCAGCAAGAAAGAAAGCAAGTTGAGCACTGACTTGGCATGAGTGATCTTGTCTCAAAGAGCTTGTGGGTTGGAGGGTGGGAGCAAGGTGTCCGCACAATATCCAGCCTCCACTTGCTGATTTCATTCAAAGGGTCTGTGGTTCTTTGCCGAAAATCAGGAGAAGACCTTTCGTGCCGAAAACCTCGTTTCTTCCCACACCCCACCCCCCTACCTCCCCACCTCCCGTCGGGAGGTGGGCAGTGGCCTGGGGCCTTGGAGGAGTATGGCTGGAGCTAGGTGTCCCTGGGCATCCAGGCCTGCGCAGCCAAGATGGAATTGGCTGTGTGGAGAGCCCAGTGCAGAAGCAGCCCCAGCATGGTCAGCTGCCAGGCGAGCCAGGCTCTCTGGGAGACCATGTCCTCCTGGGTGCTGAAACCGCCTCTGGCACCCACCGCTGGAGTGCCCAGGCAGGAAGGCTCCTCCGGGGGCCTTCAGTTCTTCCAGAGCCACCTCCAAGGCACCCATGCGGTTTCTGATTCTGGCCAGGGGTGAGAGCGCCCCTGGATGGGCAGCCTTCTGGAGAATGATGTCTGCGCCTCTTGGGAGAAGAGTGTGCCTCAGCCAGGGGGGTGTTTCCAGGGCGTGCGCGCTTCAGAGACATCACAGGAGGTCTCCGGGTGGGGCCTTGTGTCCTCCACATGCACTTTGGGGTGCCGGGAATCTGTGGGAAAGATAGCTAGAGTCAGAGAGAGAGAGGGAGTCAGAGAGAGAGAGAGAGAGAGAGAGAGAGAGAGAGAGAGAGAGAGAGAGAGAGAGAGAGAGAGAGAGAGAGAGAAAACTCCCAATACCTTAGTTTCCCTCAGCACCTGCGCCCAGAGTCTGCATCCCCCTCTGTCCTCACCCTCACAACAGACACCCCCCGTAGCCCGCTCTGATGAAGGTCCCATCCAACATGCCCTCCCTCCTCCCAGCACTGGAGGACCGGAAGTCCAGTCCAGTTCAGGCCATCCCCCCTCTGCCTGTAGGCAGTCAGGAGATGCTGTGCCCTCCTCCCTGTGCTCCACTGTCTGCTTAGTTCCTAAAGACTCTTGGCTCAGCCCAGACCCACCTCTGGCCTTTGTGGTCCCTTGCTCTCTCTCTGGGGGAATGCGGTCCGGCCCTCCTCTTCTCTTCCGCCCGGTGGCCCCTTTCCTGGTGGCTTCTGCAGGAGGAGCCACCCGATCTTTGCCATAGAGATCCCTTCTGCCTGCAGTAGCCATGGCCTCCAGGCTCCCTCTGGCTCTTCTCTGTGGGAAGAAGAGATGGTCAGTGACTGGGGAGCTCCCTCAGCCTCTCCTCCTCAAAGTCTGAGATCACACCTGAGAAGGCCCAGCTCCAAGACTAGCCTGAAAACGGAACCCAACACCTCTAGCTTTCCCCAAGGCCTACCCAAGCTCCTTCGAACTACTTGGGATGTTCCTGAGCAAAGACTCCTAAGAATCCAGTCTCTAAGGAAAGCTCAGCTGGCACAGCCGTTGGCTAACAAGCTAGCCTCAGCCACGGCCCCCTCCCCAAAAACAGCCCCTCACCAAGACAGCCTCAACTCCAGTGACCTAAATTGGGAATATGGAGCTCAGTGAGATTGCACCCTGCCACCTTCCTCTCCCCCCTTCACCCCCACCCTGTCTTCCATTCTCTTGGGTTTCCCTAGCCCATACCCCAGTCTGTCAAAAACAAACAAGTCAACAAAGGACCCACACAATAACAACAACAACAACATAAAACAATAAACAAAATCTCAGCTTTCCAACCCTACTTTGTCTCAGGCGAGAGGCCCTCGGGATTCTGGCCTGTGTTCTCCACTCTTCCACAAGGCTCTGCACCCTGTGCTTTCTTGGTCCACGGGGGTGCCCTTGTCTTTTGCAAGTAGAAAGGGCAGATCACCTGTGATTTCACAGACCCTGCCTTCTGGACTTGGCTGCCACCCATGTCTCTCTTTTCTCAGAGCCTCACTTCTGCCTCCTTCTTCCAGTGAGGTCCCTGAGAAATGATGCCAAGGGAGGGCCAGAGAAGCTGGATAAAACATTAAGAGGTGGACCTGAGCTATGGCCACGCCCACCCACAGGACACACCCTCGGGATTGAAGGTCAGATTCAATCCAGTGGGATTGTGGATTGGTTTAGTGCTCCTGACCAATTTAGCAACACTAACTTGGGAGGCTGGCAACAGGAAGACCCCTTTTTCATTTCTTCACGACTGTGCACTTATTAAAAGGGAAAACGCGACGGTTTTTGTGATTCGAAGGAGTTCTTTCTAATTCTGACAAAGTGTATCTCTCTCTCTTCCTCTTTGTGTGTGTGTGAGGTGGGGTCACTGTGTATGTGTCTGTGTTGTATCCTGGTGTGTATAGAATTGATAGTGGGTGTTTCTGACACAAGGACTCCTACTGATTGTGTATGTACATTTGAGAGTGTGTGTGTGTGTGTGTGGTTGTGTGTGTGTGTGTGTGTGTGTGTGTGTGTGTGTGTGTGTGTGTGGTGTGTGTTTTCGCTTTCCTGTGTGTGGGTGCACACAAGCACCCAGGAGTGTTTTAACTGAGTTTTTCCAGGAATTTGTTTGTCCCCACTGAGGACAGGTTTTACAAAGTAGTCATCAGCTTTATTTAGACTTGTGAACACTGATGATATGGTGATAGACAAGTGTGCACTCTGCAAGTTGGACTGAATGCATTTCTTGCATTAGGATATAGCTACAAGCCTAAAGAGGTAGGGAGTCAAAAGTGGTGGTTTTAGTACCAATGATCCTTCCCTGCTAATTGTCCTACTTGCATAGTCATCGGGGAAGAGCCCTCAAAAGGGGATAAGGATTTAGGATTCAGTGTGGATTAGTGTAGAGGAGGCCATATAGAAGGAATTGCAGAGTGTGAAATCAGTTGATAGGCTTTGTGCTTTCAAAATCTACTGGAGAACCCAAGGACTCTCTCTTCCTGCTGCCTGGAGATGAGGATGGAGATCCCCCAAGCCAGTCAGTGTGCTGTCAAGCTGTCCATGGGGATGATCCTGGACTAAAGTCCGGAAGATGTTGGTTCCCCAAGTCAGTGCCGTGTTTTCCAAGAGCCCTTACAGGCACAGCATCTCTTCAGAGCAAGAGAACCTCAACTGACCTTGGGTCTGCAAAGAGAATGAAAGGAGGGAAAGGAGGAAGGGAGGAGGGAGGAGAGAAGACAAAGAGCAAAGGAGGGAAGAAGAAAGGGAGATGGATAATTCCCAAGGTGTGTGTGTGTGTGTGTTTGGGACAAAGATTTGACTCTGAGCCCTCAGGATTCGCAGGCAGGCATATGTATGTGAGTGAGAAGCCATCCTGGCATACAGATCCTGTTCCAGGACAAGCAGAGACAAGCTACTGAGTCCCAGTCTCCAAAGAAATACCCTATCTGTCCCACTGAGCCGCAAGTCCTGACTTCAAACAGCAGGACACAAAGCAGGGAAGAAAGGCCTGACACTCAGAAGTTGTCTAATGTCTAATGACTTCCATGGTGGAAGCATTTGGAAGACACCCTCACATGGCCTTACATCCTCCAAGAAACACACACACACACACATTCAAGAGAGTCAAACTGAAGGAAAATAAATATCATGGAAATCTTTGTGATTCATTCACACAGACCAAGCACCGTGTAGAACCATCAATACTTTATTGAGGGATGAATGTACAGCTGTATGTAGTATTCTACAAATCTCCATCAATCAAATTCCCATTTGAAAGAAATAGTGTGAACTGATACCGAGGGAGGGTGAAGCATTCCAAAGTAGAAAATCTTCTGCTTGACAAACAGAAGGCAAAGCAGAGGCGAAAGTAACTAGACTTGAGACGTGAGGGATCTGAAACCCTCAAAGGATGGCTGGACCCTCTCTCACAGGGCATTTGTAGGCAAGTGTCTGGTTCTTGGGCAGGATTTCACCAGTATCCATCCAAGTAGCTTTGTGGGCGGGGTCAGTCTGCCATGGTGATGCCAGGTCTGGATTGAGGCACCTGGCTTCGAAGTGGCCAGCAGAAAGAAAGCAAGTTGAGCACTGACTTGGCATGAGTGATCTTGTCTCAAAGAGCTTGTGGGTTGGAGGGTGGGAGCAAGGTGTCCGCACAATATCCAGCCTCCACTTGCTGATTTCATTCAAAGGGTCTGTGGTTCTTTGCCGAAAATCAGGAGAAGACCTTTCGTGCCGAAAACTCGTTTCTTCCCACACCCCACCCCCTACCTCCCCACCTCCCGTCGGGGAGGTGGGCAGTGGCCTGGGGCCTTGGAGGAGTATGGCTGGAGCTAGGTGTCCCTGGGCATCCAGGCCTGCGCAGCCAAGATGGAATTGGCTGTGTGGAGAGCCCAGTGCAGAGCAGCCCCAGCATGGGTCAGCTGCCAGGCGAGCCAGGCTCTCTGGGAGACCATGTCCTCCTGGGTGCTGAAACCGCCTCTGGCACCACCGCTGGAGTGCCCAGGCAGGAAGGCTCCTCCGGGGGCCTTCAGTTCTTCCAGAGCCACCTCCAAGGCACCCATGCGGTTTCTGATTCTGGCCAGGGGTGAGAGCGCCCTGGATGGGCAGCCTTCTGGAGAATGATGTCTGCGCCTCTTGGGAGAAGAGTGTGGCTCAGCCAGGGGGGTGTTTCCAGGGCGTGCGCGCTTCAGAGACATCACAGGAGGTCTCCGGTGGGGCCTTGTGTCCTCCACATGCACTTTGGGGTGCCGGGAATCTGTGGGAAAGATAGCTAGAGTCAGAGAGAGAGAGGGAGTCAGAGAGAGAGAGAGAGAGAGAGAGAGAGAGAGAGAGAGAGAGAGAGAGAGAGAGAGAGAGAGAGAAAACTCCCAATACCTTAGTTTCCCTCAGCACCTGCGCCCAGAGTCTGCATCCCCCTCTGTCCTCACCCTCACAACAGACACCCCCGTAGCCGCTCTGATGAAGGTCCCATCCAACATGCCCTCCCTCCTCCCAGCACTGGAGGACCGGAAGTCCAGTCCAGTTCAGGCCATCCCCTCTGCCTGTAGGCAGTCAGGAGATGCTGTGCCCTCCTCCCTGTGCTCCACTGTCTGCTTAGTTCCTAAAGCTCTTGGCTCAGCCCAGACCCACCTCTGGCCTTGTGGTCCCTTGCTCTCTCTCTGGGGGAATGCGGTCCGGCCCTCCTCTTCTCTTCCGGGTGGCCCCTTTCCTGGTGGCTTCTGCAGGAGGAGCCACCCGATCTTTGCCATAGAGATCCCTTCTGCCTGCAGTAGCCCATGGCCTCCAGGCTCCTCTGGCTCTTCTCTGTGGGAAGAAGAGATGGTCAGTGACTGGGAGCTCCCTCAGCCCTCTCCTCCTCAAAGTCTGAGATCACACCTGAGAAGGCCCAGCTCCAAGACTAGCCTGAAAACGGAACCCAACACCTCTAGCTTTCCCCAAGGCCTACCCAAGCTCCTTCGAACTACTTGGGATGTTCCTGAGCAAAGACTCCTAAGAATCCAGTCTCTAAGGAAAGCTCAGCTGGCACAGCCGTTGGCTAACAAGCTAGCCTCAGCCACGGCCCCCTCCCCAAAACAGCCCCTCACCAAGACAGCCTCAACTCCAGTGACCTAAATTGGGAATATGGAGCTCAGTGAGATTGCACCCTGCCACCTTCCTCTCCCCCCTTCACCCCCACCCTGTCTTCCATTCTCTTGGGTTTCCCTAGCCCATACCCCAGTCTGTCAAAAACAAACAAGTCAACAAAGGACCCACACAATAACAACAACAACAACATAAAACAATAAACAAAATCTCAGCTTTCCAAACCCTACTTTGTCTCAGGCGAGAGGCCTCGGGATTCTGGCCTGTGTTCTCCACTCTTCCACAAGGCTCTGCACCCTGTGCTTTCTGGTCCACGGGGTGCCCTTGTCTTTTGCAAGTAGAAAGGCAGATCACCTGTGATTTCACAGACCCTGCCTTCTGGACTTGGCTGCCACCCATGTCTCTCTTTTCTCAGAGCCTCACTTCTGCCTCCTTCTTCCAGTGAGGTCCCTGAGAAATGATGCCAAGGGAGGGCCAGAGAAGCTGGATAAACCATTAAGAGGTGGACCTGAGCTCTGGCCACGCCCACCCACAGGACACACCCTCGGGATTGAAGGTCAGATTCAATCCAGTGGGATTGTGGATTGGTTTAGTGCTCCTGACCAATTTAGCAACACTAACTTGGGAGGCTGGCAACAGGAAGACCCTTTTCATTTCTTCACGACTGTGCACTTATTAAAAGGAAAACGCGACGGTTTTTGTGATTCGAAGGAGTTCTTTCTAATTCTGACAAAGTGTATCTCTCTCTCTTCCTCTTTGTGTGTGTGTGAGGTGGGGTCACTGTGTATGTGTCTGTGTTGTATCCTGGTGTGTATAGAATTGATAGTGGGTGTTTCTGACACAAGGACTCCTACTGATTGTGTATGTACATTTGAGAGTGTGTGTGTGTGTGTGTGTTTGTGTGTGTGTGTGTGTGTGTGTGTGTGTGTTTTCGCTTTCCTGTGTGTGGGTGCACACAAGCACCCAGGAGTGTTTTAACTGAGTTTTTCCAGGAATTTGTTTGTCCCCACTGAGGACAGGTTTTACAAAGTAGTCATCAGGCTTTATTTAGACTTGTGAACACTGATGATATGGTGATAGACAAGTGTGCACTCTGCAAGTTGGACTGAATGCATTTCTTGCATTAGGATATAGCTACAAGCCTAAAGAGGTAGGGAGTCAAAAGTGGTGGTTTTAGTACCAATGATCCTTCCCTGCTAATTGTCCTACTTGCATAGTCATCGGGGAAGAGCCCTCAAAAGGGGATAAGGATTTAGGATTCAGTGTGGATTAGTGTAGAGGAGGCCATATAGAAGGAATTGCAGAGTGTGAAATCAGTTGATAGGCTTTGTGCTTTCAAAATCTACTGGAGAACCCAAGGACTCTCTCTTCCTGCTGCCTGGAGATGAGGATGGAGATCCCCCAAGCCAGTCAGTGTGCTGTCAAGCTGTCCATGGGGATGATCCTGGACTAAAGTCGGAAGATGTTGGTTCCCCCAAGTCAGTGCCATGTTTTCCAAGAGCCCTTACAGGCACAGCATCTCTTCAGAGCAAGAGAACCTCAACTGACCTTGGGTCTGCAAAGAGAATGAAAGGAGGGAAAGGAGGAAGGGAGGAGGGAGGAGAGAAGACAAAGAGCAAAGGAGGGAAGAAGAAAGGGAGATGGATAATTCCCAAGGTGTGTGTGTGTGTGTGTTTGGGACAAAGATTTGACTCTGAGCCCTCAGGATTCGCAGGCAGGCATATGTATGTGAGTGAGAAGCCATCCTGGCATACAGATCCTGTTCCAGGACAAGCAGAGACAAGCTACTGAGTCCCAGTCTCCAAAGAAATACCCTATCTGTCCACTGAGCCGCAAGTCCTGACTTCAAACAGCAGGACACAAAGCAGGGAAGAAAGGCCTGACACTCAGAAGTTGTCTAATGTCTAATGACTTCCATGGTGGAAGCATTTGGAAGACACCCTCACATGGCCTTACATCCTCCAAGAAACACACACACACACACATTCAAGAGAGTCAAACTGAAGGAAAATAAATATCATTGAAAATCTTTGTGATTCATTCACACAGACCAAGCACCGTGTAGAACCATCAATACTTTATTGAGGGATGAATGTACAGCTGTATGTAGTATTCTACAAATCTCCATCAATCAAATTCCCATTTGAAAGAAATAGTGTGAACTGATACCGAGGGAGGGTGAAGCATTCCAAAGTAGAAAATCTTCTGCTTGACAAACAGAAGGCAAAGCAGAGGCGAAAGTAACTAGACTTGAGACGTGAGGGATCTGAAACCCTCAAAGGATGGCTGGACCCTCTCTCACAGGGCATTTGTAGGCAAGTGTCTGGTTCTTGGGCAGGATTTCACCAGTATCCATCCAAGTAGCTTTGTGGGCGGGGCCAGTCTGCCATGGTGATGCCAGGTCTGGATTGGAGGCACCTGGCTTCGAAGTGGCCAGCAGAAAGAAAGCAAGTTGAGCACTGACTTGGCATGAGTGATCTTGTCTCAAAGAGCTTGTGGGTTGGAGGGTGGGAGCAAGGTGTCCGCACAATATCCAGCCTCCACTTGCTGATTTCATTCAAAGGGTCTGTGGTTCTTTGCCGAAAATCAGGAGAAGACCTTTCGTGCCGAAAACTCGTTTCTTCCCACACCCCCACCCCCTACCTCCCCACCTCCCGTCGGGGAGGTGGGCAGTGGCCTGGGGCCTTGGAGGAGTATGGCTGGAGCTAGGTGTCCCTGGGCATCCAGGCCTGCGCAGCCAAGATGGAATTGGCTGTGTGGAGAGCCCAGTGCAGAGCAGCCCCAGCATGGGTCAGCTGCCAGGCGAGCCAGGCTCTCTGGGAGACCATGTCCTCCTGGGTGCTGAAACCGCCTCTGGCACCACCGCTGGAGTGCCCAGGCAGGAAGGCTCCTCCGGGGGCCTTCAGTTCTTCCAGAGCCACCTCCAAGGCACCCATGCGGTTTCTGATTCTGGCCAGGGGTGAGAGCGCCCTGGATGGGCAGCCTTCTGGAGAATGATGTCTGCGCCTCTTGGGAGAAGAGTGTGGCTCAGCCAGGGGGGTGTTTCCAGGGCGTGCGCGCTTCAGAGACATCACAGGAGGTCTCCGGTGGGGCCTTGTGTCCTCCACATGCACTTTGGGGTGCCGGGAATCTGTGGGAAAGATAGCTAGAGTCAGAGAGAGAGAGGGAGTCAGAGAGAGAGAGAGAGAGAGAGAGAGAGAGAGAGAGAGAGAGAGAGAGAGAGAGAGAGAGAGAGAGAGAGAGAAAACTCCCAATACCTTAGTTTCCCTCAGCACCTGCGCCCAGAGTCTGCATCCCCCTCTGTCCTCACCCTCACAACAGACACCCCCGTAGCCGCTCTGATGAAGGTCCCATCCAACATGCCCTCCCTCCTCCCAGCACTGGAGGACCGGAAGTCCAGTCCAGTTCAGGCCATCCCCTCTGCCTGTAGGCAGTCAGGAGATGCTGTGCCCTCCTCCCTGTGCTCCACTGTCTGCTTAGTTCCTAAAGCTCTTGGCTCAGCCCAGACCCACCTCTGGCCTTGTGGTCCCTTGCTCTCTCTCTGGGGGAATGCGGTCCGGCCCTCCTCTTCTCTTCCGGGTGGCCCCTTTCCTGGTGGCTTCTGCAGGAGGAGCCACCCGATCTTTGCCATAGAGATCCCTTCTGCCTGCAGTAGCCCATGGCCTCCAGGCTCCTCTGGCTCTTCTCTGTGGGAAGAAGAGATGGTCAGTGACTGGGAGCTCCCTCAGCCCTCTCCTCCTCAAAGTCTGAGATCACACCTGAGAAGGCCCAGCTCCAAGACTAGCCTGAAAACGGAACCCAACACCTCTAGCTTTCCCCAAGGCCTACCCAAGCTCCTTCGAACTACTTGGGATGTTCCTGAGCAAAGACTCCTAAGAATCCAGTCTCTAAGGAAAGCTCAGCTGGCACAGCCGTTGGCTAACAAGCTAGCCTCAGCCACGGCCCCCTCCCCAAAACAGCCCCTCACCAAGACAGCCTCAACTCCAGTGACCTAAATTGGGAATATGGAGCTCAGTGAGATTGCACCCTGCCACCTTCCTCTCCCCCCTTCACCCCCACCCTGTCTTCCATTCTCTTGGGTTTCCCTAGCCCATACCCCAGTCTGTCAAAAACAAACAAGTCAACAAAGGACCCACACAATAACAACAACAACAACATAAAACAATAAACAAAATCTCAGCTTTCCAAACCCTACTTTGTCTCAGGCGAGAGGCCTCGGGATTCTGGCCTGTGTTCTCCACTCTTCCACAAGGCTCTGCACCCTGTGCTTTCTGGTCCACGGGGTGCCCTTGTCTTTTGCAAGTAGAAAGGCAGATCACCTGTGATTTCACAGACCCTGCCTTCTGGACTTGGCTGCCACCCATGTCTCTCTTTTCTCAGAGCCTCACTTCTGCCTCCTTCTTCCAGGGAGGTCCCTGAGAAATGATGCCAAGGGAGGGCCAGAGAAGCTGGATAAAACATTAAGAGGTGGACCTGAGCTATGGCCACGCCCACCCACAGGACACACCCTCGGGATTGAAGGTCAGATTCAATCCAGTGGGATTGTGGATTGGTTTAGTGCTCCTGACCAATTTAGCAACACTAACTTGGGAGGCTGGCAACAGGAAGACCCTTTTCATTTCTTCACGACTGTGCACTTATTAAAAGGAAAACGCGACGGTTTTTGTGATTCGAAGGAGTTCTTTCTAATTCTGACAAAGTGTATCTCTCTCTCTTCCTCTTTGTGTGTGTGTGAGGTGGGGTCACTGTGTATGTGTCTGTGTTGTATCCTGGTGTGTATAGAATTGATAGTGGGTGTTTCTGACACAAGGACTCCTACTGATTGTGTATGTACATTTGAGAGTGTGTGTGTGTGTTTGTGTGTGTGTGTGTGTGTGTGTGTGTGTGTTTTCGCTTTCCTGTGTGTGGGTGCACACAAGCACCCAGGAGTGTTTTAACTGAGTTTTTCCAGGAATTTGTTTGTCCCCACTGAGGACAGGTTTTACAAAGTAGTCATCAGGCTTTATTTAGACTTGTGAACACTGATGATATGGTGATAGACAAGTGTGCACTCTGCAAGTTGGACTGAATGCATTTCTTGCATTAGGATATAGCTACAAGCCTAAAGAGGTAGGGAGTCAAAAGTGGTGGTTTTAGTACCAATGATCCTTCCCTGCTAATTGTCCTACTTGCATAGTCATCGGGGAAGAGCCCTCAAAAGGGGATAAGGATTTAGGATTCAGTGTGGATTAGTGTAGAGGAGGCCATATAGAAGGAATTGCAGAGTGTGAAATCAGTTGATAGGCTTTGTGCTTTCAAAATCTACTGGAGAACCCAAGGACTCTCTCTTCCTGCTGCCTGGAGATGAGGATGGAGATCCCCCAAGCCAGTCAGTGTGCTGTCAAGCTGTCCATGGGGATGATCCTGGACTAAAGTCGGAAGATGTTGGTTCCCCCAAGTCAGTGCTGTGTTTTCCAAGAGCCCTTACAGGCACAGCATCTCTTCAGAGCAAGAGAACCTCAACTGACCTTGGGTCTGCAAAGAGAATGAAAGGAGGGAAAGGAGGAAGGGAGGAGGGAGGAGAGAAGACAAAGAGCAAAGGAGGGAAGAAGAAAGGGAGATGGATAATTCCCAAGGTGTGTGTGTGTGTGTTTGGGACAAAGATTTGACTCTGAGCCCTCAGGATTCGCAGGCAGGCATATGTATGTGAGTGAGAAGCCATCCTGGCATACAGATCCTGTTCCAGGACAAGCAGAGACAAGCTACTGAGTCCCAGTCTCCAAAGAAATACCCTATCTGTCCACTGAGCCGCAAGTCCTGACTTCAAACAGCAGGACACAAAGCAGGGAAGAAAGGCCTGACACTCAGAAGTTGTCTAATGTCTAATGACTTCCATGGTGGAAGCATTTGGAAGACACCCTCACATGGCCTTACATCCTCCAAGAAACACACACACACACACACACACACACACACACACACACACACACACACACACATTCAAGAGAGTCAAACCGAAGGAAAATAAATATCATTGGAAATCTTTGTGATTCATTCACACAGACCAAGCACCGTGTAGAACCATCAATACTTTATTGAGGGATGAATGTACAGCTGTATGTAGTATTCTACAAATCTCCATCAATCAAATTCCCATTTGAAAGAAATAGTGTGAACTGATACCGAGGGAGGGTGAAGCATTCCAAAGTAGAAAATCTTCTGCTTGACAACCAGAAGGCAAAGCAGAGGCGAAAGTAACTAGACTTGAGACGTGAGGGATCTGAAACCCTCAAAGGATGGCTGGACCCTCTCTCACAGGGCATTTGTAGGCAAGTGTCTGGTTCTTGGGCAGGATTTCACCAGTATCCATCCAAGTAGCTTTGTGGGCGGGGCCAGTCTGCCATGGTGATGCCAGGTCTGGATTGGAGGCACCTGGCTTCGAAGTGGCCAGCAGAAAGAAAGCAAGTTGAGCACTGACTTGGCATGAGTGATCTTGTCTCAAAGAGCTTGTGGGTTGGAGGGTGGGAGCAAGGTGTCCGCACAATATCCAGCCTCCACTTGCTGATTTCATTCAAAGGGTCTGTGGTTCTTTGCCGAAAATCAGGAGAAGACCTTTCGTGCCGAAAACTCGTTTCTTCCCACACCCCCACCCCCTACCTCCCCACCTCCCGTCGGGGAGGTGGGCAGTGGCCTGGGGCCTTGGAGGAGTATGGCTGGAGCTAGGTGTCCCTGGGCATCCAGGCCTGCGCAGCCAAGATGGAATTGGCTGTGTGGAGAGCCCAGTGCAGAGCAGCCCCAGCATGGGTCAGCTGCCAGGCGAGCCAGGCTCTCTGGGAGACCATGTCCTCCTGGGTGCTGAAACCGCCTCTGGCACCACCGCTGGAGTGCCCAGGCAGGAAGGCTCCTCCGGGGGCCTTCAGTTCTTCCAGAGCCACCTCCAAGGCACCCATGCGGTTTCTGATTCTGGCCAGGGGTGAGAGCGCCCTGGATGGGCAGCCTTCTGGAGAATGATGTCTGCGCCTCTTGGGAGAAGAGTGTGGCTCAGCCAGGGGGGTGTTTCCAGGGCGTGCGCGCTTCAGAGACATCACAGGAGGTCTCCGGTGGGGCCTTGTGTCCTCCACATGCACTTTGGGGTGCCGGGAATCTGTGGGAAAGATAGCTAGAGTCAGAGAGAGAGAGGGAGTCAGAGAGAGAGAGAGAGAGGAGAGAGAGAGAGAGAGAGAGAGAGAGAACTCCAAATACCTTGGTTTCCCTCAGCACCTGCACCCAGAGTCTGCATCCCCCTCTGTCCTCACCCTCACAACAGACACCCCCGTAGCCGCTCTGATGAAGGTCCCATCCAACATGCCCTCCCTCCTCCCAGCACTGGAGGACCTGAAGTCCAGTCCAGTTCAGGCCATCCCCTCTGCCTGTAGGCAGTCAGGAGATGCTGTGCCCTCCTCCCTGTGCTCCACTGTCTGCTTAGTTCCTAAAGCTCTTGGCTCAGCCCAGACCCACCTCTGGCCTTGTGGTCCCTTGCTCTCTCTCTGGGGGAATGCGGTCCGGCCCTCCTCTTCTCTTCCGGGTGGCCCCTTTCCTGGTGGCTTCTGCAGGAGGAGCCACCCGATCTTTGCCATAGAGATCCCTTCTGCCTGCAGTAGCCCATGGCCTCCAGGCTCCTCTGGCTCTTCTCTGTGGTAAGAAGAGATGATCAGTGACTGGGTGCTCCCTCAGCCCTCTCCTCCTCAAAGTCTGAGACCACACCTGAGAAGGCCCAGCTCCAAGACTAGCCTGAAAACGGAACCCAACACCTCTAGCTTTCCCCAAGGCCTACCCAAGCTCCTTCGAACTACTTGGGATGTTCCTGAGCAAAGATTCCTAAGAATCCAGTCTCTAAGGAAAGCTCAGCTGGCACAGCCGTTGGCTAACAAGCTAGCCTCAGCCACGGCCCCCTCCCCAAAACAGCCCCTCACCAAGACAGCCTCAACTCCAGTGACCTAAATTGGGAATATGGAGCTCAGTGAGATTGCACCCTGCCACCTTCCTCTCCCCCCTTCACCCCCACCCTGTCTTCCATTCTCTTGGGTTTCCCTAACCCATACCCCAGTCTGTCAAAAACAAACAAGTCAACAAAGGACCCACACAATAACAACAACAACAACAACATAAAACAATAAACAAAATCTCAGCTTTCCAAACCCTACTTTGTCTCAGGCGAGAGGCCTCGGGATTCTGGCCTGTGTTCTCCACTCTTCCACAAGGCTCTGCACCCTGTGCTTTCTGGTCCACGGGGTGCCCTTGTCTTTTGCAAGTAGAAAGGCAGATCACCTGTGATTTCACAGACCCTGCCTTCTGGACTTGGCTGCCACCCATGTCTCTCTTTTCTCAGAGCCTCACTTCTGCCTCCTTCTTCCAGTGAGGTCCCTGAGAAATGATGCCAAGGGAGGGCCAGAGAAGCTGGATAAACCATTAAGAGGTGGACCTGAGCTATGGCCACGCCCACCCACAGGACACACCCTCGGGATTGAAGGTCAGATTCAATCCAGTGGGATTGTGGATTGGTTTAGTGCTCCTGACCAATTTAGCAACACTAACTTGGGAGGCTGGCAACAGGAAGACCCTTTTCATTTCTTCACGACTGTGCACTTATTAAAAGGAAAACGCGACCGTTTTTGTGATTCGAAGGAGTTCTTTCTAATTCTGACAAAGTGTATCTCTCTCTCTTCCTCTTTGTGTGTGTGTGAGGTGGGGTCACTGTGTATGTGTCTGTGTTGTATCCTGGTGTGTATAGAATTGATAGTGGGTGTTTCTGACACAAGGACTCCTACTGATTGTGTATGTACATTTGAGAGTGTGTGTGTGTGTTTGTGTGTGTGTGTGTGTGTGTGTGTGTTTTCGCTTTCCTGTGTGTGGGTGCACACAAGCACCCAGGAGTGTTTTAACTGAGTTTTTCCAGGAATTTGTTTGTCCCCACTGAGGACAGGTTTTACAAAGTAGTCATCAGGCTTTATTTAGACTTGTGAACACTGATGATATGGTGATAGACAAGTGTGCACTCTGCAAGTTGGACTGAATGCATTTCTTGCATTAGGATATAGCTACAAGCCTAAAGAGGTAGGGAGTCAAAGGTGGTGGTTTTAGTACCAATGATCCTTCCCTGCTAATTGTCCTACTTGCATAGTCATCGGGGAAGAGCCCTCAAAAGGGGATAAGGATTTAGGATTCAGTGTGGATTAGTGTAGAGGAGGCCATATAGAAGGAATTGCAGAGTGTGAAATCAGTTGATAGGCTTTGTGCTTTCAAAATCTACTGGAGAACCCAAGGACTCTCTCTTCCTGCTGCCTGGAGATGAGGATGGAGATCCCCCAAGCCAGTCAGTGTGCTGTCAAGCTGTCCATGGGGATGATCCTGGACTAAAGTCGGAAGATGTTGGTTCCCCCAAGTCAGTGCTGTGTTTTCCAAGAGCCCTTACAGGCACAGCATCTCTTCAGAGCAAGAGAACCTCAACTGACCTTGGGTCTGCAAAGAGAATGAAAGGAGGGAAAGGAGGAAGGGAGGAGGGAGGAGAGAAGACAAAGAGCAAAGGAGGGAAGAAGAAAGGGAGATGGATAATTCCCAAGGTGTGTGTGTGTGTGTTTGGGACAAAGATTTGACTCTGAGCCCTCAGGATTCGCAGGCAGGCATATGTATGTGAGTGAGAAGCCATCCTGGCATACAGATCCTGTTCCAGGACAAGCAGAGACAAGCTACTGAGTCCCAGTCTCCAAAGAAATACCCTATCTGTCCACTGAGCCGCAAGTCCTGACTTCAAACAGCAGGACACAAAGCAGGGAAGAAAGGCCTGACACTCAGAAGTTGTCTAATGTCTAATGACTTCCATGGTGGAAGCATTTGGAAGACACCCTCACATGGCCTTACATCCTCCAAGAAACACACACACACACACACACACACACACACACACACACACACACACACACATTCAAGAGAGTCAAACTGAAGGAAAATAAATATCATTGGAAATCTTTGTGATTCATTCACACAGACCAAGCACCGTGTAGAACCATCAATACTTTATTGAGGGATGAATGTACAGCTGTATGTAGTATTCTACAAATCTCCATCAATCAAATTCCCATTTGAAAGAAATAGTGTGAACTGATACCGAGGGAGGGTGAAGCATTCCAAAGTAGAAAATCTTCTGCTTGACAACCAGAAGGCAAAGCAGAGGCGAAAGTAACTAGACTTGAGACGTGAAGGATCTGAAACCCTCAAAGGATGGCTGGACCCTCTCTCACAGGGCATTTGTAGGCAAGTGTCTGGTTCTTGGGCAGGATTTCACCAGTATCCATCCAAGTAGCTTTGTGGGCGGGGCCAGTCTGCCATGGTGATGCCAGGTCTGGATTGGAGGCACCTGGCTTCGAAGTGGCCAGCAGAAAGAAAGCAAGTTGAGCACTGACTTGGCATGAGTGATCTTGTCTCAAAGAGCTTGTGGGTTGGAGGGTGGGAGCAAGGTGTCCGCACAATATCCAGCCTCCACTTGCTGATTTCATTCAAAGGGTCTGTGGTTCTTTGCCGAAAATCAGGAGAAGACCTTTCGTGCCGAAAACTCGTTTCTTCCCACACCCCCACCCCCTACCTCCCCACCTCCCGTCGGGGAGGTGGGCAGTGGCCTGGGGCCTTGGAGGAGTATGGCTGGAGCTAGGTGTCCCTGGGCATCCAGGCCTGCGCAGCCAAGATGGAATTGGCTGTGTGGAGAGCCCAGTGCAGAGCAGCCCCAGCATGGGTCAGCTGCCAGGCGAGCCAGGCTCTCTGGGAGACCATGTCCTCCTGGGTGCTGAAACCGCCTCTGGCACCACCGCTGGAGTGCCCAGGCAGGAAGGCTCCTCCGGGGGCCTTCAGTTCTTCCAGAGCCACCTCCAAGGCACCCATGCGGTTTCTGATTCTGGCCAGGGGTGAGAGCGCCCTGGATGGGCAGCCTTCTGGAGAATGATGTCTGCGCCTCTTGGGAGAAGAGTGTGGCTCAGCCAGGGGGGTGTTTCCAGGGCGTGCGCGCTTCAGAGACATCACAGGAGGTCTCCGGTGGGGCCTTGTGTCCTCCACATGCACTTTGGGGTGCCGGGAATCTGTGGGAAAGATAGCTAGAGTCAGAGAGAGAGAGGGAGTCAGAGAGAGAGAGAGAGAGAGAGAGAGAGAGAGAGAGAGAGAGAGAGAGAGAGAGAGAGAACTCCAAATACCTTGGTTTCCCTCAGCACCTGCACCCAGAGTCTGCATCCCCGTCTGTCCTCACCCTCACAACAGACACCCCAGTAGCCGCTCTGATGAAGGTCCCATCCAACATGCCCTCCCTCCTCCCAGCACTGGAGGACCTGAAGTCCAGTCCAGTTCAGGCCATCCCCTCTGCCTGTAGGCAGTCAGGAGATGCTGTGCCCTCCTCCCTGTGCTCCACTGTCTGCTTAGTTCCTAAAGCTCTTGGCTCAGCCCAGACCCACCTCTGGCCTTGTGGTCCCTTGCTCTCTCTCTGGGGGAATGCGGTCCGGCCCTCCTCTTCTCTTCCGGGTGGCCCCTTTCCTGGTGGCTTCTGCAGGAGGAGCCACCCGATCTTTGCCATAGAGATCCCTTCTGCCTGCAGTAGCCCATGGCCTCCAGACTCCTCTGGCTCTTCTCTGTGGGAAGAAGAGATGATCAGTGACTGGGTGCTCCCTCAGCCCTCTCCTCCTCAAAGTCTGAGATCACACCTGAGAAGGCCCAGCTCCAAGACTAGCCTGAAAACGGAACCCAACACCTCTAGCTTTCCCCAAGGCCTACCCAAGCTCCTTCGAACTACTTGGGATGTTCCTGAGCAAAGACTCCTAAGAATCCAGTCTCTAAGGAAAGCTCAGCTGGCACAGCCGTTGGCTAACAAGCTAGCCTCAGCCACGGCCCCCTCCCCAAAACAGCCCCTCACCAAGACAGCCTCAACTCCAGTGACCTAAATTGGGAATATGGAGCTCAGTGAGATTGCACCCTGCCACCTTCCTCTCCCCCCTTCACCCCCACCCTGTCTTCCATTCTCTTGGGTTTCCCTAGCCCATACCCCAGTCTGTCAAAAACAAACAAGTCAACAAAGGACCCACACAATAACAACAACAACAACATAAAACAATAAACAAAATCTCAGCTTTCCAA
This sequence comes from Phyllotis vaccarum, assembly GCA_033318265.1. Taxonomy (NCBI): domain Eukaryota; kingdom Metazoa; phylum Chordata; class Mammalia; order Rodentia; family Cricetidae; genus Phyllotis; species Phyllotis vaccarum. The sequence goes on along the minus strand of JARWLC010000005.1, from coordinate 100,394,557 downwards.
ACCCTACTTTGTCTCAGGCGAGAGGCCTCGGGATTCTGGCCTGTGTTCTCCACTCTTCCACAAGGCTCTGCACCCTGTGCTTTCTGGTCCACGGGGTGCCCTTGTCTTTTGCAAGTAGAAAGGCAGATCACCTGTGATTTCACAGACCCTGCCTTCTGGACTTGGCTGCCACCCATGTCTCTCTTCTCTCAGAGCCTCACTTCTGCCTCCTTCTTCCAGTGAGGTCCCTGAGAAATGATGCCAAGGGAGGGCCAGAGAAGCTGGATAAACCATTAAGAGGTGGACCTGAGCTCTGGCCACGCCCACCCACAGGACACACCCTCGGGATTGAAGGTCAGATTCAATCCAGTGGGATTGTGGATTGGTTTAGTGCTCCTGACCAATTTAGCAACACTAACTTGGGAGGCTGGCAACAGGAAGACCCTTTTCATTTCTTCACTACTGTGCACTTATTAAAAGGAAAACGCGACAGTTTTTGTGATTCGAAGGAGTTCTTTCTAATTCTGACAAAGTGTATCTCTCTCTCTTCCTCTTTGTGTGTGTGTGAGGTGGGGTCACTGTGTATGTGTCTGTGTTGTATCCTGGTGTGTATAGAATTGATAGTGGGTGTTTCTGACACAAGGACTCCTACTGATTGTATGTACATTTGAGAGTGTGTGTGTGTGTTTGTGTGTGTGTGTGTGTGTGTGTGTGTGTGTGTGTGTTTTCGCTTTCCTGTGTGTGGGTGCACACAAGCACCCAGGAGTGTTTTAACTGAGTTTTTCCAGGAATTTGTTTGTCCCCACTGAGGACAGGTTTTACAAAGTAGTCATCAGGCTTTATTTAGACTTGTGAACACTGATGATATGGTGATAGACAAGTGTGCACTCTGCAAGTTGGACTGAATGCATTTCTTGCATTAGGATATAGCTACAAGCCTAAAGAGGTAGGGAGTCAAAGGTGGTGGTTTTAGTACCAATGATCCTTCCCTGCTAATTGTCCTACTTGCATAGTCATCGGGGAAGAGCCCTCAAAAGGGGATAAGGATTTAGGATTCAGTGTGGATTAGTGTAGAGGAGGCCATATAGAAGGAATTGCAGAGTGTGAAATCAGTTGATAGGCTTTGTGCTTTCAAAATCTACTGGAGAACCCAAGGACTCTCTCTTCCTGCTGCCTGGAGATGAGGATGGAGATCCCCCAAGCCAGTCAGTGTGCTGTCAAGCTGTCCATGGGGATGATCCTGGACTAAAGTCGGAAGATGTTGGTTCCCCCAAGTCAGTGCTGTGTTTTCCAAGAGCCCTTACAGGCACAGCATCTCTTCAGAGCAAGAGAACCTCAACTGACCTTGGGTCTGCAAAGAGAATGAAAGGAGGGAAAGGAGGAAGGGAGGAGGGAGGAGAGAAGACAAAGAGCAAAGGAGGGAAGAAGAAAGGGAGATGGATAATTCCCAAGGTGTGTGTGTGTGTGTTTGGGACAAAGATTTGACTCTGAGCCCTCAGGATTCGCAGGCAGGCATATGTATGTGAGTGAGAAGCCATCCTGGCATACAGATCCTGTTCCAGGACAAGCAGAGACAAGCTACTGAGTCCCAGTCTCCAAAGAAATACCCTATCTGTCCACTGAGCCGCAAGTCCTGACTTCAAACAGCAGGACACAAAGCAGGGAAGAAAGGCCTGACACTCAGAAGTTGTCTAATGTCTAATGACTTCCATGGTGGAAGCATTTGGAAGACACCCTCACATGGCCTTACATCCTCCAAGAAACACACACACACACACACACACACACACACAAGAGATTCAAACCAAAGGAAAATAAATATCATTGGAAATCTTTGTGATTCATTCACACAGACCAAGCACCGTGTAGAACCATCAATACTTTATTGAGGGATGAATGTACAGCTGTATGTAGTATTCTACAAATCTCCATCAATCAAATTCCCATTTGAAAGAAATAGTGTGAACTGATACCGAGGGAGGGTGAAGCATTCCAAAGTAGAAAATCTTCTGCTTGACAACCAGAAGGCAAAGCAGAGGCGAAAGTAACTAGACTTGAGACGTGAAGGATCTGAAACCCTCAAAGGATGGCTGGACCCTCTCTCACAGGGCATTTGTAGGCAAGTGTCTGGTTCTTGGGCAGGATTTCACCAGTATCCATCCAAGTAGCTTTGTGGGCGGGGCCAGTCTGCCATGGTGATGCCAGGTCTGGATTGGAGGCACCTGGCTTCGAAGTGGCCAGCAGAAAGAAAGCAAGTTGAGCACTGACTTGGCATGAGTGATCTTGTCTCAAAGAGCTTGTGGGTTGGAGGGTGGGAGCAAGGTGTCCGCACAATATCCAGCCTCCACTTGCTGATTTCATTCAAAGGGTCTGTGGTTCTTTGCCGAAAATCAGGAGAAGACCTTTCGTGCCGAAAACTCGTTTCTTCCCACACCCCCACCCCCTACCTCCCCACCTCCCGTCGGGGAGGTGGGCAGTGGCCTGGGGCCTTGGAGGAGTATGGCTGGAGCTAGGTGTCCCTGGGCATCCAGGCCTGCGCAGCCAAGATGGAATTGGCTGTGTGGAGAGCCCAGTGCAGAGCAGCCCCAGCATGGGTCAGCTGCCAGGCCAGCCAGGCTCTCTGGGAGACCATGTCCTCCTGGGTGCTGAAACCGCCTCTGGCACCACCGCTGGAGTGCCCAGGCAGGAAGGCTCCTCCGGGGGCCTTCAGTTCTTCCAGAGCCACCTCCAAGGCACCCATGCGGTTTCTGATTCTGGCCAGGGGTGAGAGCGCCCTGGATGGGCAGCCTTCTGGAGAATGATGTCTGCGCCTCTTGGGAGAAGAGTGTGGCTCAGCCAGGGGGGTGTTTCCAGGGCGTGCGCGCTTCAGAGACATCACAGGAGGTCTCCGGTGGGGCCTTGTGTCCTCCACATGCACTTTGGGGTGCCGGGAATCTGTGGGAAAGATAGCTAGAGTCAGAGAGAGAGAGGGAGTCAGAGAGAGAGAGAGAGAGAGAGAGAGAGAGAGAGAGAGAGAGAGAGAGAGAGAGAGAGAGAGAGAGAGAGAGAGAGAAGGAATTCCAAATACCATAGTTTCCCTCAGCACCTGCGCCCAGAGTCTGCATCCCCCTCTGTCCTCACCCTCACAACAGACACCCCCGTAGCCGCTCTGATGAAGGTCCCATCCAACATGCCCTCCCTCCTCCCAGCACTGGAGGACCGGAAGTCCAGTCCACTTCAGGCCATCCCCTCTGCCTGTAGGCAGTCAGGAGATGCTGTGCCCTCTTCCCTGTGCTCTACTGTCTGCTTAGTTCCTAAAGCTCTTGGCCCAGCCCAGACCCACCTCTGGCCCAGTGTGCTTTGGCTCCTGTGCACTGAGCCTTGTGGTCCCTTTCTCTGTCTCTGGAGGAATGCGGTCCGGCCCTCCTCTTCTCTTCCGGGTGGCCCCTTTCCTGGTGGCTTCTGCAGGAGGAGCCACCCGATCTTTGCCATAGAGATCCTTTCTGCCTGCAGTAGCCCATGGCCTCCAGGCTCCTCTGGCTCTTCTCTGTGGGAAGAAGACATGATCAGTGACTAGGAGCTCCCTTAACCCTCTCCTTGTCAAAGTCTGAGATCACACCTGAGAAGGCCCAGCTCCAAGACTAGCCTGAAAACGGAACCCAACACCTCTAGCTTTCCCCAAGGCCTACCCAAGCTCCTTCGAACTACTTGGGATGTTCCTGAGCAAAGACTCCTAAGAATCCAGTCTCTAAGGAAAGCTCAGCTGGCACAGACATTGGCTAACAAGCTAGCCTCAGCCATGGCCCCCTCCCCAAAACAGCCCCTCACCAAGACAGCCTCAACTCCAGTGACCTAAACTGGGACTACAGAGCTCACTGAGATTGCACCCTGCCACCTTCCTCTCCTCCCATCACCCCCACCCTGTCTTCCTTTCTCTTGGGTTTCCCTAGCCCATACCCCAGTCTGTCAAAAACAAACAAGTCAACAAAGGACCCACACAATAACAACAACAACAACAACATAAAACAATAAACAAAATCTCAGCTTTCCAAACCCTACTTTGTCTCAGGCGAGAGGCCTCGGGATTCTGGCCTGTGTTCTCCACTCTTCCACAAGGCTCTGCACCCTGTGCTTTCTGGTCCACGGGGTGCCCTTGTCTTTTGCAAGTAGAAAGGCAGATCACCTGTGATTTCACAGACCCTGCCTTCTGGACTTGGCTGCCACCCATGTCTCTCTTCTCTCAGCCTCACTTCTGCCTCCTTCTTCCAGTGAGGTCCCTGAGAAATGATGCCAAGGGAGGGCCAGAGAAGCTGGATAAACCATTAAGAGGTGGAACTGAGCTATGGCCACGCCCACCCACAGGACACACCCTCGGGATTGAAGGTCAGATTCAGTCCAGTGGGATTGTGGATTGGTTTAGTGCTCCTGACCAATTTAGCAACACTAACTTGGGAGGCTGGCAACAGGAAGACAGTTTTCATTTCTTCACGACTGTGTACTTATTAAAAGGAAAACGCAATGGTTTTTTGTGATTCCAAGGACTTCTTTCTATTTCTGACAAAGTGTGTCTCTCTCTCTTCCTCTTTGTGTGTGTGTGTGTGTGTGTGTGTGTGAGGGGGGGGGTCACTGTGTATGTGTCTGTGTTGTATCCTGGTGTGTATAGAATTGATATTGGGTGTTTCTGACACAATGGACTTGTCTCCTACTGATTGTGTATCTACATTTGAGAGTGTGTGTGTGTGTGTGTGTGTGTGTGTGTGTGTGTTGTGTGTGTGTGTGTGTGTGTGTGTGTGTGTACCTGTCTGTCCGGGCACATAAGCACCCAGGAGTATTTTAACTGAGTTTTTCCAGGAATCTGTTTGTCCCCACTGAGGACAGGTTTTACAAAGTAGTCAGCAGGCTTTATTTAGACTGTGGACACTGATGATATGGTGATAGACAAGTGTGCACTCTTCAAGTTGGACTGAATGCATTTCCTGCATTAGGATATAGCTACAAGCCTAAAGAGGCAGGGAGTCAAAGGTGGTGGTTTTAGTACCAATGATCCTTCCCTGCTAATTGTCCTACTTGCTTAGTCATCGGGGAAGAGCCCTCAAAAGGGGATTAGGATTTAGGATTCAGTGTGGATTAGTGTAGAGGAGGCCATATAGGAGGGAGGAATTGTGGTGTGTACAATCAGTTGATAGGCTTTGTGCTTTCAAAATCTACTGGAGAACCCAAGGACTCTCTCTTCCTGCTGCCTGGAGATCAGGGTGGAGATCCCCCAAGCCAGTCAGTGTGCTGTCAAGCTGTCCATGGGGATGATCCTGGACTAAAGTCGGAAGATGTTGGTTCCCCCAAGTCAGTGCTGTGTTTTCCAAGAGCCCTTACAGGCACAGCATCTCTTCAGAGCAAGAGAACCTCAACTGACCTTGGGTCTGAAAAGAGAATGAAAGGGCGGAAAGGAGGAAGGGAGGAGGGAGGAGAGAAGACAAAGAGCAAAGGAGGGAAGAAGAAAGGGAGATGGATAATTCCCAAGGTGTGTGTGTGTGTGTGTTTGGGACAAAGATTTGACTCTGAGCCCTCAGGATTCTCAGGCAGGCATATGTATGTGAGTGAGAAGCCATCCTGGCATACAGATCCTGTTCCAGGACAAGCAGAGACAAGCTACTGAGTCCCAGTCTCCAAAGAAATTTCCTATTTGTCCACTGATCCTCTAGACCTGCCTGACTACAGCAGGACACCAAAGAGGGAGTATTCAACTCACAGTCAGTAATGTTTCAATTACTTTATGTTGCAATCCTATGCTTATATTTCTTTCCCTTTTTATACTCTTTCCTCTGTTTATTTTTACCTGTCTGTCTTTTTCTCTTGCCCCACCCTGTTATTATATGTATCTTTTTCATATACCTCAGTTTCTTTTCCCCACTTCTTAGTCATAAAATTACTAGTATATTATCGTATTATTATAAATCCTCACACTTTTCCTAATATTTAAAGACTTTTTAAACATATGCTAGAGCTCTGTTTATAACTGCTTGTAGATATTCTATTGTCTA